>JAQFVV010012400.1:7655024-8968747 GCA_028023455.1 Epiperipatus broadwayi | reverse complement strand
AAATATATATAGTTCATCTTTTTCATATGACAAACAATTAATAAGATAAGTAAGCGATAAATTATTTAATTTTAGATTAATTTCAAAAAGACAAAAATAGTTTGTTTATCTCTTTTCATATGAGTGATGTGACGATAAACGTGTTTTACTTTTTAAAATTAATAAATTTGGTAAATGAAAAAGTATCAATGTAGAAGATATATTATATGACTAATAAATAGTTAAAATAGCATTTTCTTTTAGATTGATTGGAATGATTAAATAAATAGTAAGAAGATTATTTAAGACAATAGCTAATAAAAAAATATTAGAATAAATAAATGCCAAAATTAGCGATGAGAGAAAATTTAACAAGAAAGTTGAAAATAGGCAAAATACTAAGTACAGACGATCCAGATAATTTATATATCTAATATCTGTAAATAACAATTTATGATCAATACATATTTCAGTGTAGAAAAGCATAGTAAAAGTATCGACTCACTACAAATACACTGTATGCAGTCAGTCTTAGGTACCACTGAAGTAAGGAATAGTGGAACAGTACTAAAAGGAACAAAAACAACACGTACAACACGGAGTGTACTGTACGATTTTCTAATAGACCTCAATAATAATTGAGAGTATGTTGTAGTCCAAAAATAAGGAAAACCATTTTAGGAACAAATCCCCACTTTTATTCCATTTCAATAAAGCCGAGATATAGTCAGATATAACAGATATTCGGAATGTAAGTAAACAAATACATCATCTTATATTAACCCTTTGTGGTAACAAAAAAGAAGATAAATATAGAGTATATGTTTTGGATGCTTCATCATTTAAAATGCTATCACTATTCTGAACATTCCTCCTACAATAACTGAAATTCTAATACAAGAAAACTGATAAATATTTGACTTGACTTCAAATTGTGGATACCTCTTCATCCAATCAATCCTTATATGGGGATTTTGGTATGAAGGAGTACTGTAACGAAAGCGGATGCCGAATTGATCAACAAATTAGTCCAGTTATTAAAATGTTTCAGATCAGGTATTGTCGGGAGAAGGATAAAAAATATTATGTAATATGCATGGATGAAATTTATTACATCAAATATGAGCACTTGGTATGTGGAGATATTTTGACCAATGCGATAAAACAATATCATGATCAGTTTATAAACCATAGCCATGGATGAGTGGGCCCTAGACTGGAAGGATGTATTAAACCCCATCAGACTTCAAATTACTGAATTGAGCGATTTCCCCCGTCATGACTCGAAATAGTCGACAGGTGCAACTTTACCACTGATTCTTGGGTATCTAGTAATATTCTACTAATCAGTGTCATGAAAATCATTTAAATTCTAGCATAAGAGGTAAGAATTTGCAATAGTAAGAAGACACCCTGACAACTGCCTTTTTCTAAACATTTATATTCAAAGCTGATAATGTATTTATGATTTATCTAGGTATTATATTTTTAATAGGCCGGCTACGAGGGAACAGGAATCAGTTACTAAATTGCAGAAAGGAAGACTCTGGCCGCTAACAACAGGCCTTTAGAAAGTTCAAACTTCAATTCTTGCTGGGCTCAAACGCTCGTTCTTATTACTGACCATAAATATGGATAATGTATTCAGTAAATTTGTGGGATTGATCCTTTTGGAAATTTCAATAAAGTGATATTTTTAAGAATATTACAGCGAATGCTAAGTCAGCACCCTGTAGATCTTTTTAACGTACTCCGGAGCCTTAACTTAAAGTATCACTTGCGTTACATCGGTGCTCGATGATTTAATGGGGCAAATTTCGCAATACAGAAAATACGAACATGATACCGGAATTATCTTCAATGGTAGCCTACAAGAAGAACCCTGTTCTATAGTATGAAACTCAGCCGAGGTCAGAACAAGCCCCGAGAGGAACTATATTATACCCCGGGGGCGGTGTCACTCAATGCAGATTCTGCAGAACCCTCATACAAAAGGTAAAATCATTTGGAGTATGTGCATTATCTATATGTTTATTTTATTATGCTCGAAGTAAGCCCAAACATAGGTTCTCGAAGTTACCGCATATTAAATGAGGCAAAACGCCTGTAAATAAAATTTTTACAAAGGGAATCTTACGCAGCCCATTTTGCTCGAACTAACGAGTTACCTTAATCATTTTGATCCATTACAACATCGCATACATTACCAGACCCGTAAATAATATATTCTTTCAAAATATAATGATATTTCAAAATATTTGACAACTTATCGAAAATGATACTTAATCATATCAAAAATAATACAAAACGAAATTCTAAAGATAAGCAACATAATCTATACCTTTCTTGGATCATGGAACCCTTTAAATCTTTAAATTAATTGTTAAATCTCCGTAATAGATATCTTAATAGTTTATTATCTAAATCTATTTATAATGTTTTACGAGGGAATAACTATTTATTCCAATTGTATAGAACACGAAGGTGAATTTAAACCCTGCTGAGAATGTTGTTATTATATTAATTAATTAAACATTAAATAAGTCACGTTATTATTAGGTCTGCTAGAGAAAATTATATTATAAAACTCGTACACATAGTGTGATGTCTGTGGAAGGACGAAAAAGGCAAATTCAAAAACTTTAATTATTTTATAAGATAACGCTATAATCCTTGCGAACCGTATGTGAACGGGTTTCATCAGAGTATGACATCAAATAGACATCAATACAAAAATTTTCAAATATATACATTGTTTACCATTTCAAAAAAAATTTTAGTCAGAATCTTAGCACAACTGGAAGACGAGACCGAATTCAAGTTGTCCTGCTGAACAAAAGAGTCAGAATTCACTATCTCTTTCGTTGGCTCCACCTTCAGATCAGCTGATTTCAAGCTAATTTGCTATCATCACCATCTATTGATCATAAATGCAAGCGATAGCAAGTTACGTGATTTATAACTTGTTTTTGTTTTTCATAAATGTACCTTTGAAGGTTTTTGCAATGATATATATTGCACAGGCTTTTACTATGTGGTGAAACTGAACTGATGTCAGACCCATGTAGCTAGCTGTCTTGTTAGGCTGGGTTTGAAGACATTATGTGTCTGAAAAATTCATGCTTGCAAACTGGTAGGAACTTGTTTCATAAACGCTGAGAGTTAGTGTTTAGATCTAGTTTCTCTGGTCCCTACCCTTCACTGATGATAGCAAATTAGCTTGAAATCAGCTGATCTGAAGTTGGAGCCAACGAAAGAGATAGTGAATTCTGACTCTTTTGACGTTTGGTTTTGGTAAAGCTGCATCTATTGATCATAAATGCAAGCGATAGCAAGTTATGTGATTTATAACTTGGTTTTTGTTTTTCATATATATAAACATTTAAAATGTTTATATAAAAGAATTAATAAAAATAATAACAATGTCTGTAAATAGAGGTGTCATATTTAAAAACTTTAGCAGTTCCAAATTTTTAATAACCTTTTACATATTCGTATTAAATTTGTCTTTTAATTTTTGAAGATAAATCTTTGTTTGGATTTATCCTTGCAATGTCATGTCTATGAAATTAGCAAAGATTACTTATCAAATTTTATTTCCAAAAGTAGACTATCATCACCTTAATGAGATGAATTTTTATTTAAGATTGTACAATTTTTGGTTTTACATTGTTCAGTATTTCATATTAAAAGATTTTTTTATTATAAGCATACTAATTATAATTAATATTATTTTCATGCAATACATTTTTTTGTATTGAGTGATTTTATGCTAATGAAATTCTACCTATATGTACATATATGTAGAGAGAGAAACAAATGATTAATATATTTATTTATAAACAAATACAAAATGATGTAGATTGGGTTTTTTTTTATTAATTATTGCTGTTAATTGTATTATTATTTGTTTTAGCAAGAGAAAACAAATAAATTACCAAAAGAAAACATGACTACTTTGACAGAAGATGTTGAAGAAGAAGATAGTTTAAATTCTCAGTCGTGTAAACTGGACACTATTGAAGCAGAATATTCTTTCATTCAGTCATTAGACAAGGCTTTGGATTTATGGATGAGTTGCGATAAAACCCTACTCAAAAATCCCAAAGCAACTTCAGAAAATATGAAAATATTATCCAGTATCTATGAGTTAAATAATCAGGTAAATATCTCAAAGCTGATGCTTTTTTACAGAATACTGAGAGTTCTTCAAGTAGCTTCTAGTATTTTTACACATACATTTTTATCAACAAATGCCAGTAAAGTTTTACTGTCAGAATTCTTTATCATATAATATTCCTTTTCCAATTAGATAAAATATTTTAGTTTGTGTAATTATAAATAGAATCTAACCCCCCACTTCCACCCAATTCAGCCATTTTTGAATTTAAAGAGGGAAATAGTCATTGAGATATTATAATATCAAAATATTAATTTGAAAAAAAGTTTGTGAAGTGAATAGTATTGTTTTATTTTTTATTTTGAATTTTTTTAAAAATAGTATATAGAGAAAATCAAAAATACTTTATAGATATGTTTGTCTTTAGTTTAATTATTTGAATATAATGAAAAAAAATTGTGCATTCTTCATATGGTGCATATTAGAACAGAAAATATTTTTAACTTATAGAACTATTGAGAAAACAACAATATCATTAAGATCTATTTTGTGAATAGCATCATCATTTTCTCCAAGTTTAATCCAATTTCTCTGATCTAATATCTTCTTTCTCTCCACGTGAGACCAGCAAATTTCCTTATTTCATTTATCCTATTCCATATGGTTTATTTCTCGGTTTTTATATTCTATTGGAATTCAATTTAAAATGTCAATTGTCCATCTATTATCTCTTCTAACAATTAATCCAACTCAGCTCTATTTCAGTCGTAATTTTTTCAATAATATTAGTGATATTGTTTGTTTTCTTTCCCTTATATTTTGATTTTGATCTCTTCTTGTTATTCCTAACATATATCTCTATATTTTGTTGAATTGTTTGATGTTTCTGAATTACTCTTTTGTTAAATGTCCAAGTCTCAGATCCATAAATAAGAATTAATGAAATATATTTATTAAAAATATTGCATTTCAAACATATAAATAGATTTCTTTTAAAACTAAGTTATTTCTATAAAAAATAGATTCTGTCCAAGTTTAACTCTATGATTATTTTTATCCAGTATGTTTCCATCTATATTAATAATCTCATCAAGTTTTATTTATAATTGTTAACTTCTTCTAATTCATGATTATCAATCTTTATTTTCTTTTTCTGAGAAAATCCATTGAACATTATTTTAATTATTTTAACATTTACCTTTAATCCTATTTTTTTACTTTTATCGGATATTTTTTTTTTTTTATAGTATCTGAAGTTTTGAGGTATTATTTACAAAAACAGCTACATGATTTGTAAAATCTAAAGAACTTAAATAATTTCAATTGATTCCCTTAACTCCCATTTTAAATTATATACAAAATACTTCTTGTAAAACTGCTATAAAAGATTTTGAAAATGTAATATCACCCTGTTGTACTCCCTTCTCATTTTTAATCTTATTATTATTTCCAAGTAATCTAATAATTGCTGTTGTATTTTGATAAATATTTTTTTAAAATATGGGAGTATCTGGATCTGTATTCCAGTGATCCAAAACTTTAGTTGTAAAAAAAAATTTACAAATGCAATATGTTGTGATAACTCACACTCACTAATTCTCTCTATAATTCTTCTCAATACTTGGGTGTGATCCTCTTTGTAAAACCACTTTTTAAATCTAGATTCTCTTTTGATTAATTAGAATCCAACACCCACTATAGATGAATTGTAATTATCTTGGTAAAAATTTTGTATAGATCTGATGAAAGACTATATTACTACTGCATTCTTTTAATCATCTGGTACATCTTTATCATGTAGGCCCCCAAAAAATTATTTTTTCACCTGCTTTTATTATAATAATAATTCCATCATTTTCTAAAGTTTTGTCCTTCTTCATATATTTAATTGCATGTTTTATTGTTTATTTAAAATACTTGGTAATTTAGAAGATATAGTAATTGTAGGGAATACATTGTTTTCTTGTTCTACATATTTCATGATGTCATTTCTCTTTTTTAATAATAATTCCATCTTTTTTTCTATTTTTGTTGAAATAATTTTCATTTCAGTAGCAAGATGAGACTTATTCTCTTTTATAGCTTTTCTTGCCAGTTCACAATTATGTTTTTATGTCATTATTAAATCTTTCATACTATTTTACAAAACTCTAAATATTCAATTCTTCTTAATGAATCATTTTTGAAAATTTCATTTTTTTTTCTTTTATTTATACATTGCCTTTTTTTATTGGAAAATTTATTCATAAATTGCTGCTTTTTTGAACCAGATATTTTTCTTGCAGTTCTCAATTGAGTATCAATTATTTTCTTATTAATTTCAGTCAAGTCTGAAACATCTTCAAGTTAGTTAATATTTTAAAATTATTTGCAAGTTCTAATTCAAATTCATTAGAATATTTGTAAAGATTAAGAATATCAATTGTTAATAGTCTTTTTCTTAATACTTTTCATCTCTAGTTTTCTACTAACATATATCTTTTAACATATCAAGATTATCACAGACTGTGTTGAATCTATTAAGAACATTACAATTTTGAAATACATTTTTTCTGTTAATATCAAAATATAATCTTATTCTGTTGTACATTCATTTGGATGTTTTCACATCTTTTTCTTTTTTTGGCATTTTTTTTTTTCAAAGAAAGAATTCATAATATACAGTTTTTATTTTTCTGCAAACTCCACAAGTTTGTGTCCTCTTTTATTTCTGCCACTCTAACTAGAATATATATATATATTGTAACGGTATGCACCCTCTCAACAAGATAAGTTAAGGCAGTCGCATCTCACTATAGTCAGATTTAGGGTCTTCATATAGGATGCCACGAATGATGTGATTTAATTTTGATATAAAACTATATTTGTTCCTAATAAATAATGTATTATTAATAAAAGTTATTATATCCAAAGCACATCAAATCAATTTTCACCTTAATTAACTTTAGCGTTATGCTTAGATTTCAAACTCAGGGAAGTTTAACATTTTACTCTCTTCAGGGATTCTTATCAATATTTTAAAGTAATATTAACAACGAATCTCACTAACGCTTTAAATTAAATAAAACAAAATTGAAGACTTCATTTAATTTATTCTAAAAAAAAACATAATTATTTATTTAACAATTAAATAATTTAAATTTTACAATATATAAAAAAATATTTATATATCTACCTCCTTATATTAAAAATGTAAATATTCTCTTTACTTACGGTAGATATATTTTCTAAACCTATAACACTATGTGATTTTACAATGTATATAAAATATAAGTATCAAAATATTTAGACATTTATATTAACACTATATTACAATAATTAGCTAATACAAATAATAATCCAATCATTTGTATATAATACCTTCATTTGTTAAAATGATTGTCAGTAAGTTATATTTATTAATATAAAAATATATACATCACATGATCACTATCTCATACTAGCACAATAATTGTTATTAAACAATCCAAAACAAAGCAAAACTCTCCATATAGTAGTGCCATCTTGTGCTAACAAGAGCAATCAATGGATGCCAGAAGGCTTGTGCATAAAATCCTTGTGCTAACAAGAGCAATCAATGGATGCCAGAAGGCTTGTGCATAAAATCCCTATCTAGTGCAGACTAGCACTAGATAGGGATTTTATGCACAAGCCTTCTGGCATCCATTGATTGCTCTTGTTAGCACAAGATGGCCCTACTATATGGAGAGTTTTGCTTTGTTTTGGATTGTTTAATAACAATTATTGTGCTAGTATGAGATGGTGATCATGTGATGTTTAGTGGTTTAACACCAATCCTGCCTAATAGGATAGTGGTGGCTATGGTTGTTAAAGAGCCAAAGACACCAAAATGTATGGGTACTGAATTGAGTTCAGACCCATATGACTATATAAGCTATTGAGCTTGGATTGAAAATATTAATAGTGTTTTCAATTTCATTCTCATAGTTTTGTAGTTAAATAGAGTTAAAAGGTGGGTGCTGGAGGGTTGCATTAGATCCTAAGATCTAGGTGCAGTGCTCTCAGATCCAAGGCTCCTCACTGATGAAGGCCACAAGCCAGAAACTAGTCTGGGGATATTGGATCAGTAGGCACTAGATAGGGATTTTATGCACAAGCCTTCTGGCATCCATTGATTGCTCTTGTTAGCACAAGATGGCTAGCACAAGATGGCACTACTATATGGAGAGTTTTGCTTTGTTTTGGATTGTTTAATAAAAATATATACTTCACAACAATGTTAATCATTTATTCATTTATCATACATTACTGTTATTAGACTATTTAGATTAGTATAAACAATGTAGTGTCATGTCATCGAAAATAATAATATGTGGATTTAAAAATTATTTAATCTCTTACCTCAAGTTCACATTTTCCCTTTCCCGTATTAACATTTCTTAACTGATATTTAAATCTTTATTAATCATAAATAAAACAAAAATATTCTAAATTATTAATTCTCTCTTATTATTCATTTTTATAATAAAATGAATACGATGATAAAGAAAATGAAATTAACTTTTCCCAATTATAATTTTCAAAAATCTTAAATGGTATTTATAAAAGTTAATGTTCCTTGCGAATGAAAATCCTTCAAAGACACAGCAAACGATGTTATTCACACATATATTTGATTAGGCAAGTGCATTTTACCTATCCCATGACAAATTGGTGTTCTAGCCGCTTTGCATTTTCTTTAGAATGTAAAGTACATTAAATTTGAATGAAGTTTTTATAAACATGTTCTTTTTTAAAAAAACACCGTTTAGATTTTAAAACGTAATTCAAACAATTTTTTATAGAACACAAAAATATATTTAGATTACTTTCTTTGAACAAATATTAGAAATTTCTTTTAATGAGTATTAAATTGTTCAAAATATAAACTTCAACTTACACTGTTCTTTGAAATCAAACATAGTAGAAGTTTTTATAAGGATATAGCTGATAAAAATAGAATCCTTATTCTTCTAACAAAAAGAATAGAATTAATATATTATATCTCGCTCCATCAGCTTGCTGAAGCATACACATTCACATTGTTGCAATAACAATTCGATATTAAAACACTAAGTTGATTTCATTTCCTTTAATTCGATTAAACTGTGAATCCATAGGTCATTTATTACCTTGTCAACGGTTTTTTGTCAACAATGTCTTTTTTACATTTTAAAGAATGAAAAATACGAACTTAATAAGTTATATATTTTTTTTCATAAATATAATAATAATGCAAATATAATCTATACATATTGATTACATGTATGTATGAGTAAATATATACTCCTACAATATATATATATATATGTCACTATGTATGCAATATAGGTTATTTTTGTAATTAAGACATATTGAAAAGAGTAAAAATTTAAAATTTGCCGAAAAGAACTTTTATATGTTATGATTATATGACTATATTACAGATATTTTCATATATCATTTTGTTGTTAGATAAAGATATTTTATTATATCTAGGATTTATTTTTAATATATATATATATTGTAACCTTCTTACTAATCTAGCTAGTCAGCGTACACGTTTGGGAGCCATAATCCTCTATCAACAACTGTCTAATCAATCTAGACTCCTGTTTTAGGGCGACATATCCTCCTCTGTAACCTTCTTAGCTACAACTAATCTAATCAATGTAGAATATACGCCTAAAAATAAATGTTAAACTAAAGAGAGGATTTCTTTATTGACTAAGCTCGCATGAAACTGTAAACTTAAAGAAGATTACACAGTGATTAATGAAGATAATAACTTCTGGTCAAACTAGCTTTAAAATCCATAAACAAACAAAATAAATTTAATATTCAGCAAACTAGTAAATAAATAATAATTAGATCGATGGAATGAATATGAAATTAAAATTATAAATTGAGTAATAAGTACATTAGGATGTAGATGTGGATGATGAAAATAAGTAATAATTAAATAATAAAATAAAAGGAGTCTGAGAATGAAGAGAAAAGAATGAAGATATATCAGAATAATGAATGATTGAGATGATGGTAGAATAAGAGTTAATGGATGATTAAGGTGATAGTGGAATAAGAGCTAGTGAATGGTGAGTTATTTAGGATAATGAATTAGAATGAAAGAAGAATAAAGAAAGATTGAAATGACATGAGAAGAATGATGATGATGGAAGATGATGTCCAGAACTCTAAATTGATATTGAATTAAATGGTCATAAAATAACTAAATAAAATAGGGATTCCAAGCTAACCAAAACCAGAATATTCACCATAAAGTCAAAACAAGCTATACATTTAAGACAAAAGAAGCAATTTATACTTTAAAGTTTGGTTGACTTTTCATAAAACAGTGAATGTAACACAACTCAAATCCAACTACAATAAATAACTAGATATAAAATTTACCATAAATTCAAATTCTATATTTCAAATTAATAACTTATTCTTCTGAGGGTTCACATAACTTAAAGGTTGTTATACAAGATATACTTGGGTCAGTGAGAGGGATTTTGCCACTACCCAAATATAACGCACAAAACAGCTCTTAATACCAAATCGAATTAACAAACAATATTTATTAATTTCAAAGAAACTTTGTAAACTCCATAACTATTATATACTTGGAGCTTCAAAAAATATGAATAACTTTTCAATAGCTAAACACAATAACTTACCAACTTTCTTTTCTCAATTAATTATAAACAATGAGATCAAGATCAGTGAATGATAGATCTGCGGGTTCAAATAAACTGATTAAACCAATATTAAGTATTTATCTTTTAGTATACCACTTAAAATAATATGCACTCTTGGTTAATAATATTTTGATTAAGTAATGAGTACTCATAAATCACAGGGCTTAACAAAATTATTATGTTATACCAACATATAGTGACTTATACAATATTGATCGATGATGATTTCCATATACTCAGATGATATGTTGATAGCAATAACAATAATAATGTGTGTGTGTGGTGATTAGCAATAAGACTACTGACAACTAAATAAATTTTTAACACAACAAGATTTATTTACAAATTTATTTCAGACACATTGCATGAAATAAGACGAATTCCTTAAATAAAATCAGGGATTGAAATTAATTGGTAGCCCATTGACTATACACATAGTATGTAAGACAAATTAATACAGTAATATTCATAGTATCACTATTATTATTGACTATGTTTCTATTATTATTCTATCTTATAGAATAAAATAGTTAAACTTTATTTAAGCTAAATTAGCATTTAATTTATAAAACAGAATGTATTTAGATCTTTGGGATATATGCAACTTTTTAAATGTAAAACTCAAAGTTATAATTTAGTGTACTAAACTGTAGCTATTTTATTTATCAGAATATGATAGGGACAATTATCATATTCAGTACAATTAGCAATTATTATCATTTACTATAAAAAGATTCATTGTATTAATGTGGGACAGACATCAGAAATCAACTGCACACATGACACCAAAACATTGCTTATGTCCTAACCTAATCATTTTAATAGTTAATCTATCTTACCGATCCATCAGTAAATCTCTGCTTGATGAAGGCAAATCAACATTGCCCATGTGTATCTCTTGCTCTTTCATATAGAAGTTCTACAAACACTAGTAAGTTTTTTTTGTTGGTTTGTTTATAAACTGATAAAGATCCTACAACATCATAAAGACACTATTCCAATTAGGCAAACAATATAGATAGGCCAGTGTCCCTTAATCTAACTTTATTTTATCCTTGCTATTTGATTTTGAAATACTAAACTTCACTATACACGGTGGAAAACTAACTATATAACCTCATGAGGAACCAAGCAATAAAGGGAGGCTCTACAAAACAACATGATAGTTGTACAACAATATGACTAATACCTTTCCATAGGTATAAAAGTGTGGGCATACCTCATCACAGGGAAATAGAATTCAGACCATGGATATCATACTTTCTTGGGATTAACTATGCTAAGTACTAACTATTAATCAGCCTCGACAATATCCTCTCATGTAATCAGGAATGGGAGATTCACCATCAGCACATGCACAATATTAATATTAATGATATTATATTTGATGCCATTAGATGGGGCACATACTTATCAGCTGAAAGTTGTCACGAATCCTTATCAATACGATAGCAAGATAAAATAATCCTAATAATAAAAGTGGAAACATAAATATTCCATTTCGCAATGCAGAAACTATTAATGTATTAATAAACAAACCACCAACATATAAGTCAAATGACCATTAATTATTTTAAAATAACAATAATACTTTTGTTATAGCAAGCCATACACACACGTAAACAATGAAGATCAGCCTACATTTTATATTTAAAGTGGACATGTTCATTCATAGGCAAAATTAAGAAATGAAAAAGGCTTATATCAATTGTTTCATATAAGAAAACAATTGGGTCATCATAGTATATCTTTGACAAAATTTAGTCTGTCTGTTCACCCTCCAATAATAATACACTAAACTCGGTTTTAAAAATGCGGGAGGTAAATATCTCTCTCTCTGTCTAGATAAATGATATTTAATATTATGTTTTCCCTTAACTGGGAAAATAACAAAAATATGTGTAATAAATGTATATATCTTTATACATCTCTTCATCCTTACTAAATATATTTTATATCACAATAAATATATAAAAAAAAAATCCCTGAATAATACATGACAAAAATATATTATAATACTAAACATAGCAATAACAAAAAAAAAATAAACGAACATTTTTTCCCATTTGTTCAAAGTTTGTTCTATACTTATGAGCTAAAATGATAAGAAAACTGTTATCATGAGCAAATATTCCTAAAGAATGCATATATATATTATTATTATGTTCGATGCTAGCATAGTGAGACTATTCAAATGCTTTTCCGAGTGTAAGACAATTAAAATAGATTTATCCATACTTTCTGTAGATAAATTTCCTTAAAATGAATTTATAGGTTCATTACAAGTAACAAGCTCAACTTTTAAAAATCATTTATTGATTGGTTTATTTTGTTTTTCCATCCGCAGTAATATGTAATAATTTTAAATGATCTTGACATTTTTTAAAAACGTTTTAAAATATTATTAATACGCATGTTGTACAATAAAGATTAAAAAGTAAATATTTCTTTATTCATTTCTATCAGCAAATTAATGTGTGTTGAATAATATTAAGAAGAATTTATTCAATTGTGAGCAATTATCAATACAATATACTTGGCATTAATAATCTGTCATTTTCAATAACTAAGCAAATTCGCGCTGAAACACCATTAAGCAGACGAGTTTTCTTCTTTGATGAGAATAAGAAATAAATTCAGGCATTCTTTTTAAATTGATTAAACTTTATATGACTTTTTAAAAAAAAATGAATTTTTAAATTTGTCTACTTGATGTTTTCACACTTTTGTTCAAAATTATTTCGAATTATATTTTATAAAGAGTACAATTTATAAGCAAACATATTTTTTTTATTTGTAATAAAAAGCGCAAAAACCAAAACATTTTAGTCTTTGTCTTTTAAATCTAAATAATTTCCGTGTTATTTTTAAATCTGAAAATTGGTTAATACATACTAAATAAAAGTAGTTGCTTACATTTTTTGGAATTGTTCTTCATTTGAAGTAGTATTTGTTGAGGTAAATAATTATCCCTATGGCTGTTATTCCACTTTCTCCAGCATGCATATTAGGAACTATAGAATTGATGGGAAACATTGTTGAAATAATACAAGGTTTTAAAGTTTCTACTCCATGCTTTTAACTCCACATTCTCCTGGGATTTGTTCAATTTAATTCCCAGGGTTATTACTTTTCAGCTTTTTTTTTTTTTACTTTATTTTAGAAGTGTAGAATTGAACTCTTCTCATTCCGATTTTTTTCTCTTAATAGTCCCCCCTACAAACTTTGTTATATTATTTATACCTTGTATTACAGTGCATTATGGTTCTAAATGGGTCAATAACTAACAGTGTGAATAAATTAATTTGTCTCTCTAGTGATGACCACCGAGACTTTCATATCATTTTAGATTGCAATACAATATATTTAAAGACTGTTTAAAAAAAATTTAGAAGAGTTATAAATTGATTTTGTTGTTTGTTTGTTTTTTTAATTATTGTTTAATAATAATAATAAAGTGCTAAATATTTTCATACTTCCAAATTGTTTTTATACTATTAAAATATTATATGAAATGGAACTGCCACTAGACCTTCTGATAAAAATGTTTATGAGATTCATAATCACTATCAGATTTTCTAGTGCATCACAAACAGTCCAGGCCATCATCACATTCAGGATATTTATTGGTGAGCTTTAGCTTGATTGGAAAATTATAATTCAACAAGCATTTCAATCTATAACTGATTTTTACACACTGATTTTCAATGTATTAACAAATATTATTAATTAAAAATTTAAAATGTTACATACTGCATCACTTGAATAAAGCTTAATGTGATAGAGCCAAAACCATATGGTTACAATATATATAAATGCAAAATAATCTGTGGACGTAGCATGTTTAGGAATATGGTACTCCCTTATCAATAGTAAAGGCTCTCATTTTATAATTGTATTTTTTTATTTTTATAGTCAGACATATTAATCTCCCTCTGTTTAGTCTCTAGCTATGAAGCATAAATAATCATGATGACTATTGAGTGTTTTATTGAATTGATTTTTTGCCATCTTTTTGAAATAAAAATCTTAAATTTGCTTCGAACTGGAAAAATTTCAAGTGCAATAAATCTAAGTTTGAACCTCAAATCATAGGCATGGCAGGCAGTTAGAGTAACTAATGTATCATGATTTTTTTATATATCCATATGTATAAGTTCATAGTCCAAATAAAAATCAATCAGTCCAGAAAGTGCTATAAAAGTTGTTTTTCTAACTTCATTTGATATGATAGTGAGATTTAAGTAAACAATAATGAGTCAGAAAATGAGCTTTTGTACCCTTTGTAAAAGTTAATTTGGTTTCTACTAGATATCTTGGAGCAAAAAAATTATATATTTATATATGTATTAATTACACAATACTGTATAAAATTGTTTTTTCATAAAATTTTTGATAACCTGATATTTTTATCCTATTACTATTAATAATATTTAAATAATAATAAAATAAAATATATAGACTACTTAAAAGTTACTTTTACTATTTCCCCAATTCAGGACAATATGATGTTCTATTAAACTTTTTTTTTTTTACATTATTTTTATATGCTTTGTAGTGTTTCTTACACTTTTAAATTAATAGTGCATTTTATTGTTAGTTTTTTTTTCTACTTTCTGACTATCTTTTTCAGAACTATGATTAATAAATCTATTAAATTAACTATATATTCATGTGTATTTATATTAATGTTCTATATAAACATATCGTATATACATATCTACATGTATTTACATATAGAAACTTCTCTACCTTTGTTTACTAATATATAAATTTATTTGTGTTTTCTCTATTATTTAAATAATGACGTAGTATATACATCTTGCACATATTCCTATATATCCACATTTGTATTCCACATTTTGTATACATGCTTATAAATGCAATATTGTATAAAAATCAATAATCTTTTAATAAATAAATTAAGTAAAAATCATAATTAATCAGCAACTAACAATATTGACCATCATATAATATAAATTTAAATTCCATTTTGTTACATATAATATAAGCCAAGAAGATTATTGAATAATAAACATAACTCAGTATAACTGCAAAAACACACATTTTGCTTATTAATATATTATTTAGAATTATTTTTCTCTTTTGAAATTTTTAATAGTAACATTTATGGGCATATATAGGATTTCATATAGATATTATAATTACTGTTATCAATAGCTTTTTTAATGAACTTGTATTCCTCTCACATTTGTTGAAAATTATTGGTTTGTTCTTATTTCAGTGGAAATTTTAATGTAGTCGTATTATTTTTAGGTTTTTAATAACAGAAAACAAAAAGCATCAACAAAGAAATAATAATGCCATTTTAAAATATATATTATCAAAATTTTTACATTAATGTCTACATTGATAATATTATCAGCATTCCGCTCTTGAGCTATTACTGAAATAATGAATAATCAGAAACCAAGTGTGATGTTATTAATTAGATTCCCCAGACTTGTTTCTGATTATTGATCAACATTATATAAGACTAAAGATTATATATTATGTACTATTTTAGATTAATAAAATAATGAATCAAATTGATTTAGAAAGCTTTGATGTTTAAATTTTTCTTTAAAAAAAAATGTATTAAAATCCGTTTTATATATTTATGTCTCAATGATTGCACAAGTATATTACAGATACATAACACCTGTTATCTCTAGTCATTGCACTTGATTTATATTGTATTATTATTTGATTTATTTATTATGTTTGTTTTATTTTAGCCTTAATTGCATTTTTTTGGTAAGGCTTTTTTTAAAAAAAATTTAGTATAATAGTTGATTGATCAACATTCCAATTTATTTCTCATTTACTTTTCTTTATAGCATCATTATAGTGGGACATGATAATCAATAGTAACTTTGAGGGAGGGGAGTAATTAACACCTTGGGAAACTGTATTACCAATTTTCATATCCTATGAAGGTTATTGATAGGCATAAAACTTTGCAGTGTAAAACCATTATATTTTAATAACTTTGATATGTTAGCATATTTTTAAATTCAAATTTGTAGTTATAAATTGAAATTTATTATCTTCACTATTCAATTAAATTGGTTTTTTTTTTTTTATTATATAAAAGAAAGAAGATATAATACTTCGAATTTAATTGAACATTAATGCTCAGGAGTGGAATTCACACATATGCAAATATAAATTAATCTGTATAATTTTTAATAACAAAATACTCATACATTAATATGTGAAGCAGAGAAGTAATTTATATATATATTAAACTGTATATGAAATAGTATAAATATTATATATTTTCAACCATTATTGATCTACTGCAGGATGAATTTGTTGCCAATCCATAGCCTCTTTTCTCCACACCATAGCAACATATTCCTTTGATTCATCTATGTATTCTATGTAAAATTTCACTTGCTAATTTATTCTCATTTCTTCTAAAAATATATTCTTATTTTTTTGAATGATATCAATGATAGCTGTTGATTCTCTCATTCTCTATTTTGCTTTCAATTTCTTTTTATTACCCCAACATACATCTCTTTATATTTTATTAAATGATTTGAAGTCCCTGTCTTGCTCTTTTGCTAAAAGTTCAAATTTTAGATCCTTAAATAAAAACTAGTAAAACACATATATTAAAACCTTCCTTTTCAAACTTATAGGATTAAATTATTTCTCTTAAATGTTTTATCCAAGTTTAATTCTGAGGTTAACGTCATTCATTGTGTTTCCATCTGTATTAATAAACTGACCAAATTATTTGTAATAACTTTTTCTAATTTATGATTATCAATCTATATTTTTTTTCTGAGAAAATCGATTGAATATTAATTTTTTTTAGTATTTATCTTTAGCCTTATTTTCTTACTTTTATCTGATAATTCTTGCAACATTTTCTAAAACTTCTGAAGTATTATTTGAAAAAACAATAACGTCATCTGCAAAATCTAAATGACTTAAATAAACCATGTACTTTTATACCCTTAGCTTTCCATTTTAATTCACAAAAATATTACTTATAAAATTGCTACAAACGTTTTGGAAATGTGGAATGACCCTATCATAAACCCCTATCAATGTTAATTTTCTTAATGCTTGCAATCTAATCATGCTATAGTGTTTTGATAAAAGTTCGTCAGAATCTGATAATATCTCTGGTCTTTATCATGGTGATTCAAGACTTTAATCACTTTTGAAATACTTGCAGATTCAAATGCCTTTGCATAATGTATAATGACAACTGCTATTTATTTGTCCTTTCTATAACTTCTTCCAATATTTGGATATGATCCACAGTACTAAAATTATTTTTAAATGCAGCTTATTTATTTTATTTGGTCTGAATCAAAAATTTGCTGTAAATAAGTTGTAATTATCTTGGTAAAGATTTTGTTTAGAACTGATAAAAGACTGGTGAATCTTTAATTTCTTATATCTTTTGGTCACTTTTTAGTACATCTTTATCACTTAAATATTTAGTATGTACCTTTGCCAACAATTTTTTATTTTTTCAATTGCTTTTTTTAAAATACCAATTAATAATTCCATCATTTCTGGAATTTTTTCCAGAGATTTTAATTGCATAGTTCATTTCTTTATTTAAAATGCTTCACAAGATAAAAGATGTCTTATTAGTTTTTATTGTTATATAATTCTTTTGTAAAAATCTTCCCCCAAATTTTTATGTTGTTGTTCTTTTTTTTTAGTAATAATTCCTCTTTTCTTCATATTGCTGAAATAACTTTTCTTGGCAATCCTAAGATATTTTATAATTTTGAAACTTCTATTCAACGGCTTTTCTTGTTAGTTCACAATTACATTTTCCTTTATCATTATTAACTCTTTTTCATATCATTTTACAGAATTTCAGAAATTCAATTCTTCTTAATAGATCATTTTTAAATAATTTTTATATTCCTTATTTTCCTCATTCATTTTCTTGTCTCAATTGAAAATTTATTGATGATTTATTTTTTTAATGTTCCGACTATCTTTCGTGCACTTCATAATAAAGTATCAATCATCTTTTTATTATTCACTTTAGTTAAGTTTGGAACATCTTTCAATACTGTCTTTTAATAGTTTTTGACATTTTAGGTTTACATTAACATTTGTCTTACATCTCATTAATCGATGATTACTTTTGAAATACATATTTTCTGATAGTCAAAATATAATTCATTATTGCTATATCTTCATTTGGATGTGCATTTCTGTTAGCATTTTTCATTTCTTTTTCTTTAACTTTCACAAGTCTGTGTTCTCTTTCATGTCTTTCATCATAACCAAATTTATCTATAACTCTTTGATCTTTCAATCATTTTCCAATTCTAGAATTAGTCTTTTATGATCAAAAACATTTTGTACATCTATATAAAAATCCTCTAATTCTTTTTTATTATGAAACTTGTTGGGATCTAAACCGAATTATCTGCATTTGGTATTTTTTATAAAGTTTAATGACTAATCTTAACAATCTGCCTAATATACCATCAATCTTCACATTGTGGTTTTTTCACTTTTTATTTATATTAAATTCCATTTTACTTGTTCTTTCAATAATTGTCTTTATAGTAAAGTCCATGTTTCAAATCAATATTTGTTCATCTTCTAATCTAAGTAAGTATTAATAATGTCCCATTAATATTGAATAGATATTCTGCACTTATGGGTAACTAAGTAAAATGTGGTTTTTTTAAATAATAGCTGGTTCTGTAATCATAGGATTCTTAGTATCTTCTATCTTCGGCTACTAACCATTACCGTAGCTCATTACTCTATAGCCTCCTGGTAATAAGAGTCATAATTTAGTTTTGCCTGCCATAATTGTAAATATCTATAAGGAACCAAACTGTGTATACATTTATCCTGCCTTCATGAAAACTTAACTAATATTTTAGTTAAGAACTATCAGGCAATTCTGGAGAATAACCATAGGTTTTTTTTAAACTTGGAGATAAAAACATCAATGTACTCTTGGTATTGGCTGAAGTATGCTGGTTAGCATACTATCCATGTTTGTTTGTCATGTGAAAATTTATAGTAGTTATAGCTGCAACAACAAGAATGTATGAATTTGATATTAGGAATTTGTTCTGTTTGAGTCTGTTAAGACCTTGATATATATATATATCATCAACTATTATCAATCCACTGCAGTTGATGATATGTTATATACCTTGATATATATATATATCATCAACTATTATCAATCCACTGCAGAATGAAGGTCTCTAATTTCAAACCATCTTCTCCGATCTTTAGCTTCTCTTCTCCACATCACCCCAGCACACTTTCTTATTTCATCCATCCATCTCACATGTGGTCTCTTTCTAGGTCTTTTACAATCTCTTGGAATCCAGTTTAAGATTTCAATTGTCCATCTATTATCATCTTTTCTAGCAATATGTCCAGCCCAACTTCAGTCTTTTAATGTTTTCAGTGAGGTCAATAACGCCTGTTCTCTTACCCATATATTGCATTTGCGATCTCTTCTTGTTACTCCTAACATGCATCTCTCCATACTTCTTTGAGTGGTCTGAAGTCTCTGTATTGCTCTTCTATTAAGTATCCAAATCTCAGATCCATAAGTGAGAACTAGTAAAGTACATTTATCAAAAACCTTTTTTTTTTTCAAACACATAGGCATATTTTCTTTTAATATCAAGTTATTTCCACCAAACGCATTCCAACCAAGTTTAATTCTATGATTAATTTCATCCATTATGTTTCCATCTGTATTAATAATCTGACCAAGATATTTTTATCTGTTAACTTCTTCTAACTCATCATAATCAATCTTTATTTTCATATTTTGAGAAAATCCATTGAACATTACTTTAGTCTTTTTAATATTTATCAATTTCCTACTTTCATCTGATAATTCCTGCAACATTTCCTGCAGCTCTAAAGCATTATTTGCAAAAACAACTATATCTTCTGCAAAATCTAAATGATTTAAATAATCGCCATTTACTTTCACTCCTTTAGTTTCCCATTTTAATCCACAAAATACTTCTTGGAGCACTGCTGTAAAAAGTTTTGGAGATATGGAGTCACCCTGTCTTACACCTTTCTCAATGTTGACTTTCTTAATATCATTATGTAATCTAATTGTTGCTGTTGCATTTTTATAAATATTCTTTAAAATATGACATTATCCTGGATCTATACCTGGATGATCCAATGCTTTAATCACTGAAGAAATGTTTATAGAATCAAATGCCTTTTCATAATCTACAAACCCAAAGCATAATGGCAACTCATATTCATTTGTTCTTTCTATAACTTCTCTCAATACCTGGATATGATCTACTGTACTAAAACCACTTTTAAATCCAGCTTGTTCTCTTGGTTGGTGGAAATTCAATGTTCTCTGTAGATGAGTTGTAATTATTTTGGTAAAAATTTTATATAAAACTGATAAAAGGTTGATAGATTCTGTAATTTCTAATATCTTCTTTATCAAATTTTTTAAATATTAATATTAATACTGTATTCTTCCAATCATCTGGTACATCTTTATCATTAAGACATTTGGTATATAACTTTGCGAAAAAAAATTCTATTTCTTCACCTGCTTCTTTTAATATATCAATTAATAATTCTATCATTACCTGGAGCCTTTCCTTTCTTCATAAATTTAATTGCATGTCTTCTTCATTTAAAATTCTGGGCAATTCAGAAGATATAATAGATATAGGAGGTACTTGTTCTTTATTACTATATAATTCTTGGTAGAACCATTTCATGATGTCATCTCTTTTTTTAGTAATAGTTCCATCTTTTTTTTTTTTTTATTGCAGATATAAATTTCCTACCAAAAAAATAATTGTTTGGTAGGAAATTTAATTTATATATATATCAAACAATATTTTAATTGACAGCAAATTTCTGAATGCCTCTACTGTAATTATTTGTTTCAAATGAATAAATATTAATTATAAACATATACAGAAGGGTTCTGGATTTATAGTATGCTGATGGTTATGTTATTTTTACCAGTTTTATAAACTGTTATTAATATTTTGAGTGCAACATTTATACAAATCTTATTATTATTTTTTCTTTTTAATTAATGTTAGAAAAACTCAAGTGTTTTCTCAGCTAGTATTGGAACAAAAATCCTCAGCAACCTTTAGTTTGGATGATTCTCAATTTGAGAATGTAAACCAAATAGGTAGGACGTTTTATAAATAGACAGTTGGACTTGGATATTGAGGTCCAATAAACTTTTGCTGCTTTCAACAAGTTAAAAAAAGAATATTTCATTACCTAAAAATAACTACAGCCACTAGGTTAGTTGTATACCGAACTGATTTTTTAATCTGATTTATTGTATGGGAGTGAAACTTGGACACCCTATTAACACAATATATAAGCATTAGAAGAATTTCATTTAAGGATGCTCCTTAAAATTTTAAAAATACAATTGTACAACCATGAAACTAATCAATATGTTCTTAAGATTGCCGGATTCCACTGGTGTAAAATCATTCTTTTATAGGATTGGGGAGATATGATTGAGAATAGAAAATATTGAAGAACTATAATTAGACATGGTGTTGCAGTATTTCAGAAAGAAAAGTTCCTGCTAAGTAAAATAAAAGATAACATTATAAAATATCAAGTAAACAGAAAAATTGAACATGTGTATATGGATATATTTGTGATTCACAGAGAGGTTTGTATAGTCATTGCACATCTCATTTAGTTTTTTTCTCCTTTTTTTTTTTTTAGTTATAATGATCATATTTATGAGTTATTTAACTGTAGAGGGTTTTTAACCTAACTTTCTTGCAACAGTTGATTATCATAATTATGGTTAACAATCTATTATTTATATTGTCATTTTTGCAAACTCAAGCATTTACTTAATTGTATGCTACTGGTATACTGCATTTCTCTGTTGATTAATTCTATTTCATTTATTGAGGTAATATAAAATAAAATATTTTGGGATCAGATAACTTTATTTATTATAAATAAGTTTAACATAGAATTCTTGGTGGTTTTGGATAAGTGAGGAATAAATTTGACTTGAGTTCAGAAGATTATGAATGCCTGGAAAAAGAAGTGAATAAAATGATGCCCAGAGTTCTTTACAATTGTTTGAAAATTATTTATAAAATCATACAAATATTATGAAGGTATAAAGTTTACAGGAGATACTAACAATTGCACCAGCAGCTAATGACTGTGATTAAGCTAAAAGAAACAAGTTCAGAAGTTTGTTATGGAGATTTTAAAAAGCAAATATAATATTAAGCCTTATTAAAAAAAAAATTGTGTCACAAAAAAAATAAATAAGTGTTTGTATAGAGAATGATATTTATGCCAACACCACATCACATGATTTTTTCACCTCACTATTATAAATAAGCATTTCTTATTTCTCTATCCTAATGCTGTCATCTAGTGTATGTTTGAATAAGAGTGGTTTCCTGACAGTTGAAGCAATTTAATGCCAACACCATCGATACAAGCAAAATCCAGAAAACAATCTGGGAATTAAATTGCATCATCATATGATAACTACTGATTGTTCAAGTTTACAATAGGTGCAGCATAAAATAGAGAAAGATATTTTGGAAAAAAAAATTTCCAATTTCTTTAAAAATAATATATGTGTTGTGATGTAAAATATTTAGAATTGTATTATTATGAATATATTAGAAAATACAGAAAGTAGTTTTTCTACCAAATGTTAATGATATTTCTTATATTAAAAAAAAAAAAGAATTTACATTCCTATTTTTTTGTATTTTTTGTTGATTGATTTTTTTTTTTTAATGGACTACTTGAAGCTCTTTTTGATTTAATATCAAAAATGAAATAAAAAAATTATAAGAGTTTACTAATATTAATATTTATGCTTTAATAATCATCATTATGTTATTGGGCGTTTTTCAATTCAAATTACAATTAATATCTACTACTCATCTATCTGATTAAGGGTTTTCACTTTGTATCACTGTTTACTTTCCTGTAGGTATTCATTTATTCATTAAATTGTGAACATACTATTATTCTTAAATAAAGGTAATTCAATCTTTAAATAGCCATTCAAGTCAAAGGCTTTTTAACAGCTTCCATATACAGTGAAGAAGATAAATATAAATCAGAATTTTATTAAATAGCATTTAAACAATATATATATATATAGAGAGAGAGAGAAAAGTTTTATTTCCTTAATAATAATTATAATAATCAATAATGAAAGCAGGTCACTTTTTATTTTCTAAATGATATTTGAAAAGAATTGGAATGGGGTCAAAATCATTTTAGAAAATTCCCATACTTTTTTTAAAAATATTTATTAATAAGGAATTATTTGTATGTAATGTTTTCTGACAACCATTGTCTTCACTAGAGAACTACATTATAAATTCTAATTTACAACATTTACGTGTATATATAAGTGATGTGAAGAAGAAAAATATGAATAGTAATGCTGATTATTTCAACATTATATTAAGATCTCTGTCAAAGACAGATGTGTATAAACTAGGCAATAAGAAATTATAACCAAAAAATAACCACCATTATCAGTACCAATTTGCCACTGTGTGCTTCCTCTGGATAATTCTAACATCTCAAGTTTAGAACTACATCATAAAAATCATAAAGTAATAAAAACATAATTTAGATACATGTTATTGCAATGTGTAAATGCAGTGAAATCTTTATTCATTGTTTTTAAGGAACCAGCAAAAAATATATGGTCAATAAGGAAAATGATATGGAATATTTCAATTGTTTTCTGTTTCAGGACCAAAGAAACAAAATGATAGATGTGGGAGAACAATTCCTGAACACTGAGAGAGATTTCATTGTATATATAATTATATGCATGAATGTATATGAATTGTAATATATACATACGTACATATTTAATTCCACATATTCATGGGTTTTTTTCTAGCCTGTCCAGACTCTCCTATGTCTCATTAGTTTGTTGGATATCAGTCTTCATTTAGATCTTACTTATGATATTGTTCTATTATATTCTCAAATCCTTCTAATTCTATTAAAATTTGGATTCTATGAGGTTACTGAAGAAATTATTAGGAATTGTAAATCTTTTCAACAACTCAACGGATCTTCTAAAGATAATATAAATGCTGAACTTCATTTTTTATTGGCGTACAGTGAATTTTTGCTTTTTTCTGGAAAGGTAAGACATTTAAATTATATTTTACAGAAATTAATTTTATAATAACATAATTTGATTGAAAGGATTATTATATAAATGTATGTTTATTATATATTACATAACAACTAATTTTCTAATCATTAAATAGTTAAAAGAACTTTAGTTGCTTAGACACCATTGTAAATGTATTTCAAAGTTGAAAAGTGTGCCAAAATATTTATTCATAAAAATACATTTCTATTCTAAATTAAACTTAATGTAAATTCTGAAACTAATTCCATGTTATTTGAAATATCTGAGAGGTTTAAAATATGAAGTAATGGGAATAATATGCTTTTTTTTAAAAAAAAAAAAAAAATCAAAAAGTAGAAAGTGTATACATAGATTGGGAAGAAAGTAAATATATATTTTAAAATGCATATTTATAAATGGATTTGAATCAATCTTGGAAATATGTTTTTTTTTTTCCAATTGCATATTAAAACTCAACTCTCAATATATCTAATACTCTTTAAATAGGTTTAATTATTTTATTTTACACATTTATTTTTCAGTTCTTTTTGTAAAATATATGCAATAAAAGATTGATTTGATTATTGATTTTTCCTAAGAAAAATAATTTTGATTGTTAAAATTTAAAAAAAAGGTCATCAAAGTATTTAAAAACTTTGAGAAATATAACTTAATACTGCATCTCATGATATATAAAAACTCATCTTTGAGATTGGACAAAGTTTGAAATCTTTTTATAAAGCCATATTATTTAAAACTATATTTTTATTAGTAATATGTTTACAATTAATAAAAGTTTATTTTAACAAAAGATTGAGAAAAAAAAAAGGAGAGTCATTTTCCAATTATTTTATTTCATTTAAAATTAATTGTTTAATAAACGATAATGCCAGAAGGAAATTAAAGTAACCCGTTTGTATATCTAAATTAAAATAAAATAAAAAATATCTAAATTAAAATGGTTAAAAATAGCATAAAATTATTACCTATTATTTTAAAATTTATATTTATAAAAAATCATTTTATTTAACTTTGATGAATTATAGGACATCCTGTAATTTTTAACCAAGATATGAGTGAACATCATTTCCTCAAAATATTTTGAATATTTTTTACAAACCAGATGTAGCTGGCCTTTTGGAAGGCTGTTGTTTTGATATGCGAATTTGACATCAAACAAAAGATTTAAATAAATATGAGAAATGTACATAGCCAGACAATCCATAATTTTTGTAATTTAAATTTTTTTCCGATTTTGTAATTGTGAAATTTGACAGCATTTTTTTAGTTTTTTTTTAATTGGTGCATATGGAAAGGACATCAATATTTGGAATTGGTTGCTTTAACAATTTTTTTTTCATATTTGATGTAAATTAAACAAAATATTTTAATATATAAATAAATGTACTCGGTCTGAAAGGCAGTGATTACAGCAGTAAGTACAATTATAAATAATACGATTATTTATTGGAGCATCCTCTGAATAAAAAAAAAAACACCCTGAAAGACCATCATTTTTGTAATAATATTATTTACTGAAGGTAAATATGGTACTATAGCAGCTTTTTTATTTCCCTCACTAAATGCCACATTTCAAACTTGAATTTAGGTACTGTAATATTTTGTTCACAGTTTGAATCCTATACTCTGTAGTTCAAAGCTTATGTACTGGTTTTTTTTTTTCTGAGCGTTTTTTTATTAATGTGGAATTATTTTGAATTACTTCCTTTGCATAAACATAATAATACACTAACCAAAACTAAATGGAAATACAGTACTATACCATCTTTTTTTTCCCCTCACTAAATTTCAAACCTGAATTTATGTACTGTAATCACATTTTCTTCGTAATTTGAATATTATACTTCTGTAGTTCAAAGCACATGTTCTGATTTTTTTCCGAGCATTTTTTATTATGGCTTCTTTCTTCACATAAACATAATAATGGTGCTAACCAAAACTAAATGTAGATATGGTACTATGGCTTCTATTTTTTTTCTCCTCACTAAATATCACATTTCAAAAATGAATGTATATATTATAATCATATTTTCTTCATTATTTAAATACTATACTTCTATAGTTAAAAGTACATACTGCTTTTTTTTCACATAAACTAGCCAAAACACGGTACTATAGCATCAATTTTTTATCACTAAATATCACATTTGAAATATAAATTTCTTCATGATTTAAATACTATACCTATTCAATTCTACTTTAAAAGCATGTGTACTATTTTTTTTCCAAGTTTTTTTTCCTTCAAAAAGTTTTATTCCTTTGCATAAAATGGTTCATAAAAAAATTATTATGATTTAATGGCGGAACAAATAATTTTTTTCACAAAGACAAAATTCTCCATACAGAACACCACTCTGTGCAAGCCAGAGTAATCAATGTGTGCAGGAAGAGTTGTGCATAAAAATCTCTATCTAGTACATATTCATCCAATATCCCCAGACTATTTCTAGCTTATGGTTTTCTCAGTGAGGAGCCTTGGTTCTGAGAGCAGTACAACTAGATCTTAGGATCTAATGCAACCCTCCAGCAGCTACCTTTTACCTTTTTAGCTAACTATAAAGCTTTAAGTCCAAAATAAAAACACAGGAATGTTTTCAAACTAAACTCATTAGCTTGTATTGTTGCATAGATCTGAACTCAGTTCAGGATCCATCCTTTTTGGTTCAGATCTATACAACTGTAAAAACTAATGAGTTTAGCTTGAAAACATTATTGTGTTTTCATTTTGGACTAAAAGCATTTATATATAGTCAAAAAGTAAAACGTGGCTGCTGGAGGGTTGCTTTAGACCTAAGATCTAGGTGCAGTGCTCTCAGATCCAAGGCTCCTCACTGATGAAAGCCACAATATTGGGTGAGTAGACTCTAGATGGGGATTTTATACACAAACCTTTCTGCATCCATTGATTACTCTGGTTTATACTGAGTGGAGCTATTATATGGAGAGTTTTGCCTCCGTGAAAAACAGCTGGTGTAAGCATAAAATTTTGATGGTTTAATAATTTTTTTCGTTGAAAAATATGCCTCGGTGTGTATTTGACATGTGACATCAGACAAACATTCATATATTCATCAATCAGACAATAGGGAAAATAGGGATTTTATATATAAGATTTTTAAATTAATTATTTTTTATAAATATTATTCTTTGTTTTGTATAAATTGAATATACCCATATATGTATGATTATCTTGATTATTTTTAATAATTAATGTACTGTATTTGTTTCATTTTTAAGTATTCACTGATTTTACTGTTTGCTATCAAAAAGTTGAGATTGTATGTTTGCTTTTATGTTTTATATTTCTTTATTTTTTGTATGCTATTTTCTGTTTGACCTTTATCTTTTTTTTAAAATATATATATAGATTGAAGATGCCTACTCAATGTTTAAGCAGGTCACAACTCATGAATATTTATTGAAAAAATATAGATTGTCATACTTGTTGCAAGCTAATTCTAAGTTTTTAGAAACCAAATTCAAACTTTTACCCCCACATTATTGCCCATTTGCAAATGAATTCACCGAGTCTGCTCTGGAATCTGCATATGATGCAATGAGACAATATCTTGCTCTTACCAAACTCATGTTGGGAGAAAGTACTTCATTGCTTAACGATAATGGCAGATTTAATGGTAAGTTGATTCTCTTTTATTACATAACTCCTAAATCACATATCTATACTACATAGCAGCAATCTCTTTCTATTCTAAATCCAAACTTTGTGTAAATAATCATTAGAAAGCAAATAGAAGTACATAAAGTTTTTGGATTACTTGTCCAAGAAAAAAATAAACAAGAAGTCGGACATGATTTCCATTGTATTAGTCATGCTTACATTGATTTGGTTTTACAATAGTGAAAAAAACATTACTCCTGATTCTTTAATTCATTATGCAATTTACATTAAGAGTGATTAAATTAACATTATTACTGTTTTATTTATCTAAAGATGAATACTTATTAGTGGATCTATTATCGTCATATCTATTTTTTCTATAATTGATAAAGCATAAGAAAAATACATTTAATAAACAGATTACATAATTACTTTGGTAAAAAAGGTTATAGATAAAAACACAAATGAGGTGATTCCAAAAAAATTATATAAAAATTCAAAAATCTAAGAATAAATTTTTTTTTGATAGAAGTAAATTTATTTTTATTTTTTTTTTGGAAACAAAATCAATGTAGATAGAAATCTAAGTCAGATGTTAATTTTATGACTTTATTTTGTTAATAATGAACTATAGTGGAGATAATCACATTCAAGCTTTGTTATGAACTTTAATTAGGTGGCTGCATTTGTTTTAAGTTATCTGTCAAAGTAAAAGATATGTATTGAAAATAATTCAAATGATATAATATTTCATAGCAACACAAATTTTACAGAATGGCTTCTTACAGGTTTCAATTTTTTTTCTTATTTACCTGGTTTGATATAACTGTAAATTATATTCCAGAATCAAATGCAGAAAATTTATTATATTGATATTGGCTTAGTTTTTTAGGTAAAATTTTTGCCAAAAAAAGAGAAATCTCTTTGTAAGAATATGAGAGTTTGAAATCTTTACAAACTCTAAATTTAAACATCTCTTAATCCATATGTAACTAAGGTCCTTTATGGTTTCGCACAACTGTAGAATGGTAAACTCAAAAATTGAAGGTTTTTGTATTAAAACTTGATTTGTCACTTTGGTTTTTAAATATCATACTCCCGAAGTTATTTTTCTTAACCACATGTAATCTGAAACAGATCCCTACTCTATATTACTTTAGACTGATATTGAACCATAACTTTTTTTTTTTTAATTTAACAAGGGTTAAATTTAAAATAATTTTTTGAACAAATTAATGGAAAATTGACTGATACTATTTGAGGATGCATGCAAATACTTTATAAATAGTTCCTGTCATACATATTTTATTATTGAATAATGTTTTGTGTTAAGGTAAAAAGAGTTCATGAAATTCTGGATATGAAATTAAGTAATAGTATGGGGCATATTCTTATTGAATAGTTATCAACTTTTAAATATTAGGAAAGCAAGTTGTCCCATAAAAATATATAAATAATTTATTATTAAATTAGATTATTCACCAATTCAAGATATAGTTTCTTCATTTAACACACACTTTAAGACCAGATCTTTATGTTTAATGAAGAAAATATTCAAATAACAAAGAAATGATGATTTAAGAAATAATTTTTATGCAAGATCTTAAATTTCTCTTTAGAGAATGTTATAATAAAACCATCTGAATGTAATTCTATTAGTTAATTACTATCTAGTTTACATTTAATTGAAATCTTTACAATTTCTTTTTATAATAATTGTGAATAAATAAGATGTTTTGCTAGAAATTTACATGGTAAATAAATCATATAAAAGGCAGTCTGCACATTCATTTATAGAAAGTTCTTATATATAATTAAACTACTGTTTTAGGGTTTCATTGTCTTTCATACACACACATATATATTGTACCAATGCAGTATGGTATAGTGGTTTGAACCTGGTAAAGTCTACCTCATAAAAACAAATGAGCATCTGTTTATTCAAAAAAGATAATTTTAAGTTATATTCACAAATGTTCAAGTTATATGATTAAAATATATATCAAGTCCTGTGTGAATATATTATTGTAATAAAAAGAAAAAGAAAAAATTATATTATTTTTTTTTTAGTTTTATATTATTTCTCTTTTGTTCATTTGTGAATAAACAAGCAGTTGTAATTAATTTTAAATATGTAAGAAGATTAGCTTGTTTATTTTTGGGGGAACAAAGGTTAATGATAAAAACAAAGGAGATAAGAAAAAATTTAAAATAAATCAGATTTTTTGTGTGTGTCTGTTTTGGATCTGTTTGCATCATGGTTGGATTGGATATAAATAGGGCTACTTTATTTTATTTGGTCTTTTTTCTTCTATTGTTGATTCAAAGTGGATGACCAAACATATGCCAGGCTATAATAAAAAAGAAAATCATTTTATGAAGCTGGTAATAATCTTTAGTCAAGGAGAAGCTAGTTTTCAAATGTTAGAAAAGAAAATATTCACTTTATTGAAGTCATATTCTTAATGGAAGTGTAAGGTAAACCCTGAATTCCAATTGCTGCAATTCTACCTGAAACCGTGAGACTACTATGTAGAAAACACTTACCAGAGAAGATTGAAAAATAAGCTGCTAAAAGAAAGAGAGAGAGAAAATGAAATATAACTGTTATGATCCTTATATTCTATGCCATCCATAATGACCAGTACTACAGACCAATATCTTATCCATATATGTGAATAAAAGTTAAAGTAGAAGAAATATAAATTAATACAAGAAACTAGGAAATGGAAAGTTTTTTTAATAAATTACTAGTGACATTACACCATAGGGGGCAATTTATGACCCTGTACATGGACCACATATTAAATACCGGTCTGTGACTTATTTGGTAAATGATAAGAATTACATGTGCACACATAGAGACATAAGAGTATGTATGTTGCAAATTATTTTTCTTAATTGAACTCAATATAAAAAGGTGAGGGTTTTTTTTTCATATCCTCAAATTATTAATTTTTAGTGTTTACAGTTTTATTCTCACATACTGGCATGAGAGTAATATTTTTTTTAGTTTTGTCTTTTGAGAATGTTATTTTTTATATTTTAACTATTGGACAGTGGATAAATAACCAGAATCAAATTTGTTAAAAATTCAAAGAATGAAATACATCAGTAAAATTTGTCTATTGAATAATCAAGAAAATGCTTATTTATTGATTGGATGAGTGTGCTTTTAAATGTGCTTATTAGTTTTTATTGAAATTTGCTATAAGTTGTATGTTACTTTTTTTTTATTCTTTGCAGCATTCTAAAGTAGAGATAAATATATAATAATCAGAAATAAATGTAGGGATGGGTTTGATTTCTAAAACTAGTTATATAAATGTAAATTAAGTATATGAGCTAACATTATGGATGATGATAGATCTTTAAAAATGAGGTTTGTTTTATTATGTAATGATGAAGAAGTCAGTGTTTATTATGGTTGGTGCTCATTATTATACAAATCTTTCATCATCACTTTACCCATAGGTTTAACGCCAGAGAAATTTCATTAATCTGTCAAAAGTATATGTATTGACAATGTGATGTAGTAAAGATTATTTATATATTACCTTCCCTTATATTTGGTTGCTCAAATCTAGCTGATAATCATCATTAGTCTTTAAATAAATTGTTAATCAAATGGGCATCTAATAAATAGTTGGTTTCAGAATAAATGATTACACTTCTCAGTAAGTTGGCAATTGTGGTCAGTTAAATTTGGCAGTCTAAATGTGGCCAGAATAAATTCATTACATCTGATGTATTTATATCTGGTCTGTTATTTAGTTGCCCAATTGGGATCAGATTACATCTTCTAGTGTATAGATAGCCTGTTATATATATGTATGTATGTAATTTCATAATATATAAAGAAAAACAAATCTATTTTTCATTGCTTTCCAAATGTCTTATTGACACTTTCTTTAAATATTTTTTCCTTTTTTTTTTTTTTTGTAAATGTTATATATATTTATACTTTTAAGTAAATATTTATCTTCTTTCTTTTTTAAAAAAAAAGTTCTGATTCCATCTTTCTACCTTAATGCTTCTGTGCTTCTACTTAATCATATGTCAAAATTTTCTCAGTTTTTTTTTGACTTCCTATCTAATTTTAAATAAAACATTCTAGTAGCTTTTATTTTAAATCTAGTTATTATATTCTTTTCAAAAAATTTATTTAATGTAGTTTTCACATGATCACCATTTCTTATGCTTGCTCAAACTATTAAAACAGGCAAAACTCTCCATACAGTAATGCCGCTCACTGCACAAACCTTCTTGCATCCATTGATTACTCTGGCTTGCAGTGCCTCTGTTTTAATATAGTCTTGTATAATTATTATATTTTCACCTCTTACTTTTCCATTTTCAAATTATAACTTCTTAAGTATCTTGATCCATTAATCTACTCTATTAGTTTAATTTTTAAATTTGTATTAATTTATCTCCTTCACTTATCTCATTAGTTTTACTTGTTTATTTCTGACTGTTGAGACTTATATACATATATTCATTTATTAGCAGTCACATATATATGTTCTGGGGTGATTTGAAGAAGAGAGATTGGAGATTTGAGAGAGATTGAACTTGGAGAGACCTTCATCCTCCAGTGGCTCCATAATGGTTGAAATGATGATGATCTAGTGTTTGAATATTTTATTTCATATTTGAGAGGCTGTCTCTTAAATATATGTTTATGTATATCTGTCACAGAAAAATAAAGATATGAACAAGACTGATTGGCATCGGATAATATAACATTATTATCTTCATGATTATCCTATGATCCATATTAATATATTATGACTCACATAGTTGATAATCCAATTATATTTAAAAATAATTCATTGATATATTTTACATATTATAATAATATATTGCCAGATAAATATGTCATTTATTATAAATATTAAGTTCTAATTTTATTTATTGTTAATTTTTCATAAAAGCCACATTTTTATACATAGTGTGTTTCATCTCTGCTCTGTATTATTTTTTTAGGATCTATATTTTCTTTTGTGGTACTGTTTCTAATTTGAAGTCAAAATATCCTTAGAATTAACACATGCAAGCAAATAAGATATTGATATAATTAAAAAATAATCACCAAAATTTATAGATAAAATTGGAGGAGATTTGAACCAAGACTTTCAAGCTCCCTTTAGACATCCATTCCATCTTATACAACCGATACACTTAACGACATACTTGCAAAAAAGATAAATGATTTCCAATATACTTATTTTGTGCTGAGCCAGCACTCATCAGTTGGTCCGGATCATCATCTCCCAAATATATATATAATCAGTGCTTGGTTTATATTAAGATAGCAAATCTTCAAACTTTAATGAACAGGCTCCCATCTTCTCCAACTCTTCATCCATTCATATATTATTGAAAATCAGATGATGGCATGTTCAAAGCTCTTATTTGTCAATTTTGTTATCATACCCTTGTTGGCCGTGAGTTATTCTGACCTCTCAACAAGTGCTTTGAGCATCATCAGATTTTCAATAATATGGATGGCTCATGAGTGGAAAATGTTGAAGCCTGTCCATTAAAGTTTGAAGATTTGCTATCTTAATATAAATCGTGCACTGATTATATATGTATGTGTGTGGGAGATGATGATCTGCATCAACTGATAAGTGCTGGTTCAGCACATAATACATATCCATTTACCTTTTTCGCATGTATGTGGTCATGTGTATCAGTTGTATAAGATGGAGTGGATGACTAAAGGGAACTTGAAAGTCTGGGTTTAAATCCCTTGTAATTACATCTAGCTTAAAAGTATATAACATAATGGAATGTCCAATCGTCCTAATGGTTGGGAGCTAATTGGAATGGATAATTCACTTCTATTGTAACATATCTCAGGTTTTCATTTTTTTTTTAAAAAATATGACAAAATATACACTAACTCAATCAATAGATTTTAAATGCAATGGACTAGATTGTGATGCTAAGCTTATATTTGAACAACCTACCAATTTGAGTAGGCAATGGTTGATAGGTTACGTCCATGCAATAGAAAATATATTATGCATGAATGAATAAGATTTAACTATTACCCAAATCATTTCCTCGACTAGCTATATGTAAAATAAACCTGGATATTAAAGAACAATGATAAAGACATCTAAAAAGATTTACTCTCGGGGTTAATTTGATTGATGATTTTATTATTAACTAAAATACAAGTTGGAAGCAAAGTGAATTTTGTTGAATCCAACCTGTATTTACAAACAAATATTATATGACTTACTATTCCAATTAATGATGGGTTAAATGAATAATTAACAAAACACAATCTGCACTGAAAAGAGAAAATAAAATATTAATAAATTTTAAATAAAAACACTAAGTCATTTTTTATAAACAAATGATACATGCTTTATTTTAAATTATGGTTAAGTCCTTATCAAATAGCAATAGATATATGTGAACACATAAAATTGGTTTACTTTTCAAGTTTCCATTTTAGTTCAACATTAGTTAAATGGAAAATATTTGCCAACAATTGGCAAAGATTACAATTTGTGTTTGCATAGAAATCATTCACTAGTTATCATATATAACACTTTAATAAATGGGGAAAAAAAAATTGATAAGTTGATAATAACTTGTTGGATTAATAATTTAATACTATAGATGTGCTTCTCAAGGCTGGATCAATAATAACACAAAATCTCATAAGAATTCTTTCTCCACTTTGTTATATTGGATCATACTTCTTTTTATACTGGGAGCACCAACTATTTGTGCTTATTATTTGTAAAAGGCTTTTATCATAGCCTGCAAATTCAACATCTTAATTCATAACTTTATTCATCTGGGCTTCGTTAAATGCTTACTATGAAATATATATATATGTGGCCCATATTATGTAAACTTTATAGATAAACAAAATATCTAAACGATTCCTATATAACGCATGTGGGAATATATTTGCAACTTCGATGCTGCTCTTTCCTTTTAAAATACATCTGATAATAAAATTAAAAATGATTAAATAATAAAGAAAATTATTAAATAATTCATAAATAATCTCCATTCAAACAAATAGTCTCAATCTAAATTATGCATAGCATTTTTGTTAAGCATATGTATGTATATACAGTGTGTTTAAATTAAAACAAGTTTTTTTTTATACTAACGAATAAATATAATGTATGTAGACATTTGTCTAAAAATCAAAATCAAAACAGGTCTGTTTACACAATTAAGTATATAAGATTTATGACTAAAAGACAAAATAATTTTATTAGTAAATGGATTTTAATATACTTTATAAAAACAATATATTTTAAATCATACTGACCGATTAAATATATATATAACATCTATTCCAAATGAAAATTTAAAATACAAAAAAAAAAAAGTTTAATAATTAAAAAAAAAAAAATTAAAATGATTCAAAATAAATTGATCAATTTTTTTAGTTACCCCAGTATTATTTTCAACTTTTTCATCATTTCAGTTTCATGTTTATTCAAAATATTTTGATCTTGGTGTCAGTAAATAACGTGAGATAATTTTAAAAAAGAAATAAATAATATGTTGTCAATTGCATGTTTTTATTTTGTTGCGTGAGCACTTAATCCCTAGTATTTCCTTTTTTGTAAGATCCAAGCTGGTGAATTGAATATAGTAACAGATTGATTCAATTTTCTTTTTGTTCAGATGATTACCAGATTTTATAAGTAAAATAGCTATTTTCAATGTTGGATTTCAGTCACTTATTTAATGATTAATTGTATGTTTTCCTGGGCTGTAAGATAGGAATAAGATAGCCAAATGAGGCAAAATGCCTTCAGAAAGTAATCAAATTCTAACCTGCCATTATGATGATGAATTTCAATTCAATAACTTGTATGCTTATGCCAAAAGAAGAAATTGTGAGTAGACCAAGTACAGCTTTGTCTTATTTCTTTTCAGTTTTTAATGGTGATCTCCCCCTTTGTTGCCATTGTGATCTCTTTCTATTGTTTTAAATAATCTTCATTTTTCACGTGCTACCCAAAGTTTTCAATACAACAATTGTTGATATTTTCAAAACATCAAAACAAAAATAATATCAAAAAATATATATATATTGCATCGAAAAATTTATTTTTGCAGTTTTACAAAATGAATAAACAACATTACATCCTAAACAATTGCCAAATAAAAATACAAAATAAATATATAGTAGCAGTTTATATGCTTTTTTTATATACAATATTTATATACATATGCGAATTTATATATCATCATTGCCATTTAAATTTCACAATCACCAATAAAGGCACATATAATAAATTAAAATGAATTGAATAACGATAACAACTAACAATAACAGCTACCTATATAGAAGTTCCTACATCAAAGCTAAATTACAGAATCTTTTTTAAACATAAATGGCATTTAATGTAAAGGGTGGATCCTTCCATCCCTTACAATATACCAGGGGTTAGCAACCCTTTACTAGTGTGGTGCCGAACCTATGTTATTCTGCTTGCCAACATGATTTTACCAATCTTATTATATTATCGAAATTGGTTCACTTACAACGGGCTTCAAAGTTATATATAATATTATAGTATATAATATATACTACAATATAATATGTACTTTTGAAATCCAATATAACTGGATCTTATATATTATTGGTCATTCAGTATTTTAAAATATTTAGAATCATGTGAAAAGTACCTTTTTTTAATTTGTAATTTTTAACATGCTTATTAAAAACTATATTACAAATTATAAATTACAACTTTTTACTTATACAAAATGTATAATTTAACCCTTAAACCGCTAATTTTATCATTGGTTGTATCAGATAAAAATCAAATATTTTAATTGGCCAACTCACAAACTGAAGACAAAGCCTATTGTTAAAACATATTCGCCTATAATATTAAATTCAACTCAGATACGTTTATAAAAAGTATATAATTAATTTTTAAGGTTGTGAAGACAACGAAAGTTCTTTCAAAAATAAATTGCTATTTATTTATTCTAAGATATTCAATAACGGCAACATAAAAGTTATAATGTAAACAAAAAGATCGACTTTTACGTTATAGAAAAGTAAATATTTCTTTTTATTACAACTTCAATATTTGTACTAAAATCTTCAATATTTTTCGAAAATAATTTTGTTTTTTTATTATTCTCTCTGAAAATTATGTTTAATTTCCATAAATATTATTTAATAATAATTTAAATCGTATTCGAAATGAAAATCTCAGCGTTTTTCTTTATTTTCTTTGATCAGGCAGTTTCTTTGTTCTTTCCAGCCAATCAGAATGTCTTTTTCGGCTGAGAGCATGCTAAGAACCAATCACAAATAATGTTCCTTCTTTGTTTAGGTTTAAATGCGTTTTTTTCTATTTTTTACTTCTAAAATAAATCGGAAGATGTCACCATCGTACAGAACTTTTAAAAACGAATTCAATACGTATTTAACGAATTTTTTCGTATGAAAACGAACTGAGTTAGAGTGATTTCAGATGTCGACGAGGAGCCTCGTCGGACGCGGGAAAAGGGTTAAATAAGAAAAAAATGTCATGAATTCTAATATGATTAGCCATTTTTTTATTATTAAAATTAATTAATGTGAACATTGTCTTTGTACCTTTTTGTTCAATGTCAGATATATAATTGGTCACTTTTAGCTTCATGCATGCTTCTGAATGTTCAGGTGTTAAGCAACTTCTTTGTGAACTCAAAATATTTTCATATGTGAGAAAATTTGTTCACATAAGTAATTTTGAACCAAATGCCGAAAGCAGAGCACAAGCAGTTTTTTTTTTTCAAAGAATAAAATCTTTCAGGTAATGATATAGGCTGTAGGGTAATTACTTTTCCAAATGGGTTTATTATTTTTTGAAAATCTTGTAAGTTGTATTTAAGATAAGTATTTTTTAGCCCTCCAGTAATAATATTTTGATCGGTTTTCATCTATAATTATCGAGTGCTAAAATAGTGGATTGAAAACATTCTTTTTGCTGCTGAGTATAAAAATCAATTGTCTGCGATACAAGATATTGTTTCCTATAGTGCATTTTCCGTAATTGCTTCTTATAATAAAGATTTGGGAAATGATATAGTGAGCATTGATTATCGGTTACTGCGAGTTCTAGCGATGATGGCGAAAAAAACCTGTGAAAAGTTTCAAATAACATACATGGCACTGTATTATTAAAACGGTCTGTCACATTTTCACGTGTTTCTTTTGTCCAGATTGCGGTTGGGGGTTGTTCCTCTTGAGTGTGTAGATCAAGATTTTTTATATCATTTGTATTTGTTCTTCGGAAACGCGGTATTTGGGTTGGTGCTGTAATAAAGCTGTTACATTTAAGTATTTTTGCATACGAAATAGGCGATGTTATAACTAATGATGTTGTTGACTTCATATTGGTGCTTAACTCGCTCACGTTTGACTGGGCAGTAGCCATGATTTATTCTGACTCAAGTCAGTTTTTTTTTTAAAAAAAGATATGAATACACACCGATATTTTTTTAAAAATACTCGATTAATCTATTATATGTTTCGATTTGTCCTGTATTACATTTGTTTTGCGAATAACAAGTTGAAACAAAAGAAAAATATAAATACTTACATCGGAGAGCTTAAGGATTGCTTCTTACCTCAGCAGAGATTTGCTGTGGGTTTATTATTATTATTGCTATTACTATTATTATTACTATTACTACTACTACTACTATTATTATTATTATTATTATTATTATTATAAAGTTTTATACATAAATTATTAAGTATCAATATAGTTTTTTCATCTATTTTTACATTTATCATTATTTGATATCTTTTATATTTATTTTATTATTTAGAGTTACCACAGAGTAAACATTCACTGATTAGTCAGGTGTTATCATCTTTATTTTGTTTGGGACAGCTTTTTCTTTACTGTGGGTCTATTCGGGAAGCCAAGTGCTATTTAAAAGAAGGTTTAACTTTATCCAATAAATTTTCTTTGCCTAAAAGGTAATGTGTGTGTGAAAATATATTTAATGTATATATAATTAAATGTTGTTTAACTATCTGGTCAATCAAATCAGCAAAAATATTCACTCATAATCTTTGATATCACATTAATTTTAAACCAGCCAGACAGTTGTCTTGTTAAGTCTATATTATTATTCAATGAACAGCAATTTGATTAGTTGGTTAATTAAATTATATAAATAAAACACATGCTCTTCTTTATAAATCTTGTTTTATTATATGAACTATTATAAAATAAATAACACTCCAACATTTCGACTATATTATGGTCTTTATCAAGGAATAACTAAAAAATACATAAAAAAACAATAAATATAAATACAAATATTCTACAATAATCCAGTATAATAAATATAAACAATTCTTACCTTAAAACACTTCTAACAAACTTCCATTACATTTGTTTCTTAAATACCTTTCTCAAAATGATCCCCTATAATTATTTAATTAAATCAACCTAATATTTTCTTTTTTTTTATAGTTGATTTAAGATTGTTAGAAGAGTTTTAAGGTAATAATTATTAGTAGTTGTTATATGTATTGAATTATTGTGGAATATTTATTGTTTTTTAATCTATTTTTTAGTTGTTTCTTGATAAGGACTATAAAAGAACATAGTCAAAATGTTGAAGTGTTATTTTTTTTTATAATAGTTCATATAATTACATATAAGACTCTAATCTTAATACTATGTGCTTTGAGTACTTAATTGCACCATGAGAGAGACCTCTACAAATCTTAACACAAGATTACAACTTTATAAAGATAATAGCAGCCATCTTATCTTCAACCTACTTTTTAAATATATAGGCAAATCTAAGAAGTGCTTGTGTTTTATTTACATATTGAAATTAATGGGCTATGTTTAAAATAGAAGACTGTGTTTGTGTTATTGATTTAATTTATTTTAATTAAATTAATTTTTATATTCCAGTTTAGTAATATATACCTATGCATTAGATATATAAAATTTTGAACATGTGCTGTAATAGTCCTTCTTCTGTATTTTTATTATAATTGTGTATGAATTTTTTATTTACTTGTTTTTAAAGAAATTGTATGCAAAATTATTGCATATGTTCACTAAGTAATGATATCTAAATGTATATTTTGTGAATGTGTGCGCATGTAAGTGAATGTTATGATATCAATTTTTGTAAAGTTTTTGCTTAATGCTGTTATCCAGGAATTATTTTCTTATATAATGTTTTCCTGAAGGTTTGTTATGATGGTATTTTAGTTGTATTTATATATTGAATTATTTCCATTGTCTAATATTAAGTTAATTTTTTTTTATAAAGACATTCAATACATAATATTAGATGCTGAAAATAGTCCAATATATAAATACAATTTTTACATATAGGTTTTTTATGTTTACAAAGATTATTCATGTATCTGTAATTCTCTGTAAATATCAAATATATATATTTATGTTTTCAAGATCGTTTGTAAATATTATTTATTGTGGGACACTTTATGCTACATAAACAATTCTGGTTTCATATAAGAGATAGATTCATGTTACATTTATAAGTATTAATATTTATAATATGTGTACCTATCCACTTATAGACAATAATAGTAAATAAATTCAACTTTGTGTTTTGTCCATAATATAAAATGGAACAATTGCATTTAAATTGAACAGCTTTTATTGTAATATATTTCACTGTAAATATGCATGGAGCTATATAATTTTTTTTACGAAATGAATACTGATCTACAATATGTTATGTAATTTCATAAACTGGAATTTACAGTTTAGTCGTCTGTACTAAATGTCTCTGTGAATCTAGCATATAATATATTCTTTTACAAAATTATAATTGTTCAGAGTTGAAATTGGAATGTAAATAATATTCAAAATTTAAATTTCTACATAACAATAATAAAAACACAGTACAATACTAAATAAAAACAAGTAGTTCTGACTTTTTAGTACAGCACTTTGGGCCATTGCAAGCATTCTTCTGCTCACCCACTGGAGAAGCTACAGCATTCTGCCATTGCAAACACAGCCAACAATTCAAAAATTTTATTTAAAATTAACTACTTATTTTAACAAAAAAAAAAATACTACATAAGCAAAGTTTACTTTTTCACAAATTTAGATTTTTCATATAGTTAAAAATGTACTTTTTCAAGTATTACTCATAAGGTGTGATTAGAGTTGTATTAGACCTATTATGCCTTTTCACATAATATCAGTCTGCCGATAACTTTCTAAGCCCTGTAAAAATATTGTGAAATAATGTGTACACGGGATTCATTTTGACAACTTTATCACTTAAGTTTGTCAAAATTTTCAGAGTACATGTTATTTGATGAGATTATAGGATTTGAAAATACTATGTGAAATAGCAGATCTAATATATAAGTATTGTTTTTAATTTAAAATAAGCCTTATGTTCTTTATTTTTAAAATCTTTTTTTAATACTGATCTATACAACTATCTACATTTCATTCAACTAATGCTGAAATAAGATGTATAATAGATAAGCTTTGGTTGATTTTTGTTGAAGAATTATTTATTCATGAATTACTGACTTTCAAATTCTTACATACTTTTTTTATTTTACAATATATAATTACTAATTCCTGGAATTTTTATTGTTTAAAAAGAACATTTTAAAATTGTTTGTTCTTTTCTTTGTTGGTGTCAAGTGATGTTTAGAGTTAAATAGAAGGCAAAAAAGTTTAAAAAAAAGTGTGTGGTCATTCTGTTAGATATAATAGTTTAAACAAGACTTAAATAATTAAAAACATCAGGGGGTTAGAGAATCAAGAAATAAATTGAAATAATATGATTTTAAAATATTTTTCTATTTCAAAGTATAAATGAGAAAAAAAAGTATTGAGAAAAAAGAAAATAGATATGATAGAGCAGGGTCCCCAACCTTTTTGCACTTAAGAGCACATTCTGGCCAGGTGGCAGGCACCATTTATTTTTTCAACCAGGTAGCGGGTACCATTTATTTTTTCAATGTAAATTTATAGTTGGATATTATTAATAATACATATAATGTACAAAAAAATATTTATTTCAAAAATAAAATTTTAACATATAATTAACATTTATATTTTTACACTGTAAAAGTATAGTATGCCCTACAATTTGATTACAACATAATACAATAATTTATAAGAAATTTTAAAAATTAAATTTATTTGTATCAGATAAATAATTTTTTATTGTGTTTGGATAGCGGCGGGCACACGTAAAATGGTCTGCAGGCACCATGGTGCCTGCGGCATAGGATTGGGGGCCCCTGTGATAGAGGCAGAGGAATTGTGTGATAGATAAAAAAAAAAAAGAATTTGTTAAATGATTTTAAGAAAGGTAATGAATTTTAATAAGATAATCAAAAGAATAGGAATTTATGGAAACGATGGATTGAAGTGAAGTAAAATGACTTAGTGATTAAATAGGAATGAAATTCATTGATAAATTTTATTACATCATATTTTCTTATATATAGCAAGCAATATGTGCAAATGTTGAGAATGGGATTAACAAAATTTTAAATGATTAATGGAATTTGTACAAATGCTGTATTGAAAATAAAAGTATCTAATAGGACTAAAGTTGTGATTACCAGTGAATTGATAGATAAAACAGGCAAAACTCTCCATACAGTAGTGGTCATGTGATGAATTGATAGATGAGTAAGTAATTTGTTATTTAATGGTGTACATAATATCAATGATATTAATGAGAATTATAATAGCCGAGTATTTTTTTAATAAAGTCAGAGATTATTTTGTGGACCATTAAAGTTAAGGATTCAGAAATAGACTTGTTCTGTGATTTGTTGATGTGTTTAGCTGTATATAGAGCAAAGATTGGACTGTTAGGAAAAGAATGTGAAAAGATTGAAGGTTTCATGAGCTTGTATAAGAATTGGAAATATAAGAATGAAGAATATGGTTCGCAATGTTTTAAGTATTAAAGAGAGTAATTAATCTATTGCATAAATTGTGAAGTGTAATTGGTTGGGGCATATATTTAAAGAGTATTGTTTTGGTTTTTTTTTCCAAGGTAAAGAGGAATGTGAGGAAAAAAATGTTATGATCTAAGAGTTTGAAAATTAGAGCAATAGTCAGAAAAAACTAGTAAAAATGTTTGAATTAATGTGTGAAATTTGTCTTTTGGCAAATGACTAATAATGATTATAATTTTTATCTACATTCACATACACACTAAAATATTAAATTCTATTTATATATGTTTTTTTTTTCCTTAGGGCTGTGGAATTCATATCCTCCTTGTCATATCTAGATCAACTTAACTGTGCTTCTGTTGGATTTAATCACAAATTATCTTATTTAAGTCATTATATAGGTGTAGATACATCACCCAGAAATAACAAGATATGTTCTCTAGCTAAGCAGTCTTTTTATTCTCAAACAATTTGTTGGTGTTCTGGATGTACTGATAGTAGTCTTCATGAATTGCTTTTAAATTATAATCTTATTCAAGCTAATCATTATTATATGCAGTTCCAGTTATCTGACTGTTTGGGTGTCGTTAATGCTGGCTTAATAGTATTTGAAAATTACGTTGATCACATATCTTATATATGTTTAGCTGTATGTTCAATTTTCAATTCAAAGTGTTTAATGTGTGCTTCTTACAAAAAGAGTTCAAAGCTACAGAAAACCAGGAAGAAACAGACTTCAAAATTTTCTGAACCTTACAGTAACAACCACCATCCTTTTTTGAAATGTTTTTTAATCCAGTTATTTCTAATACAAGGCAAGGCTTTCTTATGTGAAAATAAACTTTTAGATGCTCAGAACTGTTTTAAAAAAATTATTAATATGTTTGAGAACGAAAAGAGCAATTTTTTATTTTTACAAAGGCTTGCTATCAAAGCAGAAGCATTATATTATTTAGCTCAAATTATCATTTTGAGAAATAAAAAGGAAATAAATGAATCTATGAATTCATTTTCATCTGTATGGAAATCATTTTCAGGAAAGTCAGACATTTTAGCTATGAAATTAGATTTTGATATCTTATCATTAGATGATGATGAAAGTTTGAAAAAACCTGGATTAAAAAATAATAAAAATAATAAAGGAAGAGGGAAAAAGAAAGAAGCTGTTGTAACAGATAACTTGGAAATTACTAATAAAGGTGATTTTTAACTACAATGTTTATTATAAGTATATTTTATCCAAATATTTAGATTTATTTATTCTGTTGTTTTTTTTTTTTAGCTAATATTTTTTAAATTTATTTATATTTAGTAACATCTAGATCTTTTTTTTCCTTCATCCTCTTATGTAATTATTATATACATTAAGCTGCTGATATATATGTGTGAATATATTATTTACAAATTAAAAGTTAGGATTTTTTTAAAATTTTATATATATGTATTTTATATATATTATTAATTTTAACAGGCATATAAATAAATAACTTGAATAGCATCAAGAATATATAATAATATTTTGAGATTTTTGAACTTCAAATGTACATATTATAATAAATATTTACAAGTTAGACTTTCTAATCATTTATTAAATTTGAAAATATCATTCTAACCATTCAGACAAAAATTACTGGATTGATCAGAAAGAATATTAGTGGTATTACAGTTTATAAAAAAAAACATCAGGCTATATAAAATAAATGTCTTTAGATAATCTAATTTGTAAATATTTATTCTGAATGTGATATGCGCATCTGTATACATGTAGAACATTACACAAATCTGCTTACATGCAATATATGATTAATAATTAATTATTTAAATATAAATGGAAAATTATATAGTGCTTATGCATGTGTATGAGTTTGTATAATGTTCTATATGCATTGAGATATATGTTTATATATCTTTATACAAATCTATATTAATGATAAACTATAATGTAAATTATAAATAGAAAAAAAAAGACATCACAATTTTTTGATATGATAATATGTTGGACTATTTCCATTACTAAATATTGAATGTTTAGAAAATTTTAAACTTTATTTAAATTTTTCAAATACAAACAACTGTTAGTAATAACACACATATAGATAAGGTTAGTATATTAGATAACATTTCAAGTGGTATTATTCTCCATTCTTCTTCAGATATTGTTGGCCTGACCAGTGTCAATATTAGCATAGGAGTCAAACTTACACCTTTAGATTCTTAATTATCGAATTTTAAGACAATGCTCTATTCTGTCAAAGGCCTTTGATAGAATAGCTCAATTGATCAGAGCATTGCCTTAAAATTCGATATTCAAAAAATCTAAAGGTGTGAGTTCAACTCCTGTGCTAATATTATCACGGGTCAGGCCAGCAATATCTGAAGAAGAGATGAAAATAATACCACTCGAAACATTGTATAATCTACTAACCTGTGTGGTCTATTTATGTGTTATTACTAACAATTATTTGTATTTGAAAAGTTTAAATAAAATTAAAAAAATTTCAGACATTCAACATTTAGTGATAGTTGATGGAAATAGTTCAACATATTACCACATCTAAAATACCATCATCGTAAATCTTCAAACAAATATTAAAATTTTTAGCTTGCTCGAATAATTATAACTGGATAATAATGTTTTGTTTTGTTTTTTTTCCATTGCTGTATAATGTATATAACAATTGCATGAGAAGAGAAAGAAGTAAAAAAAGAAAAAAGTAGTTATATAAAAAAAAAATCTATATGATAATCTGCAAATGTTCACATTATTATATACAAAAATAACATCCAGGATTGCATTTATTTCCATTTTATGATTTTTAATTGTTTGTTTACACTAAAAAGTAATAAGAAACTCATATTTACATATACGTTTGTATAGATTATATGGCAATAAAAATGTTTGTAGTATATACGAAATATAGCATCATTAGATTCTCCAGCATCCATTTAAAATCTACAATAACAATGATTTTCATTAATGAAAGCCAATTCTTGGGATTGAGTTGGTGTTATTATTGATATTTGTTACTTACCCATACTTATGAAGATGACTGTAGAGCAGATCTTTTTGTTAAATAAGTGGCTTAGAACAGGCTATTGACTTAGTGTCAGACTATGTAATTGGATATCAAGTTGTATTGGATTTGAACTTTTAGAATGCTTGTATACTTTCAAATCATTAGCTTTTTAGACAAAGAACTTATTCTGCATAGATTGTAAGAATAGTAATTTTCTCCCTTTAAAAATTTTTTTCATCTATATAATCATATCTATTACTTACTCTACTATTTGTTGTTGAAAATTGTTTTAACAAATATCAGTTTTTTTTACTTTGAAAATTTTCAAATAAATAAAGTCACAAGAAAAAGGAAAGGAGAATGGAATTTATTTAATAAACATATTTCAAAGAATATGCTTGAAATAGAGGAGTATGTAGTTTAAAGTAGCCTTTTTTAAAAAAACTCTAGAAATGGTAGTAAAATAGTTTTTAAATATTCCACTGCTGTGCTGTGCAAAAGTCTCTACAACAACCCCTTATGGTAAAACAATTTTTCTACTATTTTTGATATGTATGGATATTCTACCATACCAATAATTTTTTTTTCTCTTGATGTTTCTTTTTGTTGTTTATTTAAGGTTTTCTTAATAACAGCTGATGGATGACCATTACAACTGTTGCATTGCCTTTGTCAGCAGGGAAAAATTTAATTGTTTTCCTGTCATCATAGGGTATTTTTGATTTCAATTTTTGTTCCTTCTCAAGTATTCTTTTTATTCTCCAGCATAATTCTGCTGCTTCTTCTAAAGGCAATTTTTGAGTGACTTCCTCAGTGGCTGCCATTATATCTAATAAAGGGATATTAGATGATGTTATGACAAAATATAATCCTTTTTCAAGAACAGAAATTTTAGCATCTATAAGTGTTTAGAACTGAGATTTTTAACAGATGAAGCTTATGATTTTTTACTATGCCCATGTAGGTTTGCATTGGATGGGGGGGGGAGTCATGTAATATAGAATATTCATGTTCTTACTGCTTGAAACATTCTTATGAAATCAGTAAGTTTATTTTTTAGAAAACATTCTACATTATTAATGGAATGCAAGGTTTGATGCTTGGAAAATCTTTGAGCATTTATTTATTCTTTCTCTTAACAGAGCTTCATTTGTTCTCCGAGTAATTTTCTCAGCTCTCTGTGAGTGAATTGGAGGTTTCAGTTGCAAAACCTTAGGAACTATCCCTTCAGATTTACATAAGAGAGTTACGTGATTCTTTACTTTGGCCAACTTTAGACCTAATTTTTTTTAATGTCTAAAGTTTGATGTATTATCAGGTCCATATCCATTAGCTAAGAATAGCTAGATAGTTATTTATTGATCAGTATTGGATAATAAGGTGTATTGGCTATGTACTAGCTACTTGAAAGAAAAATCTCAAACCTATTTTTTAAAAATTTCATTTATTTGTTTCAGTTCAAATCTTGGTCATTTTAATGGAAGGCAGATGCTCTGTTGTTATACCATGAGCCTACTATTCATGACTAGTAGTTATAAATTAATTCTTTTTTCCAAGTTTTTCTTTTTTATAATTTTGTTTTTTATAAACTTCATTGTTTTCTGAAAACATAGTTAATACTTTCTGAAGAATCTTCTTGTAGCAACAGGAATATCTGCTAAAACAAATATTTTTTATTGAATATTACAAAAGCATATATATGTAACTAGTTGACTGAATGTATTTTTTAATTGCTTGATTGGCTATATTTTATTTATGAAAATTTGTTTATGCATTTTTTTTTAATCTTAGTTACTGATTTTTGTTTATAATGCTGTTTGAATGTCTTTTCAGAAAATGAATAATTGTGACTATAATATTAATATTTATTTATTAGACATATAGTAATGGTACAGATGTTGGGGTGAATATGAGATGGGAACCCATCATCATTCCTATAGACCCTTTAAATATTAATATATAAGAAAGCATGAGATCAGTAAAGAATAAATTATATAAGTAATTAAACTAATAAGTCATTATAACAATAATAATAACAAACTACCCAGCATTAAACAAAAGTAATCACTTCATCAACAGTCGTGCCTTGTGACTGGATTTAAAAGAGGTATATTATAAATAGGCTACTTTTCTAGCTATTGCTAAACTTAGGGCAACATATAACATTTATTTGACTATACATACTTAAGTGCTAATTTATCAGTCATAACAAGAATAATTCTGGGATACTGATATATGCTGATCATCATCAATGCTCTAGTCATAAGGTACCATTAGTATACTAGCCAACTAGACTCATTTTTTAATAAAAACAATGCAGTGAATAGAATTTAATAGTAATACCTTTGCATCATCCACAGAATTATCTGGATGTCCAAACAACAATATAAATTTCTACATTCGTATAATTAACCATTTAGAGCTAGCTCAATATCATAAGACTTAGTAACTGTAACTTTGAACAAAAGAAAGATAAACATAACAGGTTATTTTATTTTAAATAATTTTATTAGGATAACTTAAAAATTTCTAAAACATTAAGCTGTAATGAAGTCCACACCTGCCATTCATAGAACAGATAGCTGGAGGAATAAAGACATTTAGCACTGGAATATTTTTAACAATTATTTAATAAACTAACTGATTAATAATTAAAAATATATCTTATTAAATAATCACAGTCTTCTTACACCTTTAAGCATTAAGCAAATAATTTTTTTAATGTAATAACAGTTTTGATTGTCCCTGGCAATCTGCTTCAGATCTACAAAAATTTAAATATTATAAAAATACAACCAAAACTTATATATACATCAATTCAAATATTATAACACTACAATTAAAACATATATACATCAGTAAACTATCATTCAATTTTATATCTATATTAATACTCTTAATCACTACATCATTTATTATATTATACCACTAGATTACTCAATCTTTAAAAGCTTTAAAAAAAAATTTTAATATTTTATATTCTCTTATACTTAAACATTTTTTTAATAAAATACTATTACATATATACCAATACATCTTCCCTATAAAATTCTTTTAAAAAAATATAAAACTTAATTTTATATATCATTTATTATATTACATTTTTAATTCTTTAACCTTTTAAATTTAAATCTGATAAAAACTTTCACATTTCTTAATAAAGTATAATTTAAATACTTTTTCTTTTATAAATATCTATTAAATGTTTTGTCATAAATACAAATTTCTATTCTTTTATTCCTAATCTATATTTAATTTTTTTTTATTAATAATTAAACAAATTTTAAAAATGATATGATAGTATGATAATTTCAACTTGTGTATTGTTATCAAAAAAAATATAATTTCATAAAAATTATGATTAAGTAGTTGGTTTTTTTTTATTAAATTAATTAAATTTTATTCATCAAATTATTTCCTGCTAAATAACAAAATTTGGGAAACAACTTTTTCATAATCAGAGATAAAAAAAATAGAAATGTTAAATTTAATATTTAAATTACTTATAAATCCTTTTTAAAATTTAGAAGAGAAAATAAATGACTAATAAAAAAAGGTTTCACAAAAAATAGTTAAATTAATAAAATTATTGATTCTTATAAATTATTATTTCTGTAAATTTTTTATCTACAAATGAAAATATAATATGCAAATTAAAAAATACCTTTTACTATTTTAATTTTTTTTTGGTTCCTTTGACATTTGAAATTTCCATTTTCCATATATGTTTTCTTCTTAAAGACTTTTCTATTCCAGATTAAACAGTTAATTTAATTATTCTGCCATACAATATTTTCAGGTCTGCACAATGAATTTTTTCATTATCTTTACTTTTATTTTCAAGTCAGATTAACATAATAACTTTATCTATTTTTCTTAATAATTTTCAAGATCAGGCTAAATACATAAAGTCAGAGATGCTCATTCTTGTGGATGGAGAAAAGGCTTGTTGCAGATTACTTCAGGAATATTCTCATTTATATTTTCCCCGGTGAAGGTTACATGGAAATAGCTGATGTCTAGCTTTTAATTAAACTTAGCACATATTTGTCATTTTAGAAAACATTTTTAAATAGCTGACTTAAGGATCACTGCTACTGCTCTCTTCAACAGCTGCATAAGTCTGACTTCTTTTTACAAGACACAAGTCTACTGATTTACTCTCTCCCCTAGGGTATTTTGTGGAACAATCTTATACAACCAATAACAATCTTGTCTCCTATATGACCAAATTAAACCCTCACCAATTAAGTCTATTTTTACAAAAAGAAAAATGTTCAATTATTTCCCTCCCTTTTTTTTTTTATTGCAAAACAAATAAAGAAAAAATCCCTTGAACTTATTTTTTTCGTATGCCAAAAATAAGTTAATTTTTTAATTACCTTGATAACCATTGCTTATTGTTTGGAGAGAGATAAAGTGAAAAGAAAAAAAAACAACTTTGATTAATTTTTTTTTCTCATGTGTCATAGCATCAGCCGGGAAGCGAATCCACTAACTCGGGACAACTGCTTGTAAAGCAACCGTCACTGACCTCTTGACCACCAATGCTTGACAACTTTGATTAATTAGAATAAAATTTAACAAAAAATGTTAAAATCTTATTTTATTTTTCTTTTCTTTTAAAACATTTATCTCTTAAAAATTAGAATTAAAATTTTTGAATAGTTAGTGAAGAAAAAAATTTTTACATTAAAATCAAAACTGATAAGTAAATTAATGAAGACAGAATTTTAAAAAATATTTCTTTTTTACTTTCTCTTTTACAATCATTTATCATAAATTAAAATATTTACATTATTATTTTAAATAATAATGTTGGGAAATTATATCATTTGAAAAAAAACTAATGTTTGATATTATTAAAAAAAAACATATAGGAAAATGAAATCTATCATTTCTTTCTTAATTAATGTATTCTAAACTTTAGACACTTGTAATATTGAGATGGCCAGAGTTGGCACTGCCCACAATATTATAATATATATATTTTTTATCTTATGAATTGTTCTATTAAGTGCTGCTTAAGTCCTCTAAACTAAAGCACTATTTAGTTTTTCAGAATTTGTATCTGTGGTAAGCAGCATTTTTATATATTTTATGAATATAAGACAGAATTTGAATTAAAATAAATTATGTCTAAATAATTTTAAAAAACTTTTAAAAATTTAGGTAGTATTATTTTAACAATATTGTTTTTACTTTTTCATTTTTTAATATTATTTTTTTCTTAAAAAAAACATGTATATATAATGCCCTTTCTTCAATGTTTTTTTTTTACTTAATTTTACCTTTCTTCATTGGAAAATATATCTAGTCATCTGAACATTCTCTATTTTTTTCATGCCCAGTTCATATCCAAATGGAGATTAGAAATTTTGTTGATATTGGATTTTTTTACAAGCTTAAATGTTTTTTAGCTAACTAGCCTATGCCAATGCTCCTAGCCATACATTAAATGTTATTACATGGATATTTAGTTATTACAAGCAAATCATAAGAGATTCCAAGACACTGACCATTAAGAATAAACAGTGTCATAATGTAAGTCATCATTCAACATTGATGAAAGAACTTCTATGTGCGCAAGTGCTGATCCCTGCCTTACCTTTACATCTCTCTTTTTATACACAGTATTTCTGATGTTTTTTCTAAGGAAAAAAAGAGATAAGTTCAGGTTGAAATCTAATTGTTTATTTAATATGATAATTGGAATAATCTTTATACAATTATTTAATTTTTTGGAATACAAACCCAAAAATAGCTGTAGAGAAGTTTAAATGGAGGAAAATAGGAAGAATGCCAATGTAAATGTAATTTTAAATCTTTCTTGGTATTTTTTTTCTTAGTTGTTAATAAGTTTTAATGTTGTAAAAAAAACATAGTTTGTAACAGCTTTTAAAATCATTGCCTCAGTGTTTTCTTTCGTTGCTTTTTTTCAGATGACAATTTAGATATTGCTAAAAACTATCTTATTGAAGCATACAATCTGCTGGAACACAACCCACCTTTTCCATTGCTTTCGCAAGTTTGCCAGTTTTTAACATTTTGTTTTGGTGATGTCTCCTGTTGGGATTCTAGTTTTTACCTAAGCCAGACAGCAACAGTCACATTAAGACAGCAAGCACTTTTAGCATTTTCCAAGAAAATAAGGTATAGTTATTATGGGCACAAATTATTTTTTCATGGTAATTGTAAAGATAATCAATATTCTAGTAAATTTTAACATTTTATAAAAATTCATTCTTACCTCTACCATTATCAAAATTGTAATGGTGTTATAAAATTACTGCTTAATTATAACATCCTGTTTAATTTTTGTAATGTTTGTGGATGAATTTTTAACTATTTTTAAATATAGGATTGGGGGGGGGGGGGGTGAACGGGTTTACAATGTCTGCTGATTAAATATCAAAGCTTCAACAATAGAATTTTTGTTTAAAATTTTCCGGAGTCTATCTATTAATTAAGAACAATTTATTTATATATTTCAGTTTTAATGATTTATGAAACCTAAAAACTATGATGACTGTTTCAAAATTTTCTGGATTTAATTTTGATACGAGACTAATTAAAAAAGCAAAATAAGATAAATTGAATAGGCTTTGCAGTCTTTATATACCAGTTTTTTAATGATTGACAGGAAACAAGTCATTCAATAAAATAAGTATCCGATTTTGTAAAAAGAGTACACCTAGACCATTTAATCAGAGTTTTTAAAACTTTGAGACTTAATAATTTATAGCTAAGCCTGAATACAGAGATGATCAAAAGAATGAAAAGAAATTAATATGTCTATTTAAAGAATAGCAGTGTTGATAATATACCTCCTTTCATAAATGAACTGACAAGGAATAAAACCAAAGAATTTATTACAGAATGAGGAACTTTTAATCTTATGCTTATAGATTGTTTGTGATATTGGATGAGGAAGCAAAAGGAAAGGATATTTTTAAATAAGTAGCTTTAAAGATTATTTAAATTAAGGTTATCACTTATATTGTTATTGTATAATAATACAAGAAAATAGCAAAGTACTTTCAAAATAATCATTAATGAAACCATATTTCATGGAATTGATATTTTATATTGAGCATTGAAACAATTTGATTTTGGTAAAGAGCTTATTTTACATTAATTAGATCATCTATCATCATAAAATTAAGGTGGGAAAAAATATGAATTCTCTCATAGGTTTACTCAAATCTCACATGTAGCATTTTTTTATTGCAATACAGATTTTGATAAAGAAACATTGAACCGTCAACTTTGCTTTGTAATTTTAGAGAATTATTTTTTAAAATGCTAGGTTTTTTAAAAAAAAAAAGAAAGAGAGATCATCAAGATCAAGAAATTTGTGAAATGAACCTGAGATGTTCAGCAGTAGAGATCATCTCGTAATCATTTTCCATGAATCACATTTGTAATGCAAAGAAGGGAAATTGATATTTTGTTAATAGAATAAGGTTGTAGATACAGTTTTTTTTTTTCAAGATACAAAACTACAAGATCAATTTTTTTTTTTTTTAAAAAATAGGAAATCATTCTAAATTGCAATTATGTTTAATGTAAAGAAGGAATAATTTGGGAATTTTTGAAATGTTAGGAATAATTGTTATAAAAATGTTTACAAATATTTTTTTTCATTTGTGGAATTATTAACTTTTGATAGGACTATGTTTACCAATCAGTTTAGTAGCTCAGTGAAGGATTGTCATTTATTGAAGTCATTTTGGTTCATGGTGATACCAAGGTTTCAGTTATCAAAAACAAAAAAGAGTTCTTGGATATTGAACAGTGCTCACTGCACCTTTCCATGTGGTATATAGAGTTACTAACAATAACTTGTTTATGAATATAATAATGGGTTTTAATTTTCTGACAAAATATAGACATTAGAATCTGTATAAATAATATTTTTTATATGGTATTATATTAAGATTTTTGATAACCTAAGGCCACAGAGTGTTGAATGCCTTAATTTTTTTTAACAACCCGCAGTTCAATTATATACTGTTGATAATTCTTAAAGAAATTTATCTTTTGAATGAACTGCTATTACTTTATCTACTTACATGTTTTATTTTGTTGTTTTTTTTTTTTTTGTTTTTTTTTTGGGGGGGGGGGGGTTGGCTTAAAATATTTTTAATATCAACTTGTGATGTTTTGTAATTTCAAAATGTATGCTTGTCCTAATGCATTATTCTATAATTTTTGTACCTTAAAATTAAATACATCCATCTACATGTATGCATGTTTATCACTCACAGATTCAATTACATTTCTGTCTTGATCAGTGTTATATTTATATAAGAAAAGAAATTAGTTTGGAATTGTACAATATAAATTGTAATCACCAGTAACATAAAAGTTGGAAATTATAAAAGCACATTGTTTTCAAAGTAAAAGTAAAGTACTCCAGAAGAAAAAATAATTAATTATAGAAAAAGATTGTTTAAAGAAATAAAAACAAAAGGAAAGTTGTTTGTGTAATAAATAATTAATTACAGAATTTTGTAATGCTAAATTAACGAAATAATCATGGTAAGAAAAACTGGGAATTAAAAAACAGGAAAGATTTTGTTTGTGATTAAATTAAAATACACTAATTAAATCTGTTATTACAAGATTTAATTAGTGCGAAGATAAGAAAATATGCTGCGATATAAATAGGGAGAATTTTTAACTACAACTGTTCTGCATTGTCGTTGTCTTTCATGGGAGATGTCTCTGTCATCGAGAAGTTAGCTGAATAATACTATCATGAGTGTTAACTCACAGACCTTGAGGAGTTTTCTATCCAGGTCACCAGTTACCTGAAGGTTAATGAGCTGGTTAGGATTCCATACACATCACCCTCATCTTATTATTTTTTATATGCGTGAGAAGGCTCACAGAGGAATTACTACCAGAAGGGGTAATATGACTTTATTTTGTCAGTCAGATTTTTAATTAATATTGCGGATTGAGAAATTAGAACTGTCTTTAGTGAAATATATCTATATGTGTAGATGTGCAGTACAGTATTGAGATTGAATTCTAAGTGTTTCAATTAATGTGGATTGCATAGTGGTGTTATATATTTTATCTGTTTATTCAATAAATAAGAAAAGTTTTTATCATATTGGGTATTTGAATTTATTTAATTCCCAGTTATCATATGTTGCTACGATTTGTTACATTTCTTGTTAGCAGATATATTTCAATCAGAATAAGAGCTGTTTTAGTTTTAGTCTGATATCACAGTTTTAATCAATTAAAAAATGTATTAAAATTATGCAACATTGAATTGGATTCATATCAGTTGACAGTTTGGGTTACTATATTAGAAATTAATATAAAAGTCATTAACCCCTCTATCAACATCAAGATTTCTCTTTTTTTTTTCTAGACGGAATAGATATTAGTAATGAACATAAGTTTGAAAAACCAGAAGAAAATGAAAAGTTTCAGATAATAAGAGTAGAAGTCATTTAGAGTTTGTTTTGATTCAAAATAGTTTAAAAATATAAGTGATTTCATATCCAGGAGCTATTATTTATTCTATTGTTTAATAATGTTATAATTGAGATAATCTTTTAAAAGAATAACAATTGAGTCATAGAAAAAATAATAGATAATAAATCAAAAAGGTATATGAGAAAAAAATGTATAAAATTGTTAGATTAAAAATAAGCAAAAATTGATAAAATACATTGATAAAGTAATCTCAATAAATAATAGGAGGTATTCAAGAAAAATTTAAAAGGTTGCAGTACAAATAGTAGATTATAAAATAAATAAAAGAACAAAAAAGCCTTGGGTTACTAATGAAATAATTCATTTTTTTAAAAAGTAGAGGTTGTTATGGAAAATTTGAAACATGTAAAAGATACATTTAACAAAGACTTAACTGTAAATTAAGATGTAAAATGGATGATACAAAAAAAAATGATTATAATTTAATTTATAGTTGAATTAAACATTTTGGATAAGAAAAGCATGATCAAAAGAATGAAGTATTCTTTGATGATTGGAATTGTAAACTATTATTGAAGTACATAGATGCATTGAAAAGATATGATCTATGATAGAAATCATAAGCTTTAATCTATATTAATTTAAAAAAGAAAGCCATATAGATAAGGTTGTAATGGTTTATGACCTAATAAAGATATTAGCAAAGCACAGGAAGTTGGTGAGATTCCAGTTGATCTAATAAAGAGCTTTAAGGGAAAAATGTTTGAAGGAACTAAGTAAGATTTAGAATGGAAATTTTTGTAGCTGGAGTTGTTAAATGACTTATTTAGAAGAGGATAGAATTTGCATTGGAGATAGTATAGTTCATTGTTTCAGATTTACTAGAAATGTGACAGAACTTGCAGTTAGTGAAAATGAACTTTAAAAAATGTTATATGAGACTGAAAGAATATGTAAAAAATTTTGCATGAAAATAAATGTGAATAAGACTAAAGTAATGAAAATAACATTGGATATAAGTCTTTTATTAGTAGTAGTAGTAGTAGTAGTAGTAGTCTTTAAAAAATAAATTTATATTATTATTTATTTTTTACACTATCTCTTTTTTTCTATGTTTTACTTTATTTTAATTTTATGAATTTCTCTAAAAAGTTTTCTTTATCTGTTTTAATGCTAAAACTAATACACTATGTTGAGTATTATTAATGTTTATATGTCTGTGTGTGTATATATATATATATAATATAAACCATTATACAATTACAAATATCCAGTAACACCCTCTGTTTAAAAGTCTATATCTCAATAATAGCGAACTTCAAAATGATACTGGATATTTGTAATTGTATAATGGTTTATATATTTGTATAATTATTTCAGTTAGTGTTAACAGTAACTTTCTTTTCATTTATATATATATATTGTATATATTTTATAGAAAAATCATCAGAGATGAAAAAGTATATAATTCATCCCCTTCAGATAATATGGAAAAAGGAAGTCCTGAAAAATTGATTTCTTTACAGAAATGGAAATCTATATTAACGTTCTCTCATTCTCAAGAAAATTTTAAGAAAATTTTAAATGATTTACCAGAAGGTAATTTCATTATTTAATTTCACATCATAATATTTAATGTAATCAAACTCTGTACAAAACAAAATATGATGTAGTATATGGTGATTGATTAATAATGTATGTTTGCATGTTAAGCATAGTCAGTAGTGTATTTGATCAGGCAATAATTCTTGACTATTGTTGGTGAGACTTTGCCATAGACTAACAAAATTAATTTTAATATATATAGAATTACATTAACTTCAATCAGCTTTTTATACCATTAAGATACAAGTAGTTAATAAATAGTTTTAAATTTTGGAAATATTGATTTTATAAGCAATTAACTGGAATAATTTTAATAAATATCAAATCTGATGCTACAATACTTTTTGCATCTTTTTCTGCTGATTAATTATGTTTTAAATAATTATTCTCCAATCATTCTTGTGTAAATACAGTTTTTTATAACATTGTGCAGTCAGGTTTTAATTTACATATACAATACTAAAATATAAAATTCAAAATTTTTTATTATGAACTGATTGTACCATAAATATTTAATTGCTTCTTCTCCCCATTTTGGTAGCCAGTTCGAATATTGTCAAAATATTTCCATATTAAAAAAAAAAATACATTTATTTAAAAAAGTTTGATGCAATTGATCAGTATTAGAAAATTTAAGAAAGAAATTTAACAATACCAATTATAATATTTAAATCTACTCTTCTCCTGGCCCATTATTTAAAATTACTAAGTGAAAATATGCTTCTTATTTAGCTTCAAACATATTAAATTATGCTAAAATATTTTTTAGCTTATATTAAAATTTGTAAATTTTGATAGTAATATTTAAAAAAAAAACATTAATAGTTCTGGTAATCCAAGTTTTTTTATGATTATTATAATTAGCAATTTAAAAAATATATATTTTTATCAAACAATAAATATTTTCATATTTAATCTATAAAACTATCGTCTTGTTTTTTTTTTAATAATTTTTTTTTTTTTTTTGTAGATTGGACTGTTTGCCAGCTTTCTCTTGTCCCATTGCTTAGGGAGAATAATAAATATCAATTAATAATTTGGCAAAGTAAATCAAAACAAGAACCTATAGTAATTTGCTCTTCATCTGTGCATATGAATGAGGTAAGAAAAAATGTAGTCTAACTTATTAATGGAAATGTGATTTAAATTATCTTGTTCAATCCTTAAAACACATAAAAAATTAAAAAATCAAGCATATGTACTTCAGCAAATATACATGTGCATTATATATATATATCATCTCAGTCAAATAACATATTGATATTTTTTGTCAACTCTTTATTAAATTTTTAGATTCAGTTCAAGATATTCCTTATAAAAATTTATATTTGAGTGACATGCATATATATATATATCATCTCAACTGAATAATTTGTTGATATTTTTTGTTGATTCTAAATTTTTAGATTCATTTCAAGGTACTGCTTATAAAAATTTACATTTTAACTTATTTCCTTTATTCTAATCTTAAGTAGAACTTCTAGTATATGAAAGAATTTAATCTAACTTCAAATACTTGAGAGTGTATATTAGTATAGTGTTTATTCAAGAATAAATATTTAATTTATTGATAATAAAAATACACAGATCAGCCACATTTGTTGATTTTATAATAGATTAAAAACAACAATAAATATCTGGTTAATGCCTATGTGGACATTCATTCAATTTATGCAGACTTTAATCAAACTGTAATGTTTTCTTATGTATAATATTAATATTTACTTTCTTTATTACTTTTACAATGCTTCATATAATTATAACCCACTATTGACGGTTTTGATTGCCCCAGCAATCTTCTTCAGAACTATGACAAACAATACAAATATACATGAACATATAATTTTAAGTTTTACATATATTCTATCTTATAGTCAATATTCTTGTACCTACATATATCTCTATATAATTATTATCTCTATATATAATATATTTTAATCTTTTTTTATATTTATCAATCAATACTTTTTATAATCATATATATATTATTTTTATTTCATATATTTAACGTTATATGGTCATATTTTTATATTTTACATTATTATTTATTATATTTACATTCAATATGTATAATTTTTTTAACCTATAATATTATTTCTTTTTATATTTTTATTACTCATTATTTAATCTATTTTTTATTATTTTTTAACATATTTTATATCAATCATCTACTTAAATTTTCAAAGCTTACCTGTTAACTATTCAAACTTTTAAATTTTCCAATTATACTTAGTAGCTCTCTCTTTCTTTTTTACTTTTTTTTTTTTTTTTTTACTATGTTAAAAAAAGTTTCAGGCCCAAATCTCTATTTAATACTGGCTTAATATTATTAATATGAATAGTTTTTTCTATCTCTTTTACTATTTGAAAATTGTATCATTTTTATAAAATTCTTTTCAAACTCGTGCCCTGTTAATAGTGAGTTATAATTATATGAAGCAGTGTAAAAGTTATAAAGAAAGTAAGTGATAATTGTCAATGCAATAAAAATGATAAAATTTTCTTTTGTAATTAGTGTCAGCTAAAATTGTTAATTATTTGTGTTAATAGATCAAATAACCAGCTTTAAACAAAGTAGCTTATCACATCTGATTCAAACAGCATTTTAAAATATTATATGAAAAATTAGTTTTTATCTTGAATTAAATTGCTTTCAACTTAATTATTAAACTGTTGCTCAACATTATGAGATAAAATTAGTAGTCATTGATTGCTATTCTGTAATCTTTATCAGAGTTTTTATCTTCCATTTTAACAGGTATACTTTTTTTTTATATCTAAAATAATTTTACATTTCATTGACAATGGGAGCAAATCACAAACATATTGAACTTTACTATTAAGTTTTAAATCATAACTAGTTTAAAAATATTTTTTAAAAATATTAATTGACATTTTCTGTCACATAGGTTGCCATACAGCATACAATTTTTGTTTTTGAAACTGTTCTCATTAAGTAATAAAAATAATCTGGAAAAGAATCAGGAATTGTATGTCTGAATTATTTTTTAGTCTTTTCTAATCTTCTAACCATAAAACTAATCACAAAAACTTTTCTTTTAGTGTGACTGAAAGGTAAACACAATGTTTAATAATATATAGTTTTAATAAATACATTAAATAAAAATTCAGTATTCTTTTATATAGAAAGCTAAAAAAAAGTTATTTATTTTATTTTTTATTTCCAACTTTGAAAATGACAAATATTGGTTGCATGAAAATAAATTTTATCATATTACTTTGCATAGAAAAGCTTTTAAGTTTTTTTTTTTTTTTAATGTGTATTTTTATTTACAAATTTACATTTTATCATTCTTATAACTATATGTATGTCTTCTTTTTATATCTATAAAATCATGCAGGTTATCAATTATTTTATATAGTATATGTATGAATAAATGCCAACATTTTTTTTATTATTCCCAATATTAAATTCTAATATCATAGATTTTTATAAAAGTATATTCTTGTTTATTAATCTCCAGTTAGATCTTTATATTCTCTTTGAAATCATGATTTATATTTTTAATATGTCTCTCTTCCTCCATAGTTTTATTTAATTTATTTGTTAAGGGTAGCTTTTTTCTAATATATGTATAAAAATTTAAGAAGTATCTTGTAGAAAATGATTATTAGTAATAGTCACTTGTAAACCAGTAGTCTCTGTTAACTCCAGAAGAAATAAAAGAAAAATGAAGAGTAAAAAGTTAAAGATGAGTTTTGTGGTAACTATACAAGCTAATTTATGGACCACAAATATGTCTATATATATATATATTACTTGCTGATTCTTTAGGCTGTTTATTTGGTTTCTTGCAATGTTGTTTCTTAACTTCTGAAGTGAACTTTACTTTTTAAAAGATTTTAATATTTGTAACTAATTACAATTTTTCATTGCATTCTATCCTCAGCCATATTCTTAAAAGCAATCAATATTGCACTTTTTTTTTTACAGTATCATTGCATTATCATTGTAATGTAAATTGAATCTGTCTCCCATGAGAGTCATGCTCTAATTTGGAATTCTGTTATAATTTATTTTTTAAATGGTCCCAATCCCATAAAGATATACTTTATAATTTATGTCGATTTAATAGCATCATATCCAGAAATCTGAAAAATATAACAATTGATTTTTCGATCTTACTATCATATTTATAGAATTTTATGGAGCATTCTTAAATCAAATTTTTCCACTGCCTTTATAATAAATTGATAAAAGATTTATGTCTCATTTTCATGCAATAAATTTTGCAAAATAATAGCTCTATGTGTAATTGAGTTGCAGTACAAAATATCTTATTATATTAAATTTTTGTCTATTTTAAAAGATTCACAAAAACTATTAACTTAGTGGTTTTTATATTATATGGTTTGTTTTTTGCATTATTTTCATATCTTATTTATTTAAATAATCTTTTTAATTGTTTTAATTATTATTTTGTACATTCTTGAAATCTAGCTTTATAACTGATCATCAAAAAATATTAAAATTATATTATTAACTATAGTTGTAAACTTATGAATTTAGTATACATAATTTTTTATGCAATTAACCAATAATTAATTAGTCTGTTAAATATAAATAGTTAATAAGATAAAATGGGATAATATTTTATTTATATAAGTTATTTAATTGTCATTACTCATTTTTTATATTGTATAAATAATTAATTTATGTTTTGTAAGTTTTATTATTAAAAAATATATGTAATAGTTGTCACCATTATATTATTATTTATTGTTATTAAACCTGTTTATTATGTTTTTTCTTTCTTCTTTTTTTTTTTAATATTCTGAAGAGGTAGTGTAATTCAAGTTTGCAGAAAAAAGCTTTTTAAAATCTTTAATAAAAACATATATCATGTTTCTTATTCAAGGTTTTATTTGATGTACTTATTATTGTTTTATTAATATATTAAATATTTGCCATTTTGATGTTAAATATTTATTATAAACTAATAATTTTTTTTTTCATTTAGTCAGTTCAATTAAAGCTGCATGAAATATGTTATAACTCAAAAAAGTTATATTTGGAAGAGAAAAAAAATCTAAATTGATATATTAATTCCTGAATTATAAGATAATAGACTTATTTCATATGTGTAGAAATATGTATTAGGTATAAAGTATAGTGATTAATGAGATATTTGCAGTTGTTATATTTATGCTCTATAACATTTTATAAAAATCAAACAAAAACAATCTTCTAAATCATAGCTCAATGTTTTAGAAATCTTTGTTTTAAATTTGTTTTATATAAATTGTAGCTTTAATTTAAAATTCCAATTTTTCTAGAATATCACTGTCATCATTTTCTGTGCTTATGCAATGTAGTATAACTAATCTTTGAAAGCTTTCACTTTCATGAATGCCGGCGCAGTCAAGTCTTAATACAATATTTGTTAAGCTTTATTGAATGTTATCATCTATTCCTGAGATAAACTTGAATTTATTCAAAATTCAAGTTTCAAATAAGCCTTATACTAAATAAAAATGAAGTTTTTTTTTCATCTTATGTTTTAAAGATTAAATGAATATGGCTGATTTGCAGTTTGAATTTACATTTTTATCGCCTCTTTTTTTTTTAAGAAATAAATATGATATAAGTGCATTAATAAATAATAGTCAAGTGAAACATGGCAGTATTTTGTTGAGATCTCATTGGCTTTGGTAAAACAATAAAATTAAATAGCCTAAAATCTTTCCTAAGAATTTTGTCTCTATGAGCAAAAAAAAATGTTGAAAGTAATGTTCTAATGAAATAAACTAACTTTGTTTTAAGATATATGTGATTGCTTAAATAGAACTTATAAATTAAATAATCAAAGTTGATTATTTGTATGGAAAGTTTTCTTTATTAAATAATCGAATTTTTTTAGACTATCGAATGTTTCTATTTTTTTATTCCAAAAAAAAAAAAAAAAGATAAACTGAAAAGAAATGTTAAGTTCAAGTTGCAAATCATCTATGTTAACTTATTTCAACAAATTAAAAAAGTAAAATTTAAAGAAGTTTGAAAATAATCAGCATTGGTTGTCATATGGAAAATTAGACCTAAGTTGATTTATTTCCATACATTTGAAAATTAAAACTAAAATAAATGAATAAATTCAAATTATCTTGAGAATAGACAATAAAAGTCAATCAATTTTAAGAATAAATGATCCTAGTTAATCATATTGGAAAGTATGGTTCATGCTCAGTCCTGAGAAATAATTTTTTTGGCCTAGGATCACCCTTGCTTCTAAAACCAGAAAAGTAAAATCATCCCCAAGATGTGTGCTAAATGTGGAAAAAAAATACCTTTCTAAAATTAATCTGTTACATTTCTGATTTATATATATTATAAATTAATAATGTTTAACAGATGTAATTGTTTAAATATTTTAATATATGAAAATACCAGTATCTGTTATATTTTTATATTAGAAAAATTACCTTCAGATGTTAATAAATAGTAAATCATAAAAACAATAAATTGTAAATGTGTCCTGCTTTCAAAAGGATGCTTCTTCTAAATGCAGTAACTATTTACAGTTCACTGTTTTCATTGATTATTGTTTGTTAACATCTGACGATCATTTCTCTAATGTGAAAATATAAGATATTTTCACAAACTAAAATATTTAAATACATATATATATGTGTGTGTGTATGTACTTGATAGATAAATATTATTTTACATTGGTGTAGGTGCAACAATTTTTTTTTTTTTAAATATCTGTATACATTATACAGATGTTGAATTTATATTTAATGGAAGACAGTATTTAAAGATCATCATGAAATTGTATGAGACATCTCTGACCTCAATATTTTTAGATAAAATATTGAGAATAGGTATGTTTATAATAATAGATCAAAGATGTAAATATAGAAAGATTAGATGCTATAGGTATATGTAAAAACCAATAATTTTGAACTTTGGAAAGAGTGTAGTTTTAAATATAATGGAGTTAGCACTATATTAAAGCAAGAATTTCAGAATTGTGAATGAGAATGAGAATTTTATGAATAGTAGATTGATAATTTTTAAAAATGAGAAATAGATGGTAAGATAAAGAAATTCTTGCATATAAAAAACTAGAAAAAAAAAAAAATGTGAGAAAAAGGAAAAATAGTCATATAATGATAATGTGGAATTGGAATATGGATAATAATATATGAGGTGATACAATTATTTTTAATTTGGGGGTGAGAGAAATAAATTATAATTTTGATGGATACATACATACACTTCTGTAAGTTGGCTATAGCTTTTATTGCTTTTTTATATTGATATATTGAATATTGTACAGTTTATTCCAGAATATTGTGATTATTGTAGGAACTAACTGAAGATAGGTTTGGGATTCGTTTTAAGAATCCAATCTTAAACTAACATTAGTTGTGATCATAGTGTTGTGTACTAATTGGATGAATTACTGTATTCTAAGAAAATAAACAATGAAGCAAAAAGAGAGGCTATGATAATCTGAAAGTTGAATGGGAAATAATTTAAAATATAGATGATAAGCAATGAGATGGACTTTTCCAAAGAAAATGGAATTACTTAATTAAGATGAATTTGGATAAGGTTCTCTGAAAAGAATAAAATCCTATATGTTTTATACAGTGGACTCTAGAAATAAAAGTCAATGGATCATAACTTGATCCTATCATTTTCAGTGTTGGCATGTTATGTGATATTTCCACCAACAAACCAATCAATAATTTAGAAAAACAATTTATTAGAGAGATAATTCTTTACATTAAAAACACTTCCAAAATTTTTTTTATTTTCTTTTATTCAGAAATTTTTCTGCACTACTTTTAATAAAAATTATTTTTTAAAATATTGTGACCAATTTTGGCACTGATTCCATTTTGACACCGAAGGTAGCTGTTTTGTTGCTTTAACTTTCTATCTAATCCTGAAATACTATGACTACATAAATACCATTTAGTCATCAATAATAGTTTGCTATTCTTTTTAGTCTTATTTATTTTTTGTATATTACATTTACAGTTATTTTTGTAAACTTTAATGAATTTTCATGTTTTTTTTTTTTTATAATATATAACATTTAATAATATATTATCATCATTCTAATTATTTTAAATACAATATTTTTCATTTAAAATTTAACTTTCATCTATAGTATATTTGTATACATACTATTCTCACACTTCAATTTCTAAATTTATTAGCTTATTGTTTTCTTGAAGGTTTGTGGTGATGGTGTTCTAATTATGTTTTTATATTGGACTATATAGTTCAATATAAAAATACAATTATTAGCTTATTATAACTTTTTTTTTCTTTGTTTTTTATTTTATTTTACTTAGTCTGAAAAAATAATAATTTATTTTTTTGATAGGATGAACATCTATTTGCTGATTATAAAAACATTTTAAAGGACAGTACTGCTAGCATTAAGGAAACCAATAAAAAACTTTGGTGGGAAACACGTAGAAGGCTTGATCAAAACATGAAGGTACTTTCATTTATTTAGAGATTTTTATTCTAAGGTATGCTTTTTATTATTATTATTATAAGTATTGTTATTTAACTTTAAAAAGCATAAATTTTAACTTTCAAGGTTTTATTTATATTCACTTTATTTAGTATGTTTCTACTATATATATTTTAATTTTTATATTTGATTATTAATTTCATTGCTATTATACTATGAGAAAATACATATAGATGCATACACACAGAAAATGGAAAATAATTTTATTCCTCTGCAGGATGAAGGCCTTTGGGTTTAATCAAATTTTTTCAATTCGTTGTATTTTTTTATATCACTTTAGAAAAATTATCTTTCTTACTCATGGGATTTGCTTTTTTTAGCATTTTTGCAATCTTTTGGAATTGAGTTTAGGATTTTAGTTGTCCATTTAATATTATTATACTTCTAAAAATGTGTCTACTCCAGCTTCATTCATTGATGTTAGTTGACCTCTTTTGTTCTCTCAGCCATGTATTACAATTCTATTCATCAGTATGATATCTTACTATATTTGTTATGTGTATCTGTATTGCTTAGAAGCAAACATTTTTGTAGAATACATTTATTAAAAACCTTTTTTTTTTTTTTCAAATATATAATTGTGCATTTATTCTTTTAATATTATTTTCCATCCAAGTTTAATTCTGTGATTAATTTTATTCATTATGTTTTTATTTGTCTTAATAATTTAACCATAATATTTATAGTTGTTCTAAATTTCATTACTATTCAGATTCAGTTCTATTTTCTTCCTCTCAACTGATAATTTCTATCATGTTCCCTATAAAAAAATAACCACATCATCTGCAAAATCTAGATGACTTAAGGAAATTAACATTTATTTTAATTTTTTTTTGCTTCCAGTTTAATCAACAAACTACTTACTATAAAACAGTAGTATAAAGTTGGAATCACGATATTTTTAACCATAATATTAATCTTCGTGTTAACATATTAGTTTAATCACTGTTATAATATTTTGATATTTTTTTTAATTTGATACTATCACTGATTTGTATTGTGTATATATAGATGTGTGCGTGTGTATAGATTTTAAGAAGACACATTAGTATAATGATAGTTGAATCATTCGCAGATATTTTGGGTATAAAAAGATCACATGATGTTTTGTAGAAAACTATTTTGTTTTTTTGAATGTATCTAAATTTTAATAGTTACTTGGATAAAATGCATTGAAAACAAGATTTTTTTTATATACTTGTATAAATTTCATGATTAGTAATTTAAATATTTTATCAAAATAAATAATACATATATAGATATATTTTTAAAAGCAATTACTGTATATATATATAATAAAAAAGATTAATTAGTAGACATGACTTAAATCTATTATATTAAAAAGAATAAATGCTAATTTTGTATTGTAGTTTTTATATTTATATATAATCTTTTTTTTTAAAAAAAACAAAAAAAACATCTATCTTATAAATTATTTTCTAATTATAATTTTTATAAATATGTATTTAGTATTATCCAGAAAGTTTACAAAATTTGTCATTTGTTAAAATTTTACATATAATATATATTATTATTTTTTAATCATCATCATCAACCATTATCAATCCACTGCAGGATGAAGGTCTCTCCAAGTTTAATCCATCTTCTCCGATCTTTAGCTTCTCTTCTCCACAACACCCCTGCACATTTTCTTATTTCATCCATCCATCTCACATGTGGTCTCTTTCTGGGTCTTTTACAATCTCTTGGAATCCAGTTTAAAATTTCAATTGTCCATCTATTATCATCTCTTCTAGCAATATGTCCAGCCCAACTCCATTTCAATCTTTTAATTTTTTCAATAAGGTCAGTAACACCTGTTTGTTGTCTTACCCATACATTGCGTTTTCGATCTCTTCTTGTTACTCCCAACATACATCTCTCCATACTCCTTTGAGTGGTCTGAAGTCTCTGTATTGCTCTTCTATTAAGTGTCCAACTCTCAGATCCATAAGTAAGAACTGGTAAAACACATTTATTAAAAACCATCCTTTTCAAACACATAGGCATATTTCCTTTTAGTGTCAAGTTATTTTTAATAATTAATCTTTAATTATGTTTGAAGTAATGTAAAAAAAAAATTGGATATATATTTTTGATTGGATTCAGCTTGCAATCTATAATTTTATAAAACACAGCCTTTTTTTTTATATCATTGTACATGTCTGTATCAGTGTATATATATTCTAACCTCTAAATCTATTATATTTCCACTGATGTATCAGACTGATGACGCATTCATTCTAACCTAATTTAACATAGTGGCAAGAATTCATTTCTAACCTAAAAAATAAATAACTATTACTTTGAGACTCTGATTAAACGAATATAGATTTATAAATGAAAACGTGGTCTATGCTCAGTCTGCAGAGATATGCAGTTAAGATAAAGAAAGAATTAAAATCATAAAATAAATTATCATCAGTAAAATAAATATCTTGGGAAGAGAGAGAAACTGCAATCATACCCTAATTAATAATTTAGAATAAAAATAACATTCTCCCTTTATCAAAAACACATTCTCTGAACTGTAAGTATTTGCATCTTTAAATAATAATGATATCTTCTCATGCTTTTGTTAATGGTTTTTTTTAAAAAAAAAAAAAAAGATAGTAAATTATTTGCCAACATGATCTGAAATGAACTTTACTCCTACAGATTAAATGAAAGTAAAATACCATTCTTAAGGTATTATTGAAATTCAAGCTCTTTTATGCCACAACATAACTATAATAGCAACAGTAATTAATAACTTCTTAAATAATGAATAATGATAATGACAATAATCTCAGGGTTCCTTTGTTTACTTTAGGAAAATACTCTATAGTACTGTGTTGTCACACATGACTGGCATTCTGGTAGGCTATAGGAAACATTCACTTCACTTAAAAGCTAATGTGTCCTCACATATCATAATAACTACTATAATCATTTAAAGGGGTGATAAATATGATCAATAATGAAACTAAATAATTATATAAAATTTGGAATAATACGGCCTTTTTATCCAGGATCTCAGCCAGAATTATAGAAAGACAAGGGTACCTTTTGTATTCTTCCATCATCCATGACAACACAATAAATTAACTAAAACTAATTAATTCAATAATTTAACTAAAATGTAATTGGAATAATGTGCAGTCAGGGTTTATAACTTGGAAATAAATTAAATAATGTTTAATCTGAAGTTTGCAATTCCCATAAAATAATTATCATCAGAATAAAATTTTCAGATCTGCATAAGTTTGTTTATTTGGTATATTACATTTCTAAAGTTTGAAATAATTTAGGACTCAAGAAAATGTTTTGGAAATATTTTGCAAACACACTATAACTTGGAAATAAATTAAATAATGTTTAATCTGAAGTTTGCAATTCCCATAAAATAATTATCATCAGAATAAAATTTTCAGATCTGCATAAGTTTGTTTATTTGGTATATTACATTTCTAAAGTTTGAAATAATTTAGGACTCAAGAAAATGTTTTGGAAATATTTTGCAAACACACTTATACTTGGCATACAAAAAAAAAAAAAATTGACGACTATTGAATAAGATTACAATTTATTATTAACACAGAACGAAACAAAATACACAATTTTATTAAATAATATAGCATTGATACTACAATTACCCAAATACATTAAACTGTTCTCTATCAGGGTATAAATTAAAATAATAAATTCCTGTATGTTTGGGATCCAGCTATTACACTGGAATAGAACTAGCTGAAATGTGCAGCTGATTTACCACTACACTGATTTATAATTTTAGTAAACTTTCTATAAAATAAATCTTTTACCTTGAATTATTGACTATTATTTTTTTTTATTACTATTACGATATGAAATACACAAAAGTAATTACATATTATTTGTGTAACCTAATAAACTGGGTTCAAATACAATTCTTTTAAAATATTAAATCTATACTAATAAAGTTACCCAAGTTACGGTTTATAATTAGACAAATTATGACTAAGTATGGGTCATTTATCAGAAGTCCCACTCACCATTTCATGTTTAACTTAATGTCCACATAAATTATAATACATATTTTAATTATGAATGACTTAATTCAGGTGAAGAATATTTCTTAACTATTGATAATACTAAAATGTTGTTTCGAATATTCCTTTAATAAATAAGCATTTTAAAATGTGCAATTTTATATTAATTTTCTCCATTGGTTTATTTGTAAGCTACTAGCAAGGCTCAGTAGCACAATACAGATATTGATCCCAATTACTAAGGCAATACTGATAATAAAGTGCACCTTGAGGAACTAACACTTCAAATCCAACGTTTATTTTTGCCATAACTTTTAAACAGAGCATGATAATCTACACCTTCTATCGTGGAAAGATATATTTAATTTAACATGAGGAATGCAAAAATAACAACTAATGTCTACAGAATAAAATACTACACTGAAACATTTGGTGGTTTCTAGCCTATTTCTCAGGCATAAAAAATGTATAGGTGTGGACTCTATCTCACCACCTAAAGAAAAGAACATGCACCAAAGATAATCCTCTCTTGGGATTAAAACACATTAAGTATACTAAATATTATATAAACTCTGGATCATTCTCTTCATGTGACTCGGTCATATTGACTATAAAACATACCATAACACTATATCAAAACTAATCCTCTCATGGAAAATAAAATATTTTGGGGAGAGCATCTCCATCCCACAAAACAAAATACATTATAAATATTAAAATATGCTGATATGAAACATATACTAACTACACTTAGGCAAGATAGCAAAACACACTAATAATAATAAACTTATATTAAAATGTATACTTCAATCAATATCTGAAACCAATGAATTAAAATACACGTCTTAGCCAAGAGACATAACATGCAGAAAAGTATAATAAATTTAATGCTAATCAAGGAACATTTGACAGCAATATATAGCATAACAGCTTAAACTAAAATAAAGTGGATGTACTATGAAAGAATAACTGTTAATAAATTGATTAATTAATGCAGTATAAATTCTATAGCATTTTTTTTTATAGTTACTTCTGATAAATTTAAAGTACTGTTTTACCCATTAAAAAAAAAAACAATTTAAAAACATTTTTTTTTAAATATCTAGCATGCAAGGTTCATGTCTCCAATTGCATATAATAAATCAGATGTATTTCACGGGTATAAATTTTATATCAAATATAAACTTAACCTAAAGTAATGATAGTAAGACCTACACTTGTTATTATAAGACCCTTAAAATATTATGTAATAAATATACACTGTAACATACATTAATATTATAAACAAAATAAAATTTTACCAATTAATTTATTCTTTTTTTAAAAAAAAAAACATTAAATAAACAAATAAATAGTATCTCATTAGCAGAACTATTTCTTCACTGAGCTGTTTATCCAGGTAAAGAGTTTCTATCCAGTCACAGTCTACAAAGCATTGAAAGTAATAAACAAATTATTTTTTTCTAATGAAAAGTTTTTTTTCTTTGGCAATTATAATAATAAACATGTAAAAAATGTAGTTGAAACGAAATTTAATTCCCAATTTAATTATAATGATAAAGATCTGGATCCTGAAAAAAAATATATATATATAACATCGACGATAAACATATTATTTGAAGACTATACGTATAGTTAGCTAGCTAGAACATTGAAAAAGATGCACACACTTTCCTAGAGATTAGTATTATAATAACTGCAGTTGAATTAGAGAATGAATGAAGCTATAAGAATTCCATTATGCATACAATATAACACATAATTTAATTTTATTCTTAGGTCAATAAAGATATTATTAAGTTGTCTTTTATAATTTTAGCACTTTATTTTCAAATAGTTTTTTTTTCAAAGAATGCATGTGTATTTAATTTTCACATTTATTTCATATAAGTCTCTTTTTTTTAGAACTTGTATATAATTTATTATTATTATTATTTTCAAAATCTTTCTCTCTAGATGATTATTAGTGAACCAAACATATTCCAATATACAAAGTGCCTTTATTATTTGTAAAAGCAAACGATATTTTTTTTAAAAAAATACAGGAAAATGTTTCCAGTTATTTTTTTTTTCTAATATTCCCTTTACTTATTTTTCTTTTATACCAGAAAGATATTGACAAATAAGAATAAGTTATTAAATAATTAGTTTTAACTTGAAAAATATTTGTTTTTCTTACTTCAGATAAAACAACAATTTTATTTATCCCTTTGGTTAATTCCTCCATTTTAGTTTTGTTTTAAAAAAAAATCTAACTTTCAAGACTGATAATTAATAATGTAGAAAGTTTTAAATGGTAGAGATAACATAAAGATACAGAATGTCTTACCAAAATTTTTACCCGAATATTGTAGATGGAACTTCCATTATATTACAAATTTATTTTTACCACATTAGAAAATAATAATGTTACAAAATTTAGTACTGTTAACTATGAAGAACAGAAGCAGACTATCAAAAAAAAAAATGAATTGAGTATTTATTGGTCATTCTCTTAACCCCAGCGACCTCTACCAAAAAAAAAAAATCATTTGATTACAACATAAACAAAAAAAAAAGATTGTATAACTTATTAGAATCATGTGGTTTTCAATATTATTTACAATGTATTACAAAACAGTTTAATAAATGAACATAATAAATACATTCCAACCAACAATAATTATCTGTAGTTATAATTAAGCATGAAATTATTTTCTTCAAAATAAATTCATCGGAAGTTATTTTTTTAAAACAATACCATCTTAAAAATTATTTAATTGACATTTATGGTTTTTTTCTTTATATAACCATTTTAGAACTAAATACAGTTTATTACATTTGTTTTAAATGATATTAACTTGTTCTTATACCAGTCTCTTACTTAGATTAATTTGTCATTTTAAAAACATGATATTGCATTGAGAACATTCACACAAACCATATATAGATAAAAGGGATAGCACACTTTATAACCAAATATTATTTATTTTATTTTATTTTTTATTTTTTTTAAAGAATAACATCAATTTCATGCATAAATAATGTTAAATGAAACCAAGTGCCAAAAATACTGGGTTACAGTATATTTAAATTTCATATTTTTAACAGTTAATATAAATGTAAATTAATTAGTAAATGGGATGACAGCATATATACAAAGTTAAATCCACAGCCAATAGTGTATTGATATGCTGATGGGAGAAATAATTTCAGTTGGAGATAAGAAATGTTGCTTTATATTGCATCTCCATTCATTGCTATAATGTCAAACTACTAGCTTCTGCATAATAGCGTGAGGTACTGTTCAAAAGAGGGCCTCCTTTTGGTTAGTGGTAGTTTGGACAGATTTGCTGTTATTTTTATTCACACTGCAGAACCACATTTGATTGGTTGCTGTACATTAAAAAAACATCTTGACTGTGAATTTATCTTCATAATATATAATGGTCATTTTATTTAGTATGTAAAAATATAAATATCAAATAAAATAATAGTTAATCACTCTCTTTAATAAATACACTATAAAATCAAATCTGTAATTCACTTAACGCAGATCATCATACATTATCAGCTCTGATATATTATGTATTTCACTCTATAAGTAAAGCCCTTGGATGCGATTATTCTCTGTAAATTTTTTGATTTTATGATATTAGGTTACTATATAGACCCTTGAGAATGAGTTGAATTGAATCATGTCATACCTAGTGCTTGGTAAATTTTTAGATGCATGGTGATTAGTCAGACATAATTATCATTTTAATGTTACATTATATACACTGAATGGTTGGTTAGCATTTTTTTTTAATACATATAAAAATATTTTTATTTATTTTTAATTTTTCCTATTATTTTCAGGATTTACTTGAAAGAATGGAAGATGTCTTACTGAATTATTGGAAAGGATTACTTCTAGGCAAACCTGCAGATAGTGAAATTATTAGAAATCTTAATGAAGTTGCTGAGCATTTAAGGATTTGGTGTAAAAGTAAATTAGGAATAGATGTCAGAAAAGATTGGTTACAGGTGCGTATGTGGTTATATATAATAGATTAATGCACTTTGAAATATATATAAACTAATATGGAAAGATATTAGTTTCTTCACTTTTACAGTGTGTCAAACAAATAACCAGTATTTTACTTCATGCCATGATGAATGGAGCTGATATTTCTCCATATTTGTTTGTGTATATATATCAGGGATGAAGCGTCCATATATTGAACGGAATGAGTGCTTCCATAGAAAAATTCACTAAAACTTTCAAAAGCTTTAATTAAAATTCAATTTAAAAAATTCACTAAAATATGTACATATTCAACCTCACAAAATTGATCCAACAAGTTGCACATACAATAATGTAATGAAAACAATAAATACATTTAATGTATATAAGCTATTTTGCAAAACGTAAAAAAAAAAAATCTCGACTATTTTGCTAAACATAGAAAAAGAATGAACTATTCAAACTTTTTTTTTTTATTGTATGGAATTTCTGCTAACTTGCAACCTTTTTACCAACAGTTGAATTGCTTTTATATACAGCCAGGAATGAATTCGACTAATTCATTATTGGTTGATTGTAAGAAGTTAACACAATGCTAAAATCTAATTTACTATTAAAATGTAAGAATGTTAAAAGCATTTGCAAGATAAAAGTATATTGATAATGTATTACCTATATTTAAACTAATCACGAGATCTGAAAATGAATAATTCAAACTCATTATTTTTTTAATAGAATTTCTGTTGACTTTCAATTTTTTACCAGCAGTTAAATTGTTTTTATATATGGCAAAGAATGAGTTTGAACAATGCATTATATGTTGATTATAAGAAGTTCACAGAATGCTAAAATCTAATTTACAATTAAAACTTAAGAATGTTAAAAGCATTTGTAAGATAAAAATATATTGATAATGTATTATCTATATTTAAACTAATCACAGTCTGATTAAGATAAAAAAAAAAAAAAAAGAAGAATGAATAATTCAAACTCATTATTTTTTGAATGGAATTTCTGTTGACTTTCAATTTTTTTTTAACAGTTGAATTGTTTTTATATACTGCAAGGAATGGGTTTGACCAATGCATTATATGTTGATTATAGGAAGTTCATACAATGCTAAAATCTAATTTACAATTAAAACTTAATGTTAAAAGGATTTGGTAGATAAAAGTATATTGATAATGTATTAACTATATTATAACAGTCAGATTTGTACATTCACGTAACAAAATCCAGAGTCCAATAGACTAAAGCCGATCGAATTGGGATGGTAAGATCCAGAGTCCGAACCAAGCTCCAACTCATTCACCAGCATTCCATGATTTAACACTATATGAATGACATTTTTGAGGTTACACACAGGTCTTAATTTTAATCGCAAGCCGGCTCCGAACAGGGAGAAACATGAGACCCTATGGCTAATCACACGCATATCGCATAAAATTGGACTAAACATCTATTAATGGCTAAGCTAATATAATATTGACATTTTGTATAATAATAATATTTGGTAATATAATTAATAAGTAAGTGGATTGGATTGGAATATGATAAAAGAATAATGAAGACAGGATAAATTTAAATACATTTATTAAAATTATTAGTAATGAAAAACAAAATAAATTAAATTACATTCTTTAGGGATTATATTGAAATCAAATAGACGCTCACAGGCATTATACAATGGAATGTAATCAGTCCAGGGTAATATAGTGTTCGGACTCATTTAAATGTATTTGCTGACTTTCATGCTCAGCGAATAATCTATGCATATAAGAATTTAATTGTCCAACATAATATTCATTTAATATCAAGGTTTGCCAGGTGATAAATAGTGATGCTAACCAGAAATATAATTTAATTACCACAGCAATAATATTGTGACTGTTTACTAAGTTTCTCTAATATTCGAGCCAGTAATATAGCTCGATAATCCAATCATCAAACTAAAGATTATTTTAGTTTTTGGATAAATCCTGAATAACATATATTATAGAGAGAACTGGTCGAACTAACCCCACATACATTCACTATAGGCACTTAAAATATGCTATAAAGCAGGGGTCCCCAACCTTTTTGCACTTAAGAGCACATTCTATAATACCGGCCAGGTGGCGGGCACCATTTATTTTTTCAATGTAAATTTATAGTTGGATATTTTTAATAATACACATAATGTATAAAAAAATATTTATTTCAAAAATAAAATTTTAACATATAATTAACTTTTATATTTTTACGATGTAAAAGTATAGTATGCCCTACAATTTGATTACAATATAATACAATAATTTATAAGAAATTTTAAAAATTAAATTTATTTGTATCAGATAAATAATTTTTTATCGTGTTTGGATAGGGTGGGCACACATAAAATGGTCTGCGGGCACCATGGTGCCCGCAGGCATAGGGTTGGGGACCCCTGCTATAAAGAGAGAGGGATTACTTAAATATATTAATACCCTCATTTAACACACAATTAATTCGCATCTCTAATCAGATTTAATATAAGGGCAGGCAAAGCATATTTAAGAGGATCGGAATTAATGAAAATAACTAAATATGCCTTATTAATATCTCCCTGGCCAGAATTCTATTATTAATTAAGTAAAACTATGCTTAAAATCATAATTTATCAGTATAACAAAGCAAATCATTACAATTATACATGAAATTGAATTCAGAGTTGATTTAAAGTACTGTAATGATCGCAAGGTGATCAGTTATTAATTAATTTTAATTTCGAAACAGCGATTCAGGTATAATATAACTAAGCGTTATATCATAATTACTAAATTGAAGATAGAAATATTATCTTCGGGATAAAATTATTAAAATATATCCGCTCACTGGTTCTCAAGATATATTTGGCATATCACATATCTAAATGAAATATTAAAAACTTAAATATATAAAAGAGCATAGATTTCACTGCAAATACAAGGGTAAAACACCATTTAATTCACAAAATAATTATTAAGTTTATCTCTTTAATAGGTCCAAGATAATAAATTTTACAGAACTATTTTACAATAAATAAAGCGAGTATTTATTATTGGTTTGAGGGTTGAAGTAAAAGAAAGATTTAAACTGTTAGACTTTAAACTGAACATTTATTTAAATTTACTATAGCTATAGTTTTGAAAATTAATAATTAAAGTTCATCTGAGAGCTCTTCAGGTAGTTGTGAAGGTTATTACCTAACTCCTGTGTAGCAGCTTGTCTCTCAGCTTTGTTCTCTGGATAGACAGCAGCTCTCTACTTGAAGTACTATTGCAGTAGGTTTCTGTCAGGGATGTTATTCATTGCTATGTTGGCTTGTACTAGGATGGAGACAAAGATTATCATTCCTCGGGCATGAAGAACAACACAATCCGCCTAACTTCTCAGCCATCCTAAAATTCAAATGAGCATGATTCAGCTTACAGACGTTTCTAAAATTTCACTGAGTATATAGTAGCAAAAAACAACCTATGTACACTTGCTCATGATGGAATTACATTTTTAATAAACAAAATTTTCCTAGTGAACTTAGCAATTAGCACCTTTAAAATTTGATATTTTTAGAAACCAAAATAACTTTTAGCTTTTGTTTTAATCCATGAACAGGATGTTTTCTTATATTTGACCATTTACTTTCCCACAAAATTTTAGCACTGATAGAGGTAGCTAAATCTTGTTTACAACTTAAAATATATTTCGACAAACATTATTTTTAATAAAATTTTGATTTCATCATCCTGTCATACTAAACGCAGATGTGGTATGATATATTTTTACAGATTGTTTTAAAATAATTTAAAAAATAGCAAACAACTAAATAACAAAATGCTATATATATCTATATGGCGGTGATACATGGAATATACCTATATATATGCGATCTAAGCAAAATAAAGTATAAAATTGATTTATAATTTAAACTAAATCACAAACTATTCAGGTAAACAATGACTAATATGTGTATATATATAAATAATAAAAAAAAAAAGTAATGTCTCCAACAAATTTTAAAATTTCAATTTTAAATTAAAAAAATTAAAATTATTTTAAAATAAGATCTAACTATAAAATGTAATTTGCATTGACCCAAGCACATAAAAATATATAATTACACATTCTATCTATCAAAACATATTTTTAAGATGAAAATTTAAAAAAAAAAAGTAAGTATATTTAAATGTGTGTGCGTATATATATATTGTGTGAAATTTGCATAAAAGGTAGTATATACATAATTTATTATCACCTGAATTTATATTGTAAATTTATTTTATAATTTAATATAATATAGGGTATATGAGCACAGACTTTCACACCACCCACCTCTCTCCACTCTATCTAATAACACTGATACACCTAAACACATATATGCTGAAAAGATAAATAATCACCAATATACGTATTTCATGCTAAACTAGCAATCATCAGTTGGTCCAGACTATCATCTTTACACACATATATAGCATAAGTGCTCAGATATATATTAAGATAGACTATTCTCATAGTTTAATGGACAGGCTTCAATCCACTCCACACTCCAACTCTTCAACCGTCCATCCAATTGAAAATCTGATGATGGAAGGCTCAAAGGCCACCCTGAGGCCGAGATTATTGATGTAAATTAATGTTTGATATAGGAACTAAATGTAAATATTAAAAAGATAAACAAACAATAGGCTCAGTGCTCATATTGATATAACTTCTCCTCCACTACTAATAGTAGATTTTTGCAGTCAGTCCATTAAATCATCTGACCAACTCATATTAATATGGGAACTTTATGTCTCTAACTAATAATGACTAAATACTAATTTATAACCATGACTGATAGTTATTTGAGTTGTTTATGTGCTGATTATTTGAGAAAAAAAAATCCTAAGCCTATTTTACCTGAAAAAATTTAAAGAATTTTAACATTTTCATCTGTATTCTCTTATAGATATATTATCATATATTATGTAATGAGTGTGCCAATAGCTCATTAAGTCACATGATATATGACTTTATTTCATTGCCATTATTATCTTATATATATGAAACATTTTTTGTCATATTTATACTGAACATATAAAGGATCCCCCCCCCCTTTAAGTAAAATGTGGCAATGTAAAATATTGCCTATTGTTTTTAATAAATAATAGCAAGGTTTATAATTGATTCAGTAAATTAACTGTAATCAAATGTGGATAATTTTTAAGCATCACTTAGTACAATACAAGATAAATCAATATCTTGACTTATTATCACTTCATAATCAGTTACTATTTGTAATGGTTAATTCTTTTTTAAATCAATTTTTTAATTTAAATTTGTGTGTATTTCTATTTTAAATTTTGTTTTTAATTAATTAAATGAAAATATTTTTAATTGAATAATATAAATTGGTTGCACATAATATGTATTTTTTTCTTTCTATAATCCGTCAAATAAATGTTTTTCACTGCCTTATATTTTTTATCAAAATATAACTAATTATTATTTCTTTTTATATTTTGTTATAATAGGATTCCAAGTCTTTCTGTGGACCCTGAAGCCACGGATAATAGTGAACACTATACAATATATTTGTTTCCTATATTCATACCCCTATGAATATGAATACTATGAGAGTATTCAGTTTAAATAGTGTTCCATCTTTAAAGCACATGTGCTATGGTTTAAGCTATGTTATTATTTATAATACCCCTATGATATAATTTAATTTTTAAAATGCATACATGAAGACATCAACAAAATTAAAATAATGCAATTATAAAAAAATTCAACATAATCAAGGGAGAATAATCACATACTAAATGAATTCTGAGTGTGCAAACTGGGGAAATGTTCAACGGTGAAAATATTTATGATAAGTGCTTCTAAAAATTAGCTTGTGCATGAAACTTAAGAATTTAATTTTTTGAACTTCTAATTTTTTTTTTTTTCCAAACTTTGAATAATGACAGGCTTCGGAAACTAAGTTTATTCTTTTTTTTCTTCTAATACTTATAATTTTTGTCTCATATTAAAATCAATATACTCTGAGGTTATCATGGGAGAATTTTAAATCTTTCTAGTAGAAATGGATAGTAATGTCAATCTTGCCTTAAAAATGAATTTTACAAGTTACTTGATAATTACTTTTTCTAAATGGGTTGGGAGGGGAAGGGGGCTGTGTTTTAATTCTTTCTTTATCTTATTATTATTTTTTTACCTTTTGCATGTTTGTTAAGTTTTTTGTACTGTGATAATTAGGCAATTGAATGCTATGTTTAAGTGATAACACTTGAACATTGTCAATAGTAGTTTGCCATTGCATTTCTTTTCCTTAATTTATTATTTTATTTTAAACATGAGAGCTAGTATATCATAAAATAATGAATCTACTTCCCTTACATCAGGGATCCCCAACCCTATGCCTGCGGGCACCATGGCGCCTGCAGACCATTTTAGGTGTGCCCGCCGCTATCCAAACACAATAAAAAATTATTTATCTGATACATAAATTTAATTTTTAAAATTTCTTATAAATTATTGTATTATATTGTAATCAAATTGTAGGGTATACTATACTTTTACAGCGTAAAAATATAAACGTTAATTATATGTTAAAATTTTATTTTGAAATAAATATTTTTTTGTACATTATGTGTATTATTAACAATATCAACTATAAATTTACATTGAAAAAATAAATGGTGCCCGCCACCTGGCCGGTATTATAGAATGTGCTCTTAAATGCAAAAAGGTTGGGGACCCCTGCCTTACATCATTAAAATATTTGAATAAGACCACATTTGTTTTCAATTCTTTTTATTTTTTTCAAAAAAAAATTTTTTTTCTTTTCACTCTTTTTGTATCATCGGTTTAATTGTTTCCATTTTTTTCCTCCTTTTTTTTTTTTAATAGTTTTAAATTCTGTAATACATTTAATAATAAATTAATCAAAGTACTTTTCAACTAATTTAAATTTTTAATGTGTTGTATCACTTATTTTCATCACGTATTCATTATAATTTGGTCTGTGTTATTTAATAACTTTTTAACTTCTTTATGACTATCTTCAATTACTATATTGCCATATCAGCAGTTGAATGCAAAGAACTCTTCTATATTTCTCTGTTAATTCTATTACTTTTTAAATGATGCATTTATTATTTCTTCAAAATAAATATTCAATACTTTATATGGGTTATCTCAGTGGTAGAATAATTTACTTGAGATTTAAAAGTTCCTGAATCAAACTCAAATTGTCATTTCTGTACTCAAGTATTATTAAAACCAGCAAAACTCTCTATACATATTGCCACTCAGTGCAAGCCAGATTAATCAATGGATGCCATAAGGCTTGTGCATAAAATCCCCATCTAGTGCCTACTCATCCAATATCCCCAGACTAGTTTCCCGCTTGTGGCCTTCGTCAGTGAGGAGCCTTGTATCTGAAAGCATTGCACTTAGATCTTAGGATCTAATGCAACCCTCCAGCAGCCACCTTTTATCTCTATTTAACTACAAAACCATGAGTCTTAAAATTGAAAACACCATAATATTTTCAATCCAAGCTCACTAGCTTATATAGCCATATAGGTCATCTGGCTTGCACTGAGTGGCAATACTGTTTGGAGAATTTTTGCCTGTTTTAATAACAGTTATAAGCAAGCATAAGAAATGGTGATCATATGATGTTTATTGGCTTAAAACCAATTATACCTAATAGGATAGTGGTGGCTATGGTTATTAAAGAACCAAAGACACCAAAATGTATAGGTACTGAACTAAGTTCAGACTATATGACTATATAAGCTAGTGAGCTTAGATTGAAAATATTATTGTGTTTTCAATTTAAGACTCATACTTTTGTAGTTAAATAGAGATAAAAGATGGCTGCTGGAGGGTTGCATTAGATCCTAAGATCTAGGTGCAATGCTCTCAGATTCAAGACTCCTCACTGACAAAGGCCACAAGCCAGAAACTAGTCTGGGGATATTGGATGAATAAGCACTAGATGAGGATTTTATGCACAAGCCTTCTGGCATCCATTGATTACTCTGACTTGCACTGAGTGGCAATACTGTATTGAGAGTTTTTGCCTGTTTTAAAAAATTGATAATGTGAGAACTCTGTGTTTTTATCTAACACTAATTTGTCAGATTGAAAAGCTATATAATAAACAAATTAATATGAATTAAGTTTACCCAGAAAGTAACTTCATTTTAATTTAATAGAAAATCTGTGGAAATTCTTCCGTTAAAGTGAAGAGTTGACTATCTCCAAGATCTACATCAAAGACTAGAAATTTAAAACCCCAAAACCCTGTTTTATCAAAATAAAAATAATCATGAGTGTTTATTAAGTACAATAGTTTGCCAGCTTTTCAATATAATATAAGTTCTCAGTTTGCTGAATTAGCAAAAAAAAACATTGAATAAAAACAAACAGGATAATAAATTCATAAATTTCATCAGTTGGCCCAATTTAAACCCCATTCTTTAGCAGCATATAAAAACTATTTTAGCTTTAGAAATAATTTACTTAGAATTATATCGTTAGAAGATAATAAAAAATATTAGGAAAACAGCCATAATAGTATATGAATTGAAACTGTCAATAATATATTATCTTATGTGTTAAACAAATTTTTGTTTAATTATTAAACAATATACTCTGGGGTGTTTTTAATGCTCAAGACTAGAGAGAATCTTGGAATCCATGATTGATTGTTATTCTCATGATTGTGATTAGATATTCTCTGATTTACCAAATGATTTTTATGGTATAAAATTTAATTAATCTATTTCTGAAGTTGCTTAGAGTAAAACTTAGTACTGATAGAGCTCAGCTAGCATATAATTTCATTTTAATCTAATGGAAAATCTACTGAAGTGCTTTTACATCTGTTGAAATTAATAGAATAGTATTCCAAGATCTAAGTCAAAATGTTTGTATTAATATTTTGATATCAGTATAATATTCTTTCAGCTTTTCAGTTTACTACCGATTATTACAAACAGAAATTGGAGGAAATATCTGAATCAGTTCATTGTTGTTTAACTGTTAAAAACTTGATATTAAGAATCAAAAAATTAGAATCATTTTAAGATTGTTATAGATGGAATTGGTCTGCTTATTGGTAATGGATAACAGACAATGTACTTATAAATATTAAATCAAGAATGTAGCAGCATTACTGTATTATACAAACTTAAAACAAGCATGTAATATCAAAGTCTAATTAATAATATAGTAAATAAATCTCATTTCAGTTTAATCTTTATGTTTAGTCATTTGTTCATTCTCAGAGTTATTCTTATTGCTTTGATCTTACTATATTTTCAATCTTATAGTATACTGAAGCATGGAGGTAGGAAAAACAAAAATATTGCATAAATTTCTAATTTATGGGAAGGATGTTGAAAAATATAACAATGCTTAAATGTTAAATGCATTTTGATGTCCTCTAATAATTTTATTTATATAATACAAATTATTGTTATTAGAATGTTAAGGAGATAAAAACATTTTAGTCAGATATTGATATGTTTTAACATATATGCATGTAAGTTAAAGCCTCTGTTTAAAATAAAATAATAATTATTTGCTGGTGATCATGTTATGTTCATGCTTTAGAATATTTAACAATTCCATGAAATGAATCCGAACGATTTTTTTTGTTGTTGTTGTTGTTTAGATTACTCAGTTGAGAATCGATTTTGAAATTCTTGGCATTGAGTCTGTCACTTTATCGTTGCACAGAGCAGTGATATACAGCAATCAAATTATTCATTGTTGAAGTTTGGAAAAGACTGCTCATTTAAATACAAATAGAAAAAATTTTAATAATAAAATAGTTTCAGATGGTATAACTTATAATAATTTCGTCCATAATTATAGTATCCAGTCATATCTTTTACTATTTTCTTTTCATCTTGAAAATATTAATCCTGATATCTCATTTTGCATAATTGATTTGGAAGTGGGGGAGGGGGCTTGTTATGGTGTTCTATGCGAATATTAATAAGGAATAATTCATTCTTGTTAGACTTAGTATTGCTTTATACATATAAAAAAAAAAACTTGTTTTAATTATTAATTTTATGTGTAAAGTTGTAAATTTTATGTTTATTTTAAATTATATACATGATTTATATACTTGATGAATTGTTTTTAATGAATAACAGGTTTTGGTGGATTCAGCTGGTTACCTTTCTATTCACCAGATGGCGTCAGCTGTGACTTTGTTGACTGGATTACCTTCTCAGAATCCTCTGCATATTGAGTTAGTTCAGAATATTAAAAGCTATTCGAAACAGCTGGAAACAACAGCAGTATTAAGGCATCCTGTTATTCTAATTTTGGATAAGGTAATCTTGCTTTTTTTTTTCCAGCCATACCTTACTGACTGCCTGGAATTAATTTTAGATGAATTTAATTAAATTAACAAGGAAATAAAGTTATCACTTTTTTTTTTTTAGTAAAATGTTTCAAATATATTATAACTGACAAAATTAAACTCATTATACTTTATTGATGTGGATTCCATTGCCATTAACATATTGATCTCTCTCTATATATAAATACACAGAGATTCACTTAATATTTATCTAAATATGAATATTTGAATTAAATATATTTTATATCATCTTTTGTATGTGTATATATATATAAAGAATATGCTTAAATTTATATTTAACTATTGAGTGCTGAACTATGGGATCTTCAGATGTAGGGTTTATTATGAATAACGAATAAGTAATGCTTATCTAAGAGCATTGCCTGCTATTTTGTAGTATTATCTTACTAGTTTATAAAAAGCTAATTAATATTTCTAATACAAATGATCATTTCAGTCTTCTCTCTGTTCTGTTCTCATTACTTACTTTAATGTGTTTGCTCACATAGATTAGTAAAAGGCTTGTTATCATGTGACAGTTGAATTATGTTTGTGCAATTACATTTTTATTATTTATATATGTATTAAAGGGGATTTGAACCCAGCTTTTAAGCTCCCTTCAGTCACCCAACCGATACACATGACCACATACTTGTGAAAAGTATAAATGATCTCCAATATATATATTTCATGCTGAATCAGCACTCATCAGTTGATCCAGATCATCATGTCCCACACATATATATAATCAATGCTCGGTTTATATTAAGATCTGATCCCTCATATGTATAAACTTTAATATGTCCATTTCAATATTGCATATTCAGCCTGTATTCTGCCTATTCTTCTTTTGTGTATTTAAATGGATATATTAAAGTTCTACATATGAAGGGTCAGATTGACTAATATGGGTATGACAATAATATTGGCATCAACTAGGGTTTTGCGCATTCCATCATCATATTTTCAATGATATGGATGGCTGAAGAGTTGAATAGTGGAGAAGATTGAAGCCTATCATTAAAGTTTGTAGATTTGCCATCTTAATATAAACTGAGCACTGATTATATATATATATGTGGGAGATGATGATCTGGACCAACTGATGAGTGCTGGTTTAGCTTTAAATACATATATTGGAGGTCATTTATCTTTTTCATGTGTATGTGGTCTTATGTGTTCATTATATTAGATAGGGTGGATGACTGAAGAGAGCTTAAAAGTCTGGATTCAAATCCCCTTTAATTACAATTAGCTTAAATATGTATACAATACTTCTATTTCAATATTATATACGTATTGTAACATTCTGATAAGTATAGCAGCATAAACAAACAAAATTGTAACATTATAATTTTAGAATAACACCAACATTACAGCCATACCTCCAAATATTTAAAATTTATTTATTGATTTATCCCAACTTGCAATTATTTATAAATTTTGAGCACCATGCAAATCAGACTGAATGCCCATGACATAGTTATGCTATTTTGTCTCACCTCATTATATTAACCTTAGGGTCAACCCAGCAAAGTTATATGAGACTAATATTAAATGTTGCTGAGAATAATAAGAAATATATAATAAATTAATATCAGAGATTCAAAATAAAATAATTCTGGAAATAAATTGATCCTAATGACTTTTGATAACAACAATAATATTATTAATTTCAACGCATGTGAATAACTTTTACTACTGCTTAAATATGTAACATTTATGTTTATAATTATATCACGGAACATTCTCATTCAAATATTCTACTCAGAATTATATGTAAGCAGATTCATAATGAGTCATTTTAATTTTCTCTTTTTATCAGACTGAATGAATGGGCATTGATAAATGAAAAGTAAAATTGTATTTGCAAATGTATTAAATGATACATTATGTGTCTAAATGCTTACAGATAATTCTGAGTTATGTATTTGAATGACAATATTCTGTGATATGATTAACAACAACAATTTATTACTTGAAATATATATGAAATATAATAAAGCACAAATCAATAATAAAATAAGCTAATTAATATCTGATTTGTATAGCATTTTTAATACTCTTTTTATATTAAAATTAGTTCTCCTTCTGATAATGGTACTATTTTTCTACAAAATTGTTTCTAATTAAAATAAATAATTTTATTACATTTATTTTATTTTATTATCTTATAATTCCAACATTAAGATTTTCACATATATAAAGAAAATGTTGAATATTTGCAGGAACAATAACATGCATTGTTTTTTGTTTTTTTTTTGCCATGCATACCTATTTAATGCTAGGTTGTTAATGTTTTAATTATAAACTTGAACAAAAATTTTATATAATTAATATAAATAATCATAAAATCTTTTATGAATTATAGAAATGAATTTTCTTTAAACCAGATAAAGTATCGCTCAGTATTTTTAAACATAATATATTTCAAAATGGATATTTATAAGTATATACTTACTTATCCCTTATTTATATGTGCTTATTTTTTAAAAAAAACTGAACTATAAAATTATGAAGACCCATACGTTTTGTTTTTTTAACTATTTGTTTTGAAATCTCATAGATATTCGGATGTGTGTGTATATGCATATAAAAAAAAAACTACTGATATATTTTTTTTTAACAATGTTATTACTTAAATTGAATTTTTTTGTTGTTGTTGCTGTTAATTAATAAAATTAATATTTATCAAACAAAATTTTGAACATTTTTAATTTTCTTATTAAGAATATTGTAAAATAAACTAATAATAAATCATTATTAGTATTAGAATTCTGCCCAAATAGTTTGTATAGAGAAGAGTGATGCCAAAAGAAAAGTTAAGGAGGCTTTTTACATTGCAAGTGATCCCAGTGCCATTAATAGAAGAGAGGCATGCTTTGCTCTCTCTAAACAATGGACTAATTAAATATTCAAACTCATTTGCATATGTGTACAATAAATAATGACAGTATTCATTCACAAAGCTATGAATATGAGATTTCAACATTAAATCTCGAAAGCGCTAAGCAGACCGCTTACACATTATTTTAAGTAGAATTATAGCTTCACTAACGAATGTGTCGCATATTTATAATTATAAAAGAAAATAATTGTGTAATTTGTTTTACCAAGTCTGATGTTTTCTTTTTATTGGGTACCCATTTTATGATCCACCATGAAATAAGTTGATTTCTTGATAAATATATCTGAATATTTTATCTTTTGTTTTAATGATAAAATCATCATGAACTGAATTATAAAATGATATAGAAAGATAAACATAAACTTAAGTTAATCTATTAAAATTTTAAATATCCAATCCCGTGGAAGATCTGGCCTATGAGAGAAATATAACTCTTCTTTTTTTTCGTTTTATTTAATACTTCATATTGTTCCAAAATAATAAATAAGTTACAATTTATTTTAGATTTGAGAGACAAACTCTTCTGTTACTTAACAATTGCTGAACTTCCCATTTATCTCTCTTTATATTCCTGCATTCAAAAGCATTATATAAATAAAGCCAGTTGTCATAAATAAATAAAACTTTACATACTAATATTTTTTTCCAAAATAATAGTTTATCTGGGTGATTGTTTTATTTTTGATCTTTACTACCTAATTTAATAATCAACACTGTTATTATCTTTTATTTTATAATAAAATAATTAGAGGTTGATATGGGTATGTTTGTTTACATTTATTCTCACACATACATACATGTGTAATTACACACTTTTTATGACTAGGTTATCTATCCTTAAATAAAATTATTTTATATATATATTTCTATTCTCCCTTTTAACTGCCTGTCATAATATATAAAACAATTCTGCCTTTTTTTTAATTTCAAGCATGTCTAAAGTATATTTTAAAAATTAATGATATTATAAGTTTGATAGCTCTGGAAGTCATTAGTTGTGATTTTTCATAAATAGAATAATCAGTAATGATTTTTTTGGAATTGAATTTGGAATAGGAATTTTACTTGTTAAATAATTGGTATTTAGACCGCCCTATTTTAAAAATCCCTCTGACGTTACAAATGTGAAATAATCTGGAAAAGATAGTCTTTAAAATAGATCATCTGAGCAAGTTGGATTAGGTTATTATACTTATGAATATAATTTCAGCAATTGTAATGTTGTTTACTATAGAATATATTAATGATATTAAAGATTTTTTTACCTAAATATAGGTGTATGTTGTACTGGAACTTTGCTTGATGCGAAACCTTTTGAAGATCAAAATGTAGATAGTTCTTGTACTTGTATAGTTTAAGATTAACATCTGTTGTATTAGTAAAACTTATTTTCTAGAAAAATGAAGTCTAATTAAACATGTAAATGACTACATGTTTCTTATAATAGTATAACATCAAGAGAAAGGAAATTGCATGGTGTTGGATTTGCCGTGAGGTTTAATTTGATGTCTTTTTTTTTTTTTTTTTTTTTAGAAATTTCTAAATATCCCAGTGAAAAGGCTAGTTATATTAAAGTTTGGTTTGTGCATTGTACCTGTTTCTATTTTATGATTTTAGTTGCCTTCATTAGTTCCTAAAAAATTCTAAGAAAGCTTTTATTTTTTATAGAAATAATTCTATTGTCTCGTATGTGATAATCTTTCATTATTGAATTTTTGCACAGTTCAGACTTGATTACTATAAATACTTCATTTAGCTACAAAAAAATATAAAAAAAATTTGAATGCACCCATGTTTAAGGCACTGGAATCTTATGAATTAAGGTATAGTTAAGAGTTTTAAGGTAAAGAAGTTCATTGCACATGAGCATTTTCAGGTGTTGTAGACTGTCATTGGGATGTTCAGAGGGTTAAATGACATTAGCATTAAAAAGTTAGTCCTATCCTAAGTTTAATGATGTAAGTTTAATATTTTCGTTTTTAGAAACAATAGCTGCTAATGTTAAGTTTCATCAATTGTTGAGTATTAAAATTAATTATGTTTCCAAATCATGTATTTATTTTAAATTTACAAAATATTTTATTGTATTTTATTCTAAGTATATATTTTTTTGTTATAGTACAATATTTATTTTTATTAAATAAAAAAAAAATCTGAAGAGAAGATGGTGAAAATATCTTGTGAATATAAATTATTCAGTCCTTCATTGTAATATAGAGAAAATCTTGAATAGTTCAATGATTTAATTAAAAGAAAACAGGTGAAGCTCTCTAATAAATAATAAAATGAATATGTAGTTTCAGAATTTGTTTACAGATTTAAAGAGAATTTAATGACTGAAGCAAAGATATAAAATGATTAATGGATTACATGTTTTCAAAAAAAAAAAAAGCCATTGTTGATTATGTTGGCTTTAGATTTTTAAACATTGAAAATAATATATGAATATGAAAAATGATATGTCCATCATATTTCTATTTGAATAGGAATATCCAACTTAATGAAGTTAAAACAGATTTTTATAATCTTAAAAATGGAAAGGTTGTGAGTCCTGATTGGATATCTGCAGAAATGTTAAAATAAGAAATGTGTTTGCTTCAAAATTTATATTTTGAAAAATATGTGGATTTTTGAAGTTGTGATTTCTGATCTTAAGAGATACTCCTATTGTTACAATTTATAAAAATAAAGGGAATGTAAAAGATTACAACATTTCTCTTATGAAATGTTGTTAACTACTACAGTAAAAATATTGTAAGATTTTATTAAATAGGTTGTTTCTAGTGATAAATCAATAATTACCAAAGAATTGATTTGATTTAGTGAATTAAAAAGCACTAAATATGGTTATGTTATCAAGTAAATGAAAGTAAAATGTCCATGAGTAAAAATGTGATATATATCTACATTGAAGCTGTGATATGCACTACATTTTATTCAAGCCCCCTCATGTATTCCATGTATCACTTATAATAACTCCCATTTTGTTGATAAACTTTGATTAGAATATAATATATATTTTTTAGTTGGAATGCAAGTGTACAGTACTTTTCAACACAGGCATGTATATAATGCAAATGTTTATATATATAAAATAATATTATAGTATAAAAATTTTAATAGTAATAATATAATTATTATTAATAAATAGGGGCTGGGGAAATATAATAAATGTGTGTTCACTCATTCATTCATTGAAAAAGTAAGAATAAGAAAAAAATTAGTAAACCGTATTTTTATTTTTTTAATAAAATAAATAGCAAAATGTCTGTTTTTCATTAAAAATAACCTGGGCAAATCTCATTATTAAGAAAATACAATTTCTTTAATTGTTTTGATATTTTTAACTCAGTATCAATTTTAAGTATGTTCTTAAATTTTGTAAAACTTTTAGTATTAAACTTAGAAAACATTTTATTATATGAAATACCGCATATCAAATTCAAAAAGGATAATAAACAAAGAATAAAATATATGTTCTTTCAACATAAACTGAAGAAATTCTATTAATAAACATGATTGTACACAGCATTTCAAGATAGGAAAACAGCTGTTTGCATATTGTAAAATTAATTTACAAATTTCAGTTGTTGTTTTTTTAATGTGATCACATACAGTGCTCAGAGATAGAAAAATGGTTGTTGACCTATTGTAAAATGTATTAAATTTTATTGATTTTTTGTAGATAGCATTTAATTGCAACTGTGTATATTGATGCAGCTTCTCTTTATTAATTTTATTAATGTGACTCAATTAATTGATTGTGTGCAGCAATACTTTGAATTTAGCTAGTTAGCCATGGAAAGTTTTCATCTTTTACAGTAACTTTAATCAAAGCATTATCACTAAAATCTAAGGAATTTAGAATGAAAAATATGATATAGATTCTATAATAAGATTTTTAATTTTAATTACTTGTAGATTTTTAGTATACTGGTGAATGAACAATTTTTTCTGATCTAAAGTATGTTTTTAATACTATTAATAAAGAATTTATTTTAATAATTAATATTTAAAAACCTCTGATATTTTGTCAGTTAATTGACTGGAGAGGGAGGGAGAGACTTCAATCTTCAACAACTTTTTGGTTTGTATAATTAACATTTTAAGAATGTAAGTTCAGATATATTTATAACTTTATAAGAAAAAAAATCAGGATTTGGATGTTTAAGTTTAGAAATCTTCATTATGAAGATACTCATCCTAACTGGTGACTTGATACTTTTTATTTGTCATTGTTGCTTTTTTTTCAATGAAATTGATCAGCAATATTACTCATCTGATGCTTTACAGTTTCTCTTCTAACTTCAAAATCCAGATAATAATTTATTTCTTTTTAACTTAATCTACATAATTAACATTTTAAATTGATAATTAAACTGTCTTTCAAAAATGGTCCAGTTGAATTTTTAAAACAAATAGAACTATGTCTGTAGAGATTAAAGAGAAAAAGATGTCTATTTTATAGTAAAAATAACTTTTAAATATTTGAAATAAGTTTTAATATGAACCGTATTTAATTAAATAATCAGATTAAATACAAATGGCATGTTCAGATGCTTTCCAGTAAAAGGAAACATATATGTGTTCATGAGTATAAATATATTTGTCAACAATCAAATGGTTTATTTTTATGATGGTTAAACATGTCTTTACATAAATTATTAATTTCTAGCATTAATGATCCAAAGTTTCTTATATTTTCAATAATTCCTTTGGCTTTTAATTTTCTCTAAGTGATCAGATTTTGTGAAATTCTACTGCTTAAAATTCTTAATATTCTTGAACATCTGTGAAATTAGATTGAACTATATTCATTAAATTTTATTGTGTTAGCCTTTTTTCTTTTTTTTAATGAAATTACAACTTCAATCCATGTTTTTTCATTGTTTCAGTATCTCAATCAAATCTTAACTAGTTCTATTGAAATATCATGAATCCTGCAAGATTTACAACTTGTCAACAGCTGTAGACTTTATTGCTCTTTTATTTTATAACTTGTTGATATGTTTTATTATTAATTATTGCAGATTCTGATTTATTGTGCATATCTGTCTTATATGTGCATTTTTTAAGTAACTGATTGTTTTAATAAAATTGAGTTATATGAATTTTTTTTTATTATTTACTTAAATATTAGAATCCTATTATAAATTAAATCAATCTAATTAATATCAATCATTTTATATTTTCTTTACAATTATTAGTCCCTGACTTTCAACTTTTTTTTTTTTTGATTTGGTTACTTCATGTTCATTGGTAATGCAATAAATTTTTATAATTAATTTTCTATATTGTCATCATCTTTTTTTTATTATTTATTATTCCTGTACTCAATGCATTTACCTGCAGATCAGTACATATACATTTTATATTCAAGTAGATTGTATGAAATTTATTTATTTACAAATTTTAGATTTAACAATTATTCATATGTTTGGCTTAAATATAATTTATGTTTAACTTATTAATTGTAGCAGGATCTATTTTCTGTATTTAATTACATAAATCATTTATGGTTATATTCTACTTGCTCACATATTGTCCATATTATTACAGAGGATTGAATTAATAGTTTTGTGAGTGTATTTCTCGGTTGTGAATAGCAGTGCATATTTCAAGTAAAAATTAGTGATATTGATGGTCTCAAATTATATATTGTATTAATTTAGTTTGAAATTTATTATGACTGTTAATTTCAGGATTGATGAAATTAATGTGCAAATTTATCAGGGACTATTTTAAACATTTAACTAAGAAAAATATGTCATTGTTTTAATATCTTATAAAAGGAAAAGGTTTTCAAATGGTGAAAGAATACCATATTTTGTGAATAATGGAATCACTGGGATAATTAAACATAGGATTTTTATTGTTGCACTTTTCTTAAATTTTTATATTTGCTGTAATTTCATTTGAATTATAATAGAAGCATTATTTTTGAAAACTAAAAAATGCTGTCCTTTGTATTTGTGTAATATTTATTTATTTATTTTAGATTTTACAGCAGTTGCCATGGGAAAGTATTCCAATGCTGAGGAATCAACCAGTATGCAGAATGCCATCTATATATTTTATTGGAAGTCATCTGGCCTTACTTAATGATAATTCATCCATTCTTCAAAAAGGATTAATTCCAAAGAAAATTTACTACATTCTCAATCCAGGTGGAGATTTAGACAATACTCAAGAGAAGTTTGAAGATTGGTTTCTCCGGTAAACTTTATGTCTATATATATTGTAGTGATCAGTGTAATGTGTGTTAATGACTGTACTTGTGTAAACATCCATTGATCATTGATGTTATTTCAAAAATGATTTTATCGACTTAGTCAAATGCCTTCAGTTCAGTGTAGGTAATGGTCTCATAATAAATTACTTGAAATTAATCAATTGGATCCCATTACTCAGCTCTGTATGTGTATGACATATTCTATGATTTTATACAGCTCTTTATTTTATTTATACATACGTTTATATTAATTATTTCAGAAAAGAAAATATTTGAATACAACATTGATATTAGTCATGTCTAAGCCTTTTATTACTGCAACAAAGGAAAAATACACAGAGCTGTTTTTAAAAATAAATAATTTATTGTGATGCAATACATATACAACTTAGGAGATAAACAAACTTAGAAACAGTAAGATTAATATCATCGAATTTACAAAAAAAAAAATCCCCTACAATTATATTTCAAATATTCATCTCTTTATAGAATGCATATATAATGATGAACACTTATATTTGTTGTATGTATATATGTCCATGCCTATTCATATAACTTTGAAATATTTTTTAGCATTACCTGACTTTCATATCATCTAATAGTGAGGATTTATATGGTAAATTGGCAGGATTTATGCCATTCTGGAAGAATTACATACTTCAAAATAAACAAAAAAATAATTAATTAAAACACATTAGTTATTTCCCTTATTTATTTAAATATTAAGCCAATAAACATCACATGGTTGTGTTCTGATCTCTCGTGTCAGCCGCGGGATGGCCCTTTTTCTAGAAATTGCCATTTCTGCGGCCGCACCCGAGCATTTAAGCCTTCTTTCTACAATAAATTCTAGAAAGAGTGTTAACTCGGAGTTAAGTCTTCTTTCTATGCTAAAATCTAGAAAGAGGGTTAACTCGGAATTAAGCCTTCTTTCTACGATAAAACCTAGAAAGAGTGTTAACTCGGCTGGCGGCTAACGCTGTGGCTTTTTCCTATGCTAAAAGCAGAGGAAAATGTCATAGTTGTTTGTGTTGCGCACTATATCGTAATGCTGTGTTATGTATTTTATATAACATTGTACGAGGGTGTGTTAAGTTCATCGTGTCAAAATTATTTAAATTTTCATTGGGGCCTTTTTTTTTTTCATATGAATTGATGTACTGTTACCTTTTAACAGTGTCGTGATTGTTCCTCAGAAAGCTGTAAGCCTCCTAAATTCTCTATTAGGGTGGGGTAGCGCAATATTTTTACGGTCACGCTTTAAGTCAGGTTTTAGCGAGCAATTTTCCGAAACCAAGAATATGGCTAATGCGAACACAGAAAACTTGAAAATATGGGAATTGCCAGACAAGGAAGCCGGTGCTGTAACATTTCTACAGCAGAAAAACATCCTGCTGAAAGAAAAGAGATATTTGTGCGATGAATATATGCGACTTGAATTCCATAAACATCTTTGGACTTTCATTTGTAAGTCTCGTTCTTGCTGACAGAAATGTTCACTTCGTAAAGGCAGCTTGTTTGAGGGATTCCAAATGGCCTTTGTCAGATGTAAAATAAAAGTAACTTAAATTTTTATTTAAACATACACCCCTTCTCCCAATAATTGTTGTCAATCAAATGTAAAATAAAAGGGTAATGTAAATTATTATTTAAACATGCACAAAAACACCCCTCCTACTAATTATTGTCAATCAAATGTAAACCAATAAAAGTAATTAAATCAATTATTTTATATAGCGCGATGTTTATAAACTGTAATAGTTAAACAGCATTAAGCTGTTGATACTGTTAGTATTCAGTCATTTATAGTTAAAATCTGCAAAGCACATGTGCAACAGCTTAATGCTGTTTAACTATTACAATAAAAGTAATGTAAATTATTATTTAAACATAACCCAAATTACTATTTGAACATACACCAAAAAAAACCCTCTTGTCAATAAAAATTAAAAAGCAACTATTATTGTCCTATTGTCAAAAATATTATTTGGGAAACCAAATAATTTTTTAAACGAAAGAAAATAAAATTTGTCAGCAATCAAATGTAAAATAAAAGTAACGTAAATTATTATTTAATCATACACAAAAACACCTTTCCCACTAATTATTGTCAACCATCAAATGTAAACCAATAAAAGTAACGTAAATTATTATTTAAAGATACATAAAAAAACTTGTTCTCTTGAATTTTGTCAATCAAATTTTAAAAACCAGTAATACTATTTAAAAAACCCAAATTACTATTTGAACATACACCAAAAAGACCCTCTTGTCAATAAAAATTAAAAAAACAACTATTATTGTCCCATTGTCAAAAATATTATTTGGGAAAAATAATTTAGAAACGAAAGAAAGTAAAATTTGTAAACTAAAAAAAAAAAAAGAAGTCAATATTAATAGAGAATCGCTAGCCCAGGAACTAGTTATATTAATGTGTTTTTGGTTAGAATCAAAACTATCAGGTGGCTGACACAATAGATCAGAACACAACCCATCACATGATCATCACATTTTATGCTTGATTATAACTGTTGTTAAAACAGGCAAAACTCACTATACGTATTGCCACACACAGCAAGCTAGAGTAATCAATGAATGCCAGAAGGCTAGTGCATAAAATCCCCATCTAGTGCCTGCTCATTCAATATCCCCAGACTAGTTTCTGGCCTGTGGCCTTTGTCGGTGAGGAGCCTTTGAATCTGAGAGCACTGCACCTAGATCTTAGGATTTAATGCAACCCTCCAGTAGCCACCTTTTATCTCAACTACAAAACTATGAATCCTAAATTGAAAACACCTTAATATTTTCAATCCAAGCTCATTAGCTTATATAGTCATATATGCAATACATCTAGTGAGTTTTGCCTTTTAACAACAATTATAAACAAGCATAAGAAATGGTGATCATGTGATGTTTATTGGCTTAAAACCAATCCTGTCTAATAGGATAGTGGTGGCTATGGTTATTAAAGAACCAAAGACAAAATGTATAGGTACTGATCTGAGTTCAGACTTATATAACTATATAAGCTTAATGAGCTTGGATTGAAAATATTAAGGTGTTTTCAATTTAAGACTCATAGTTAGTTCTGTAGTTAAGTAGAGATAAAAGATGGCTGCTGGAGGGTTGCATTAGATCCTAAGATCTAGGTGCAGTGCTCTCAGTTACAAAGGCTCCTCACTGACAAAGGCCACAAGCCAGAAACTAGTCTGGGGATATTGGATGAGTAGGCACTAGATGGGGATTTTATGCACTAGCCTTCTGGCTTCCATTGTTTACTCTAGCTTGCTGTGTGTGGCAATACGTATAGTGAGTTTTGGCTATTTTATTTAAATATTATTGTGTATGCATGTTCATACAATTATATGAACATAGTATATAACTAAAAGCGTGATAATGTCTGCTAATTTTTACAAATATTTTATAAAATAACTGTTGTCTAAATCATATTTTAAAACACAATTATTGAAAATATTTCTTCAATTTACAAACCATAAACAGTCATCCAGTTATTTATATTTTAATTATTTTACCAAACTATAAATATTTTCTAAATATCAGAGTCTGTCCGACTTTATTATAATAGGAGTGATAGTAGATGGTGGTCTTTAATACAGCAGCATCTAGTGATATATATTTAAACACTTAAGTACAGAAATACATGAAATCTATGTACCAAGAACAGCAGGGAATATCTTCCAACAATCCACACTATATTTTTTAAATACATTTATATACATATTTATTTAGATATATGTGGGGGTTCTGTCAAATTTACTTTTAATCACCATTTATGAACTAAATTCATCTCATGCATGAGGTATAATATTTATAAATCAAATATTGCTATATGTAATTAAGTCGCTATAGACAAAAATGATAAAGAGCTATATATTCAAGATTCACATGAGTATATTAAATATATACTTTATCTATTATTCAAGAATGTTTATTTTATTAACTGAGCATACATGGATTATTGACTTATGCTTAAACTGTAAAAATAAAATATTAAATTTCTTTTATTAATTCTAGATATCTTCATTTTATAGAACATAAATTAATTTTTTACAAACACTTTTGTTATGCATATAAGTATGTAATTATCTACTCTATATATTTTTATTATTTATCATAATTATTTTGATTGTGCAAACACAAAGCATCCCGGAAACAATAATAATGTAATTCAAAATTGTATTCAATGAATTTCCATGGCTTCTTTTATAATTGACACTGATACTAATATAGGCATTAATAGTTCCAAAATGGAAAGTATTTATAAAACATATCCTATTTTGTATTTATATTTTATTTTATTAAAATTAACTTATATGACAACAATTTTAACGAACAAATAATCAAAAGTTATCTTTTGTCATATTATAAAAACTTTATACATATATATCTTTATGATATATGTGTGCATTAATTATTAAATAAATTAAACATATCAGTTTATTTACATATAAAATAATATTATAATATATAGGAATAGTAATCATTCTATCCATGATTAGATTAACATCAAGATCATTTGCAATCCTGTTAAGTTTAATTCAGACAGTCATCTTACAAGTATCCAATAATTGGGGATTGATAATTTAGTAACTATGAACTAAAAAGTTCTCTTTTCTTATTTTATTTTATTCTTTTGATTTGACAACCAGTCAAATAATTTTTTGGTTAATGTTATTCTTTAATTAAATATTTTGCTGATAATTAAATTGATATCACACACTATCGATTTGATCATCATTGTTATTTGAATAGCATGAATTACTCTGATACAACTTGTGTAATATTATTTTCTTTATTTTTGAATAATTAAACAATTTATTTTTCAAAATGAATATCTAAAATTTCTTTCATCTCACTTTCAGTTTATTTGGCAATGAAAATGGATTGATGTTTTTAAATTTGCCTTAAAAAAAGGGAGATTTGAAACTTAGCCAGTCATATCTTGTGGTTAGTCCATTATATATTTATTTTACAAAGGTTTTATGATGAACCAAAATTATTATTATTATTATTATTATTATTAATCCCAATTGGACATGAATAATTTAAGTTTTCATTATTATCTTTTATAATTCAAAATTAAAATGTAGAATATTCCTATTTCTTATCATTTCCACTTAAATACATGGTGGCATGTAGAATCATTTCAACAGATTCATGGCAGTTTTTTTTGGACTAATCTTGTATTTTTTCGAATGATTGATTTTAACTTACTCAAAGAGAAATCTTTATTTACTCAAGAAAAGAAAAAGATAAACTAAAACTTTTTATTTTATATTTTGGAAATAACAAATATTGCTCATGATTTTTACCAAAACTCCAAGAAGTTGGAATTGTAAATCCAATCATATGTATAAAATATAAATTTTTAAATAAAATTATTTATTTATCATATATATTTATATACATTTTATTGCTGTGATTTATTTATTATTTTCTGATATGCATCAGCATAGTGTGTTCACTTTAATGTATTATTCATTTACATATTATAGTAAAATTTCAATGTTACAATATGTATATGTTTAGGATGTCTGCAAATATGTATTTATATAGATTATTATGTGTTTTATTTATTTTATCTTTGCTTTTCTTAAGTTTTCCAAATTGAATTATCACCTTTAATTAGCTGCAATCTTAAAGCTATGGATTTTTTTTCTATATTATTTTTACTATGAGCTTGCAATGGTGGTTTCTACACTTCTGTTTTATTTGAAAGATTGTTGCAGGTGTCAATATTACTGAGAATTTTTGAAACACAATTGTTTCACTATATATTTATCATTGATAAATTTTTAAGTAAAATATTGCTTGATATTAGTGATCTTATAATGGCATTCTACTTAGTAATAAAATTTTCAGCCTCCATTATGATTATAGTTAGAATCTGATTGCTTTCTCTTGCATAGTTTAAATGATGCTTTGGTGGTTGATGCACCAATAATCAACTCTTATTAACATCATCTTATAACAGCTTGTCAATGTAGGTTATTAGCAGTAAACAAAAAGAAAAAAAACTGAACTAAAACAAATAGAAGAATTTAAAACAAAATAGAAGGATCATAAGGAATAAAAAATATATACATTCTTTACAAAAGATTATTAGAAGAGGAAAGACAAGAAGTATAACGAAAGTAATTATATTTAATCATGGCACTTTGGATTTGCCAAAACTGTTCTTACTAAATGTGATTGGAAATGTCATATGATTTTTGATAGCTTTTTTTTTACATATGAAAATATTTGATATTTATAACTTCTGAAAAAGAATTAAGAGATTAATTTATTTTGCTTCCACTTTTGTTACTACAACAAGTAAAGAAAACATAATAAAGTTGAAAGAAAGAATATAATTATTTTAAAGATCTTGTTCACGATAATTAATCCACATCAAGAATATCACTATGAATTGCATGGAGTTTTACAATGAAGTATATAGCAGGAAAAAAAAAAATTTTAAATAAAGTTATAGCATCATTCTTACAGTGTGGTATTGCCTTATGTTTATTTAAAAAATAATTTTTGATAAATACATTTTTATTGAAGTTGCAATCAGAATGTTTGTAAGAATGGAAGCTCTGTAAAGATAAAATAGTCAATCCTTCACATTAAATACAATAATAAATTATTATTAGCTAGTATCTATAAATATAAAAAAAAGATTAATGATATACAAAAAAAGAATATAATAAATTTAATAATTATTAAGTATTATTTTAATGATCTATTAGAGAATGATTTTTGCTTTTGGCTATTATGTTTTGATTTATTTGGTGCTGATAATATTGGCAATTCATGACTCTTAAATTAGAGTCTATATCAGGCTATCAAACATAAGATCAGGCCAGTATTTTTATTTTTATTTAACTATGTCTTTAAATCCTTTATTTCAATCAACATTAAAAATTAGATTCTCTATCTTTTTTATGTTTGGAATTCTCTTTTTTAATTAATGTAAATCACTTTTAAACTTATCTATCCATTTTTTTCCCCCCCTAAGACTATCAAAACCTAGTAATCCACATATTCCTAAAGAGAAAGAAATCTAATCTGTGTTTTTATAGATAAAGTATTTGCTCTGTGCATTTTAATGCAGTAGTTAAGTAGTACTCTTGGGTCTTAACTGAGTAAATTTTTAAAAAAACAACAACTTAATTTTGGTCTGTTGAAAAGAATTGCTCTGATCCAATTACTGGGATATTCGTTACATCACATGAGTTCCTTAGTATCTATGCACATAATGATATATATATATAAATTATTTTTTGAAAAAATGTTTAAAACTCAAGCATTCTTATATTACAAAATAAAAATAGAATAAATCTATTTTTTGGTAGCAAAGGATAAGTTTTTAAATATATTAGATATGATGGACATAACTTTAAAGTATTGTCACACGATACAAGTTTTTAAATATATTAGATATGATGGACATAACTTTAAAGTATTGTCACACGATACCTTGTTAATGGTATATTATATTCTATGGGTATATATATTTAAATCTGTTATGCAATATATATATATATATCATGCCAAGAATCTTTTATATAGTGTTTAGCACATCTTTTTTCTGTGCACTAAAAATGTTAAAATAGGCTTAGAATTTTTTTTCTTTTTTTCCAACTAATTAACCATCTAATTAACCAATATTTAGTCTTTTTTAATTGGAAAGTAAAACAAGAATATAAGACTTATGAATAATACTTCTTTGTTTAAGGGGATAGAAAGAAAGCATTTTTCCTGCAGTGGATTATATAAAGTCTTTTATTTTTATCCACTTATTTTTAAAATTAGCTTAAATATTATTTCAGAATATTATATATGTCAATTTTTATCAGATTTTTGTATTAATGTATTTTTAGAGAAAAGTGGAGTGGTGTGACAGGAAATGCCCCATCCTCAAATCAGTTCATTCAAGCATTAAGTAATCATGACCTTTTTATGTAAGTAAAAGACCTTATTAAAAATAATATAAAATACAATTCATAGTCTAAACTATCTTATAATTATGGGCTCATTTTACAAAAAAATAATTTGTTTACTTTTATTTAAAATTAAGAAACTTTATTTTAATACTGTATTTATTTATATATGCATATATTTACATACACTTAATAAATAAATAATTTTTTTTTTTTTTACTTGATTTTTTTAAATTTCACAATGCACCCTGCAAATTATGAGTGTTATGATTCTGGTTGTAATAGTCAAAAGCATGCTCAGCAAACTTTAAATATTTCAATACAGAATAATCTTTTCTTTTTCAAACATTCAAAACGTTGACATATATATAAACATTAAAAGCATAAAGCTAAACTAGTCAATAAATAGTCAAAATTACACCAAATTCACAACTCAACTTGACTAGTCAAGAAAATAAACTCTAAAATACTACCAATAGTTTCACTGCTACAAGCAGACTTCTCAAGTGTAAATAAAGAACTGCAAAATAACAACATATTTAAGCTAAACATTACCCACAATTCCACTTACTTTCCATATACTCTTAGTGTTAAAAAAAAGTTAACTGCTTCAGAATCATAAATTTTTAATAATAAAGATTCTTTAATTTTCCTTTTTATTTCATTTCTCTCAAAGAAGACAATCTTAGTAGTGTTGCCTGTATCCTTTCCATAACGCAGAACTATGATATTTATTTCTAACCTTACTTTTATGTATTTTTTAAACTCAAACTACTCTGACCTATATATATATATCTTCTTACAAAAATAAGGAATAATATACACTACTCCAGGCATAGTCTTTCTATCCAAAATTTCTTATGTATTATTTATTAAATTATTCAAAGTAATATCTCCAAGCAATTTTCTTATTTTAAAACAAATTACTATTGTTATATGCAATTTTATAAGAAGACAATTTAAATGGCAAAGAAATAAAATCTTTTTTTTTTTATCCTTTACGTCATTATAAATATTATTACTATTAAATGAATTATTTTTAACAAATTTATCAGAGTAACCAACACTCAAATAATCTTTATAAAATTGACCTTTTTGAAACAAAACTACCCCACTGGAATTATTTAATCTCTTATTTCTATAACAATAATTGCTTAAAGCAGTTTCTTTATGAAATACAGATTGATAATTATCAGATTTAATTATAGACCTTAACTCTTTACTCTTAATATAATGCTTACCTACCATATAATTATTCTTTATACTTCTAATCATGTTAAGAGTTAAGGTTTATAATTAAACTTGATCGCTATCAATCTGTATCTCATAAAGTAGCTGCTTTTAAGCAATTATTGTTATAGAAATAAGAGATTAAATAATTCCAGTAGGGTAGCTTTGTTTCAAAAAGGTCAATTTTATAAAGCAGTTAACTTATTTAAAACTCTTTTAAAATTAAGGGTCAGTGGGAGGTAAGTGGAATTGCGGATAATGTTAATGATAAATTTCAAATTAATTTGTGGATAATGTTTACTTTAAATATGTTGGTGTTGTGTATTTTTTTACACTTGAGAATTCTGCTTGCAGCAGTAAAACCATCCGTAGTGTTTTAGATTTTATTTTCTTAGCTAGTCTGATTGAGTTGTGAATTTGGTGTGATTTTGATTAACATTATATGTGTGTGCGTGTGTGTATCAGTGAACACAATAGACAAAATGTAAGAATAGTTTAATTACAATTTGTTAGATGTGGTTTGAATGTAATGAGTGATATATTAGTATTTAATCTATGACTGAGATGTGTAAATGTTTATAATATATATGGCTAACAACGGTCTATAACTATCATTTGTTTTGCTAAAAGTGGTTTTATATAGATATAGCTCCTCATTCTGTCAAATAGAGCCACTTGCCATCCCAATTATTGTAAAACTTGAAATTTTTTTCAGAATTCAGGCTTTTTTTTTCTTTGTAATTCAATTCAATATCTAGTATTGGTCAATAAGTGGATATCTACATATTTTTAGATAAAAGGTAAACACAAGTAGAAAACTACAGTGCTGAAAAGGCCTTCACCCTCCATTTAGTTATTTAAAGACTTTTTTAGCTAGATATTTATTCATTTTAAAAGCCTCAAGAGATATACAAGATAACATCATTAGTCATCTATCATCTTATCAATTCGCTAAGAGGTGGAGCTCGACTGCCGATACCGTCAGCCGATTTCACCTTCTGGTCGACCATGTTCGCAGAAAAAGAAACCCTCAGGCAGTCGCAATTTCAACTCAACATTGCTGGGGTCTTTGATGACTGCGTCAAGATCGATGTGTTACTCAGTGTACTGGAGTGGCTTCAAGGGCCTGTGGCATACCTCCAAATGATAGAGAACCTCCTGCAAAATTGTGAGGTATTTCTCTCTTTAGATGGCAGAGTCGCTTCAGGATTTTGGCCCTGTATTTCCATCCTATAGGGCTTGCCACTGAGTGCTCTCCTCTTTGCAGCCTACATCAACATGCTGCTGTTATGCATAGAGGGATAGCGATACCTATGTTGAAAGAGAACATACACCCTATCTCCTATATGAATGATGTGGAGGTGTTCCTTTCATTCCAGAGTGAGTTGGTAGGGTTCAAAAAAACTCTTGGACCAATTCGCAAGTGAATTTGGTCTCAGCATTAATGGAAGGAAGTCAGCTATCTGGACCATCCTGACTGGCAAGAAGATCTCCAGCTGGTTTGATGTCTCCCCCCAAAAATTTCTTGGATTCCATCTGGCATCCGCCGGGGGGGGGGCTATCATCAGCCTGAACTTGCTTCAAAAACCAAAAGTACTCAATGGCCTCGGACTCCATTCACTCAAAGTCTTCTACTTCCAAAGAACCCATAATGTTCCGTGTAAAATCTTTAAAGATAACCAAGAGATGGAATGCCGTTTACCGATAGAGAAGGTGTTCTATTGATCGCCCTTTTCCTAAACTGCGTAAACTCTGGATGCAATACCAAGTGTCTATCATTGTTTAAAACTTTAGAACATCGAGTTCACTACTCCAGAATAAACTATCCTACTGGTAATGTACTCCCAATTGCAGATGACAAAATTACTCAAGCTCAGTTCCAAATTTATTGACATTCTCCTGAAAGTCAACCTTGGGGCTCTTCCTACTGGGGCCTTCCTTTGTTATCAAAGGGGGTATAACATCGACCCCCTCTGCCCTTTATGCATGAGACAGGAGGAGTCCATGGTCCACATTCTTGATCATTGCAGATCATGGACATACCTATGTAATCTTGCACTGAATAGAACCAATAATTCAGACTCTGCCTACATCATGCTCAAGCCTGCATTTAAAAAAAGTATTGCATTGATATGTCTCGCCATGTTTATAAACTTCTCGATCTGGTCAGTCAGATGTAAAATCGCATTCAATAAAGGTTATGACTGTCCCATTGATGAACTATTCTTCAATATTCTGTGCAAATTAAAGAGGATGATAAATGCATCTGTCAACCTTGATTGGCGGGCCAGACATGGAGCTAGTTTAAACTTTAGTCACACCATTATATCGATTTCAACTGTCTGTGTCCCACAGATAGTCTCAAATCCACATGCTCCTTTGACCTTATCCTAGATTAAATCTTGTTTGAACTCTATTCAAAGGATTCATCTCTAAAATTTTAATTTAATGAATTGTTTAATAGATGGACTATTTCATCCACTATTTACTTATACAAAACCCATGATTTGTAATTGATTCCAATTGTAACTGATTATGTCCGTAGAATTAGACCTAAATAGAAATGCAAATAAATTGTTTTTTGAAAATAAAATGACTCATTAAAGGTTATAATATATTAATTTAAAAACATTTAAATGCTACAATAAATTGTATTAAGTAAATTTCAAATTACCAAATAATATCTTATTGTTTAATTATTATTGTATGCTTTCGGAAAGAGGACTTTACATAAATAAGTACATACATGTGTTTTCAGTTGTTGTTTTTTTTTTTAACATTTTAGTTAAAATCATTGTTTAATAAAAACCGTATTGATTAATTAATTTTAAAAATATTTAATGTAGTATTTAATGATCCAATTCTATTAGTTAAGGGTTATACAGATCTATAATGTAACTACCATAGAAATTCTTTTTGTGTAAAATGAGGAAATTATAAATGAGTAAATTATACTGCATTAAAATTGTATAGTGATTATTAAAGTTAGGTAAGTGAAGTTGCTTGTAATATAATGATTAATGTATTGTCTTACAATTAGCCCTGACCTGAATTTCAAATCTTGATACAGTTTTGAAATATCTTTTAAATAGCTGAAGATTTATCAGTCTCATGTTGTTGTTGTTTTTTTCAGGTAACTAGCCTATAACCAACCTAATTACTTATTCAATATTGTTGGTAAATGGATGTATATTTTTTATTTGTGGAGTATAAAGATCACAGTAAAATGTTTTGGTTGCATGAGTTTTAGTGTGATGTCCCCAAAAAATCAATTGTAATGATCTTTTTCACACGTATGAGTCTTGCCTTCTTAAAGTAAATCAAGATATAAAGTATATATATTGTAACAGTATGAATGTAGGCGGTAATATGGAGAGGAGAAATGGGAACACATCTTCATCCCTGAATAATAATCAAAACAATGAGCAAATATAAATGAATAAATATAAAAGGAAGAAATATATAAGAATCATAGAATCAGCTTAGAACAAAACTATAAGTAGTTATAACAATTATACTTAAAGGCTGCATCACCAGCATTAAATAAAAATAATTAGTCATCTCTTGTGACCAGATTTCAAAAGAGATACAATAGTCAATGCCAAACATAGGGCATGATATATATACTAATCATCTGGATACACAAAAACAATATCTATCATAAGAAATAACGCTGGCATCTTGAAACATGCTGATTATCATCAAGGTTCTGGCCATATGATACCATAATTGTACAGTGATCTATAAATTTTCTCTAAAAAAAAATATAAAATACAGTAAATGGACTTTAAAAGTGATCTTGACCTTTGTGCCATCCAGAGAAAGATCTGGATGTACAAACAAAACAAACACCCACACATAAATAAATCAGCCATTATTGCTCAGGTACTAACTCAAGATCCTAGTGACTGTGAACAAGAGAAATGTAAATGTATAAGGCTTATTGTAGTACGAATAGTTCTACTAAGATAGAATTTACAAATCCCTAAAACACTGCTATAATGAAATCAAGCCATATACACTACCAATTCATAGAACAGCTAACTCGAGGAATGAAGACATTAAAACTTTTTTTTAAAACAATTATTTAATAAATTAACTAATAAATAATTAAGAAAAGTTTTAAAAAAATGATATGACAATTCCAAATTAAATACATTTTTATCATCAACGTATAATTTCATATAGCAAATATGATTAACCAGTTGATTTTTTATTAATACAATTATTTAACCTTAACTTTAAAGAGAATTATTTTCCTCTTCAAAAATTAAAATTATGAAACAATATTTCAAAGATAAAAAAAATTAAATTAAATTAAACCCTCTTTTGCATTTTTTATTTAAATGAAAAAGTTCTTTATAATTAAATTTTAAAGGGAAAATAAAGATAAAAAAGCATGCTTTAATTAAAAAAAAATACTAACATTATTCACTCCCATTAATTATTACTTATTTAAAAACTCATTTATAAATGTAGTTATAATGTGTGCATTACAATACCTTAGATTACCATTATTTTGGATTTTCTTTTGAGTTCTTTCACAGTTGTAATTTTTAGATTTTTTCATTTTCTATTTATAAGCTTCTCTATTAAAATATGTTTCCAGGATAATATATATAGTTAAATTTATCCACTTGTACAATAGAATATTTTAAGGTTTCACACATGCTGAATTTCTTCATCTTTCCAATATAGTAGTTTACAGGTCAGTCTAGTATATATGAGATAGTTATGCTTTTCGATTGAAACAAGGTTTATTGCAACTAGGGATATTCTACATTTTCTTTAATGAACAGATTATATGGTAAGCTTTAATTATGCTAAGCATTAGCTAAAACTTAGCACATGATTTTTCTTAAATCCATTTTATAAATCATTTTTTAATTTGTAATGAGATGAGTCTTCTTCAATAGCTAAATCAAGATTATCTGCTGCTCATAAAACATTATGGTCCATTGCTTTAACTGCCCCCCCCCCATTATTTTTGGAACAATCTTGTATCCATTTAAATCACATATTCTCTCAAACCTGCCCACATTAAACCCAGATCAATTGAGTATTTTTTCAAAAAGATTGTTTAGTTACTTCCCTTTTTTTTTTTTAATTAAAAAAAATCCAATCATAGGGAAAAAATTACTTTGTAGTTTTCTCTTATGCCAAAAAAAAAAAACAAGATAATCTTTTAATTATCTTTTGATTTGAAAAACATCACTTTTTTTTTTCTAGAGAGATAAAGAGAAAAGAAGAAAAAAACTAATTAAAACAAAATTCCTTAACAAAAATATTAAAATTAAAATTTTTTCCTTTTAAAAATCTGATAAAAATAAAATTTTGCTTTTTTTATCTCTCTTATCATCTTTTCAAAGTTAAAACTAAAACTTTTCAATAATTAACTGAAGTAAATAATTTTTTTTCTCTTAGTTTTTTTTTTTTTAAATTAAAATTAGTAAATAAAATTACTGAAGAGAGAACAAAAGAAATTATTTTATTTTATACTTTTCTCTCTCTTACAACTAACCTCTAACAAATTATGAATATCTACTTTTTTAAAAAAAAAAATATTTAGAATTTTCATATTATCATTTAATAAATAAAAAATATTTAATGAAATAAATTCTTATTATAAAAAAAGACATGATAAAATTAACTATTATTTCCCATTCTAACTTTACTTTATAAGCTTGTACTATGTGATATGGCTAGAGTTGTTCATTGTCTATAATATTACATTAAATATATATCTTTTATAATGTTATTTTCAATGAATATTCATTTTATGCAATAATTAAAAAAAGGGTTACTTTTTAAATAAAATAAAAATTAGTTTTTCACATTTATTGCTTCTTTACAATATCAGAAAATGGGAGTGGGATAATTTAAATGTTAAGGATTTTTAGTTCCTATATGATATATTTGTAAGTAGTATATCAAAACTTCAGAAGAATCATTTGTGAGCAATGGTGATAAAGAATCTTTTATAATAGAAAGATTTTTTGGTGCTGATTTAGAATGTGCTCTCTACCATTTTGAATTCTAAGGACTATCCAAAACCATCACTGACATATTAAGAAATAAATGACATTTAGTAATCCACACTGGATAACTTGGATATGTCAGTGGTTGCTTTGGGCAGTCCTTAGAATTCAAAATGGTGCAGAGTGCATTCAACCAAGCTTATAATTTTGAAATGCTAAAAACTTATAACTATTAAAATACTAATTTTATTACAGTATATTCCTATAACCACATATTAAATAAACATAAATTAATCATACCAAGCTTATAATTTTGAAATACTAAAAGCTTATAACTTGCCTATAACCACATGTTGAATAAACGTAAAATTGATCAAACAAACTTATAATTTTGAAATACTAAAAGCTTATAATTTCTAAAATACTAATTTTATTACTGTATATGCCTATAACCACATGTTGAATAAACATATAATTGATCACACCAAGTTTATAATTTCGAAATACTAAAAGGTTATAACTTCTAAAATACAGCAGCTGAAAGAGAAATTGGCTGAAATAAAATATTAATTTTACAATTAATCAAATTAAATTGATGTTGCATGCTTCCTTTGTTACATGCACTTAGAAAAAAAATAGAGATAAGAAAAAATAGCATTGTTCACATTTCATCTCCTGATTTAGGTATCGGATCTACATTTGATCACGTGAGGTCCTTATGAGCTCTTGAAATTGATACATGTGAACAATACTAACTTTTTCTTTGTAATGATGTGAGAAATGAAGCACACAATAGTACTCATTTTGATAAGAAAAAAAAATTGATTTATTATTTTTTTATTAATTGTAAAATTAATATTCTTTATTTTTGACAGTTATTCTTTCAGCTAATGTTAAGATAAAATGTGATTTATTATTAATTGTAGAATTAATATGCTTCAGAAGTTGTTTCTACTATTATTTAACATTTACATTATTTCAACAAGTGATTATGGGCCTATATTGTAATAAAATTCGTATTTTAGAAGTTATAAACTTTTAGTATTTTGAAATTATAAGATTGGTTTAATCAGTTTTACGTTTATGCCATATGTGGTTATGTGCATATATTGTAATAAAATTTGATTAATGACAGCACTTGGTGCTGAAGTATACAGGAAGGGGGAAGGATGTTAATTGACAATACAAAGTATTGTCCAAAAAATGCAAAGTGACAAATATATGGTTTATTTATTTTTTTAATGTCTTTTCCTTTTTTTAATTAATATATGTGTTCATTATTTTTTTCGTTCGCTTTTTCTCTAAGTATTTTAAATTCATATTTTAGAAACTATAAATTTTTAGTATTTCGAAATTTATTCATTCTTCCCATTTTTTATATTTTGTATATATTAGTCACGTGATTTTATCAAGCACTGTTGTATGAAATTTGTGCTTTAATTTTTTAATTATGATATAAATTGTGATTTTGTAAGGAATTGTCGTACCGTGACACTGTAGGGATTATTCAAGGTCATTTATCGCTTGGATGTGTCAATGATGGTTTTCAGCAGTCCTTAGAATTCAAAATGATGGAAAGCCACTCTAAAATGGTACCGATTTTTTTTCTGCTAGCATTATCGCAAATAGTGCAATATTTGCATATTAAGTATAAATTAATTATTAGATTTGCATTTTAATTTAACTGGATTTGTATATTTTTACCTATAACAAATACCATTATAATATATGTATCACTGATCTCTGAAATTAAGAAAATTGTTTGTTTTTCTATAGTCTGAAAAAATTCTATTAATATTGTCACTAACTATGGAGCATCAGCCAAATATATTGTAAACAACAAGATAAGTGACTAACTCAGTAAAACAATTTTTAAATGAATTAATTCTTTAAGCATAAATAGAATGGTTTATAATATCTAATTGAAAATAATATGTTTAAATTATAAGTTGTAAATAATGCTTGATATTTTAAAGTAAAATCTAAAACATTTTTTTTGTTTTCTTGTATTTAAAAAATAAATTAAACTTGAAACAATTTAGTTATGCATCCTTTTCTAACAATGTAATAAATATGAAAGAATACTTGAAATCCTATTGGTAAAGTTTATTAAAAATATGTGGGTATATATATATAAAGAAAGTTAAATGGTTTATATGAATTTCATAGTAATTATGTGTTTGTGTGTGTATGGGTGCATATATATAAAGAGAGTGGGATATTTTCTATAATCTACAAAGGTGATCTAATGATTGAAAGTATGTATTATATTAGTATAATGATACTATGTTAATACTATTTTTCAAAACAAACTCTGACCAAAATTAATTGTGCTTTTATTACTAATATTATTTGATGATAAGAATTAGACAAAACATTGGGAACTTTGTCATTTTTGATATCAAATAGAGCTGAGATGCATATCAACTTTTTTATGTACAGATAAATCCCTGAGAAGGGTCTGGCATGAAGTTGCATCACTGTCATAAACCTATGAGTAGTTTTTGAGTATAAAATTGATAAAATGTTGATGCCTTATTGGCTGGAAGATCAGTGGCTAAAACTTCTGAATTGTTCTATTTTTTAAGACTGACTATCTCAAAGATAGTCAGAAATCCAGTGTCTACAGAAGATGATTGTCAGTCATTATGAAAAATTGTAACCCCCCCCCCCAGTGTAATTACTGCCGAGATTAACAGGAATGAAAAATCAACATTAGTCTACTAAGAGCTTTACAAGCAAAACAGTTATACCATTTCAAAGTTTTTTAGATGTGATGCAATGCAGAAATGATATCATGAACATAAGAAATGAATACAAAATAATTCCAAGTATATTATACTCATACTTTCCCAACTTGAAAGGATGTAATATGAAAAGAAGCTTATCAACAGATTATCTTTTACTGAATTGTAAAATAGATGGTTATGTTATAGCTACAGTCTATTCGAACATTTTAAAGAATTAAGTTCCTCTCATGAATGCTAAAATTGTTTTTAGATAGCATTGTCATCTTCTAAGATGATAATGCTTTCAGTTGTAGACACTATCAAATTTTGGTTTCAAGAACATGAGAAAAGATGTTGAACATTTTTTTCAATCACCTGAGCCTTTGTAAGTCATTCTTGGAAAGGGAGAAGCATGGTTCCTTTTGATTTATAGCATGGATGTTATTAGTTATACGCCAGGCCTCCTTGATTTAAGTTTGGCATCATGTTGTTCTATATATGCAATAATAGTCGAGGGGGGTTCAAAATGATGACCAATGGACGAAAAGGGCTCAATAAAAATGGAAGTATGTTCGGGTCTTATCAAAAGCTCTTTTGTATAGATAACAATGTTGAGAGATTTGTATGGAGAGGGATGCTTTAATTGCGTGTCAGCGCATTTACATATAATATATATATACACACACCTTTATATATATATAAATAAAGTTTTAACTCTTCAGAAATTTTTTTTTTAAGAATGAAAGCTTTTTCTCTCTTTCTTCTAAGTGTTTAGTTTAACCATAAAATTCATTATATTATGTTTAGACTACCAAATACAAAATCTTATCTTACAGTTTCTGTATCATCTCACAATTAATTAAAATTGTAAAATATGTATTTATTATTAAATTAATTTTGCAATATGGTTTTAATTATATGCTGAGTTTAGACTATATATACTGCACGTAGCTAATTAAATTTTTTTGCAGATGTTTTATAATATTAATTCTTTTTATTCATTGATGCAATCTGAAATTTATAGTTATATAGCTTAATCTAAATCTTATTTATTTACTATATATGTACTGTACTTAGCTATTTAAATTTCTTTGCAGATAAGTTTGATAAATACTAATTTATTTCTTTAGCTATTGTGGCCATGGAACTGGATGTAAATACTTACCTGGTGATGAAATTCAGAAGTTACAGTGTCGTGCTACGACTTTATTAATGGGATGCAGTAGTGGAAAATTGAATATGAAAGGGCAGTTAGAAGCCAGTGGAATGGTCCTTAATTATTTATTAGCTGGATGGTAAATTATTTTTTATAATTTTATGAATTACATTTTTCACCCTTTGAGATAAATCATATAAAATCTGTTGTACATAAAATATAATTCTGGCTAATTGATACAGATATTTCCCTTAAAAAACCAATCTCATTAGCCTTTATTAATTCACACTTTAGAAATTGGTTATTATACAGCTGATGAAGGGGATTCCCCTGAAACTAATCTTTAGTAGCCTTATATTTGTTTACAAATTAGAAATTGGTCATTATACATAATAGCACTTTATTCACTATAATGTTTACATTTTTAAACTGTGCACTATCACTATTTTGATGTTTCAGCAATATGCTTGCTTCTAAAGTAAAACATCACTCTATTTATTTATATTAGGCAATCTTCCAAACCTTATAATGTTAACAAAATGATATTTTATGTCCAGTTTTTGAGACAAAAGAAAAATTGTGCGCCTAGTATTTTAAATGATGAAAATATTCTATATTCACCAATATCTATCATTACTTACTGCTATAATTTAAATCATTAATATAATTTATTTTCTAATTGAATTAAGGAGTTTTTTTTTTTTTTTTTTTTAGATATTATCAAAATTATTAACTCCTTAAAAATAAATCATAAAATGTTATATGATTACCATTTTCTATGCTTACACAAGCTGATATTAGCAGTAGCAAACTTTCCATATATTAATGCCTCCCAGTGCAAGCCTTAGTAATCAATGGGTGCAGGAAGTTTTGTACATTAAATCCCCATCTAATGTCTACTCATCCAGTATCACCAGACCAGTTTCTAGTATGTGGCTTTCATCAGTTAGGAGCATTGTATCTGACAACACTGCACCTAGACCTAAGGATCAAATGCAACCATGCACTGGGTGCCACTATTGTTGGAGAGTTTGCTACTACTAATAACAGTTTGTGCACGCATAGGAAATAGTGATCATGTGATGTTTTGGTTTTATACTGTTGCTGCCTATAGGATGATGATGACCATGGTTTTTGATAAACCAAGGATATCAAAATATATAGATACTGAAGTGGGTTCAGATCTATATAACTATTCAGAAGAATGGGCTTGAATTGAAAACATTAATGTGTTTTCATTTTGAACTCCTAGCTTTATAATTGATTAAATAGTTAAAAGGTGGCTGCTGGAAGGTTGCATTAGATCCTTAGATCTAAGTGCAGTGCCCTTAGATTCAAAGCTCCTCACTGATGAGTAGGCACTAGATGGTGAATTTATGCACAAACCTTCCTGCACCCATTGATTACTAAGGCTTGCACTGGGTGGCCTTACTATTTACTAAATAAAAGCATGTTAATGCTTTAAATGGTATGTTTATTTTTAAATTATTACTAATCTATCATTCTAAGTAAGGAGTGAAATATATTTTAAGGCTTAACAATATATTTATTTAATCTCCATATTATTGTTTATAGATTTAGTGTTGTGATGCATTTAGAAACATACCTCTTTTCCCTTGTGAATAAAAAAATTTTAAATCTTAATTGCTTAGCAGCAAAGGTTGATTTTTAAGCCATTATTGCATAATGCTACAATATCATTCATTTTAATTTTTAAATGACCACTTCTTCACTCCGATTCATATATATTTTTATTTGTTCAAATGACTAATTATATTGTGTATATTAATTTTATATTCATTGTGAATTCCTATAAAAATTGCTAATTCTAAAACTATTTATTTCCAGTATTTATTTGGCACTTCATATATATATTATTTATCTTAAGTATCATCAACTTGACATCAACTCCTAGTAATCACATGAATAATATTTTTCCTGGATGATATAATAACTTTGGTTTTTCAATCTGTTCAAAAACAAATTTCCACTCTCTATTTTTACAAGCATTATATAAATTTCATAAAATGATCAAAATAGACAATTTTTATTTGGTTATTAGTTAAAGCATGAATTCATATCTAATTTCATCTAGTGCCCAATTACTCGTTTTCTTTGCTATCCATGGAATTTTCAAAGTCTTTATTAGCACCACAATTCAAAAATATCAATACTCCTTATAACTTTTTTTTTCAAGACTCACTTTCATATTCAATTATGGCAAACATGGTCATTTTCATTTTTTTTTTAAGTTGTATTTTTACATTTACAAGTCTTTTTTATGTTTTTTATTATAAAAATATTTTGTGTTACAGTACATATGGTTAAATATTTTTGCATGCATTAAAAGGCTCTACTTTGGATATTTAAAACACATTTGAAGTTAATGAAAACAAATATTAATGTATAGTTATTTGTAAGAAAATGTAATTTTTTTTTTATTGTGCTGTTAAAAGAAAGCAATTTTGTGGACAATAATTTTGATTTAGACAAGTTTAGCATAATCCCAGAAAATTTTTAACATTCAGTTGCTGTTTTGTTTATGGAAAAACATTTGCTTAAAATTTTTGGAATTCCACACAGATGATCAGTCAGATATCTTTATTAAACTAGACAATTATAAATTTAAATATATAAAAAAAAGAATGAGAAATAAGGTCATAAAGAAAAAGCAAGGAAAATTCCATCTTATGAGATTCCTATCTGAGATCACTACATTAATGGTCAGTGAAATGAAATGCAGTAAGAAAGATTTCTGATTATCATGAAAACCGCAATGATTTTATCAGAATTAATGAGATAGACCTCTATATTTTGTGTTGGAACTAATCTGTACATGATAATTTAATATAGAAAAATAAAAGTAATTAAAATTTTAGATAAGTCTGTGGGACTATTAAAAAAAATCTCAAAAAAATATTATTCAAAAGCATACTGAACCAGAGATATAAAACTAGGCTTTGCAATTAAAAATTATGAATATATATATATATATGTTAGTAAAATACATTTATTTCAATATCATGTGACATTGGTAAGATTGGATTTTTTAATTACCTCATGTTATGATTTTATTTTTAATTATTTTAAACTTTTTATAAAAGTTGTGTAATAAATAGGGAATTAAAGTATATAAGAATTCTAATGCTCAATTTTGCTTAATGGAATAAAGCATCACATTTTAATTTGTTATATCAGAGTGTTTATAATGTTTAAATATTTCATATAAATTGTTAGCCAAGAATAAAAATGTAACAAGATTTTATTAAATTAAGTCTGATAATAATTTATTAGCCATGGAAAATTATTAGGTTCAAATTCCAATAGCAGTAAAAGAAATTATTATATTAGGGCAAACTCACATAATATAATGAAAATCCATATGATAGAGATGTGGCATTCACACAAGTTAAATTGACAATGTTGTAAAAAACTGCTATATAATTTATTTATTTTTTTGCCAATGCCTTGGGGAAATAATTCTAGGTTTATCAGTCTTAGTTAAAAGAATTCCATGTAAATTAATTTCATTTAAATGTGATGGTTCATTGGAAATTAAAAGCTGTATAAATAAAATTTTATGAAATATATAGAATATTATGACAGTACAAAATGATTAGTAATGAAATAAGACAAAAAAATGAATAAGAAGAGAACTATGATTGAAGAAATGGAAAAGCAATATGTAAAATGGACTGAACATACAACACAAATGGGAAAGCATTTTTGGTCAAAGAAAATATTGCATTCGTAACCACACTATAAAAGAAAATGGAAAGGTTTCCAGAAGAGTCATTGAAATAAATACTGTAAAAGAAATTTAAATTTAAAAAAAATATAATAGAACATGAACTCTGGAAGATTTGATAAAGAGAATGAGAAGAATGATTATGAGAGCTTATGTATGTATATGAGCATTAATTGCCTCTATTGAGCATTAATTGCCTCTATTGTGTGAAAGAATATTGAAAATATCATTATAACATTTCCCATTTATAAAAATTGGGAGCATGGTACAATAGGCAATCATAAATATTTGTAATTTACAATTGTATATATGAAAGGCATCTGAATATACAACAATTCCCAATTATAAAGATTGGATGCATGATACAATGGGCAAGCATAAATATTATTAATGAAAACAAAAGAGAAGATAGTGGAGATTTGTATGATAATTAAATCATTTGTAATATTAGTAAATAGTTAATTCTTCCTATTTCATGGAATATCTAAATCATGTTAACCATTTGTTTTAAACAGCTAAAATGATTTACATAATTTTTTTTAAAAAATTGTTTACATTCTTAATACAAATTATTCTAAAGTTATATGGTTGTAAATCTATGGTAGTTAATACATGAAAAAAAAAAACATATTCATATTTAGATCTTACTGTTAAATATTATTAATTGTTTTTTGGTAATATTTTAATAGAGTAACTGATTATAAAAAGCTTTGCCGGGTTTTTTTTAATTTTCTTTTGAGATCATACCAACTTCTTTGGTGCCCCTAATATATTGACAGTGTGAATTAGTGCAAAAAAAATATTGATTACCCATTCACAATTCACGACTTTAATAATTGGTAGAACTATAGTTAGTTAAATATTTATTATTAATTGTTTGCCTAAGTGACATAACTAAGAGCATATGCTTTTGTTTTAATTAAACAGTTATGAATATATGTGATGGAAAATTTTTCATTATTTTATTAAAATTTTTTTTTTCCTAAAATGTATATTTGTATATTTATTGGATATTCACAACTCCAAACAGACTAACCAAAGAAAATAAACTCTAATACACAACCAATGATTTCACTGCTACAAACAGACTTCTCAAGTGTAAAGGACTATAAGATAATAACAAATTTTACTAAATATTACCTATAATTCCACTTACATCACACATATCCTTAACATTAAAACAACTTTTAAATAAGTTAATTGCTTCAGAATCATAAATTTTTAATAATAAAGAATCTTTATTTTTATTTTATTTTATATCTTTCAAAGAGGATAACCTTAGCCTCATCAAAATTAATAGTGTTGCATGCATTCTTTTCATGGATGTATAAAGCAGAACTGAGATATTTATTTCTAACAATACTTTTATGTACCTTTATCCTTTCATTAAATAAAAGCTCAAACTCCTCTGACTTATATATATATACCTTATTACAAAAGCAAAGGATAATATACACTACCTCAGGAATAGTCTTTCTATCAAAAATTTCCTTTGTATTATTTAAATGAGATATTTATTTTATATAGCGCGATGGTTTTATAAACTGTAATAGTAATAATCAGCCATTAAGCTAATGCACATGCGCTTTGTGGATTTTTAACTATAAATGAATATTCTCACTTCCAAATACAAGATAAAGTCTTTGTAAAAAGATAGAATGAATTCATCTATCCTTTCTATCCAAACATTTATGTATGGGAAAATTTTAAGCATTTGGGAATGAGAGCGTGAACATCTTCATGCTCTCATTCCCAAATGCCTAAGATTTGCCCATACATAAATGTTTGGGTAGAAAGGATAGATGGATTCATTCTATCTTTTCACAAAGACTATCTTGTGTTTGGAAGTGGTATTCATTTATAGTTAAAAATCCACAATGCGCATGTGCATTTGTATTTAATAAATTATTCAAAATAATACCCCTTTTCCAAGCAATTTTTTTATTTCCAAACAAATTACTATTTTTACATACTATAAGAAATAAAATCATATTTTTATTTATTCTTTACATTATTACACAAATAGTATTACTATTAATAAAATAGTTTTCAAATAATCTTTATAAAATTGACTTTTTTAAAACAAAGCTATCTCATTAGAATTATTTAATCTCTTATTTCTATAACAATAATTTCTTAAAGCAGCTACTTTATGAGATACAGATTGATAGCTATCAGGTTTAATTATAGATCTTAACTCTTTATTCTTATCATAATAATTACATACCAAACAATTATTCTTTACATTTCTAGTTACCAATAAATGTAAAAATTTTATTTTAACAAAATCTAAACACTTCCCACCACATATTTTATAGAATGATCAAAACAAAATCATTTACCGACTCTTTCAATTTATCATTTTCAACTACAAACAATCATAAACATATTTAACAATATATAAACAATCCTTCTTAATAATAATAATTCCCTCTTCGAAACAATTAATATAAACTGAACAAATTAAAGGAGAAATAATATAACCTTTTATCCATCCTTCCGTAATCATATAAAAATTATTGTAATTAAAATAATCAGAATCATCCAATAATAAAAGCAAATCTTTAATCATTTTAATCTTATTTTTTGACAAAGATCCTTATTTAACCTACACAGACATAAGAACATCAATACTGCTTAATCTATTAACACATTGATACATTTTATCAATATCTAAACCAGTGGTCTTCAACCTTTTCACACCCGCGGACTGGTAAAAATAAGGATAAGGTTTCGCGGACCAGCAGAAGTCTATAGATAAATTTTCTTAAAGATGTAAAAAGCTTAGCCTTAGATGATGTTATATATATATGGAGTTTGTATAATAAAAAACTTTTTTTAAAAAATTTTGAATTTTTTTAGAAAAGTAATAAAAAATTTTAATTCTATCCCCTCCCCCCATAAACATCTGTGATAACTAGAAAAACAAATTAATTTATGTATGATTGATTAGATTTTGTTTTTGTTCTGTTTCTTTTTTTTTAATCAGGTAAAAGTGCAATGAAAAAATAAATAAAAATTGTTTATATTAATTAAAAGTTTAAAATCTTATTATTTTGTTGTGACAAACTTTTTACCAGTCTAGCATGGACCAGAAAAAAACTTCTGCAGCCCTGTGGTGGTCCGCGGTGGTTGAAGACCACTGATCTAAACTATCAAATATCCAATTACTTTCCATTTTAAAATTATTAATCTTATCAAAAGCCACAAAAGTAGAAGAAACTGTGCAATGACCAAAATTAATAAATTGTTTAAAAAAATTATTCAAGACCCTAGAAATATTCTCCACAACACTACCTGTAAAGTCAAAAATAAACTTTAAAGGAAAACCATCTTTGTGAGTCTTAATATCCATCATAAACATTTATAGGTATACCCTCTTCCAAAAACATTCATGCAACAAAACATATATAAATAAATATATAAGAAATTAAAAACTAAAAAAAAAAAAAACAATTACATTATATCAGCAATATTATCTTAAATGTAAAGAAACTCATCAAAATGTAAACATTAAAAGCCTAAAGCTAAACTCATCAATAAAATAATCAAAATTACCCCAAATTCACATCTCAAACAGACTAACCAAAGAAAATAAACTCTAAAATACAATCAATGGTTTCATTTCTGCAGGCAGACTTCTCAAGTGTAAAAGACTACAAGATAACAAACTTTACTAAAATTACCCACAATTCCACTTCCCATATATCCTTAACATTAAAAGAAGTTTTTAATAATTAAGATTTTCTAATTCTTTTTATTTTTTTCAAAGAAGACAATCTTAGCCTCATTAAAATTAATAGTGTGGTCTGTATCTTTTTAATGGATATATAAAGCAGAACTGAGATATTTATTTCTAACCCTACTTTTATGTCCCTCTAACTTTTCATTAAATGAAAGCTGAAACTACTCTGACCTATATATATCTTCTTACAAAAGAAAGGGATAATATATACTAATCCGTGAATAGTCTTTCTATCAAAAATTTCCTTTGTATTAATAGATTTATTTTTTTACTTTACAGGTGGGTATTTCTAGATTCTTGAATAATTTTAAAATAGAAAATAATTGGTATTTGGTAGTTTGAATATTGATAAAATGTATCAATCTGTTAATAGATTAAGCAGTATTGATGTTCTTATGTCTATGTTGGTTAAACAAGGATCTTTGTCAAAAAATAAGATTAAAATTATTAAAGATTTGCTTTTATTATTGGAGGATTCTATGTATTTTATTTATAATGGTAATTTTTATAAGATTAAGGAAGAATGGATAATAGGTTATATTATTTTTTTCTTTAATTTGTTTAGTTTATATTAATTATTTAGAAGAGTAATTATTATTAAGAAATATAGTTTATATTTAAAGCTATTTATTAGATATATGGATGATTCTTAGTAGGTGAAAATGAAAAATTGAAAGAATTGGTAAATGAGTTAAATTGTTTTGATCCTTCTATAAAATATGTTGTAGAAGGGGGGGGGGGTAAGATCTTGTTAAACTAAATTTTTTAGATGTATTAGTGATTAGAAATATAAAGAATAATTGTTTGGTATATAGTCATTATGTTAAGAGTAAAGAATTAAGGTTTATAATTAAATCTGATAGCTATCAATCTATATCTCATAAAATAGCTGATTTAAGAGATTAAAGAATTCTAATGAGACAGCTTTGTTTCAAAAAGGTCAATTTTATAAAGATTATTTGAATATTGGCTATTCTGATAAATTTATTAAAAGGATAAATAGATATATGATTTTATTTCTTTGCCATTTAAATTGTCTTATACAATAGTATGTAAAAATAGTAATTTGTTTGGAAATAAGAAAATTGCTTGGAAAAGGGGTATTATTTTGAATAATTTATTAAATAATACAAAGGAAATTTTTAATAGAAAGACTATTAGTGGAGTAGTGTAACGATCCGGGGAATAGTACTTAACGTAAACTGCACTACAGGGCGCCATCTAGGCATTTGAACCTAGAAAAATTTATAAAGTAGGCAGATACGTAAGTAAAAAAAAAAAATTTTTTTTCTTTTTTTTTCAAATTTTGATTCCGGTCGTTAGCCCATGTCACTAGCTCAGTGGAATAGCAGAGATTTAATAATATAATCTAAGAGTATATATAAAAAAGAATAAAATAAGCCACTGCCAGTAATTAACATACAAACATTTATTTATGCACATATATATAAGATTTAAAACTATTTTACTATTAATTTTACATTTTAACATTTAACATTATTTTTAACTTTACCTTAGATTTTAATTTACATTTTAATTTCTATTATATTATAAGTTTACATTTTAATTAAGTTCGCACAGATGGGATTATAAAAGCTTGTTTTAATATGTTGCTATAGATCGGTTACATAGATTACACGGTTAAAAACATTTCAAAGTAAACATAAACGATCAAAATATAAAATCATTGATACTGGCAATTGCAGAGGGAAATTTATAAGTAACCCAGTAGTATTCACCATAAGATACTTGCATTGTCACCAATGACTTAAAAGACATCCGAATAAATACATTTTAGATACTCACCGTAAGGTATCATTATTTATCGAATGTCTATATATTTTGATCAAATATGGAAACGCAAAACATAGTTAACCATTAAACAATCCATGCAAGCGTCTATAAACAACTTAAATTTAATGCAATTTTATTTAGTGTCGATTATGAATAGACTACATAGATTTGCATTTGAAAATAAACATTCTATCCCTATTTAACCTTAGGCTAAAATTCGTAGTCAAACTGGCATCAATTCATCTGATATATCGATGTATTCAATGTAATATGGAATACGGCAGCACCAAAAAGATTAAGAGAAGATATTGACTCTCATCAGATAAGAATATTACTTCTATCTAATGAGAAGAACAATAAAAAAAAAACTCCATAGAAAGGAACTGCGCTCTGCGTCTTATACTTCCTTCCATAGGCAAAACGGGAGAGTGCGGTGTATGAAGCGATTCTGCCAGTAGCGAATCTCCGACTACATCTACTAACTACACCAATATATCCAATCCATTGACCCAATTTAACAACGAAACAAATAACCTAAGATTACCCTCCCCTAATATAACTTTACAAATCTATACAGCCATTCACGCCCGACTTAAGTTTAACATTTATATAATTTAACTTATCGGAAAACAGAAATCATAAATAAACTTAAAGAACAAAATTAAATAAATGGAAATGATTTTAAACAAATAAATAAAAAATACATCAAATAACATTTTAACTACTTTAGTCAGATAGGAAACTAATGCAATTATTTTAAATACGAAAAGTTTTTAACTTAATGTTCATTAATTGTAAAGTTCTTACGGTTTTAAACAGTTCATCTTTATCTGTCGTTTGTAAGTTTGAACGGGAATTCCCACGCCGTCCTGAAGATATTGGTATACATTTAGCTGATGTTTTATTTATTCATTCGGAGGTTTTTGAATTTAGTTGGTCCTCAATGTAGAAAACGATAGTTCATTTCTCTTTTCTTTAACAGTTGAAAGAATTGACAGTGCGTCTGTCAACTCCTTCACCTCCAACTCCGTACTAATACATATGGTCACATCGTAATAATCAATAACAATCACTTCCAAATTTTCCTTTTATACGTATTCGAAGGATTGACTTGGCATTATGTCATCGATGCGATGATCCTTTCGCTGAGGTCCGATTTCCCGATGGATGTCTTTCATTGACTATTTGTTTCTATTGTTTTCCTATCTGACTGATGTTTTTATATTTAGATGCCCAAGGCTGGTTTACATTTGACTAATTAAATTTATCATTTCCATTTCTGATTAATTAACCTGTTTTCCAAATCAAAGATATATTTAAAGATATAATTTTATCTCCAAATCTTTTTAAAATTTAGTTTTAAAATACTTTTTCTTTAATAAAGTTTTATTTTAATAATTTTTCATTATCTGTGCGATTTAATATATACGAGTTTAAGATGATATTTAATTTCAATTTTTAATTCTTAAAGAAAATTTTTAAATGCGAACTTTATAATTTACTTCATGTTTAATAAATATATAAAAAAAAAACCAATGTAACGAACGTCTGTGCTCGTTACAGTAGTGTATATCATCCCTTGCTTTTGTAAGAAAGTCTACACAGGTTAGAGTAGTTGGAGCTTAAATGAAAGGTTAAAGGTACATAAAACTAGAGTTAGAAATAAATATATCAGTTCTGCTTTATATATCTATGAAAAAGATACAGGCAACACTTAATTTTGATGGGGTTAAGATTGTCTTCTTTGAAAGAAATAAAATAAAAAGAATCTTTATTATTAAAAATGTATGATTCTGAAGCAATTAACTTATTTAAAAGTTTTTTAAATGTTAAGGGTGTGTGGGAAATGGAATTGTGGGTAATGGTTAGTCTGTTTGAGTTATAAATTTGGGGTAATTTATTTTATTGATTAGTTTAGCTTTAGGTTGTTAATGTTTATTGGATACAGTATTAAATATGTACTAATAGGTTTTTTTTTATTATTTTTAAGCCCTTGCATTATTGCTAATCTTTGGGATGTCACTGATAAAGATATCGACAGATTTCTTGAAAGTCTGCTGGATTCATGGCTGTATTGCCCCAATTCTGAACTTAGCAGAACTGTCTCTACAGCTCGCAATTCATGTAAATTATTGTATCTTATAGGTGCTGCACCAGTTATTTATGGATTCCCTATCAAAACAAATTCAAAGGCACTTGTTAAAAAAGTTATCAGATAACACATGCATGTATATTTATGTATAATTTTAAGTTAAAATTTTGTCTGAAATAAATATTGATTTTGAAGAAGTAAGGGCATGTTTGGGATCATATTGAAATAATTTTGGATTTTTTAATCTCAGTTTTGTATAAAGAAACTTTATTGAATGTAAATGTTAATTATTTTTATGACTTACTTCTTATAAAAGTAAGGTTAGTTTTTATTTTACGTTGTACAAATTATTTAAAATTTTTTAGAAATTCATTATTACTTAATTAATTTTATTATTTGCTGTTATTTGTAGACATATTTTTTATGTATAAATGAAAAATTTTTATCTTTTAATAAACATTAGAATTCAACAAAAAAATAGAATTTTTATTTGTTAATAGAATTATTGTATATTAATTTTTGACAAATTCAATTTGTGAAATGCAAATTGTCTTGCAATATTTTAGAAAATGGTAGATCAGCCACATTAGTAATAATTAAAAGAACTAGTATCCTCCAGTAGTAGTTTGAAATGCCTAATTGCATTCATTTATACATGTAGCATATTTAGCAATGTTTATCACACAAATTGATTGTTTCACTGATATTAATAATTATTTAGTATTTAAAAAGTAGTTAGAATACTAGAGAAATTTCAAACTTGTAAATTGTCATAATATAATATTACTCTTAATGAAATCATTTGAGTAGTGTATATTTTTTCTTATACATAAATCTTTTTCTTTGAGGAAATGCAAGGTCTCTTTAATATACCTAAGATTCAAGTCTATTCTGATTCGTAGTTAATGATGCTTAGGACTTGATTAAATGCTTTCCTTAAAATTGGCCCTTTGAGCTCCTATTGTCATAATTTTCAATTCAGAATTTATCTATTATGTCCAACATCTTATGTCTTTTTTTTTTTAGAGTAAGTTAATGATGCTTAAATGCTCTTGTTCATAATAATATTATTTGATTTTTTAATTGAGATTGCATTACAAGTATAGTTATAAATATGAATAATAATAATAAAATTTTACACATAATAATTACAATAAATGAACTAAACTTTGTTAAGTAGAATGCCAAACTATCCTCAATAATAATAAAATGCTATTATTTAGTTGCAGTACACTATTATCTAATTAGTTTCAACTGTCTGTATGCAGAAAACTTAATATTACTAATTTCAACAGCATGTGAATAATTTTTACTACTACTTAAATATATATGTTCAGGCTTATAATTATATCACAAAACATTCCCGTTCAAATACGTTATTCAGAATTATTTCTAAGGTGACTTATAACGAATGACTTTAATTAACTTGCAAATACAATTTTACTTTTCATTTATTAATGTCCATTCATTCCATCTGATAAAAGAAGAATTCATCTGACCTCCAACAGTATGTATTGTAAATAAATCAACATTGATATCTGAAAAGACTGAAATTTATTATTAGCAGCAATCTTAATTCACAAATTAATCAAGCCAGCTTACAATTCTAAGTAATCCGTGTTTTAATGAGAAGGTTCTGTGATATGATTATATTACTTGCTATTGTTTGCTATTGAAATTAATAAAATTTAATTTAAAATAATATATGAAACATTAAGTTGGCTTGATTAATTTGTGAACTAAGATCGCTGCTAACAATAAGTTTCAGCCTTTTCAGTTATGAAGATTGATTTATTTACAATGTATATGGTTGGAGGTCAGATGAAAAAGGAATTATCCTTTTATCAGACTGAATAAATGGGTATTGATAAATGAAAAGTAAAATTGTATTCGCAAGTTTATGAAAATGATTCGTTGTGAGTCTGCTTGAATGAGAATGTTCTGTGATATAAGAAAACTTAAATATATTATATTTAATGTTGGTAATAGTTTTCTGGACAAAGATGCCACTGGATGGCGCCATTTGTGCTAAAGCACATAAAAATGCCGTTTCCGTGGCCAACAACATGTTCAACCCCGCGTTTACTATAATACAACATTTTTGTTGTGTTACAGATTGCAGGCCGCTTTGTCGCATCGCAGTACAGCATGTATGCGACCTGCGTTTACTATAATACAACATTTGTGTTGTGTTACAGATTACAGGCTGCTTGGTCACATCGCATTAAATAAATTTTGCGAATTTGCACACTTCATACAATTTTTATGGTTTGATGTGAGGGTGTATATATTTGAATTTTATGAAAATGGTTTTTTTATTTAATTTTTTTTTTTTTTAGTTTTGAAATATTGCGATTTTCTTAAGTAATAATTATCCGACTCTTTACACCATTCTGTATTGAAGTTTTAAGCGGCAAAATCTTATCCAGATAGATGTGTGAAGATAGTTGGAATTAGGCAACATGTCAAGAAACGTACTGTCCGTAACATTGCACGAGACCAACAAAATGGCGCAGGAAATTGCCTATCTTGTTCGATTCTGTGATTTACCAGCAACATAATCAGATGCTGTGTCATATTTGCAAACAATCAATGTGCTTCCACATTCGAAGAAATGCGATTGTGGGCCATCCATGAAGATATTCTGTTGTAAAGAAACAGCTTAATTTCACTATCCGTTGCATTCATGCAAGTGAACATGTTTCATTCTAAAGCAAAGTTGGTTTGACGGCTCCAGAATACCATTGGTTCAAACTTTACGTGTTATATATTACTGGAGCTGTGAACAGCTGAGTATCCAAGCCGTCCTGACAGAACTGTCGATCGGAAGAAGTGCCATCTTACATTGGGCCAATGGCCTGTGGGAGCTGTGTTCTAAGAGTTTGGAAGCTTGTGCGTGCTGTCACATTAGCGGGCCCGATTTAGTTGAGGTGGATGAAACTCTTTAGCAGGAGGAAAAACCATCAGGGAAGAGTACTACCTCAACAGTGGATTTTTTTGGGGGGGTGCCGCGAGACACGTGAATATTTCTTGAAATGTGTTCCTTGCCGATCTGCTAATCTTGAGGCATCAGGGTTCCATCATCTGACAGTGAATCAGACTTACAACTTTGTGGGCCCTTCCACAGGTGCTCACACGCAGACCATCGAGTGACTTTGGGGCCTTTTAAAGTGGAAAAACAAGAAATAGCATGCATGGAACTCACAGTCAAGTTCTGCCCAACTACTTTGCAGAATTTAGGGCACAAATGAAAATGGACACCCAAGGGAATGAATTGGAAGGGTTGAAGCTTCCAATTCATTCCCTTGGGTGTCCATTTTCATTTGTGCCCTAAATACTTAAATTCTTCTTGATATATATTTACTGATTCCTTTCCATCCTTTATTATTCTATTTCTGTTTGCTAATTTATTTTCTATGATGATTGGTGTTTGGTATGCTAGTTAATCATAACATCACCTCATATTTACCCCTTTGCCTACCTGCCCTAGACTTGTTTCCAATTCCTGCTGTCTTTATTTTCTCGATGTTTGTAATCTACTCCGCTTCGATGTGCTTTAAACAACACATATATATAATTTATTTTAACTTAACCGCTATAATTAATTCCACTACATATATGCTTCCCGATAACCCTTTCAAAAATTTATTCATTATTCCTATTTGATTTTAATACAGTTCTGGGTTCTTTTAGAACATTTATATAGATAATATATATCCGGTTATTATAATTATAAAGTTACTTCTTAAATTCTCCCCTTACTGATCTGTAAAATCTAAATCGACTGTTCTTTATCCTGCACAATAGATTTGCAAAAAAAAAAATTTTCAAGGAAACTTTCATAAAGTTACTTTTTCCTCATTTTTCTTTTTTTTTTTACACATTTAACTTTGAAATATATATAATGTAGTATTAAACAAAAAATTATCTTTCTCGCCTTCATTTCTCATCAAGTTATTTTATTGAAATATCTTTTTTTTTTTAAACAAGACTTCTACCCGTATGCGATAACCAGCATATGATTACAAACTGTATAGTAAATATCCTGGATTGGCCCCCAAAATGTAATGGAATTCTATATATAATCTCGCTGCCCTCTGTCTGCATCCATTACCACAAGCAAGAGAACATATAAATATAAATGGTCTTACATCTATACCCGATCGAACCCGCAACAATATAAATATTGCTACAAAGTTATCTTTCTCGATCAGATGTCTCTCGACTGCTGAAATTATTACAAATTTACAGCACTTGGATGAATTTATAAATTTTACAGGAAATTACCAATACTATACAATAACCAACACAAGTACTGTATTACTAGAAATAGATTCTAATTGATTATGAAATAAGCCCTGCAAGCATATTACTCTGATTCGTTTGGTGAGAGATGAGACATAAAGAACCGTCCATTATTTAAGCATTATCTAATACATAAAAAATATACAAATAAGACATAATATTAGGTAAAAAAAAATCATTAAAGATAAATAAGATAAAATGATAATATAGTTCTATAGCACTAATAGTAATCATCTCCAATTTTATGAAATAATTATAGAAAGTAAAATATCACTTTCCATTCCAGTGTCTTATTGATAAATCTAATAGATAATTCACTTTACTAATAATTAAGTGATGAGAATAGTGAGCTATCAGGTAGGCACAATATCTGCTGTTAACCTTTCAACGGGAAATTTTATTGGACAAGTGAAGTAAAACTCTAAAATTTAATTGGTCAACTCAACCATAAAAATATTCATCTTTTAATATATTCACTTTAGTTTCATTTGTAAAAAGTATATTAATAATTTGTCAGGTTATGAAAGTGAACGAAAGTTTTTTCAAAAATAAATTTTTATTTATAATTATAAAAATATTCGATAGCGACAAATCTAAAATGAACGTTACCTCACCAACTAAAAAGTTTTGCTGACATCAGTGATTTCTTTCCCAATTTTACGTTGCAGAAAAGTAAATAATTTTTGCTAAAATCTTAACTATTTTTCTAAAATAATTTTATTTTTAGCATATTTTATCAAAACAATTTATAATAAGTCAAAAAATACTTTTTAAATGATCTAAAACATTCGTTTATCACTTTCGAAATGAAAGAAAAAACATCGTAATGGCGGAAGCTATTGACAAGTGAATTTGTTTGTCCTCAATAGCTGAGAGCCAATCAACGCTTAGAATGGACTGCCCCCTCCCTTTGTTAGACCTTCAATGTCGGTTTTATTGATTTTTACTTGTAAAATAATTCAAGAGAAGGTAGCATCTCACGGAACTTTTTATAACCTTTCAAATGACGGTAAATTCTTTACCATAGCGTTAAAAATGATGGAATTCAAGCGGCTTCGAGTCATCTCATAAAACTCCTTTAAAAGGTTAATTCATGGATTGTGGCTGACCATATGAGCAATGCGGTATGGATCAAACTAGCATGCGACTGTGGCCACTAGCCCTGCATCCCTGAAGCTTCACAATTATAGCAGAGTTTGTTCGTTGTCGCTTGATCCAAAATTTCAGCACTCTTTAAAAAAACCAAAGTAAAGTCTTAGACAAGAAGCCTAATAAAATGTTTTGTCTTTCTCTTTATTTTTTTTATCTTGATCTCTCATTTTATAGCTTTTCCCTTCATTGTTCACTGGAATGTCATTATGTCCATTTCACACCTTTTTACTTTCTTCCGCAAACCTATATTTTTTTTCTTTAATTTCGTAGCATCAGTTTTTATTTATTTATTTTTACTCAATAAAATCAATTTTATTTACTTACAATATCCTTTCCCTTCCTTTAAACAAATATATATTTCACTCATTCGAATGTGTAGTTTTACAGAAAAGATCTCAGGGTCCCCAACCCTATGCGCCCGCAGGCACCATGGCGCAGACCATTTTACATGTGCCCACCGCTATCCGAACATGATAAAAAATTATTTATCTGATACACAAATTTAAATTTTAAAATTTTTTATAAAATATTGTAATCAAATTGTAGGACATACTATACTTTTACAGCGTAAAAATATAAATGTTAATTATATGTTAAAATTTTATTTTTGAAATATTTTCTTGTACATTATGTGTATTATTAACAATATCCAACTATAAATTTACATTGAAAAAATAAATGATGCTCGCCACCTATTGGAAAAAATAAATGGTGCCTGCCACCTGGCCGGTATTATAGAATGTGCTCTTAAGTGCAAAAAGGTTGGGGACCCCTGGATTATCTGTACATAAACCTATTTCTATTTATATATATTTCAATGGAATTTGGTAAATATTAGTTCTTAAATTATCTGACTCCTTTTTCTTTTAAATCTTGATCATAAAATTAAATGATACATGTTTAACGCTTTCTTAACTTTATTATTTTCTTTTCAAAATGTTGACTTTGAAGAGTAAAATATACGAATCTTGTTTCACCCCCTTCCCTCTCCTTCACTTAACTACTGTAATGTTTTCCTTTATAATTAATTCTAGTCAGTTAAATTCCTTAAATCAATTCAAATGACTTCAATTTAAATACATTATAAATATTGTACTAGATTTCCTTTTTTTTTTCCTTTCAAGTTTATTCTAAAATTTGTCTAGTTTTAAATACTTTCGTATTTCAAAAAAAAAAACATTTAATATTACTTGACATTAAATATTTACGTGTGATCATTACAATATGAAATCAGAAGTAATCCTTTCTGTTCATCCCATACCATTCGTGTTTGAAGAATTGAATAGGTAGATTAGAAAGTGGGATTAATCATGTTTGTCTTCTATCAGAAATCCTCAGTCAAATCCATGTAAATGGGTAATACAGAAGTTATGGCAATTATTTAGGATATACTAGGCAACTAACCAGGATTGGTTCAAGCAGGTAGTAAGCTGTATAAATTGGCAAGTGAATGAATCAACTCGATTTTCACCTATTAGATTACATTGAGGTGAATGTAGCCAATACCGTTCAACACTGCTTTACCTGTGATTAAAGAGACAATGAATAGAGAGGTACAGGTACTTTAACTCAGATGAGTAAAGGGATGAGTAGAACAGCAGGAGCCTCAAACCATTGTTTAAAGTAGGTGATGATTATGATAAAAACTCCCCATTTGAGTGACCCTGGTAAGTTTATCTGTAAGAAACTTTGTAATATATATGAAGGCCCATTTTCAATAATAGGACACCAGGATAATAATGATTTCTGGGTGGATACAGGACAAGAATCAAAGACATAATGCATGTTTCTTAAAACCCGTATGGCTGATGATCATTTGGTAGTAAAAAACAGGAGGCAATGAGTCAAACCAAAACTAAGTTATATGTAAGCATAAAATTTGTGTGTGTTAATATCGAATCTGGTAATCGTATTGGAAAATATATAGAATCATTATAGTTTGTAAAGACTGGGATATAAATATATGATTGTCAAATGAATAATGGAGTCATGAAAATTTATATCATTTTAATGACTTTCCAATGGGGGAGGGAGTATTGTGATGGATTAAGATTTGAAGTCCTTCACAAGATTTGAAGTATTTTAATATAAATAAACCTTAGCCAGAAAAAGATAAAAGGAATTTAAAATAAGTTCAAATGGATCTGTGGATCAAAAGTTGTGTACAGTATATGCATTTTATAAAATATATTTTATCTTGGCATTTTGTTTTATTGTGACGCAAAATTTCAATTTTTTTTATTTTAAATCTTGTAAAATATAAAGTGCAGAATGTCATTAATTCATGTACTACATATAATTACCTCACCATTTCATTAATTAGTATCAGGTAATTATATAGGAATTTTGTTAAATAGTATGTGGAATGTGACCAATGATAAAAAAATGTTAGTTTTTTTTTTTTTAAGGAAACAGGTATGTATTGGTTTATAATGGATTAATTAATAAGATGTTTTTATCTTATCAATATAAAATAAATTTTATACTGATTCAATATACAAGCTTTTATTTTATTCATAGTTGAATGAGGTGATTAAACCTTATTACATTGTTTGTAATTATATTCTATTTAAAGATTGTAATATAAAGAAAATGGAAATTTTTTTTGTGTTATTTTTGTCCAAGATAAAATGTTAATATTGACCATCAGAATGATGAGACAGCATTTTTCTTTTATATAAGGGAAGTATAATTAAATATATATATATACTTTTTCTTCATTTGGGTGTCCTTTTGGCTGCTATGTTCTTCAGAGGGGAGAAGAAAAGAACTTTTGTGGAGAAAAAAATTGATTTTAACTGAAAGCTAAGTGAATTTGAAAGAATTAACTGGAGTTTTTTAATAAAAAATAATAATTATTGGGAATAAATATTGTGTGACTGGTAAAATGTGTGAAATATATATATTAATTGCAAAATAATAAATATTATGGAGTAGAGAAAACAAAAGTAAAACAGATTTGTTATCCATATTAGCCATGTGCTTGTGTTATTTTTGTTGCCATCTGTCTGTTGTCGGATGATTGATACCAAAACAATCCATTTTAAACATCTAGTGAAAAAGACATTAAAGGTTCATGTGAATTGTAAACGCATGGATTGCCTGTTACCGAAGGTTAGCCTAGAATTCACCGAAGACCAAACTTTGATTCCAAAAGTTATGAACATTCTATGGATGAACAAGAAATTTACATATGCAAATAAGCTTAACAATGTTTGTTATTATAATCTTGGGAAATAAGGTGAAATTTTATCTTTTATTTTGCTTTATTTCAATTTGTGTGTTTGTTTGTTTTTTGTATTATTAATTTCACAACTGATTGTAAAATTTAGTTTTCTATATTTTTTTTTTTTGTCTTTTATTATTGTATGAATTAAAGAATGTAAAAGCCCATATGTATATGTGTGATGCACCCCATTTCACAGACATTGATATATATGCATAAAGGGTAAAGAGAAAGAATCTTTGGATGCATAGAAGGTTATATTTAATGTAGAGCCGGATAATGCTAAAAGTGAAATTATTGTGTATATATATATATGTATTTGTGGAAAATTATAATTTTGTCAGATATGTTATTGTTTGTTTACTGAAATGACATTTTAAAAGAAAAAATGTTTTGAAATAAATTGATAGAATTAATAAAATACAGAGTTTGGTGGTCAATCCTTTTCATAACTTATTAATAGATAGTATAAGTGAATATCACCAAAGATTAATATTATTCTGCATCTCTATTTCCAATTGTTTATTAATGCCATTTACCCTGAGAGTTAGAATGCAATGTGAGCTATTATAGGGGATTGCAATACTGGGAGTTAAATGCGTGTTTTCTTTATGTATTGCATAATTCTTTATTTAGTTAAGAATCAGTACTTAAGCCTGATAGGAAAATCAGTGCTTATAAATATGTCTTGAGAAAGTTGAAACAAAATATAAATTAGTTCCATATAATTATAGGTACATGTAAATAACTGGGAAATATAACTAATTAACATTAGTTCATTTATCTTTATTATATAAATTTATAAATAAGGGATAGTATTTTTAAATAAAAAACTGAATAAAACCATACATGTATATAAGACATTAGTAATGTTGTTGAAGCATATGAACTTCAGATATTTTTTATCCTGTCTGCTTTGTGAATAAGTCACAGAGAGGTGTTGACCAGTACAATGTATATATATAAATGGTAATAAAACTCAAATCTTTAGAATAGATGTACAAATGCTATATCTATTTTATCAAATCAGATATCTTTATAGTAAGTGTTATTAGTTACCAGATAAGTCTAGATTTATGTTTAGTAAATATAATAAAAAATAACGTGGTCTAAGGATAAAATACAAATGCTTGTAAATATATGTTCAATCTGAATAATAATAGTCTTTAATTAAAATCCTGGTTGGATGTAAAAGAAATTATTTTTTATTTCCAAGGCTATTCCGAATTGACAGTTAAATATTTTTTCACCAATGATTATGATTCTAGAACTAATCAACACTTGCATCTGATATTGATCAGGATGTTTAAAGTTTGTGAGAAGTCTGTAAATTTAATACACGGAGAAATTAATTCAAGTTAGAGAAGGAATAGCAAGATATATATTCTCATGGCTTTCTACAGATATCAAAAGCATCCTATCTACATCATTGTATGGACTTTATTATTTTATAAGCCTTCAAATTAACTGTGAACTAGAGATTATAATATATAAGTAACTAATATATATTTTTTATTAACTTTTAACACCACACAAAACTATTCATTTATATTAAGAAAATCATTTTTTAAATTTAATTTTGCTACATAGCAAAGACTTAAACATACATATATAACATACCTTGTAGCCTCTAATATTCCTAAGTATAAAAGGAATAGTGTGAATTATCTGTAGAAATTCTATACTGAAACTATAAAGCATATCTGATCTATAAATTCGTCAATTTAGTGATAGCTATTATTTTGCATCTTTATTTGCGTGTGTAAATTGTATAACAATTATTGTCAAAACAAATCAAAGAAATGTATAAATTTCCATTTTATAGAATTAACATATTTTGCAAACATACAGTGGTGATAATGAATAATAGTCTTTCTGTGAATGCAGATGCTTTCGTTCTTTGCTTCCATTTTTTTCTATACAATCTGTTTCGATTTTACTTTGGAAGTGAAAAAATCAATTCTCTTTTTACAAGATCTGTGTCTCACAATCCAATAATAAATTTAACTTTTTGACATATTCATTTAATTTTATTTCCCTGAAAAAAAATTTCTACTTTTCAGTAAAAAAAAAAAATCATGTTAACTCGATAAAAAAAAAAAAATCTTAGAATTTGCATTTAAAACTGCCTCACAAACTTAAATACCTCAAGATTTGTCATTTATTTGAATACAAGAGCAACAATTTTATCACTAGAAGAAATAAAAATTAAACTTGAAAAGTTTCACAATTTGTTTGTTTGTATGATTGTTTCATCTGATTTTTCCCAATAGGAAATAGTTTTTATATGCCGTTTGGTGTTATTTTGTGCATCAAAATTTGTGTAAATTAAACTTTACAGTTTTCTATCGTGATTAAACTAGAGTGTAAAATGATAGCGTATTGTGAATTAATGATATTATTTTCTTTACCAATGAATATCTTTATATATTTTTGAATTAAAAATCGTATATACACACAGAAATAAAACTATTATATATATAAACAAGCTTTGCAGAATATCCTCAACCCCAGACCAGTGTCTGCTACTGGCGTCGTCAGTGAGGTGCTAGGATATTCAAGCATTAGATTAAAAATACCAGGTCAAGCCCAGCACTTTATCTAATGTATAACTATTAAGTAGAAAAACTAAAATTTTCAGACATCCATATGTCTTCCAACTTAAATAGCCATATGGGACTGAACTAAGTTCAGATACACCATGTATTAATAGCTTTAGCAATATAAAATCAAATCCTTTAACAAAAAAATAAAATTACAAAAAAAATCAAGTCATATGACCTAATAATAAGTTTGTATTTACAAAAGTTATATATAGAGCTCACAAAATAAGCTCTTAACTAGCTTTGCAGAATATCCTAAATCCCAGACTGATTTCTGCTACTGGCATCATCAGTGAGATGCTAGGATATTCAAGCATTAGATTAAAAATAAAAGTTCAGCAGATATGCATACTTTGCTTGAACACATATTAATTAGTTAATCGTATTATCTTTACTAATTTTAAAACAGATCTCAAACCAATTTTCCCATAGAAATTACATTTTCTGCAGTTTGTTTTTATAAAGATTTTTCAGGGTCATATATGCTGTGTAAAAACAGAATTAGATGTACTTACTTCATTGATAGGTTAAGATGTAAAAACAGAATTAGATGTACTTACTTCATTGATAGGTTAAGAAGTAAAATTAATTTAACAAAATGTCAATTGCTTGAGAAGGTATTTGAGATAAGAATACTTTTTGCAACTGGGGGATTGATAGACACCATTCATTTTAGTTCAATATTATCACATTGCCAGGTCTGTAATAACAATAACAGATACAAACACTGCCTATCTTTCAAGTGCAATCAATATAAATGAAAATTAGTTACATATTAGTAATAATTATTAACTGATTTTTTTTGTATATGTAATATTGTGGAAGGAACTTTCACATTTGCATTAGAAAACTGACATGCACTCTCCTTTTATTGAAGCAGAATGTATATCAATTTTCTAGCATATGTGGAGAGTAATTTCTTTCACAATATTACATATTAGTATATATGATGAATCATCAATAACAATCTTGTTAATTTTAGGTGGAAATTCAGGCTATTATTTTTTATTTATACTTATGAAACAAGCACATATTTTATAATTTGAAACCCAAGAATGTGCATGATTCGCTCAGAAACTAAAATTAGTCTTTTAATTCTTAGAGATTTTGTCATTACTCAAGGCTTGAACCTTGCTTTCTGGTCTTTATATTATTTGTAACAGTAATAAATACAAAACTAATGGATTATAAAATGTACTCAAATTTATAAATAATGGCTTTACAATAAAATATTCTATAGATACATCAAATGAATTTTTGCTTGATAAGAGATGGAGCAATAAAATTAAGTGTTTCACTCTAATACTTACTTAATTTTGTAAAGGTGAATGATGTAATTTCTTTACTAATGCGAGTTTATTATTGAACTGAATAATCATATGAAATAATTACTCCACAGTTAAATTTACTAATTGCTGATTTTCACTTGATTTTTTTTATTCTGATTAATCCTCAATCTAGACAGGGATATTAGTTACATCTTTAGTAGCCTCTTTTTCAACTTCTATTAATTCAGTTTACTTCCAAAACTAATTACTATATCTATCAATAAAGTATTACAATGGATATAAATGTAATAGTATAGTTTAGGATGCTCGCACATAGACAATTTATTATTATCATTGTTCAAAATGAATTTTATAGCTTACTGGGTTTTTTTATGCAGTATTAGAATAAAAACTTAATTTTAATAAATTATATATTTCTAAGAGGTAACATTGAAGAAATTGACTTCTTGAAATAGTTTCAAACTGGACGCTTGTTTGTTTTTTTTAGTGAATTACTATGTTTTTCTTAGTGAATTACTATGTTTTTCTTTGTTTGTTTTTGCTCCATGCTATGTCAACTCGAACACTTTTTAAAATGGCTGCTAATAATTAGAAATTTTTTAGTGATAGAAACCAAGATGTTAGATAATTCTTTATTATTCTAAATACTATTGTTGAAAATATGTGTATACTGTTCTATTAAACAATAAAGTATACTATATAACAAAATACAATTATTTGCCTACGCTGCTACATAGAAAAGTAATTATGCTTTGTTTTTTATTTATTCATATATTTTCCTTTGTTAGTTTATTTCGTATTGTTTATATAGTTAGATAGATGGGCAGATATATGGTTGGACGGACAGATAAAGGTATATAGATAGACAAATATGTAGAATTGACAAGTCTGAAAAGCAATATTCTGGCAAAACTACCAAATATTGTTTTGCTGTTATGAATTTATTGAAAATAACTCTTAACACCAACACAATTTTCAAATGTCTGAATATGTGAATACTACATCAAATATAAGCTGGAAGATAATAGACTAATGGATCCTTTATAATATAACTATCATGGCCGAAAAATATTTAGTCATATTTTAAAATGAAATAGTATCAGACATCAATTTATTATTCTTTATAACTTTAAACAATAATTTTATAATCTTTATGTAAATTATAATTGAGTTGCATATAAATACCAAACAATTTGATTTTTTTATATTTTATTATAAAATGAAGTATCATTATTGCAATAGATAACATTTTACTTTCTTAATAAACAATACTCATTGTTTATCGTTGCATTTCAAAAATTGACTTTTATAACTACTTTCATAAATGACATCAATATCACAATGAAGAAGGAAATTACCTTGATAACAATAGTTGTGTCTGTTTTTTATATTTAAATATCTGGTGTTATGATTTACAAATCATATGCAAATAAAACATTTAATGCATTGCTCAAGAGATCATGTGATGATGTTCAAGCATCAAAGTTAGAAGCTGAGTACAATATTTACATTGAATGTTTAAGCCTGTTTGAATTGACCGGAAACTTTTCGTTTTCGACCCTCTACTAACTCATTTAAGCTAAAGTGTTCCAATTTTATTTAATTAGTAGAGATTACAAGCATTATAATTATACTCTTTTTTTCTATTTTCTCTCAAATGATTAATTAACTCAACATTATCAGCTACTAAGATTGAGTACAATTATTCTACTTCCTGTTAAAAAGAGAAAAAACAGATAGATTAGTTTTGCAACATCTATATAAATCAATTTACAAAATAAATCATCATTTTCAATCCACTGAGGATGAAAGTTTCCAGGTGTAATCCAGTTTCTCCTAGAAATAGTCTCTCTTTTTCATATCACACCAAGAACTCCACTATTTCATACATCCATCTTATCATATATGATTTCTTTCTAGAACTTTTGCAATATCTTGGGATCCAATTTAAAAACCTAAATTTTATATTTATTATTGTATCTTCTAGCAATATGTCCATCCTATCCCTTTTCCAGCCACTTAACATCCATATATATCACATTGTATCAGTAACTGCAGTGATCACCTTTAAATATAGCTGGTTAGTGTAACTTTTATAAAGTTATATATAAAGTAGATAAGAATGGAGATGACAACCTAAAAATGGTTTATATTTCTCAATCAACTTCATCAAGGCAACACGAGGGATTTTGATAGTTTTACCACTCAGAAGTAATTTGTTTTAAATAAAAAGGCACGCATTTTCAACCTTCACTAGAGTGCCATCTTTTCATTTGTGAAAAAAAATGCTCAATGAACCAATTTCAATTCCTATACTTATGCAATTCTCTGTATATTTGCTCAGTGGTTAAGCAATCTCTCTAACTTAACCTCTTTTTTTTTAAACATAGAACTGATAAGTGCTAGTGTGCCCATTTGAAATATGATATAAAAAGACTGACAACTTGAATTTTATAAACTAATAACCATTTATACAATATGCCCAATGCACACATTTAATACTAATATAAAAGAAATAAATTAGACTATAGTAATTGGATTACACTGATTTATTAATGGCTTTTCTATGTTCTTTTATTAGTTTCAAAAGGAACAATCTTACCATGGTATATATATTTATAACTTCCACTACTGATCAATATGGGATCTTTCCAATTTGTACAGTTTAAGTGTTCAATTTTCAACAATGACAGGGGCACACATTATAGGTGTAATTATTTCAGTATTATCACATTAAAATCAAACTCAGATTGTTTTCAGGAGATGGCAGGTTGATACACATTTAAATTAATCAGCAATGCATATTCTGTGGCTGAATTAACAAATAATCCCTAAATCAAGAATTTCTATTTTTGGTAATGATGATTTATATTTAATAAACCATTTCATTCCAACATAGTCATGTATATATCAGCCACAGTTATAATTTCCAAAGGAAAAGGTTTCTCATGTTCTTTTCAATAATTAGAGATAGTCTGATTTTTTAAATCTCCAGCCCAGTGCTAATAAATATGTTCCATCCCTTTTTTAAATCTTTTTAAGAATTTTTCTTTTTAATTAAAAATATATAATAGATTAATAATTAAAAATTTATGATAAATTAGAAATTTCCTTTTTTATGTTAATTACTATAGCATACCAGATTTATAGATTCATTTTTTATCTACAAATGTAATTAAATTAAATTTCAAATAGTAATTATACATATTTCAAGCTCTTTTTTTTCCAATTTCAATGCCTTTACATGGCCTAAATTCCTCTATTAACATTCATTTTAATAAAGTTTTGTTTATTATTTTGTTTGTTTAGTCCAATTAAGATGTGTTTATGTATCTTACCTATGCAAACACATTCAAAAGAAAATAGTGAATCATTGTATTTCCCATTCAATCAATAATTTTAAAAAAATTATAATCCATTACATAGTTACTCTATCAATTATATGTTGCTGGCTGGCCATATTTTCAGACTTATCTCTATCATATTATGGCATTATTATTTGCTATACCAGGAATTACTGCGACTACCTCATATTACCTTGCAACTTTCAATCATTCATTCCAGACATTAACAGGGTGCTATAGATTTCAAAAAGTACAATCATTAATTTAGTTACATTCATTACTATAGGTGTCATATGTGAAGAGCATATCAACTTAATGACACATTCATGTATGGTATTATTTCAAGCCATTAAAAGATACACTAAACATAAAATTCTATATTATTAAAAAGGAAATCAAACTAATAATCATTAGTTGTATTTCCTGTTAACCCTTTTTGTATCAATACTTATAAGGATCACTAAAACTTGCAATCAATAAAGTATCTTTATAAAGCCCAAATCACATGGATTTCATGAATCACTCTATTAGAGAGTGAATACCGTAAAAAATTCTTATAGAGATATCCACCTACAATTCCCTGAAATATATCTTAGGTCTCGGTAAACTCTCAAATTCTCAAGGTGAGTGGTATATAGTATAAAAATAAACAAAACAAAATTTTTAATGTATATTTACCATGGAGTGATATGAGCGGAAAAATTGAGCACCAAATGCTGACTCTACTTAGTAACTATTTTATTAAATTAAATAAAAAACCCAATCATGATTTAAAACTTAAATGACAAATTAAAAAAATTATAAATTAAAAACCCCTTCATCCCTATTTAAGGATTAAATGTTGTTTGAGTAAAAAATACAATAATTAGTACACATATACGTAGGTAGGTGTGGTTACTTATCAATTGCATTTACCAAAAGAAAAAAAATTGTAGATATGATACATTTGTAATAAGATTTTATGCCACAGGCACATATAAATATGTATATGTGTCAAAGAATTTATAAATTGTATTGATAAAAGAACAAAAAAATAAAAACAATGCCATATATTGGAAAGGGGAGGAAAAAAAATTATTTTTCAGGGATGTGTGGTTACTGGAGTTAATTTTCTCAATAGCTCTAATAAGAAAATGTTTTTAATTTATGTGGATCCTTTTTTCTTTTAATTCTTTTGGAAAAAGCTTGTTTCTTTTTAACACTAAAGCATACTGCTCTCTCTGCTACCATCTGAGAACAAATCTCTAATAATTATCCCCCTTCAGTTTTTTCTTACTGGTATTTTTTCCTTCTAATTAAAATTTCAAATAAATCTTTCCATTAATTAACCAAATAAATTATCTAACCAAAATACAAAAACCCAAAAAGTTTATATTCCTTCGCAAAAGAAAAGCTATTAGATAATTTTTTAAAAAAAAATTATATCTACAGATTTTTAAAATCTGAATTTATCTTTGTTAATTTTAAAATATTTCTTTAGTTCATTTTTGTATTACAGTTTAAAACTCTAGCTGAGACAAACTTGTGATGGGTTTCAATTATCATCATCCCATCATGATATTGGTACTTTAGTTTGTTTATTCGATATCGTGATTAATTGCAACTCCTGTTGTCATATTTTCAGTTATATGTTATACCCCAAATAATTAACATTGCTTTTTCTTATATTGCTCTCTTTTAAAGGAGTTGGCCTTTTTCATGAGAATTTCAGTTTATCGATTCTTGTTGAATATCCATTTAATAAAGAGGTTTCTTTACAATAGTACATTCAATAGTAATGTCATTATCAATAATATTCCATTCCATGGACAGATCTAGAGAGTTGTCACATCACCTATTCATGGTTTTTTTGTATTCCATTTTCTTCATTGTCGAGCTCTTTAGCTTCACATAACTCTTCCCTTTTTTTGTCATCCAACAATGCCAATCTTTTCCATTTTACTTCCACTCAACATTCCTTCCAAAACAACTTTCATTAAAGTTTCTTAATATATGCCAATCCCGTTTCTCTGTTGCTAATTTCCTCAATATTTTTTTCTCATTTACTCTTTTCAAAACTTCATTTGTTATTTTATTCATCCAACTGATTTTTTCCATTCTTCTCAATGTCCTAATCTCAAAGGATTTCAGTCTGTATCACTCATTGTACATATTGCACACCCATACAATAGTACATCCCACACATAGTATTAAATTAATCTTTTCCTCAATTCTCTCTTCAAAGATCCACACAATATTTTCTTTCCCTTTATAAATGCCTCCTGTGCCAATACTATTCTATTAACTTCAACTTCTTCCATCCTTACTCAACCAACTATTCAAATATCTAAATCCCTCTACCTGTTAAACTATGTTATTGTGGTTCAATTTGCAGTCTTTTTGTCTTGTTCCCTATCCATAAACACTTAGTCTTCTCAACATTAATCTTCATTCCATATTCCATACATCCTGCTTCCAATTTATTCAACATATTCTTAAGACACTTTTCCTGTTATAAGAACCATATCATCTGCAAATTTTATTATTTTACCTCCAACATTTGCTCCTTAAACATGTCTTTTAAATAAATATTAAAAGAACATGTGACATATTGCATTCTTGCCTAAATCTTTCTATATTTACTTCAACGGTCTCATTATTCTCCAGTCTAATTCTTATTCTTTGTCCAGTATACATATTTCAAATCTTTTTTTTTTTTTTTCAAAAATACTCTTTTATTTTTTAAGATGGTTATAAGTTTATTCTAGATTACTCTATCAAATGCTTTTTCCAAATCCACAAAATATATATGAATTTCTTTATTTTTTTTCAATATATCGCTCTGCAACTGTTCTAATAACACCAGTAATATTTTTTGTACTTTTCTCTCTCTGAAATCCAAACTGTTCTTTTTCAATATAATTCTTTACCTTCCCATAAATTCTTTGAGTTAAAATGCTCAATAAAACTTAGAAGCACGAGATAACAAACTTATTATTTTGTGCTTTTCACATTTAATAGCTTGCTTCTTTTTAGGAATTGGAATCATTACAGATCTTTAAAAATCTGCAGGCTAAACTCTACTATTATATATCAAATTTGTAAAGTCCAACTATTCCCTTCATAATAAATTCTCCCATTTCTTTCAAAAATTCTATAGGTATTGCATCAATTTCAACAGCCTTATCTTTCTTTATTTGTGAAATCAACTTTATTACTTCATCTGTCAATATGTCCATATATTTATCATCAACTTTAATATTTTCTAAGTTCATAATTAATTATTTTCTTTTCTAAATAGACCCTGAAGATATTCTTTCTAACTTTTTAATATATCATTGCTATCAATTAATCTCTTTCCATTCTTATCCACAATTTCACTTGTTAGCCATGTTTTCTTCTCCCAAGTGACATTTCTAATTCTATCAAATACCAGATTACTTTCATCTGTTGAAGTATTTCTATCACTATCCTGCTCTAAAAAGCATATTGCTTTATCAATCTACTTTTAGGATTTTATGCAATTTTTTCAATATCTTAATCTTGTGTTCATAAAAAATTGTCTCAATTTAATACAATTAATTGGACAAAATAGTTAAATTGTTATTAAAACAGGCAAAATTCTGCATACAGTAGTGCCAACCAGAGTAATGAATGGATGCCAGATGGCTTGTGAATAAAATCCCCATCCATTGATTACTCTGGTTGGCACTGAGTGGTACTACTGTATGGATAGTTTTGCCTGTTTTAATAACAGTTAAGTGCTAGCATAAGAAATAGTGATCATGTAATAGTTAAATTGATTTACATTTTTTAAAAATGATCATCATATGAATTTAATGATGCTGAATTTTTTTTCTTGCATTAATGGCTAATAAACCACTTGAGATTTAAAAATATTGGTTACCTAACTGAAGCTAAACTCTCCATACAGTAGCACCATTTAATGCAAACCAGAGTAATTAATGGCTATAAGAAGGTTTGTGTATAAACTCCTTATATAGTGCCTATTCGTCCAATATCTCCAGACTACTTTCTAGCTTGTGGCTTTCATCAGTAAGGAGACTTGGATCTGAGAGCACTGCACTTGAATTTTAGGATCTAATGTAATCCTCCAGAAGCCACCTTTTACCTTATTAGTTAATTGTAAAGTTTTTGAGTCCAAAATAAAAACACAATAATGCTGAAGGGTTGCATTAGATCCTAAGATCTAGGTACAGTGCTCTCAGATCCAAGGCTCCTCACTGCTGAAAGACCCAAGCTAGAAACTAGCTTGAGGATATTGGATGAGTAGGTACTAGATAGAGATTTTATACACAAATCTTCTTGCATCCATTGATTACTCTGGCTTGCACTGAGTGACGCTACTGTATGGAGAGTTTAACCTCTGGGTAAACAGCTTGGGTAACCATAAAGAATGGTGATCATGTGATATTTAATGGCTCAAAGTATGTATAGGTTGCAGTAAAATATTCTATAGATCATCTTTTGAATTGTCAATAATAATACAATCATTAAAATATTGTAAATTTAGAAGCCAAAAAGAGGGTTTTATTTGCTTTAAATGGTTCAAATTAATAATATTATTATTAAACCTATATCATATCTTGTCAGTTTCATTAAAATGCTTAATACTGTTTCAAAGACCACTGTCATAAACTAATGCGCATATTTGTTTAATAACATTTGTCATTTCAATTTTCAAAGATTGCTGCAAATATTTTTGATCAGCTGTGCCAAACACTTTGAGCAAATCAATAAAGCAATATATAAATATTTTTACTTACAATACAGTCTTGCATTTGTCTGGCAACAAAAAGCAACAATAATGTTTCTTCAGTTTCCAAAACTAGATTAAATCTATTGCAATCATTCATTAATTCTGTTCAACGAAATTGTTGAAAGTACTTTCATTTAATATATTACTTTTATATTATCTTGGAACAATAAAAACATTTTTAAGATCAAATAGTATTAGGTTTATGGATTCATATTCTCCTAAAAAAATTCTATCACTTTTGAAGTTAACTTCTCTAAGTATCTAATCAGAATTGGCATAAAAAAAAAAGTTTGTAATGATGGTATATTATAAGATGCAATATGTTGGACTATTCCCATCATTTATGAGTGAATGTTGAATGTATAGAAAATTTTAAACTTTTCCAAATACAAACAACTTGTTAGTAATAACACCCAAATAGACAATACACGTTAGTAATTACACAATGTTTTGAGTAGTATTATTCTCCACTCTTCTTCAGGTGTTGCTGGCCTATATGCACAGTGACAATATTCGCTTAGAAGTTGAACTCGCACCTTTAGATTCTTGGAATATCGAATTTAAAGCAAACGCTCTACCAACTAAGCTATACATTCAACATTCACTCATAAATGATGGAAATAGTCCAACATATCATATCTTAGAATTTGCATCCTTTCTATTTTTAAAAGTGCAGAGCTGTTTAAGCATCTTTAAGTTGGTTATTTTTGTTAAAATCTAAATGATTAAGTGGAATGAATATATTATTAAAAGTAATCATATAATTTATTTTATGATTATTTTAAAAATGAACAAAATACTCTCTTAAACTGTTTATAATATCTGTTTTCATACAGAAGGATTGCCATTGATTTAATAGGATTATGATTTCATTTTTCTAGTTCATTATACTTTCAGTATATCAAAAAAAGATCTTAAAATAATCACCATTAAAAAATGATTATTTCCAGTGCAGTTTAGTCCATCACTCATTTTAAAGTCTTCTTGTCAATTGTTGAACTTCTACTATTAAAAACTATTGCATTCAATTTATTATTCTCTCAAGAACAGAGTGCTACATATTTTTACCAAGTTAGTAATAATAGAAATATTACTAAGAAACCAGTCAAGATTCTTATTTTTATTGAACCAAGAATAGACTCATGACAAGTTTGACAATTCAAATCAACTACTTTAGACTTTAATAACTTTAAAATTTAATGTGACTTGTAATTCCTTCTAATAAGCAAACATATTCTATTCAAATAATTTGTTTGTATACAAAATCTAATTTTTAATGCAACCACCATTTTAACCATTATATATATTATAGCCTATATTTCGTAATGGTTACCCAACAATGCTTGTAAAATATTAATTTTTCTTTTTTATATTTTGATTGCTATCCACAATGTAATTCATAGAATCCCATCATTCTAAATTTGTATTCAATGTATTGTACAAAAATTCATTAATGGCATAACATTTGAATCCAGAGAACCAATAGTATTCTCCGAGATCTGGCGTTCAGCCATAATTAACTTTTCCATCTGGGCATTGCGCTGTAAGCTGGTGTTCCAGGCAGAAATCTTGAATAATATATTCACAGCATTTCGGCAAATACTAAACAAGGAAAGGGATAGAGATATGCACTCTGCTGACCCCTTCACAGTTGTGCAAACCTGGGACTCCATTGCAATTAGATAGAGCTTTTCCACAACTTCGCTGTTTGTTGAGTGGCTGTTGTCTACATCATTTCATAAAACTGAAACATGGATACTAATATTACCTATTAACAGCATCTCATTTTAATCTTCCCTGTTGCATTTACCACAAATACATGTTGGAACTGAGAGACAAAGATAATGAACTTTAGATAAATTATGCTTCTATGGTTTATTTTCAAAACAACAAACAAGTCACAAATGTTTCCTGTGCAAACATCAATTAAAATATATCTTTTTTTTTCCTTTTTTTGCATGCAATCTCATAATCATTTACTTGTTTTATACTTTTCGGTATTTCTTTGGTCTAAATGTGCAATAAATTTATTTTTGAAAGTAACGTACGTATTGATTCACAACAATAAAAATTCAGCATTAAAGTAATATTATTTAGTAAGAAATAAAAGACCTTTGCCCTTGAACTTTATGAATCTATTACTGGAATATTGATGAAAGCGATATTGCTTAATTATGTACTCAATCCTTTATACCATATGTCTATTTTTCATTAATTCATCTAGAAATTCCAAGAGTAAAAAAATTCTAAAGATCTCACAGCAATTCAACATTATAGAATACTCTTTTTACTTGATAATCTGACTTTTCAAAAAAAATAACAATTGCATAGTGATCTACTTGTTCATTTTAATTTTGTTTGTAAAACAAGTTTCAATAGAAGATGTTTAGTTTCAAGTGCTATCCTCTGTTCATTTTAAAAGTAAAATTTGTGCATTTTTATGTATATGCATTTTGCAAGAGATAAAGATATTTACTAATCAGGGATATGAATTTATTAAGCATTGCAATCTGTGATCTATTGATTATTCAAGTTCGCAAAAGATAGCAGCACTAAAATAGAATAAACAGAGTTTGTTCCTGAAAAGCTTTGTATAAGTTGAGATTATATAATTTTTGGAAAAATACTATAATCTGTGTTGCCATCATTATCATTACTATTTTAAATCAGTTTTTATAGTCTAAAACCCTTGAAAAAGTCTACTCAAATATACAATTAATTAATTAATTGAGATTGCGCTTTACGCAAAAAAGTGAAGCTTGTCTAACTCTTACAAAGTTATATGGCTTAGCGCTTTCGGAGACCTTGAGTCTCCATAATCATAGCCTACTTTTAACTGAAGTTTAGTTGTGGTTTATGTAAAATTTATGCAAATTTTATAATGACTATTATCTGGAGATTGTAAAGCACGATTCTTTCCAGTTTATTGCATAATTATCATTTGCAATAAAACATGCCTCTTTGATTTTTCGTTTCACATCATTGCATTCAGTGCAGGTTGGATTTTCACACAACATTATATATAAAAAGATCAAGCAATTTCAAACTAAATTACAAACTGACACGGTCAAAAACAATAAACCCAGAATAATGCTTCCATACATACCATCAATTGCTAGAAAATATTACAAAATATTTGCCGAGTCCTTTGAACTAGGATTCCACACCCCACCATCAACAAACAGAATGATAAACAATACCAAAGACAAAATACCTTCTGATCAAATATCCCAAGCAGTTTATAAAATTTCATGCCCAACCAATGGATGTAGAGCGGCATACTATGGGGAGACCCGTGCCAACATCACAACAAGAACAGCTCAACATCATTATTTGTACAGAAAAGCTATAAATAACGATGAAAACAGATCCATATTCTTCGAGCACCAAAATACAACCGGCCATATGTTTGAACCCACTATAGCAAGGGCACTGTGCACTGAACGCAATGATGTGAAACGAAAAATCAAAGAGGCATGTTTTATTGCAAATGATAATTATGCAATAAACTGGAAAGAATCGTGCTTTACAATCTCCAGAAAATGGTCATTATAAAATTTGCATAAATTTTACATAAACCACAACTAAACTTCAGTTAAAAGTAGGCTATGATTATGGAGACTCAACGTCTCTGAAAGCGCTAAGCCATATAACTTTGTAAGAGTTAGACAAGCTTCACATTTTTGCGTAAAACGCAATCTCAATTAATTACTAATCAAAGATGAAGTAAAAACTATTATTTTATACAATTAATTATAAAAATGAAACTCTTGTCCTAAATCTAATTTAAAGAAATATTTATTATTACTGTTTGTACAGAATCTCAGTGATGGACTTCCAGACTTTCTCATCAGTGCTCTTTTATTTTTGAAAACTTTTGCAAAAAAAAAAGAAAGATCTATAGAATGGAATCAATTATTAAAACAGGCAAAACTCACTACACTTAACTCCCATTATAAAATAAGTGCAAGAAAATGCCCAGTGATATGAGAGACTAGTTGTGCCTTTACCACATACTAACTTAAGTTACTAAAGGCAGTAATGTAAAAATTAAAAGAAAGAGCACAGGGAGAAGGCAGAAATAAGAATCTTTATTTTGGAGGTGATAAGTAGCCTTCGAGGAACAGGTATCTTATTCTTCAAGACAATAGGAGTTTATTCACAAGAAATTAACAGAAACATCTATAATATATTTATTTAATATGGTGTAGAATCTAATTTACTTTAACTATAATTGCTTGTATTCTATATTAGATAGAATTATATAATATTTTAGTAATAAACCATTCCTAATGGGGAGAAAACATCACTTTTCTAATGTATGGCACCAAATAATTATGATTTATTGTCTGCACAAGTTCAATAACATTTAAATCAGACAAATTGGAAACTTCTGAATCAATGGCATTAGACTTGTGTTCCTCAAAGCAATATTTAACTGCATGAAGCATATTAGAACAATATCATCTTTGGAAGATGTTGCTTGGAAAATAGGATTGGCAAGAAACTGATCATCAAAATATTCAAACAATGTGTGACTATGTTAATCAATACAGAATAATAATTGGCTCAAGAATAAATGATATTGTAGTATGGTTGACCAAATGATACTAGTCGAGTTCTGCCATAAATAGCAATCTAGAACTTAGAAAAAAAAATTTATAATAGCAATCTAGAACTTAGAAAAAAAAATTTAGATGAGATTCAAAGAACAACAGAAGTCTTTCATGTTATTGTCATCCAAGATTGGTGGGTGAGTGCAGTTCATGCACTTATTATTAATTCAGTCCAGCCTCCTATCTCTCATGATGCAGAACTAGTAAATATATGTTAGGGTTGCAAGGAGTCCCCACTTTTAATCAATTATCAAAAACACTAAACAATGCTAAGCATGATTATGCTCAAATAGACAAAAAGGATCTCGCTACATTGCTAAGCATAAAAGTTTCATGAATTCATGTATGGACAAAAATTCACAATTATTACTATTTGTAACTCATTACAGGGATAAAAGGATCCGTCACAACTTTCACACAGAATTGTACACTGATGAAGAATTTTTTTTTATACTGATATGTTAAACCATTATCAAATATTCAAGCTAATAAGGAAGAGTAAATAAAAGTGATAGATGCAATACACTGTAAAAAGTCTTAATAGTAAAATAGTATGGTAATAGACTAAGTATTTACTACTTAAGGTTAAGTTCTGGCTGGCCCCAAAAAAGTATTAAATTATTAAAAAAATATTTATCATTTAGAGACAAATACCATGAACTTACTATAATAAATAACTACACTTGAAACCAATAAGTGATTATAATTTTCAAAGATCATAAGTTCTAGATCCCCTTCACTGAAGTCTTTCTTGTATTATATAAATAAAAATACCAACTCATATGTATGTTGGGTTGAGATCAAAAATAACTGCACAGAAATTAAAAAATAGTAGCTTATGCAAAAAAAAAGTTAGATGAAAGCATGTTATAACTAGATAATGGCCACGGAATCTTGTATTCACATCCATATAGACTACGCACATCCATTGGAGGAGGGGTATTGTGATGTAGTTGGAGATTATAAATGCTTCTCCACAATAAATGGGATCTTGAGAAAATTATGGGCTACACTCAATCAATAGTATTTAATAAGGGAGCAGTTTTTGTCTCCACAGAATTACATCAAATAACAAAAGCGCATGCTCACTTCTCTTACCCATATAGGGAGAAAATGTGCCAAAGAGAAAAATTTGTCTATACTGAAAACAAGAACAATATATACATTATTGGTTCAATGTCTTCATGTTTGCAAAATGTTAATGAGATATAAGTTTAAGATATTATTTTCATGCAAACTATTGAGGGAGAAATTAAATGAATGCAGAAGATAAAGTTTTCTGTAGAACTTATATTAAAAAAGACAATCAGTCACCTTCAAAAAGATTTAATTGAAAATTATACTTTCATTATACAAACTGCAGAAGAACAGCTAATCAGTAACAAAAAAGCCAGTTGAGACAAAACTGTGCACATGAAAACAGATTCAAGAGACAACAACTACATTATTGAACCAACAATAAAACCAGAATCAACAATTACAGACAGCTGATGGTTATATTGATGAGACCTCAACATTAATGAATATCTCATCAGTTTTAAGAGCAACAATGTCAGGAGTTAAGTTCACAAACCAAGAGAAACTGAAAAAAAAAAAGAGCAAAAAAATTTATCAAACAACATGATTTAACTTACAAAAAAACTGGAAGATTAAATATAATGTACAAAGATGAAACATGAATGTCCAATTAACAGTAATCTTACCACCTATCAAGGTCCAGTCTGATTGGCTGATGGCAGAATAGTTTTAGTAAGAATCATGCTCTGATTATAAATTCAGTTGGTATATAGATGTTTTTTTCTCCTACTAATAATGATGCACAGTAGATAAACATATGTGCTAGGTTTATAGAGAGAATCCATATTTAATAAACAATGTACTCTATTCCTCCCCTTGAAAATTAAGTAATTATTTATAATATAATTGCAAATCTCTATCTGTTATGAGGCAATCTCAATGTAATATAAACATAAATTGCTGTAGATATTATTGTTTTAATCAAGATTAATAAATTAGTTAAATTAAACCACTTGCCTCTTCATTTTGAAACAAAACAACAGATAGTTCAATCAAGATAGTGACAGAAGGCATTCTAGTGATTTAGCTTACATTCTTTTAGTCATCCAGTTATATTATTAGACTTAATAGAAATGTTCACTTTAAAATACAAGATCAATTATAGTTATTTTGCTTGTAAAGTGACAAATTGTCTTGGTAGGTACAGGAGTGTTCAGACAAGTTAATCTGTTATTTCTTCCAATACTTGGTTTTAACAGATTATCTACAAGATAGATTGGATCTTTCATCACACAGATTTATGAAATTGACATTATTTAGTTCTTAGAATTCTAAATATAAGAGAGAAAAAAACAACAGCAGTATACTGATAAGCATATAATTTTTTAAGCCAGAAACTCGTTTGAGAATAATTTATTATGCAATAGAGTACCTGATAATCGCTAATTACTCAAATCTACAATTAATAACACTAAAATAGAAAGCTCCTCTACTTGGGTGAACTGAATAATTAAGTGATTTATTGTTAAATACCTATATTATAATTGTAAATTATAACGCTAATACGCACATATTTATTGTATTAAAGATATTACTCAAAATCATTAATTTAATATATAGTTGTTTTAGTTCTAGTGAACATTATTAATTAATAGCAAGTTATAACCAGAAGTTGATGCTACTGAATAGAAATTTACACTAGTCGAATGTTAGTAAATTGTTGACTTTTTTAAAAGTAAAAACTTGCATAACATTACCTCCTTAAAAGTCTCAAAATGAAATTTTAGTGTGCAAGATGGCAGTGTGATCGAACTTTAACCAATCGTGGCACTTTCTTTATTTAAATTAAAAATGGCGGAGTAGTGTTCATGTGCTTAACTTTAAAAAACAACTGATTGTTTTCCATTCGATTATTTATAGAGCTGCTGTATAAATATTTTCTTTAGGATGGGAGCAATCTGGGCAAAATTTACAGTAAGTCTCGCAAAATGACAATTATTTTAGCATTTTCTTTCTGTTTATATTTAGGTGAAACTTAGACAAAGCCTGAAGATTATGTAGAATGACTTTGATTTATTTCAAATGTCAGTACGTTGTTACGTTTTGCATATTGTAAGCTATTAATATATGTTCTCCAGATGTTTGTAGGATTAATATAACTATAGTTTGAATGTATTAAGTAGAAAATGACATTATAGTTGAAGACAGAAAGTTCCGCTATAAAGGAAGTCCTATAATCTACTTTGATAACGTTTATCTATTTTGTTCGGCAGCTAGTTTGATTTTATTTATAGTCAGTGTTATTGCCACGACTGATTATATTGGCATTAAAGTAGAAAGCTGTCGTCTAAGAGCTTGTCCTGACATTAAGTAAAGGATTGGAATTCTGCTAGATTAATTGAATCGTAACAGTTCTTTAGTGTTTGAGATTACATCGATAATATAAAGTATGATCCTGTTTGGATTAGTGGCTCCCATAAAATCTCTTTTGAATACATTCTTTTTAGTGCGTAGCATGTTTTGTTGTTTGTCAGTCTCTTGTTAATGTCTGTGTAACTGCCAGCTAGTCTTTTAACATGCATTGACATTCTTAAGAGGAAAAAATGGAATTATTTCGAGTCGCCAATGCATTTTTAAAATGTGTTAAGATTTTTTAACACTGCTAAAAATAAATAGTTGTTTTGACTAAATTTTAAATCCTTTCAGTAGAAGAATATAAATTCGAGTCACTTAATCCCACATTTGTCCTCATTGTTTTATTTACTCATATCTATCTATATCTTCACACACACACCCTCCATATATATACACGTCTTTATAAAAATTGTATCTGACGATATATTTTAAGTAGGAATAACTAATTTCAAGAATATACATTTAGAAAAAAGGGTATTAATAAGGTTATTGAAATTCAGTCTAAAGTATTGTATAATATTGACAGAATTTGTTGAAGATTTGGAATTAATATAAATAAATTCCAATTATGAAAATGAATGAGAAAAACATTAAGTAAACATTAAACTGGAAGTAATAAAAGTAAATGTTTTGGTAATTAGATAATTGCTAATTGAAATAATTTTAAGAAATTAGAATGAGAATTGCGATGTTTAAACAGGCTTTTAATAAAGATAGGATATTATTTTAGGATTCATTAAAATTGGAGTTAAAAAAGAAGCTTATTAAATGATTTATTTGGGCTGTTGTTTTATGTAGAGATAATTATGGGAAATAATAGAGATTTTAAAGATATAATTTGGAGAGAATGAAATAGATATATTGGAATAATAAGGTTAGCAATGTAAACAAAGAGGTTTAAAAAAAGTTGAATTATTAAAGAAATTAAAAGGAAGAATTGGATTAGTTAGACTCCTTGAAATAAAATATATATTTATAAGAAGAGAATGGAAAATGTGAAAAAAGAAAATATATGATATTAAGGGAAATTAGTTATGAATATTTAGGGAGTAAAGCAAGAAATAAGAATTGAAGTTGGTCTGGTTTAGAATGTAGGAATTGCATTTTGTAGAAATTAATGACGATGATGGAAAAATGTTGAGCTGTGAGCATAGTATTGGGTTTCATGGATGGCAAACATCAGCCAAAGATAGTACAGTGTTTTAAAAGGAATGTATCACAGCTAGTGCATCTTGTTTTCTTTTTCTAGAATGAAATTTGGGCATTTGAAATCAAAACTTACAAACTATCCAAACAAGCATGAAATGTATGATAGCAAGACTAGATGAAATTAAAAATGAAATTTATGGATAGGATGTCACTCAATTATATGTGGAATAATTTTAAAAGTGATAATATTTAAAATATTAATGGCTTCCTCGTATAATAAAAAGTTGTCACAGATGGGTGACAGATATTTGCTTTTAATTGTGGGAATTAAAAAGAAAAAACTTGTTAAGAACCTCATGCAAAGTGGGTAGATCAATTGAAAACATACAGAATTCATATAGAAGAAAATAACTATAATATTAGGAAAGATTTGGAAAAATCATTTATAAATAAGTTAAGATAGTAATCTCACAATGATATTCTTTGATGTTAAAGGAAGTTGTTTTTGAAGTGAATGATGGGAAGGCTATTTTGTTTTGTATGTATGTTTAATTGAATTTCTCTTGAAAAGGTATATTTGTTAATAGATAAAACTATAAGTGTAGAATAATTTTAGGAAAATTTTGTTTTTTGGCTAGTATTATAATGTTATATACATTTCTATTTTATATATATCCATGCACAAAATCTGGATGTAAAGTAGAGTATAAAGTAGTTACATCTTTTCACATAGAGATAGCAAATGTAGGATCCTACTCAAAATTTCAATCCTGTAAATGGAGAAAGAATGACATTTAAGATAATTATATAAATAATTTATTATGTAATATTTAATTTTATTTGCTAATGCACAGATAGTATATAAATTAAACAATAAGCATTTCTCATCCTAACACACAAGCTGTACTGTTTTTCATATTAATTCAACAAGACATAGTTGAGTTAATATAAAAAACAGTAGATAAAAAATCATTACTGTTTAATTTAAATAATTTATTATCAAATTACTGAATTTATTATTATTTTGGCTGCCCTACTTAGTCATTATTTTATACCAAGTACCATTAACTTAGCATATATTATTAGTCAACTTTTTATCCTATGCTAGTAATTACAAGCCAATAAACATCACATGATCACCAATATGTATAGAGAGTTTTGCCTGTTTTCAGGTAATTATAAATACACTGCAACAGATATTGAAAAATAAAATTAACTTAAATGAGTCAAGTATACTTTCGACATATTAGTATCATAATCATGGTAATAAAACAAAACAAAACAAAAAAGTCTGCCTTTTAAAAATAATAAAAAAAACCTTTTAGCTTATTGAACATTATTGGATTTCTGATTTATCACATGTTTATTTTGCGTGATAAACCATGCCTTCTTAATCTTTCTATCATTTTTTTCTCCACAAATCACATTAACATTACCAGGATCAAAATCATATTTTTTTCATGACTGAAATACAGACGGATGATATCTATTTTATCCTTTATATTATTAATCCACCCATTTAAATTTATAGGAGTTAAATCCAATATTAAACTTATCTGCACTTGTATGTTCAATTTTTTCCCTAATATTTGGTACATATGGTAACATCTTCCATTTTTTATCCTAACTTTTCTCTTCTCATACATAATCCTTATATAACAGTTGCATTAATATCAAATTTTATTATATCAGAAATATCAATTTCTAAATTCTCAATTTTATCAGATTCAAACTTAGATAAACAGTTGTTCTGATGCAAAAGTGTTTTCAAATCCATGAATCTATACAATATTGATACTTGAGATATATTGACACACCAACTAATATTAAACACTTTAAAACAAGGAATTAAGGCTTTATTTTATAATAACAAATTACCTCATCTTTTTCAAATTCTATAGTTCAATTTAATTTCGATTTTGTTTTTAATTCATCAAATCTAATGTCAAAACAGTTATATTTTTTTTTTTTTTTGATGCCATTGCTAAAATACAAACAAATGCACTAATAGACAATCCCACCAAATAATTTTTTATCATTTCATGTATTTTATCTGTAAATGCAGCTACATTGTCATTATCAGTCCAGGTTAAGATATCCTGAATAAATTCACATTTGCATTTATTTACATTTTTATTAGGGGTTTTTTTTTCTTTTATTTATTAACACAACTTTAAGTTTAGAGATTCAACTAGTCATATGGATAAAAGATAACTTCACTTTAGATAATACTAGATTTGATTTCATTAATAAAGTATCATCTCATATAATAACTGCTAATGTTGATTTTTATCATTTATATTTTTGAGAGCAAAATTTAGTGTCAGAATTCTTGATACATCATATATATTCAGTTACAAAACTACTAGAATATTTTTTTTTTGATTAAAGCAGGTATGAATTAAATATAAGCTTATTACGAACAAAGAAATGAACTGAATTTAAAAATATACGGGCTTTTTTCCAGTGATGATAGGGATATAATATATTAACATTCAAAGAAGTGACAGTGACACTAGAGGAAAGGAGATCTTTAAAAATGTAGTAGTTAAATTAAAAAAACAATTTCTAATTGATGAATTGAAATATTCAAGGATAATATTTAATCTAAAATCAACTATCTGATAAATTTGGAGTCACAATAAATGACAAAGATGACCAGATTGTTATGCGCCTGAAGTCAATAAACTAATTGGTGAAAAAGATAATAGTAGTATATTTTGTTAAAGGTATTAGTATTTTATGATTTAATTTAATTTCTGAGAATCTGTGGATTTTTTTCCTGAGTATTGAAAATCTGAGTTCTGCCATCTGCGATTATTTATTGTTTGTATTTTCTTTTCAAGCCATTTCAACGTTTCCACTGTTATAGTAAGTGCATACTTAGAAGACCTGATTGATAGAGTTAAACTGTTATTATCAAATGAATCCTTTAGTTCCTCACTTGGAAATTCTTTTTTTTTCTTTCCAGATGCAGATATTATGTTTGCAATAATTTTAATTACATGTTGAATTAACTTACTAATAATATAATATACATGGAACAATATAATTTATAAAAAGGGAGTGGTAAAAATCAATTCTTTTTTTTTAAAGCTTTTATGTAAAGTTGGCAGTTACTAGTTTGCAAACCGGTAACTGTCAACTTTTAAATTGGATAAGTAGTTTGATAACTAAGTTGAATTGCATTTATGACTTAATTGGAAATGCTGAAAATCCTGCTCATTTTGAAAAATTTCTAAATAATTTGAGATCTTGAATCACAGATTAATGTTAAAAATTTTGTTACTATATCAAATAGCACACTTTATAATGATTGAATCTTATACTGATAAATGTCTGATCAAGAATGATTTATAATGTCTAAAAGTGTAAAATAGGGTTAAAGAAAAGTATGGTTGTACTATTATCTATAAAATTTTTGGATGAACGTGAAATTCAGAGTCACTACTATAACTTGTCAAGTTTAGATGCATTGACAAAAGAATATATTTAATCCCTAACTCAGCTCAAGAGAAGTATGTTGTTTTTCAACTTCTCTTGGCCTATGGCAGCATAGCAATTATAAATTAATAGGTCAGCTCAAAAATGTTTTTTGAATGAAGAAGTCCACAAATTTGATACTTATACTGGTTTCAAATTACTCTATTGAGAGTAACTGCTGATGTTAATTATCTGTGGTTAAGAATAATCAAGCAATATATGTTAAAGTCTCCTTGCAATTTTGGCCATGTTTCAAAAGCTTAAAATATTGAAAGTATTATCTGAATCGTAAATGTAAAAAGTATTGTGAAATCACATACTTAGTATTTGTTAAAATTTAATTAAAGCTTTAAAATTGACACAAGAAGTGTGAACAGTATTAAGAGGGAGCTAATAATTTAATTTGCTGAAGGAATGTTGTGATTGACGAAAATGATATATCAAAAAGGGAAGTGATCAGCAAGTTTTGGTTGTATTCCATCAGGATTGATGATGAGGTAATAAATTTCTTTATGGATTCCAAATATATTAAGACTACCTGCATTTAAATAATTAAAACTGTGCATATAAATGAATTAATTTCAGTATATAATGATATCCCCATTGTACTGTGTAACAGTGGCTTAAATCTATATTATTGACCTTTCTGCTGTAAGGAATCTAATAACATGAATACTAAATCATAAAATGTAAGATAAATTTAATAGCTCATAATTTTTCAAAAACCATGTTAAAATTCCTTTAAACTTATATGAAACAGGTATTGCAAATTTATATGGCCATTCTTAAATTATTAAATACATCACATTTGTTGAAATTATTGCCAACTCTTATTGCCCTGTGTAGTTAAATTCAGTGGTAGAACAAGAGACATAAGTATTAAAATTCCTGAACCAGTAATCAATCTATCTCTTCCTTTGCTCAAAGATCACACAATTTCCCAAGTGATAAACCATTCACTTATTTTTGTATTAAGTGTTATTTATGAAGATACTATAGGTTGTTTTTTTTTTTAGATATCAATAAATCTATTTCCAATTTTAATTTATGAGTTAAATTTGATGGTATTATAATTTATTAATTTTAATATAAAAAAAACAGTAATTTGTAGATAGCTCTAAATTTTGCATTTTTTTTATTATTTAAAATTTTGATATTAAAATTTTATTAGATTTTTAAAATTCTTATCTGTAAGAATTAATAGATTTTTTATGGAGAAAAATATTTATTTGGCAATCATATAATTATAAACAATCGAAAATGGAAAGAAGTTTAATCCATTATGTTACTTTTACATATACTTAAATTAATCAACAATATAATATAGCATAAAATATCTTTATATATCAGCAATAATATATATAATAACAATCATACACAAAAAAGCTCTTTTTGGCAAATTTTTTTTTTGCCCTTTTCAATGTGCTTCAACTAAATGTAGATCATAATTGTAAATTAGTTGAAGCACATTGAAAAAGGCAAAAATTAATATTTGCTGAAAAGTGCTTTTTTGTATATGATTATTATTATTATTATATTTATTATTGCTGTTATATAAAGATATATTATATCATTGATTTATTTAATTATAAATAACTATTCTGCAGTCTTGTTAGAATTTTTTATAAGATGATTATATCAAGCTGGTATTGTGGATTTTAGTTCGCATATGTTATTTAATTAATCATTTCTATTTTTTTTATCATCTGTTGACTTTTTATATCTTATGGGTTTCTATGCAGGGAATCAGTAATCATCTGGAAACAGAGGACTATCATTATGGGTTATATTATCATTTTTGCTTTATTTCTCCAACATCATCTCTTGTCAATGAAATGGAGAAATTATTGCAAAGTGTTTATTTATTCTTTCTCAACTCAAAGAGAATAATTTACTATTTAGGTGTTCTATGTTATTTCTCAGATAGAAGCCTTGCACACCTGGTAGTATATTATCAAAAATAATGTTTCTTGTAGTTAATATCTGATAATTCTTTCTCATAAAATTTCTAAAAATTTTAATGTTACTTTATCTCTTTTTCTCAATTTCTTTAAGTTTTAAATTGAAGTGATTAATTTCTTCATAGTAAGTTATTCTTTAACTTGATATCATGATTTTCTGTCTTTCATTAGGAGTTTATCAAAAGATGACATTTAATATTTTAGTGCAAGTATTAGTTCCATTTATTTGCAGAGTGCATTGCAAAATGTCTTCTGGGTAATGTATGGCTTAAGAAAAAATTAAATTTCAAATGAATTATTTTGTCCAGATCCAATAGTAAAATCAGATTTTTCTAGATGTTTCCTGGAGTCTTCTCAATACATCAATTGAAAGAACCACCCATTTGTTGATGGTTAGTTGTCAAAAAAAAAAAAAAAGAGAGAGAGAGAGTTAAAACACTAAATAAGTAAATCATTTATTTTACAAATTTATCTGAATTATTTTAAGTTCTGTTTTTAGATTTCATTTGGATGATTTTATTTCTTATTCAAATCTTTTAATATATACTCTGAGAGAATAAGTTTTTTAAATTTCTGAATATCTGACTAAAAAAGCTATTCATATTTTAGCTCCATCACACTAACAGTATTATAATAATAGTGATCATATTATGTTTATATATTTATTGCTCTTTGGTTATAAGTATTGAGTGACTTGGATGCTGCTGTAGTTACATGATCTTTTTTTATTTTAGTTTTGAAAATGTATTCCTTTTCCTACACTAGGTTATATTCTGACAGATGTCTTCAGGTGTATTATTAGGAGCTTGATTGATACCCATGATCAGTTTTAAAATTATATCTGTTTTAGAAAAATAAAATTGCTTTCAATTCAGTGTGTCTAGATTGAAACTAAATTATTATTATTATTATTACTAACATCATCAATCTAAAATAGAATGGTTATTAATTGGGTTTTGCTGCACATTTGAAAAAAAAATTTATCACAGGAATTTTATATAATTTTCATAATATTATTTAATGCCACTATACCAATATTAATGTACATTTATCCTGAGATTGATAAGTTCAAGGGAAAAAAATTGTTAGAAAACTTAGCAACAATATAAATTCTTATATTTAGTAGAATAATGCCCCAATGTCTGTAATATTTTGTTCCACACATGTCATGGATTCTGAAATTTGCAAATAATAACCATATGTGTTATTAACATAAAGATAAACATATAGGTATGTGTGTGTACATATCTGGGAACTAAAAAAAAAACAAAATTAGAAAATTAAACCTTGTTCATTAATTTCTAATTTTTTTTATATTTTGTTATTTTTTGAGTCATCACCATTTTCAATCATTATCAATCCATTACAGGATGATGATCTCTCCGAGTTAAATCCATCTTTTTTGATCTCTAGCCTCTCTTTTCCATATCACCCCTGCACTTTCTAATTTCATCTATCAATCTCATGTGGTCTCTTGCTGGGTCTTTTAGAATCTCTTGGAATCTAGTTTAAGATTTCAACTGTCCATATATTATCTCTTCTAACAATATGTTCTACCCAACTCCACTTCACTCTCTTAATTCTTTCAATAATGTCAATAATACCTGTTTGTTCTCCTACCCATGTATTTCATTTTTGATGTCATGGTTAGGGAAATCATGGATTATGGAGGATATTGTATAAGAAGATATATGTCATCATGCCATAGATACATTTATTTTAACATTTACTTGTTTTGTTTAGATGTGGACTTTTTAGAATACTCTTTTTAGTTATTAGATATAATATATTTTACAAGGATTTTTATAATGAGTTTCTTATAGTTCTAATAATTAAAGTATAAGCAAACATATGTATAAGTACTAGTGCAAATGCAAAAAAAATATAATAATTCCATTAGACTCTTTGTTAATAAAAGATTTGTTTCTTGAAGTTATTAAGATCATTGGCTTGAGATATTTGCAAAAATTGATTTTTAATTAATATACTTTGTTAAAACTATCAATTTTTTTTTACTCTACCAAGAAGCAAAACAAACTTTATATCTTAAATAAGAATACTATAAATAAAACAAACTTTAACTTAATAATTGTTTTTGTTTGCATTTATTCTTAATGAATTATTTCTTGATAACTCTTAACCATTTCAAGGGTTGTCCAACTTTCTAGTTACAATCAGAAATCCATAGAATTACATAATACTTTTCGCAGGTAGGATGTTTTCAAACTAGAATCTGCCTATATACAGATACCTTCCTGGTCTATGACATGAGTTCAAGTTTCAGCTATGTAAATTCAAATATTTTTTTAATAGCCCATAACCAATCTAGTTAATGATCCAATATTCCATTTGAAAATGAGTAACTAGAGAGTGAAACTATTCAAACTCTTGCCACTTTTCCTTTGAAAAGTTTAAGATATTTTGTATCTTTTTTCACTGTTCTATAATGGCTTTTTGAAAACCTTTTCCCCACCTTTTTTTAAAGGTTTTTTTAAAACACCATCTTTTATCTCAGTACATATATTAAGCTATATATCCAAAAGCAGATTGAGATAACTAAGCAATAAAATAGAGTAACCAAGCAAAAATATTATGCCAAATTAATCGTTTTGTTACTTCTTGCTGCACTCTCTATCACCATAATATTTGTGAACAATAATTCTATATTATGCATAGTTATGAAAAGATTTTAATTTTTCTTTTCAAACATATTACAGAAGAACAAACTTATTATTCTAAAAATAAGCAATATTCTATTTAGAAGAAAGAATATATTTGTTAATGTTTATGAAAAAATGAAAAGGCTTCATTTGAACAGTGTCTATAAATACATTACGCCATTTCTTATAGAGAAAAATCTTAATTTCATTGAGAGATATCAAAGGAGGACATATATTATTTATTTATTCTGTAATGACTTGTAGAAGTTCAATAATAATTAAGCCAGGTGTTCTGGAAAGCCATGGGAGATATTTAATACTATTTTCATATTTTTTTAAATCAGTCTTTGGTGTAAAAATTAGAACAATTTTGTCCTATTCCTCAAAATGTTTAAATAGTTTGCAACTGCAGCACAGCCATGCAAAGAAAAGGACTATGTAAGAAAATATATATTTTCTCAAAATTATGACAGTACACCATTATTTTGACAGATGAGAAGTGTCGTTCCTATAAAATTGTTTTCTTTTTTGAATTATATAACATGAATTCTTTCAGTGGGTTGAGAAAAGTGTGAACAGTTCTGTCTGACCTTAAAGCATTCTTCCAAGACTTCTGCAGTGATTAGATTTGATATGGTTTTGTATTTTTTTTTTTCCATAGTATATGTTGGTTCTTTTCATTGAGGTAATTCTAGTAGAATTTCTTCTTCCAATAGAAAATCAGTCATGCTCTAGATAGCATTAGTCTTGAATATTAAACTTTAAAAATGTAAGCCCCTGATTTTTCTGCTTATCAGGTACTTGACAATTTAGTTTCTTTTAAATTCAGATAGCTATGACAATTTGTTCTAATAGGCTTATGAAACTAATATTAAATTCCGCCAAGTGTCTTTTATTCTATTCTTTGAGTCTATCTATACTTGATAATTATGTTATGCTAGTATTATTTTGCATGTTTTATGATGTTAAATATATACTTTTGAAGAGAGAGATATTTCTGTTATTGTGTCCAATTCTTTATAAGGTAAGATACTTAGCAAAATATTTTGTAGAACTTATCTTTTAATTTAAATTTGATTTTTTTTTTTAATTGACAAGAAATCACAAAAGAATTGTAAGTGGTATAAGCAAAAATAAGAAAGAAAGAAAATAATATAAACATTATTTAAAATTCAGCCTACTTGAGAAAAAAGGTATTTGTTAAATATATATGAAAGACTCAACACTTATCAAGATATTTCCTAAAATATTTACTTTTTATAACATTAATAATATTTATAATTATTTGTCATATCTGATCTTGCCTTCAGAAGTGGTCTAGTCTAGATTCCTTTCTTATCTGATCGGATTGAGCACGCATTGCCACTAACCAATGTGTAAACATGTGGATAATCAATGTATAAACATGGCCAAAGGTAAAAACAAGTATGGCCAATGTATACAAAGTCCTACCATTGGTTAGGCTCCTGAACCTGACTTCTGCCAATAAGATAGGGGATTTCGTAATAAATAGTCAGCCTTTTTGGAGCAAGAGAGAGATATATGGGTATCCAGAGAGAGAGATAATGTCTGTCTAACCCGAATGACTGAACGTGCTCTCCATTGAAACCATTTCCAACAGTGCTGTTTCTACTAATCATTACTGATACAATATAAGACTAGAACTCATGAGGCAAGGTAAATAAAAAGCTGGAAGTAAGTCCAGTCATTCAGCACAACCTATGTACAACTATATTTTGGGAGTGTTCTTATTTTTTTGATGTTATTGTTGGTTTGAATCTGAACCTTGCAATTCAACCAAACCCAACATTATTGTTTCCAAATATATTTACTGCAACTTTCTTTTGTATGTGTGTTTGTAAAATATAATATTAGTTGTTACTGCTTTACTGAAACATTTTTTTAATATGGCATAAATACCAGAAAACAGTTTTGATCGACTAAATTTTGAGGAGATAAAGATTTTTTAAAATTTCCAAAATTGATTGATGATCTGATTTTAGTGATTTAATATTTATAACTTTAATATTAGTCATAATTTTTATTTTTTAATAATACAATTTTGATTGCAATTTTTTGGTTATAAATATACAATAAATTTTTCCAATTTCAAAAAGTTTCTGATATTTTGAAAATAGTGTTTATTAGAATGTGTTGCAATATTCCTTTTTGTGTTCTGATAACATTCCTATGTTCGCTTTGCAAAATATTAGGGATTTAAGACCACAGTACATGCAATTTTTATAACTATATAGCGTGTTACATTTCAATTACAGAGTATTTTGATAATTTATTGTAGCTAATTTATTAATTCTTAATATAATAATTTTGTAAAAGTAAATTAATATTCAATAATTGGATTTATCAAAGCTTATTTTTATATTTATTTAAGTAACTTATTATTGAAATGAACAGATATTTGTGTTTTCAATTGATGAATCAACACTAATGTTTTATTGTTTACTGAGATATCACAATATTCTCTTAATGACGTTTTATGAAGAAAATTTCAAACCTTTATTAGACTTGTGCAGGGCAAAGGCTTCTTCAACAATTTATCGTAGAGAAATAGTGAAGGATATATTATTCATCAAGCTTAACAATTTGTAGTGACAAGAATTTGAGCATTTCTCTTTATTTTTTAGTTAAGAATAGAAAGATATCCATTGAATGATATGGGTCATCTACATAAAAAAAAAAAAATTCTAAACCTGATTAGAATTTGAAAACATTTTCAAGTTTATCTGGTTTTTTTCCATATTCAAAGCAGATCACAACATATGGCAGGTTTTAACAACATAATATTCTGATATTGCAATGTAGTGTTAGTGTAATTTCTTGACATGCTCAAGAAATGAATTTAAATCCTAAATCAATTTAAGAATTTTTTTCAAGTAGCCTTGACCCTATGCAACTCATCTATTCATTCAATATTGGTTGGTAAAAAGGCAACGGATTAATGCAGTAGTAGAATGATGCATTAAAGATCTAAAATTCCATGGATTGCAGCTTTACTCTGTCATTTTTGATGTCTCTTGAGCAACAAATGATTATATTATTTATTTATGAATTTGGAAAATTATAAAAATTTTGCTAAAAGTTGACCAGCCAATTAAATATATTGTTGCGAAGAATATTGATAAATAAGCTTAGAAAAGATATATTATGTGAAATGCAAAAAAATATGTAAGCTTTGGCTTTGACATTATTATCCTATTACAAAGGCTTATTCATATAATAATAATTCTGGTGGGCTACTACAATAAAAATGTTCTGGGCTTAAGTCTTGTCTGATGAAAAGTCATAAGTAATCTTAGGATTTTTTTTTTAATAGTTAGCCTATAGCTAATCTAGTTAACTAACAACTTGTTATTAAGAAATATAAGATAATGGTTTCAGTTTGTTGTGGATTGTAAAGTGAATGGTTAAATGCTGATTGTTAAAATAAAAATGCAATTGTAATATGATGTAATCTTTCCCACTTACTAAATATATAGCCCTATGATGTTAATCCTGTGGCTACTTTAACTTCCATTATGTCTTATTAGTAGTTTGATATAAGATGGAGTAATTAAAACTGCCAAATGCCAGTTGTAAGCTAAAGATTTTTGTTTGAGACAATACTTGAAAGTGGTAGAACTTTACTATCATTAATTTTTACTGAATATTTTAAAAGTTTATTAAAAATGAATAGAAATTTCTGTCTAAGTATTTTCTAGTATACAAAAGAATCTAGAATAAATGCTAATTTTTATATTTTAAATGAGAGAAGCAATTAAAAAAACAACCTCATTAAAACAAATTGAATCTGGAAATTATTATTCATTTTAATAGAAATTATTGTATGACAGTCTAACAGTTTTAAATTATTTTCTTTTAGTTTTAATCTGATATATATATATATATCATACTGGGCAACTTTCACCAAATATCAACAGAGGATGCCACTAGGTTTCTAGCCTAGGAATTATTTATTTTTGGTTGACCTGGATAGTCATTAAATGCCTACACAGTTGTTCTCTCTATATAAATTAATTATTGCCACTATATCAGGTAGAATAGAGATTCTTGGTAAAATAAACATTTGGTAGGGCAGATAATAGTAAGCAAATGCCAGGCAAATCTAACATTTAACAACACTGTTTATTATTGAAATAAAAATAAAACAAAAAGTAATTGATAGCTTACATTAATGGATGGATTTCAGCTATAGTAAGCTCAATCATATTAAATTAGTATAAACCTTTTTAAATACATAGTTATTGTCTGTCAGTTGATTATTTCAATTTTCCCCTTTTGAATTAATTTTATTTATTAAATAATTGAGTGTGAATATCATAGAACCCTCAATGCACTTGAAAATTGCAGATGTGTGCATATCTCTATAAAAGCATTACTTATTAATTAAGCGTAGACCAACTTTATTATCATACAATCTTACACATGCAGAATTTTTATAACCCAGCTCAAATGGTGCAAGACTCAAGCCACAAGAGGAACTAGATAATGAACAATGAGAAAGGCCTACAAGTAACCCATGTTAAATAACTGAAAATGTACAATAAGGGATGGAAAGATTTACTGCTCTTGACCCAATGCAAAAGCAATAATGACTGCTAATCATATAGCAAATAAACATGGGTTCATCATCATCATTATCAACCATTATCAATCCACTGCAGGATGAAGGTTTCTCCAAGTTTAATCCATCTTCTCTGATCTTTAGCTTCTCTTCTCCACATCACCCCTGCACACTTTCTTATTTCATCCATCTCACATGTGGTCTCTTTCTGGGTCTTTTACAATCTCTTGGAATCCAGTTTAAAATTTCAATTGTCCATCTATTATCATCTCTTCTAGCAATATGTCCAGCCCAACTCCACTTCAATCTTTTAATTTTTTCAATGACATCAGTAACACCTGTTTGTTCTCTTACCCATACATTGCGTTTTCGATCTCTTCTTGTTACTCCCAACATCCATCTCTCCATACTTCTTTGAGTGATCTGAAGTCTCTGTATTGCTCTTCTATTAAGTGTCCAAGTCTCAGATCCATAAGTAAGAACTGGTAAAACACATTTGTTAAAAACCTTTCTTTTCAAACACATAGGCATATTTTCTTTTAATATCAAATTATTTCTACTAAAAGCATTCCAACCAAGTTTATGGAAAAATATATAAATGAGTATGGGCAAAAATTTAGTTGAACCCAATGCTAAATAAAAAAAAAAAAGGCCCAATGAATAAACCTCCCCATGGTAATTTAAAAGGGCTTATTTTTATGCACTCACACACAAGCCAATACTCTGTTTCTCTCGGGCATATATAATCACACAAGAAAACCTATTATTTTAGTGGTTTGCATATATATAAAACATTATACACACATTCACATACATCAAGGAAAAAAGAGTAAATATGTTGAGTTCTGAGACATAAATTACTTCACACACAAAAATATTAATTCTTAGTCTCTTTTTTTAAAAACTAACTTATAAGATTCATTTTACTTTTGCTCAGAAAATCTAAATTGTTATTAATTATAACAATGATGAGATGGGAAATGGGTAAAAAAAAATCTACTTTATCTTTCTTTCTAATAACACTTAACTTTTTTTTTTTTTAAAAAAAAAAAAAATTGATTCTAGAAAACTGGTATTTTTGTTAAATGACTTCAACTGTCAAAGACATTTAAGGGTTAATTAAAACCGAAATATTTATTGTCTATGATACCTATCTAAAAGGCACAGATCAATAAACAAAAATTAATAAAATTAAAATATAAACAAGTTATATATGAGAAAAATATGAATATAAAATAAGAGTTAATGAAACTAAATTTATATACACCCTTAGATCACTGACTGGTTTATCGATATCTACAAAAAAATAGTTCTAGAAACTTTTTCTGTTCAGATTAATCAAATGAGTGCATGCTCTTTTTTGATTGATATACTTTCTCAGGGTCTTCTTGATTCCTTGGTGATATGATGAGGTTAGCAGTTGGCTAGTTTGTAAGATCATTTTGCAGGCAAATTTAGCATATGCTGGTGAAAGAGGGGTTTATGCTGGAGAGAAGTATGTTCTTAGGAGTGCCTTAACCACACATGGCTTCTGATACAGTAACTGGAGTGATTCAGGAATTCATTTTTACAAACGGACATTTATAATACAGCACAAGCAGAATAAAGCAGTCTAATGAAGTCAGCATCACATAATCAATTAGCTTAGCATGGAATGGAATAGACAATTTGAGATAGTCTTTTATATAGCTCCACTGTTTATAGTTTGTCCCACTCAAGAATTTCAGGAATCTTCTCAATCAGCAAAACCAGCGATTAAAAATATTTTTCAGATAAGCCAGCATTTTTACATTAATTACAAAATTCCAGATTAATTACCTTAATTAAAGGATTTACAGATAACAATACTTAATGAAAATAAAACTATATTTTTGTTAAATTCTTACTTAAAAGATAAAATTTTACAGATTAAATATTGTCTCTGAACTCTATAAAATTTTTAACAGAAAGATAATAAAATTTATTACAAAGTTCGTTTTTTTTTTAAAAAAAAAAAAAAAATTGTTGCATTATAATATACAGTTAATTTTAAAATATTTTTCTAATAAAATGTTCATGTATATACATATTACTGCACTCATTAAAACAACTTAAAAAAAAACCAACTTGAATTACAATTAAATTTGCTCAGCCAACAGACATACAAGTTCAGTAAAGCACTTCAGTATATATATTAGCTTTTTTTCACGTGTTATGTAGTTTAGTGCATGGTATAATGGCAAACTCAAGGGCTAAAGCTCAACTGATCACAGTTCAATGTTGATCTCTGGTAGTCAAATGCCATATGACTTCCTAGCCAATAAGCTATTTGATTATTTGTGCTCTGCATATGCACTAAAAATTTGTGGGTCACAACTCAATTCATCATTTTTGATGCCTGAATATCATACTGTCTTCTGAAAAAAAAAAAAAAAAACATTTATTATTTGTTTGTTTATGTAATATGCATTGTGAATGAATTTTTCAACAAACATTTACTGAAAAGAATAATTTTGTTATTTCAAAGTTTGCTTCATTTTGATGTTATTGAAGTTTATATTATTAAGATGTGCTTTATCTACTGTATGTAAAAATTTAAGGAAGTCTTTAGTTTGATGTCAATGAAATTTATGTCATTGAGATGTGGTGGACTGCATAGAATTCTTTCATTTATCTTTTGTGTGTAAAAAAGTAAGAAAATCTTTAGTAATAGCATTAATGTTTCAATTTTTTTTATACTTTATATAACAAAGCATTGTTGATTCAGATATGGAAGTTGCCATACTTTAAAGAAATTGATCTGTATATTAGTGGTGGCTTAGCTCCTAAGTTCCTGAAACCAATAATATCCAGCAAAAAAGTGAAAAGTATGTCTTATCAATAATTTTCATGGAAGAGCAGCAAAGTTCTTTTTTAAAATTTAATTATTAGCTACAATATCCTATCTTAAAGAGCAGGGAAATTAGACTTAAAGACTAAATATATATATAAAAAAAAAAAATTACTATCCAATATATTTTATTTATTTAATATATATATAAAAACAAATAAATCAGAATTGCAACTAATCCAAGACAGTTTCACCACTTATGGCATGCTTCACATCAAGATTCTCTTTCTAGATGCTTAATTAAGAATCCCTTCAATAATTACTGCATACAAAATGGACTTTTTTTTAAGGCTTTGACCAAATTTACTTTTGTATCCAGTAGCTCGGTTTGATTTTCCAGCATTGTTGAAGTATCACCATTAGTTTTATAATCATTGTGTTTAGTGCCTTCAGGAATGAAATTTAACATCTTCCAACTTCATGAGGATATCACAAATGCAAACCATGTATCATGATTATCAAATCTGTGCATATAATGACAGAATTGGTGAACATAATAATGCCGTGCAGGAATCTATATTGTTGAATTTTTACAAATTTCTATATAATAGTTAGCCATGTTTTATTTACTGTCTAAATAAGCACAACTTTAATTAATGTGTAGTCAGTTGCTTGAAGAAAAGTGGTGTTCAAGCTTTAATGTTAATGACTGAGCACAACATTTAATTCATAGACTAAATTGAGTCTTTTTCCCCCCTCAATTAGGATTTTATCTCCAAATCTTAAGATCCGGATTCAATGAGTCTTTCTACTGGATTAAACTACTCAGGGAATTTATTTAGACTGATGAACATTAATAGACATTTCCAAAAGCTTTTTCTATCAATATTTGTTAATATTTTTGCCAAACCAGAATAGCAAAAAATGAAATATATATATATTTGCTGCTGCACCACTAAAGAAATCATAAAATGAAAATCTTAACATTTATTCTTCTATCTTGCAGCAAATAGAAAATAACCAAATTTAACTAAGCAGAATAGAATCCAAAAGATTTCCAGACTGCTATCGGGTCAATGGTATTAGATTGTTAATTAATCATTCGCTTCTTATAATAAGATGTCTAATTAGGTTTGCCATGCCACTGATATTCATTTTTATAAGCAAACACTTTGTAATACAAGCATATATACTAGTTGGATTGTAGCCAATCTAGCTAACCTTATTACTGAAAATTTTGAATGATTATCTCATCTTTTAGTTTGAAGATAATGCATAGATGGAAAACTACTAAAATCCTTGCCCATCATCACTTGACAATCCTGATAGATAACACTTGGATTATTTAGAATCTATTTGATCTTTATGCTTACCTATATACTTACCCCACTTATATGTAGTAAGGATTCAAATGTATCAAAATATTATATACTGAACTCCTGGGTATTTATAAGTTTATCCTTGAATCCGTTACGATTAAATCTATGTGCTCCTAATATTAAATTCATATTGAATAATTTCATTATAGCAAAAAAAAAAGTTAATATTTTTATTATAATTAATATAATTGCTTTTATAATTTAAGTCTACATACATTTTATAAGTATATATACACACACACACCTATGCAGATATTATTCATTTACATAGTTTACAATTTCTTAGATTTATATATATATATTGCACATGCATTTTAAATCATGGCTTTGGTAGTAATTTTGTAAAGAATCTATCTTTGACTTGATTATGTTTTATGGATGAGACTAAAAAATTCATTATTATGAGTGGGTTCTTTTAAGGTGCTTGTGTCCAACTCATGAAAGCAGGACAAATGATATTCATTATTTTATAAAAGAAATGAGTGAATATAAATCAACAGCAAGAAAAGAGTAGGAAAAGAGGAAGATATGAAGTTGACACCTTGTCATTTTTATTTGCTTTATGATGTAAATAGATAAGATGTATATTTAGTTGCATTATTAAATTCTAATGCTTTAAATCAATTTTTTAAATTAAGAGAATGATTTAGTAATCAATTTTATCATTTATATATATGTGTGTGTGTATTATGGATAATTTTTTCAATACTTATTAGTATTATTTAATTGTTGTATTTGGCATTAATTTTGAATACACTAACATTCATCTGATTTTTGTCATTTAAAAAGTGGTTTGATATATATGCTTTATTTGTTCTGTGCTGTTTGATATATTGATAGAATGGACAGTCTCAGAGCTTCAATAGTTCATGGAAATTCTTAACTGAGTAAAGTAAAAAAACTCAAGTATGATTAATTGAATGGAACTGTTGGGCTCTGTCTACCACACAAGTGCTTGAGCATCACATCATTTTAGCAACCATATAATTAAGTTTTCATTTATATATCATTAGCTATTCCACTTCCTAATCACTTTTTTTCTAGTTAAACCATTTTTTTTTGTTTGTTTGTTTGTTTGTTTTTTGCTATATTTTTTATTACTTTATTTTTTTGGTCTTTAAATTTCACCTTTTCTCTCTCTGCATAAATCACTTATTTGCCAAGTCTGATTTTACCTCACAGTACTCTATTTTTTTGACATTATATATATATAGCATTTGTAGATTTGAATATTTTAATGGACTTAAGATATTAGTGTATGATTTTTGAACAGTGAAACTACATTTGACTGAAAGCTATTTTGATTGATAATTCCATCTACTTTTATATTTTTTTAAGAGATGGTGATTTGTCATGTTTTTATTTTTACTCTTTTGATTAAGTTCCTGAAAGCACCCCTCCCCATCCACTCCCAGGATTTTATTTATTTATTTCACAAATTTCATTTATTTCAATTAGCTTGTCATATAGTTCAATTTTCACCTATATATATATATATTTAATTGAAATTGATATACTTTGTTAATGAGTGGATAGGAAGCTAATGCATCAGATTCCTCTCTAATTGCAACAATGTATTTTCTTTTCCTGAACTTCTCTTTTATTGATCTTTTCAGTATATGAATGGGAGCAGACCTACCATGGCATTTCATATGAAATTTCAATGGTATTTTATTCTTGGGATACGGAAATATTCCACCAAGGATTTTTTATTTTTATTTTTAGTAAATGTAAACTGGTGATGGACATAGTAACATTAGAAAGCTGTTTAAATCTGTCTAAAAGAGCTTTATTCTCATAAAATTATTCTGTTGACTGGTGATGAGGAAAAAATGAAGCTACCTGTATCAATGTTTGTTTACATTTATACATTGAGTGTGATTAGTATGACTATGAATCTTCCTTTTTTTTTTTAACTGATATACATTTACAAATGGAAATTATTTGTTGATTTCAATTGTCATAGTGAACTTGATGTTGTCTTGGCAGATGTTCAATAATTTAAGAACGTTATCAATATTCTATTATGAGATCAAAAAACAATCATGTTATCAATTCATCTCGGCTGTTCATATAGTTGTTTAGTTATGGTATTAAATAGATGATATTGCTGAACCTATTGGAAAAGAGTTGTTAAAGGAAAACTAGACCTTGAAAGTGATCATAAGATATGGGCAAAACATAGGTAGAGATATGCAACATTATATTTACATATGGATATGGAAAAGAAGTTTGGCTCATACACTGCAAGATTTGTAAAGAAAATTAATATGTTGAGGATTATTTCTATATGTAAATATTGTTGTTGTCAAATTTTCTTTGAAAGCAGACCTTATCAGAGAAATTAATAAGCTCATATTTGTGTTTAATAAACATTATTCACTTAAATGTATCTATATATATATATATATATATATATAATGAAATAGATCATCATTTAGGAAGTCATGTAATGTTTGTGTACCAACCAAGGTGATTCTGCAATGCAAAAATTTTTATCTGTTCAATCTGCCACTTTAATATTGTAATAAATAATTAAATCAAAATACTGGTTAATTTTCAAAATTTCATTAGCTTTCTTTACTAACAGATTGGTTTAAAATGATGTAACAAAATAAAATATCTTTAGATAATTGTATAGCTTTGATAAAACTTGAAAAATTGATTACTTCTTTAACATAAGGTGCTGTTTAAGTTTTTTGCTATTTCAAATAATCAAGTTTCAATAAAATGTTTGTTTTTTTTTGTTATATTGTATTAGTTTTGTTAATTTAAGTCAATAACAAAAATTAATATATATATATTTTTGCTCTAAATAAGTGATTGAGTCCCTGTAATTTTTTTTAGATTTCTTCTAATTCGCTTTTCATTTTTTATGTTCAAGAGATGGGGGCGGGGTAGTTATTGATTTATTATCTAGCAGCCACAGTACACCTAACCAACTACTTACTATCTTTCAGGTCAAATGCTAATAATGCATTTCTTTTTTCTGGAGGTAAATTACTTTTTGAAGATACTTTAATTAAAATTTGATATATTTCCATTTTCACGTATATTTAACTTAAAAAATAATATCCTCAAGTGGTAATTTTGAGGATGTAATAATAAAGTTGAAATCTTTAATTAGAATACTTAGTTCAGTCTTTACCAACATATGATCATAAGATTTTGGACTTTTACATATTTTTAAATTCCGAATGTATTTTCTGTTTATTTTTTATTAAAGCAATTTGTCTGATTAGTCTTTTTACAAACATTCAGCAACCTAATCTGTTTTATATAAGCTGTGAAAAGTTCTTTCCTCAAACACTTCTCTGCAAGATTCCCCAAAAATCTTTTTTAAATTAATTTTTTAACCATGAAAACTTTCTTTACTATTTTAAATTTTTTGATTTGATAATCGATAGTTTATTAAAAAATGAAAAAATTAGGAATTAATAAAAATAAAAGAAATTTTAATTGTATAAATTTTAATTTTTTAATATACAGTGCAATCGCTGGTATTGTAATTGCAAAATGCCTTTGGAAAATGGCTGATCTCTATTCAAGCAAGCATGTTTAAAATTTATAAATCTAATGACATTTAGGTATTGTATCTTTTGCATTTTATCATCATCAGTTTTCATCAAAAGAAAAGTGATGAAAAATAGTGTTTTTTTTCTTTATGTTTTATTGAGGCAGTGTAATTTTCAAATTAAATTGTGTCATCAATTTGTACATATATATATTCAACAAAGAAGCTATTATAGGTTAATGAAGAAAAAATTTTAGTCTCAGGGGAATTGTCAATTAATAGTAATTTATAATTTTCTGGCAACATCAAAATGCAAAAGTTATCTCTGTTTAGGATGAATGTAATCTCCTTATTTCTATTCTTTATTTTAACAATTCATAGAAATATTTAATTTAATATATGTATAAGTTAAAAATGTATATAGTATTCTATTTTTTTTAATGGTTATCTTATGTAAAAATTTTAAAAAATTGTATCATAATTATATGCATATTATATATGTGTAATAAGAATATTTGATATTATATATTTATGTTTAAAACATAAATAGTATTCAACTAACCATAGATTTTTATATGGATGTGAAAGCTTAGAACGAGATGAGTAAATAATGGGGATCTTACTGAATATGTGTAAAAGAGAAATATCAATAAATTATGCACTTTCTTTTGCAGGTTTAACAATTTTTTTTATAATAGTTTTAACTATCTAGTAATCTTTATCATATTTTTTCTTTCTTTAATAAGTGAACTATAAAAGCATTGTTAAAAGTTAAAGATTTTATAGTTTTATTTAGAAACAGGTTTTTTTTAAAAAATAAAAATAAATCATAGTATGTTTAAGAAAATGAAAAATAGTAATTAAAAAAAAAAAGTTTATCATGTGGGAGAGTTAAAACTGAGTTTACTAATCATATAAAATCTGGCAATACATAAATCTTTGAACATTTTCTCAAGTTTGATGAAGGGCCATAAGCAACTAAAGAAAATGAATGGGAACATGTAAGTTAATTGCCTAAACAGAGAAATGTTATTAATGTAACAAATTGAAAGCAAAAAAGAATTTGAAAGGAATTGAAAAAGCAATTAACTAATTGTACACAAAAGAAAATTTATTGAGCACAAATGGAATTTGAAAGTCACTTTTTATCAGGGATAAATTATTATAATGAAAAATGACTAAAAAGGTGAAAACAAATAAAAAAGGCAGTAAAGAGTACTAAGTGATCATTTTGTAGCATAGAATAATTATTATTTATATTCTTTGCAGAATTCTTAGTTTGGATGTAATTTCAACTTTTTTTTTATTTTTTATGGGTGGTTGGAAAAGAGTAATAGGAGTTGAAACTTCCAAATATAATTCTGTTTTATTTTGATTAAAGGTGGGGGGGGGGAGGTATGAACAGGGAGTAAACTTTAGGAAAATATTAAATTGAAGGAATGAATGGTAATCTGGGATAAAAATAAGCAAAATAATACAGTATTGGAAAAGTTGTTAAAAAGAATTGCATTTCAGATCTCTAACTTTTACTACAAAAAAAATGGGGAAGATGGAATGTTTTATTGTGACAAATCTTGTAAGAGAAGTCTAATGTTGGATCTAAGTGTAACCAAGATTAATTAATGGAAAATGAATAAGATCTAATCCTAATAAAGATATAGTGAAGAAAAGAAAGTTTTTGAATTATTAATAATGCATCTCAAAAGAGTTTCCATTTCTGATCTACTAACTTATTTAAAATATTAAAGTCCAAAGTATGGAAATGGCATAAACTCTTCTACAAATGAAATAGGAGTGACTTTAAAAATCTTACTGTGTGGTGGATAGTAATATTTTAAATTTTTTCAAATGCTTAATAGAAAATTGAAGTTGTGTAAATCCTTTATTCTGTTACTTACATAATTGATTAGAGTATTGAAAATAATGTTTCTAGAGAATAAATAAAATAAGGAAAATTGAATTAATTGTTTTTTGTTTTTATTTTTTTATGAAAAATGTCTTACGAAAAAGAGGTTGGAGATAATTAGGTAGGCTAAAAGGGAAAGAAAGATAAATTGGTAGATGTTCTGAAACTTTAATTACAGAATTTTTCTAAATAATTGTACTTATGTATTTTTGAAGAATAGATTTAAAAAATAACAATATTTGGAGAGGATTGAGTGAAACAATATGTGACTTCTGCCTGATAACTAATGATAGTAAAGAAAATACATGGCAAAAATTTTCTTTACATACAAACAGCTTAATCTATTGATAAAGACTAAAAATAGTTCATCTAGTCAATTTTTTTTTTCTCCTTTCCTTTTATTCCTTGAATGACAACTTTAGCTTTAAATTAAAAAAAACAACAACTATTGGAGTCCTGATTTTAAAAATCTGAATAAATTAAATATTTGATCTAACACCATTGATAATTATGCATTGTCACATGATTATTGTACAATTAAGACATTTAAATCTGCCATTGGCTAAGAGACATACATTTATATACACCATTATCAGCCATTGACCATCCGCTGTACAGTATATGATAGCAATTTATAAAAATAGTCAAATAATACTTTTTTATGTAGGTTATATTTACTAACATAGTCACCTCAGCTACCATCAAATATTAGCAGTGAATAGATATCTAGCTAATTGGAAAACAAAAATAATTTTGTTCAGCATCATTAGTTTTATTAGCGATTTTGATACAGACAATAGTTGGAATTACTGGTTCTTACAATAAGTCTCATCTTGGAAAAATACACAAAAATTTCTTTAAACTTGCCTTACTCAGTTTTTTATTTCAAAGTCAATCCTACAAAATTTTGCTGCCATTTAATAATTTGCTTATCGAAATCTGTATTACAAGTTTTTATTGGAAAAATGTGCCTGTAATACTATATACTTGTTTTAATAAATTTTTTTTTTTTTTTTTGAGTTGGAGATGAATTCTTCATTAAGATGATGTGTTAATAATCCTGATAGCTTTTGTTATATATGTTGTAAGTTTTGTCTACATACACAAAGGAGAAGCATTATGGACTTTGTAAAATATCTTTGTTGATTGTGGGGAAAGCAACCATCATTCATGAGTCATTAGTAGATAGAGAAAAAAATCATTCCCTTCCATCATTTCATATTAACTTTGGATTAATGAAACAGTTTGTCAGCGTCTTGGATAAGAGTGGCAATTGCGTTAAATATATCTTATGAATCTTTCCTGGAGTTAGTATGGAATAATTGAAAGCAAACATGTTATAATAAATATCACTTTTACAGTGATTATGTATGCTAGCTAGCCAACAATCACGTCAGCTATTAGCAAATTGTTAGTCAGTGACTGGTGTCTAGATATTTTTTTTGGAAAATGAAGCAAGGCTGGATAATTGCTAAAATTCTCATTACCCGATAATATGTGAGCCTGCTGAATTAACAAGCAGAGTATTTAACTTTAATTTTTATTCACATGCATATTTAATTAAGATAATACAGATTTTATTCAGATAGTGAAATTATAAAAAGTGAAATTTAATGATTTATTGTATGCTGTACTTTTCATATGTGTATATTTTTTATTATCAGATAGCTGATAATATGCTCCAATAAATTACTAAAAATATCCAGATTTTTACAAAATATATATATATGTTATATATAGAGCTCACAGATAAGCTCTTAACAAGCTTTGCAGAATATCCCCAATCTCAGACCAGTTTCGGCTGTTGGCTTCCTCAGTGAGGTGCTAGGATATTCAAGCATTAGATTAAAAATATTAGGATAAGCCTAGCACTTTATCTAATGGATAACTATTAAGTAGAAAATCTGAAATTTTCAGACATCCATATGTCTTCCAATCCAGCTATCTAACTTAAATAGCCATATGGGACTGTTCAGATACACCATATATTAATAACTTTAGCAATATAAAATTGCCAAAGCCTTAATAGCAAAAAATAAAATTACAAAGAAATCAAATCATAGGTCACCTGATCTAATTTAACATTAGCTTGTATTACATAGAGCTCGCAAATAAGCTCTTAGCAAGCTTTGCAGAATATCCCCAACCTCAGACTGGTTTCTGCTACTGGATTCCTAAGTGAGGTATATATTTTAATAAATATTCAAGCTTATAAGTTTAACTACAATTAAATATTTATAATCATAAACTTGTTTAACTATAATATTTTTTAATTAGTGAATGCATAATGTTATTTTGTAAAAAATACATTTTGTTTTATTAATGAATTATTAATATCTAGATAATTGATTGTGGTTTAGTAAATTTTTAATTACATTTTGATTTACAAGTGTCAAACTTTAAGTTTCAGCAACAGGTGAAACTTTTTTATTTACTGACTCCAATAAGTGTTTATTCTGTAAGGGGCTGTGATTTATTGTAAAAAGAGATAGTAATCATCATCATTATTAAATTGTTTAACTTTAAATTTAATGCTTAAAGCTAATGAAGAACAGGAATTCCTAGAGGCTTAATTAATAAAGATTTTTTTGTTGTTGTTGCTGTTCATTTTAAATTAAAGTGTTGATTATTTATATCTATATGACCTTTTTATTATGCTTGCCAGAATTTTTTTTTGTTTGTTTGTTTGTTTTTGTATATAATTTAAATATATAAAGATTTTAAGTAATGTGAAAGAAATTAGATTTGAGCTTTCATAGTTTTAATTGAAAAGGGTACCTTCATAGGCAAGTAATGTTAAAATTGGAAAATGTGCGTGATTATTGGCTTTTACTTGGCTACCGGAAAATTAAAAGCAATATTGAAGTCTTAAACTGGGTCCCAAGATATATGAGATAGATGGATAAGTAATTAATAATGAATGATGTGGGGGGGGGGAGCTATGGATCAAACAATTGGATTAAGCTTAAAAGGGTGTTCATCCTGTAATAGATTAATAATGATAGCAAAATTATATTAAGATAATAAAAGTTCTAAATACTGAAATATTGGTAGGGAAAATGGTAAAGAAAAGATATCTTCTAGAAAAAAAGAAAAGAGGTTTATAATTTCAAAAAGGAAATTGGGAAAAACTGGATTGACAAAAATAGAGTAATTATAGGATTGTAAGATCTTACAGATATATCATGAAATATAATATTTATGAACAGTTAATTTTAGTACTAAAATAACAACTGTAAAGAGTAATGAGACTGTTGTTAACTCCAGTATTCAATCTAATTACAACTTTATAGATATATAATTTGTAGGTGAATGTTTCTGCCCCTCTTGTTTTATTAATGTTTATTGACTTCCATTAATTGTACATACATACATCCTCTTTTCTCCATTATTTTCCAAAGTTATCTTGCTATGATTATGAGAATGTTATAAATTCTAAATAAGTGCTCAGCCATATAATTTTTATAGAACTAATAAACTCTATTCATGCATATAAGTGCACATATTACTTCTGTTACATTTAATATATGAGAAGTGTAAACTGTTAACTCGTCATTGCATATCATAACATTTATTTTGCGTGATAAATAATCTTTGTAAGAGAAAATTATTAACTTATCATAAAGAAAGAAATACTTTCAATGACTTGATGAATAGAAAATAAATTAGTATCATGAAAAGCTTATAGAGTGCATAGAAATCTGGAATGAATATAAAATATTTTATTTGAAATAGATATTCATATTGCCTATAGTTAAACAGTTTTGTTGAAATATTTTGCCATTTTATTTTTGTTTTGTTCACTTCTCTGTCATTGAGTTTTAGCATGGAACAGCAAAAAAATGAATATTTGTGGAAGAAGTGTATATTAAACGAAGTCTAGTAAATTAAAATGAGAAACATAATTTTCGCTAATATAAATGCTAAAACTTTATTTTGAAATAAACAACAACAAAAAAAACATTCAAGATGTAATGGCCTTTGATCTGTTTCCCCAGATGATTTGTATGTGTGTGTATCAAGATATGATGTTAAAATGTGGAAGGATAATGGATTAAGTTTTTATGTTAATACTGTAATACTTGTTGCAAAATAACTTGATCTTATTTAGAGTACAAAGCAAACATCATAGTTATTAACTATTTTTGCTTCTTAATGAAAAAGGTTCATTAAAGTTTATTATATACCTTTAAGTACTGTGATATTATAATAAATTGTCTTTTGGGAAAGGGGAGAGACATAACAAGCAGTAACAAACAACTGCTAAGTGTTACTGTTTATTTAGTTACCCCAGCCTCCTTTAGGCAAAAAAAATTAATCCCAGTGTTATTTAGATATGGTCAGTTATTCATGATCTATGATGACCATTTGCTTTTAAATAAAATTATTACTACTATCATGAATGCAGGAGAATTAACAGTCTGCTATTTTAGTTTAAAGAATGAAGAAATGTAATTTTTTTTAGCATTTGTTGAATTTTTATCTAACTATTATGTATGTTTATTAATAATTTTTATTAGTCATTCATTAGACTAGAGATTATCCACTTAACAAATAATATTTCTGTAGTGTATTGATAAAGATATATATGAGATTGTGATCTGGGCCAACTGATGAGTGCTGGTTCAGCACTAAATATGTATCTCTGGGATTATACATCTTTTTCACATCTTTGGTTATATGCTTAGGAATACATCCCTCCACAAGTTATTAAAAGGAGATAGAAACCAGCCTCGACTTTGTGTGAGAGTGGTGTAGTGAAAATTACACAACAGAAATATTACTCATTATGTGTGTTCGTTACTTCTCTGCCAGATTTGTTTTAGTAGTATTGTTTTACTTTTTCCATGTTCTGGGTTTTAATTTATATTGGTATGAATATTTTATTTAAGTGTTTTAAAGCATGCATTATTATCATTAGATATCTTTTAAAAGATGCTTCTTATATATTAAATCAGATTATATTTTCCAAGTCTTTTGATCTTTACTTCTATTTTTGAAATATCTGTAGCTATTTTGGCTCTATGAGATGACTTCCATTTTTTTCTTCTCTTGCCTCTTTTTTTCATAACTTTTATATTTCCTTCCAACACATCTTTCATAGGTCTTCTACTTCCATATCTATTTATATAATGCCTTCAGTTTCTATTACTCCTCACTTTTCCTAATTGTTTACATTTCTGTTTCATATAAAACTATATTCCAAACAGAACATTGTAATATGTATTTTTCTTAGCCCTAATATGATCTCAATGATGCACAAAATAGTCTTCTACAATTATTAAAAAGCTTTGGCTGCCATAATTTTTTTAATGCTACTTTCATCATCATTTATTCACCTTCCCAACTGTTTAATAGTATTACCTTCTATTCAGTTACTATTTTTAATCCTTTCTTCTACCTGCTTATTTCCAATTACTTCAGTTACATTTCTATCACAAATTTTTTTAAGCTCTATCACTAAATACTATTTAATATTTTATTAAGTGCTATGCTTTATACTTAGTTTTTTATTAACAAGTTTTATCATTAATGCAGTTAACATTTATGGAAAGGAATATATTCTGTGTAAATAATTACTATTTAAACACACTTTTATTTATATATACAAAAATATATCTTTTGTGTGTGTGTGTGTGTGTAAAGAAAGTGCATATGTTTGTATATATTTGTGTGTTTTTATATGAAATTCCATACAGTGCACCGATATATAACTGTGGGAATTTTTTTTTTTTTAATGATAAAGATTTATTATTATATTTGAATTATTTATTTTTTATGTTTTAGAAAAAGAAAACAGCAGTAGAAGAATTAGAAGCCATAGAAAAGGTACATTTTTATATATCCCCCCCCCTCTTCATTATTTTCTAATTCTTATGTGATATTGACTATTTGTTGCACCTTGGTAAACATTTGCTTTTAGTCTCTGTTTCCAATTTAAAGATTTAAGCAGTTCAACGTTTCCCATCACATTTCCAACAGCTCCAGTTGATCCTTCCGTGCCATAAATCAATTCGTGTGTATTTATGGAACAGGTACAAAATTGATTCTAGTAATGGAACAGATCTTATAATCCTGTCTATCTAGTTCATAATAAGTATTTTGATTTATTCATTTGTCTAATTAAGTATTTAAATAAATTATAACTTTACAGATGGTACAGAAGTAAAAAAAAAAAGGAGAGAAAAACATTAATTATAGTAAATGGGGAAAAAGATATTAAAGTAAGGCATTATTTCCTAAGGTATATCTATCTGAGAATTTGCGTGCTTGTTTTGTGCTGCCCTCTATGTGTTTTTATCTATGTAAGGGCAGTTTGTAAAAATTTTTGGAAATATACATTACATTACAAATTTAATTTCAGAAAGCTTTATTATTTTGATAGAGTTCTATTTATTACCCATGTTGAATTATGATTTAAAGGTTTATCTATATAATAATGTATGCATATTTTAACTAAAAAATATAATGATGAAAATTATATTTATAAATTGTATAACTTCACATCATATGGACATATATATATATATATTTAATTGCCTGTGCATTGTGTAAGCACACTCTCATAAATATTACACATATATTCTATTGTAGACAGCTACATATCTAAAAAAAAAAAAAAAAAGCTACACTACATCGCATTGTTATTTGTTTTATTTTTTTAAGAACATGTTTAATAGTGTTAACTGCTTAAACATATTGTATATATTACTTTAATAACTAGGTGTAATGTTTGAAAGGGAAGTAGGAAGGGTGTATAAAACTAATTTTTATGGCTTCAGCTACTATTTGCCTGCAATATTTTTGCTTTGAGATTCTTCACAAGGTGAGTAGTAAGTTGTCATAAAATAATTTGCTTCCATATTTAAAGAATCATAAAATTGAAATGACTTTTTTTTTTGTTGTTGTTAAAGTGGAAAACTCAATATGCCTGTTTTAATATGCTTCTTTTTGATGTCAGCTATTTTTAAATTTAATTGTTAACTTTAAAGAGGCAGTGGAAGTTGGGTTCTCTTTTAGGCTTCAGACTTATTATCATATTAAATAAATCTAATATTTAAAAAGGTCACCAATGTAGGTTGTGGGAGACGAAAGGGATTTATATTTTTTCTTTCAATAATTTTTTAAAAACAATGATTATAATATAAATGTTTTTATAATATGATTGTCTGAATTATATGTTAATCTATCTATTGTTTAAAATCACATTGTTTTATTTGAGCTTACATTAGAATGAAATATTTAGAATTTATCATAATTAAATAAATCTAGAATATAAAACAAGTTTATTTCCAAAAAATAGAAATAAGAAAAATGCAGAGCAACATTTGAAGCAAACTTGTAAAATAAGTGATAAAAATTTGTAGGATGAAAGAGTTAGTATTTAAAAACAGAAGCAGGCTTTAAAAAAAATTTCTGATGGTGGGCCAGAAAATCATAATTGGGACTTAATATGGAAAACAAATCAATTAGGAATAGGCTAACAACTATAAAAGATTTTTATTTATTAATACATGGAGCCTACTAGTATGGCCCACAGACTCTACATGAATATTGGACCTGATATATCCACATTGTAGTGTATCGTAAATGAAGTAGTCTATGATGCAACATGCCGGATTCTACTAGAGAGGCATTGATTTCACACTACATGTATCCCAGCTGATAAGTTAGCATTATTGGACCAACCTCAAAAGGGGTAGTCAAAACCAACAAAATGGAATGTATGTACTCATTTATCAACCTGCTAGTGCAGAGAATGGCTCTGGCATACATCTACCAAACCAGTGCCAGCAATGGATGAGCCAACATTAACAAAGTGCATTTATTATTCATCTGTACAATTTTATTATGTCAATAAATATATTTTTAAAATAACTATAAAAATGAAAATAAAGTTTGGAAATGCCATTTAATGTTAGCTGAATGGAATGCCACTATTTCTATATTCTAGTTGGATTGTTAAATATTTTAGGAAAAATATATTTTATATTTTTTCTTATACATTGATCAGTTAGTTGTACAATTTAATATAGGATGCAATATTTCAATTGGTTTTATTCTCTCTCCTTTGGATGTTTGCTGACCTAACTATTAACAGTCTAACATGGAAATTGAATCAATAACTTTTAAATTTGTGAATAATGAATTTAAAGGGCATTCTTAAATTTCTAGCCTTTGACAGGGAGCCTACTTGGTTAGAACATCATCTTAAATTCAGTATTTAGGAATCTAAAAGTTATCAGTTCAATCATCATATTCGATTTCATTGGTTAGGCAAGCGAGTCTTAAAAAAGAAGAATAATTTTTGACAATTCACCTAGATAATGGTAGTAGTATAATATATAATTATAAATAAAATGACAGTACCATAAACCTTCAGACAAATATTAAGAGTAAAAATATATGTTTGTATAATTATTTGTAAAGTAATTTTATTGATTCAGAACAAATTCCAAGCACTGTAAATTAAAGAAAATTTTTATTAGTGACTCAATTATAAAGTTGAAAGCAATTTCAGTATCCAAGTTTCCAGCAACAGTAGTTAATAAATAAATAGTAATAACAACAATTAAGCATACACTTTAATTGATATACATATAACCTAAACTCTTGTGGATAGTGGTTAACATTTTCACATGGATACCTATGATCTGTGGTTTCAATTTGAGTAAAACCTGAAAAGTTTTTTTAATTCTTAGTAATTTTGAGATTTTTTTTTAGGGTAGCCAATTCTAGCCAACTAATTATTAACCAGTAAATAAGTATCTAGACAGTCTTAGTTAGAGGATAATACAAAAAAGGAAAACATAAATGATAATATCTTGAATTTGACTAATCTATTAATTATTCTCATTTCCTATGGCAGGCTATTTAAAGATCTTTGCATATCACTTCAATTTACAAATTCATTGCTTTATTAACTTGTATTTATATGTTATTGCTGTATAAATAATTTGATCATCATCTACTAATATACTGATATTTGCATGATAATTTCTTAATCTACATTTCATGGCTCTTTCTTTGTTTTTAATTCTAGCGTCAGTGTACTACATTAACCCTATAATACAGCTTACATTCACATTACTTTTTTTAAACAAAATGTTACAAAAGTAAAAAATGACTCCAAAGATGATATTAGACATTGGAATACATGTGACAACTTGGGCCAACTGCTAAGAGATGATTTGTGTTGAAATGCATTTTGTGAACATTTTCTTTTTGTAACCATATGTTTGAAAATAACATTAATTGGTAGTGTGTTATTAGAAAAAAGTAGATTTTATCTTTTACTAAATATACAATAAAGGAGCTATATTCATTTTGTTTACATGTAATTAAATTATTGTAGACTTGTGTGCAAAAATGCTCTAGTATTAGGTTGTGTGGTTTTGTGAAAACTCTAATGAAAATTCACTTGATTATATTCACTAAGCATAAAAAATTTTTAAAAGCCCTTTAGCCATTTTTAAATATTCCTTATCCTTTCCTTTTTGAAGTTTATTTATTGCAGTGATTTCTTTTTTATAATTAAGATAATAATTTTAAAATAAATCTTTGCTGCTAATTTTTTTTTTTTTTTTAATAGTTTAAATTTTTTCATTTCTACTCATTGTAGTGCTAACATTTTTAAAGTTAAGTTCTTTGTTTTTAAACTTTTTTAAAACTAACATTTTAGCTTGTCATTAATAAACAGTTGGTTAAAGGAATTGGATATTTAATTATTATAGTCAAATCTCAGAAACATCAAATACTAGAGACCTTCAGTATTTGTTAATATTAACCAGTTTTGTGTTGATTTTAAAGAAGAAATTGTATAGAAAACTATAACAATTCATGTTAAACTTTTACTTTTAGTAAAAAAAAAAAAAAAGTATGGTTTTAATGTTTAAATATTTTATAATAAATAACTAAAATATCATATCTAACAGCTATATATATGTATTCAAATTTGCAAATGTTTGTTCATCCTCATAATGAAGTGGTTTCTTTCTTCTTTATAAACTAATGCTAAATGCACTTTTGGTGAAATTTACTTAGTGTTAGATTATAAAAAAGAAAGAAACTACTTCATTAGAACTTTGAATTAGCACATGATTTTATGCTTTTTTCAAATGTTAAACATTTATTTTAACTTTAATCCTATTATTATTAATTTCCATTTTTAATGATATTAAATATTTAATACATTAGTCATAAAATTAAATTTTGAAAAGGAAATAGTATTAAAAAAACAAATTTAAACCAATTCTTGCTAATGCATCACACCTGTAACTTTCGAAAGAAAGAAAATTGTATAATTTTCTTTACCTTCCTCACAAATCTATGTTAAAGAACATGTTGCATTGTGATAAGTTTTGCATCATGCCACTTATTACAAGTTTTGTAAAACTTCATTCTTGTAGTCTTTAAATGTTTTGTTGGGTTCAAATTCCAATAGGTATATCCTACACTTGTTGATAAGTTGTTAAGAAATTATCCTTTTTTTTAAATACTTTTTGCAATTTATCTTGCACTGTCTTATCAATAAATGGTTTCTCAGAATGATGGGATAAGTTAACAAATTGTAATTTCAAGAAATAGGCTAATTTGGTCTTAATGGGAATGATTTTGTATGAAGCCAGAAGCTTTTTGAATCATAACTAATATTTCCTGTTTAAAAATTTCACATTAAGCATATTAAGTAGCAATTCTCTATCTGTTTTAATGAGGATTGAAATCACTTTCATATAAGATAGTATTTTTTGTTAAGCATTTTTATATTAATAAATTCCAAGTGATATTAAATATGTAGCAGTTATTTTTGTTCTCTCTTTCACTTAGATAATCTATTTGTGGCTGCTTTTTCATGAATAGTGTTATTTTAATACATCTTTAATTCACACCTATAATATTAATAATTAAAAGTAATAAATGTGTGTATGTGTGGCTGTGCTTGAGTTTAAATATATAAAAGCATTTTATATATTTAAAGAATTGTGGACGTACATAAAATAATTTATCAAATAAAATTAATGAATAAACTAATGTGACCAGTAAGCTATTTGAAAACAGTAGCAATTACACATAATTCGAATATGCAATATAACTTTGTTACTTATGCTACTTATAGCTAATATTGGCAAATCTTTTTGACACATTATTAGGGCCAAATTATCAAAATACTTTTGTAAGAATATCTTTTACATCATACGATGTATATTAGTTTTTACCATAATAGTCAAAGTGGTAAACTCAAGTCTTGAAGGGTTTCCTCATTGAGGAAAATAAAAAACTCAATTTAGTCAACTGAATGGAACTATTGTGCTCACCCTATCATTTTGGTGCTTAAATAACATTTGGCCTCTTAAAGAAATCATTGTAATATTTAATAATTCATCATAGTTGCTTTCTTAATGTATGTGCACTTGCATTTTTTTGTTTACTTATAACAAAAAGTTTATTAAATAACTTAGAATATATCTTTAATGATAGATTGCATTAGCACTCATATGAGTATGAGTAATATCTCTTTTTTTCTCTAAATTTCATTTTTATGAGAAAAAAAGGCAATTTACTGTGTATGTGATGAAACAGCATTTAATGTGTATTTTTTTTTTAATCTTAGTGTTTAATATCATTCCTGTGAGTTTGTTCAGGGAAGGAATGCGCATTTTAATTTTAAAAATTATCTTTAATTTCCTATTCTATTATCATTTTTTTATTATTTTTCTTTCCTTTTTTTTTTTTAAACCTACAAGCAAAAAAAAAAAAAAAAAATTTTTTTTTGTGATTTATGATCTTAAAAAATATGTATTTTTCTCTTTTGAAAAATTGAAAATGGGGGGGGGGGGAGAATCAAATTATTAATTTTGATCTCCAACCCTTCTCAACTCATATATATAAAGCTCTGTTATTAGATATTTTAAAATACAGATGTAATGGTTTTTTTTGTATATAAAATATGCAAATGTGTTATAACTTGTAGATTAGGATAGTTGTATTAGATAGCATTATTGAAATATGAATTAACTTGATTTAAAATAGATGTATTGATGAATAACTGTATATAATGACATATAGAAGAATGGTTGGTGAAATGATGTGAAAATTGGTAGGCAGAGGACTTAATTTATTCAATGTGTTATAACAATTGTAATTTCATTTGTAGATTAGTGCTTAACAGTAGCAGCAGAATAGTAACCAAACTCCTAATACTAAATGATGTATGCCTTTTTCCTCACTTTATACAAGCACACATTAATTCACAATTACTATTATTTCATGGGTCAAAATATGTTATCATAATTTCATTTCTTAACTCAGTTATATCTTATTAAACATTCATGTTTTATTAATTACTGCATTTTATTAACACTTAAACATTTAATAATAAACAAAATTTAAAAATTAATAATATGGGACCATGAACTATCTCGAAAGCACTTGGCAGTAACATTTGGATAATATTATTTATTTTCAAGCATTATTAATAGCTTCATTATCTGTGCGCAAAGCATATATATATATATATTTAATGTAAAATAACTAAATTAAAAACTAATTTTAATATTACATCACAAAATTTTGCCTTAAAAAATTAATATTACAGTAAATATTCATATTTATATAATACACATATATATCTAATGTAAATTTATTGCTTGTATGATTGAATGGCATATTTTCATCATTGAATGCAAAAGAGTGAGCTTTTTCAAATAATATTTGTATTCTGTTTTTAACTTCAACTCATATATCTTGACTAATTTTGGTGTTATGTAGGCTTACAGAGCCTTGACTACTTATGTTAATTGTTGTGTGTGAGATTAGGCAACTTCTGTCATTTCACTATGAAAGTATTAGATGTTAAGGATAATAGTCAAGTAATGTATTGTAAACTATGAGTGGGCAATCCTATTCCTCAAGTGTATCAAACCTTATAGCATCACTAAACTCAAATTCCTATAGGCTTGAACCATATTTATATTAAGCAGATTATATTAGTTTTATTTTAAAGTGTGAAAGATAAAATTGCACAATTATTAAAGGCGATGCTCTTTATAGTTAATGTTAACACACATATGAGTAATTTCTAGACTTGCTAGAATTATAAGCAACTTCATTAGTATTTTATTTTCCATTTTGCTCTTCCTCTTTAACTTTATTTATGTTTTAACATATTTATTTTTTATATAAGGATTGGTAGCTGTGATACCTTTATTAATTTCATTTTCATGATACATAGATTTATATAATACTTTAACAATATCTAAGTAGGTTACTAAGTCATTTTTTTCATAGAGAAAAATCTCTAATACATCAAAAGCTGTTATTAAAAAAATATTTTCCTCTCACAAGAATGATCCATAATTGAACACTGATATTAATCATATAATTGGATAGATTATGGAAGATATGTAAAATCATTCTTACATTTTTAAAAGATATATATATATAGTCACATTAACTGTTTGAATTGAAGGATAATCATCATAGAAAATTACATTTTTATTTGTAAACTGTCAGAATGAATTTATTATTCATTTTCTGCCCTCACCCATCTTAAAATAATCTGCACATAGTAAGGATTGAACTGAAAAATACCATGATATAGATTGCTCAATTTATTTATCAAAAAGTGGAAGACAATAGCTTCTTATTGATCACTTTCTTTTATTGATAGTCAGAAACCAATTTTGTATTATGGCTTTACTATAAATGTCATGCTTGTAAAATTAATAATGGATGTTAAACCAGCAAGCATCACATGATCACATCTCCAATACTAGCACATAATTGTTTATAAACAAAGCAAAGCAAAACTCCATATAGTAGTGCCACCTGTGCTAAGCAGAGTAATCAATGGATGCCAGAAGGCTCGTGCATAAAATCCCTATCTAATGCCTACTCATCCAATATCCCCAGACTAGTTTCTGGCTTGTGGCCTTTGTCAGATCTAAGGCTTCTCACTGACGAAGGCCACAAGCCAGAAACTAGTCTGGGGATATTGGATGAGTAGGCATTAGATAGGGATTTTATGCACGAGCCTTCTGGCATCCATTGATTACTCTGTTTAGCACAGGTGGCACTACCCTATGGAGTTTTGCTTTGCTTTGTTTATAAACAATTATGTGCTAGTATTGAAGATGTGATCATGTGATGCTTGCTGGTTTAACACCAATCCTGCCTAATAGGGTAGTGGTGGCTATGGTTGTTAAAGAGCCAAAGACACCAAAATGTATGGGTGCTGAACTGAGTTCAGACCCATATGACTATATAAGCTACTGAGCTTAGATTGAAAATATTTTTTGTGTTTTCAATTTCATGCTCATAGTTTTGTAGTTAAGTAGAGATAAAAGGTGGTTGCTAGAGGGTTGCATTAGATCCTAAGATCTAGATGCAGTGCTCTCAGATCCAAAGCTTCTCACTGACGAAGGCCACAAGCCAGAAACTAGTCTGGGGATATTGGATGAGTAGGCATTAGATAGGGATTTTATGCACAAGCCTTCTGGCATCCATTGATTACTCTGTTTCGCACAGGTGGCACTACTATATGGAGTTTTGCTTTGTTAATAATGGATGTTTCAATGATTATAGACTGTTTAGATGCAAGTTGATATCTGCAGTAACACTTATGCTTTTAGTTGTTGAAATTTCCATTAGATACTTACATAAACATTAATATTTGACTATAGGAGGTATTCATAATATTTTGTCATTTCATATTGTAACATTAGCTGGGTTCGAATACGAGCACTAAAGGAAGTAAAAGGCTATAATGAGTACAAAAGAGTGTTTATTGCGATTGTTATTACGGATTGAATTAATAGATGCGAGAAAATTTGTAGATATACATTCAAACCCTGTTACAAAAGAGTGTGAGTGAAATACATTAACTATTTAAAGGCGTGAACGTATACATATATATTTATTACATGTGTTGTTGTGATGTTGCACAAAATTAATTACTAACAGATTTATACATGAAGATGAAGAGAAGCGGTTATGTGCAAAATTTTTTTTTTTATATTTTTGTTTTATATATTTTGTTGTTTATTAATATCGTAAGTTATAGTTATTTAAATAATGTCATTAGTAGCGCATGTTTCTTAACGAAAGCAAATTAAAATATAAGGCTGGAGAATAATAAAAGGAATTGCAAATTGTGCCACAGGCAATTTCTGTTAATGATACTTATCATCGGAATTCCAAGAACTGGCCAATTTAGTATTTTGAAACAATAGAAGCTAAAAGCATTCTTGAGATATGGCATCAGCGTATGGATAGATTAAAAAAAAAAAAGTGAGGTGAAAGAGAGTTAAAAGGAAAGAACTATATATGTATATATTTTGATTTTGTAGTGATTCAAAAAAGGACCGTTAGAGAAAAAGAAGCGTGAAAAGTAAATTTTCATAAACTGATTTGATTAATTAATAAGAATGGATCCCATCAAAATACTGGGGTAGAAGAATCATTTGGATTCGTTAAACTGGCCAGAATATAGCTGTTGTGACCTGCCTACCATGATAATCTTTGTCTATGGAGATTTTGCCATCTATTTCAAGCAAGTAAAGTGATTGCGGAGCTCCAAACAACACGAACTTTCGTGCCTTCAATTTTGAATCATCTACCTAACACCTCTAGGATGGATTATCATATGTGTAAATGTTTTGGAATCTTTCAGACTGACAACTCTCGCTAAAACAATCCCCATTGTAATACTGTAAGCTTACAGATTTTCAGCCTTAAACACATGAACGTTCACTCTCAAATGAGATAACTTTGACTTTATATATATATTAAGTGAACATATAGTAATAAAATAAGAAATGTGCACTTTGTCCCAACTTAAAGAAAGTAATTATAGAAATAGATTAAATCATTTAATAAATACAACTCTGACATATAGCTGCACTCTTTTGTGAATGTGTATATTGATATTATATATATGTATTGGAATGAATGAGTCGTATGTTTGAGATATTAATATATACATCTATTAATAAATCTTAGAATTTAAACTATAACTTGTGTATTTATTTGAATCACAAGGTTCTTATAACTTCTGGGTTATTTTTAAAAGCTTACCAATATTCATGACTATATTTATAAAAAATAAAATAATAAGATTCATAGGGCAGATAGGAAAATTATAAAGATATATAAATGATGTTCCTTTGTAAGATAACCTTGGTTTCATTCTCCCAATAGACATTGTCTCCCAGACCTTGAGACTGAGCTAGTCTGGATAAGGTACCCCAAAAAAGGTCCACTGGAACTTTTCTTTTGTTTTTGAGGGGTATAATTTTTATTAATTGGTAAGATTGGCGCTTGAGATAGAACTTGATCCATGCTCATAAATATACCTACTCGAAGCTCGGGTAATAACCTGTTCTTACTCAAATTCTTAGAATAGGATCACGGGTAGACTGTTAAAATATATATATTATCCAGTTAGATCTGTCTATAATGAACACTAATATTTAGAGACATTTAACTGGATCATATTTGCTTTTGCTTTGTTGTCCTATCTTTGTTGTCCAAATCATAGCAGATGCAATTCAACTGATACATCATTAATTACACATAGATGAACCTGGATAATTTCCCGTGTCAGCTTTCATTTACATATATATATAGTGTATTTTATAAAAGCATACAATAGTAACATTGGAAAAAGTTTTAAGTTGGATGTATGATATTTTTTTTGACATCTGGATAACTTTACAAATAATTAGTTATCCATGCATTGTCACATCTGTAAAACTTCAATATCCTATGAATACGGTAATGTTAGGTTTTATGTGTTAATCAAAATCTATCATGCTTGTTCATCATTTTAGATGCTAATTTAATCTTAGATGACATTACTACACTGCTGCTGAAGTATTTATTCAATTCAGGAGAGATGGAAAAAAAATAGTTTTGCACAAATGTCCAAATTTGCAATGATATATGCAAACGTAATGAAATCCAACATATTTTTGCAAATATAATAATATAAATGATAGAACATTTATATCTTCAAATTGAAATCAATTCTTTTGTCATTGCAGGCTGTTGGTTAGATTCATAAAAATACAAACTGTGCCCCCCCCCAAACATACACTCATTAGATGCATTTCATTATCACCATGACTTCATCAAGTTTAAGAAAATGCATATGCTCAAAGATATTACAGTTCTTATTTATAACCAACCAGAAATGTTAATGAATGCTGAATTAATATAAAGATAACATACATTGTTTTAATTGATGTAAATACTCAAATAAGCAATCACAAAATGGATTAATTTCTATACAAAGATACAGTATATTACATTATTTGTATTAATATATGTGTAGCTAAAAACGTATTTGGAAACACTGTATAGAAGTCCTTGATAAGTAAAATTTCAGAAATAATAACTACTGATTTCATGGACATTTTAGTTGTGAGAAGGATGGATGTCTGAATTTAAGAATGCTAGTTGATAACATCTAAGGAGAATTTTTTTGTACATCCATAACTTTATTCTTTTTCTGTAAACTGTAAGAAAATTTACCCATTAATTACTTAAATACAGTATTCCTCAAAGTCTTCTTTAAAATCACCATCATTTCAGCTGTTATCAATCCATTATATGATGAAGGTCCCTCTAAGTTTAATTTAATTATTATTATCCCTAGTTTCTCTTTTCCATGGCATACTTGTACACTTCGTTATTTCATTCATTCATCTTGCATATAGTTTCTTTCCAAGTTTTTTATAATTTCTTGGGATCTAATTTAAAACATTAATTGTTCAACTATTATCACATTTTCTAGCAGTATATCCATCTCGGCTCTATTTCAGTCACTTAATTTTTTGAATGATATTACTGATACCTGGTGTTCTTTCACCCATGTTTTTTTATTTTGATCTTTCCTTGTTATTTCTAAAATACATCTCTTCATATGTCATTGAGGTCTGAAGTTTTTGTATTTCTTTTAAGCATCCAAGTCTCAAATCCATAAGTAAGAACTGGTTAAATACATATATTAAAAACCTTTCTTTTCAAATACATATACATACTTCCTTTCTAATATTGGTATTCTCTCAAAAGCACTCCATCCAAGTTTAATTGTATGATTAATTTTATTGATTGTATTTCCACCTGTGTTAATAATCTGACCAAGATAATAGTAATTGTTAACTTCTTCTAATTCATGATTAGCAATTTTTATTTTTTTCTGAGAAAATACATTGAACATTACTTTAGTTCATTTTAGTATTTATCTTTAATTGTACTTTCTTACTTTCATCTGATAACTATTGCAACATTTTCTGAAGCTCTGAAGTATTATCTGCAAAAATAACATCATTTGCAAAATCTATTTGACCAAAATAATCTCCATTTATTTTTACTTCCTTAGTTTCTCATTTTAATCAACAAAATATTTCTTTTAAAACTGTTTACTATTAAAATTATAGAATCACCCTGTTGTACACTATCTTGAAAATCTGTTAATATTTTAAAACATTTTGCAAGTTCTAATTTAAATTCATTGGAGAGTTTCTAAAGGTTATGAATATCCACTGATAATACTGACATTTTTAATAATTTTCATCTCTAGTTTTGCATTAACACACATCTTAAATCTCACTAATCAATACCATTTCCTGTTTTGAATCTATCTAGAACATTATAATTTTGAAATACATATTTTATGTTAGTCAAAATATAAATGATATAATCCAGTTCTGCAGTACTTTCATTTAAATGCTTCCATTTCTATTTAATGTTTTTCTCAAAAAAAAAAAGGACTTCATAATATATAGTTTTTCTTCTTTTGTGAACCAAAATCTACATCCTCTATTATTTCTATCACTATAATCAAATTTACTCAGAGCGTTTTCATCGTTCATTTGTTTATCAATTCTAGCATTAAAATCTCCTTTGACAATTTTAAAATGTTTGGTCTGATGAAAAGCATTTTGTAAATCCATATAAAAATCCTCCACTTTTTCATCACAATGAAAACTTGTTGAGACATAAACCTGAATTACCTGCATTTGATATTTGCTGTTAAGTTGAATAACTAATTTTGGCACTTTGTCTATCAATAATTTTTCACAATAATTGGTTGTTCTTCCACTTTTTATGTATAATAAATCCCACTCCACATGTGCTTCCAATATTCATGCTTTTGTGATAAAAAATTTGTCCATTTTTTAAATCAATTATCTTTTCACTTTTTTTTTTTAATTTCACAGTCCAGCAATATCCCATTTAATATTAAACAGTTTTTCCAATTTGTGTAACTTCCTTCACTTGAAAGTGATCTGTAGTTTTAGGCACCTAAATGAAATGGCATCTCAAATAGGAATCTGGATTCATGATCAACAGGGGATTTAGCATCCTCCACCTCACTTATAAATAATTTAATTTTATCTCTCATGATAGTAAATATCTATTTTTTTTAAAAAAGGGAGAGCTCATTCACACAAACATTCTTCTTATCTTTGAGAAAACTCAACTGATACTTCAATTAAGAAACTATCAAGCAACTAAGAAGAAAGACCATGGTGTTTTGTGATCTTAAACTCAGAAATAAAAATCCAATAAACTCGCCATGCTGGTTGATGTGAGTTGGTGAATAGCCTATTCATATTTGTTTACTAAATGAATAATCACATAATAGTAATAACTGCAACGATAAGAGCACATGGAGTGGATATTAAGGCTCTGCTCAGTTCTTTTAATGCCTCAAAGAGGAATCAAAGCATCTCCTCAATTTCTTTCTGCAACCCACTAGAAATCGTTCTTAATTATCTCTCTAGTGTGCTAGCAATTTATCTTTGTTTATATGAGAAATATTGCAAAATGTATGGGTATTATTTAAGAAAACAAACTGTCTAGTGATTGTAAAAGTTATTTTACATTTTTGTGTGTGTTCAATATAAATTAATGAAACACTTGGCATTCTAAGATTCATTTTGAAGCATGAAAAACACACATTATTAAAAACATAGTATTTGATTGAAAATATAATATGGTATTATATATACTTGGAGATTTAGTTTTTAAATAACTTGTAATAAAATGGAATTATTTATATATACTGTAAATTCTATTCAATTAATTTTTCGATCCTAATTTTTTTTTTTTTTTTAAATATTGTGAAATAAAATGCTATGTGGAAAACAAATTGATTGGAGAGGGGAGAACAGATCAATGGTAACGATTGTTAAAATTACCCTTTTTTTTTTTCTTTTTTTTTACATTGGACCAAAGAGACAAAAGATTGGATATAAAAATAGAGATATTAGATCCATTGACGATTGAAGAGAGACAAAATAGCTTTTTGAAAGACTACATCTCTTGGGGTTAAGAGTAGTAAAATAAAAAATAAGGCTCACATTTGGAGGATAAAAAAGATATAGAATAAGAATGGAAATTAGTCAGCAGAATGTGAGATATTTTTTTAAATATAATCTTGAAAGACTATCTTTTATTATGTAACTCTAGGGAATGAATATTCTCTTTTTTTCTTGTCTTTTTTTTGAAAAAAAAAAAAGTTTGAAAAAAGTAAAGTAAAATTTTAGTGTCCTATCGTTTAACTAATGAAAGATTCAGATAAACAATTGGATTTGACTTTATTATGTAATACATTAAAAAAAAAATACATTGAAATATAGGGGAAGTTCTTGAAGGCAAATGAAAATATCTAAGCTATTAGGATAGTGGGCAACAATATTTGATCATCATCTATTCACGTAGCACTACTTATTTTATGATCTCTATTTAAAGATACTGCATAAATAGTAATGAGTTCATTACCTTATTAAGATGCATATGTTAATTAATTAATGATAAAGTGATTCATTAAAGTTTATAATGCATCTTTAAATATTGAACTCATTTGTAGTAACTTGTTGATTTGTTTTACTGTCACTAGCCTTCAAATGGAGAACTTATCATACATTCACACACACACAGGACATAATGATTTATTTTGTTATTAAACTTCATACTTAAAAGAAGTAACAGAAAGTCTTTAATAATAAATTTCTTTAAAAATTCACTTCTCTGTGCTTTTTATAATCATTTTTTCGATTGTCCAGAAATATTTTTCAGAACTTATTATTTTTCATATCATTTTATTGACACAATAGTTTTAAAGAAGACTGCTAGACAGCCAAAACAGTGAAATTACGAAAAGTGTAAAGATAAAGTAAAATTTTTAAAGATTTATTAAAAAGTATTATATTTATGTCATAATAATTTTTTTTATTTTGTGAATACAATACCAATCTCAATTAGTTATTAAATTTTTTTATTGGGAAATATGTTTCATGTAGCTATTAGATTTCTTTTTTCAGTCAGTATATAGCATTTTGTTACATTTTGATTTACAAGTATGAAACTCACTCCACCTACAACTTTTATACTATCCACTTCTTATAAATATAGTAATGATTATCACTAATCATTTACTAAACTAGAGATTGTCTCTAGCACAGAGCTAAGCTTTAAACCCCGGTTAAAAATTAGTAAATCTGATTTTTTATAATTAAACACGTACTTAGAATTATTAATATTTCTCTTTCCCATGTGTAATATCTTTATAAATATATTGAATGTGATATTCGTAAAACTTAAGCAATCGTAGATTCCTGCATTACTCACTATTGTCAATCATATATTTCATTACTGTTTGGCTTACATAAATTCTTATAAAATGAGGCAAAATCATTAATAACCTCTTTCAATTGTGCAGGCAAATAAATAAATAAATGCTTAAAGTGAACCAACTTTCTATATATTTTTAAACAAATGTCCACCTTTTGTGTTTATGTTTCACATAGTTTTTAAAGCATAGGAAGGATTGTAAATAATAATTATATTCAGTCAAGGAATTCATACTAAGATAGGCAAATGTAGGGGATTTGAACTCAGACTTTCAAGTACCCTTCATCTATCCACACTATTTCATACAGTTGATACACATATTGGTAATTCTTTATTTTTTCTACATATATGTGGTCATGGGTATGTTGTATGAGATAGTGTGGATAGTTGAAGGGTTCTTGAAAGTCTTGAGTTCAAACCCCCTATATTTATTAAGATAGGAAGTAAGTTTGTGAAGTGATACTTCCCACATTCAGTTCCCATAGATTTTATATTTCATTTTCTCTTAAAATTATGTCAAAAGTTTTAATTATATAAATTTTCATGTTTGTTTTTTATATCTATAATTTGTATACCTTTTTTTATGTAAGAGTTTGTTTTATACTTTAATGTTGTTTGTAAATTTATTGCTATATTGTTACCCCCCCCCTTTTTTTTTTTTTTTGATCTCAATTCTATTAAACAGAAAGTGACTTGCAAAATTATTGTTGCATGTATTAATTTTGTTTGCATAAATATTATAAATAATTAACATTTAAAAGAAAATAATTGAAACAACTGTTCAAGGTAATTCTGCAGACATCCATTTTATTTATTAAAACTAAAAAAAATTTCCCCTTCCTAATTTCTTGAATAATATTTATTGATCAGATATAAAGTTCAAAGCTAAATTAGACAAAAATAATATTAATGATAATTATTAGTATTTTCCTCTTGTTTAATAAAGTTTTTTTTAATATTGTATAATAAAAAAAAATATTATCATTAAACATTTGTTATAGATTATTTTTTAAAAAATTTAAAATATAAGTGAACTAATAATAATACATAAAAATGTATATACTACTGTAAGGATTAGTATAACAAATTAATTGGTTCTTAAAGTCATTTATTATATCAATCTTTCATTTACATTGAAATATGTTTATTTAAGGGCAGTTCATTCTAAATCCATGCTAGATCAAAGTTACTACTCAAAACAAACAGTTAAGTAGGGAAAATATTATACAAAATCATAAATGTAAATATAGAAATAAAATTAATTGCTATATATATATTGCATAGTTTTATTTTAATGGAAATTTAAATAGAAATTTTAAAAACTTAAAATTGAGTCAGCTATATCATTTGCAGAACTGCTTTTTTTTGTTAGGAAGTTAATGTGTTTTTCTTGACATTATATTTTACATTGAAGGTAAATAAAATTTTCATTGTAAACTGCAAAAAAATATGTTTTATCCATTATAGTACTTAATCAAAAACAAATTTTGATCATATACAACAGCAAAGTTCATTAAAAATAAATTTTAAAATGTGTATATTAGGTAAAATATATTCACTTAATTCATTTTTGTTTAATATTCTCATAAATGTTAATTCTGCCCAAAGTAAAAATATCGTTGTCATAAATCTTAACTATTTCGTTAGGCTTTAAAAAAGAAGAAAAAAATATTTTAATGCATTATGCAATTAATAATCAATTTTATATATTCAAAGGATATTGAACATAAATTGAAAATATCATTACTTGCTTTGTCTGTTTTAAGATTTCTGACACATCCAAAGATAATGGAGCTTTTTATTGCAAACAGAAAACAATGTCCAGAAGGGGGGGAGGGAATGGGAATTTCATTCAATACATTAGTGAAAATAAACTTTAATCATATACAACCATAAAGTGCAATAATAATACATTTTAAAATGTGTGCTTTACTTCAAAATTAGTTTTTATTTAATATATAGTAAGGCTTTTTATCCTAGCACATGAGCTGTACTGTTTTTATAATATCTCAACAAGAGACTTTAGAAAAGTTAAGAACGGCATCTTAACTTTAAACATACTTTCTAGTTATATAGTTCATTTTAAAACATCTCAGTTTAAGAGGTTGAAGATGTTTCTCTGTTCACTTGATTATTTACTTTTTGCATATTAACTCTTGCAAAATCTTTAGATTTATTATGTATTAATACTAGGAAGTATTAGAAATTATATAATATTTAATTTTATTTTCCAGCACAGAGATAGTATGTAAGTTAGATAATAAGGATTTTTTATCCTAACACATGCGCTGTACTGTTTTTATAATATCTTGAGAATGTCTTGTTGAGTATTGAGGAAACACCAACATTATTATTATATTTCCTCTGGTTTCCCAGATCGTCTACTGTCTTCATCACAGTCTATTTCCCTTGCATGGTTGGTTTTGGTATAGTCAGCATGCCTGCTTTGTTTGTTATTATTGCTACATATTGGCAAATTCTGCACACAAGAGTTAATATGCAGAAAAAAAAATAGAAGTAAAGTGAATAGAGAAACATCTTCATGCTCTTAAACAGAAATGCTTTAGATTGGTGTATATAACTGGAAAATATGTTTAAAGATAAGATGCTACTCTTCTCTTTTCTAAAGTCTCTATCTTGTGTCTTAGTTTGAGAGTTTACTTAATACTCAACAAGACATCATTGAGTTATAAAAACAATACAACTCATGTATTAGGATGAAAGATCCTTTACTATCTAAATTACATACTATCTCTGCGTTAGCAAATAAAATTAAATATTACATAATTTTTATTTAACTAGTATAAATATAGAAATTTGAATTTCCCCTGAGAAAATGCATCATTTTAAGAATAAACAATGTTTGCAAAAACTGATTTAACCACTCACATTATTAAAACTATAACAATTAACTGTACATTTCTTGATTTAATATTTATTTAATTAAGATTCCATTTGTGAAATACAATAAATACATCACAGATTGTTGATTTAAAAAAAAAATATTGATGACAGAACACAAAGTGGACAGAAAATACATTTAAAAGTGTGCATTATGACAACTTAGTTTATTTTTCTACATGCTTCATTTTAGTGAATCCTGATTTAGTTGGATATCAATCTTTTCCAAATCAAAATGATGATCATAGATTATAAAATTATCTGGGTTTTTTTTAAGTCACCAACTGAAATGTTTTTATTATACTCAATATTTTGTTTCAAGTTTTAACCTTTTTTAAATCAGGTTTTAAATGTTTATTTTATATTTTGAATCTAGGCTAACAAATTAAAATTTTTTTTTTAGAAAATCATTATAATTTCTTGTTTCTTATATAAGATTTTTGATTTATGAAGCATTCTAAGTAATAAAGTGAGCTCACTGTTTGTATAAAGCTATATATAAAATAAATGAACAGCCAGTTATAGTTGTATTGGTATTTTTACATCATTATCAGTTGTCATTTTTAAACAACTATAACCATTCTACTTCCATATAAAAAATAAAGAGAGAAGTACACAAAATAAAAAAAATTAGAAAACAAAGAATGAAAAAAAAAGGATTGTCTTAGTATAAAGAAATGACCAGTCACAACAGATTTCTGTTGCCCATTTAATTGAGAGAAGACAGTAAGATAAAAAAAAAAAATGTAAAGAAGATAGAAAATAATAATAATGTTGATTAGTTTTTTCTTATTAGTAAATGAAATTAAGAAGATACTTTTCATTCCCTCATATATATTTTTATTATGCATATATTTTCAGAAGAATATTAAGATATTCTTGTCATTGATTTGACACAGTAAGTGTCCAAACTTATCTACATTTAGATCTCATAATTGTTATTTTCCTTTGAGAAAGAATAGCTTTTTAAAATTCTTTTAGTTCTCACTCAAAAAGACTTTTTTTTTTTTTAGTTCTTTTTTTTCATATCCTGTAAATTTTTCTCATTACTTATCACATCATATTATCCTCATAATCAAGTTAATTCATGCATCTTACATATTCTTACATATGTCTATATAATCCTATATCTTTTATTAATGAAGTATAGATAGTTTATATATCAAAAGATGAAAATAAAGATTATGATGAGTTGGAAGAAGTGGACAACTACAAATATCTTGGTCAGATTATTACTACTGGATGGAAACATAATGGATGGAATTAATCATAGAATTAAACTTGGTTAAGTGCTTTTGGTAGAAGTAGTTTAATACTAAAAGCAAATATGTCTATGTATTTGAAAAGAAAGGTTTTTAATAAATGTGTTTTACCAGTTCTTACTTATGGATCTGAGACTTGGACACATAATAGAAGAGCAATACAGAGACTTCATGCCACTCAAAGAAGTATAGAGAGATGCATGTTACGAATAACAAAAAATCGAAAATGCAATACATGGGTAAGAGAACAAACAGGTATTACTGACATCATTGAAACAATTAAAAGACTGAAATGGAGTTGGGCTGGACATATTGTTAGAAGAGATGATAATAGATGGACGATTGAAATCTTAAACAGGATTTCAAGAGATTGTAAGAGACCCAGAAAGAGACCACATGTGAGATGGATGGATGAAATAAGAAAATGTGCGGGTATGATGTGGAAAAGAGAGGCTAGAGATTGGAAAAGATGGATTGAACTTGAGAGACTTTTCATCCTGCAGTGGATTGATAATGTTTGACAATGATGATGAATTATGTTAAATTTTTGGTATTTACAAAAGCAACTTAAAAAAGAAATATAAAGATTTAATATATATATAATATGTTTAATTTGATATTTTCAACATTTAATTTAAAAGAAAGATCACTTATTAAAAAAAATTAAAAACTTCTTTCAAAATATAAAAGTCATTATTATTGTTAGAGAAATAAATGGAGTAACTAATTTTCTAAATATTCAAACTATAAATAATAAATAATTGGATAATAAAAATTTAATGAAACATGAATATAAAAGAAAAATATTATAGAATCAAAAATTCTATAAATTTATGCTTTTTTTTTTTTTTTACATTTGGCCAATATAAATATTGAAGAAAATGTTGCAGCCAACCTAATCATTGAAATGAAGGGGAAAAAATTATTGAATTGTAAACAAAATTTTTAAAGATTATGTTTTCGATATAAAATCTCATCTTAGAAATATACAATAGCACTGAATGATTATATGTTCTTTTCAGAGAACTGTTGCTCAGAAAAATGCTGAATCAACAATATAGAACAAGCCAAAATCATATATACATACATACATGTAGCAATCACTCATAAACGAGTGGCACCATTTCAACTGCAATGAGTTTTGCAATAACTACAAACCAATCTATGAACCACAAATGCACCCACATATAGAACATGCTGGTGCATTTTTCTGTTCATTATTTTGTGATTCTGTCTTAATTTCTTTAGCAGAAAGCATATCTTTTTGAAATATTTTAACAACTTGTCTAATTGTAGTTCTATAATGTGTTCTATTCTCTACCATATTTTCTCAATGGAAACGATGAATATTGCACTTTAAAATGTTTTTGAGATAATGCTTATATTATGGCATCTGTGTCTTCCATGAAAACTATGCTCAGTTTCACCATGAAACATTCATTTAGGAAATCTTGTTGCTATTCATTTATTTTTCATATCCAATCCAAGCAAGGTGTGATTTTAGAACAGTGGATTGTATCTTATCCAGCAAGTTGAAAAATATATTAATTGGGTTTATGATTTTGTCATTGTATTTTTAAATTTTTACATAGCATCCATCATCGGTAGGATGTCCAAGTTTTACTTCCATACAATAAATTAGATTAAATAATAGCTAACTGACTTAGTTGCATTAGTTATACTTATAATTAATTTATATAGTTATATATAATTAAATTTGATTTTTTGCTTTATATATATTTTACAGATATTAATATTCTTTTTTTTTTTTTTTTTTTTAGCAAACGAAGAATATTGAAGAATATCGCCGTGACAGTCAGCAACGACAAAAACGATATATTGGTGCTTTAATCTTATACTCTATCATCTTTTATATAATTTTTTGTATAGTTTTCTATTTTTATTATTTTCCGGATTTATGGGTGGATCGGATATTATATTCTTTGCCATTGCTTTTTTTCCCCTGCATGTAAGTTTATATTATTGCAAATAGATTTATTTATTTAATCATAGTAATAAATACAGAAAACATGGTAGTTTTGACCATATTATCATTTTTATGCATTTTTTTTTTTGTCATTTTTGCTTTCATTTCTTTCAGTTAACTGCTCGTAGTACAAAATAGAGTATTCTACAAATATTAATGATAAAAATAATTTTATTAATATTATTATTGTTATTATTATTCAGTTAAAATTAATGAAATATGCAAAATATTTAAAACTGGGCTCAATCAACAATTTAGAATCAGAGTTATATAAATTTTGGAAATTTTTATTATGAGAATATGCCATTTAGTATAAATGTAAAAGTTAACTAAGAAACTTTTAAAACAACTGAAAACTTATGAGAAGTAAGCTTTTTGCAAGGCTTGAAGCAGTTCTTTTTTACCCTAGATCCAACAATAAAGTCAATTGTATTAGACTTTTTTAAAAGTTATAGAATCTCAACAACAAATTCAAGAGTACTCTGCCTTTTTATCTGCTTTAGAAATTTGAAAGCCTAAAACTTGAGTGAATGTGAGCATACACAAATTATGAACTTTGTAGATTTGGTTAAAATCTTTTCAGATTTATAGTAATATTTATAATTATTTAACTTTCTACAAAAAAAAAAAAAAATTACATGTCCAGGTATAAATAAAAAAAATGGATAAAAATCATAAAGGTAACGGTGATTTTTGTGATACTTATGTAAATCATTTTGTGAACCAAAAAATATGTTTACATGTACTACAAATCCAAACCTAGTCTATTTATTTGAGGAAGTGACATTTAACTTTTTGTGTAGCAGATTTTTTTTTTTTTTCAGAAATGATTTCAACATTCTTGCATAATTATAACACTTCATTGTATTATATTTTTGACAAAATCCTCCCACTGAAAGGAATCAATACATCAGTTTTTAGAGTGTCTTTCAGACAGTCTTTATAATATAAATAATTTTTTTCATTTTCCTGATAATCTTATCCAATTCATTATACTTCTTTTTTAGATAGTTTATTATGCTTCATTATTTTCAATATTCCTCCCAATGAAGATATGACCGTATAATAGTAAATCTAACGTCATCATATTGAAATAGAAGAGCATACTGATAGGTTTTATGATTTTTCTATTTTATTTTCAGAATATTATGAATTTTATTCCTGTACCTTCATATTTTGTTGATAGAGAGAGTTTTATGTCTCATTGTTATACAATAATTTTTTTTTAGAATAATACTTGTTTTTATATAGATGGTGAATTTAGTTGAAATAGATATATTACAATTATAAAAAAAATTTTCTAATTTGTTAATTGTGGGGTACCTCATTGTAACTTATGTGACATCTTAATGTTGAAGTTCAAATTTTTTAAATTGATCCATTTTTTTATTGTGATAAAACATTTAATAATGTCAATATTCATACTGCAAGTTTTTTTTACCATCAAAGATTGGGCAAGCATTTGAATTTTTTTGAACATAAAACTAAATCCATATTCCTTCAATCATTAAGGGAATTTTGTGGAATATCTATTAAATTAACAAAAATGGCACAATCATTAGCATTGTGTAAACTCGAAAGTCTAGAAGATGTTTGTATATGTTTATGTTTGCCTAAGGAAATTTTGTAAACTGTTTTAAAACTACTGGTATAAAAATTGAACAGTTAAAGTTAGAATACATTTCTATTTTACATCAAAGTGTTTCGATTTTCTACTGTCAGTAATAATATTTCCTTTTTTATCATCATATAATAGTTGTAAAATATGTACAATAGTGCTGCAAAGTTGGTGTGGGCAGTGCATCAGTACCAGGTACCAGAACTGAGAACTGCCATGCCGGTGCCATCAAAATGATGATACTGAATAATAATCCATATTGAGGCTAATAGATATTTATAGAAAAAACAATAGGGTTTACTATATTTTTTCTTAAAATTGTTATAGATGTAAGGAATATTATAATGCTTTTTATTATATTTGTTTTATTTTTGTGCTTTTCTGAGGTATGTACAAGCTATAACTAATTTTAACATAGAATGTTTTCTATGTTAGTGACACCAAACATATTTGTAATTTTTTAGTCCACTTTATACATGCATGGTTCTCATGTAAATGAAGTTGATAACACAGTGACCATGTATGAGATAAGGGGCACATGACCTCTTTCACATATACACTTCTAGTTGGAATCATTTTGCAATCAAAATTTGTCTGCTTGATATTTTCATGGAAACTTATTTTTTAAAAAACAAAAACAAATTATTTTTATTTTAATGTTAGGAAAAAAATGAAAGTGAATAAGAAAAAAATCGGATTAAGCACAACTTTATTGAAAGTAAAAAAAAGTGCACTCAGAAATGTAAATTTTCAAACCGACTGCAAAAAAGGTTTTCTGCAAATACAAAAGAAAAAAAAAGCTCTTTCTATATTGACAAATGAGACACAAAATTTTATTAAAGAAGAAATTGTGCTTTCCTAAGAAAAGAACAAAATGCCACTTGATTAAACTACAATTGATAAGAGCGTCGAAATGTATGAAAATTGTTTTAAGAAAATGATTTTGATGCTTCTGCTAAGTGGCTATCTACTACCAATAAATTAATTTGGTATTTAATAATTTGCAGATCCAGATTGAAAAAAATTGAAAATTTTCATTTCTTATTTCAGAAAATGGAAAAAGTTTTAATAATAAATGTTTTTTTTTTTTTAAATCTTATCTATCAAAGAAAAAAATTCAAAGGTAATGGCTTCTATATAGTGCATCCAAAACTACTTTATTTGGCTTTTCTTGTTTAACACTTTCAAAAGTTTTTCAGATATATCAAAAGAATTTAACAATGAGAAATATTTAAAACCAAGATTACCTGAATACGAAAATAGTCTGGAACATAGAAAGTGCTATGTAAATTGTCAAGATTTTGAAACAAAACTTCTCCTAGTAAAGCAATCGACAATCACTTAAAAAAATTATCCAGTTAGAAGATAAAAAATAGTATCAAGTCCTAAAGGCAATTGTTGATTCAATATTATTTTGTAGTAAAATAATCTTGCATTAAGAGGCTTATCTAATATTGTAGTAATCCTAAATGTGGAATTTTTTAAAAGTTGATTGTATTTATTGCTAACATATTATTGAAAAAATGAAGTCCAAGAAATGAAATAGTGACAAATTTATCCTAAGGAGTCCAAAATGAAATTATAGATTTATTAGAAAAAAAAGTTTGAAATTTAATTATTGGCAAATTAAATATGCAAAATATTTCTTTAATTTTGTGTTCTGAAGAAGAGAACAAATGTTACAAATAATTAAATATGCAACAAAATGGTAAATATAAAATAAAAGAAAGGTTCACTGATTTTAGTAATACTAATGAAAAACTGGTGATGAAGTATCAAAGGATTTTTAGAAAAAATTTCATTAGGTAGCATAAATATTGATGAATTGCAGAAATATGCCAGATAAATACTGTACAGTTGTAGACATATATAAATAAGATGAACCAGTTTGCTAGGTATTTTCCATGTGCAACATTTACATTGAATCTTATTAGGAGTTCATGCTCTTGAAATCTTACTAACTATGATAACATTTTTTTTTAAATTGAAAACATTTTAAACTATTTTTCAGCTTCATAGCTAGATGGAATAAGTTACTTCAAGTTTTTAGAAATTACTTTGAAAAGATATTGTATAGCATAGTGATTGTCAAGAATAGGGCTATAAGAAACTTAAATGAATAAATTGAAAATGTAACAAAATATTGAAAGAATTGCTACAAATGTCAATTTAAATATTGATTTTATTTTTGGTGCAAAGAACTTAATAAAATAGATTGATTTTAAGTTTATTGTTAGATATTCTTTTTCACATTGATCAAGTGAGTTATTTCAAAATAAAAATATTGGCATCGAAAATGATAAATAGATTAATATTATCTATCTATGTTTGAGAAATGAACAAGTTCGAGGCATATTTGATAAGGCAAAAAATATGTCTTAAACGTTGAGATTGTCACAATTTTTTTTAAATATCGAGATTGTCACAATTTTTCTCATTAAAAAAAAAGTGAAAAATATAAAAATCAAACTGAAAAAGTTGAAGATGAAAGTTCATTTATTGCAATATAATGAAATATAACAGAGTGTAATATTATGTTTGATAATATTTTTAACCAATTTCAAAATAATAGGAATTTTTATGTGACATTTGTTCAGATTTCGACTTTTTAAGCAGAAAATATATTGCAAATATATTTAATAAAGTTTTTTAAAAAAGTGCAGCAGATCTAATCTTAAAATATTTTGAAGATTTTGATACTTCAAAATTAAGCTTAGAAATGTAAATTTTCAAATAACAAGCTAAAACTTTGTTTGAGGAACTTGCTACAGTAACTTCAGTTAAATTATTATAAATGATTTATAATTATCATATTCAAAATGTATAATCTGATATTGAGATCATATTGTGCATATCACTGTAACAGTAGCTTTATGTCACTGTTTTTCAAAAATTATAATTAATTAAAGATTATTTAATATCATCCATGGGTCAAGAAAATTTAGCACAACAATTGAAAATGAAATAGTTGAGTCACTGGATTATGTCAGTCTCAATTAATTTCTCTGTTTAATGCATGCTAAAATTTTCTATAAATAATATTTCTTTATAGAACCCAAACACCAAAATTCCCACCAAAATATTTGGGGTAAGATCTATTTTTAAAAATTTTTTTTTTTGCTTTGGAGCATACTAATCTGTGTTTTGTTTCACAGTTTGCACTTATGATTTCTTTTGTCTTGGTAACTTCTTTTATAATTTGATTTGTAACTATATCAGTAATTCTCGTGATACTATTGTTTTCAACAGGGATGCATTCTTTTATAGAAATTATCCTGACTAAACAAAGTATTTATGATAGTCATTCTATGTTATTGTGGCATCATTTAAAAATAATGTCATGTCATAGAGTCAATACTAATGGGCCATAGTTTATTATTTATACTAGCATTTGTATTATTTGCCTTTTTTTAAATATTGGCATTAATGCAAATACTTTGGTAACAATGACTTTCTTAATTTCACTATCCTGAATCTAATGTGAGGGCCAAAATGATTACTGGTCCCAAAATGAAAAATAATTTTTATATTGCTTAACTTTTCTATCATTTATGTAGAAATTCCAAGAATAGATATACCAAATTATACTTCATACTAAATATGAAACCCATGCAATCTCCTTTCATTAGACCTACTCTATTAAATAAACAATCATCCATCTGTTTAATTAAATTTCCTAAATTTGGAAACTTGTTTCACTCTATAGAAATTTAAATCTTGACAACTCTGCAACTACAAATCTTATCTTATATTTAAATCTTTAAGAATATATATCAATAAAGTTTATATATTCCTTGTTTGGGGTGGGGGGGGTAACTTGCAGTAGAATTATTTGACTCTTCTTGTTAGGTAGTTATATTTGAATCCAATGGAGGTTAAATCTTATGTATAGTTCTACATTTGCTTTACGAGAGGAGTTGGGTTTGCATAATCGGTGACTACGGTATAAAGAGGATAGACCAATGAATTTATGAGAGTGGGAGAGGTTAATTTGGGATGTGTGAATTCGCAAACAATCAAGAGGTTTGATGTGCATTGAGTATTCTAGATGAAATGTGTTTCTCTGTAGGAGGAAGTTTTCGCATTCAATGGTTATGTGTAAGCCGAAATGCGCTTGGAGGTTTACTGCCATCATAGTATTACTTTACCTCTATCGCTGTGTCCCAGCACACTTAAATAACTAAATAAGCATTTAATAAGGGCCGGAGTTAATTTTGTGGATTATTGGAATTGTATCTAATAAAAAGACTTATTAAATGATTTTTTATATATATAAAGAAGATTCATGCACAATTAGCTAAAACTGAGAAGAAAAATTGGAAGAATAAGAGATTTGGATTAGGAAAAGAGTGGAAAGGATAAGACTAAAGCTGTACATGTGTTAAGAAGAGTAAATGAAAAAATATTTTTTTAAGGAAATTGGGAAAAGAGAATCAAGATTGGACATGTATGTAAAGCCAAAGAAATTGTAAAATATATTTGGAATGGGATTGTGGAATATATGAAGAAAAGAGATAAGAGGGGGAAAAAAGATTAATGATCTTATTTGAAAAGTTGAGCAGCTATAGAAAACCTGAAGAATGTATTGTAGTTTGATATGTGGAATCTGCAATTAATGAGTATGTGAAGTATATAAACTATTAAAATTTTTTATTTTATATCTACTAATATTATATATATTTATCTATGCTTTCAAAGATTTTGCATTATAAAGTGGCTATCATTTAGATATTTTTGTTAAGTGATGGCCAGACAAATTTGTTTCTGTTTGTTGATATATTTTAGATTGTTGCCATTAAAAAAAAAAAAATCCTTTCAGATAGCATATTTTTATTTAAATTGCATAGCAGAATTTATTAATATATGATGACAATTTCAAATTCAATAATTATGACTATTGTCATTCATCATTTTATTCCTAAAGAACACAATTGTACTGTAGAAATATAATATTTATTTGAAATTTAGTACAAGAAAAATTGACTGAATTTTTTATTCTTAGTATATTTTAAAAATTTGATTTGATTATTATATGGAAGCTGGAATAATATAAAATTAAAAAATTTCAACCAAAGTAAAACCATAGAAACTACAATTGATAAGATTTGTAGTATTTCTATTAAATTTTACTTTGGTTATCTTGGTTGTTTATATTTTATTTTATTTTGGCATAATAATGTAGTAGTAAATTATATACATAAATAATTTAGTCAGACATATTCGTATATGTGTTTATTGTTTAAGTATCTGCCAAAATCTATTCCTGCATATTGATCTCACAACTGTTCCTTAGCTTTTTGACTGAAGAAGAATGCTTGATTGAAGAAAAATATTTTCATATTAAATAAAGAGTGATTTGTTAAGTGTTTTCAGAATCTTGAGTTATAGCGGTAATACATTGTCTTCATTGCTCGTGATTTGATTTGACTAGGTAAAACCTGAAATTTTTTCAGTTTTCAATTGGTTAGGATTTTTTAAAGATAACTTACTATTAGCCAATATCTATATATGAGTATCTAGCCATTTTTTAGAAGATGTCATATCCTTGATATTCTCATCAGCTGGAATTGAGTAAGTAATCAATTTCTCTATGGAAATTGTTGTAAAAGCCTTTATTTTGTAGTGGGTAACAACAGTTGGAATGTTTTATATAAAATAGAAGTCAAATATTTGCTTGGGTGTATTGTGAACTTATTGTAGTTTATTATTTGAAATAATGAAGGCTGCATGTTAGCAGACAAAATGCAACTTAGATAAGGGAATATAATTGATATCATTGCAATTGCTTAATGAAAACAACCCATGAGTTGAATTCTGAATCTGATTGAAACTTGAAAATTTTTATAGATAGTCAAAAAGTTTATAACAAAGCTTGTGTCTGGTTTATGGAGCTAATCTATAGGCCAATACAATTAATCATCTAGTTGTTGCTTAGAAAATGAATGTCTAACACGTCTTCATTATGAAGAAGTCCAATTAAAACATTCATCAACTAGCAATTGATTACTCTGGTGAATAATATTTCTTTTATCATTGCTCCTTTAGATAGGGATTTTGAAGAGACCCTTGCATTGCATTGGGCTTTTTAATACAGTATTATCTTTTTATCGATTTAGTTTTACCAGAAATCTTCATCATTTTCACAATATGAAATATTATATATGTATTTTAAAGTATACTTGGTTGCTTCTATTACTAGTTAATGATTCGAGATATTTTAAATTTGGATATGGTCATTTAGTCATATTTTTGTTATAAAAATCAGGGCTAATTGTTTTGTAATTGAATGTTAATGTGATTGCAATTAGATTAAAATTAATTTTTATAATTGCTATGTAATTATGAATCATTAAGGGCAATGTATAATAATAGGGCACATTTAATCTTACATAGAGAATATTTTTCTACTAAGCAAACAATTTGTCTAGTATTTAATTAGAGAATAGTGACTTATTTCTCCACTTCAAAGCCAATATTTGTAAGCATTTAATGAATTTTTTTGAGTGTTGAATAATTTTTGTGTTGGAATAGAGATGTATTGATTCAGAGCTACTTAATGTAAATAAATCAGAATATAATTGAAATGTATTTATGTTTTTGTTTAGGCAATCAAATCCCAAGGTCAGGCTGTAATAGATATAATATTTCATTGACTTCTTTGGTTTATATCAAATGATTCTAATGACATCTCTAATGCAAATCAGTTTTTTATGATTGTCTTTGAATAGCAAATTGGGTAAATGATGAGTGGACAAAAATGTACATAGTGATTCTTCTCACCAGAAAAAAAACCAATAAAATAGAGATAGTCAATTATAGGAGTCTGAATGCACTGCAATTTAATGTTCATTGATTTTACTCATTGCTTATACTATGACTTCTGGAATTGAAAAACAGACACCATTAAAATCAAACTGTGATACCTTGCCTATATCCCTAACTCAGTAGTTAATATTTTATTTATAGAAATATAATATTAACTTTAAATAGTAAAAGCAGAATATTGTTTTTTTTTAAAAAAAAAATTCGTTTAGGTATACAGAATTCCATACTTGTATATTTTTATGTATGTTAAACGTGTATTTAAATCTTTATATAAAAAAAACATTTTCCCTCTTCCTTTAATAACTATTTTTTTTTACCCCCAGAAAAAAAAATTTAAAATCTAGAGATTTTTAAATGTTAAATATTACTTAAAATCTTTTTTTTAAATGTCTAACGAGTATTGGCACTTTAAAGAAATTTCCCCTGCTGTTCTTCTGATATGAAAAAAGGATAGTGTGTAAATCCAAAACTTCACAATAAGAAGAAGGACGGGGGAGATCGCCAGGACATCTTTCTGCTAAAATATTAGCTGTTTATAATCTTCGACTGCTATATTGTACCATTATTTAGATAACTTCTCTCTTTGCAATTTATTTCAGGCGATGAATTTATATTCGAATTACAGGGTACCAATGGGGAACTAGCTGCTAGTATTTTTAAAGTTTTACATAAGAGGTTTACGACTGATTCTTTTCTTTCAAAATTTTACTTTTATATATATAAACACACGTGTTTACTACATGCATATTTATTTTTATATATGCACTTTTCCACGTTGTATTGGTCTGTTTTTTTTTTTCCATTTGAGTGTTAATGATACATTATAATATTAGTAATATTTTAAATTTCAAGGAAGCTTATGTCCCCAGTCAAAAACAGCAGAGTATTTTCTGCTAAAAGGTTTGAAAATTACTGCTCTCTTGGAAGTCAATATTTCTTTTACTTTTTTTTTAAACATTTCAATATAGTAGATAATAAAAAAAACTAGTTTCATTCTGAAAACGTCTTTGATTTAAAACTTTCGAACAGGGGTGTCAATGTTAATGTTGCATTACTGTATCAATTATTTATTTTAGATGTATGTATAAATATCTGTTATATGAAAGGATATTATTTGATATGACTCTGAGATGAAGAAATTATAATGTGATATCGCATAAATGCAAGATGCTAGTCTAAAATGGCAAAAAATGTTGAATATTATATGCCATAAAATGATTTACACTTTCACAGTTTAAAAACAAAATAATTTAGAATTGAACAAACTTTCTATAATGACAACTTTTGTTTTATACTATGATTTTTAAAATATCTTCATAAATTTCTAAGTAAATTACACTAGTTATTATCTCTATTGACAAAAATTTGTACAAGAAAATGTTTTAAATGATAGGTTTACTTGTATGGAGAATTGTAAGGTAATTTGCAATGAATCTTTCTGATTTTATTCAAGGAATGTTTTTTATTGCAGAAACTTGTTTGTTTGAAGCAAACTATCTGTTTTTATATATTTTTATAGCACCAAATTTATTCAACTTCACTATTCTAGGGTCATTTATATAAAAATATTAATAAATCATTTTGCTTTAGAGCTATTTTTAAAATATATATACTCAGTAGATATGACCTTAGGAATATCAGCCAGATTCCTAGATTAGTTTCTATTTAGTGATCATTTTTATTTAGGAATATTGGATTATAAATTTCTATTCTGAATCATCTTTTTTTTTATATTATCCTATTCACATTAATGATCTTAAAATATTCAAAACATTATGTGATTTAGCACAATGATAAAGTAAAGGAACCCAAAGCTAAGAAAATCTCAAGCTGTCATTTATGATGTTCATATATCACATTTTTTTCTGAGTAATTAATTTTTGATTAAAGAAGTACCCTTGGTATCAGTGATATATGGCACTAAGTATTGTGACAGTTAGTGAAATATATGAATAGTAGTGAACCATATTATAATTTTCATTTTAACACACAAATATATGATTATGTGTGCATGGAGTATAAACTAAACAAGTTAAAATATAGAAAAGTTGATTTTTTTAAATTAATTTTTACTTTTTTTATTTTTAATCTTTGCTTGTGTGAATTATGGACAACTGAAACCGTGGGTATTGTAATTATAGATACAGTATAGCTTCTGATATACATATATATGAGCATGCTCTTTAGTTTTTATATACATATATTTAAATATTCAAAGATTCCAAGATTTGAAAAAAAAAAAGGATGAATGGTATAATAATATTTTGCATTCTAGTGCTTATGATTGATAAGGCTAACAGCTTTGTTGGCACTATTCTTTAAAGCTTATTGATTATTCATGCCTGTGAAAACAATTCTAGAAGGAATGACAGAGTACATTGACAATATCATTACATGCCAAAATTTAAGCTAAAAAAATCATATAATGCTTTGAGATGCTTAGTATTGCAGAATATAGAGCTATTAAAATAATTTGTCTACAAATTTACCCTTTACAAATTTATTTGCAATATGTGTATTCAGTTTTTAGTCTAGTAATAATTTATTACATCATTGATTAGTATATGCAATTATTTTTCTGTAAAACCTTCATACTTTAATGGTTGCTGTATTTATTAGCTTATGAGAGCGATGGATTTGTAATCCATTTGTAACTTGGATATTTTTTTTTAGATAGGTAATGATTTTGTGAGTAATTTCAGAATTTTAAACAGTAGAGATAAAAAGTATTTTATAATAAGTGCTTTTATTTGTTGTGCACTAAAAACCAAAATAGTAATTGTTTCTTCAATCACAATTGGGGTTTTTAGGTTCAATTTGAAATAAAAGCATGAGGGATCCACATGGAGATGGAATTAATTAATTTCTGGACACCTATTCCCTATGCTTTTATTTCAAGTTCAATCTAAAAACCTCAATTATGGTTTAAGAAACAATTATTTTTTTGGTTTTTAGTATATAACAAATAAAAGTATTTATTGTAAAATATTTTTTATCTCTTATTATTTTTCAATATTCAGATATTTTACAATTCCCTTATTGTTAAGCGATCTATCTCTATATGAATTCAGTTTTAAATTACATATTTATTATTTACTGTAAAATATATATACTTTTTGTATATTTTTCTAATATTTATTTAATTTTACATAATTTTTTTTATTCTTAATTATATAACAACATAATTTTCAAACACAGTTTTTGTTAATAATTTTTAATCAGAAGATAATCAGCCTTTGACATGCACTATTTACTCATGTTACTAACTCACTGATATTGTAATGAGTATGCAGGACACTCTCAAACCCAATTCAAGATGGAGACTTTTGAAAGATAAAAATAGCTTTTTTATCTTTGTATCTAAATGCAATTACATAGGCCAATTTAAAGCATTTCAGAATGAGAGCTTGAAGATTTAATCTTCATAACTGTACCTCCATTACATTATTAATTTATAGTTAAACCCAACAACAGTTTTTAAATTTACTACTGGTAAATATTTACAAGTGCAGTTTTAGTTAGTAATTCTTTGGGGTGGTATAAAGTGGAGTGAATGAACCTGGAGTAATGGCAATTCATCATCACCACCAATCAATTAAATACAAAATCAATAATTTACTAAGTATAATAAAGGTAAAATATATTTAAGGGGAGAGCATGAAATCAAAATCTCAGAGATCATTGAGAGATTAGAAGAGCAACTAAAAGCATAACTAACCATCAACTAGCATTATAAATAAAAGTAAGTATCAGTAATACTCAAAATACCATTCATCATCATGAATGATCCACAATAAAATATAATAAAAATAGCTTTCTTATCTTTGTATCTAAATGCAATTACATAGGCCAATTTAAAGCATTTCAGAATGAGAGCTTGAAGATTTAATCTTCATAACTGTACCTCCATTACATTATTAATTTATAGTTAAACCCAACAACAGTTTTTAAATTTACTACTGGTAAATATTTACAAGTGCAGTTTTAGTTAGTAATTCTTTGGGGTGGTATAAAGTGGAGTGAATGAACCTGGAGTAATGGCAATTCATCATCACCACCAATCAATTAAATACAAAATCAATAATTTACTAAGTATAATAAAGGTAAAATATATTTAAGGGGAGAGCATGAAATCAAAATCTCAGAGATCATTGAGAGATTAGAAGAGCAACTAAAAGCATAACTAACCATCAACTAGCATTATAAATAAAAGTAAGTATCAGTAATACTCAAAATACCATTCATCATCATGAATGATCCACAATAAAATATAATAAAATCAACAGTCCATCTTTGAACAATAAAAAATATAAATCAACCATCAACCTTGTGATTGGATTGGAAATGGGTTTTCTGTAGACCAGGCTAACTATTGAGTCTTTGCCACCTTGGAGCAATTATTTAAACATAACTTGGATGCACCAACTTAGTGCCCATCCATTAGAATACATAAGAATCAAACAATAATGCTGGGACATTAAAACATGCTGATCATCATCAATGCCCTGGCCACTTGTTCTGGCCAACTATAAACTTAATTTTTAAAGAAGACTGAACTAAAATTAAAATGTAGAACATGGGCTTTAAATAGTATTCTCTTTTGCGCCAACCAGAATGATGGTTGATCATCGCTGGATACCCAAAAACACTAAATACACATCCCCATTCATATATTCATCCCGTGCTCGAATCTACCTCAGAGAACACAAACTCTATTACTGTATGTGACCAAGAGATGATGCAATACAATTTTTACTGGTGGATTAGTTTATTAATAACAATAAAGAAACGAATTTAAGGTCTTATAAAATAAAATTACACACATATAAACTTTCTGATTTTGATTGCTACACAAAAATTCAAATGATCACATAGCGATTTACTTAATTACTATTCAAAATTCAAATTATTACATTGATTGATGTGAATAATTCATTAGGTTTTCTTAAAACCCATTCAGCACACAGGCATGTGGCTTGATACAAAATGAACATGTTTAAATTGACATTTAATGAAAAACAAGTGATTAAAATTTCACATATGTGTCTATCTGACACACATTGGTATTTGCCATACAATTGACTGATATAGGTACACATTCATGTGTGTGTGTGTGTGTGAAATTTCTGAACATATTTGACTTGTTACAAAATAATTATCAAAATCTTAAATTATATAAAAATACAATAAATGATTAAAGTTTCAGTTAAATAATATACATTTAAATACTAGGTTATGAAACACATATATAGAGTTGACAGATTCTTAACATAACAAATTTAATTTTTTTCAAGCAATAAATAACAATAATTTTTGTAATTAATAATTCCATTTTGAATATGTATAAAATTTACATGTGTATTAATATTAGAAGAAAAAAATTAATTTATCATATTCTATTACAGCTTTTTTAAAAAAAAAAAAAAAAGTAGTCAATTTTTGAGAGGTTAGAAAGCCTTTTATTAGATTGCCCCTTAACTAATTATAACTGTCTTTCTCTTGGGCAAGCTGTTTTTTGGTCAATCCAGGCAATTGTCATCATCAGGTAAAAGTACATAATTCAGGTATGGTTGGCTTTTTCCCTTCTGCGGTTGGTTCTACTTAGACTTGGATTTGGTAAGTTGAGGTCAGCAAGTTGTTTTCCAGAACACTTTTAAGGCTATGAATTACAAAGAATCTTAACCCTTTTTCCTCCATGTGAATTCAAACTCCACCAGTGAATTGTAAAGCAGTCACTTTGTTGCATTCGTACATTCTCATGACAGTTCTCTTTATAATTATAGTAACCATCTTTGCAGCTAGCTTTACTGTTGCCATTCTCTGCTGCAGTTACTAACTCTTCCCAAAATACTTTAGCCAACTTTGCAGTTAGCTCTTCTGCTAACCACTTCTCAAAAATATTAAAGCTAAACTTTGCAGTTGGCCACTGCTTAAAATATTAAAACGAGACTCTTCTGGCTGACTCTTACAAAACTGCCAACAAAACTAACTGATATTTTTTTATCAATCTTTTTATCATTTTGGTTGAGTCATGTGATAAAAACATAGTGACTGTTTTCAATCTGTCTAATCCTTTTGAAAACAAGCTTGAAATTTTTATCAAAGTGTGATTTTGATTTCAATTAACTTTAATCCTTTGGAATCTAGATACATGTTTTTACTTTGATAGAAATTTACAAATTAATTAAAAGATTTCAAAAATAGACATTTTTATATTTATCAGGAAACATGCTTAGTTTTAAATTTTCAAAATCAGAATAAAAATATTAATTTTTATTTATCAGACCTTTTTTAAATGTTTAATTTTACAATAAAATATTATTTTAAATCCAGAGTTATTTAACTCTTTATTTATTATTTTTATGTTGGTGAATGTAGAAAATATCTACTACAATTTTGTCTGTGTTTATTTCTACTTTTCCTTTCAACTTTATATATATATTTATGTACACACACTATGTTATGTGTTATATAATCTAACTGGTTACAATAATAAAAACTGCTTGTGTTATTAAATTAATTCTATCATCATCTAATATATACCAGCCTTAAATTTAAAAATTTTGTTGGGTTTAATTAGAAATTAATAATGTAATAGATATGAAGTTATGAAGATTAACTCTTCTAACTCTCATTCTGAAATGCTTTAGATTGAGGACTATGTAATTGCATTCAGGTATAAAAATAAGATGGCCTGTTCTTACCTTTTAAAAGTGTTCATTTTGCATTTGGGTAACATCAGTGAGTTAGTAACATAAGTAACCAGTATATGATGAAGCTGATTACCTTCCAATAAAAAGAATTATTAATTATATAGTTTTTTTTTAATTTTTAAATTTTTTTAAATTTCTTAGAATTAGCCTACCTTCTGGATATTCTGTTAAACAGTTATAAAAATTTTTGAAATTGTTTTCTGTATTGTAACTTTCTAAACTTGTTTTCTGTAACAATTTTTGGCACTCATGTAGTCTGCCTGCTTGAAAGATTGCCACTTGTTTTATTTTAAATTATCCATTTTTAAGGGCTTCCAACATATGATATAAACAATATGGCTGACTCTAAGTTACCATATTCAGTATTTACATTTTTGTTATTTATTAAAATGATAAAGAAACACAAATGGGTTGTAAATAAAAACTTTTTTTAATGTAAATGCAGTAAAGAAAATAAAAATAAAACATGATTAAGCAAACTATAACAAAGATATAGACAGACATCAATTTTCAGTTGAGTACAAACATCCAAAGTTCTGTAATTAAAAAATTTTTTAATGTGAATTCACTATACCAGCTATAAATTGATCTCAGTGCCCTCACAAACGATGTTTTGGAGCCTTCTAATCAAAGCCCTTTCAAAAACAGATAGGCATTTAGAACATGTTTGCACATGGCACTACCATTGCTTCTCCATTTGCACCTAAAGGGTAATATCATGGCCATTATCACATACCTTTCAGGTGGGCACTATCCTTTAATTTTGAAAATATTCCACTGCATCTTGTTCTGATGATGAAAAATTCCTTATTTTAATCATATTTCCCAAAATGATATGGCAAAAACATATTAAAAAAATCTGCACATGTTAATGAATGTCAACAACAAAAAATAATATTAATTTTAACTATATGTTATCTGTTTGCCTCATGTTATCATTTGGACAGTATGTTGTGAATTTCATTTATTTAAAAAATGTATTCAAATTGTTTAAAATTAACATTCAGTTTAGAAAATTGAATAGTTTGTTAACTTTACATTAACAAATGTATTCTAAATTGAATGTTAATTTTAAAAAAATTAAATACCTTTTTTAATAAATTCCATTCACAACATAACATCCAAATGTTAACACGAGGCAAACAGATAAACACATGGCTAAAATTAACCTTATTTTTTTTGATGACATTCATTAACATGTGCTGGTTTTTTAAACATTTTTTTGCCTTATTATTTTTGGAAATATGATTAAAATTTGAAGTCTTTCATCAACAGAACAAGGTGCAGTGGAATATATTCAAAATTACAGGATAGTGTCTGCATGAAGAGTATCTGATAATGGTTCTTATTTTACACTGTGTGAACAGAAATGCAATGGTAGTGTCATGTGCAAACATGGTTAGAAGGCTTGTGAGTGCACTGAGATTAGTGTGCAGCTGGTGTACTGAATTTACATTAAAATTTTTTTAATTACAATCCTTTGGACTTTTTTATTTCTTTATCATTTTAATAAATAAAAAAAGTTAAATATTGAATATGTTAACTTAAAGTCAGCCATATTGTTTATCATGTGCTGGAAATGCCTGAAAATGGGTAATTTAAAATAAAATGGGTGACAAGCTTTCCGGAAACAAACTATGCCAGTACACAGTTTTTTTGTTTTTTTTTACATTTTTGTATTTTTTTTATTAATTAAAGTTTTTATATCCAAATCTTTGTTCATGTTAGGTTTACCTTTTTTAAAATTGATGCCTCTAATTTTTTTTTCTCTTTTGTCATTAGTATTGTTAATCATTTTTATACTGCCTTTTTTTGAAGAAGAAAGTATAAAAATGCTTTGCTATATTAATGACAAAAGTGAAAGTAAATTTAAAGAGGCATTATTAATATAAAAAATTAAATTTAGCATAAGCAAAGATTTAGGCGAAAAATTTATTATAAATTCAACGAAAACAATATAAAAATGTTTTACTTAAGCTGATGACAAAAGAAAACAAAAATTAAAGATATTTTTAATTGAAAAAATTAAACAATATGAACAAAGATCACATGACCACCATCTCTTATGCTTGTGTATAACTGTTGTTAAAACAGGCAAAACTCACTATACGTATGCCAGACACAGCAAGCTAGAGTAATCAATGGATGCCAGAAGGCTTGTGCATAAAATCCCCATCTAATGCCTACTCATCCTAAGATCTAGATGCAGTGCTCTCAGATCCAAGGCTCCTCACTGACGAAGGCCACAAGCCAGAAACTAGTCTGGGGATATTGGATGAGTAGGCATTAGATGGGGATTTTATTGATTACTCTAGCTTGCTGTGTGTGGCATACGTATAGTGAGTTTTTCCTGTTTTAATGAACAAAGATCTAAATATAAAAACTAATTTAATTAAATAATATGTAAGTAAAAAAAAATCATTACAAAAAATAAATGTAGAGAGAATTATATAATACAGGGTAAATTTTCAAAAAAATTCTAACAGCTTAACAAAGAAAAGTCTTGAAGGTATATTAATTTTAAAAATTAAAGAGTTATATAATTAATAATTAAAAAAAAGTTATATTAAAGTAAAATATAAATTAAATAAAATGAAAGTGTTATAGAAATATAGAATAGAAATGTACAAAAAGTATTAATTTAATTCCAAAATTTGTTATGAAAAATATATACTGTATATGTAAAGATTTGATAGAAATAAAATTTTAAGTTTAATTAAATAAGAAAAAAATATAAATTTAAATATAAAGATATATACAAATGATTGTAGTTGTTGTCATTAAATTAATAATTATACGTAAATATAAAAATATTGTATTTCTTATTTTTATTTTATTTATATCATCATTTTCAACCATTATTGTTCCACTACAGGATCAAGGTCTCTCCAAGTTCAATCCATCTTCTCCAATCTCTAGTCTCTCTTCTCCACATCACCCAGCACACTTTCTTATTTCATCTATCCATCTCACATATGGCCTAGTTCTAGATCTTTTACAATCTTTTAGAATCCACTTTAAGATTTCAACTGTCCATCTATTATCATTTCAATATGTCCAACTCAATTTCACTTCAGTCTCTTATGATGTCATTAACACCTGTTTGTTCTCTCACCCATGTATTTTCTTTTCGATCTTTTCTTGTTACTCCTAACATGGATCTCTTCATAGTGCTTTGAATGGTCTGAAGTCTCTATTGCTCATTTTTTTTAAATGTCTAAGTTTCACATCCATAAGAACTGATAAAACATTTATTAAAAAATTCTTTTTCCAATACATAGGCATATTTTCTTTTCATATTAAGTTTTTTCTACCAAAAGCATTTCAATCAAGTTTAATTCTATTATTGATTTCATCCATTATGCTTTCATCTGCAGCAATAGTTTGACAAGGTTATCATTATCAGTCTTTATTTCCATCTTTTGAGAAAATCTATTGAACATTACTTTGGTCTTTTTAACATTTACTTTTAATCCTACTTTCTTACTTTTATTTGATAACTCTTGCAATATTTCCTGGAGCTCTTAAGCATTATTTGCAAGTACATATTTTGTAGCTTTAATGATGGCTGCTGAACAATTGAATTTTTAAGCAATTAAAACTATAATAAGAACAAGATTTTGCTTGAATGTGTGTAGTATATAAGAAAGGAGATAAAAGTATAATTATTATTATTTAAAATGATGAAATATTTTATATTACATTTGATATGATGAGGATTCATCAGAAAATAGATCTAGATTAATATTTTTTCTTTGTTCTTTAAAAAGTATTTGATGTGTGTTTTTAGATTAAATATTTAAAAAGAAAAGGTATTAATTGGAAAGAACTATTAAGAAGTTTCTATATAAAAAATAAGATGTTTTTAAATAAAATTAAACAGTCTTCTTTCAAAATAGATGAATATAGACATAAATTTAATACATATAAGTTGAGTGATTTGATTTAAAAAGTTTTGTTTGGTAAGGATGGAAGCAGAGTTGACAATTTGTCAATTTTTTTCAAGATGCTTAGAAACTAAAATTAGCAGTAACCTGAATAAAGTTCTTATATATAAAAAACATATTTTGTGGGTTTATCCATGTTAAAAAATTTAAATATTGATATACTAACGTTTCGACTTGATCACACAAATCATCCACTGGGTGATAAAAGGTAGAAAGACAGTTGTAGAGTTGCTACAATCACTGATTTGAAAAAAAAAAAAACGTTAAAGTTCCACCAACACCAATAGCAAAAATGTTAAATTAAGAATGTTTTTAAAAAAATCTTTCCAAATAGGAGGAAGTTTGCATGTATCATCTCGCTTATTGATGCAATCTGGCTTTTTAAGTATCTCAATGGCTTCTCTAATTTTGCACCAGTAGAGATGATCACATCCGGATATGATTTTGGTACTAGCAAAATCAATTTTATGACCTGAATCGGTAGTATGGAGTGAGAATGCTGATGATGATGAGTGTTGTTTGACTGCATTAGCGTGCTTATCTCTCCTAACATTGATGCGATGATTACTCATACCTATGTAAGAAGCTTTCAATTTTCACATGAGATTTGATAAACACCATGAGATTTAAGAGGGATTGAATCCTTGGGCTTGGTTATATTGCTGATCTTTTGATGAGTAGAAAAGGCTGTATCTATATTATAGTGTTTTAATATATATCCAATACTGTCTGTATTTCCATTTACATATGGAACACAAATCCTAATAGCTGATTTATCATCTTTTTGTTTCCTATTTTGTCCATTTTTGGTCTTGAAATAAGGCTTTTTTAAAAAATTTATCATTATAACTATTTGCTAATAAAACACTATTAGTATGATTTATTTTTTCTTTCAGATGTGACTTATCTGAAAGGTTAATTGCTCTATTTAAAAGAGTTTTGGCTACAGAAACTATCTGAGTTGGGTGATGATTAGAATGGAAATGTAAATATCTGTCTGTGTGTGTATTCTTTCTGTAAATCAAAAAAGATAAACTATTTGGTTGTCTGGTGACTAGAACATCAAGAAAAAAGAGTTTTCCATCAAACTCTATCTCCATTGTAAATTTAATATGAGAATGCATATTATTTAAATGTAAGAAAAAAATCCATCTAATATATTTTTTCCATGTTGCCATATGACAAAAGTGTCATCTTTGTATCTGAGCCAAATGAGAGGTTTTAAAGATGATGATTCTAAACCACGAGTTTCTATATTTTCCATGAATAAATCAGCTATTACTCTTGAGATAGGTGAGCCCACAGGAGTACTAAAAACTTGTCTGTAATGCTGTCTATTATATACAAAGTGTGTGTTCAAGAGACAATGTTTAATCAAAGCAATAATATGGTCTGGTAAATTGCAACATTGTGAAATTATATTTAAAGCTTCATCATTTGGAATGTTTGTAAACAAAGACAAGACATCAAAACTGACTAGAATGTCATTAGCATTAATTTTTAAATTTTTTAAAATGGAAATAAAATGAAGAGTTTTTAATGTATGATTTAATAGATGGGGTTGTAGGTTTAATGAAATCCGATAAATATCTAGCTAAAATATGAGTTGAAGATTCTATTGCGCTTACTATTGGACGAAGGGGGTATCTGGTTTGTGAAGTTTTGGAAGTCCATAAAATTTTGGACAGACACATGATTTTTCACGAGGGATTATTTTATTTTTTTATCTCTGTTTCAATAGGCGATTTATTAATAATGGCTTTTGTTGTTTTTTCCAAATATGTCTTATATATGCAACCCATGAAAAAAATAATTTGTATAATTGTAATTAATTATTATATACAGTCTTTCAATCCACAGAAGTATTTTTAGTTAATTCCTTAACTCTCCTCCACTGTTGTCAAATTAAAAACAATATATCAGAAGCAAATGTCATCAACTCAAATCCCATGAATCCTGAATTTTAATGTTAGCAGCTTGTCTATTAATTGTATTCATTTTATTTTTATTTATTAAAATTGCCTCCTTAATTTTTCTTTTATTATGATTTCTTTCTTTTGAAGAACCTTAACACTTTAAATATCAAACTTAAATATATTTTTGCATGTCTTTTCATGATCCAAGAAAACTGAAGCAGTCAGTAATTCATTATTATTTTTACTTTTTGCATGCTTGTATAACAATTCATGCTTCTTTAATTTTTTTTTTCAATATTGCACCTCGATTCACCTATATATGATAACATACATCCATAAAAATTTTGATATACAATATTACTTTTCTGCTTGATATGTATGACATTTTTAAAATTATTCGCTAATTTATTATCATTATTTTTTCTTTTTTTTTCCATATGTCAAAGCATCGGCTGGGAAGCGAACTCCTGGAAACTGTCTGCAAGCAACTGCTTGCTTACAAGGCAGCTGTGCTGACCTCTCGGCTACCAAAGCATCCTTATATATATATATCCTTAAAAAATTTCACTTGAGCCTTTGACATATATGGAATAGATATTTATTTTTTATTATCAATTTTCAACTCCTTTTAATCATTATATCTCTTTTTAAATTGATATAAAGTATTGTTAATCTGTTCAATCTTATAACCAACTTCAAGCAATTCCATAGCAAATATCTCAATATATTTTAATTTGTGTCCTTGGTAATGACATAATTTTCATTACGAAACGGAAAAGATCTAAAAGTTGCCATCTTATGCATAATTGGTACTTTTGATTTACAATGTATATACCCCCTTTTTTGCAATGATTTGATTATTAATTTCTAACTTACCATACTATTATCTCTTGTAATAATGAAATCCAAATACTTAATACTTTTGTCCTGTTTCTTTTCAATAATCCATTTCAAGACATTCAAATTATTTAATTCCTTTACAGGCAAATTTATACTATCCCTATTTCTACAAACAAAAGCATCATCTACACATATCTAAAATACTACTCTCATATATAGACAAAACAAAATTGCAAACTTCTGCAACAACAGGCAGACCCATAGGTCAACCTTTAGACATTTTATAATAGCCATCTTCAAAAGAAACAACAATGTTTACAAACACCTTTACTTTTTAATGCATGTTCAATTATTTTTTATGGAATCCACTCTATCAATAGAACCATACATTTCTGTCACATCTAACGAAGCAATAACATCACTCTCATTAATCAATATATTTTTAATTCTATCTGCAAAATCAAAAGATGAAGCAATAGTATTTTCCCCAAATCCTAAAAACTCTTGTAACAGCTTACCAATATAGTTAAAAATTTGATATATAAATGAACCACCAAAATCAATCATAATTCGCAAAGGATTGCCTTCTTTATGTAGCTTTATATTTGCAAATATACATACAAAAGATGATAGAGAGCATTTAAGAAATTAATGATCTATTATTAATTCAACAGTTTTATACAAAACTTTTTATTCATATTTTATGATTAAGATTGAAAGTTGAATGGGTGAATTATGTGCAGCATGGAGCACAGATATGAGTTCAAAATGGTTTTTTTTGGTAGTTTAACATTTACAGTTCATAAAAGTATAACCCATAAAATAAACACTGTATTCAGCATTATCAATTCATGAAAGATAAATAAATATTAAATTATTTCTTTTATTCGTGTTTTATTTTTTGAAAAAAAAATTCCAATATTAAGTTCTTAAAAGTTATTCATTTAATCAATCCTGATATATAAATATCTAATAAATCTGAAAAAAAGTTAAGCTATAATTTGTGTGTTTTTTTATTTTAAAAACCTATTCTTTTTTTATTTAATTAAAAATAAAAATTAATTTTTTCCTATTTTTCTAACATTATATTTATTACATTATAATAGTTATAAGGGAATGACTATTACCAATAAAACACAGTGCTAGATAAATAAATATTTTATATATATTATTATAAGTAAAAACTTAATAATATCATGTCATTTTTATTTATTTTTTAATTTGTAAAAATTATTGAAGTCTGATATTAGATGTGATATGTTGGACTATTTCCAGCATCTATGAGTAAATGAATGTTGAATGTACAGAAAATTTTAAACTTTATTTAAACTTTTTAAATACAAACAACTTGTTAGTAATAACATACAAATAGACAACACAGATTAGTAATAACACAACGTTTCGAGTAGTAGTATCTTCACTTTTCTTCAGATGTTGCTGACCTGATATGCACAGTGACAGTATTCACATAACCAACTGAGCTATTCTGTCAAAGGCAACAAATAGTAGAAATTTGATATATTTATATATGAGGGTTGGTTCAAATCCTTCTGAGTCCTTCAATTTTTTTTTTCTTTTCCCAAGCCTTTCAGTTATTTTTTTTTTTAATATTAATTTTTCTTAAGAGCAAGATTAAGTAGAAGCTTTCATGCATTGTGTATTGCTACACTCCATTGACTTATAGGATTTTGTACCATTAACATATGATCAGTTTCCTTATATTTTCTTCTTTATTCAATATTTGTGTTTTCCCAACTAAACATATGGTCATTAGTACATACATGGTCTCACAGTAGACACATCTGTTTTTTCCTCTTTTAACTATTAGCTTGGGTTCTTTCAATCACTGTTCAATGAGATGAGAGGTCTCACCAATATATTTCCTTCCACATTCACATGGTATTTCTTAGTTGCAGTTTTTGTTTTTCAGCATTTCCAGTTTAGGCTTAGTAGAAGTAAGAATTCCTCAAAGTATTGTATGGCTTTGGAAAGCTGTTATAATGTTATATTAACTGCAAATTTTCATTAATTTGTCCGCTTTTTCTGGTATGTATAGATACACTACAGTACCAATAATTGTTTTTCCTTTTTGTGTTTCACATTGTCTGTTGAAAGGTTTTTTTGATGACCATCTATGGATAACCATTTTTCATGTGTTTGTTCTATGTGAATCTTTTCTTTTTCCAAATAACTGGTTTCTGAACAAACCTCCTTGGCTCTGATCCATAGTGATAGTACAATTCCATATTTAGTGATTCTGGTATGATTGTACATATATACCAAGTACTTGCCAGTGTATGTTGGTTTCCTACACACTGTTGGTTTTATTTTGCCCTGGGGGAGTCTCATTGCAAGAACATCCAGGAATGCCAATTTTTGTTCTCCTTTCTGATTCCATTGTGAATTTAATTGAAGGAGATATGCTGTTAATATGCATCCAGAATGATTGCAATTGCACCTCACCATGTGGCCATACCACAAATGTATCAACATACCGAAGCCACACTTTAGCTGGACATGGAGTAGTATTTATGGTTGTGATTTCAAGTTCTTCCATGTAAATGTTGCTCAGCAAAAGTGACAGCGGTGATCCCATGGTTATCCCTTGATTTTGTTTGAAGAATTCTGAATTATACTGAATGTATGTTACTGTTATCCAGAATGTTAATAAATTCCATTATATTATCGATAGGTAGAGTTGTTCTAGTTTGTATACTATTATTATCATGTAATCTTTTTCTTACAATACACAATGCCTCATCACATGCTACATTTGTAAACAGACTTTCCATATTAAAGCTTACCAATATGTCAGTTCTTCCCACTTTTATGTTTTGACTAATGCTACAAAGTGCTTAAAATCCCTGATGAAAGATTGTGTCCTGTATGCCAATCAACTAAGAACTTTGAGAAGAAATCTTGACAAAATTTGACACAGTGAATTTCTAGAACTAACAATAGGCCTTAATGGAATGTTGTCTTTGTGGATTTTAGGTAGTGCATACAGATGAGGAATCTTGCTGAAGTACAAAGTTAATTTTCTTTTCTCTAAATCACTGAAATACCTGCAATGCTTCTGGAGTAATGCTTGTAGTTTTACTCTGTATTCGGAATTGGATTTTTTGCTACTTTTTTGTATTGGCCAAGTATAAGAAGACCTTGTATTTTGTTATCATAATCAGTTTTAATCCATCACAACTGTCCTGTTATCTTTGGCAGCAGGAATAATGATTGTATATGGATCTTGTTTGAGAGATTTAATAGCTTTCCTCTCATCACGTGAAATGTTTGATTTCTGCTTGTTCACTTGATGTATTTCCAGTGTTCTTTTAACTTTCTAGTGTAACTCTGTTGCTTCTTCCAGAGGCAAATTTTAAGTTACCTCTTCAGTGGCTGCTATTATATCCAAAAATGGACAGTAGATGAAGTTCAAACCTTTTTCAATAACTGATAATTTAGCATCAGTAAGATGTTTAGAACTAAGATTTTTCACTGACAAAGCTGATAGACTAGTTGCAGTATGACTGTTGACTGCCCATGTAGATTTACAAGCTTTTTCTGAAGTTCTCTTATCATTCCATGTAACTTACAATCTGATCTATTTTTCTGGAAAGACATCAAGTTAACAAGCAGAAATCAAACATTTCATGTGATGAGAGGAAAGCTATTAAATCTCTCAACAGGAGCCATTTATAATCATTCTTCCTGCTGATAAGGATAACACAACAATTATGATGGATAAAATTAATTATGATAACAAAATGCAAGATCTTCTCACAGCATGCCAATACAAAAAAGTTAGCAAAAATCCAATTCCAAATACAGAGCATTACTCCGGAAACATCCCAGGTATTTCAGTGATTCAGAGAAAAGGAAATTAACTTTGTACTTCAGCATGATTTCTCACCTCTATGGATTGCCTAAAATCCATAAAGACAATGTTCCATTAAGGCCTATTGTTAGTTCTAGAAATTCATCATGTCAAAAAATTTGTAAGATTTCTTTTTGAAGTTCTTAGTCCATTGGCATACAGAACGCAATCTTTCATCATAGATTATAAGCACTTTGTAGAATTAGTCAGGAACATAAAAAAATGGAAAGAACTGACATATTGGTAAGCTTTTGATGTGGAAAGTCTGTTTACAAATGTACCATTTAATGAGGCATTGTCTATTGTAAGAAAAAGGTTATATGATGATAATAGTATACAACTAGGACAACCCTACCTATTATTGCTAGTCTAATGGAATTATTAACATTCTGCATAACAACAACATACTTTCAGTATAACTCGGAATTCTTCCAACAAAATCAAGGAATAGCCATAGGATCACTGCTGTCATCTTTGCTGAGCAACATTTACATGGAAGAACTTGAAACCACAGCTAAAAATACTACTTTATGTGTGCCTAAAGTGTGGCTTCAGTATGTTTATGATATATTTGTGGTATGGCTGTATGGTGATATGCAATTACAGTCATTCTGGATGCATATTAACATATCTCCTTCACTTAAATTTCACAATGGAATCAGAACAAGAACAAAAATTGGCATTTCTGGACATTCTTGTGATAAGACTCCTCAGGGCAAAGTAAAAACAACAGTATATATGAAACCAACACACACTGCCAAGTACTTGGTACATACATCCAATCATACCAGATGCACTAGAGAGCAAAGATTTGTTCAGAAACCAGTGATTTGGAAAAAGAAAAGATTAACCTAGAACAAACACTTATGAAAAACGGTAATCCATCAGCAGTTAGCAAGAAAACCTTTAATAGACAACACAAAGAGACACAAAAAGGAAACACAATTCTTGGTACTGTAGTGTATCCATACATACCAGGAATGGCAGACAAATTAAAGAAAATCTGCAATCTAATATAACATTAGAACAGCTTTCCAAAGCCATACAACCCTTTGAGGAATTCTTACTTCTACTAAGCCTAAAATGGAAATGCTGAGAACAAAAACTGAAACTATGAAATTCCATGTGAGACCCCTCCCCCTGTTGAACAATGACTGAAAGAGCACAAGCAAATGGTTAAAAAGAGAAAAACAGGTGTCTACAGTAGCAGATTATGTACTAATGACTATATGTTTAATTGGAAAAACACAAAAATATTGGATTATGATGAAAAAATGCATAGAAGAAAATTCAAGGAAGCTGCTCGTATGATAATGGTAAAAAATCCTATAAGTCAACCCAGTGTGGTAATACACAATGTATGGAAGCATCTAATTAATCTTGCTCTTAGGTAAAAATATTAAAAAATAATAATAATAATTAGCCTGGGGAAAAAAATTAAGGACTCAGGAGGATTTGAACCAACCCTCATATATAAATATATCAAATTTCTACTATATGTTGCCTTTGACAGAATAGCTTAGTTGTGATTAGATGAACACCTGATTTAGACGTCATTCCTTGTTTTATCTTTTTGTTGATTCATCATATATTTAGTCATCAAAAGTTAGTTGTTTTTTCATTATATCACTTTAAAAACAAATGTCTTCTACAATTTTTTATAATAATGATTAAATAATTAATAATGTAATAACATATAAAAAGATTTCATATACTTATGGTAGTTTTAATATTATCGATAAGCAATTTTTTTTTCCAAGATTAATTTTATTGACTTTTTATTATTACTTTATTTTATTTTAGTATATTTAAACATTTTTCATTGATTTATGTGTTTAATTTTCTCATTATTTATTACTATATGTTGATTGTAAATATTGTCTTGATTTACGACCATTACCTTACAGTGAATAAATATTTTAAATAAATAAATACACAGCTTCAGTTTTATTTATTTATTTTTAAAACAAAGTTTTGTTTTTTTGTTTATATTTATTTAATTTTTTTTTTTCACTTCATCTTTTTTATCTAAGAAGAAAGATTGAGCATAATTTTAACTGATTTGCAAAACAAACTTTGGTTTTTTAATTGCTCACTGTTCTATATAGTAAATGTTTGTTTCTTTAGTTATCCATATGTTTAGTAATAAATATATCATCTCTTTTATATATATATAATTTGTACATCTGTTAACTTCTAAAAAAGTAAAAATAAAAATTACCACAAACTTATTTAGGGTTTTTTTTTTAAAAATTAATTAATGTACATGTATATATGTGTGTGTGAATATGACTAATCTCCAGATAACTTCCTATGTTTTGGACATAATTACTTTTTTTTTTTTTTGTAAAATGGTTTGCATTTTAAAAACATTGTTTTAATTGCAATTTTTTTGGTATCAAAAAAGTCTTATTCTCAGTGATTCCTCTTTCTCGAAATAGCTAGATTTTTATTTACTAAAAACTATTGGATTAATGACTATAAACTGGCTACTTGGAAGAAAAATTCTAAGCTTATTAAAAATATTCTCAAGTTTACTCACATGAATTTGAACTCCGGTAATAGACATCAGCAAATGGTTGTTCTATTATTGTATCCTGAGGGACTTTTTTTCTGATATAGAATAAAAGATTGTGTGGAGAGAAAAAATAATGAAAATGTGCATATAAATTTAAATAGAATGATCAATAAATTATAATTGTTAAATCTTATTAATTTTAATATACACTATATACTTCATTTCTACAAATCAGGTTGAAAAACTTATTGGTAGCATATCAAAAGCAAATGGTGTCACATGATTATTCAACATCTCTTACGATCTTATATTAATGGTAATAATTGATTATTTGCTTGGAAGATCATGTGACATTTTAGCACCCAAATAGCAAGCTGACAGTTGGGCCACGATTCTTTATTTCCTTTTTTGGTGTTCTATCAGTCTTCTAAAATATACATAATATCTCATATTTAGTTATTTTATATAGTTTAGCAATTCTTTTTACATTATTGAGATGCATGTAAAAATACCAGAATAATTCATATTTTTAATAGCTAATATACAATTTAATAGTATACATTGTGACATAATTTTATTTAAAATTTCTATTAATGTGACAGCAATAATATTGGAATGGGACTGTCTATAACATAATGTTTGGGAACAAGGGTAGTTCATTTATAATATCAGTGACACATTATTTTTATAATAAAAGTTACAAATTTTATAATAATTAATTTAGTGGTTTTAATGTAATTGATTTATATAGCCATGTAAGATAAATCCTATTTAAAGTGAAAAATTTATCTTTATATAGCTGTATCATTTTATAGGTATAAATAATAATATTATTTCTAATGAAAATATGATAAGGCATGATCATATTAAACCTACTAAAAAAATATTTTTATCTTATAAGTAGCAATGATTAATAAATTTTCTTGATCCCTTGCATTGGTAATTTTCTTTACTAATTTCTTTAGAAGTTTTAGGATTAGTGAAAGTTGGCTTTATAATAATGTTCATTTATTAAATGAGAAATTTATTTGTATGCTTTTAAATCTATTATACATTTTACTTGTTATTGATTGCAATTTATAGATATTACAGAAATGTATCAATTAAACATATTTAATAAATTGTTTGTAGAAATTATTTGTGATCTATTAAAATTGGAATTAAGAAAAAGATTTATTAAATGTTTTTTTTTTTTTTGGAAAATGACTTTTTTATATGAACAAATACTTGCAATGGAGTTGTGGATTTGGAAACTGAAAAAATAAATAAATCTGAAGATTGGCAGTATTGAAGTGTTTAATAAGGTAAATGAAAAGGTATTGGTGAGGAAATTATGAAATGAAAAAGAAATTGGATTGAACACTTACTTACTAAGAGATAGAAGAATTGTGAAGAACAGATATATAGAAAGATTGTAGAAGATAAGAGGTATAAGAGGAAAAAAAATTGACAGGCTAAAATAAAGTATGTCTCAAGGTTTAGAATATTGGGGAAAAAGATGTGAAGAAAGTTGTGGAATTGATATGCATGATCTGCATAACTAATTGTGATGATATGCTTTTGAAATTTAGCTATGAAATTCGATTTTCCATTTTAATTATCAACAATTATCCTTTATTGTGGATTTTTTTTTTTTTTAAATTAATTTAGATTGTTTGATTTAATTATTTTATAAAGCCATGAATTATTAATTTATTTTTAAACATGGTGGAAATTTTTGAATGAATAGTGTTTTATATTTTTATTTTCACAGAGGCAGAACTCCCCATACAGTAGCACCACTCAGTACAAGCCAGAGTAATCAATGGATGCAGGAAGGTTTCTGCATAAAATTCCTATCTAGTGCCTACTCATCCAATATCCCCACACTAGTTTCTAGCTTGTGGCTTTCATCAGTGAGGAGCCTTGGATCTCCATCATCCACCTTTTACTTTTTTTAGCTAACCAAAGACACCAAAAAACTATGGATGCTGAATTGAGTTCAGATTTATACAACTATACATACTAATGAGTTTAGCTTGAAAACCTTATTATGTTTTCATTTTAGACTCAAAGCTTTACAGTTAGCTAAAAAAGTGAAAGGTAGCTGCTGGAGAGTTAGATCCTAAGATCTAGGTGCAGTTTTCTCAGATCCAAGGCTCCTCATTGATGAAAGCCACAAGCTAGAAACTAGTCTAGTGATATCGGATGAGTAGGCATTAGATAGGGATTTTACACACAAACCTTCCTGCATTCATTGATTACTCTGGCTTGCACTGAATGGCACTACTCTATGGAGAGTTTTGCCTCTGTGACAAAAGCTTGTGAAAGCATAAAGAATGGTGATCATGTGATGTTTGATGGTTTGTTTTTATTTGTTTTTGTTTTTCTTTATTGTTTGTTTTTCCATCACATTTTTTATTATTATTCGTAAATCTTTGATATCAAGATTGCTTATAATTGCAGCCTATATGTTCTATGATTTTATGGGTCTTGGGTTTGAGAGATTGTGAATCAAGCAGCGATAAATTGGGAAATATCTGATTCTTTTAATTATTTATTTATATTTGCTCTTTTAAAATGAACAATATTTATCATTAAAATGAAGTTTCTTTTTTGAATATTTCGTAATGGCCTTCAAAATATGTAGTCTTGGTTATGTGTAAACCACATACAAACACACATTATAAAATTATCTTGCATAGTTTAGAACAGTGGTAGATTGGCATGCTAGGATTCAAAATTCATAGATGATGATTGTAGTTAGTTATTTCTTATGAATTTCTGACCAGAAACTATTTGATTATTTTATTTATAAAATCTGTTTACAGTAATGGTTTCAACAAATTAAAAAAAGAAAAAAATCAAACTTCAACGTTTATAAAGATAATCAGTTCTGGGTAGGCACTAATGATCATTGAAAATACTTTAGTTGAAAATAGTTATACTTGAATTAGTCAAAAGCATTATAAACAGATTCTAGGGAATACTATAGCAGTTATAATATGCCTCTGCGTATAATTCAACATTAACCTAGATCTATCTTTTGTTTTGTTTTTTAAATATGTTTTACCTATCTTTAAGATTTGCTGTATCATTCTGAATATTGCATATTTACACATATACATGGAAGTGTATATTTATATAATTCATTTAAACTATATATAGATCTTTTCAAACATTGGAAATGGAAAAAATTCATTTAAGAGTCTCATTAAAAAGAAATTAACAGATTTTAAAATGCTATCCAGAATTTTTATTTGAATATTTTCTGCTGCATTTGTGTTTCTTCTAAGCTTAATCAATTTTGTAAATAATTTTAATTAGAATGAAAGAACTACCTCAGTGTTATGAATTTATACCCTCTATTTATATAAAGTAATAGTTACAACCAATATTTCTTCCTAATTTATAAGTTATTAAAAATAGGCAATAAGCACTGAAAACATATTACTAAACTATCTGACATTAGAAGTAACAAGCACTTATATGATGCAAATGAAAAATTAAGGTACTTTGCATTAGGATTTGTTTTAAATATGGTTTTATATTCTTGCAATAAAATGAAGTACCTCGTCAGAATAATTATATGATTTTTTTTCATATTATAAATATTGAAATATGCATGCAAATAAGAAAATAAAGATAAATTTAGTAAGAGTTTAAAAATGGAAATTTTTTTAAATAAAATGTAATTTTATAATTTAGAAAATATATCAAATTTTGATATCAAAATAATAGGTATAATGGTTTATATTTAAAAGTATTACTAATTTTTTTATTTTAAATAAAAATCACTTAGTAAATATACATGTTAAATCTCTCAAGACTTAGTATGCACAACAAAAATATTCAGATTTGATTTTCTAAATGAATCTTGCTTAGTGAGCACATGAATGAATTGGATTTTTCCCCCCTTCACTATCTTCCGTAGGAGGATAGTGATTGGTTATCCAGGAAAGCAATCAGATCACTATATATTTGAACAAATCGAACATTTCCACAGTTTGTGGCATAAGAAGTATATGGAATATTAGTTCACAACAATCTGAAAGATCAGAAAATAAGCTTTACACACCTGCATTGTTGTTATTGATGTAGCAGTAGTAAAGAAATTCTGAAAAATTCTTTGTGTAAGAAAAAAACATAGAATTAAATTTTTTTAAACCACTAAACATCACATGGCACTACTATATGGAGAGTGTTGTTTTGTTTTGAATTGTTTAATTAAATTTTTGTTAATCATAAAAAAATTATTTAAACACAGTACAACATATATAAATTCTCATTCAATATTGATTGTAAATAAAATTAAATTGCTAAATGTGGAAATAAATATATTGATTGTAAATAAAATTAAATTGCTAAATGTGGAAATAAATATTGAGCAGATCACAACTTACAGAAAATCTTAGAAAGTTTTCTTTTGATGCTGATAGATGACATTTGTGGCATTATCTTTTCCCCTAGAATTGGTATTTATACCACCTAGTGGAAACTTTTGAAAATTTTAAAATAATGCGTCATTTCTTATATTTTTTATTGTTAATTACAATTTTAATATTTGAAAAACAAATATGAATTTAAAAAAAAAATCATGTTTAACCAGTCCAAATGTTCATATGCTACAGAAAAAAATCTTATGTAATTTAACATAATATAATGGTTGTATTTAAGAGCATGCATTTTTTGAGTTAATTCTTAATGAGAATCATTAAAAAAAACATGGAATTGTTGTGACTGTGTTAGACCTAACTATAATACCTATTTTACTGATAAAATTATCATTATAGAAATGTACATAATCTTTGTGAAAATTAAATTTTATTAGTATTATTTAAATCTTACAATGTTCATTTATAAATATCTAATTTAAAACAAAAAACTAATTAAATATTTCTTTTAGTAGTTATTTTAATTATAAATCAATTATTCCTATTAAATAAAATTATTTGAAGACTTATATCTGACAAGCAATCTTTAAGTAATTGTGTGGTTATTATATATCTCATTTTTTTTAAATAAAGCATGAAAATATTTATTTAAAACATAATGTAATTATAAAAATGAAATATTTTTTATCTTTATTATTATTTTTAAGTGTTTAAACTTATCATTGTAGGAAATGAGAAAAAAAAATGCTTTTTAATATTATTGTAGTAATCTTAGAGATTGAGCTTCAATTTAGGTAATTGTCTGGAAAAAATATTACTTACAGTATGTCATCAATAATTTCCAAGCTTAAAATTTAGCATTGTATTTATATCTCAAATGTGAAATTAAAAGTTATTTTTTTGGGTGGTCATTTGTTATTTGAAAATATAGTACAATTCTTCAAATAGCAATTTTTCTAAAAGCAAAGGCAACATTTAAAAATATAAAGAACAAAGAAGAAAATATAATGCATATAAAAATTTAATTAAAGTTTATCCAGATGTAATAAACTTAATTTTTGAGAGAGGATGCAATCCAAAATAAATATTTAATTTCAATGAAATGAAGTGAATTTTTTAAAAACAAAAAAAAGTTCTTCCAGATTTCAATTATTAGACAATTCTATTACTAGACTATGCATATACTGTTAAAAAAATAGAAACTATTCTTACATTTGTAAAATATATATTGCTTATAATAACTTCTTTCATATACACTTCAATGTAAACAAATTTTCTTAAAAAAACTTCTTTATTTTACTTACAGTTTCGACTATCCAGCAGTCTTTATCAAGCTACAATATTTGAATAATATAAATACATAACCACCACTTCACATATATATATATATAGAATATACATATATATCAAAATATACCCATATATCCCCTACAGATATATAGATCCACATCACCCATAGACATATATATACACAGATACACATGTACCCATAGTCATATATACACAAATATACATATATAAATATACACCATACCCAATACACAATTTTTTAAAATTATTACCTTTTAAAACATTTTATTTTTACTTTTAATTTTTTTTAAAAATCCTTTTAAATATTATCCTTTTATTACTACTTTATTAATATTATTTCATAATTTTCCTTTCATCACTTCCTACTATTTATCTATTTTAATTTTTTAAACTTTTACCTTTTTATTATTTTTTGTCTTATTCTTTATTTAATAATTTATATTTCTATTCTCTTCAAAAATACATAATAAAGAAGTAATAAAAGGGTAATATTTAAAAGAATTTTTTTAAAAAAATTTAAAAAAAATTAAAAGTAAAAATAAAATAGGTTTTAAAAGATAATTTTAAAAAATTGTGTATTGGATATATTTTTTGTATATATGTAATTTATATGTAAATTGTGTATATATATGGATGTGTATTTATATATGTATATGTAGATTTGTATATATATATGTCTATGGGTGTATGTGTATCTGTGTATAGTGATATATATGTTTAAATGATATATGAGTATATATTTGGATATGCATATGTAAATGTAGGTATGGATTTTATATATATGTCTATGGGTGATGTGGATCTATATATTTATATATGTATGTAGGGGATATATGTTTGTATTTTGATATATAGGTGTATATTATATATATATGTGAAGTGATGGTTAAGTATTTATATTATTCAAATATTGTAGCTCTGAAGAAGACTGCTGGACAATCGAAACTAAGTAAAATAAAGGTTTTTAAGAAAATTTGTTTGCATTGAAGTGTATATGAAAGAAGTTATTATAAGCAATGTATATATGAAGATATGCAAAGAAAGTAAAAGAGAAGAATAAGAGTGTATACATTTATAAAAGTGAAAACCTTGAAAACAGAAAAATATTGTCAAAACTTAATTAGTATTTGCTCATAAAAAGATAATTGTTTTATATATATTGTAACAGTCAGATTTGTACACTCATGCAACAAAATTCAGAGCCCAAGCAAAATATACCAAAACTGGCCGGAGTGAGGTGGTTGAGACCTCTAATCCGACCAACTCCAACTCATCTGCCCATACTTCAAATTTAACACCTTATGAGTGACCTTCCTGAGGCTACATTCAGTCCTTACTTAACCGCGAGCCGACATAGAACAGGTAGAAACACGAGACTTAAGGTCATTACTAACCTAACTAAATAAGTGATATATATAACACTTAACACTCTATTAATCTTAACTACCAGACATACACATATAGCATATAAACTCATTAAGAAATTGGAGTATGAACTGTGACATTTAATAATATACTGTGGATTGGATAAAATACTATGGATTGGATAAGATACTATGGTTTGGTTTGATCTAGAGTCTGAGCAAGAAAGATATACAACAGTTTATATTTAAAAGGATTTATTAAAACAATAACAAATGATCTAACACAAAATATCATAATGGCAGGGATTGTATAATCTTCACAAGGTATCCAACACAGGCAAGCATGTTACAATAGTTGGAACTGTTATCAAGTAGATCTGTTCCCTTTTAAACATATTACAATACATGTGTGTGTGAGTTATAGAGGTCATGCCTAATTATTTAATATGCTCATCTTATGAACTTGACTTGCTTAAGTTAGAAGTTGATACCTTAGTAGAGATGATGATGAGTACAGCCAGTTTTAAAGGCTGTTATATATACTAATTAAATGAGCAACTAAATAAACTCAGAATCATGCAGATTCAACCTGATAACCCAGATTCAAACTCCAGTCTAAAGCTGAATGATTAATTAATATGGGAAAAAGAACTGGTTACCATTAGGTCCACATATATGTGCTATGGCGCTATATAAAATATTAAAGAAATAAACTTGCAATGCAAGTGTGTGATTCTTCAAGAGTTTCAGCATCAAATGCTCGGTTTGCTCTGAGACCGACGGTTTGCTGCTATTGATATATGAACATAAAGTTCAGGAAGTCGGATTGGCTTTAGGAAAAATCTGGGTCCGCACGCCCCCAGTTCTAATGAAGATAGCCATAACCCGAACTAAATAAAGGGGCGGTTTGTTACCGTGAACCCTTGTCAGAGGCAGCAAAACGTAACACATATAAGTGTACTATATAAAAACACACCCGCAATGCACGCAATATATATATATAAAACAATAAGTATGCATATAATTAATTGCGCCTAAAACAGATAGCTTTTATCTGTCAAGCTAATTCAAAACAGTTCTTAAAATTAGCATTATAAGTATGCTAATAAAATGGGCTTAAACTATATAAAAATAATCTAGTTAAGATCCTGAATCTGCATATAAATATTCTTAATTAAGGAGGGAAAGTATATTCGATGGGACTTAATACAAACATTAGCAAATATACTTTATCATCTCTAGACAATATATATATCCCCTTCCAACTAATAGATATCAAAGGTTATAATATAAGATCGGTTAAGCAAACCTTGAAAAAAATATGATTTTACAATATATATATAACTATGATAATAACGAGTGGTTAGCGCATTCGCTCATTACCAATATTATAATTTCGAAACAATGATTTAATAAAATAAACAATGCTTTTAAAATGTCTAAGTGAAGATCACAATTATCTCCTTTATAAATTACTTACTTAGTTTCATTGTTTCGAAATCTGAGCATATTATCACATATTAAACATAACAAAATGCATTTAAACAAAATATTAAAATTACTGAAATTAGGCAAGACCGTTAGTTTGTAGGAATTGAAGAGAATAAATTTCGGACATTTAATGAGTATAAAAAAAATATGAAATCTTTTAATTCATAAAAGATTTCAGCAGTTTATAAAATTTAAGTAAGTGATCTTTTTTTTCTTTTACATTATAGATAAAGTTACACAGATTGATAGTTTCTTTTTATAAGAGGGTAAAAATTAAAGAGTTTTTATAATTTAGATAGAACGTTCTTTTTAAAGTGTTATAAGAATTTATAGATTAAAGTTCATACTGCAGTGTTTTTAAAATTATTACCATCTCTCTGCCTCCTTGATTGGACTTGAAGCGTATATCAATGATAGTGGCGGGAATAGGGCGTCTGACAGCATCATAATCTTCAGTGGCCTTTCAGATAGGTTAAATTTCTTCATATTCTCCATGCAGGTTGCTGGAAAGTCTATTCAAAGGTATGTTTAGAGGAACTGAGAGCAGCCATCTGGCTCAAGAGCCAGTAAATATATTATTTTACTCGATCATTTTGGATTCTGGTCTCCACAATAATTTACAGGAAAGCAAGCTAAAGAATAATAATTAACCTAAAAAAAAACTGCAATATTTATATTCCCTAGTAGATCAAAAGCCAGCGACTATCTATTTTAAAACACAATTCAAACTTTCTCCAAGTTTTACAGCCTTCGGTCTCTTTTGATTCTTATCTTTTTTTTATCTTGTTGCCCAAACTTTTACTGGTTTGATCTGGAAAAGAAATCCACCACAATCGTAATGAATCGATTGCAATGAATTTGTAATGAGCTCCAGGACAATGTCAATACCCTAAGGACCATCTGATCCCACCTGCGAATTATTCTAAATAGCTTTATTACCAATCTGTGAATTTCGCATGTAATTGATAATTCCATTATTCTAAACCTTTTATTACCAATCTGTGAATTTCGCATGTGATTTATAATCTATCTAAACCAAGCCTGTTAAAGAATATTTGGCCACATTTTCTAAACAAAATAACCCTTATACAATATATTATTTATATAAATGCTGCAATATATCTATACAAAAATTAATATCATTATCATTTACAGGTGCTTGTATGTGTGACAATAAACATACAATTGTTTGAATACATATAAAACTGTGATTACATATATAACTGTGTAAATGAATATATCGCTGTGTGGATATATATACAACTGTGTAAACATACATATACAGCTGTGTAAAGGCATATACCACTGTGTGGATACCTACACACTTGTACTAAAGAGTGTTCAAAACCGGCATAGATGTGTCTATGGAGACATAAAGGTGAAACAGATAGAAGGACAGTAATATCTGTTTCAATATATAAAGAACTAAAAGAAAATGATGACAGTGTAAATGTTAATTCTGTAATTTTTAATTCCTATAACTTGTGCTTATTTTTTAGGTAAACTTTTGGTATTTGTTTAATTCACATCTTTACATACATACAATTTAGTTCATTATTAATAACTCTGTAACCATGCATTTTTTAGTGTATTTCACCATTCCACCCTCTTCATGTGTAATTTATTTTTGTAAATGTTTCTCTTCTATAAAGTAATCTATCGATGTGTTTGATCAAATAAAAATGTATTTTTCATTTATTTTTATTATATATACAATTCAGAAATAATAATAAAAAAATGATACTAATTACTTACATGCCATCTCTTATTACTTAGAAAGAAAAAAATGTAACATTTATTTACAAAAGGATAAACCCTGAACCCTTTGAAGTAAAGAAAAAAGTCTAAATTTATTATTTAACAGCGATGTATACTTCTTGTGTGTTAATTTGGTATAGAAAACCTGTAAAATTCTTCTCTCCCTAGTAGTGCATGTCCATTTTTTTATGTGATTATAACTACTAAAACTAAAATACAGGAATATTGTATGGAAAAAAATTCCCAAAGAAAACTTGAATGACACAGTAGGAGATATTGCAGCATCACTTAGGATTCCTTGATCACAACAGGTGAAGAATTAAGATATAGAAATAGTTGTTTCAGTATTAATTATGGTAACAAAATAGAAGGTAATAATAGTAAAAAGTATGTATTTCTTTTTTTTTTTCTAAATATAGTTAAATGGAATGTGCTTGCTTTATCATGTGGTCTCTTAAGGCAATGATTGTTACTAAGAAATTATCATGGTTTAAGATTAATATGTCTATCCTTACTGAAACTTGCCTTTCAGAAGAATGAAATTTTGTTGGTTTGATACACAAGTGAAAGTTTTTATTTAGTTTTTTTTTTAAAAAAAAAACAGATCAGTCTGTATTGTTGAGAATTCCTGTGAGATTCATTCAGATGTTTTCTACCTAAACATACATCAATAATTGATTAATGATACTAAAAATTGGATTATGCCACAGAAACTGTCTGTTTTAACAATGCTTATGCTTTTCCAATGTTAGGTTCAGAAAGATTAGAAAATCATTGATGGATAATATCACCCCAATTGCAATAAAAGACAAAGCTTTTTATCAATAATCATTTTAATATATTGTGCCCATTCCAATTTAGCCTGTGGCTAAATTGTAATAATGTGCATAAAATAAAATTAGAAAAAAAGATCATATTTTCTTGTATAGGAAGGGAAGCTGTAGGGCACCCAAGTTCAAACCCTACATGATCAGGTCCCAAAAGCCTAGGACAGAAAGAATGGGGGAAATATTTATATATTTATTTTGTATTGATAAAACCAAAGGACTAGTATATATCTTGAATTCTTTAATAGTTGTCATTAAAAGTTAGGATTAGAACACATATAAACAGTTGTCTATGGACACAAGCTATTCAGTTAATCATTTTCTGATTTTGATTATTTCTTCAAAATTGATCTATACTTAATAAATTCTGCTATTTTTTATATAACAATAATTTAAGTTAAATAGTTTTAATAATTTAGTTTCTGAATATTAAGTTATAGTTTGTAAAAATCATTCAGATTATTTTTGATAGGCAGGTTTTTCTGAATGTCTGAATATCTGAGTGTGTGCTTGTATTTTATCTAAATAAACTTACAATTAATTACACATATATTAAAAGAAAGATTTTTTTAAAATCACTTGTGATTTCATTATGAAAAGCTATATTGTTTGTAAAGAATTATATTGTATGTTAATTAAACTAATAAGATTAGAATTTCAGTTGACCAGTCCAGCTGACATTCTTTAGATCAGAGTTAATTGGAAAAAGATAAAGTTTATTATGCTAGACTTGAGAAAAAAGGAGGACTGCGATTAAGATAATGGATTCCAGACCAGTCAATCATTTAATTACCAAGAAATCATATTAGTTTGGGTTTCTTATTAACAGTCAATTTAAAACATTGTCTATTTTAATTAGATGGTTTAACTAATGAAAACCAAGTGTTTCTATCTGTGAGGTCCTGCAAAAGATTAAATTGTATAAAATGGCTGAATCAGTCTGTTCAGGTAGGGAGAGAAATATTAAAATTGTTGGAAGAACAAAATAAATTGGGGAAAGAAATAAGACTGAATTGCTGTTAAAAGCCAGCATTATTTTTTATATATATTTTTGGAAAGTTTCCTATAGCCTATGGGAGGCTAAGTAGATATATGTTTTGTCTGTGGCAATCTTGCCATCCATTAAACAATGCACGTCTGAAGAGTTTGAGCCAAAAGTATTACACATCTTGTGACTGATTGTGAAAAATAAGAGAGAAGAAACTGACTGCTCACATGTGTTTTAAATCTAAAATTAAAATAAGTAGAATGCTGAAAAGTGTCAAATTATGCTATTTAATTTATCCCATTGACTGAGTTTAAACCCCAGAAATATGATAAGTATATGAAAAACAGCAAATATCCCTAGTCTATTAAAAATAATTATGCTGAAAAGAAATGAAGAAACATTTCCAGTGCCAAATGATTCCTATGGAAAGTAATTTCTCCATCTCATCATTGTAGTTAAAGAATTGCAAGCCCAAGCCAAGAAAAGAATAGGACTATTCCAGTAAACCGCTGAAATTCGTAAATATATGTATGTTACCGATTGGTATTTGTGGCTGCTGCCAAATTTATAAACATTCAACAAGCTGAATTTGAAATCTTAGAAAGTGCATGCCTCAAGAAAGTAAAAGAACTGGTAATATGAATTTTAATTATATATATTTTTTTGATATCAGTGTCTATTAACAAAACTTTTAATAACAAATTCTTTGTCTTTTTTTGTCTCTGAACCCTAAAACCAAAATCAAGTAAAAGAACTTTCAGTAATAATAGCAATTGTTTTATTAATGATATTATATATTCTGAAATTATAATACGTATCCACTTATCGATATATTTTATTTTGTGAAATGTATTATTGCATATTAATTTAAATTTATGAAATATGTTGTTTATATGTCAAAAGGTTTTTTTTAAATAATATTTTATAATGGGGATCAACACATACGCAATAATATAATTATTCTTTCCATATGTATAGCTGTGGAGCCTAAATGTTCAAAGTGGTAGAAATGTAATATTGGGGGAGCTAGATTTGTTAAAATCAGGATTAGTGACCTCAATTGGTCAAAGGGGAAGATAGGTAATTCAAAGTAATTCAAAGCTTATTTCTGTAAATGCTTTTACCTCTCTAAAACCTGACTAATCTTTTCTAATTAATTATTTCATTTTATATGTTATGTTTAAATTTATAAGGTTACAAAAGTATGTGTGTGCAAAGAGTGTTTTTTTAATGAAATATTTTTCGTTTGGATATAAATTTTGTTATTCACTATCCAAATTGATGCACAAACATTATACTGTGATATAAACATTGGATACTGTCATTAAAGGGAAAGGGGAAAGATTTTAGTATCATTGATATTATGATTTAAATATAAACAACTCATCATTGTAATTTATATACATTTTCATATATATATATCTTTAAATATTATGTATATTTCATCAGTCCAGTAATAAGTGTTAATTAATTTTATTAAAAGAGGTGTATATCTTTATTAAGAGTATTTTTTGCCTTATTAATTATGATCATTCATCCATCACTGGTTAAGATTAAGTGTTAAATGCCAATTTAAATATAATAAAGTTAGGCAAATAATTATAAATTTATAAAAGCTAAATTTTATGTTAAGCATTAGTCCTAAAACTGTGACTGGAAGTATCATTATCATCATCATCACATTTTTAATCAAGGATCTGGATAAATGCATTTAATGGCCATAGATAAATAATGGTTTTCACTGTATTTGTTAATCGTTTATGAATCATTATAAGATAATAACCACCATCAAACATCATTCAAGGGTGAGTGAATTGCCACCATAAACCTATAGTGTTTGATTTGAGCTAGCAATACTTATGAGAATGTTGAAATGCATTTATGATATTAAAATCTAAGTAATAATTTTGTCTGATACATTTTATATGCACAACTAAAGCATAAGGATGTTTTTGTTTTTCTTAATGTTAGTGCAAATGTGATATGGTTCTAAAATCCTACATCTGATTATAAATAAGGCACCAAATGGGTCCAAACCAGGTACATCTATAAGTAGGTATAGAATATAACTTTGTCTAGGCTTAGATAACTTAGTGGTGCACTAATAGATCATATTCACTTAGTAAAATCTATACAACTAGATAAAAAGGGTTAAAATGACTCGGGTTTTTTTTGTCATCATTTTTCCTGCAAGCCATTTGATTTATTTTGAGATATTTTATTAAACTTACAATGGTGCGCACTTCATTTTTAATAGGTTACAAATATCGCCCAATGTGGGGCATGATGTATTTGTAGCCACCACTGGCAATGGGGGCCACCATGAGTATTTTGAGTCTTAAGAGAATATATATTTAACCGACACATTTTATTAGGTTACAATATATATCTAAAATTCACATTTGTTGAAAATAATGCTATTAGTTTTATAAAGATGAATCATCTATTGTTAATTTTTTGCACAGCATATAGATTAACTGCTACAAACACTTTGTTGATGAAGAAAAATTATAAAAAAAATTGGGGTGCTATATAGTAAACCAAAAATTAAGCCATCTTATTATGATTTGTATAATTTGGACAAATATAGGATTAATTGGGCTCAATCTCCAAACATATTAATAAGCAATGTGTTGTTTTTTTTTAGAAGTAACTTCTACAGTCAGTTAGGTTTCAAGAATTGTTAAGATTTCAAATTATTAATTTGGATTTTAAATTATTGGGTCATGGAATTCTTTTAAGGAATGTGTTATTAATATGAGTAAGTTTGCTTTTGATTTCACTAAAAATAAATATGAGTTAATTTCTTTTTGATAGAATAATCATATGCACTGTAGATATGTAAAGTATAAACTCATCAACTCATAAAAAGATTCAAAAGTGATTGATGGATTAAAATTGCCACGGTGATTGTTATTTTCTCATTATAGTTACTTTAAATGTTTTGTTTATTTAATTTAAAATAACTTAAACCTGAAAATTATATTACTATTTTATTAAATCACTGGGTGATACTTTTTCTTGATGTTGCTGATATTAACATATCAAAAAATGTTTTGATTATTTTAGATTTGGCTAAAAATGAAGTTAGGACAAGTCATCATAATTTTAAAATAGAAATGCTACAAATCATGATATAACACTAAAGTTTTAAAACATGTGGTGATATGTTAACTTTAAAACTATTGAATAGGAATGTATGGTCTAATGAAGGTTACCACCTCATTTTAATGATGTTTCTAGTGTATATTTATAACAATAAAAGATATAAAAAAGAATGCAGGAATTATTATTTGACTCTACAAAAGTATCTTTAAGGATTTTATTGAATAAATTATTCTAATCATAGATGAGTGATTACTAGAGATTCAGTGTGGTTTCAGGGAAATCAAGAAGCACTGTAGATATGGATTTTATTGTCAGATAAATGTTAGAAAAATACCACGTGAAATTGTGTGATATGTTTTTTGTAGATGACTCAATTTCTTGAAAAAGTTTATGGCACTGTTGGAAAATAGCTGGTTGTCTATTGATAGTTTGAAATGAAAAAATTAGTGACAAATAAGGATGTGTACTTTTTTTTTATCATTTTTACATAAGGCTGTCATCTTAGCTGCAGTGTACAAATAGCTTCATGAAGTAAGATTAGAATGTGTTGTAGGTTTGATGTTACTTTTTTACATTTGAATCAATTAAATGCAGAACAAACTTCATTTTTATGATAATTAAATTTACATATGTTATTTTTGCCAATTCAAACCCTAACTAATTTGAATAATAGCATAAAGAACTCTAATTTGAATAATTTGGTTTGATAGGTAATATTCATAAAACTCATATGCTTTATTATTCATCAGTAATGTTTGCCTTGCATAGGTGTCACCTTGAGAATGTCAATTAATTTAAATATCTTGCTATATTTATAATTATTCTACACGAATAAAGCGTGATAAACAGAGCACAAAAACATTAATTATAAACAACAATTAGCCAAACGCTTTCGGTACTGTAAACCAGAATCATGGTGACATACTGGAATTGAACGGTTAATATTCCAGTGCATGCTCAGTGGAACACTAGTGTTACACTGATTAATAATGTTTTTAGACTTTGCAATAAACCAAGCCTCTTTCAACTTCCTTTTCTGATCATTTGACTCATTGCACACAGTAGTAATATTTTGAGGATAAACTCATGACCACAATTACTTTCGTGATTTGAAAAAACAGAATTAACCTGCAAATCACTTTTAGATTTTTTGTACTGATAAATATGCTGTTGCAATCGCGTTAAAACACTCGCCTTCGTTTCCCCGAAATAAATAGCATTACAACGAGTTTTTTTGCAAGTAATGTTTTAACGCGATTGCAACAGCATATTTATCAGTACAAAAAATCTAAAAGTGATTTGCAGATTAATTCTGTTTTTTCAAATCATGAAAGTAATTGTGGTCACAAGTTTTATCCTCAAAATATTACTACTTTGTGCAATGAGTCAAATGATCGAAAAATGGAGTTGAAAGAGGCTTGGTTTATTGTGAAGTCTAAAAACATTATTAATCAGCGTAACACTAGTGTTCCACTGAGCATGCACTGGAATATTAACTGTTCAGTTCCAGTATGTCGCCATGATTCTGGTATACAGTACCGAAAGCGCTTGGCTAATTGTTGTTTATAATTAATGTTTTTGTGCTCTGTTTATCACGCTTTATTCGTGTAGAATAATTTTCATTATCTGACAGAGTTTTTATATTATTTATCTATATTTATAAATAGAAAAACAGATTTAGATATAGAATTGCAGCAAATGGACTCCGGTATGATGATGTTGCATTTAATAAGCTAACAAATAGGATTATTTAGAGCAAGGTTTAAATAGCTAATTCTGAAACTCAAAAATTCCTAGATCATAACTCCAGTTAAGAATTCACAACTAATAAATCATTTGATTATTTTTTTAAATGATAGGATATTTCATTATAATTATGCAATTCAACTAAATTAATTGATATGGAAATGTTATTCCACTAAATTCATTACATGAAGTGAGATAAGAATCCTCTACTTCCTTAATATAAAAGCTGTAAAAAAATATTTACAGAAATTACATAATATTCTGAAATTTTGATGATTAATTTTTTTAATATATATTATTATTTTTACCAATATATGAGCATTGATAAACAAATAAATTGTAGATTTTCTAAGAAAATATTTTATGATGAATTTTTATTTAATAAAGATTGCTTCAAATTCTTATAAAGAGATTCAATATTGCTCACTTTCATTTGAGGGTGTGACTGATGAGAAAACAGTGAAGACCTGCAACTAGGAAAGATGTCTTTGCTGCAAAAATTAAAAGTCCAGTATTTAAAATATGTTGATATATTATTATTTTTGCATAGCCACCACAAAACTCATATTTAATTTTAATCTTTTTCTCTCCCTCTCATTTTTTTTGGAGTTAAACTAATGGCGTTTTTACTGCAAATAGCTGGCAATACTAATAATATGTAAAATTCTGGGAAATTTGGAAGATATAATAGGTATAGGAAGTACTTGTTCTTTATTACTATATAATACTTGTTAGAAGTCTTCTATCCATTTCAAGATGCCATCTCTCTTTTTAGTAATAATTCCATCTTTTTTTCTTGTTGCAGATATAAATTTCTTACCAATACCAAAATGTTGTTTTACATTCTTAAGACTTTTATTCTCTTCTATAGCTTTCCTTGCTAGTTCACAGTTATACTTTGTTATATCATTTACAACTCTTTTCCACACCATTTTTCAAAATTTGAGATATTCAATTCTTTTTAATGCATCATTTTTGTATATCTTCATATTCCTTCTTTTCTTCAAAAATTCTCGTCTCAGTAGAAATTTTATTGGTCAATTGCTGCTTCTTTCTACCAGATATCTTTGTTGCCGTTTTTAAAAGTGTATCGGTTATTTTCATATTAATTTCATTCAAATCTGAATCATGTTCAAAATCTACTAATATTTGAAACTGGTTTGTAAGTTCTAATTTAAATTCATTAGAATGTTTCTGAAGATTAGGAATATCAACTGTAAATATTGTTTTTCTTAATAATTTTTGTCTTTAGTTTTGCATTAACATGTGTCTTACATCTTAATAATCGATGATCACTTCCTGTGTTAAATTTATTAAGAACATTACAATGTTGAAATATGTGTTTTCTGTTAGTCAAAATATAATCCAATTCTGCTGTACCTTCATTTGGATGCTTCAGTGTCCATTTCCTTTTAACATTTTTCTCAAAAAAAAAATTCATAACATAAAGTTTTTCTTTTTCTGCAAACTCCACAAGTCTATATCCTCTTTTATTCGTTTACCAATTGTAGCATTAAACTCTCCTATAACAATTTTAAAATGTTGTTTACTCTGATCAAAAGCCTTTTTAAATGAATAATTTAAAATGAAGAAGTGAGACATGCAATTAAATTTATGAAGAAAGGAAAGGCTCCAGGTAATGATAGAATTATAATTGATATATTAAAAGAAGCAGGTGAAGAAATAGAAACAATTTTAGCAAAGTTATATACCAAATGTCTAAATGATAAAGATGTACCAGATAATTGGAAGAATGCAGTATTTAATATTTAAAAAAGGTGATAAAGAAGATAAACAAAGCAAAACTCTCCATACAGTATATATATGTGTGCTAGTATAAGATAGTCATCATGTGATAAAGAAGATATTAGAAATTACAGATCTATCAGCCTTTCATCAGTTTTGTACAAATTGTTACCAAGATAATTACAACTTGTCTACAGAGAACACCACCAACCAAGAGAACAATCTGGATTTAAAAGTGGCTTTAGTACAGTAGATCATATCCAGGTATTGAGATAAGTTATAGAAAGGACAAATGAATATGAGTTGCCATTATGTTTTGGATTTGTAGTTTATGAAAAGGCATTTGATTCTATAAACATTTCTTCAGTGATTAAAGCATTGGATCATCAAGGTATAGATCCAGGATATTGTCATATTTTAAAGAATATTTATAAATGTGCAACAACAGCAATTATATTACACAATGATACTAGGGAAATCAGCATTGAGAAGGATGTAAGACAGGGTGACTCCATATCTTCAAAAATTTTTACAGCAGTGCTGCGAGAAGTATTTTGTGTATTAAAATGGGAAGCCAAAGGAATGAAAGTAAATGGAGATTATTTAAGTCATTTAGATTTTGCAGATGATGTAGTGTTTTTGCAAATAATGCTTTAGAGCTGCAGGAAATGTTGCAGGAGTTATCAGATGAAAGTAGGGCTAAAGATAAATGTTAAAAAGACGTAATGTTTAATGGATTTTCTCAAAATATGAAAATAAAGATTGATTATGATGAGTTAGAAGTTAACAGTTACAAATAATACGGATGGAATCATAATGGATGAAATTAATCTTAGAATTAAACTTGTTTGGAGTGCTTTTGGTAGAAATAATTTGATACTAAAAGGAAATATGCCTGTGTTTGAAAAGGAAGGTTTTTAATAAATGTGTTTTACCAGTTCTTACTTATGGATCTGAGACTTAGACACGTAATAGAAGAGCAATACAGAGACTTCAGACCACTCAAAAAAGTATGAAGAGATGCATGTTGGGAGTAACAAGAAGAGATCGAAAATGCAATATATGGGTAAGAGAACAAACAGGTTTTACTGACCTCATTGAAAAAATTAAAAGACTGAAGTGGAATTGGGTTGGACATATTGCTAGAAGAGATGACAATAGATGGACAATTGAAATCTTAAACTGGATTCTAAGGGATTGTAAAAGACCCAGAAAGAGACCGCATGTGAGATGGATGGATGAAATTAGAAAGTGTGCAGGGGTGATGTGGAGAAGAGAAGCTAAAGATCGGAGATGGATTGAACTTGGGGAGACCTTCATCCTGCAGTGGGTTGATGGTGATGGTGATGACTAATAATATGTACAAACAATTTTATTTTACAACAGTTTTAATTAAATGTTAATATTATTCAAATGGAAATTCTTTAGCACAATTTGATTCATTATGCTATTTTATTTTTGGAATCACTCAATTATGATAAATAAGACCTTTTTATATATATATATACAAATTGGTTACTACCCCAATATATTCGAAAAGATGGGTTTAACTTTACATAGTTGATGAGGTTAGTCTTTAAAATCGATGTTTTTTTATGCCTTGATCTTATTTTAACTTTTCTATGCTGGCTGGATCAGTAGCTAAGCCATATTAATTTCAAGTATTTATGTATATAGATTGTAAACTTTCAATTTTGAATATCATGTATAAACGTGCATTAAATTTAAAAGATTTATGACTGAATAAATTAAATTTTCTAATAATTTGGGTTTTTTTTTTCAATAAAAATTTATTTTATTTTGCTTTATGAAACTAATTATTAACCAAAGATCCATCAAAATGTCTTTTGTTTTTCAGCTCACTTCTCTTCCTGACCTTCTTTTCCTTCTAGTTGTTTGCTAATGGTGGAGAGTGAAGCTAATCTGATTAATTCTAGGTGATAGAATTAACTATCTGGGATATTGTGATATCAAAAAAGGACAGAATGAGAGAGAGAAAATAGTATTCCAAAGCAAAGCGATACTCTGTTAATTGTTAATTTTAGGTTACCATGGTGATTGTCATTCTGTTTGATGTTGAGAACAATATTTATGGGTATGTTGGAAAATGGAAAAATTAAAGAGTTTATATATATATATATATCATCAGATGTATGGAGTAATGAATTTGAAAGAAAATTATTTATTAATATATTAGTTTTAAATTTTAATTAATGCTATTCTATTTCTTATTGCTTAATTAATTTTTTTTATTTTAATTGCTTTCTTCAAAAGAAAAAAAAAATTGAATTCTAATCTAATTGGATAGAATAAATAATCTGTTTATGGTAGGTTGTTTTGTTGGGCAAATAAGATGTGAATTCTGTTGGTATTAAAATAGTGTAGTAATTTTTTTCAGAGAGCTCAACATATTAAAAAATTTTATACTGATATCATGCCAAATAGTAATTGATTTTATTTTATTTTAGTGCTCTGGGTTGATTTATAATTTGTTTTTTAAATTTGTATTTCAAGGTGTACATCATCATTGTCAGTAGTTATCCTCCAAAAGGTAATTTTCTTTTTCTCACCTTATCCACTGCCCCCCCCACCCCCCTGCAGTATTCTTTATACTTACAAAATACTTTACAATTTCTGCCCATTTTTATTCCATTTCTCATCAATCTCTTCCAGCATACATTTGTAATTTTACTATGTTCAAATTATATATCCATCCTATTTATTCTTCTTTACTATTATTCAATTAATAATCTTTGCATATCATCCCTTTTTTTTTACATTTCTACATAACTAACTTTATATTTCAACTTATATTTTCCAAATCCACAACCCTAAAATATCTTCTTTTTTTTTTTTCACCATATAAACGTTTATATAAAAGTGCATACATGATATACTTATCAAGCTTTTTTTATATATATTCACTTCAGTAGTTTACATTATAATCATCTATTCATGTTTAAAATGTGCTAGCTATTGCAGTTCTTATTCTAATATTTTTGTCATTATTTCACTAACTTTGTTTTTTGTCCACCTACCACACTTGAATTTGGTATTATTGCACTTGTATTCCTTGCTATAGACTTTAAAGTGTTTATTCTTATCCCTAATTTTTACACATTTTATCAGTTATACATGACATTTTGTTGATTTTATTCTTAGTATCTTAACCATATTATAGATAGTGTGGTGCAGAGAAACTCCATGATCAATGCTAGTGTATCCATATATATTATATTTAATTCTAAAGCAATATGTAATTTGCTTATTCCGAATGTTTTTTATATATGTAAATAGAGGGGTTTGAACTCAGGAGTTTTTGCGTGCCCTCATCCTCCACTCCATCTCAAGCAACCGATACTCATGGCCACACATATGCGAAAAAGGTACATGGTCCTCAATATTTACATTTCGTGCAGAACCAGCATTCATTAATTGGGCCAGAACATAATCTCTCCCAAATATATACAATCAGTGCTCAGTTTAGATAAAGATTGCAATTCCTCAAACTTTAATGGACAGATTTAATGCTCAAAGCCTTTATTGGATTTGATATTGTTGTCATATCCATATAGATATTATGTAAATCTAATTCCTCATATTATTGGACCCATATGTATTCATAAATATTAATAGAAAAGGGATGGGCTGAACTTATACTATGATATAATTCTAAGGCAGTATGTAATTTGCTTATACTAAATGTTTCCTATATATGTAAACAGAGGGATTTGAACTCAGGATTTTTCTGGCCCAATTGATGAGTACTAGTTTTGCACAAAATAACGTATTTTGAGGATCATGTATCTTTTTTGCATATGTGAGGTCATGTGTATTAGTTACTTGAGATGGAAGGGGAGTGAGTGGACTAAAAAATTTTGAGTTCAAATCCCTCTAGTTAAATATTATATTTTTATAATTAAAATATACAACTCAAAACTTCAGAAGCATAATTTAGTTTCACCAATTACCATGTTTTTAAAATAATCAATAGCAAATGTTTTTTTTTTTTTTTGTCATCTTTAGAGAATGGCATAGAAATTATATCTTGGCATTCAGAAACAACTTACCTCTAAATTATTTGCTGAAAGTAACAAAATTTGTGATAGGGTCTGTTTTAAATTGTTTTTTTTTTTCTAATTAAATCTTCCTTGCAATTATTACTATTCCATATATATAATACAGAATCATAAAATCAAATTTTGCAGTAGATTCTTTATACCAGTATTGAGATTATATAGGAGGAAGGTAAATAGCCAATATTAGAGAGCAACCAATAGCTTTAAATATCCAGATCATGCATTAGATCTTTAATAAAGTAGAATATTTTGTACTCATTTTAACTCTGTTACTGTTGCTATTTTAGTAATTAAATATTAGCAGCCACTTACTTGGTAGACTTGGTTATTTTTTATTAGAATGTTTCCTGTATTTTGAGTTATGCATGTAATTTTTATTAGCCATTTTTTTCATTTATAATAATAGATAGTAGGTTAATGGATTGAATCATTGGATTCTTTGATTTATCTTAGAAGGATTATTATAGAGCTGATTACTAGTTACATTCATAATTCTTGTAGACCATTTTTTAATCCAATGAAGCAGTAAATCTTGCCAAAATTTTATTATCTATTGTCAAAATATCTCATTTATTATATATATATATATATATATAATCAATAATACAAATATGAAAAGAGGCAAATCAGAAGTAATCAATTCTTTGAATTCAAATTAGCTACCTCCTTTTTTCCCCTCACCAAAATTTATGAAGTACAAAATCTATTAATAGACTGTATATTAGGTAATGCACTCAAATTATCAATAGGGTGCACAATTGGTAGTTGGCTATCAGATGTGTAAGTTGATTGTGACTAATCAATTAAAGCAATACTTTATTAAGAGTATTTGCTGTTTTTATAAAATAAAAGACATTCTCTCATCAAATATTAGAGATTGTTTCCATCACAAGCAATCTTTCATTCTTCTTTGCTACTTTTATCATTCTCTTTTTTTCTTTTCTATATACTATATTCAATCAATTCTCATACAATTAAGTCATTTTTTTTACACAGTGACAATAAGAGTGTGTGTGTGCTATCATATTTTTACTCTTTCATTACAGTCACAAAAGTTCTGATTCCTGGGGTTTTTTTTTCCACCTTTTTTATGCAAATGTATGTAAGAGTGTAAGTGTGCAAACATACTTCAATATTGAGAAAATAGCAATGGAGGCCAGCTCAGTAGATTAGGCATTTTTCATTGTGATTTTGCATAAGGCAATTCCTTCTGTAATAAGTTTGTTTGGAATTGGATTTGAGATTGGAGTTTTATTTGTATATTTAAGTAGCCTTATTTAGGGATTCTCTGTTTTCCACAAATGTGGAAGGATGTTGAAAAGATAATTATACTGTAATTATAATATCAATATGTTAATGGTAAAAAAGTAGAAGATAATAATGATAATAAAGATAAATATTTTCATTTTTTTTTAAATATTAAATGCATTGGATGTACTAATTTTTTTTTATATAGATCCTGCCAGATTTTAATATAGGGAGGGAAATTAATAGTTAAAGATCTATCATGGTTTAATAAGATTGATATAGCTTCTTTCAATGAAACTTATCTTGTAGTAAATTTAAATTAACAAAAATAGATGGCTATAATGTTTGTTTTTTTTTTTTTTTTTTTGGTAGAATTGATCATTGAGTGAAAGAAGCTATCATGATGTTGAATTAATAGTAATGTCTAACTTGGTATTTCTTTGTCTTGAAAATTGTTGATATTTAAAATTGTTTTATCTGACATTACCAATATTTGCCAATTCCTATGTTTCAATATTATGTTCAAACAGTTCAGAGAAAAAAGTTTTTAACTTTTGTTAGATAAGCTATTGCATCATAAAAGAGACCTCTTTTTCTATAGACTATATTGCATATAATAGTGGGTTCGTATATTAATAATAGCTATCGGGATTTAAAGAGCTAGTATTATTATTTCCTGTAACTTTAGGCTATAATTTATTGTTTCCACTATTATAGGAATTATTGTCTCTTGGAAAAAATTGTTATTTTTTTTAGTATTGGTGCAATAATAAAAATTAAAACTTTTATTTCTGAATTGTTTGAATCAAACATTGAAGCATACAGAAAAATTACTATAAAACAATACCATCTTATGTAGTATGCTGTAATTAAGAGTCATAATATAAAATATAAAAGAAATTAATATTATGCAAGTGCTTATAGGTACCTGCACAATATTACACAAATATTATAGATTAATACACTCAAAGATTAAAACAGTAATGACAGTTTTAAAATATGGATATTATTTAACATATTGATAGAAAATTTGATGTTCACTTTTTAGAAGCAGCTATTGTTTGCTTTAATTTCAGCAACCATTACATGCTAAAATTGCTAATTTGTATATATCAAATACTAAGACATGATTTTTTTACAAATGTTTTTGGATAGGAATTAGTATTCTTGGTTCACTGAAAACTCCTGACTAATTCTTTGACAATAATTGCATTAGTAATGTCTTCTGATTGAAATAAAACTAATTATTTTCTTGGCAGAACATTAGAATAAATGTAGTGTTTAATGTGTAATATAGGGATTAATGAGTGATTAGCAAACTTTCATACTGTCAACCAAAGAGTTATAGATATTTGTTGAGCAATTGGCAAATACTCATTTTTATATCTTACAAGCTTAAGAGAATTGGGTCATGTGGTCTATGACTTATTTTATTTATAGCCTCTGCCTTAAGTCTTATGCCATGTTATATTGTTAAGACTACTAATATATGGTATGACTAAATATCTCTCAGCCCCATATAGCTATTTGTGTTGGATAGCTGGGTTTGAAGACATGTAGATGTCTGAAAATTTCAGATTTTTTCACTTAATAGATAACTTTTAGATAAATGCTGGCCTTGGGTTGGTATTTTTAGATCTAGTGTCTGAAGCTACCCTAACGCCTCTCTTAGGAATGCCAAAGCACGAACCATGGTCAGAGGTTAGGAGGGATTTCCTGACAGAGATATTTTAAATGCTTTCTCTGGCTAAGCATTTATCACAAAGCTTGTTGAGCAATTGGCAAATGCTCATTGTTTATATCTTACAAGCTTAAGAGAATTGGGTCATATGATATATGACTCTTATTTTGACTTATTTGTAGATCATGTTTTCTTTAGATCTTCAATGATTAAATTCTTCATTTCACATAAGGAACTTCTATACTTGAACAATCTGGATGGATTATTTTTGGACTGTAAATTATATTTTTATTAAATTGCTTAAATTGTATTAACACAAAGGTGATGGATTGATATATTCATTAGAAACTTGAATTACATGAAATCTTAGTTAATATTTTCTTATACTATAAATTATCATGTGCATCTTCATGTCATACTCATAACCTGAAGTTCAAATCTAACTGAAACATTAAATTTTTTTACGCTCACTGAAAATTTCCAAGCAAGTTTTTTTTTTTCTTTCAGATAGCTATCTATTAACCAATTTCAGTAAGCCTAAAATTTACTTATTGGTCAGTAAATGGATATCTTACATTTCTTAGATAACAAGTAAAACAAAAGTAGGAATAACATAAAATTTCACTACCTAGCAGTTGATTGGACTAATGCATAATATCTTTGATTATTTTTTAGGAATGCCAAGGTGCCTTTGTCTGCAGTGGCTAATATAAGGAATGTTTTAATTTTTTATTATTAACCTTATAATACTAAATAAAAAATTCTATTATCTGTTAAGGGATTTATTATAGTCATAAAGAATTAGATAAAAACTTATTTGACTAGAAAATATTGGTCTCATGTAGTAAATTTGTAAGGGTATCACATAAGTCTTTTAAAAAAATCACTACAGTTATTTGGTTTTTAAATATATATATTATACCAGACGTTTTTTGTTTTTTATTAGCAATTAATTTCGTTTATGATCTGCAAATTGTTATGGTAAAATGTGATTATTTAAAGTACTTTCGAAAATGGTGGTCTGTTTGAGATCTGATATCAATATCGGTGCATTTCTTTTAATTAGTTTATTTAAAAAAATATGGTTTTAGAAATTGGAAGTAATAATATAAATTAAGATTAATGAATATTGTAGTTAATGAATTTGTTGGAAGATTGCGCTGGGGGGGGGGGATATTTTTTACTTTAATTAATTATTTAATTTGTTGCCTTTTTTACAAAAAAAAAGTCCGTTTCATTCCAGAATTACATCTGATACTCGCCAAGGTAGAGAGTTATTTTTAAGGAAGGAATGTTGCAGATGATCCTTTGACAGACAACAGCATCTGCAGACCTCATCTGCTTCAACTCTTCAGCTTCAAATAAAACAGGCCAATTACCTGATACTTTACTTAGAAATTTGTTTTGAAGAATAAATTTTTTTTTTTTTTTTAAAAAAAAACTTCTGAAAACATTATGCTGTAGTAATTTTGAATATATTTTTAATTGATCAAACACTTTTAACTGTAATACAATCCATTAATGAAAATTCATTTGGGGATCTTGTAGAATCCTGTTAAATGAGGATTGTCACAAAATGTTATTCTTTAAAAATAGAATCATAATTTTATTTACATACTTATATATATATGATTTTGTGTCTGTACTCATATTCATTAAAAATGAGTGTATTATAGTGTTACTGCATCTGGCTGCCATTGTTCATGATGAAGCAGTTCCTAAGCAAACCTAGGGTTGAGTGTGCTAATCTAATTGACCAGCCAAATATTGGTTCACCAACAAGTATTTCTTATAGTAGCATAAAAGAAATCATCTACTCTCATTACAATCTCTAAATATCATTTTCTGTCACTAAAATTTTATAGATTACACAATATTAACATGTCACCGTTTATGCTAAAGCTTTTATTCATCTTCATTGAACAACTCCTATTAAACAATATCTCATATCTAGAATTAATTTTAATTGTTGATCCTACTTAAATCTTCTGCAGCAAGTGCCAAGAAAATACATTTATTCCAGACGTGAATATGATTTGCATAGCTTTGCTAACAATCTTTTATAAACAGTCCCACCATCACAGTACTGTTATGTAATTATGTTAAAAATATTAATCTGTATGGTGCTTTTATTGTTTTGTGTACTGTCAATATTGGTATATTATGTCTTTTTTCACTAATTGGGGGGGGGGGTATATTCAAGATTGTTTTAACATGTGTATGTCACTTTGCCAATAATTATTTCTATTAACATAATTATTATTCCATCATGTTTAGAGCTTTTCCTCTCTTTATAGATTTAATTGCATGTTTCACATTTTTATTTAAAATGCAGAGTAATTAAAAGATTAATAATTGCAGGGGAAACTATTTACTTATTGATTTTGCTATATAAGTATTTATAGAACTCTTCCACACATTCATGATGTCATTTCTCCTTTTAATAATAGTTTCATCTTTTCTTCTTATTTCAGAAATAACTTTCCATTTAATATCAATAAGTTGTTTATAGTTTTGAGACCCTTATTCTATTCTGTTACTCTCCTTGAAACAATTCACAAGTATATTTTTTTTATATTGTTATTAATTCTTTTTATATAATTTTACAGAGCTCTAAATATTCACTTCTTTTTAATGTATCATTATTTTTTTTTTAAAAAAAAAAAAATCATATTTCTTCTTTTTTCATACATTCTCTTCTCTTAGTAGAAAATTTATTGGCAAACTGTTGCTTTTTTGTACTATCGTTTTTGCAGTAGTTAATCTTGTTATTGATTTCATTCAAGTCTAAACCATCTTCAACATCTGTTAATATTTTTTAAGTGATGTTGAAAGTTCTAATTTAAATTAATTGGATTGTTTCTGAAGGTAAGTTGGTAAATTGTTAATACTGTTTTTCTTAATAATTTTTGTCTCTCTAGTTTTGCATTAACACATATCTTACATCTCACTAATCAATGATCACTTTCTATGTTGTATGTATTAAGAATATTACAATTTTGAAATACATATTTTCTGTTAGTTGAAATATCCAATTCTGCTATATTTTTATTTTGATATTTTTATGTCTATATTCATTTATCATTTAACCAAATTTACCCACAGCACTTTCATTTTTCAATCATTTACCAATTCTACCATTAAAGTCTTCCTTGACTATTTTAAAAAATTATTTGATCTGATCAAAATCATTTTGTACATCTAAACAAAAATACTCTATTTTTTTAATCACAATGAGAACTTATTGAGGTATAATAACCCAAAATTATCTCCATTGATATCTTCCATTAAATTGAATAATTAATTTTTCCATTTTATCTTATATACTAATCAATCTGTATTTACATTGTTATTTTTCCACTTTTTATTTATAATGGATTCTACTTTACTTGTGCATCCAATATTTGTGCCTTTGTAGTAAAGTGTATAACCATTTTTAATTAAATTGTCTCTTCACTTTTTCTTCTAATTTCATAAAGTCCAATAATGTTCCACTTAATATTAGATAATTCTTCTAATTCATGCAATTTCCTTTACTTGAAAATGATCTGCAGTTGTATGTACCTAAATAAAACATCATCATCAAAATGGTGATGGCCTGGGTTCGCTGTCAAGAAATTCTTAGCACCATCCACTTTTGGCCATAAAACACTGTCTTAGCTGATGGCTTTACAGCCTCCTGCAAATAAGGCTATAATTTAGTTTTGTCTGCTATAATTGTAAATATCTATAAAGAAAAAGAAAGTTGAATCGCACACATTCTGCCTTTAAGAAAAAACTGATATTTCAGTTATGAAGTGTCAGGTGACTAAAAAGAAAGACCACAGTATTTCATGACTTTAAATTCAGAAGTAAAAATCCAATAAACTTACAAAGCTAACTAATGCTTGATAATGATCAGCTCATGTATGTTCTTTCATTATGTGAACAATCATATAGTAATAACAACTGCAGCAACAATAATGTATGTGGGAGACATTAGGAATTTGCTCTTCTTTTTTCCTTCTGTCAGTTAATAACAAGCTCCTTTCTGCAGCCATGTAATATGTATGAGAATATATTTATAATTCATGTATTGGTTGTGTAATTATTGTAAAACTTCATATTTAAGAGAATCTTTTTTGTTTGTTGTTTTGGCAAGTCTCATTTTTGAATGGCTGCTTATCTTGATGGTCTATAGTTAAAAGTTATTGATAAATCTTTTAATAATGCTTATTTATATTAGTAGCATTGGCTGTGCATTTAATGACAATTATTATATTATTTGTTTAAATATATAAAAATATAAAGAATGGCATTACAGTTATTAAAAGTTAATGCTTTTGTCTTGTACTTTAAAAAAGTATTACAGGTGCTCTTCACAATTCTGGCTTAAGGATTCATTTCCTGTTGTATTTATATAAGTTTTGCCTTAAAAATATTGACATTCTAGCCGTAACTGTTGTACTTGTTTAATGTAAAAGTTGTAAATATATTTATATACATAAATATTGGTTATATGAAGCATTGTTTGAACTTTTAATGCATAGATATATAATGTAAGTTCAAATATATATATATTGTATATTTGTGTTTGTTGACTGTGAAACTTAAATTACTTTTAGTTTAGTTGGAAAATAAATTGACCATGCTGAGCAGTATACTGTATTTACAATCTTTCCTGGTCCTCTATGTTTTGTCTCTTTTTTTTCTTTTTCAGTATAAGTAAAACCTAGTAGTCGTAAATATCTCATGTCATTGATCATCAACTTTAGCTACCTTTATTGAAAATTTGACTCCAATATACATTCAAAGTCTTCAGAATTGAGAAACCATATAGATAAATAAGTTTAATAGAATGAGAATCCTTAATTGCAATCTTATAGAGGGCATTATAATCAAAACTGCAATTGAATTATTTATTGCCTAAGATTTCATAAGATGTCTTAAGTACCAGAAATGACAGAACTGATGCTGTGAACATGGACCTTGTCTCCAGAGTCCGCCAGTCTATCATTGCATTAAATGATGAAGGGGTAATACAACTTAATAATGAGTTGATATGGAGATAGGAACTTAATTTTGCAAATGATTGCATGTTTGAATTTCTCCATTTTTGGTGCTCTCCACGAATATGGAACAGACCAGAAAAGTAGTCTAAAAATAATCTTTCTACCAAAACTGCCTAGCTCATGGTGCATAAAATTGCTTGTTTAAATGTTGTATATAATTGTGATATCATGGCAAAATAAGAGATAATGACGATAATAAAGACTGATTTTTTTTTCTATGTATATATAAAGTGGAATTTGCTTAATGTGGACTTAAGGCAGTGGTTATAGCTTGCTGTCAGTGACACTAATCTTGAAAAGAAAGTTTAAATGATTAAGTAAGTATACCTTTATTTTGAAAATGTATTGTCATTTGATGCTATCTTTCCATACCATCAAGTTTCTTTACCACTGCGATCAGCAATAATCATTAATTTACTTATTTTGGGGGTATTGATATTATTTTTTTTTTAAAAACACAAAGCGTAGAAATATTAATTTATTGCAATTGCAGATTTAAAATAATTGCTAATTCTGATTTATATATAATTACAAATGTAAATATTATTGTTATGATTGCTTTGTAAATATATTCAGAGATTGCAATTCATAAATATGTGTGTGCACTTTATATATATATCAGTAAATCTACGAGACAAAGTTTTTCTTCTGCCAGCATTCATTTAACCGTATGGAAATTAAGTAGGATTTGCATGATTGATAAATGTCAAACAACAGGTAGTCATAATAGGTGTAAATGATAAATTATTGACAGTTATTGATATAAACATGCTGTTACATCTTGATTACATAAACTGAAATGTCAGTTTTATTACTTGTAAATAGTTAATGGGAGTTGTCACTCACTGTGTTATAGTGAGGTAATTTATATTTTCTATAGTGATTTGAAATGATTTTAATTTGAGCAGATTTAATATAGTTTGTAGATGTTTTCTTGCCTGAGTTATCTTTTTTAACATGTCACTTCAATTTCTCACAAAGAGAATTCATTGATTTTAATAATTTTTCAAATAAATTTCTTTTTTTTTTTTTTTAATTCCCTGTGAAATAATGTCATGTTCTCCATTTCTAGTTTTTATTTAATTATATTGAATGAATAAGTAAATTAGTTTTTTTTTTTTTTATATACTTCTAAACGTCCAAAATGATCTAGATTATTGGTTAAAGTTTTAATCGAATTAAATAGGATAAAGCAGATTGTTGGGTTTTTTTTACTTTGATAATTTTCCTCAAGTTATATTTGTCTACAGTTGGATAATGAAATTATATAATTTACATTTTCTGCATTTTTAATTAGTTGTTCATTTTTAAAATGTTCATAAATTATTCACAATCTTTGATGAAATTTCAATTAAAATGTAAAAAATAAATAAATTTAATAACCCAGACTTACAATGAAGCTCATATCTTGTTTCTATACTTTCACTTTATCACATTAACAATAAAATGAAAACTAATAAAAAAAAAAAAAGGAAAATTATATAGTTAGTTGCTTAGGAAATGGTAGATTGACAGTTTTTTTTAATGAAATCAAACCTAGGTTTTTATTTATTTATGGTACTCTGTTGAGAATTGATCTTGGAAACTTTAAATTTTAAATGCATGCCACTGTACTAAACCACACCGGTCATATTAGCAATGTAAAGATAAAGCTTGTGATAGTTAGCTTTTTTTCATTGGCTAATTGGCTTGCACAAAATGATTTTTATTAACCAGTAAGTACATCATAGATAGAGGTAATATAAGACTGGTTTGACTTAAGTCTAAAATAAAAATTATGTCTGTTGTCTACAATAATTTCCAAGCTTGTATTTGAATCCCAATCATGGGCATAACTTGTGGATATGCTAACTCCATTGCCATTAAATCTATGGGGGGAGGGGGGGAGAAAGGAATTGGAGAAAGAAAAATGAGAATTAATAAAGCCATTGTGAAGAAGATTTAAGTAAAATAATTATTTCTGAGATTTATAAAAATTAGCATTACAAAGGAATAAAGTTAGAGAAAAGAAATATAGGAATGGACAAGATATGCTCGTCAACCTTAGGATAAGTGGTGATTGAGTACAACAAAAGGGAAATATTTTGATACCATACCATGTCAGATAAGGTTATATTGTCATAAGGATCGTGAATAAATAAATTATGCATATTAGATGTGTTTTTCAAAATTCTGATAATTAGATTAAAATTATCTTCAATTCTAAAGTTATTATGTTCTAAATGAAGAATTGGGGTTATAAAACTTATCTTAGTATTAGAAAAATAAACTGCAGTTTAAATAGACAGAACAAACAAATAATAATGCACAAAAGAGGAAGGAGGATATTGATGGACATTTGTTAATTAATTTAATTTAGTTTGATGGTAGTCTTTGTATAACTAAAAAGTTCTGAGTTGTCAAGTGTTGTTAGCCGAGAGGTCAGCACAGCTGCCTTGCAAGCAAGCAGTTGGTTGCAGACGGTTGTTGCGGGTTCGCCTCCCGGCCGATGCTATGACATATGGAAAAAAAAAGTTCTGAGTTATTTCTCCATTATGAAAACAAACAAACAAACAAAAACTTATCTAAGCGAATTGAATGGATTTATTGTGCCCTAATGGTACCTTGATGCTTGAACATCATATTGTCTTACAAAGCAATTATTTATATAATAATATATAATAATTAAAATTTATCTAAAACTATCATTATGTATGTTATTGTATGTACTTACATATTAAGTTTACTTTATTCATAAACATTTTAAAGAATTCTTTCATACTGTAGCATATAATTTGAGAGAAAGAAATTTTACTCCAGGTATCAACAATGTTTGGACCATTACAACTTTTTATGAGGTCAAGTTATTTTATGATAATACTAGCATAATGAGTTCTTATTAAAATTTGTGTATTTCATTTACTCTCAGCCATTCAGTTATGTTTTGCCTTGATATAGATTTAGTGTAGTTGGGCAATTCTTTAAACTATCCAACCTTTGAAAATTAATAATTTATTTTAAAATATTTAATTTCTGTTTCTATTATTTATGAACTATTCTATTTAATCCAAGAAACCTGCAGCAATATTTTCATGTAATTGTGTGGAAATTAAGTGCAGTTTTCACATAAACCTACATTATGAATTTTATCTTTAAAAAAATAAAGATTGCTAAAGAAGTAAAAAAAATTTAGAAGTACCACTATTAATAATTTTTTATTCAAATAAAAAACAGATCATTGTGCCTAATATATTTCAAATCCCTCTTCATATTTAAGATTTTAATGTTAATTACCATTAAGTTGAAATTCTAATCAAATAGATTAGTAATCTAAATATACTCTTTAGTAAAAGGTAGCCAGGATGTGTAAAAATTGTATATGCAAGTTACTTATTTATTGGAGTAAAAAATGCGGACAGTTTCTGGGAGTTGATGAAATTTTGATCTGGAAAGAATAGTGTGTGAAAGAATTAAAATGACTCATAGAATAATAAAATAAATTGAAAAAACTTAAGTTGATATAGATGGGAGTCAGTAGTAAAATCATTTCAGATCTAAAATTAAGCACTCAAGGCGCATGTACTAAGGTTTTAGTCTTATATAAGTAATAGCTATTGATGAAAATTCTGATATATCAGATTTAATTCATCTTGCAATTTTGTTGTATGATGTTAATAAAAACCTTTAACATTTCTGAACAAATGATTTATATTCAAATAATGAAAGACATTATTACAAAAAAAAAAAAACACTTTTATAAAGAAGTATAGAAAAATTATAGCAAAATTAAATCTCTTTCATTGAAAAATTATTCATTAATTTTAATTCCTGCAGTGGCTGGCATTAAAATATACTTTATTTCTAAGTTAAAATCAGAATTAACTTCTCTAAATTTAAGAGACAATAAAACATGAAGAAGATTTATGTGATTAATCAGTTTTATAAAATCGTATGCACTTGATTATCATCACTTTAAAGAATTTTTTGAACTTGACTATGAATATGAAGATCTGATATTCTTTAATGTAGTTCTTTGATTGAGCAAAGAGGAAATGTGTCTATTTTTATAGGCTCAAAGAAGACTGCAGCTTTTTGAAAATAAAAAGTCAATTTGTCCTCAAGCTGAAGAATTGTAACTAGTTTAATGTTTTGCATTTCTTGTAGATATTATTACAATCTATGAAAATGATCTTATTTAAAAGTGAAAAAAGAAAAGCAGTTAATTCATGAAATATATACTCAAGGTCAAAGTTTTGACATGAAACTTCAAATTTAGGGAAATGAATTCACAATCAGAGTCATATTTCATTTGACTATATTAACTAATCACAAGAAATCTGAATATGTTGCTTATGTTGATGAATTTAGCTGATTTTAACCATTTAATGCTCATATTGAAAAAAATAGCATGAAGGAATTGCTAATGCAAATAATCAAAATTCACAGTAATAAACTTCTGCAGGAAAATATTGAAACTTAAAGGATAAAATTAATCAGAATTAAATATGGGTGAAGTGCTTCAGATCACTCAGTGAAGTATGGAAAGTTTTATGTTAGATGTAACAAGGAGAGATTGAAATTGAAATGCATGAGTGAGAAAACAAACATTTAAAGAATTAATATCAACAAATAAAAAATCCTTCTCCTTTTTTCTTTTCAAAAACTTTATTTTTTATCTCAATACTGAACATATATATACATTAATATACAAAACTCCAACGTTTCAACTGTTTTATCTCATACAGTCATTTTCAAGGATCTGCAACAATATTAAATACATATCAACAAAGAATTAAGAGATTGAAATGGACATATTATTAGGGGGAATGGTAATAGGTTGACAGTTGAAGTTTAAATTGGTTTCTGAAAGATTGTAAAAGATCTAGAAAGAGATGACTTGAGAAATAAGTGCATGAAATAAGGGAGTTTGCTGGTGTATTGTGGAGAAAAGGGATTAGAGGATTGGAGAAACTGCAAAGATTTTCATCTTGCAGTGATTCAATAATATTGGCTAAGAATGTTGATGATTGAAGTCTGTTAAAAATGCACAACATCAAGCTTCTCACTAAAATTTAGAAGAATTTTGTTTTACATTTTTTGTTATTTAAAATCTAATGAAATTTCTTTTGAAATAATTTTGTTTTGGTATATTTTATAGTAAATATGATATTGTGAAAAAAAATTTTTAATGGTGCATTACGATTTAAGATGAGAATATTTCATTAAAGTTGAAGCTAGAAGAAAATTGCATGTCTGCATTCATTAATCCAAAATAAAGTTATCAGAAATATATTGAAATATTTTACTTTAACAACTTGTTTTGATCTACAAAATTGCTATCAGCTTTACCTCAGTGGTTCTTATATCTAATAGAAATTTCTATTAAGTTTAGGAACTAGTGCTAGTGTCCACTAAGAAACAAAAAAGTTGCTATATTGGATTAATAAAGATTGTTTATTAACCCAGAGCTAGCTTAATATCTAAACATTTGTATATTCTAAAATAAGATCTTTAATTTCTATGCAACCCAGAAATGTTACCAGTGTCATTGATTTTAATTAATTTAAAATTATTTAATTTTAGCATTATTTGGATAAATTTAAAAATAAGTGGGACTATTATTGGAATATCTATATAATATCCTTCCCCCATTTTTTGAAATGGTAAATTTATTAATACAATATTTTGTGGATAGTAAATAGAAAAACTGTAACACAAAGTGTTTTCAAACTATATGTAACTATATTTAATTTTATACATACCAAAGGCCCTCAAAATATCTGTAGTAAAATTGGAAAAAAAATTTTTGAGTTTCAATTAGTCGTATTTTTATTTCAATTAGTTGCCCTAACCATCCCAATTAATCATCCTATATCAATCTATAAATAGATATCTAGCTATTATGAGATAGAGGAGAAAACAAGCATACAAACTGCCCAAGCCCTCACTGTTTTGTAATTGTAATGCTTAGTGATTACTGTTTTCTTCATTGTTTTTTATGAGGAGCCATTGCAAAGCCCTTTTGTTCTATAATGGTCTATATAAAGGCTCTTTTATTTACTTATATAGAGACTTTTTTTTTGTATTTAATAATTGTTAATTTACATATAAATAAGATTAGGGTGTTTAGTCAAAGTTATGTCAAAGACCTAATCCTTATAAATCAATTTTTATCCAATAGTCTGTGGTAGGTCGACTTCATCACTACAGTAATTATTATGCCATTGTAGAGTCTGATAACTAATCAGATAATAAATTGTTATGAAGATATTCAGTTTACACATTCACTAGAGATCTCTGTTGACCTGACAGTATCTAATAATAACAACCATTTATTTCTTAAGATTTTGTAGAATATATTTTATTATTATTACAGTAATGGTGTTGACATTCTTATTAAATCAGGTGTTAATTTTAAGATGAAGTCTAGTTTCAAAATGGAGCATTGATTTCACATGTAGAAGCTTGCTATTTGCATATGAGGTGCAGGAAGTTATATTTGCAGTTATTAATATTTCTGAAGTGCCTTCTTTGTGTATGATTGTTGATGTTATTGCATTTTTTATTTATCATGGTATTTTTAATCATTCTGAAAGCTGTGTGACATTTAAACATCAATATAGTAAGCTAAACTATTCAATTAGGCAGTCACATTGAGACTTCTCTTTTTTTTTCAATTTCCTTTGATAGCAATAGATCCAATATTTTTTTGCTCTTGAGCTCAAATTTTGGTTCCAAAATTTCTTGTGGAATTCAAATTAGCAAGTGAGAATAGTAGGAATTTATCGATTTGATTTTTTTTAATCATTTTGTTTTTAAATTCTGATAATTCGTTGTAGGATTTTTCAGTTATAAATAAGTTGTTTTCTAATTCCATTGCTTTAATATTTTTCTAAAATGCAGTACTATTATAAAAGGATCTTGCGGCAAAATTGTCAAAGTATCCACCTAATATGCCTTTGGTCTAGCATGTTACTCTTTAAATTTTTCAGCCACAAACAAACTTAGTTTCTTTTTTTTCCCAGTTACATCATCTAAAGCTAATCCAACTGGCCATGCAATAATAGTCTGCAAATGCCAGAGGGTTAAAATCTCAGGTTAATCTGGATTGATATATTGAATGGTAATACACTGCTTGTAAAAATAAAAAGTGAGATTGTAATATGATTTAGTCTTCACAAAGTAATCTGAGGGATGGGGATCACATCACCTAGCTCAAATCTTTAATACTATAATAATTTCTGCTAATGATGAAATATAAGGGCAAACTGAGGCTGATGACTATGTTCTTTACAAATTCTGTTGGAAGTATAAAAGCTTCCTTCCACTGGATTATATATTCATTTTATTATTTAACTTTAAAAATGATTACATTCTTTATATACTATATGTAGGATTTGTTGAGATCTGCACACATATATCTGTCAAATGGTGAGTGTGAAACTCAAGATCTCTACACTTTCATAGGATACAATTCAGATACCTCATGTTTGACAATACCAGTTTTACACATAAGAACTAAAAGGGTTTTATGATAAAATCCAGCCTTTTTTTCTTTTAAACACATTTGTTTTTTATATAGGCTACATTTATTATTTCTTGCTTCCTTCCAATACCATCTGTCGCTCACATTTACTGGTTATGTAAGACAGTCTTTAGAGAATAATTCTTCGATTATAATGTACCACACAATTAATACATAGAAGGAATATACGATCTAGTATGAAATGTGTTTTAGGAAATAAAGATTATATCCAATGCAGTATTTTAATGTACTAAAAGTTTTAATATTACATAATAAATGGCAATTAATAATATAACAAATGTAATTTATCACAAAACAAATAAATAAATATCTCATTATTGATATCTGAAACACTTATACATCTGTATCATCCTGTTCCACAAATTATTAGGAGAAATAGGAATAGCTAAATATTCTATTAAATTTATTACATGGCTACTTACGTGTGCTACACTCTGATTTCATAACTGAAATCAAAGTGTAATTTAAGCAAACATTTAAATAAAGTGAACCTTATGCATAAATATATACAAATTAGTAAAATGCTTACACACATATTACTTTGACCAAAGTATGATTCAATAAGGTATAATCTGCTATTTATTTTAATCTAAATTAAAGCAAAGGATGGAAACTGTATGCTGCTCTTTAATTCAAAAGGTAAATCCATGTATCATAATGATATTTAAGAACTTGATTAATATTTTAAGACACAATAATTATGATAATATTAAAAATTTCAACAACAACAAAAAAATCAAAATATTTACAGATTAAGGGCTTTTTAATATATTTTTAGATTTTATAAAATTTGAGTACTTATCTATAGTCCATACTTGTATTCATACGCTTCATATATTTTCCAAGCTGATTCTCTAGATGGTTTTGTAAATTATATTTTCTTTTGCTTTTAGTTTTTAAGCATTTACCTTTGTGTTTGATGATTGCTTGAGTTTTCGTCATCTTGTGGTGGACAATATATTTCAAATAAATCAATTATTTACCAAACTTAAGATTTAGCAGACAATGACACTTATTTTCTTAGGCATATGGAGGTTTAATTGCATTTTTTTCCACACTTATTTCATGTTTATTTGACAACAATTCAAAAACTGAATACTCTTGCCAACCATTTTGATTCACTTTTGAGATATAGCATTATCTGCTGTAGCAATCAATTATTCTATTGATGATTGACTTCAGCTTGACAAACTCACACTTTTATTCTGATTTCTATCTTTACCATTCTTATATACAACTTTAATATGATAAATTGCTTGGATGAGAATTTCTGAATGGAAATGAGAGATCTGACTGCTGTCAATACTGATTTAATTGATGATTTTGGAAACATATTATGACCTATTTTAATTCAAAATTCAGCTGATTTTGCATTTTACTTCTTGATAAACATATCTTTCTTGAGTGACTGTTATATTTAATTTATGTAAAATCCAATATGTTATGATTTAAGTTTACAATTTAATTTACATTCAGTCTTAATAAATTTTATTTTGATTACAAATATTGTTACAAAATCATATCAGTTTTATTCTTCATTTCTTTCAATTTTTTTAAAAATACCATCATAAATTAGAATAAATATTATTTAATTAATTTAGTTTTACATAATTATATTTATTTTTATCTTTGTATTTGCAATTCAAACTTGCATACGTTTGTTTGTTTGCATAATGAAGTGACTTCTTTCTTCTTTATAACCTAAAGCTGAGTACACTTTTAATGAATCACCTGAAATAATTACCGAAATATACAAGAGTTAAGGGAATTCACTTTTTGACATTTGTATATGTGCTATGAATTAGTTATGGTATATGCTTGAAATTTTAATGATATTTAAGCTTTGGAAGTATGCAGTAATGTTGAACTTTAATATTTTGTCATATTATTTAAAACATCTATCTGCCATACTAAAGATTGGTTTTAAATACTGACATGGCCAATGACATATTATTTAAATATTATAGAGATATTTTGTCTTACTTGATATTTACTATTTTCTTTATTACATTATATAGTATTCAGATTTTCAAAATGTCATTTGAAAATATATATACATATACAGGTGGTCCCCTACTTTCATATCTAATTGATTTTTGAAATATGTATGAAAATTGAAATGTACAAAAGTAGAGCAATGTAAAAAAAAAATCAAAAAGGTTTTCACAATACATACATATACATATATTTCTGCTAAATATTATATTTCTATTTTTTTTAAAAAATTCAAATATATAATTAATTATCTTTAAAAAAAATTATTTTAATTGAGAGAAAAAAAGAGCCTAAATATGTAGATATGCTCGACACAATCATATATAAAATCTAGACAAATAATATTAAAAAAGTTTAAAAGCATAATGAAGATTAATTAACTTGCTAGTGTATGAATTTAGAAATACTGTACTGTATTTTCACAATTTTGAACATATTCTTTAATTTTGTTAGTGTTTTTCATGATTGAACATATTATTGATCGGTTTAAATTATACAAATGACCAATTGAAGCAAAAGATTTGCCATCTTTGTCTCAATTGTATGGAGATTATGAGACCTTGATTTCCTTTTATCCATATCAACTCTGCTGTTTTTTCATTTTTCACTCATGTTTATGAATTAATAGGGGCAATTTTTTTTCACCAAAACAGAACATATTAACATAAACTGACAAAGCATAACTTATCAACACATGTACTTACTCAAGACATCCCAGCTCAAGACTGAACCTGTGTTGCTGAAAATTGACATGATTAATGTTGGAGAGGTGGGGAGGGACTAGTGACTAATAATCCATGAGAAAGGGAGAATCATTACATGAAAGTATGCGTGTTTTGTCATATATATCGATAAAAATCGAAAGTACGAAATGTGTACAAAATAGCGAATTGTATGAAAGTAGAAGGTCACCTGTATATTAAAGATTAAGAAAGTTTTAAGTTATTTTGTTTGTTATTTTTAAATTGGTCTAATTGATTAGATAATTGATAAAAATATCATTTTATGATATAAATTAATTATTTCCATTTATCTTTCATTTGCAGTGTATGGATTGTTAAAGTATTACTTCATGCCTATTTCCGCTATAGAATTACAACTAGTGAAGAAAAACTTTTAGATTTAAGGCGACGAAAAAAAAAAATTTTAGATGAAGTCAAAGAACAAGAAAAATATAAAGTAGCCAAAGAGATTCTTGAAAAATTTGATCCAACTGTTAAAGAAGAAAAAGAAAAGGCAGCCAAAGTAAGCATGTTTGAGCATTTGTTATGGGATTATTGTAGGTTAATTCTAAATTTTTAATATGAATTTTTACTTTCTTTTTGTTTTTAGACAATTGAAGACAGTATTCGATTATCTTCAAATAATGGTAAGAAATCATTATATTTTAAGTATATTTCGCATTTTTTTAACAACTAATAAGAAACAATAAAGTGTTTCTTTAGTTGTCTTCTAATTTCTAATAGATTTGTTGGTTTGAGATTACAATCAGTACCGTTTTAGAATTAACACCATTGGGAAATTATCTGAATCATCATTATTTATTTATACTGTTTTAAAGAAGAAAAAATAGATACTCAAAAATCTCTTTTTTTTAATTCATGAATACAATTTCTTCTTCTTCCTTCTTTTCTTATGTATTAATTTCTATATTTGCATATTATATCATTTCCAACTTTCTTATGCACTTCAACAATACTATTTTTTATATCACAACTTTATTCTTACAGTTTCAACTGTCCTGCAATCATCATCAGAGCTACAATATACAAATATATAAACATACAATTAATACATATATACATAATCAAACATACATCTTAACCTGACCATTATAAATAATCATTTTCCATTTTATTATTCTACTCTTAACCAATTTTATTTACATTTATTATAATTTTTTTATTTTTAATTAGTTTAAATCTATTTATTATAATCTTATTATATATATAAGTAAAAAGATAATAATGAAATAATGTATATTAGATAGTAGAATTTAAAAGTTAAAGTTAAAAAATTAAAATTTTTAAGATTATAATAAATAGATTTAAAATAATAAAAAATAAATGTAAATAAAATTAGTTAAGAGTAGAATAATAAAATGGAAAATGATTATTTATGATTATCATATTAGGATATATGTTTATTTACATATATAAATATGTGTATTAATTGTAAGATTATATATTTGGATATTGTAGCTCTGATGATGTTTGCAGGACAGTTGAAACTAAGAATAAAGTTGTGATGTAAAAAATAGTATTGTTGAAGTGTTAAGAAAGTTGGAAATGGTATGATAATTCCTGAATAGTTGGGAATCTAATATAAGGTTTGGTATTGATGTTGTTATTAAGAATAACAGATAAATTTTAAGATAGGAAATGTCTTATTATATAGTTCAGTTATTATGAACTCTATTTATTATTTTTTAGTGCAATGGAAGAAGTTAAACTTTATACTCACTTGATACTGTCGTCATTGTTATCAGTGAGGTAGACTAATCCTGATATTGTCATTATTGTCAGAGAAAAAAACTAATTTTGATAATCACCTAATTTGATCATTGTACGCGTTAAGACAAAGTGAATTGATGATATTAATTGTTAATATTATTTTTAAAATTTGTTAGAAGTCTAATCTTGTGGTATCGCTATTCCAAATCTTAAAGCCACAATGAGTATCATCAATAAGTACTCTTCTACAAATAATTTCCAGTTAGTAGTTTTCTATAAGGCACTATTTTTATATCAGCACATATTTCTTTTATTCTCTTATCTAAAGGCAATAGTGGTGAAAATTTAAGCACCTTAATATTTGGAATCCAACTAATTTATATAGTTAGTTCAGTATGTTGCTAAGTTAGTAATTATATATAAATTAGTCTGACACCTTAGATTTTTTTAGCAGAGGGCTGGTAAATATATATATATATATAATGTTTAACTCCTTCTTATCATGTTTTCATCACATGGTTTATGGCATATTTTTATCAATTTCATCAAAGTCTTATAAAGTTTTATGAATGTATCAGAGTATAACATTAAATAAGAGAGAAACAAATCTAAATAGTAATTTACTAATTCATAATAATGATAATAAAATAGTACATTAATAATAGTAATATTTATTAATGAAAACTTTATAATGCATCATTTATACCCACATACGCACATTTATGTGTCTGTATATATTTAAGCAGATAATACATAATAAAAAAAATTGAATAAATGTCGTCTATATATATATATATAATATTTAGATAAGTTTTAAATTGCAGTTTACAAAGTGAAGCTTATTATTATTATAAGAATTATCAGGCGGAGCGCTTTCGGGGAACTTAGGTCTCCATATTCATTTTGCATAAATTACTGCCAAACTTCGCTTAAAATCTCAATGTAAGCCGACACTCCCAAGATAGATATGGAGACCTAAGTTCCCTGAAAGCGCTAAGCCTGATAATTTTTATAATAATAATAAGCTTTACTTTTTTGCAAAAAGCACAATTTAAAACTTACCATTTCTCGAAAGTGAAGTAAAAATGAGGACTTTATTTCAATATTTAGATAAATATTATATGATATAATGATGAAAGATTATTAAACAAGTAATTACAAGTCTTATTTAGATAGATATTTTGCTGGATCTGATATAACTGTAAGCAAATAGTTTAATAGCTGCAGAAAGGAATTTGTTGCTAGCTGGACAGAGGCCATTTGATTCTGCTCTGAGATTTTAAAGGAATCAAGCAAAGCAAATTTTTAAAGTTCTCTCCATGCATTCTTGTTGTGGCAGATGTTATTACTATATGATTATTCATATACTATGCAAACATGGATGAGATGCTCACCAATATGCATCAGCTACAAGGTAAGTTTATTGACTTTTTACTTCTGAGTTTAAGATCAAGAAACACCATAATCTTCCCATCCACCCTTAATATTAAAAGAACTCTTAAATAAGTTAATTGCTTCAGAATAATAAATTTTCAATAATAAAGATTCTTTAATTCTTCTTTTAATTTCATTACTCTCAAAGAAGACAATCTTAGGTCCATCAAAATTAATAGTGTGGCTTGTATCTTTTTCATGGACATACAAAGCAGAACTAAGATATCTATTTCTAACTCCACTTTTATGAACCTTTATTCTTTCATTTAAATTCAAACTACTCTGACCTATGTAGACTTTCTTACAAAAAAACAAAGGATAAAATATACTACACCAGGAATAGTCCTCCTATCAAAAATTTCCTTGGCAATATTTAAATACAATACTAATTTTCTACTTCACCTTTGAGTAGTAAGTAATAAATTATTCAGGGTAATACCCCTTTTCCAAGCAATTTTTTTATTTCCAACAATTTACTATTCCTACATACAATTTTATAAGACAATTTAAATGGCAAAGAAATAAAATCATATTTTTCTTTATCCTTTACATCCTTACAAATATTACTATTAAATAAAATACTTTTAATAAATTTATCAGAGTAACCAACTCTCAAATAATCTTTATAGAATTGACATGTTTGAAACAAAGCTACACCACTAGAATTATTTAATTTTTTATTCCTATGACAATAATTCCTTAAAGCAGCTATTTTATGAGATACAGACCAATAGCTATCAGGTTTAATTTCTCTACTTTTAACAAAATGACTGCATAGTAAACAATTAGTCTTTACATTTCCAATCACCAAAAGATCTAAAAATTTTAACTTACCAAAATCTGACCCCCCTCCTTCTAAAACATATCTTATAGAAGGATCAAAACAATTAAACTCATTTACAAATTCCTTCAATTTATCGTTTTCAACTACAAGTAAACAATCATCAACATATCTGACAAATAACTTTACATATAAACAATTCTTTTTAATAATAATTTCCTCCATATAATTAATATAAACTGAACATACTAAAGGAGAAATAATATAACCTATTATTCACCTTTCCTTAATTTTATAAAAATTACCTTTATAAGTAAAATACATAGAATCTTCCAATAATAAAATCAAATCTACCTTAATTTTATTTTTTGATAAAGAACCTTTCTTAATCAATACTGACATAAGATCATCAATACTGCTTAACCTATTAACAGACTGATACATATTTTCAATATCTAAACTGCCAAATACCCAATTACTTTCCATTTTAAAATTATTAATCTTATCAAAAGCCTCAAAAGAAGAAGAAACTGTGTAATGACCAAAATCAACAAATTGTTTTAAAAAATTATTCAAGAATCTAGAAATACCCTCTACAACACTACCTATAAAATCAAAAATAAATCTTAAAGGAAAACCATCTTTATGATTCTTAATATTCACAAACATCATAGCTGATATGAAATCATTTGGATAACATTTTAAATAATCCACTCTACTAAAAAATTTTAAATTTACCATTTTCTTCATAATATCTATCAACTTTTTTTTAATCACATTACCTGGATCTTTATCTAAAAACATATATCTACCATTATTTAATTCTCTATCCATTTTTTCCTTGAACTCATCTCCTTTCATAATGACAAACCGACCAGCTTTGTTTTCACGAGAAATGATCACATCATTAGCAATTAACCTATTTTTAAGATGTCTAACCTCAGCAGGATTAACTACAAATTTTTCTTTCCTTTTTAAACTTTTATTTAAAATCAATTGAATACCAACTTTCTGCTCATCACTCAAATTACCAGATTCAATAGATGAAATTGTATCAAACTATTTTTTTTTGAATGAAATGGAACAAAATTAAGGCCTTTACCAAGAATATCTAATTCCCTATCATTTAACTTAATATCAGAAAGATTAACAATCATATCATTAGAAACATTACTCTTATACCCCTTATCACTATAATAAATTTTATTCATTTTCCCAAACAACCACTTTAATTTTCTTTCATATTTCTTACAATAAAAATTTGACCTATTTTGTCTAAATTGCCTCGTGAAAAAATTTAAAATTGAATAATCAAAATCTTGCCTCCTATCTAAATAATAACTATTTCTTTTATATACATAAATAAATTTGTAAAACTTTACAAAATTTTCTTTCAAAAAACTATTCAAAATATATGTTTGTAACTTAAAAACTAAATTCCTATTTTTAAGCAACTTTTTATTTCTACTAAAATTAATAACACACCAAACACCTAGGAAAAACATTAAATTCCCTACATTTTTTAAGAAAATAAATCTGCCATCTTAAAGACTCTATCCTATCAAGCTAGACAACTTTTTAATCCTTCTAATATCATTCAATGGAAAATTATTAAAAAATAAACTCCACAAACCCATACTAAAGATCAATTACAAATACACATAAATTAAAACAAAATAAAAACATGCATACACTCCTCTATATATAACTAAATAAACACCGACATATACTCTTCCAACAAAACTCGAGCAACAAACTTAATATATATAAATAAAATTCAAATATATCTAAAAAAAAAAAATAAAAATCTTTACACTACATCAGCAAAACTACCTTTAAATGCAAAGAAACTCATTAAAATGTAAATATTACAAGCATAAAGCTAAACTAGTCAATATATAATTAAAATTACCCCAAATCCAAAATTCAACCTTTGGTTGTCTTTTAATATTTTTTGCTGGTCTTGTTGAATTTTGGATTTGGGGTAATTTTAATTATATATTGACTAGTTTAGCTTTATGCTTGTAATGTTTATATTTTCTTTGGATATAATGTATAAAGGAATCTTAATTAATATATGTTCTCTATATCCAAAATGCAGATGCATGGGAGTGAATTTAGTTGACTCAATTTGGATGTTATATTCATGTAATTAACCACTTTATTTCAATTTATTTACTAGTTGGCTTCTAGGTATACCCTAGACAATCTACCCAAGTCATGCATGATTCTTTCACTTGGGTTAGATTGTGGATTCCTAACTGAACAGAAAACATGGTTTATATTTTGCCATTCAATCCAACTTTTCCACTCCTTACACAGGAAAGACACTCCATAGCATGATCTGTCAAATAGCCTTAGGTTTTCCTGTCAATACAAATTGGTGTTCTTGAAGACACTTTACTATATTCTTTGCGTTGGCTTTGATTATTGGATATGCATCTAGAATCTTAGAAAAAACTTCATATATGACAAATATAAATGTAAACTTTGTAAATGGTGGTAAGGGACCGTAAAAATCTATAGCTAAAAGATTATTAAGATAATTTTGTAAAATTGTTTGTAATGTGCCAGCATATGATTTATTAGTCTACAATATTATGATTTCAAAAAATTTCACAATATCACATATCAAGTTAGTAGAATCTACGCATAACATGCTCTACTTTTCTGGGACCATAGTGCTCATAAAGCTATAAATCAATTTGCTCCTGATACATAAGAGTATTACTATCCTCCACAACTAGTCATGGTTTTTTCTAACTTTGTAGTGCAATAAATTCTCAAACATTTTATATCTTAATATAATTTTATTACTAATAGTTCTTTTGATTGCTTTGGATTCTACCTTTTCAGTTAAGTATTAAATAATAGAATTCAATTTTGAATCCTGCAATTGCAATAATGTTAAATTTGTCAAATCATCCTCATCTGAGTCATCAATTCTTCAAGAAATGACTGATGAAAAGATTATCTGCATCTATATGATACAGATCTATTTTGACAGGATTACTACTTAGAATATCTGCTATAATATTCTCTTTCCCTTTATAATACTAGATCTTATATTTAAATTGTTGAAGGAAAAAGCTCTATCTAACTAACTTTTCACTATTTGGATAACTCTGGTTGATTAACTCTAAACTGTTGTGGTCTGTGGTGACTATTATTTTAGATCCACATAAATATTGTTGCAGCTTCCAAAAGGCCCATGCAACAGCCAAGGCTTTTTTCTCTATGTTGGTATAGTGCATTTCTGAACCCTTCAACAATCTACTCAAAAAATATGACAGGGGCCTTTTGTTCATGGTGCAGGTGGAGTAAAGCTACTCCTAGACATACCCACTCCTGTCTGTTTGCACATAGAATAATACAGGATAACAGTATTTAAAATTTTTAATTTTATTCTTTCAAATTCTGTCGAATGATTTTCAGTCTGTTCCCATTTTTCATCTTTTTTTTAATAATTTTGGCAATTAAATGGTGTCAAAGCAAAATTCTCATAAAATCTGTGATAAAAATTGCAGACACTAAGGAAATAACACAATTGCTTTTTATTTTCTGGAGTAGGAAAATTCTGAATAGATTTGATCTTATCAGGATGTGGTTTTATCCCATCAGATCCTACTATGTGCCCCCAAAAATCTATCTCCTTAACAGCTATTCTACTCTCCTTTTTGGTTAATTTTAATGTTCTTTTCCTCACATTCTTCCAAAAACATAGCAAAATGATGAAGATGCTCCAAGATGTTTTCTAAACAATTACATCATCTACATATATAGTAATGATGCTTTTGAGTTCATCAAATAATACATTATCCAAACATCTAAGGAGACCAGCTACTGTTTGTAAGTCCAAAAAGCATTCTCTCAAAAAGATACAAGTAATTTTCATATTTAAACACAGTATATTTTTGATTATTGTCATGCAGTAATATTTCTTTTGACTTCATTTAATAATACATTATCCAAATATCTGAGGAGACTAGCTCCACTGTTTACAAATCCAAATGGTATCTCTCAAAAGGATACAAGTAATTTTCATATTTAAATGCAGTATATTTTTGATCATTGTCATGCAGTAATGTTGTTTTTGACTTCATTGAATAATACATTATCCAAACATCTGAAAAGACTAACTCCACTGTTTACAAGTCCAAAAAGCATTCCCTCAAAAAGATACAAATAACCATATTTAAACTGCAGTATATTTTTGATCGTTGTCATGTAAGTATATCTGTCAATAACTGGCTGTTAACTGTTAAATTGACAATGGACAATATCTTTTTTACCTTTAAAATGAATCAACAACTCTTGCAGAGTAGGATGGACATCGTGCTCTGAAATTGTTAACTGATTCAAGAACCTCGCATCTAAGCAAATACACCAGATCCATCCTTTTTACAGTTGACCACTAATGGACTATTATATGCTGAGTGGCATTTCCTGATAATCTTTCATTCTTGATCAATTTGTTTTTGCATCTCAGATTTGTACTGGCGAGGGATGGGATAGCTTTTGTATTGAAATGGACTATAGTCCTTCAAGTGTATCCTATGTACATACCCCTTAATTACGCTAGATTTCTTAGAAAAAACATTCTTATATGTACATAGTAACAGAAAAAACTTTTCTTTAAAATTTATTATTTAATTCAGAAGATTCATATATTTTCATTTCAAATCTGACTCTGTAGAATTATCTTGGATAGTTAATAAGTTAAAATTTTGAATGGGTAACATAATCGAATATGTGTCCAAACCAATTCATACAATCCAAATCTATTTTAACCCCATGAATAGTCCCGTCATAATTAAGAATAATTGTTCTACAATAATTGAATTAATCTGGACGTTCAACTATACCTGAACCTGAGTTTTTGGTTCAATGGTAACACGGGAACCTCCAGGTCTTATCTAATAATATTAATATATAAATTTTCTGAAATAATTGGAATCTGGCTTCCTGAATCTAGCAGACTCTTAACTAGTACACCTTGGACAATGGTACTAATTTCAGGACAAATGTTTCACAGTTTAGTGAAGTCAGATAATTTATGATATTGTTGCTCCCCAAAGTAATAATAATATTATTAGGCTCCTGCAGTGAGGAATGTTGTGACAAGGCCCAATTTAATTTAAAGAATTGGATTTAGGCCTAACCCCTAGTTTCTTCACAGGAATATTCTATGATATGCTGGCATAATAACTTTCTATTGTGCAGGCACATTTTTTTAGTCCATTATAAATTTCTATGGCGATTCCTATTATTTGTGCAAGGTAAAACTTGATTACTTTTATTATTTATATAAGGTCCATTTGTCCTATTTTTCCTACTCCTATTTTTATTAAATTTGATATGAGAAACATTATATGTATGGCTACATTTATTATGCTAGACACTTCCTCAATAGTATGTTTATCAGCAGTGATTAATGTCTGCCAATGTGCTTTGGCAAGTTTCTCCTGATTATTCAGATTTTCTGATAATTGAAATGCAGTCAGCTTTTTCAATTTAACTTGGAAAAACTGTATATTTACCTTTACTGGGACTATATTTTTTTGACTAATTTGGTATTGTATGTTATCCTGCTTATTTTTGTCCCAGAAGCTGTTTGACAGTATATACTTAAAATCCTCATAAGTTTCTGGTTTGTGGACTAAGGACTTCCTAGGGTGTTTGGCATGCAAGCTCAACATTTATTACTAACTACTGATAACTTTTCATTTTCGCTTAGCCTACTTAGGGGAAACAATTCTTCCAAACTACTTACATATACTATGGTTTTTTTTATCATAGTCCCCTCTTTTCTTCCAAAGCATAAGCTTGTGGTTAAGACCTGTAGAGGTCCCTAATATCACATTTTTACACCCATATTCTTGAGGTTAAAGCCTTAGTAAATATTACATACTCCCCTTTAAACATCTTTAGCTGGATAAAATAACTTTATTGCTATTTATTTTCTCATCTCTATCTTCCTTTTGGTTTTGTGTCTACTTACTATTTTCTTCATCAAACAATGACAACATATCATTATCAATTTTATTCCAGCACTTTATTTTCATAATACATAAGCTTATATGACTTGTCTGTATAATTATCTATAATTTTAACCAGTGTATTTTGCATCTCTGCCATTTTCTCTTCCAACATCATTAACTTTTTACTATTTATATCTTGTTCCTGTTCTTTAAGATATTTGGGTATCTCTTCCTCTAACAATTTACTAGTACACCTTTACCTCGCTTAGCGCTTGGCCTTTAAGCAAGGATTCACAATAGCAATCATCGTCAATTGAATCCTCTATTTTGATTCGCAAGCATTATTCGCTATAATGATCATTAAAAAAAATTTTTTTTTCATTTTTTGGCATCTATTTTTTTAATTGGTGGCCATTTTGTATAATACTGATGATTTCATAGAATAGTTATTAATATCTCATTCAAAAGCAAAATGATGACTTCCATACTGAAATTGTACATCACTTACTTTATTCATAAAACATAACATTATAGAGCTGCATTCAATATTTTGGTGATAAGCCTAAAATATGATTAGTGAATGTACAATATTTTATTTAATTTTCATCCAGTATTTTTACAAGACATTTAGTACTTCATTAATAACATATATAAAATAAAGATTTTCATTGTTAATGACGACAAAAACTAAAAAATAAAAAGATTCATTTGGTACATGAATGTAAATCAACACCGTACTGTAAAAGTAGCAAATTCATTCAGTATAAAATTAAAAGTGTACAGTCCATATATTAGCTAAAATATTCAGTCAATTAATTTTGAATTAAAATTTTTCTGTCAAAAAGAGGGTAAAACAGTTGCAGATTTGTTACAGTTAATATCAAAATTTACTAAATGTAATTTAAAAATAATACTGCTTCCTCAATTTTAAATCATCTCGTAATTCTTTTTAGATATCCAAAGCAATGCAAACATTATCTTACAAATAAAAAAAAGTGTAGAACTGAGAAAAAAATACAAATTTCATTCAGTATAAAACTAAAAATAATTTTTGGTCATATGTATTATCAATCTTACGAATCAAAAAAAATATAGAACTGAGAAAAAAATACAAATTTCATTCAGCATAAAACTAAAAATAATTTTTGGTCATATGTATTATCAATATTAAATTGTGTACAATATAAATATTAGCCAAGATTTCAGATAATCAATTTTGGATTATAATTATTATGAATGCTAATTTCAATCAAATCAGAATTGCTATCTGTCATATTTAATTGCATTTTTTTTTGGGGGGGGGGGGGATGTGAGGATGATTTTATGCAATTAATAATAAATTGTATATGATGAAAATGCAATAAAAATAAAGTGAATAAGATTAATGCCTTTAATTTTTACTTAAATAGGCCATAACTTTGCCATCAAAATATATTGCACTATTCGATAAATTGCTAAGTCATTGCAAATACATGATTATTGTACTTGATAAAATAGTGATATGTCATGCCCAAAAAAAAATCTCTAAAACTATCACTTATTTAAATCAGCTCAGTACACATTCTAGCAAAAGTCTTAAGTATTGATTACAATATGCAAACTCAGAATGTATTAGATTTTCTTTTTTCAATATGCTGAAATTTTTTTTTTTAAAGTTGACTGCGATTAAGTTTTTGTAATATATCGTATGTTTATTTGGCTCTTGTTACACTAATGATAAATAACAAGTCTTTATGGTCAATCAAATGATTTGTTATTAAACATTGTTTTTTATCTTTAATAATTTCACGTAAATAATATAATATTGTAATACAAATTTTAAAAAAGTTAAAACTTCAGGATGAGTTTTTTTTTCAGCATAATGTTATGCAAAAGAACACACAAAAAAATTGTTTAGATGCTAGTTTAGTTTCACTTTCTCGGTCTATTTTGCTATAATTTTTGGACAGTGAAAGCACACTTTTTTTTCCCCTAGCGATATTAAACATTTTTTAGAGATTCTGTTTACTAATATGACTATGTAAAAATCAAGAAAATCTTTGAGCTTAGAAACCAAACTGGATAACAATGATTGGTGGGTGAATGGATCACAGGAAGTAACAACTTTAAATTAGTTTTTTTCTTCCTTTTTACATATATTTAAGCTGCATTATCATACATACATATTTTAAGTGAATACATGTATAATACACACAGCATAGTTTACATAAGCATATAACATACATTAAGGGGTTTTTAAATTTTTATGTATACTCACTAACTTAATTTTTTAAATGTAATATTCCCAACTTATAATGTAAAATTTTAACTGGAGTATCCGGCCAGGTTTTTACCCTTAGACAACCATTATAAAAGCTTACTCTGCATATGATAATATTCTTGTCTAACAATGAGTTTTGGAAGCCAATTGCCTTTATTAAGTGAGGTAAAGGTGTATTTTCTAACTTGCTATTAATATCTTCTTGTTTTTTATTGATATTTTCTTTCTTGTAAAGATAATCAATGGCTATTTAATTCCTTTCTTATATCATCTAATTCTTCTGGTCTTAATTGTTTTATACTATTTACTTTTTTTTTTTTGTATATCTTTCAAACTGCCCTATGATTCTTTACATATCTTTAGTAATTTCTTTATTTCATTTTCAGTCCTATTCTCCTTCTTACACACTTTCTTATATTCCATCATCATATGACTTTGAATATCATTCATCTTTATTCTGACATTGTCTCTAACTTTGATGCTTTCTGAGCATCTTTATGAATTTTCTCAATCTTTAAACATTTCTTCGCTAATGCCTTATATTCAACTTTACATGCTTTTATCTCACTACTTAAATCTTTAAATTTAGCCTCTAACTTTTCTTGTGATTTGTCCAATTTATCTCTTAACTTGTTAAATCTACTATCACACTTATTGTCTGATTCCTTTAATTTTGCATCTAAATTATGACTAAACTTTTCAAAACTGCATTGACGCATTGAGTTGAACTTCAATTCTGTTGTGTTTGTTATTTTGATTATTCAATCTACTTTTCATTTCTTTCATTCTCTTAATTCTTTATTTTGATGATTTAACCTACTATTTTGAACATTAAACTTATTATTCATTTTTTTCCTTTGAACATCAAATTTATTATTTATATCTTCCATCAATTTTTTTTTAAAAAAAGTCATGAATACTATCTTCAGGTTCTGCAAATGTTTCATCACTCTTGGCTTCCATAATTATTCATTTATCTAAAAAAATTCAAATAGAATATTCTTATCCTTAATTAGATAAATTATAAAAATTCTAAATTATTTCCCTATTTAGTAATAAAATATTTGTTTGTTCGACCTTCCCTGTTATTGTAGACTTGCAAAGCAGCAATAAAAAAAATTCCTTTCAAAGCATTTTAAAATATTCTTTCTGATGGCTATTCTAATACATGTTTAGGATTCTAAATGAATTGCAATTATCCATACAAAACAGCATGCTGTATAAAATATAACCTTGTATTCTCATACAAATAGGTGAGACCCCAACTTTAATTTCTTGGTCTTTAATTGGGCCCTGTGTTGGGAATCAAATTGTACCAATACAAATGGATAAAGAGATAGTGATTCTGGTTTGATAAAACTCAAAGAATTGGAGTGTTCAAATTGTAACAATATAAAAGGGATGAAAGGCTCTTATTTAATAGCCTCATTGATTCAGATGGCAAATTGCAACAGACTATTTAGTCAACAGAACCCAAGCTTTGAATACCCAACTGTAACTGACTATAATACACATAATATTATCAAAGATCTGTTCTTAAACAGGTGTCAATATCAGAAACTTAATTCTCGAATTAAACATGGACCATGTTAAATGAATCTTAAGTTTGAACAAACTAAATCATAATAGTTGATATGACCAAATATCAATCTTATCATATATAGCTATTAACTTTATAATTATATAAAGTTATTATCTCTTTAATCAAGTAACAAATTGTAATAATAAATATCTAATAATTAATAATGTAAAATTATAGACTAACATCTAATTATAATAACGCTTATTTACTTTAAATGTACTAAATATTTATGCTCTAAAAATGATTAGATTAGCTCAAATATGAATTTTATGTAAAATAACAGAAATGATCATTAAAATATTGATGATGATCTTATAGTCAGTTGCCAAACTTATAACTATAATAAATAATTTAATCTATTTTAATCCAAGATAGTGTTTTAACTAGAATTCAAGATCAGATAAATTAATATATGTATTTCCTGTTGAAATATCTTATGTTTTATCAATGCATATCCCAATATTTATAAATTATATTAACACACTATAGGTTTGTAAAATAATATATCTACTATAATAATAATAATAATAATGTTCATCATTATCATCAACCATTATCAGTCCACTGCAGGATGAAGGTCTCTCCAAGTTCAGTCCATCTTCTCTGATCTTTAGTTTCTCTTCTCCATATCATCCCTGCACACTTTCTTATTTCATCCATCCATTTCACATGTGATCTCTTTCTGGGTCTTTTACAATTTCTTGGAATCCCGTTTAAATTACAATTGTCCATCTATTATCATTTCTTCTAGCAATGTGTTCAGCCCAACTCCACTTTAGCCTTTTAATTTTTTCAATGAAGTCAGTAACACCTGTTTGTTCTCTTGCCCATACATTGCGTTTTCGATCTCTTCTTGTTATTCCTAACATGCATCTTTCCATACTTCTTTGAGTGATCTGAAGTCTCTGTATTGCTCTTCTATTAAATATCCAAGTCTCAGATCCATAAGTAAGAACTGGTAAACACATTTATTAAAAACTTTTCTTTTCAAACACATAGGCATATTTCTTAGTATCGAGTTATTTCTACTAAAAGCACTCCAACCAAGTTTAATTTTATGATTAATTTCATCCATTATGTTCCCATCTGTATTAATAATCTGTCCGAGGTATTTATAACTGTTGACTTCTTCTAACTCCTTACAATCAATCTTTATTTTCATATTTTGAGAAAATCCATTCAAAATAAATTATTAAAAATTTATATTCTTGATTTGAAATAAATATTGTACAAGTTTTGTATAAAAAAATGTCTAGAATGGTAATAAATTCTCAAATAAACATGCTTTTGGTTATTCAAACTATATTCTTTAAACAAAATCATAAAAATTGTGACGTCAAAAAAATGTCAGACTACAATAGCAGAACTCGTCAAGGCAAAGGGAGGGCTGGACTAAATCCATATTATCTTGCCGAATTTTTGATTTTCTTGCCATCTATGGAATTTTTTTGTACAAAAAATTTATATTATAACATATATAGGATAATAGACATATTACAATATAAAGCTTGCATAAATTTTTACTAGGGGGTGAATAATTGTAAAAATGAAATACTGTATTCTGAAATGTGGAAAGAATAATAATCGTTTTTATTATGAAGTATATATTATGTGAAGGAAGCAATTCTGCCATTAATAGAAAATGCTCGGGGGGGAAAAAATCAGTAATGTGCTTTTAACTACAGTACAGAACTGAATAGGTATAGTATTTAAGTCATGAAGAAAATGTGATTATAGCATATAAATTCTTGTTTGAAATGTGATATTTAAGGAGGAGAAAAAAATAGATGCTATAGTACTGTAGTTACATTTCGTTTTGGTTAGCGTATATAATTGAAGTCGTGTGGTTTGATTTTGCTTAGTTCATGGTAATTCTGCCATTGATAGTTGTCCATAATGATGTCATATTCAAATATCAAATCTAAGAGGTATATTTAAAATTTTTAATTTTAATTTAGTAATTCAATTTGCCACAAAGCAGAAAAAAATTGTTAAAGTAATCAATTAAAACAAAAGACCAACTTTATTCTTACATTTATTTCTATTATATTTAAATGTTTTGTTTATAATACATTAAATCTTTAAAAAAAATTGTTAAAGCGACCAATTAAAAAAAAAGATGGCCTTTACATAGGCCCAGTACATCTTGTATATATTATATGTATACTTATTGACTTCCCTAAAGAGATAAACCTGCCAATTCTAGTTCTAGCATTTGTAAGAAGCTTAATGTTTCTATAAAATAAAAAAAACAGTTTTAAATTATTATGATAACTAATCTTTGATTTTATTTTGATCAAATTCAAAAAACAATTACTAAGACAATATATAGATTTTCTTTTATAATTTTTGTTTTTTAATTTATTAAATTTGAACTTTTAAATTATTTATATTTTGAGTACTAGTTTTAGATTTAAGTTAATCCTTATATTGCACACAAACTGATTCTTTTCTAGAAAATATAATCATGCAGAGATCAGAATACCAATTTATAAGTAGGTTTAATAGTCTGATCATTACTTTAGTTAACCATCATCTCATACATAACTTCTCACTCCATTTCAACATATATACAAATATGCCTAAAAGGAATGTTGAACATTCTATAAATATAAAAATAGAAGGGAAAAAAGTTTGTTAATATTAAGAAGGTAAATTCATTACAATGATCAAAAATAATAAATAACATTTAATAGATGTGCATTGTGTAATATCCAGAATTTTTATTTCGAAATTAAAAAATTAAGTTTATTGTTTATATATTATGATTCTATAAGCTCATCTACTGACGGATTCACTTGAAATCACAGAGAGCTCAGTAAAGTTTAAAATAGGTAAAAAGTTTATTCTAAAAAATGAATAACCAAATAAATATTTGAGAACTTAGATTCAGACCAAAGTTACCTTATTGATGATAATTACCCATTTCATAAATATTGAATTGAATATATTGTATTTAAAGGAAATAAAATGTATGTAAATGTAAAAATTCTTTAATTAATATACTCAGTATATTACATGCTAAGTGCCCTGTGTGCATTTATCATTTTAATCCCTTATCTTATGGTTATGTTATATGTAAAAATTTTATATTTTGGATAGAATGAATAAGGGTAAATTCATATATAAAAAAATTAATGTTTATGCTATGGAATTGAAGAACTTACCAATATATATATAAAGTTCAACAAGTATATTTTTGTTAAAAAAAGATGGAAAAGACTTTATGAAAAGTGCACTTTAGTTAAATAAATAAAACTAATAAAAAAAATAACAGCATGTAATTAGTTATTGTTAAGATTTTGTAATTAAGAAATTAACTCTAAGAAAAACAGAAAAATAATTTATAAAGAAAATAATTTTCAATAAGCAAGAATGTGAATTTGTTGGCCAGGAAAATATGTTTTGTTAGGCTCAGGGAACCTTTATATATAAAGAATTAGGATTGATTATTCATCAATAGACTAATAATTCATTAACATTCTTTTAAACAAAGGCAAAACTCCCCATACAGTAGTGCCACCCTGTGCCAAACAGAGTAATCAATGGATGCCAGAAGGCTTGTGCATAAAATCCCTATCTAGTGCCTACTCATCCAATATCCCCAGACTAGTTTCTGGCTTGTGGCCATCATCAGTGAGGAGCCTTGGATCTGAGAGCACTGCACCTAGATCTTAGGATCTAATGCAGCCCTCCAGCAGCCACCTTTTAATTCTACTTTACTACAAAACTATGAGAATGAAATTGAAAACATTGTTAATATCTTCAATCTAAGCTCAATAGCTTATATAGTCATATGGGTCTGAACTCAATTCAGCACCCATACATTTTGGTGTCTTTGGCTCTTAAACAACCATAGCCACCATTATCCTATTAGGCAGGATTGGTGATAAACCATCCAACATCACATGATCACCATCTCTATACTAGCACATAATTTGTTGTAAACAAAGGCAAAACTCCCCATACAGTAGTGCCACCCTGTGCCAAACAGAGTAATCAATGGATGCCAGAAGGCTTGTGCATAAAATCCCTATCTAGTGCCTACTCATCCAATATCCCCAGACTAGTTTCTGGCTTGTGGCCATCATCAGTGAGGAGCCTTGGATCTGAGAGCACAGGATGGCACTACTGTATGGGGAGTTTTGCCTTTGTATACAACAAATTATGTGCTAGTATAGAGATGGTGATCATGTGATGTTTGATGGTTTAACACCAATCCTGCCTAATAGGATAGTGGTGGCTATGGTTGTTTAAGAGCCAAAGACACCAAAATGTATGGGTGCTGAATTGAGTTCAGACCCATATGACTATATAAGCTATTGAGCTTAGATTGAAGATATTAACAATGTTTTCAATTTCATTCTCATAGTTTTGTAGTAAAGTAGAGTTAAAAGGTGGCTGCTGGGGGGTAGCATTAGATCCTAAGATCTAGGTGCAGTGCTCTCAGATCCAAGGCTCCTCACTGATGATGGCCACAAGCCAGGATATTGGATGAGTAGGCACTAGATAGGGATTTTATGCACAAGCCTTCTGGCATCCATTGATTACTCTGTTTGGCACAGGGTGGCACTACTGTATGGGGAGTTTTGCCTTTGTTTACAACAAATTATGTGCTAGTATAGAGATGGTGATCATGTGATGTTTGATGGTTTAACATTCTTTTACTTGAAGGAATAGTCAGCTGTTTTTGGATCTTCGTCCAAAAGGACATTCATTCATTCTTCCGTGGTTTCAGAGATAGGTTCATGTGTGTCATATTGCTAGAGAATGCCTGCAACTGTAAAAGTCTAAGTTATATTTAAAAAAAAAGAACTGGCTATTGCTACAGCATACCATTTCAGCTCAGTGATGATTGCCTGTGTATAAAAATTGATAACTAGAAAGTAGTTTTAGTATTGATGTGATGGAAAACTTTCCTATAGAAATGACTTTTAACAAGATGTGTTAAATGCAGCCAGAGGTTTCTGAAATGTAATTTCTTAATAGTGAAAAGATGTCATGCTTATGCTTCAGAGTTTGATAGTAAATAATTATCTGAAGATAGTAATAATATGAAGCTTAGCCTATCCTAATGTTCTGATGAAAGTGTGCTCCTGATGTTCAGAAGTTGCTCTGGCTTACTGAAGAGAAAAAGTATACAAGAAAACCCAATCTTGGAGATTAAGAAATTAAATAATTCATCAAGCAATATTAAAAGATTCTTATGCTGGAAAATAATGTATAGTTTTAGAAAATTACCTGATTACGTAAGCTCACAAATTATGAAATCCACAGTAAAGTTTTTTATTGTTATTGTTGATGATGATATGTAAACTTTTTTATTATATTTATAAAATATATTTATTATTATAGAGATTGATTGATTAATTGATTGATTAGAAATGTACATATATATTTATCATTTAAAGAATAGGATGTGTTAGCAATTTTTAGCAGATTAAATTTAGTTAATGATGGTTAGATATTGGAGACTTTGTTTTTCTCTCTTCATTTGAAAAGAGTTTGCTAATATAATATTTTGGGGAGGGGGGTTACTTAAATAATTTATTTTTATTATCTCTGTGTATACATATATTTATGAATAATTTTTAATTAATTAAACTGTTTCAATAAATTATTTATTTTTTGTTATTTAAAACCAAATTTAATGTTGGTGTTATCTTTATTCAAAGTTTTGTCTTGTTCCATGCTTAATTAAATTTATAGCTTGTTTATGTTTCTGAATGTGCTTATGAGAATGAGAAATATATCATTATATTAATTAAGGGAATTAAGATATTGTAATATGAGTATAATACTTCATCATATGTGGTTTATCATAAAGAGAAGTGCCTCTCTGGGAACTTATTTAAATGGTATATTCTGATTATAAATAAGCTACTAGATGACGTGATTTTTAGTCTAACCCTTATGTAGATATTTTATAAATTAATGATAATCAGAAAATAAAACTTTTGTATTTAGAGTTTTTCATTATAATCTTTACAAATTGGGAATATGCTCTTGATTATCATCATCATTCTAGCTATTAATGGAGTTTTGGGATTAGCATCTCTTCTATATTAAATAAAATATCTGCATAAATTTTCCCTTATCCATTCATATTTTATGCCATTTCATTTTTTTTCTAAATTATAATATATAAGCCACTACTTACGTACACAGTATAAAGTTTAGTAAATATTTATTTATTTACAATATATGAATAATGTAATATTTAATTTTATTTACTAGTGCAGAGATCTTATGTAATTTATTAAATAGGAGGGTTTTATACTCTAAGCATATTCGCTGTGATGTTGTTATAATTGCTCAGCGACGTCTCAGTACTCAGTATATATAAAAGATTTCAATAAATTAAAAAAAGAGAGAGAAAAAAGTTTATTAAATGGAAGGGGGGGAGGGGATTAAATAGACAAAAAATAACAAACAGTACTCAGTATATATAAAAGATTTCAATAAATTAAAAAAAGAAAGAGAAAAAAGTTTATTAAATGGAAGTGGGGGAGGGGATTAAATAGACAAAAAATAACAATAATAAACAAACAAAAAAAAAAAGATATGTATGTTTATGTATATGTGAATGTAATGGCTCTTTAATCACAAACAACAATAAAAAAATTTAACTTAAATTTTACATTAAATAAATAATCAAATGGTTTATTACTCAAAGTGTTTGAGCAACAGAGTTTGCCATTCTACTGCTAAAACTACTCATGTCAGATAATATATTTATGCAAATAGAAAAATAGTACAATAAACAGAAACGACTTAAGGTTATAGTATAGTGTATGTAATATATAGGGTATATGAGCACAGACTTTCACATGCCCCTCCACTCTCCACACTATCTCATAACACTGATACACTTGAACACATATATGTTACATATATAGACATAGGTATATAATAAGCCTGGATGTTTCAATTATTATAATGTATGATAACTTTATCTTTTTGCAGTATATATAATCTAAAAAAGGAAGAAATTATTATTACCATTATATTGATGAATCTAAAAAAATATTGCACATATAATTTTATTAGTCAAAAATAAATTTAAAAAAAAAGAAAAGGAATATTAAAGCAAAATTTATGTACAGGTTATATCTGAGTACTGAGTTTTAGCTTCTTTCAAATAATATGCCCATACTACAATTAATCCTTTAAACTTTAACCTGAATTATTAGTCAAATGCTTAGCAGAATCTTTGGCAAAAGTTTCTGAACTGAACACCATCATCTTTTTTTTTTATTATTATAGATAACTCCAAAACTATTTTTACCATCAATCTAAGTATTGTAGCATCCTGAAGAAGTTTTAAGAAGCATCTTCTGAGTTCTTCACATATCTTGAGGTTGTACTTTAGAACAAAATTCCCTTCTACAAAGCTGGGGTCATTTATGTTAAATCACAACAAAAGTAGAGTATTTTTAAGTCTGTCATCTCTTACTAAAATTATTTCTCCACAGTATCTTAATTTTACTTTAGAGAATGTAATAGAAATAAACAAACATTTCATAGAAATTAATTATTACTCTTCTTTTTATCAGACTGTGCCAATCTCTAGCTTTAAATTATAATGCTGAATGCATTAAATTGTGAATAAAGGTCTTATAAATGATATTTATTCTTTATAATATAGTAAACTTTATAAATATTTGGATCTCTATAAGTTTTTCTTTTGGAAAGATGATCCATTTTTCACATAAACATTTAATCAGCAAAATAATATGTGCATATACATAGGGTGCATTCCATGTTTAATGTAAATGAGCATCAGTGCTATATACAGGCGATATACTAATCATCTTCATAATTTTGATCGTTAATTACCTTTTAAAAAATGTATTCAAAACAAACTTCCAAGCTTCTATTTTTTGGGTGGCAATTTTACGGACATTTCTATTTGAAACTTGTTTGTACCATACAAGATATCCAAGATATCTTTCAACATTTCCATGTATAATATATCTATGATGATTATTTCAGTTATAACTTCAATTCTTTGCCTCTGATATCAATTTTAACAACTGAATGTTGTAATGTTTGAATCTATGAATCATTAGCAAGATAAAGTTATGAAATATTTAATCAAATTGCATCATATAGTAACATAGAAAGAGATTTTTTTTAAAAAATAACTAGTCCTCTCACAAAGGAGCAGTGAATAAGATCATATTGATCAGACTTGCAAATTGCTGCTGGCAAGGATTTGAATATTTTCCATCCATTTACTAACCAATGTTAACTGGTAAAGTGGATTGGTAGAAAAAAAAAATCCGGAGTCTCTTGAAAAGAATTTTACTTGGCCTAGATTCAAATTCTAAGTCATAGGTATGACAAATAAATGCACTATCTCTGACTCATGAGATTCTTTATAGATAACATTTATTCATAAATAAAGTGTAAGATTAGCCAACCATTGTTGGTTTGCTAACTATCACTTATTTACATGGTCTCCCCGGAGAAGATTGTGTTTTTCCTAAAGATTCAGAGAATTAAAAGAAAAAATGAAGTCAGATGTTCACGATGATATACAGATGCCATCTGTCAGTGCTTAGATAAAGTTTTAATGTGAGGTCAGCTAAAATTACAATAAGGATATAAAGATAAGTTATCATCATGCTTGTTATTTATTAGAAGATATTTGCTTAAATAATAAGCAGAATAAAAATGTCTTAGGCAGTTCCTAACTGAAAATGGCAATCATTGTATTGGGCATGAAATTGATTACTGTTTTATTGGATAATAATGATAAATCATTTTCTTCATTGTTATTTAGTGGTTCAATTTTCGCTTGGTATTTTCTAACATTGTAAATTCTAAAAAGTTTGTGTGGACTAAAGTTTATTTTTCCTCTAATTTTATATGAAAGTATATTATAATGCTTTTTAATAAACATGTAAATAATTTTATGACTTAACAAGTATATAATGGTAAAAATAAACCCGTTCATGGAACAACTATTTGACAAAATTGGTTAGCATTGATATAATAGAAGGTGAGTGTTATTTGTCCTTCATCATTATCATCATCATTTTTAACCATTGTCAGTCCATTGCAGGATAAAGATTTCTTCAAGTTCAATCCATTTTCTCTGATCTCTAGCTCTTCTCCACATCACCCCAGCACATTTCATTATTTCATCCATCCATCTTATATACGATTTCTTTCTAAGTCTTTCACAGTCTTTTGTAATCCAGTTTAAGATTTCAACTTTTTCAGAATATGTCCAATCCAACTCCATTTCAGTATCTTAAATTTTTCAATGATGTCCGTAATATCTATTTGTTCTCTCACTCATGTATTTTGTTTTTGATGTCTTATTATTCCTAACATGTTTCTCTTCTTAATTCTTTGAGTGATCTGAAGACGGAAGTTCATTTAAATATTTATTTAGGAATCTTTCTTGTGAATTATCTTGTAACATATTTGGACTTGTTTGTTCCATGAATGAGTTTATAAGGTATTTGTATTCATATAAAATATTTTTATAGTCTTTATAATTTTTTCTGGGGTTTTTGTCCACTTATTTTCCATCTTTTAATCCTTGTAAGTAAAATGCTGTTTTTTAAAAATGTTTATATATTATTAATTAAAATCATTTTATGCAAATAATGTAAAGTTGATTCAGATTATTTTTTAGTCTTCATATTATTTATACTTTATATAATTTGAAACTAAGTAACTATTCAACTTACATGCCAAAAAGAAAAAGAAAATAATTATTACATCAAGGTCTGCTCAAAATCATCATTAATTAAAAACTATACAGATGCTAAAATAATTTTTATTTATATTTTATATTTGAATTTTTATAAGTCATTACAATTCTGAATTCTATAGTTCTTTAACTTCAAATTTGATATTAATTATATATGAAAATCTGTTCTAGGATAAATTGAACCATGTTTCCTAAATGATCCAGAGATATGTGATTAAATTTTAAGAAAATTTTATCATAGCATCAGTTTTCTATTTAAAATGGAATAAAGATCAGCTAATAAATAATTTTGTATCACAGAGAAATTCCATTGTTAAAAAAGGGTAATTCTTTTATCATTTGAAATCCCAAAAAAATATATGATAGTTCAGATTGGTTTTTGGTGCAATGATAAAATGGTGGACTTTGAAACTCAAGGTCCAAAAATCGTGACTCAGATTTACCATTCCCTATGTTCACACTTTTTAGCAACTCCCAAACAATAAAGTATTCAACTATCTTTTTTTTTTTTCATCTTTGCCTTAATAAAATTAGGATAGATTTTGTTTTTAATCTTGCAGTAATGTGAGGAAAATAATCAGCAAATTATAGCTGTTTAGTTTAATAATAGATACTATTCTTGATTTCATATATCATTATACTACATCTTATTTAAACAACAATCTCTATACATCGGGCACTCAATAACAGGGTTTAATAATAAAATCAACATCGAGCCTTGCCGCTGAATCCGTTAATACAGTTTAGCTCACCTAGGGTGCAGCAACAAAAATCACCTCAATATTTAAATATCGCTACTGGAGCCCAAACTTTGGTTATCTGATTAAGGTGAATATGGATTCCATGCCAACTAATACATTCTTATGCTACAAACGGTTTCTAAATAAAATAGACCCTATTTGTCATGCCTGTTCTAGAGGAGAGGAGTCCTTTAATCACCTGTTAAATGTATGTCCAGGCTATAACAGTATTCGAAGAATTATCTCTCAACACTGCATTATAGCAGTGGATAAATCCTGGACATCAGGGGTTGTCTCTTCTCTGGAGACTTTACAGTAATCAGGTTATCAATCTTCCTGACATATGCTTTTTGGTACACAAGGTGCAGGACAAAGTTCACACAACCAACACCGGATCCCAATGCTGTATTTTGCGATAAGCTTAAAGCTCTTCAAGACAAGATAAGATACTATCCTCTAGATTTTTGTTTAAAATACATGGAGCCTACTAGTATGGCCTACAGACTCTACATGAATTTTGGAGATATATCCACATTGTAGTGTATTGTAAAGAAGTAGTCTGTGTTGCAACATGTCAGATTCTTCTAGAGGGGCATTGATTTCATACTACATCTATCCCAGTGATAAGTTAACATTATTGGGTCATTCTTTGATGAGGGGTGGGCAATGCCAACTAAATAGTAGTATCTGCTCATTTTATAACCTGCTAGTGGGAGAATCTTTGATATTTTTCCAGACAAAGAATGGATGAGCAACATTTAAAGTGTTTTTATTATGCATCTGTACAATTTTATAAAGTCAATAAATATATTTTTAAATATACATCTTATTTTTCATTTAGCATTTCATAGTATTCTAATTATTTTATAAAAATACCTCGAGCCATCTTAAAGCATAGTTTTATTTGGATTCACCATTAGCCACCATTCTAAAATATTATTTTAATATGTCATATATTCAAAACATATAGTTAAATGGATTTAAGTGAAATTAAAACTTGTTCAGCATAAAAAGTATAACAAATTATATACTACAATTTTACTTTACTTTTGTATGTAAGCATGTATTTACCTTAAACTTTAAATATATTATACTTTTCTAGCATTATTCTTATCATTATGAATAAATTATTATACATTTTCATATTGTACTTTTATGAATTCATTCTAAATTACATTTATTTTAAATTAGGGGATTAAGCATACTTTTTATATACAGCAATCCTTTAACTATGGAATGAATTTGAATATCACCATTCAAGCCCGATATGTGTAATGATAAATGAATTATCATGTATCGCTTGCAATGCAAGTATTCATATGCATATGGGAAAAACATAATTGTCAGTCAGTTTTAATTTTTAGTATTGTCTTTTAATACTCTTTTGTTTTAAATATTTTAATGAAATTTTTCAAGCTGATTTAATGAAATGTTTTTCTTATTGTTATTAGTTTGGTGAATTTATGAAACTTAATTCTTTGCATAAATATGTATGCTTAAATTTTAAAAGCAGTAACGGCTGAGATGCTACATGTGTGCTAAATTCTCTTTTTGTAAATTGATTGAATAATGGGACAATAGAATTCTATGACTAAGCAGTAGCACTCGATTTTCATTCATGGTAGTTTGCTATTACCGTTCATTGAACACAATTTATTTTAGTATCTTAATATATAGAGCTAAGTTATGAACTTTAATAAGCTTTTTAGGTTTAGCATTAAGTAATATTTCCAGTGAAAATTCTATTGTTATGTATTCAATCGTATCCATTCGGTAGATGATCCGGATTCACTCTCCTTGATAGATTTAACTGGGTTTAAACCTTATTTATCATAATATATTTTTATATTATGAATATTACATGAACGGACCAGCCCTTCGAGCAGAAGGGAGAATACCATCGATAGCAGAACTATCAACGATACCCACGATCAGACTGATCTATGCAATGCATAACACGATCACATTTCCAGACCGTGCCCCACCTTGACTGCTAGATTCAAACCTCTACTATCTTATTTGTTTTGAGGGAAACCTCCGGCACTAGCTAGTTACATGAAGCAACTAATGTGCCGGGTCAGTAGGCCCATAACTCAGAGCCCGAAATATCTCATGACTAGCTCAATCAAAAAGTAATACAATAACAAATTGTTGCTTTAATTAGTGGTAAAAGAATTGATCGACAAGCATTAAATTTAAAGATAATTTATTTTAACTACGTACTTATTATCATGACTTTTAAACTACTTATATGAATCTTAAATTAAATAAAACAATGACTTATCACCATCTCAGGCACACACATATTATAGTAAAATATACAATATAATATAATAAAAGAGTATTAAATAATATAAGGCACTTAAAAACATGCACATCAATAGTTCTTTATGCATGCTATGGAGTTCATTTTTTTAATTGACTCTGGAGGCTTTAAGGATTGCAATGGCTACATTAATTAGAAATGGAAATAAGAAAATGTTATTTATTACCTAGAATTTTCAGAACATTGATACTTCTTGCTGTTTGTTGTGAAATTTATTTCCAATAGGATTTGGTCTTCTTGCTGGTTGCTGCTTCATGTGAAAATCCTTCCAACCAGTTGGATTTGAGGTTTCTATGCTTACTATTCTGTGGTACTATTCTTTGAGACAGTTAGATATCAAATGGTGAATTTTCAAGTTATTAGGCGGATATCACTTTTACCAGGCAAATTGCTGTTTCATCGGACTCAGGCTGGAGCAAAGCCATATGATTCCAAGGCTTTTGACACTGCATTGTCAACTGACTGATTGACTGAATTCTTAGACTGAACTGAACTGCACTAATCTGATTGTGATCTCAACTGATAGATTGAACTCAACTGATTCAATGATAAAAAACCGGGCTATTTATGTGATGACCTGTTGTCATTTTGTTAATTTGTTTTTATATCTTCCAGATAATATCTGTTGTTGAAATTCCTCCACTGTTTTTGAATACATTCCTTCGATAAGATTTTAATCCTGTTGTTTGAGATCTTTTAATTAGTAGCCATTGCAAATTTGTTGTTTTCTGGATTTTGTTTAACTTCATAGCCATTGCTGAGTGTTTTTTAATTTTTTAACTTTCTTATTTCATTTTATCAACACACACACATTTATTACTCATTATTTACACACGTATATTTTATTCTAATAAATAATTTAAATGAAAAGAGATTTCCTTTTTTTCTTTTAGTTTTAAGATTTCCTTTCTTTTTCTTTAACTCAAATAAAAAGAGAGTATCTTACAGTTTAAACTATTATACTTTTATTATTTATTTATTAACATTTGCGTTATTTATTAGAATTTTATTTTAATAATTTTTAGACAAAATTTCCCATGGATCGCTTTTTCATAAACGGTACAGTATATATAAGAGCAAAAAATGAAAACCTTTAAATAGGCTACTTTAAGCCAAAAATATCTGCAACACTCCTCTCCTTTTTTAGAGAAATGGGAAGATATCAAGCTTTTTAATCATGTGTCACTCATTTTTAATGCATTTAGCATTTTAAAAGATGTCAACATAATTGAAGGGATTACTTTGATTTCTTGTTCTTTATTATTTTAATAATAGTACCATATTTTCTGTTTATTGCTGAAACAATTTTCCAATTCCAAGATGGTTTACATTTTTTATTTACATTATTTATTATAGCTTTTTTTGTCATTTCTCGTGATATTTCCTTATGTCATTATTAGCTATTTTTCATAACATTTTATAGAATTCCTGATATTCTATTCTTCTATATGAGTTAATTGAAATATTTTCATTTTTTTTATCATACATTGTTTGTTTTTGTTTTTTAATTTAATGGTAAATTGCTGCTTTTTTGTTCCATCTATCTGTAATCTATTTTAATAGAATGTCAGTTTTTATTGATCTCATTTAAGATTGAAACATCATCTAAGTCTATTAATAATTTAACCCATTAATTTCTACTTTTAAATGTATAGAAATATTTTTGAAAATTATAGATATCAATTATTGATATTGTCAGTTGTGATGGTTTTTGTTCTTTAGCTTTGCATTAACACATATGTTACTTAATCATTGATTGGTCACATGCTATGTTGAATCCATTAAAATGCTTTGCAGTCTTAAAGTCCATTTCTTTCTTTAGTCAAAGCACAATCCAACTTTGCCATTGTTTTTATTTCTCAAAAAAAAATCATAATGAATAGTTTTTCTATGAATCTCTTTACTCTTTAATTGTTTTTTAATATCTGCATTAAAGTTTCCTTGATAACTTTAAATATTATTAAATCTGATAAAAAGCATTTTATACATGTATACAAAAGTCCTCTATCTATTCATTCGAATAAAAATATATTCCGCATACCCCTGAGATATTCACATTTGGTGTTTTCCATTAAGTTAAATAATTAATCTCGCTATTCTAACTGATATACTATCAATCTCTACTTATTTTTTTATGTTTTCTATATGATTACTCCCATTTCACTCCAATTTCCAATATTTATATTTTTGTTGTAAAGTTTATATCCACTTTTCAAATGAATTGTCTCATTTTTTTTTATAACTTTACAAAATCTAACAATGTTCCATTTACGAGTAGACACTGTTCTTGTAACTCTTAGTATTTTTTTGCCTTAAAATGATCTCTAGTGGTAGGTAGTCAAATAAAAAGATATCAAATCACAGCTTAAGTCTATAATCCTGAGTTTTAGAAACTTCTGTTTTCTGTCTTCAACTATCATTTTGGCTGATGATTGTACAGCTTATGGGATATGTGGGTCTCAGTTTATGTTTGTCAATCATGATTGTAAGTATGAAATGGAATAACCAGTCACACACACACAAATTCCAAGTGATATTTTAATTAAGAATTATGAGTCATTTGAGAAGAAAATTTTTATGTTTTCTTTGTCATAAATTCAGGAATAAAAGTCTGTAAACTCACTACACTGGCCAATTTGTAACTGGTGAGCAATTCATTTCTTCATATTATTGCAGGTGTTAATGTCATGTGATTATTGAAATATCAGGGTAGTGAATTGTTTCACGAATTCAAAGGTCTTTTATCAGGTAATTACACTTTTTTTATATCATATATATACTGTAATGGTCTAACTAAGTATATTTCAACATTTTACATTTTCTCTATCTATTTATTTATTTATTTACATAAATTATTCGATGCCACCTGGCTTTAAGCGCCAGGACATAAATTAATACATATATATTTAAAACAATATTTTATTCGATATTCATTACACAGACCCATTTGTATACTGCCGGGCTAAATTATGGAGAACATACATTACGCCCCATGAATGATGCTAGATCATGCAGTATTACATAAACAAAGTAACAAATCTTGCAATAATAATTTATTTACAAATGTACTCATTAATTGATATATAATTCCTTTTTCTTAATAAAATTAACAAGTCATGCAACAGTAATTTATTTATAAAATATAATCGTTAATTGATATGCAATTTATTTCTTTAACAAAATTCTTTAATCTTTATACATCATAGTATCAATATATTCATAGATAATGTAACCTATTCACCATAACTTTAATCCCGACTTCAATAAACCTACCCATGTATGAATTCATAAATATAACATTTCTTTGACTCGCATGTCTCCTAGTACTTACACGTACATATGTTTTATATGGGATAGACATCAATGCTATATTTACCACAATAAACAAAGGAATGTTTTTTTTTAGATCCTAATCCTAAATGTAATTGCTTATATAATAACTATAAAGAGATGGCCTTTTGGTTCTAATCCCTAATTATAAGAAGTTGCATTTTGGTCCTAAAGCTAATTTAATACAACTACAATTTATACAGGGATGACTTGCTCTGATATCGATCTCTCACTCATTAAACTTATATGAAGGTATTATTCCATATGGATGTGAACATATATAAACTATTAAACATTGAGCAAACAACTGCATGTATATAAATCCATCTACAGAAAATCCAATTTTCAGTAATCGAATATAAGTTTAACTATGAACAAATGAGACTAAGGAAATAATTACATTGCTAACTACAGTTATTTGAGACTTTGATAATTTATGTGTGCATTGCATTTACATGATTATCATTATTTTTTTTACTAAGCTCTTATAAATAACATATAAAATTCATAAGTTTAGCCTACATATGGGATATATAATAATCATTAATTTTTTTAATAAAGAGAAGTTATTACTAATTCTTTTTTTTTTTTAATTGACAGTTTCTTTCAAAATAATGTGCTGATAACAAATACTATTTACAAATTCAAATTAATTAAAATAAAGTAGAAATCAGATTTTAAAAACAAGGCTCACCAAAACAAAATAATTGTTATTTACTTTTTTCTGACAAATATTAAAAATCTGTTTATGGTGATAATATAGTCTTGTAATCTCTAGCTGCCTTTTAAATAAGCCTATTTCTTCATTCCAGCTGGAGTTATTCAAAGTATCATTCAAAAGTGTTCCAGATTAGATCTAGCTAATTGTTATTAGTGTTTTTCATTTTTATTTACTAAGCATAAGTGATTGTTCTGTGGGATTTGAATGAAGTAATATCCCAGTCTGATCAGAAGAAAAGCAAAACTGATTTTATATTAAAACTTACAGTTTCTTTCTTAACCTCGTTTTATTTCTTTTTTAAAAACCAAATTTGCATATTTTATTTAGTATACAAAATTAACAAAGCGTATGATATACTTGAATGAGAAGCTATAAAGATACACAGAAATTATTACACGCTAAGCGCTTTTGAGGCCTTTTGCCTCATATTCATAGCGGTACTGTGAGCTGCAGAACGAAGAAATAGGGCAAGGAAACAAAACAGTATGCAAAGCGTATGCAAATGAACTAGATAGTCCGACGTTTGGAGATGTTTTGTTTCCTTGCCCTATTTCTTCGTTCTGCAGCTCACAGTACCGCTATGAATATGAGGCAAAAGGCCTCGAAAGCGCTTAGTGTGTAATAATTTCTGTGTATCTTTATAGCTTCTCATTCAAGTGTGCCATACGCTTTGTTAATTTTGTATATTAAATTATCGAATGAGAAGTCTTAAAATCTTTAATATTTTATTTAGAAAATTTGTTTTAAATTGAAATGAATAATGAATTATTTATTTCATTACATATATATAGGATATTTATCTAAAAGTTAGTGAGGATGGCATTTTATATTAAGTATATTTTGCTTTATTTTCATCATCTAATATTAAATATTGATTGTCTTTAGAAAAAATTTTGAGGCTTATTTAAACTATCCAAATACATTCAAGTGTTAGTAATAATATACAAGTCAGTGTATAACAATGTTTCAAATGGAATTATTCTTCTTTCTTCAGGTAAATTAGTAACAGTACTAGTATGGAATCGAACCTGGACCTTTAGATCCATGAATTTTGGTATTTTGCCAAAAGCAATTGGTTAGAGTGTTACCTTAAATTCAATATTAATGAATTTAAATGATTAGATTTGATCCCTGTGCTAGTAATGTCACTGGTCAGGTCAGCAACATCTGTAGAAGTAGGAAGAATACCACTCAAAACGTTGTGCTATATATTACTAACCTGTGTGCTATTACTTACGGTTAAACGTATTTCAAAAGTTCAAATAAAATTTTCTAAAAATATTCAGTGATTAATAATAGATGTTAGAAATAGTCCTAAATATAAGATATACGTAATTCATATAAAAATAAAAAATGATTTTCAAAAAGTTATAAATTTAAATTTATATCTTTTGTTATAAGAGTTTATATTAGTTTTAACTCATTCTTTTCATAATTCTTCTTGATTTATTATGAACGGATGTGTTATTCTGATTATATATATATATTACGATGTTGAAAAATATTTCAAGGACTGAATTCTAACTAACGAATTATATTTTCTGATAAAATATACAGTTACCAATAGATATGTTTGAATATCTATTAGTTGGATGCTTTATTAAAGTTGATCTGTCAATTAAACATAATCACATTTGGCTATTCAATGTTTATTATCAATATATATTTTTAAAAAAATAGAAAATGAAAGAAGGAGAAAGATTAAAAAATAAATCGGAGTAAATTTGCCATGAGCAGATGTTCTGTTATTAAGGATAATAAGAAAGTTTTGATGTAGTCTTCTTGTTTAATTTGTTTTTTAAATATATAACTTTTTTTTAAAGTAAGTTTTGTACTAATGTCAGACTTTCTATATTTTGATATTTTGTATTTTTGTCTTCCCTATTAGTACAAAAGTTGTTTTGAAAAATCTTACTATTAAAAAAATAAAAACATGGAACATTATTACTAATATTTATTTATTTATTTTTTTATAATTTTATATAATACAGTTTTGCAAACCATCTGTTTTTTTCTTCTCCCTCTATATTTTTTTTCCATATTCCCCTCCATCTTATTATCAGCTGTTATATTCTAATGCTAATTGGACAGTGCACCGATGTTGTATAATAATCTCTCTAGGAAGATACAATAGATTTTTTCCTCCTACAGATAATGACTGCAGCCTATCTACAGGTCGCTGCTTAAAAACTGCAGGAAAGAAAGGCTTTAGATTTCTTCTTTTAACGAGTAGAAAAAAATTAATAATCATAATAAACCCACTTTTGGAGTCATGTTTTTGTACTATTAAGCTTATGTTGTTATAAAGAAACAGTTGAAAATCTCTTTTGAAATTGGAGTTAATTTATTAACACCATAAATCATAATATAGGAATAATGGAGTATAGAAAGTTTTTAAAAAAGGGGGGGGGGGAGAAACTCCGTTTAGGATTACACAATGAAGTTTATTCTCTGTAGGGTGTTCATTATTTATAATATTAAATATTGTATATTTTTAATATCACACGTTATATGTACATATTTGGGCTACATATCTGTTAGCTAAACTGTTCCTTTTTTAAGGCAAAACAAACAGTTCACTTACAGATTGTTTTCTGTTTAGAGATGATTAACTTTAGGTTAGTTTGGTTAGGAAGTGGTGCTTATACTGTTCTCTATTTTTTAAATAATAAATGAGAGAAGTTGGAACAAAAAACTCATTTCAAAAGCTGTGTTTCAACATATATTTCATTGTGAGCATATTGATCTGTTTTTAAAATGTTCATTATGTCACAGTTTCTAATAAAAAAAAGCTAAAACAATCAACTCACCTAAACTAATACGATACCTGTTCATTATTGCTAAATGCATTATAACTCCTGGAAAGCATGCAAAATGTGGGGAAATGGACACTAACTAAATAATATATAAATGTTTTAGTAATAAAAGAAGTTGATTACACGATCTAAAAGAAAATAATTTTGGTTTAGTTTGTCTACATGTGGGAAATGCCCATGATCATTAAAAATTCCACTGATTTGTTGTATGTATATATATATTTGTATTTTTTAGTTTAAACACGTTAAAATTTATTGATTTTAATAATAAAATAAAATAATATCATTTTCGCTATGGTTCACCCGTTGCTGGCTCACCTTCAATCATGCTCTGGATCATCCGCTTGATTTATTTATCGATAAAATTTTAAAAATTCGGAAGAGGGACCAGAATTTGTCCCCATCCCCTCCCTACATATTTGAAACCACATGGAAGCTGGTTGTTATGCCCCCCCCCCCCTAGGGATGGTGCCTTGCATAGCTGGATGGAAATCTATTCTGGAAACGACTAACTGGCTAGGATGCATTCCTTTGGGATTGATTATTTTTTTCCTCCCTCCTCAAACCTATCCCACAGACCCTGGGCGTTATGACCTTGAAATTCATGGAGGTGTGATTTACCTATGTAATTCTGAGGGGTTTTTTTTCCATGAACAGAACTTTGGTGTTATCTTTATACATGTTGAGTCATGCAAGCTTAGTTACCAATCTCCAAGATATCAGTTTCTGGCCCTTTTCTTGGCTCCTATGGACCTTTAATCTTTTTAAAAGATTGAGCAGCAGAGGACATTTCATCATTGAACTTTTTCTTGTCTTAAATACCATTTAATGTATCCCCTCAATAAATTGATCATATGAGTTGTATCCAAATTTCACAATAAAATTTTCTATATTTTTATTTTAAAAAAAAAAAATGTTTAAGCACATAGTATTTTGGGTGCTATATGTAAACATAAGGCTAATTACCTTAATAATCATCAAAATTTCGACAATCGAATCTAAAATACCCACATATGTTTTAAATGTATTGGTATGTTTTTAAATGCTGTTGACTATTGTTTATATATAGTTTTATCTTTAAAAGTATTAGTTTATTGCTGTTTAATAGTATATTTTTGTTTTTTTGAGGAGGAAAAGGGAATTCTTAAATTTTTTTATTCTTGTACATTATGATGAGTATCAAGGTAAAAAAAATTTCATGAGTTTATATGTATTTTGTCTATATATTAATGACATTTAAAAAAGGATAAATCAATTATATGGTAAATATATACTGAATATTTTAAAAAGTAAATTATTTGATTTGACCGCAAGTCCTTATTACAACCTGAATTCATTTTATTTTTATCAACATCATTATGAATTATCTGTTGAAAAGCCCATTATGCATACCAAACTATCTTCAAACCTTTGACTTTGCTTTATATTTTATAACATTTGTATTTGTCTTTTCCCCCCCATAACCAATTTTATAGTCTTATTTGCCTCTAAGTAAATATCAAATTCAATTTCCTGCAGATTTTGTGATGATTGTATTTTAGCTATATTTATTGTTTGGACTATTTCCATCATCTAATATGAGTATTTAATGTATAGAAAAATTTAACTTTACTTAAATATTGTCAAGATTGCTCAGTTGGTTAGAGCATTACTTTAAAAATTAATATTCAAGAATCTAAGGGTTCAGGGTCGATTCCCATGCTAGTACTAACATTGGTCAGGCCAGAGTGGAGAATAATACCTCTCGAAACATTGTGCATGTACTACTAACCTGTTTGATGTGCTATTACTAACAGTTGAATGTATTTGGAATATTTAAATAAAATTACATTTTTTTAGATATTTAATACTCATATTAGATGATAGAAATAGTCCAAACAATAAATACACTCAAATTTGATTTTTTTATTATTCATAATTTTCTCAGTATATATATATATATTACTTATTCTTCTCAACACTTCTACATTATTTATCTAGTCTTTCCACTTATTTCTTCGATTCTTCTCCATATTCATATTTCTAAAACTTCCAATCTTTTTTTTTCTCTTCACTTTTCTGCTTCATTATAAAATTACATTCCAATCAAAATATATAATAATATTCTCATCAGACTAGATTACTTATTAAAAATTTAATTAGGCATTATAATTATTTTTTTTCTTCCCAAACATTTTACAAACTCCACAATCTATAAATATTGCTACATTGTCAACAAACCCAATACAGTGAGCCTTTTCATTCCTCAATATTTATTCCATTATTAACAAAAGAACAATCATTCAATCTAAATAAATTAAGTTAAGTAATAGGTAAATAACATTTCTATCTTATATTTTTATATCTATCTCTGTTGTAGAAAGTCATCTAACCATAGTCATTTTATCTTTTGATTTCTATATAAGTATACCCAACAAAGTAAAACAATTTGTTTTACAAATGTTTTTCTAGATCATTAAATAAATGATTCTTGGCTGCGTGATATTATTGAGCATTTGGTGGCACTGCTGTTGCTTTTTTTTCACTTGTGGCAATCTATTGCACTGTTGCCGGTTATGTATTCCTTTGATGGTAGAAATTGGAACTAAAGTAAATATTGATTTATTAATTTTAAAGATGTCTGAAGATGTCAGTATTTTACAAAGTACTACAAAAAAGCTGATAATTAGCAAAAAAAATGTACATTTTCTTTAGTTTATTTAAATTTATATATTTTTTTTATACAGTGTTTGTAATTATTAAAAGATAAATATTTTCAGGTTTACACTTAGATTTTATTCAAGTATTGTTTTATTTTTAAAAATACAATTTAAGAAATTCATAGTAATGGGGGGAAATGAAACTATGATCGATAATGCATTGTCAAACACTGTAGTACAGTTTTTTGATGTTTTAATAATTGTAAATGCAATTTTAAATTTTATAACAAAATTTCATAGCTTTATGGTGACTTAATAATAATTTATTCAGATTTTTAGTTAAATTATCCAAGATTTCATTGTTTTTTTACCAACTTTGTTGTAATCATCCGATAAGAATAGTTATTGTCTTATTATCTATTTTATTTGTAAAAAAATTCAATTTATTGATTCATAATATAAAATAATGATTTTAATACTAAAATAAAATATTGAACTATAATTCAAGCAGTTAGAAATGATACAAAAAACATTGAAATGTGGGAAGTTAAAATAAATATTAATCTTTTTCTATGTATATTTAAACTATTGTGTCTCAATTTGATTATTCATAATATTAATATTCACAGAGTTGTTTTATATTGAATTTGGATTAAAAGTGATTATAACATAGTAGATTATATCCAGATATTAAGAGGATAGAAAAGATCATTGAATATGTATTGGCATTTTGCATTAAATTTGTAGTTATGAAAATGCATTTAATTGTTTGTCAAAAAAAGTTGAATAACAAGATAATATAATCTCTCCAGAACTTTTTATAGGAAATATTCCTTGCATTCAAGTGGGAAAAGTAGAAATTATAAATTTATGGAGATAAATCATCTAAATTTTGCATATGATGTGTTTTCAGAAATAACACTTCGGTTTCAAGTTGTATTGCAAGGAATTATCAAATAAAAGCAAGATAATATCTATAAACACCTTGGTAGAAATAATATTAAAGGAAATGTGTCTATTTGTTTGAAAAAAACATTTCTAATGCTTTCTTAGGAGTCTGATATTTTGATAGTTAATTGAAAAGCTTGAAAATCATGTGTCAAAATATGGATAGTTATATATTGGGTTTAATAAGGTAAAACACAAAGTTGGAAAAAGAAATGTGTATCTCTGACATTATAAAAGAATTAAAAGATAGAATTGAAGGTAGATTACAAGTATTGCTTGAAGGAGATATAATTTAATGGGCAACTGAAATTCTATGTTGAATCCCGAAGATTATAACCTAGAAGTGAAACAATATGTAACATGGATGGATAATATAAGGAAGTTTGCTGGAGTAGTATCCAAGAAGCTGTAGATCAGAGAAATTGGTTTAGACTAGAAGAGATCTTTATTTTGTTGAGAATAGTTTAAATAATAATGGTCTATTAATATTGTTTGCCTGATCATCATTGGTGGTAATTGTTACTACTTTTTCACTCTTAATTTATTTTAAAATTTAGGGCTACACCACAAAGTAATGGAACTCCTTACATGAATATTATTAATCTCCATTTTATATTATTAAATAAATAGAATTTGAAACAAGGTTATTTCAATATGTCTTTATAAGTATATATGGGTTTTTATAGCACACACATAAATATATAGATATGTAATAAATTAGGAGTTATTTTTCTCACTCACCATATGACAAATAACATATTACATCTCATAGTACCCAAATTGTCTTTAACAAATAAAACTGACCATCCAGCACTTCCTACTTAAATGTCCTTTTCTGCTTGGCATGAGAAATGTCATCAACTCCTGCCTTTCCTCGCACAGAAATACCATCTTCAACCTCCAAGATTCCATAGAAACAGGGGTCTTTGCAGCTATTAGACTGCCAATTTTTCTCATCTCTGCTCTCTGGTTGCTCCGATGTGCCATCATCCTTGACCAGAGAGTACATTCAGTAAATCAAAAGCTCTTGGGCCTAATTCTCACTCTCAAAACCCAAGATACCAAACTTGCCCCACCTCCACTCCTCACAGACACTTGAGCAATCCTCCAACTCTCAGCCTCTGTCATAGGACTCAATCACAAAGACATGCTCTTCTAACCAGCCTGAACTACACACCATTTCCTCTCTCCACTCCCATTCCTTTTTTACGTGTATCCTCCCCTCTTACCATTTTGTTCCTGAAATTTCATTTGTTTCACTGTATCTGTTTTTTTCTTGATGAATAAACATCTCATCACTGAGAAAAAAAAAACAAATAAAACTGATGTGTTATTTATTATACAGTGAGTGAAAAAGATTGCAGCTCCCTTAATTATTATCTAATATTTTATGCCATAAATTTATTATACTTATATGTTTACAGAAAGAGATAGAATATATATTTTGGTATTTATTAACTTTTTTTTTTAGAATTACGGCAAAGGTTTATTGGAGGAAGAGGAATTCCCACAATGTTTAAACCACCATTCATACCTGGGAGAGGAAGAGGCATGATTAGAAATACTAGTCCTGATTCTGCAGCTGACCTAATGTCTCATCAACAGTATGGTAAGTTTTTAGTTGAGACATAGAGACTGATGACATATTAAAATGGTTATTGTGATTTTTCCTCAAGATCCATTTACACTATTTCTCTTAATGGATTAAAATGCCAAATAATAATTGACATTTAATGTGAATACAGGTTAAAACAAGATCATAGTTAAAATTATCAAACATGCTTTTATCTCAAACTCAGTAAATGTCCAAATTATAAAAATGTTGTTGTTGTTTTTTTTACTATCTATCAGTAACTTGTAAAAAAAAAAAAAAACTGCTTTGTATTTCTTTCCTATTTGAATTTTATAAGAACCTGTGAAAAATTTGAGGTTCATTGTAGCAGCGTTCATAAATGCCATTATGATATAAGTGCTTAAATTTATTAACATCGTGAAGGCTATTTAAAATTATTTTTATTTTACACAAATGAAATAGAACTTATTTGCAATTTGTCAGCTTTTTTTTTTTTTTAGTAATTTAAAAAAAAAAAAAATTAAATTAAGAAATCATTTTGCTTTGCTATTTTATTTTAATTATCAAAATTGTTTAAAACTTCATTCCTTATGTACTTGAATTCTATGCTTTCCAATCTTGTTTGCTTAAAGTTTTGACTAAGCTATAATCTTGATCAGATTTGTCATTTAATTTTTTTAAAAAATATTAAGACAATACAAAAAAAGGACTAAAAGGTTGTAAGAAAATAGAAAAATTATAATATAGATAACAAACATTGAGAAATAAATTGAAATGTTTTAATTTACTTACAATAAAACTTTAAATGGAAGATTTTATTGTAATATATATAAATAAAAATGTAAATGTTTGTTTGTTCAAAATCTTAAATCTCCGAAAGTTCGTCACTGATTGCTTTGAAATTTTGACACAATATTGCATTCGAATACACGCGTGTTTTTATATACCTATTATTATATAGATGTCACACCTGTGACAGGTCATTTCATGAGTACAGGTTATTTTTTTCATTGTTTTTCATTTCATTTTTACTTCTGCAATTTAGTGACGTCAAAAGAAGAATTGGTTGAAAAAGTATTTTCCAATATTCAAACCAATTATAAGAATCATGATTGGCTGAGTGAACGAGCTATTCTAATGAGCAACATCATAAAAGCAACAATATTGACAGGACCTTTCAAAGGTGAAGATGTCCTCATTCCTTGCATTCCTATGATTCCAACGGATATGCTATTTCAATTTAAGAGATTGCAATTCCCAATTTGATTGGCGTTTGCAATCACCATCAACAAAGCTCAGGGCCAATCTTTAGAATTGTGCAGTTTAGATCTAGATGTGGATTGCTTCTCACATGGACAATTATATGTTGTATGTTCTAGAGTCAGCAAACCAGACAATTTCTATCTGCACAGACAATGGAACAACAAAAAATATTGTATACCCACAAGCATTGTGAAATTAAACATATTAGAAACGTGTGCTTTCTCTTTTCTTTTTTTTTCCATTTAACCAGACTGAACCACAGCAACACGTGGCCGGGTTCGGCTAGTTTTATAATAAAATAGTATTATAAAAAAAAGTAGCTTTTTTACATTTTTTATTTTTGTTTTCATAAATGACATAAATTTGAAAAAAAAAAGGTTTGTCTGTAATTTACATGTAAAAAATTAAAGTTGAAAATCTCTTGCATATTATAGATATTTTTTTATATTACAGTTATTCTTTATATTGGTAGCATTTTATTTCATATTAGACAAATATCTGAATCTGAGAATAATACCAAACTATATGAAATAATTTTTTTTAACATATTCAAGTAGCTATGGTAAAATTTAATTTAAAACTCATGCACATTAAGATATTAATGCAAAAATAGAATCATATAGTTGACAAAACAACATTACTGCAATAAATTAAGAATGGAAGAAGTGTCTGCATGTTAATGTATTTAATTGCTGCTCTCTCTCAGTAAAAAAAAAAAAGTATACTTTCATTTTATTTTTACTAATTTCAACAGCATGTCAATAACTTTTACTACTGCTTGAATATGTAACATGTAGGTTTTATGATCATATCACAGAACATTCTCATTCTAATATAAGTTATTCAGAATTATTTTGCAGGCAGGCTCATAATGTATCATTTTTAAAATACATTTTCAAATATAATTGTACTTTTCATTTATCAAAGCCCATTTATTCAGTCTAACATAAGGAGCATTCCTTCTTTCATCTGACCGCCAACTATGTATATTGTAAATATATTAACATTGTTATCTGAAAAGGCTGAAATTTATTATTAGTGGCAATCTTAGTTCACAAATTAATCAAGCCTGCTTAATGTTTCATATATTATTTTAAATTAATTCTGATACGGAGGTAATCATCCTTTATACATGCGCCATATTTTAATATTCAATTAGTGATGTTAAATACTCATAAATTCAATCCAAGTCACAAGATAAAGAGCTTTTGAAAAGATAAGAAAGGTCGTCTTATCATTTGTACCTACCAATCTTAAGCATCTTGGACTGACCTTATTTACATTTCTATTTTATTACATATTAACACTTGCAAAATATTGTAATTTACTACATGTTAATATTATAAGATGTTGTACTTCTAATGTAAATAATCTAGAAGTTTTTTATTATCGCCATGTTAATGTACTTTTACTATTGCTTGAATATTTTATCACATAAAAGAAGTAGTTAATAATTTTTTTTTTTTGCCATCATCATTACTCTGTGCTTTATGGCCAATGAGTGTCAAATAAATATTTCATTATGATTACAATGTGCTATAAAATGAAATGGCTGCCTGAGAGATGACACATGGCACAAATCAACAGGCAGGCTTATACATTGAAATTTATGATTTTTTTTTTAAAAAAATTATTTTATTATTTTTTCAAATTGTTACTAAAAACATAGCTAATGAGACTGTGAATAAGCAGAAAATAATTTTAAAACATATATTTTAAAATATATATATATTATTTAAAATAAATATAAATCATTTAATTAAGTAAGTAAATTGTATTAATGAGCTGTATGAAACTTTCAGATTAATTTTTTTTTTTTCAGTATTATTTATGCATTTTAAAATTATTTTGAGTTTATATTGATCATTAATGATGTATAGCTTTATTATTCTTGGAATCAACTCTAAAATAAGATCTAATTATCTGAGTCTTTGATATTGTTTTAAATAAAACTTATGTCAACCTTTGACTGCATTCTTATAATATCTTAGCAGCTGACAAATTGTAAAAAAGCACTTCTTTTTTGGTGATGTGGACTAATTGTTCACTGATTATTTATATTCTTTATGATTTCTACATATGAATTAATGTAAGAAATATGAAGTATAATACATTAATATGCTCATCACATTTTATGTGCACACCTACATATATATAATATTCATATAAGTCAAATTTATTAAAAATATATTTAATAACTAGTTAAGTATTGTAGAAGTTCATAAATTTTTACAAGTGATATATTGGTGAATTAGTTATGAATATATAATGTTTAAATGGTTTAATAATAGTATTCTAATAACATGTGGAAGTCTAAAATATTTATATATGACATGTTTTTGTATTGTTAAAGTTTATCATGAAAACAAACGGAAAATCTTTTATTAATAACATTTAATGATACTAATGAAGAATTAGAAGAAGTTAACAGTTACAAATACCTTGGTCAGATTATTAATACAGATGGAAACATAATGGAGGAAATTAATCATAGAATTAAACTTGGTTGGAGTGCTTTTGATAGAAATAACTTAATACTAAAAAGGAAATATGCCTATGTGTTTGAAAAGAATGGTTTTTAACAAATGTGTTTTACCAGTTCTTACTTATGGATCTGAGACTTGGACACTTAATAGAAGAGCAATACAGAGACTTCAGACCACTCAAAGGAGTATGGAGAGATGTATGTTGGGAGTAACAAGAAGAGATCAAAAACGCAATGTATGGGTAAGACAACAAACAGGTGTTACTGACCTTATTGAAAAAATTAAAAGATTGAAATGGAGTTGGGCTGGACATATTGCTAGAAGAAATGATAATAGATGGACAATTGAAATTTTAAACTGGATTCCAAGAGATTGTAAAAGACCCAGAAAGAGACCACATGTGAGATGGATGGATGAAATAAGAAAATGTGCAGGGGTGTTGTGGAAAAGAGAAGCTAAAGATCGGAGAAGATGGATTAAATTTGGAGAGACCTTCATGCTGCAGTGGATTGATAATGGTTGATGATGATGATGATGATGAATGATACTAAATATTATAGCAATTAGTGAACTTATTTCAAATCAGTATACTCATCATTTCTTATGCTTACATAATCTGTTAACACATTAGTAACTTTCTTCATAGAATATTGCTCCTAGTGCAAGCCACAGTATCAATGGATGCTAGAAAATTAGTGCATCAAAATTTCTATTTAAGGTCTATTCATCCAATATCCCAAGACTAGTTGCTAGTTTATGGGTTTCATCAGTGAGAGGACTGCACTTAGATATTTGATATTGGATAAATGGACATCCCAAGACTAGTTTCTAGTTTATGAGTTTCATCAGTGAGAAGCCTTGGATCTGAAAGCACTGCACCTAGATGTTAGATATTGGATGAATGGAGATTAGATAGGGATTTTGATGCACTAACCTTCTAGCAACTATTGATAATCGTGATTTGCACTAGATGGCAAATATTGTGAGGAGAAAGTTGCTACTGTGTTAACAGATTGTGTAAGTGTAAGAAATAGTGGTCATGTGGTGTTTTATTGGTTTAATACTAATTCAAAAAATTTGATGACTATGGTTATTAAAAAGCCCAAGACACTAAAAGATATAGCTGCTGGAGGAATGCATTAGATCCAAAATTCTGGATGCGTTGCTTTCAGATCCAAGGTTTCTCACTGACAAAAGCTATAAACTAGAAATTAGTTTGGGGATATTGGATGAATAGGCGCTAAATAGAGATTTTGATGCATTAACCTGACTCTTATTCTAATACTTTTTGGTTTTATGATTTATTTATTTTTTAATTTCAGTCAATAGATCTTTTACTCCCTTCCTCCTTCACTATAAATTTAAAGTCTTTTAAAAAAAAACATGCAGCTCTTTACTAATTAATTTTATTAATTTATGGGAATTTATTGAATTTTTTTTTTTTAATTTGTTTGTAATTTGTGTTTTAATGTAATGCTGTCTACATCTTAATATTTAGTCAGTTTTAAAAAGGGGGGAATTTTTACTGGAATTGAAGAGGAAGACTGCTGGTTTTGTCTGTATGTCTTTATTCGTTTTAATTTGATGAGATGATAAATCCAATATTTGTTTTTTGTAATACTTTTTTTTTTTTAATTAACTTAAATTTTTATTCTGTGCATTGTTCTTTCATTTTTGACACTATACTTTGGGTATATTTAAATTTATTATTTTATATTTATTTTTAACTATTACGTTTTATTATGTCTATCATTCCATTCATTTTTGTCATATCTATAATATCTGCTAATGGAAATTGTGCTCATCATCATGTATAGATTTTTTTCTGAGATTGAGATCTTGCATCAATTTAATTATAGTATCTTCATTTTCTTTTTTTATGTGTTGTGTATACATTTTGCTGTATTGTTTTTATTCTTGAGTCACCTTTTTGTGAATAAAGATTATCTCAGCACTTTCATTTTTCTCTTCCACCTTTTCTAGAGCCATTTATAAACTTGAGTAATCACTGGACGCCAAATGATATAAGGCTATAAAATTTCCATCTCCAAATCAATTTCTGGATTTTATTTTCATCAATAAAAACTGAGATTAAAACTCAAACCAGCAGATCAAGTAATCATCTTTTAATTCTTTCTACTTTTCAAATTAATATCCTGAAATTTAATTTTAAAAATGTAATGTTTTGAACTTAAGTTTAACTCAGTTATATAGTTATATAGATCTCCTATTGGTGTGCCCTTTCTCCCTTTTAAAATCATGTGATATTGTTAATGGCTTTCATTTTTATTTGTTGTTTAAATTGATTTTCTAATGTCAACAATCATCCAACTACCAGGGATTTTTTATTTTTACAATATTGATCTAATCTATTCCAATTATCTTTTTTCTAAAATTCTTCTTCTTATGACTTCATTGCATATATGGATAACTGGTTGTTCAAGTACTTTGTTGATAGTTGCTACTGGGAAAGAAACTGATATTTTTCTTTTATTCTCTCATAATCCAACTTATCTACTATCTACTCACGTCAGATTGGTTTTTTCTTACCAATACTTCTGAATATTATTCTTAGGTTTATATCTGCCTCTAAATCACTAATCTGATTTTTTCATTTTTACTTTCCAAACTTTCTAAAAACCCTGCCGCTAAACAGTTGACACTTTTAATCCTGTAATCAAATGGTCTTTTATCATTTATTTTTTCTCATTGGCCTAAGTGTTGAAAATTAAGTTCTAGCAAATTAGCTGTTTCTTGTTAGGTGTGATGAACACATTTATTTGTAAATCTGTCAGTTTAGTCCATTGGTGAAAATGTCTCTAAAGATTTCTAAGTCAATTTTTTAATGAGGAAAGAAAAAAAAATCAATTGAATTTTTGTGTGCAGGGTTTTATCTTTATGATTTCTGGATGAAGTAACCATGTGCTCATCTATTTCTTATTATATAATCTTATTTTCAACTTAAGGCACTCTTCTTTCGATGCTAAATCAAGGATAAACTCATTTCTGCATTGTAAAATGTTTTGTTTACATCTTAATTGTTGAAACATTAAAAATTATTACAATGACAATCATATTTCCTAAATAAAAATATAAGTTATGACTTTTGAAATATTCTAGAGGTTTTTTAAAAAAAACTCCCAAGATTAAAGATATAAGTGAGGAAATAAGGTTTGGATCTGTTTCCATTGTTTGAGCACATATGATCAAGATATAGTAAGATTGTTGCTGGTGTCCATAATAGCTATCAAATTTAGGATGTAATAGTTCAGAAGACAAAGATTTTTTTTTTGGCAGAAGGGGAGTGATGCAAAAACTTATGTTGAGGTCAGTATTTATTAGTCATAGCAACATATTTTGGGCAATTAATCCTAACCATCAGAAATCTCTGCAGACATTTCCCCACATATTCTTGATAATGTTGATAATTCATGACAATCTCTTCATGCAGCACTCTTAGCTTGTTTTATACTGGTTTCAAGAGATAGTGCTATATGTGATTGTTGGTATTATGGTTCAATAAATATTATTCACTTGATTTGATTTTACTACTTGCCACAACATATAGAAATATGCTAGTGGTAAGTTAAATTTGCTACAATTACTATAAACTTTTCTTGTTGTTTTTTTTTTTTTAAAGTGTCATAGCAGTTTTTTTCGATTTTAATTGTAAATAATGGCATTTTTGCATTTTTTTTTTTTAAATATATTTTTTTATGGTTCTCATTTCTCCATGTATGTTTATTAAAAATTCTTCTAATTATTCTTTTTTCTATATTGCTTTTTTCCAGTTTCTTTATGATTTTTCACCTTTCATTAATATATTCTTCATCACTCATAAAAGTTTTGAACTATGAACAGAGAATGTAGAGATATATTTATGGTTGTCTTTCTTCAATTCTTTTGTTATTATATGAAAAAGTTGAGAATAAAACAGGTAAAGGATGTTCAGATAAATATACCTAATTATTTCAATTATGATTGGATCATTCTAAATGCATAGTGATTAACTAAGAAGCACAAGAAGCAATATTGATTTAAGGGTATGTAATCTAACGTGAATAAGCTGGTCCACTTTGACATATTTAATCTTTACTTTTTTTTTTATTATGAATTATTAGAATGCTTGTTGGTGCCAGAGAAGAGACTTTAAACTAAAAGAGTTTGAATAAATTTCTCAGTATAGTTTAATCGATTTTAAGTGAAACTGCTATATATAATTGAAAATATTAAAGAAATAATGTTTTCTTTAATTTCACCTAATAGTTTTTCACTACCTATCAGAATGGAAGAATAGATAGAAAAGAGAAATGAAATGAACCCAATCTCCTGCAAAGCTATAAAATATGTTTGTATAATTTTTTTTTAAATTATAAAATATTACCATTAACATGTAATGAAGAAGCTGGGAATTTATTAGGAAGCTGAATTATGCACAAGTCAGAAGAAATAATAAGAAACCAACTGTGATTATATTCATGGGATATCTAGAGAAGTTTTAAAATAAGTAAATATGTTAGCTTCAAAGCTATTGAGATTTTTTTGGGGGGAGTGGGGGGGGGTATAATATTGATCCTAAAAGTTGTGCCCTTTGTTGCAATTTATGAAAATAAAGCTGACAGAAATGACTGCAATAATTATCATGTCTCTCTAGTTTTGCATTAACATGTATATCTCACTAATCAATGATCATTCCTATGTTGGATCTATTAAGAACCTTACAATCTTGAAATACATATTTTTAGTCAAAATATAATCCAGTTCTGTTGTACTTTCATTTGGATGCTTTCATGTCCATTTTTGTTTAGTATTTTTCTCAAAAAAATAATTCATAATATAATGTTTTTCTTTTTCTGCAAACTCCAGAAGTTTATACTCTCCCTCATCTTTATCACCATTTAATCTTTCAATTGTTTACCAATTTTAAAGTCTCCCATGATAAATTTAAAATGTTACTTGGTCTGATCTAAAGCAATTTCTGCATCGATATAAAAATTTTTTATTTCATCATCATAATGAGAACTTGTTGGGTCATAAACCTGAATTCTATATATTTGATATCTTCCATTAAGTTGAATAGCATATAAAAGTGATTTAACCCGCTGAAGAAGAAGCTGTAAGAACCAAAACAATTAAATCAAATTAATATAGGCCTAGTACTTTCGAGGTTTTCCCTCATATTCATGGCCTAAATAAGTTATAAACTATTGCTGTAATGTTGCTAACTAACTATTTTTGTCACTCATGTCTGATATACCACCAACTTTACAATGTTATTCTTCCACTTTTTATTTATGATGAATTCCAATGCACTAGTGCTTCCAATATTTCTGCTTTTGTAGTAATGTAAGGACCATTATTTAGTTTTGTCTGTCGTGATTGTCAATATTTATTTATTTAAAGTTCATTTTACACACATTTATTTTGTCTTCAAAAAAACTCAACATATTGCTTGACTATTATAAATTTCAAGGTGCATTTGAAACAGGTTATAGCCTGTCTTAAAAGTATTTACATATACTTCCTGTGCTTTAATAAATAATTACAACTCGATATATTTTACTTGTGAACTATCAAACAATTGAGTAGAAAGATTGTTGTGTTTTTTGATTTTAAACTTAGAAGTAAAAAGCTAATAAACTTACCATGCTGGCTAATGTGAGTTGGTAAGCAGCTCATCTATGTTTATATAATATATGAATGATGACATAGTAATAACAGTTGCAATAACTAGAATATATGGAGTAGTGTTGTATTTTATAAAAATTGAATGCAAATTTGTGCACTCCGGAAAAACTAATATTTATTCGAGAGGTTGTTTTTAGATCGTGTACTGATAACTGAGGAATTAACGTAATGGTGGACGATAATTCCAAGAAATATTTGCTGATTGAAGATATTTCTAGATAAAAGACGTTACCTTATTGAACAATGTGATTAATTGCTGCAGTTATCAGAAAGCTATAAAAAGACTGTTAACAACTACATAAGGGTGGTATTTGAGTAACAACTACGTGAGCAGTATTTGAGTGCATCTCCAATAGAGTTCCTGTTCAATTCCAGTAAGAGACATCTTACATCAGTGCTTCGGTTAAAGTCCGGTGCCCAGTGGAAATGCAGTTCACAGGTATAGCTGAAAGGGCCCATAGATATTGGGAGACCGCAGCCTGAGGAAACCGTCTGGATAGCAGCTGAATAAAGAGTTGAGTTTCCAGCAGTTTTCAAGTGGAGTTACTGGTAGACTGTTGCAGAGACGGAAGCTGTAAGGAGCTTAAGGTCAGTCGCAGTGCTATACTACGAAGCGTTCATGTACAACTAAATGGACTGGGGCCAAAGTGTGTGTAAACCTTGCCCATTGTGAACCGTTTTTGTAGCAGCCAGCTTGAATTAATATTGAGGGAATTGAACATTAGCGAACTGTAGCGATAGAGTTGTTGCAGTCTATTCTGATTACGTAAAAACATTGTGTCTTATTGTATATAGTTATACATATGGATATATCAAGTAGATATTAGGAAATTTGTCCTATTTATTTTCTTCTCCTTTCAGTTAATAGCTAACTTTTTTTGTAGCCAGTATATGATATATATGGATATATTTACAGTTTTTGGATTACTTTATATAATCAACCCAAAATTCATCTTCAATTTTTCATTTTTTTTTTTTGTCTCTTTTTTTTCTTACGAAATTAGAATAATTATTTATATTACAAATAGTTTGTGAATAACTATTTGTGATATAATTATATACAATTCCACAATTAATGTATAATAGCTTTATTTTAAGGTAAATGTAAATATGGATCAGAACCCATAGGGATTTTTGTTTTTACATTAAGTACGACTCTGATTTCACTAACACCATTACCCTCTTAAATAGTAATAATTAGATACTCTTTCACCAACAAATGTTGGATGGCTAACTATGTTAGCTAAAGACACTGAAAGTAAAATGCCTAGTCTAGGATGTAATCTAAATATTTTTTTGTGATTCATGAAGGTTGTTTCACACCCCAGGTAAATGAACTATTCATATTGTCTCAAAGCCTTTCAATTTTATTTTATATATTAATTTAATGCCCTTTCATGTTACACGCACACACAGATTAAATGTATTTCTCACATATGACAAATTATATTAAATTACGCTTATTTTTCCTATAAATATTTATCTGAATGTGTTTTCTTGTCCAATAAATTACTGCTGAACCAATTTATTGACACCTACACAAACTTAATCTGATTTAAGTGTTTAAAAAAACACCAGTAGTGAAACTGGCTGAATTTGAAAGATCTGCCAGTACCAACTAATTAAGGAATGTTTTATTCTCAGAGGAGAGAGGTCAGACTCAACAGATCCAAACTAAAACACTCAATCTAAAGATAATTTTCTGAACGATTTTAAAGAAAGGCAACTAATCATGCAAAAAATTGGTGAAGAAAACAATGATGGAGTCTAAGAAAGGAAAGCATTTAAAGCAAGTCAGACAGTATCAGCTGGAATGATTACTTGTCAAATAAAAAAAAAAAAAACCTTTTACTCAAGAATTTCCTTTGACGGAGACCAAAGAATTAGTAGATGATGTAAGCTATAAAAAATCTTGAAAAAGTCTTTTTTTTATTATTATTGCGTGTGTGTTCATTGTTCAGCATTCTCTTGTTTTGCTGCATAAAAAAAATATTAATAAATTGTATCAGTTTTAAATTATAAGATAGTACTTGCAAATAGTTGGGATGAAAGCTTTGAATTGATAGAATATGTAGATACGATTTGAGATGAAAATAAACACAAATAAAAATAAAACTGTAAAAGTAGATGAGCAGATGAAAACATACTTTGAACGAAAAGTTAGAACAAGTTGATGCATTTAAATATTTGGGAAGTTGAGATGGAAATAAATGATAAAGAAATTAGAGTAAACTGGCCTTTAGTAAGAATGAGATTTTTATGTGGTCTTCCAAATTAGAATAAGCACCCCTGATAATTGCTTTGTTTGCAGCAGAGTTTTATATATAGCATAGACATGAGCATTTAATAAAGGTTTGAACATATTAGAGACCAGGGTGCAATGCTGAAATATTGAGAAGAATAAATGAAAAAGATTTGTTTATTTAGAAAAGTGTAAAAAAGGTGAATATGGTTTGGGCATTGTATTTCAAGGAAAAGAATTATAGAAAGTATATTGAAAATTAATACAAAAGATAAGAAAGAAATAGAAAGAAGTTAATTGATTATTTTAAGCAAGAGGGTATTTACATTGTAGTTTAGAAGAACAGAGGAAAGGCTTGAATTTGGTGGTCTGGTTTATTATACAAGAATCATTTTTGTCATATATATACCTGTGATAATAATTCACTTATAAATATATAAGGATATAAAATATTATCAATAATTTAAAGTGCATGAATAGTATCATATGGGAAATTATATCTCTATTTGTACCAGAAAGCAGATGTAATATGTAGATATGAGAGGGTTGTTTTTTTTTTTACTATGATTCATTCCATATATTTTATTGAAACCTTTATTAAATATATTACTGATATTAAAAGGTCTAGTCAAACAATTGAAAAATTAGAAAGTGACACTCATGCTTTTTATTTTTTCGTTGGATATTTTACTCATGAGTAAAGTGGTATTTGAACACCAAAGTAGTAGACTGAGCAATTGAGATATTTGTTTCTCTTTTTCACTGCTGGACTGAATGACTCGGGGTATGCCCAAGATAAAATGTGTGTAGCAAAATCAAAGAATTGTTGATTAGCACTTTTAAATGTATGTTTCTGTGAATGCCAAGTAAAGAAAAGGAATGAATAAATAAATGATGGGGAAAAGAACTGAAAGGGAGTGAGTGAGTGATAAGAAAAGAAATGGGAGGGGAAAAATGGAAAATTTGAAAGCTAGAAAAAGAAATATTTAAAATAATAAGAACAGTAAGTAAATGAAGTTTAGTTTTGTTTTCAAAAATATATTTGCATATGATTATAGTTACAGAAAAGGTTTAATATACTGTAAAGTTACAGTGGTAAAATAGAAATGCAAATTATGCATTTTAAGAATGATGAAAAAACATAGACTGAATAAAATAATTTTGTACTGTTTTCAAGTAATCAGATAATTGAGTACCTGTGTGGTCAGCCATATAAGCTTTTTATTTTATCAGTATTCGATATGCTGCTGGGGTTGGTGAAGGCAGCTTTTCTTGTTGCGTTTGAGTAGCTGGTCACAGCCAAAACTGATAGAATAATGTACCAATCAATACTTGACTGAAGTTTTTCAAAAACTCATTAGTAATCCATAATATGTAAATGATCTTTTTATTTTGTTTATATTCTGTAAATTTAGGAGAAATACAATTAAGGAAAGAATTGAGATTGATAAATCATACTCCTTTATTTGATTTAAAATTGTTTTTTATTGAAAGAAAGCAATTTGTATTAAATATTTTTTGATTAAAAAGAAAGATATTTGTGATGGATCCATATTATGTAAAATAATATTTGAAATGTGTATGTTTGAGAATATATCTTGTAATTAGGTGAATGGCAATTTATTGATAAACTACAGGTTGCCTGCCTGAGGATTAATGTTTGATGCTGTGCTGCATATTATTTGTGTATTCTGGGGTTTTATGCATTTGAATTTATCACTCATGAATCTATATATTGTAGTTAAAATATAGACATTAAGTTTTTATTTATATTTAATAATGAAATTGTTTTTTAAACTAATCATTAATATTATGCTGAGTAAACTTATAGCCATCAGAAACATTACTGGCTTACTTAAGTGCATCTTTTTACAATGGCTTCTTGTCCTTTCATAATTTTTTCCATCAGATGTAGAAAGGCAAGTTGCCTCACAGGAAGGTATAAAAAGGCTATAACTATAGACTACTACTAACTCAGGATATAATTTTATCACTTGACTCATCAAGATTCATTTTCTAGATGCTCAAAATTCTTTCAAATAATCAAAGAATTGCAATCAAAGGAATGGATTTTTGTGAGGCCCCTAACAATTTTTTTATCAGATCTGTAAATAAAGCCAGTTAGTTGGTTTTGATCTTTCCTATATCTTAACGGATTGTCATCAACAGATTTGGGGTCACAGATTAGAGGAATTTGACTTACACAAATCATGAAAGACATAGATTAATGATGGTCAAATCTGTACACATAGTGGCAGAATTGATGAACTTATTTAAGCTACTAGGAAGCCTCTTTACATACTCCTTCATATTATTTGCTATTGGTTAGCTATCTAAAAAAAAAAAAGTTATTTGGCTAAATAAAAAATAAAAGTATAAATACGTGAGATATTTTCAACTGGGTTATTAATGTAAGGTCATATACCATGATATAGTTACCAATGGAAAAATATGAACATTCTACGAGAATTTCAGAAGAAACAAAAAAGTATTCATTGTTGATCTTAGTGTTGCATGGTAAGTGTTGTAACTGTTTTTCTTTGTTCAGCCACAGATATGAAAGTTTCACGTTTATACCATTTAGAAAAAAGTGTTTTAAATTTGCTCTTTTACTATTTTCTTAAAAATGTAACCGTAGTAATTAACACATCTTCATATCATATTTATAAGCTGGGCTTCAAGTCTGGGTTAGGTTGTTCCATTGCCAAACCAGCTAGTTGGTAGATATTTATTTAACTATTACTAGTTAAGATGTAGAGTTTTTAATTTAATCTAAGTAGGACAGATCAATGCTGATGCACTCATTGAAATAAATAACACAGTATTTATATATTAGTCCGGATGAGATTTCACATACATATTAGCCAGCCATATTTATTTGGAAAAATGATCTATAACTTTATTTACTAAGGCAATAAACCTAAATCATATGTGATAATGTGATGTGATGTATTGTGGCTTCGCCTTAAACGAAATCAAGAATGTCTCTGCAATTATGCCCAGATAAACCTGTTAGCCACTTTATTTTCCATTCCCCACTCTAAATTTTCCCATATTCTGCATTGGAAGAAAAGAGGGGAAGGTCCCTACCATCGCATTTTCAACTGCACATGCTTTAGGTTTATTGCCTTAGTAAATATTACTTATCATACCATTGACACCTTCTTTGACACTTTATCAATACTTTTATTTTTATTATTATTATTATTTGTATTACACTAACAGTTTCGACTGTCCTGCAGTCATCATCAGAGTATTGATAAAGTGTCAAAGAAGGTGTCAATGGTATGATATGTTATAATAGAAATCAATACATAGGAGAAGAAGAAGTAGAAAATTAAATATTACTTACGTAATAATCAATGTGCATTAAATAAATTTATAATTACAACTTACTGAAAATGATACAAATGTCTACTAAGGCAGATTTACGTTATTATTGTTTTTTTTTTTTTTAAAGTTATCTTCCACCATGAAAATTCATAAAGATTTTTTATTTTGAGAAATAACCACCCAAATTTTATTTAATGGAAATTAAATAAACATGCATTTACGTTTTTGTGAGAAATCTTTCAAGTAAACTTTTAACAATCTAAATTTACCAAACCAAAAAAGAAATACATTTTGACTAATAACTTTCACCTAATTGGAATATTCATTTATAAAATTAATTCATTTTTTTTTTTTTAGAAGATTGTAAATGTGTTTAATTAGGTCTTTATATGTACATTTGTTTGTGCTTATGTCTTTCTTCACCACTGGACTAATATGTAAGTACCACAATGCTATTGTAATATAATGTGGACTTCACTATTGGTAGGAAAGATTTCATGCTCCTCATATACTGAGTTTATGATGTGTCTTTAGCTTTTTTACTTTAATATAAAAAGCAAATTTTGTTGTATGTCATACATATTAATCATTACTATTTTTAGCAATATGGATGCATATTCATTTAATATTACTGCTAAGCAGATATATGTTTCTTTAATTGAACAGGCACTTGATATTATTTTAGATATGTTATTGTTTCACTATTTCTATTGTTTTTACTATAAAGCATATCTATCAAAATGTTTAGAAAGTAACTATATTTTTCAATACTTTTATGTTTCTTGTTGTTGTTTTTTAATTCATTATTGTTTAAAGAATAACATTGACTACAGATGATTAATAGCAAAATTGTTCGAAAGCAGCAATTCAGGGCTGCAAAAAAAAAAAAGCATTGCCAACATTTAGTACACTACTTCCACGTGTTATTCTTAGGTGCTGTGAACTTGATTCCTAACTATTGTGTAAACTAATGTTCTTTTATTATTAATTGTTGTGAAGATGACATCCTAGCAGCCATATGAATGGCAGTTCTCTGATGTGATTTATCTTTTCATGCTCTTCTGTGGCACTTTTATTGTGATAATGACCTCCATGCATCTGATTTCTGGTCATTTTCTTTTTTCCATTAATCTTTCTGAACTTGTACACTTTTTTTCTAGGGAATTAAATTGTTTATAAGTCATGACCCAAGTACAACAATTTCAACCTGGCCATTTGTACTTCAACGGAAAGTAGTGTTCTTGTGAATATATATTTTTCTGTAAAGGCATAATAAAATACACAAACATTGTTCAAACTGATTTGATATTTATTTTGAAGAAATGACAAACTGTCATATTGATTTTATCTTTTTTATTAGTTCGTAATTATATAGTTATTATTTTTTTTATTGTATTATTTACTGACTATCTAATAGTTCAAGGTGCTTGCAGCTATCTGATAATATTTTTATTTTCAATTTTGAACCTTTGGAGTGCTTTCTTGTATTATTCTGAGGTCAGCTCCTGAGGGATTAAATTCTTTTTATGATCAGGGTAATAAATATCATAGCAAAGTTGACTTCTTGAAAACACCCCCGATTCTCTCCTTATAGATTATTGGAAAAGACACGCACACGCTCAAACACACTCTGGCAGATGTTGATGATTATTTAGAATCCTTCTGTCCCCACCCTCTTCATAGCTTAAGATTTATTGTGGCTGAGGGAAAAGTAATTATGGAAGGCAAATTTATGACTAGAAATGTTTCAAGTTTGGGGTGTTTTTAGATTTAAAGATTTGTTTGCTTGACCATTTTCATCTAGACGGCTTCTGGCAGTATCTGTTTTAATAAAATAGGAAAAAGAAATAATTTATCAGAATATAATTTTTATTTTAAAAAATGTAGAGAGCTGAATTAAGAATAGAAATTGTGTAAGTATTTGTTGTTGTTGTTTTTTTTTTTTTCACTACAAGGTTATAATTTTTTTTATAAAAAGATTATATTGATTATCTTCAAGAAATTAATCTGTTCATTGGAGCTAAAAACATTCGAAGGTAAACACTTTTTCTTTCCAACTGTGCTTGTCTTTTAACTTTTTAATACATTGTTATAAATAGCAATAAAATAAAACCATGAAGTAATTGTAAATTAAAAATTCACTATATATATAAATGGTACACCAGTCTTTAAATTAGTCCATTTGTAGGGCAAAAACTACTCCAAACTGCTCTTCCAAAAGGAGCTGCCAAGAAAAAGCCAGTAGTCACCAAATTTTTCAAATACTGATAGTGAAAGTTTTTGTCTATAACTAAGAATAGATAGATATCTATTTATCAACTAATATTTTGGTATTGGTAGGAAATTTATATCTGCAATTAAGGAAAAAAGATGGAATTATTACTAAAAAGAGAGATGACATCATGAAATGGGTAGAAGACTTTATCAAGAATTATATAGTAATAAAGAACAAGTATCTCCTATATCTATTATATCTTCCAAATTGGCCAGAATTTTAAATGAAGTAAGACATGCAATTAAATTTATGAAGAAAGAAAAGGCTCCAGGTAATGATGGAATCATAATTGATATATTAAAAAGAAATAGGTGAAGAAATAGAAAAAAATTTAGCAAAGTTATATACCAAATGTCTAAATGATAAAGAGTACCAGATGATTGGAAGAATGCAATATTAATATTTTAAAAAGATGATAAAGAAGATATTAAAAATTACAGACCTATCAGCCTTTTATCAGTTTTATACAAAATTTTTACCAAGATATTACAAAACTCATCTACAGAAAACATTGGATTTCCACAAACAAAAAGAACAAGCTGAATTTAAAAGTGGTTTTAGTACAGTAGATCATATCCAGGTATTGAGTGAAGTTATAGAAAGGACAAATGAATATGAGTTGCCATTATGCTTTGGGTTGTAGATTATGAAAAGGCATTTGATTCTATAAACATTTCTTCAGTGATTAAACCATTGGATCATCAAGGTATAGATCCAGGTTATTGTCATATTTTAAAGAATATTTATAAAAATGCAACACCAACAATTAGATTACATAACGATACTAGGAAAGTCAACATTGAGACGAGCATAAGACAGGGTGACTCCATATCTCCAAAACTTTTCACAGCAGTGCTGCAATAAGTATTTTGTGGATTAAAATGGGAATCTAAAGGAGTGAAAGGAAATGGAGATTATTTAAGTCATTTAGATTTTGCAGATGATGTAGTTGTTTTTGCAAATAAGGTTTTAGAGCTACGGGAAATATTGCAGGAGTTATTAGATGAAAGTAGGACTAAAGATAAATGTTAAAAAGACTACTAAAGTAATGTTCAATGGATTTTCTCAAAATATGAAAATAAAGATTGATTATGATGAGTTAGAAGAAGTTAACAGCTACATATATCTTGGTCAGATTGTTAATACAGATGGAAACATAATGAATGAAATTAATCATAGAATTAAACTTGGTTGAAGTGCTTTTGATAGAAATAACTTGGATACTAAAAGGAAATATGCCTATCTATTTGAAAAGAAAGGTTTTTAATAAATGTGCGCTAAAAGGAAATATGCCTATCTATTTGAAAAGAAAGGTTTTTAATAAATGTGCTTTATCATTTCTTACTTATGGATCTGAGACTTGGACACTTAATAGAAGAGCAATACAGCGACTTCAAACCATCTCAAAGAAGTATGGGGGTATGCATGTTAGGATTAACAAGAAGAGATTGAAAACTTAATATATGGGTAAAAGAACAAACAAATGTCATTGACCTCATTGAAAAAATTAAAAGACTGAAGTGGAATTAGGCTGACATATTGTTACAAGAGATGATAATAGATGGACAATTGAAATCTTAAACTGGATTCCAAGAGGTTGTAAAAGATCCAGAAAGTGACCACATGTGAGATGGATGGATGAAATAAGAAAGTGTGCATGGGTGATGTGGAGAAGAGAAGCGAAAGATCGGAGAAGATGGATTGAACTTGGAGAGACCTTCATCCTGCAGTGGATTGATAATGGTTGATGATGATGATGATCAGATTGTTAGATGGATTGGTTTTGGACCAGAATTAGCTATCTGAAAAAAAAAATACTTTTTCAGCTTGGTTTTGAATTCAAGTCATAATCCTGAAAGGCAGAAACATTACTTTAGTTACATGCATATAGATTTCATTCCAATATCAGCCTTTCAAGCATAAATACATAAATAAGAATTATTAAAAAAAAATTATTATAATTGTTATCAAAGGTGAAATATTTTATTGTAATATATCTATTTAGCAATAATATTAAAGGAATATGACATTTCACACCAATAATGAAGACTGCATTATATTAAATCATTGTATTAAATCGTAGTTTTTTTAGTCAGCAATTATCTGATTTCAGATTAATCTGTGATCTTTACATTCTAACTAATGATAGCATAGTTAACAAGTGACTAGTATATAGAATTGAAAGACCTAATAAAACTTTTAAGGAATCTGTCTTCTGGTTTGAATCTCTACATATTTCTTTATAATATTTATTAATCAGTTAGCTGCTTAAAAAAAGTTCATTAGTTAAAAAATAAAATAGAAATATATATTTATTAAATGGGTGATTAATATAAGTCCAAGAACAATAATGTATGTAGTTATAAATTTAAAATGGCAAGCATAAATATAAAGCTATCATTTTAAAAAGAAAATTCATGGTAATTGAAATTTACTATTTGTATACTATAATTAAACGCAGATTAGTGCTTTTTAATATATATATAATGCTTAATGAAATATTTAGTCATTAATTCCCCCCAACTATTTTAACAATTGTTTTTTTTTTCCATGTGTCATAGCATCGGCCGGGACGCGAACCCACAACCGTCTGCAACCAACTACTTGCTTGTATGGCGGCTGCGATACCTCTCGGCTAACAACGCAAGACTTAACAATTGGTTTTTTAATCAGTTTTTTAAAGTTTTATCATATATTTTGATTCTATGGTAAAGTGTTAAATTTTTGCGATATCCAAACTATTGTAATTGAAAGATTTTTTATTTGATATTTTTGGTTTTAAGATAGAGATATTTTCGTGATCAATTGATATCTTTTTCTGGATAAAGCTGAATACGTGTGTATATTTAAAATGTATACTGTATTTTGTTCTTTCTTAGTAAATATAGGGGATTTAAACTCAGACTTTTAAGCCCGTTCACTATCCACACTATCTCGTACTGCTGATACATATGACCACACACATGCAGGAAAGATAAATATTCACCAATATTCGCATTTTGTGTTAAACCAGCATTCATCAGTTAGTTATTTTTATTAATGTCTTAAATATAATTATTCAATCAAATTTCAGTATAGGTATTACATACTATATATATATTTAATACATCTGAATAGGTGTGTATTCAAAACATATATAGAGTATATATAATGGATTTGTTTTTCATGAGTGAGAAGATTTGGAACCATGTGGAATGAATATGATACTTACGTTATTTATTTGAAACTATCATTCGATTTTTTCGTTATCTAAAGATTTTTTAGTATTAATATATTAGATATACTGCATAACAGATTTGAGTTTTACATATCAGGTGGAACCTCCAAATCCATATTGAAAATACTAATCAATAAACTTAGCATTTTTACACCAAAGAAACTTTCAAAGTAATGTGAGTATACAATGCAACATACTGTATATTTAAAAAAAAGTATATAATAATATTGTAAATTTTTATGCCTGCTCTTTTAATAATAACAAAATATAAGTTGTTAAAAGTTGAGTAATTTGATACAAAAAAAAATATTAACAAATAAAACAAGTTTATTCACTAAATAGGGAAGGTCCACTATACAGGAGAGATTAAACAATTGTAACCATTTTATAATGTGTCACTTGCTAATCTGTAAAATAGTTACAATTGTTTAATCTTTCCTGTATAGTGGACTTTCTCTATTTATTGAATTACAAACAAATAAAGAAAACCTACTGAGTTAAATACAAACTTATGCGGGGGTTTTCTATGTTTTTTATTTTATTTTTTGTAATAATTTTTTAAACAGAATACAAATTAGCATAATTTATTTAAAATTTAATCAAACTAATCAAGGTTTTTTTAAAAAAAAAAAAGTCAAACATTATTACTGGCATGTAGATGTTCTCCAGAAATGCTAGAAAGAAGCCTGGATTGCTATTCTGCCATGATATTTTCCAGAATATATGATCCACATGATACTATCTAGTTTTAGAGATGTGCTTCTCATCATTCTTCATTTACCATAGGCCTAAAAATGTTCAATAATCTTCATGTGAGCTCCTGTCACTTGATCAGCATTCAGGTTAATGTCAGAATCTCCTGTAATAGATTTGTGTAGGCTGGTATTCATTGGATGGATGACTAAGCCAGACACACATTTCCTTTCAATAATGGGAAGCAGAATATCCCTTTCTTAGCATAGCACAAAAAAAATGGCAATTAGATCCTTTCTTCAATTCGAATACCCAGGGTCCATCTATTCAAACTCTGTAATCTTTGGTTAATGACATGGGCAATTTAATCCAGTGGTGAAGATTCTTGGTCACATTGTAGCATCCTCTCACAATTGTACTTTTGATGACCAGAAAATCTTGGTTTCATTTATTTGGATCAGATCTTTGTAAGAAAAGTTTTGAGCATATTGCTTGTGTGAGATAGTATAGACTTTTTAGTTTGATAGTAGGACACTTATTTTTTTTTATCACATCATCAAATCACATTGTATTTATCTATATTAAACATTTTAATTACTGTAATAAAATAAATATTTGATAAAGGATTTATTTTATTCACTCATTTTTGAAATTAAATATTATTGCACATATGAGCCATTTATTTTGAAAGTAGCTTAAGTCCATTTATTTTTAAATCATGATATTTATTTGTGTTTTAATTAATTTAAAAATGTTGTTAACTGAGAATATAGTAGCATAATTTTTTTTGTGTTTCTAAAAGTGTTTATTTACTAATTCTATTAGTGTAATAAACATTATTTTAAAAATAACGTGTACTTGGTGGCAGTAAATGATCTTAAGCCACACCTAAAATTAATGAAATAACTTTTTTAATTTTTGAAAAATAATCAGTCCCTTTAAAAACATATAATACATTAAAATAAATAAAACAATAGTGTTATAAAAGTAAAAAATATTCAATTTTTATTCACTTTTTAAAGAATATTACATTCAAATTATTTATTTCATAACTTATATTTTATTCTTCTCCACTTTATGTATGCAGAAGGGATTTAAAATAATCGTGGTGTGCAGGTGGTATAATATGTCCATTGTATTTTTGTATTTGGGTGTTGAAATTGGTCTTACATTTTTGTCAGTAGTGTCTATTCAATATCAAGTCTCTTGGTCTCCCCCCCCCCCCAATCGTGATAGTAAATTCAGAGTTTCGAATTTTGTATCCTTGTTCTTTGATGTTTTATAGAATATTTTATACAGTTCAGTTCTCACAAATTATGTCCCACATATTTTTAGCCAAACTCGCTATTTCTCCATTAGTATTTTTTAACTTTTTGAAAAACACATCCTCTAAAGATTTAGTTGAAATTAAATGCTTGTTTCATTTTATTCAGAATAAAGTTAGTATTTTTTTGATATTATTTTATGACTTCATAATAATCCTAGGAACGAACAAATTATTTTTTCTTGATCCATTTCTACAACTCTGAATGAATGCTCAACAGAAATTATGATCAATGAACATTATGTTCAAATAGATTGCACAATTTTTAACCATGCTAAAGTTAATTTTATAATCCTATTTTGTCCTGCATACATATTGCTGTAAGCTATATGTTTTTTATTTCTAAAAAAAAATTTTTTTTTAGATGTTTCAGAATACATGATGCTTTTTCCTGTATACGTCTGGATGCAACGGTTTCATCCCAGAAATACATGTAAACATTATTATTATAGAAATTCTGAAAACCCAGATTTAAAATATACAAGCTATGTTTATAATATGCAACTGAAGTAGCCAATTTTGAATAAGGTAGTGCTTTTTGCATGTCAAAGGAAAAGGCAAAATATTGTTCATGATTGTATAATGTCTAATCTTGGTCTTGTTTTAATACTTTTCTAGCCAATTCTGCCTGTCTTAAATGAGTATCATGTTCTTCTGTAACTTTTGCCTTTTTTTTTGCTATTAGTTGATGCCTTAATTTTAATGTTTATCACATTTTTTACATATATATTTCTACGCCTGATGGAAATGTAAATTAAATCCTTCTTTAAAAAGTTTTCCTATAAGTCTACTCTTTAACAGCACTTATAATATTTTTTTTTTTACAGTTAAATAAGTATAGATTAAATTTTTTCTTTACATTTAGATCAGGGTGTAAATTTTTCTGTTAGGATTGTGAGATCCAGTATAATGAGATCCAAATTTAGGAAAATATTGAATGTGATTCTGAAGAGCTTTTTTTTTCTTCCTTAATTGTTCTGGATGATTCACTCATATGCTCAGATAAATCATTTCTTGGATTTTTTTAATTTTAAAACACATTTTAATTATTCTTCACTTATATTAAAGTTAGAGGAAGTTTTTACAAATGAAAAAATTTCTCTGGGTAGTATTTAAAAACTACTTAAAACTGTAATTTTGTAAAGTAATATATTTTGCTTATTAAAATCACCCCAATTCCAAGATTTGTCTAAAATATTTTTTCTTTCTTCTGCATTAAAATTTTTTATACAAACCAATCTTTAGTGTTTTCATGAATGTTTGTGATGATGGTGTCTTAGTTGTATTTATATATTGAAACCTTTCCATCATCTAGTATATGTATTGAATGTCTTTAAAAAATTTAACTTTATTTAAATATTCCAAATGCATTTGACTGGCACATTTTGAGAGGTATTATTCTCCTCTCCTCTTCAAGTGTTACTGGCCTGCCCAGTGACAGTACTAGCATGGGAATTGAACCTGGACTTTTAGATTTTTGAGTATTGAATTTTTAATGTGATACTCTCACCAACTGAGCCAATCCTGCCAAAGGCAAGACAGTACACATTTCACATACTTATCTATGAGGTTTCTCCTGATTTCTCCACTTTTTCCTTAGAGCAAAATTGATTAGTGGTTTCCATACATTATGTATAGTCACACTAAGTTGGCTTTTAGGATTGTTTGCCATTGTCATGTGAGCAGCTTTTTTTTTTAAATTTTCTTCTTTGTACCTTTTCTTCTCTATCCAATATTATTGTATTTTCCCAGTTGAACATATGTTCATTGGCACATATATGGTCTGCTCCCTTAGACACCTGTTTTCTGTCTTCTAATCATTAGTTTGTGTTCTTGAAAGCGCATTTCAATGGGACAACTTATATCACTTATATACATTCTTCCACATTCACATGGTATTTCATAGATATAGTTTTTTTCTTTTCAGCATTTCAAGTTCAGGCTTTGTAGATGTTAGAATTCCCTATAGTGTGGTATGGCTCTGGAAAGCTGTGCTGATGTTATTCTCATTGCAAATTTTTCTTAATTCTCTGCTATATTTTGTATGTATGGGTACACTATAGTACCAATAATTGTTTTTTTAATGGTTCTTTTTGTTGTTTATGTAAAATTTTCTTAATAACAGCTGATGAATAACCGATTTTCGTGAGAGTTTGTTCTATATAGATTTTTTTTTTTTTCAAATTGCTGGTTTCTGAACAAACATCTTTTGCTCTGTTCCATAGTGTAATGGTCAGATTTTTACATTCCTGTAGATTAAGTCTGGTACACCAAAGTCGGATGAACTGAGATGGTGAGATCCACAGTTCAACCAGCATTTGACCTTTCCAACCATACTCCGTGATTTAACACCTTATAAATGTCATTTCTGAAGATACACAAAAGTTCCAATTTCTTCTACAAGCCAGCATAGCACAGGGAGAAAAAGGAGATGCCCAATGACTGGCATAAGCTTGACCCAAGGGTTAAATAAGTGAATAATACCCTTAAATCAATAATTGTCTAACAATACATATAAAATGTGGTATATATATCAACATCGAATGGATCTGAACTAGACTACAAGCAAGAAAGAGAGGAAATGCATTTATATTTCAAGAAATAATTTATTCAACAAAATAAAATAAGTAGCAGATAAAACAAACAACAAATGCATAATTTATAGTACATGAATTTCACACTCACAGGCATAAGGTTATGTGCAATGAGCTGATTTATGCCTAAGTTTAATATGCCAATCCTATTTGCATTATGGCCTTCTAAACCACAGGAGTATGCCATCCAAAGATATAATGAAACATACAGCATTACTATGGTATCTGTCTACATATAGATTTAAGAGACGTGCATATAATTAAGCTCAAAGATCATGCATGTTTAGTATAATAACTGAAATTAAGCTTTAGCCTCATGCTGAATCTTCATTTAACATGAGGAAAAGAACTGGTTTACTTTAGATTTATACATGTATGCTATGGCACTTATGAAAATACTAGCAAACATGATTATGGTGCAAGTGGATACTTATTCATGGGCTTCAGCATAGAATGCTTGGTGCCCCTGGACCAAACAACTTGCCATGAATATAAATATTAGTAGTTGAGAGAGTCAGACGGCTTTTTGATAAACAGTCTGGACCCTCGTGTTCCAGTTCTAAAATGCAACCTTACCCAAACTAAAGGGTATGAGCATGACCTCCACCAGTAAGTCATAAGAAAAAAATATGGCAAGTAGTTAATGTATAGCACATACTTTGTAAGAACACGCAACGTTTATGGTGGCGCAAAAACAGATAGCGTCTATCTGCACAGTTACATAACTCTGATCTTAAAACTAGCACATCAATCATGCTAAATTAAGGACAAAATAAATTAGTAATCTAATTTAAGATACCTGACCTGCATATATAATTAATAATATATGCCGGGGGGGGGTACATTTCACGGGCAATTAACCATAATGCACTATAAATGTACTTTAATATTATCTCTATGGATAGCCGCTGATGTAGGTATATTAAACATACATAGAGTAACCAGTCATTCATCAATAAGTGGAAAGTACTTTTGCTGTTATGGATATAATGATATTCCATGATATTTACACAATCTTGCTCATTCTCCTTGTTTTTAAAAATGGAAACAAAAGTATCCTTTAGATCAGATGGCACAACTTTTCAGGTCTAGTCATTCCTAAATAAATTCAACATATTTAATGCTAACATATCACCACCATTTTTTAAAACTTGTCAGAACTGCAGCCCTTTTTTCATTTTTTAAGATTACAAAGACCTGTTTTGTCTTCATTAAGCTGGATATCTTTGTCCAAATCTAAATGAGTAGATAAAATGAATATTTTATTAAAAGTCATCATATTACTTATTGTGTCATTATCCAAAAGATAATCAAAATTTTATTTCTACCTAGTCAAAATATCATTGTCATCATATAAGAGAGAACCATTGCTGGATTTAATAGGTTTGTGATACATTCCTCGGGTTCAAATGTTGCTTTCAATGCATTAAAAAAAGATCTAGAATGACCAATGTATCTATCCTCTTTGCGGTTTTAATCCACCAGTCATTTTTAAGCCTTCTTGTCAGTCATTGAAGTTCTGCTTCAGATCTTTATATTTATTGTGAAATTTCCACATTTAGTCTATTATTTTGCCAAGCAGAGAATGTTATCTCTCTTTTTAATTAAATAATTAATAATATGGTCATTGTCAGAAAACAACACATGATTTTTCTTTTTGGTGAATCCAAGAATAGATTTACTTGTAATCATAGCACACTCTTTATTGGAATTCAGTGATTTAGTAATATGACAGTTCTTAAGATCCAAATTAACAATTTTAGTGTTTATTAACTGTTGAAATTGAGTATGTTTAGTAGATTAGTCTAAAAAATGAACATTCAATTTTCTTGTGAATATGATTGTAATAACATTTTAATTCTTGATGCAACTATCATTTTAATCTTGCTACATTAATCTATGATCTGTCCAATCTGAGCTTTGTAATGCTCATATAATATGATGTATTCTGACCCCTAACGATAATATAATCTATTAAATGTCATTATTTTGAGCATGGATGCATCCCTACTCCTTTGTAGCAGTTTTTCTGCCTAAACAACATGTTTGTGATAATTAATCCATCTCTTGTGCATAAAATTCAATAAAAATAAATCATTTGAATTTATAGCCCCAATACTATTGTCTCCAATAAACTTTTGGCCAAAGTTGAAAGACACTGAAATTACCAAGAAGAAAAATGGTATTGCTGTAATAATGTTATCCAACAAGGAATAAAAGCTTTCCTTCTCTGAATCTAAGGTTGGAGCATAGACACTGATAAAGTGAGTTCTCATACCATTATGCAAATTCCAATAATAGAAGACACTAAATTAGATTTTACAGCAAATCCAACATCATACACTCTACTTTCACTGACTAACATGACTTTCCAAAAAAATTCATCCATCTGTTGTTTTAATAAACTTTTTTTCCTCTGGAAGATGAGTTTTCCCTAAAAGCAATTATATCAATCTTAAATCTTGACAGTTCTTTAGACACAAATACAGTTCCCTATTCTAGTTTAAAGAGTTTGTATCAGGTAATGTTCACACATCCCATGTACCTATATGTAGAAAAAAAAATAGACATTTGTGATACTAAACTTTAGCATTACAACTGCCACTTACTACACACTACTACTATTGTTCTTACTATTCATATTATTTGTACTGCAGAAATGAATAATCTGCCAGGCATAATAACCTAGCCAAACTGTGTGATACAGATCATTTTTAAACCACATTTTTAACCCCCTCCCCACTTGGGTGGCAAGTGGGGGGATCCATAAATAGGACTGCCTAAGCATATAGCCAAACTCCTTTCTCACTTGATCCAGTTCCAAACCGACTCATCAATTGTACTGCCTCAGGCAAGGACCAGCCTATTAATCCTGGCTCCATCATTGCTTTCTTAATTCTCAAGAACTTGAGTTAATACTGCTGTGTGTGTGGTTAAAAGATGGAAATGTTGCATAAACACCCAATCCCATTATCACAGTTATAGGGAGATGTCCAATAGCATGAGAGGCTCATGATTACTAAGGCCTTAATAATTCAAATGCCTGAAAAACAAAAAGAGATACAGAAAAGACTTTGTATCGTAAACAATACTTAGCCTTTGATATCCAACATTCTTTCTACAAGGCAGTAGGAGTTCTAGTTGGGCTATTTATTTGATATTCACAATTGTTTTTTGTTCAAGTAGCAATATTTGTAATAATTATGGGGAAGTTACTGTTATATCTATAGTAAAATTAAATATTGCTAAATTGTGTTGCGGCAACATTCATCAGCTAAAAATTAAGCTCCGCACATTAAACTGAATCACCTTTTCTCTGATTTTTGTTGTTCTTTTCAAGTATTCATCTAAAGATTATTCCTTCTTCTCATTATTTTTCCAGTATGTCTTTCTGATTTTTTTTCTTCTAATATTATTTTCAACCATATTGTTAAATTTCATTTTTCTCCATTTCCACATCTCTAAAGCTTCCAATCTTTTCATGCTGTAATTGTCCATGTCTGTTTTATATAAAGCTATATTTTAAACAAAATATTTATAAATTTGGTTTTTCCATTTTTGATTAAAAACTATTTCTATAATTTCTTAATCACTGGTTTCCATTTTCATTTAGCTAATCTGTTCCCATAACTTTATCCAATGTCGATTTTGATCTCTTTAATTTTATTTATATTTCTTATTTTTCCAAATTTTTAATATGCTATAAAAAAATTTAAAAAATGTGTATTTGGTTAGCTGCCAGGAAATCGTTGATATTCAAGAACTGTAATGGCATATTGAGCATTTAACAATTTGATGTAGTTAGTATTTACTAATATTTTTATTTTATTTGTGGTACTCAATTGAGAATAGGTCCTGGACTCTTTAACCCTGAGTTTACATTAGCATGCACTTTTGTTAGTGAATCTAATACCAAGAACTTTCTTAGTCACAATACTAATACCTATTTTATCAAGATGATACTCATTTAATAACTTTTCTACATATGTTTTAAAAAAAAAAACTAATTTCCAAGTATAGCAAGTCTTAGAGCATCCTTATATAAATAATGGAATAAATCAGGGTTGGCAAATTTTTTCTGACTATGAGCTGCATGAAAAGTTTCTAGTGAACTTCATTAAAAAAAAATGTATTTTTTCAATACATGAGCTACTTGTAGTTAAAGAAATTATCATGATCTTGCATTAAAGCAACTTTCTATTTTCAACAAATTTTTATGAACTAAAGCTTTTAAAACTCATTTGGACAATTTTAGTATAATGTTGAGTATCATATGTAGGTGTGTGTATATTCATATATGACTAAATTTTATTTTTCACAATAGTTTTCAAACGAAACAAAATTTTGCGCTGAAGTTTTGGTACTACCATTTTTGTGGGTTAACTTAGATATTTTTTGTTGACAACAATATCCTGAAAATGGGAACTTCCAGTAAACCGGAACTTTTGAGAAGTGGGGAACTTTATTTCAAAGAATGCAGGTGAAGTCGCTTAGTACAAGCATAGTCCCTAGCTCACAATCTGTTAGCTACTATCTAGGTAGATTTAGGAACTTGTCATATGCTACCAAACATATTTTATTTGTTTAAATAATTTAACATTTTTGTGCTATAATTTTTGAGAAAATCTTACACTAATGCATGTTATCATTGACGGTTGTAGTTTGCCCACTCTTGGAATAAGCTACAGTTGTATCCAGTCTTTAATGTTAATGAATTAATTAGATAAACCAAAAGTTTCTATAGTGGTTCAAGCTTTTCTTAATAACAACCCATGTGAATATATTTCTATAGTTTGATTATATATATTAAATTATTCCTTTATTGACGCTGAATGCAACTCTAAATATTGAAGCATTAGAATAAACTGTATTAAGACTTGACAACCAATGATATCTAGTGTTATTGTTGGATGATAGTGCATAAAATTTTTAGTATTAGAAATTCTATAATGCTTAATTATTTGTTTTTTTTTTCAGTGGACATAGTGATACATTATTTGTAATGTTTTATTTGAATTGAACGATTAAAATATTAAGGTTGTGATATTTCATAATGGGAATTGACTTTGTGCATTTAATATTTGTTTTTAAATGCTTTTATTTAATTTAACACTTTGAATTAAATCTTGTATCTGATTTTTAAACTAGTTCTAAATTTTCTTCAAATTTTATATACGAATTTTGTATGTGTGTTTGCAAGCCACATCAAATCAAATCTGGCTGTTTTTGAGTAGATGAGATATTTTTAAATCCTGTTTATGTTAATTAAAATAGAAAGAAAAAAAGAAATGATAGCTGAAATCTTAATTTCCCTTTAGATTGTTTATATAAAACTTACTTTTTTAAATTACTACTTTAATACAAAGAAAAATCTTATAACTTATTTTTAAACTTCTACCTAATAGACATTTTTTATATTTATTTTTTTCTATAATTTTGAAGAGAAATAGCTGTTCTATTTATATGAAAAAATGAATTTGAAAAAAAAAAAAGGATTTTAAAAAATTGAAGTGATGCAATATGAAGTGCAATCTTTCACAGTTGTCCAGTCTAACATTGTTAGTGGGCTGCATTTCAAACTGCTGCAGTGAAATTGGTTCAATAAGTTTTTAGTGGTACACATAGATGGTACTATATTTTCTAGAAGTACATTTTCATTTAATTTGATGACTATTGTATTAAAAAGCGTTGAATTAAACTAGAAAGAAAAGAAATGAAGAATGAAATCCTAAACTCTTGATTGTTTACCTAAACCTTGCTTTGTTAAACTGCTGCCTTCATAAACCTATTAATCTTGAAACTGGGTTTTAATATGCAAGAGTTTAATTTCAAACACTGAATTATCAATTTCTAAAATTGAATTTGAATAACTTCTCTTCATGATAAATGATTTTCAAAAATTAAAATGATATAGGGATTTACTCAAATACTAAAAAAATAATATATTTTTTTTTGTAAAAGCACTTTTATTTAATTGGATGAGTATTTCTCTAAAAGTCAAGAAAAAAAAATTCTTGAACCATAATTTTGGTTGTTAATAGTGATTGAATTAATTAATTTATGGATGCCTCGTGTGTTTTTTTTTAATTACATATAATCAAAATTGTGGTTCAAGAAAAAAAACTTCTTGTGTTTTTTTTAATGCATTACTCATCAAATGATATAAAAATGTTTTTTTTTTTTTTAGAAAATATTTTTATGTTTTCAAATGTAGCTTTTTAATTGCAAACATTTTTTTTTAAATAAATATTTGTTTTTTTTTTTTGATAAAAAAAATGAGATTGTTGATAATACATAAGATGTAAAGTAAAAATTAAACAGTTTTTAAATAACACACTGTAAAGCTTTTAAATAGCCCTTGCAACAGAAAGTTTACCAGATTAGCCAATAGACAATGAAGATTTGAGTTAATTTTTACTCTTGTTTTATCTTCTACTTAAGAATAATTAAATATATATATTGAGATATTTTAATTGTATAAACATATAGAGAGAGTATAATTGCTTGCATTTATTTATTACTCAAGATATTTTACTGTTGTAAATAAGTATAAAGTATTAGGTGATAGTACATTCACACAGATAGTGCTTATATTTTCATTTTAGGCCGACCACCTGGACCTCCCATGCCCCGTCCTGTTTTGCCACGAGACCGATCTGCTGTAGACCGAGTTATTGAATATCTTGTGGGTGATGGACCTAGCAATAGATATGCATTAATATGTAAACGATGTTTTTCCCATAATGGCATGGCTTTGAAAGAAGAATTTGACTATTTAAGTAAGTAGATGCAATTATTGTAATACATTTATTTATTGATCTATTAGTTATTTTGTCATTAGAATAAATAGTTTATTAAACTTTTGGTAAGTCATCATGTTTTATGTTTTGTTCATTTTTGTTTCAAATTAATGAAATAATTAATACTTAATTTGGTGTGTGTGTGTGTATTTACTTATTGATTTAATAGTTATTAGGATAAATAGCAGTTTATTAAACTTCTATAATTCATCATGTTTTGTTTTACTTTATCCACGTTCACTTTAAATTATTGAAATGATTAAAGTTTTTGAACAAATTTGTTGTTCTAAAGTTTTAAAAATTTCAATTAAAATGCCACTTAATATAGAGAAGTGAAAGATTGTAATGAATTTGACTTCTATGTAAGTTAATCTGTTTTTTTTAAAGAAAGCATAGAAATAATTTACTAAATATAGTAATGTTTTACAATAATGAGAGCATACCAGACTCTCATCATTATTTGTTTCCCACGAATGTTGTATCAACCAACTGAAAATAATAGGCAAAAAAATTACTTTATTGTATTAAACACAATTATTTAAACATTTAAATAAAATAAAAAAGTAAAAAATGTAGAAATACTTAAAAAATTAAGACCAATAATATTATGGTAAAGTAACTGCAGACAACAAAAGCAACATATAACATCACCCTTATCTCAGAAATATAGTAAATTACATTTTCTGGTTGATTTTATGTACAAAGCATGCTGAAAACTTTATTGTAAAACTTACATGTGAAAAAAGTATATATTATTTGAAACATCTCCCAATAATATTTAAAATAAAGGCTGCTCTATAACAAACAATCTTATAATTAATAAAACTAATACTTTATATATGTAATATTTTTTATCCTGTTAAATTATTATTCAAGTTATATTTCTGCTAATAAAGAAAAAAGATTCTCTTTTTCTTTTAACCATTATTGACATTTTTATAAGGCTCAATATTTGCAATAATACATTATTAAAAAACTAAATATTAAATACACTTTATAAAGCTAACATACCATAAAAAACAAAAAAAGTTAAAATGTAATAATTATCAAAGATTGTAAAATTTTAAAATTTTGTTATTTTAAATTTATTGATAAATTGTATATTTTGGTATGTTAAATTAAAATTGAAACATTTTTAATGTTTTGAAATTAATCTACATCTAATTACAAAAGAATGAGATATATAGAAGTACCTGACAGTAATTATTAATAGCAATTTGTTTTTTTTTTAATGAAAGTGTTTTTTTTTTTGTAATAAAATATTATTTTTAATATAATTTGTTGTTAAATATTTATTTTAATAATATTCATAAAAAAAGAAAACCAAAATAAGATAGTATCTGAATTTGATCAATTTATATACACTTGAACATATATATATAAAAACACACACACATTATGAGGAAAATAATTTGTATTATTATTTGATCTAGTTCTTTAACCAACTAATATTTAAATAAATAATATTGTAATGATAATCTCAGTGTTCATTTATAATTAAAAGTAGTTTTCCATGAAGTTCATTAATTTCATTACAAGTTTAAAAAGTATAATAATTAATACTATATATAGCGAGATTCAGCCATCAATTTATTATAAAAGTTGTCTACATTAATGAAATTTTTCTTTTAATATATATATATTTAAAAATCTTTCACTAATATTGTCATTATAATTAACTATATTACAAATTGTTGTGCTTTTTTTTCTGATAAAAGCGGTAGAAAAATATCTGTAAGATGATTTAAAACATGCATTCTTATTGCTAGACTTCTTTAAATAAAACTAAGAAGGAAGTTAATTATTTATACTGGTGAAATGTTGCATGCAAATAAATTATACTAGTTGAAAAAAGTTTGTTTTCTGTGTATATATTAAATAACATAAAATAAAAAAAAGTTAATTAAATTTTTAAAAAAGTTAAAAGTAAAATGTTTATAATTTCTTTTGCCATAAACAATATGTGTAGATGTTATACAAATATTATGTATACAATATTCAGTCTATAACTTTATAAAATTTAGATCAGAGTTGTATTCCAAAAAAAAATTATCAGATACGTATAAATACTATATAAATAAAGCAATGCTCCAAAAGGAAAAAGTTACTCAGTGTGGGCCATCAAAATAATTTTTAAGCGGCACCATAGTAATGAAACCCATTAACTTCTTTAAGCTGTGCTTCTGTCAAACAATGCTTTATTGAAAAAAAAAAATTTTTAAATATGTTTCAAATTAGACATTTAGACTTAAATTGTTAGTGTATTTGTCAAAGTAAATATATATATATATTTTATGTTTTCATGAAATATGTCCTTTGAAATTAAAGTAGTACATACATATATTAAGTATTTTCAAATAAAGTAAAAAATTTGAATATTTGCCTTTTTTAAAAACAGTAATGTAATGAGTATCTATATTTTAGAAGTTTAAAAATTGTTTAAATAATTAATGTAATAATTTTGTGAAGCAATAAATTATTAATAAATATTAACTATAATTAAAATTAAGAAAAGTCTTCTGCCTTTTTTGTGTGAAATTGTATATATATAAAAAAAATTCTAATATGGTAGATCGTTAAGAGTAATTCTTACCAAAAATTAGAAAATGCATTTGATAGTAAAAAAAAATTTATAATTGGTTTCATCTCTTGATGAGAAATGTAACTAAAATTGAAAAGTTTTTTTTTAATTAATGTATAAATTACAAATTATTATAATGAGAGTGTTATCAGACAAACACTATTCAGAGTATGACTCTCTGAAAATGTAAATTTTTTCTAATCCTATATGGTAACCCAGATGTATGAGTTAATTAAGCGCTTGTTAATGTGGATGTTATTATATTGAATATATATTTTTAAAATTGAATTTTTCTTTTAAAAAAATAAAATAGACAAATGATTTTTACATTGTTATAATTATATAATTCATATAAACTAAAAGATTTACTAGCACAGTTTCAAAATCTAATTTTAAATAGTTTATTACATTAATTCTAAAATCTCTTAATATTTTCATGCAGTAAATGTTAAAATTCCGTGAGTGTTAATACACATACTAAAGAAAATGGAAGTAAAGTGAATAACATAAAATCTTCATGCTCTTATTTCAAGTTACTTAAGATTGGCCTCTATAATTGAATTTAGGTACATAAGATAAGATGGCCATTTTTTATCTTCAAAAACTATCTTGTGCCTTGTATCAAGGGTTACCTAACAAAAACAACAATTGAATATAACAATACAGCGCATGTGTAAAGAGTTGATTATCTTCTGTTTAAAAATATAATTTATATGTTTTTTTTAAATTCATTTTTGTTAAAGTTATTGTTCAAAGCACATTTCACCAGTATAAATAATTAACTTTCTTCTTAGTCGTATTTAAAGAAGTCTAGGAAAAAAAAACTGTGTAATAAGAATGCATATCTTAAATCATCTTACAGATATTTTTCTACAGCTTTTATCAGAAAAAAAAGCATAACAATTTGTAATATAGTTAATTATAACGACAATATTAGTGAAAGATTTTTTAAAATATATATATATTAAAAGAAAAATTTCATTATTGTAGACAACTTTTATAATAAATTGATGGATGAATCTCGATATGTATAGTATTAATGATTATACTTTTTAAATTTGTAATGAAATTAATGAACTTCATGGAAAACTACTTTTAATTATAAATGAACACTGAAATTATCATTACAATATTATTTACACTTTTAAATATTAGTTTGTTAAAGAACTAGATCAAATAATAATAAAAATTATTTTTTAGCTTACTAAATTATAGTTTATATCTGCCTTAATGTATAAACTTTTTATTTGTATTCATATTAATAAGTAATAATAATCTCTATTTATTAGTTATTTACATTAATTTTTCAATTCTATTTAAGCCTATAGGTGTTGTTACTGCCATGCAGTTAATCCAGCTCGCAAACAGCGTCCTAGTGCACCACGGTTACCCGAATCTTCTCCTGATATTTCAGTCACACCAGCTGAGACAGAAGGTATTAGTATATCTTTGTTTTGTGTATGTTTACATTTAAAGTCTCTATATGTATTTGCTCATATCTCACATTTACTGCATATTTGTTTCCAATTCTGTTGGTAGTTGAACCATGGATTATAGATCTATACTTCCAACTAGTCCATACATCAAGTTGCAATCATTATCTCAGATGCTACATTTGTAATCTTTAAGTAGGTCTAATCATGTGATTCAATGATCGGCAGTGAAATAGTATATTGTGGTTTCTTTAGAATCTGTCTACTGATGAATAAATATTGAGGCTTAGGAATATTGGTTACAGGAAACACCAGCAGTTTTGCAGAAGATCTGATGCAGTTAGTCAGGTGTCAAAGAAGACAGATTGGCATATTTGTTGCCGGGCAATGGCAAAACCAAAAGTTATTGCAGAAAGTATATAATAGATACTAGCAATAACACCAACTCATCCATTATAAGTTACAAGGTGAATTGAAAATAGGCATATGTAGATTTGAATGTTCAGGAGTTCTTATAATGAATTCATTGATAACAGGAAACTGCATTGCAAAAAAGAAATAATTCAGGAAAATCTCACAATTTTGCCCTGTTACTGATAATAATTATGTTTGTATATGCTTTACCACTACTCTTATTCTGTAACAACCACATTCACCCTCTAATTTATATCATTTATTGCCTTAATAGAATGTTAACCTCAAAAAGTAAAAATGCATGAATAACAGCTCAATACTGTTGTCGTCAGTTTTCAAATGTCATATGATTTTTCAAACAACAAACTATTTGATTTTAAATTAAAAACTTATTTTCATGTATCATTTTTACTTCTTAGTTATTTCAATTGGTTTCATATTTCTGCATATAGATATTGTTAATCCATTTTTCAAAAGCACATAGTCAATAGCTTACTATGAAGCAAACCAATGCAATGCATAAGACTTTGTATCTATTGTTTTACATATATAATCAAAAAAGTATTAAGATATCTGAGGGGGGACCTAAAAATAAGAATTATTCTCTGGTTTGTGTACCTGTATATGCTTCTACTGTTACTTACTTCTTGCAGGAACCTTTCTGAATCAATCTGCCAAATGACATCATCGTGTGAAATTGTGGTCCCATGTAGCACCTTTTTTTATAAAGTACATTTTGTGTATTTGTCAATTTTTTTTTATAAAGACTGAAAAGTTCGAACATTTTGAAATTCTGTTTTTGCTTACAGAAAATGGCAAGGAAAGCATTTGTAATACTTGAAACAGTTTATAAGCAAACTGATCTTATGAGTGGTTTAATTGAAATGTTAAATTCCTTATATCCCTAAAAGTGTAGCAAGTGAAGTCCAAAATCAAAACAACACTGATTTTTTTTAATATACAAACAGCATTTTTTCTCAAATTTAGTTCATAGTGGGCGGGCATTTTATCTGCAAGTTCTGAAACATTCACATGATGCGATAAAATATAAACATCCTGTTTTGTAGCAAAGAGAAGAGTGTAAGTTTCACCTCGATAAAGTGCAATCTCTCAAAGTATTGAGTATGAAACACTTTTTACTTAAATTCAGAATGATCCAGCTTATTTATGAGCTGTATTTTCTTGATCTTGCTTCATGCAATTTTTTTTAATCTCTCGAATGAAAAAAATGTCTAATTTTTTTTTGCAGACTTAGAAGTGGGGAGGAAAAAAAATGATGGAGGTGTTAAAATACATCCCATTGCAAGGGTTTCCAAACTACATCGAAAAGTGGAAAACAGGTTTAGACTAGTGCATTGCATTAACTAGACTATTTTTAAAGTAATTCAATTTGCAACACCTAAAAATAAATATATAATTTTTTATTACAAAATTCTGGTTATTTTTGGGTCCCCCATCATATGTTATAAATACTAAAAATGGTCTTTTTTTAAATTTTCTATACATGCTCAAAAGTTTCCTCTGATCATAATGCACCCTGATTTTTTATAGTCATTAGTTGATCACCTTTGATGTACCTTAATGATTCATTAGGAGCCCAATATTTACAAGAATGAAACCTTACAGCTGATGTTGTTTTTTCTTTGTCATTAAACACCACTCACCCACTCCAAGCATCTCCCATTAGAATCTATAAGGATCTAGTTGCTTGTGGAGTTATTTTGATTTTCAGATATGTCTTTCTCTTATTTATTGAATCTTAGTTGAATGTTGTCTATTAGTATCTCTTTGAATGCCCTATCCTATTGTAGAATTATGGAACTAAGTAAATATTGAGTGATTACATGTATTGCTGAGTGCATGGTAAAATCAATGCCGACTACTATAACATAATTTCATCTCCACAATGTACAGATGAGTTGGGCTTTACTTGAATATTTTTTTTGTTCAGTCGGGCTTTATTCAAATATTTTTTGTGAATTAATTTCATTCTTGAACAGTGTGTGTGTGATAATTTATTTAAGAGTTTTTTTAATATTAAGGATGGATGGGAAGTAAATGGATTTGTGGGTAATGTTTAATATTTATATATATGGTGTAGTTTTTGTAGTTCTTTACACTTGAGGAGTCTGCTTATAGCAGTGAAACCTTTGGTTGTGTTTTATTATTATTTCTTGGCTGGTCTGGTTGAATTTTGGATTTGGGGTAATTTTAATTATATATATATAAATGATAATAATAATTGTTAAAAGTGAAATGTATTATAATTTTTATTTTAAAATAAAGAATTATTATTTTGAAAAAAAGGGACATTGCTTTGAGAACCAACAGAAGCTTCTTCAATCATCTACGTTTCCAAAAAAAGTGGGAATTATTGTTACTTTTTCATCATCTCACTTACTGGATAGAAGTCTGTAAAAATTGTAATGATTATTTAAGAAAATCCAGAATGCCTTCCCAGACCTTTCCAATTATGTAGTTGGCTATGGAGCTGTAAAGAAAGGAAGGCTTTCAAATTAACTTTGATCTTGCTGAAGCTAAATATGTGACATTTACTTGCTATACGAAGAAAACATGCTATTTAAACTGATTATTACATGTAAATATTCTTCCATAAATTAGTTTGTAAATCTACTCACTTGAGTGTTCTAAATAGCTGGAAAACTCTCATAGTAAACTGCCATGGAATAAATCAAAAGAAGTTAAAAGGTTAATATTGCTAGCAGACATTTAAAATTAATGATTTTAATGACCATATATCCACATTCATGGAGACAAAAATATGTGTGAGTTCACAAAGATATCAAGGTAATTAACTAAATTTATTGTTAGTTTTTCTCGAATTATTATAAAGTCACAAAGATTTTTTCTCTCACATGTGCTTTTTATATAATTTTAAATGTAAATACTTTTTTTTTATTATTCCATTTGTTATTTAAAATTATTGTTAATAATTTTGTTTCTTGTTCAATTTGATCATTATTTGCAACTATTATAGATTTGTCAACTAAAAATAAAATTGTTTAGTCACTCCACCATGTACATGGTCATCCGTTAGTTATGTTTGTTCCCTTAGACAAAAATTAAGAGTTTCAAATATTGTGTTTTTATTTTTTTGTTAACTTTATTATTATCAATTATGAAAATTAAACCTTTTATCGTTGCAATAAATATATAATTATCTCCTTCAGGCTGAGTATTTAACATGAATACATATTTCTGTTTTACTATGAACTATTTAATAACTGAAATACAGGCTTATTATATACCTGTATCAATATATGTAATATATAGGATATATGAGCACAAACTTTCACATGACCCACCACTCTATCTCATAACACTGATACACTTGAACGCATATATGTCGAAAAATAAGCACCAATATTCGTATTTCATGCTAAACCAGCAATCATCAGTTGGTCCACATTATCATGTCTACACATATATGCAATAAGTGCGCAGATATATATTAAGATAACCAATCTTCATACTTTAATGGACAGGCTTCAATCCACTCCAACTCTTCAACCGTCCATCCAATTGAAAATCTGATGATGGAATGCTCAAAGGTCACCCTGAAGCCAAGATTCTCGTCACACCCATGTTGACCTAAAGTTAATCTGATCCCTCATGTACAGGACATAATCCATTTAATACATATATGAGGGATGGGCAGACATCTCTTCTATGTAATAACTGAAATACAGGCTTATTATATACCTGTACCAATATATGTAATATATAGACTATATGAGCACAGATTTTCACACGACCCACCACTCTCCATTCTATCTCATAACACTAATACACTTGATCACATATATGTCAAAAAGATAAATAATCACCAATATCTGTATTTCATGTTATACCAGCAATCATTTAATAGTTTATAAAATTAGTTAAGCTATTAATTGTAATGTTACTACTATACAATAACATTTAAAATAAAATTAATTATTGTCAATAGAAATATAAAAAATTTAAAATAAAGTTAATTATAATTTAGACACACATATAAAGCTTAAAATTTCATAGTTTACAATTGAATCACAATGTCATTTTTGCTGGATTGGAACTCATGCATCCTATGAGTGTCAGTTTATATATATATCTTTGTGATTTGATTATATGAGTAAACATCTATTTTTTTTTTCTACTAATAATGATATATTAAAGTGTTGTTTCTAATATATATATAAATCTAAAACTCTTATGCAAAATACTCTAATAAATAATTGATTTCAATAAAATACTCTGATTACATATTTGTACATGAGATGTGGTCAGTTTTAATAATATAATGATATTAGTCATTCTTCATATATTCAATTTCTTCTTTATTAATCCATTGAATGCAGAAATGATTCATTGCACAAAATCTCTTTATTTTGCATTTTCTATTGTCATTTTTTTTTATGAATAACTTTTACATTATTTAAAAAAATACTTGACCAAATTTCTTTTCATTCTTTTTCTTTTAATCACAGGTGACTTTAAATCTTACTTTTATAGCACTTATTGCATAAGTCTTTCTCTAAACTCAGTTTATTAATAATTCCAGGATCAGTATTATCAACCAGACTATATCTTATATAATGTATGCAATGCACTATGGGAAATTGAGGACTTAATAAGTTCATATGTTTCCACATAATTTCAAATGAGTATCCAATAGTATTTTGGCATATGCTAAAAATACTTATGTCATTGAGAAAAATTAATGCCCTTCCTCTCCCAAATGATTGAACATCTAAAAAATAATTGGCTGTAGCAACATCTTTCAGACATTAATTCAGTCACACGTAGACTAATGTAAAATTTAGTCCTATTATAAGATTTTAAAGAATGCTGCTAAATATATTAATGATGACAAAACTTGAAAAACTGATTTATTTTACATTCACCGTTAATGTAAATAAACTCAATTAGAAATCAGTTTAATTAAATACTGAATTAGAGATGCAAGTAGATATTAATGAATTCTATGAAAAATGATTCTTTGTGAATGTGTAGCCTTTATCATAAGAAGCTATCTAATACATGGTTGCTAATAGATTCTATATCCAACATATTTATAATGAAGGTTATATGGAAATGTTTGTCGAAAGGTTTGTGATGATGGTATTTTAGATTGTGATTATATATGTTGGATTATTTCCATTATCTATTATTAAATGTTGAATGTCTAGAAAATTTTAAACTTTATTTAAATTTTTACAAAATATAAATATCACTCAAAGGCAATACAGGTTAGTAGATTGTGCAACGTTTTTACTAATATTCTCCATTCTTTTTCGGGTGTTGCTAGCCTACAATGCTAGCATAGGAGTCGAACTTACATCTTTAGATTCTTGAATACCAAATTTTAAGACAATTCTGTCAAAGGATTGGTTAGAGTGTTGCCTTAAAATTCGATATTTAAGAATCTAAAGGTGTAAGTTTGATTCCTAAGCTTGCATTATCACTGGTCAGGCCAGCAACACTTGAAGAAGAGCTGAGAATGATACCATTTGAAATGTTGGGTAATCTACTAACCTGTGCTGTCTTTGTATGTTATTACTAACAATTGTTTGTATTTGAAAAAATGTAAATAAAGTTTAAAAATTTCTAGACATTCAACATTTAATGATAGATGATGGAAATTAGTCCGACACCATATCACAGATATATGATAGTCTTTATGTAAATTCATTACAATTATTCTACAATTATTACAAAGGTACAAAATAATGTCACCAGATGTAAGCTATAGACTGAATCACCAGATACAATTGTAGAAATGTGTACTTTTAATTGCTATACTTTCTGATAGCTATTAAAACTTTATTGTATTGTCAAGCAATAAAACTATTGCCAAGTGCCAAGAACTCTATCCTTGATAAGGTTTTTTTTATTTTTTTTTTTGTTTTAAAAAAAAAGATAATTTTGCATATTTTTTAGTTACTTGTATTGTTTTAACAAAAATATATGGATAATTTTGCCAATGTTTGATTATTAATTATGTGTGTCCCATATTATTATCATATAAACATGAAATTTTAATTTTCTAGTGCTGCCATGCATTGGTAATAGTCAAAATATGTTTCAACTAGGTAATCCCCCTTCCCTCCTTTTTATTATACAAGTGAAAAAATAAAGTAGAAAATATATATTTGTTTAAAGTTTTTGATTACTAAAAATTTTATATACAAAAACATCATAGAAAAATATAAAAAAGAGTTTGTTTTTACCTGTAAAATTTATATAACTAATGGACATATTCACAAGTATTAGGTAAAAGGTATCGGCTGTTAAAAGGAATGTTTCCTATTCAGATACAGTATTTGTACTTCAACTATTTACTGTGTCATAATGAAATGTTAGGTATTAGTACAGATATGAAACTGACTATTTATTCCAATAATTTCAAAATATTTTTTCAACATTCCTAGTATTAGCAATTATGAGTCATTCATAATTTTGTTGGCAGGATAAATTGTTTATTATTCAAGAAATATAAATTTAATTTCACTATTTTTCTTATCAGACATTTCCAGATATTAACTTGATGACAACTTACCAAGTCTTGGTTCAAGCAGTAAAAATTGAATATTCTTCTGTCACATTTTGAGAACTGTCATACTTATTCACTTGTAAATGCTCATCTTCATTGAAAATCATTGAAGGTTTTTTAGAAAAAGGCCTATTGTCCCATAACTTTAGCTTATAGTATTAATATCCTAAATGATAATGACCTGTGTTTTTTTATAAAATAGATTTTAATATAATACTTTTATTAATATTAAGTTGAAAAAAAAAATCTGAAGTGGTCAGCATTTTAAGGATTGCAAATAACATCAAAAGATGTCTCCTTTGTTTTTTTGACAGAACAAAATACCCAGAGAGCTTTCACATTTTTCAGAATCCAGTTTTCATGTGAAGATTTTGAAGTATAATTTAAAATGATTTTTTGCTTGTTTATAAATTATTTTTGATTATTTTTACACACGAATTGATTGATTATTATAAAGATATATAAAGGTATATATTCAACTTATTCATTTATGTTTTATTTTTAGAAATAGAAGTTAATAAACTTTATCATAATAAAAAAAATGATATCTTTAAAATTTTGTGATTTTTGTAAGAAAATATCATATTTTAAAGCAGAATTTTGGTAAAGTTATCATAAATCTATCTTTGCTCATTCACAAAAAAAATAATAATGTTAAAATAAAAACAAATTTGTTTGTTTTTAGTTTTAGTATTTATGTAAATAATTGTGCATAATATTTATGGTATATTGTTATATTTACAGTTCAGTTTTTAAATATTTAAAATAGTCAAATGTGATTTTTTTACAATATTATTTGCTTATAACTTTAAATTAAAAGGAAATAAGTCCAATTTATTGAGTGTTGGTATAAAATAATGATTTTATAAAAACAGAAAAATTGAGCATTTCCAGATTGAACAATAAAATATATCAGAATGCAAGAGTATTAAATATTACATTCAAACTAAAAAAATTATTTAGATCAATATTGTAAATTTACAGAAAATAAACTGAACATACATTCCCTATATATGATTACACAACATTAAATGAGAAGAGGTCTAACTATAATTCATTTGCATTAACTTAATATGGTTCTTGGTTGGAAATGATGAAATACTCACTTGCAGAATTCCACATAGCTTAGTTCATTTGGAGGACTTTGCATTATTGGATTTATTTGATGTCAAAAGATAGAATGTATATATGATGAGGATTGCACTATTTGCTTCTGCATTTTATATAAAAGTAATAAATTATTACAAATTAATGTATAAGTTTTTACATTTGTAGCATGTATAGTTAATAGAAATGTTAAAAATATAGAAAAATATCTTTATTTGTAAAAATATTTAGCAACTTGTATGTAAATTTAAAAAAATAATTGACTATCGAAAGGAAGCAATTGTATATGTATGTGCAATATTAGGAGAACACAGTATCAAATCTTATGTAAATTTGCTAAAGGAAAACATTTAAAATCTCAAAGATACTCATATTTAATTGCCAATTAAGGGTGCCCCATTTTGTTTGTAAGTTTTTAACATTGATTGTGTGACTGTTAGAGACATCTTTATGTGTAACAGATTTACACATGTGTACATTGAATATATATATTGAGAATAATTATTTCTCATGTTGACTGTACAATACTATTCTGTAGTTGTTAAATAGGAATTTAACCTTCTTGAATTCTGATATTTTCTTTTGTTTCACTGGTGAGAATTTTTGAAAATACTCAATGATATAATATTTTATAAAGAAGTGAAAGATTATTTTATACTAAAACTTAGTAAGTTGGACTTGATTTCTTTTTGATTTAATTTTATAAATGCATAATATTCTAAAAAATCACAAACAACCTTTTTAAGTATTTTAAAACTGACTTGTAAATGTTATCAACTAAGTTAGTATAAGCACTTTCTGAAAATGAACAAATTATTTTTTATATTGTCTTTTTTAATGTGAATAAATGAAGGTAGATTTATGATAAATTATCAAATTCTGCTTTAACATCTGATATATGCTGTATAATAATTACAATATTTGAAAAGATTTTAATACTGGGTCAATTCTATCAAATAATGACATAGTAGATGCAGTGCTTTTCACCCCATTATATTATGGTCAAGTTTATTTATTTATATCTTTAAAAATAAAAAATAAATTGAAAGTGTACATGTATATTTCTTTTTGTTTTACATAAGTCAACTAATTAGAATATAAAAATAATCAAAAATATTATAAAGGAGCAAAAAATCTTTTTTTTATTCAAAAACTTTTTATGAAAACTGGACCAGAAAGAAGTAAATGCCTTCTAGAAATTTTTTTTGTCCTAAACAATAGAGGAATGCTATAGATTTAAACTGACTGTCTATAACATACTAATCTCTTCAGTTTTTTTTTTTTAATTAAAAGGTCAGTAGTGGAACTATCATTCTTTTTTAAAAATAAACAGCATATATTCTAATGAATCTGAAAATTATCAAGTATATGAAGTGGTCAGGTGACAAAAATTTGAGACATTTTAATAATATACAGGTTTAATTTTTATTTGGTATAGCTGTAAAGGGGGGGGGGGAGTGAATAATATATTCTTTTATATATTTCATATTTTATTTTTGAAAAAAAAAAGGAATTAAGGACTGGGCATAAATAAAATATTTTATTTTTTAAAAAATAAAGAGATTAAGATCTTTATCTCTGAATAAATTAAAAGTTATTTTTCAATTACTTATATAAATAGAATAATCTTTTTTAAGAAAAAAAAATCTTTTTTGTAAAAAGAAAATCAATTGGTCATGGCTTAGTGCAATAATACCTGGAGCTAGTTGTGTAATTGGATGGAAGATCTATATCAGGATGTTTTTTTTAAAGCAAAAGGAGTATGTGGATAGAAGAATTCAGTAACATGTTTAATAGTGATAAATTCAGTAGTCAGAAGCCCAGCTTGGTAGTCTGATGTTAAACTGGATTTACTTTCAAAAAGAGGTAAAAAGCCAATGATGTTTGCAAAACAATATAACATTATGAATCATACAAAAACCATGTGCTAAACTTATTGAAAGGTTATCATTGCTAATGCAAATATATAACCTATCTCATTAAAAAAAATAAAGAAGGAAAATACCACTGAGAGAAATTTTTATTAACCTATATATTGAGCCATCCAAAATCATGGCTATCTCAATTTGTGTTAACCTAAAATGAAAATTATTGTTAAATTGGAAACATAATTTATAAAAAAAAAAAAAAAAAAGAAGAGAGAAATGGCAAAATTGGTGAAAAAAATAATACTTGGAACTGCAAAAAAAAAAAAAGGGGGTAATGAATGAAAAGTGAAATGAAAATAATTGTTAAACTGAAAAACCGAGCTACAATAAGATGAAGAGAAATTAAATGGATAAAAACTATTGAGAAAACTATAACAAAACAAATAGCAATAGATTGAGTAAACTACTACCTGTAAGATATACAAGAAGAGACACTGAATTAGGCAATTAAAAATGGGTTATAAAAATTCATAGTTAACTATTGTAATATGCACATCTACATTTATAAGTGTTGTTTTATTTTTAAAAAATGAATAGTTGAAAATATTGAATTGTTTTCTTTGTGTGTATGTATGTTTTTATTGTTCTTTTTTTAGTAATTTTGTTGAAAAGATTACTTAGTTAAAATTGTAGGGGAACATCCTCATTTTCAAAAGAAAAGGAGGAGGAAGGTTCAAATTAGCATTTTCTTTTTTTATCATGATATTTTTTTAGGGTTTGATTATAATATGGGAATATCATTTAGATTAAATGTAAGTGAGAAGAGAATAATATGAAATTATATGTGTTTTGCATGGTTAGGTTGACCTATAAGTATATTAACTTTGAGTTTGTCATATTATCATTTTTTTTAAATTCTTTTATTTATTAGAATAACTTATTAAATAATTTTGTAAATTTTGTTGTTATTGTTGTTTTATTCTTCTAGTGTGAATTACCAGTGTGTATGATTGATTTCATCATAGAGTTGTGCTTTAAGGAATTTATAGATTGTCTAATTATTTAATAATAAGATGAATTATATATAGATATTTTTTCTTTTTCTGTTCCTAGACTTTTTGCAATCCCACAGCTAGTGTAGTCATAAATGCTATTTGCAAAATGGGTCTGAGTGTAGACATCCAGATGGTTATCTGTAGTATTATTTGGTTGGTGCTGAGGTCATAAAAGTCACCTTTAAAGTCCATGTATTTCACTTTATTTTATAAATTTGATAATTAGTTTACTGATGGCCAGTACACTCATTGCATCTGATGGCCCAGAGCATTGATGATGATTAGCATTGATATAATGAACCCAGCATTTTTGATATAGGAATATTTTAGCACTTATGTATATGCATGCAAATTAATTACTGATAACTTTTATTACAATATGCCTTAAGTTTGATATTGACTAGATGATGAGTAGCCTAAGATTTTATACTTTGTCTTTTAAATCGATTCACGAAGGATGATTGTTGTCTTTTGATGACTATTGCTTGTCATGCTATGTTTATCATTTATAATCACTTACATGTTGCTTATTATTTATTCTGCTATTAATTTTTATTTTATTTTCTCTGTTCACAAAAGTGATGATGATGATTTGACATCACTCTTCTGAATACAGCCTATATCCATACTGTTATAATATATATGACTCGGTCAACAAAGTTATTATTTGTGAATTGTTTTTTAAAATGTTATCTTTTTAGCTGATTGTAAACTTTATAATATCTTAACATATTACATGAACATGACTTAATTATCTTACACATATATAATGTTATGGATTGCTCTTAATATTTCTAACTTAAATGATATAGATGTGAATGATCACATACCATTTAACTAAAAATATAAGTCATGTGACATACTAGCAAAAGTTGAAAAAAACATGTCAATACTATACCTCAATAGCAACAAAATTGAAAATACTGTAGAGATAATAATTTTATATTATTGAAAATTAGCAAAACTTGAAAACTGAATGGAAATTATTTATACTTAATCAGTGATTTGTTGGTAAACCAAATGTTCGAATTAATCATCAGAATGGCATATATTCGTTATCTATTTTATAAAATTAATTTTTCTTAGCTTCTTTGCAACAAAACCACATTTAACACAATTCTAGTATTTATTGTTTATGTTATTACTACTAGAATCAGTAACATAGTTAATATATCTAGATTTACACATATATGTATCAATGTTAAAAGCATGTCTGTGTTTTTTATATCTCAAGTAAGGAGCTGATTATATTATCATACGGTATCCCGCCTGACTTTAAGGCTACTACTATGCGAAGTATGTCTGGCAGAATTAGATGTCTTCAGTCATTCGTTTTTATTATTATGGTATCTCACAAAAAAAGTTATATTTAATTGATTGTGTGCCGTTCTTAGTTATTTAAATTTTCTTATTTTTAAAATGTATTGTTTATGTTGTAGTTTAACAAAAACCTAAATTGGTTAAGTTTAATAATAACCATTCACGTTGTATATATATAATCGTCATATATAATACATGAATTGTTTCACAATATTTTTTTAATGAGGGGGGGGGGGGATAGTAGAGAAGGAAGAAAGAATATAGGAGAAATGTTTTCATTTATTATTGCAGAAATTTTAATGTTCAGACTTAAAAGACAAAAAAAAAAAATGTTTTTTAATTGAAATAATATAAAACTGAATTAAAGATAATCATAGTTGGGACGTTATAATTCCCTCTAGTTTATGCCTAATCAGCTTCCTTACAAACTCTCAGCTACTTCATTACATTTTAATCACATCATTTTATAATTAACAAATTAAAAAAAAAATGTTTTTAAATAGCTTTGCAGGAGGTTGAGTTTATTTCACTTCTCTCTTCCATCTGTTTTTTCATTTTGATAAATAGTAAAAAAAAATATTGGGTAAAATTAAATAAGTATTTTTAATTTTTTTTTTTTTTAGTTCAATTTTATTTATATATGGTCATGGTTAGCTGTAAATTAAAGTGGGGAGGGGGGGACATGTGAATAAGTCATTTTAGATTAAGGTAATTTATTAGCTTAGTATTGGGATTTTTCTAGTGGCATGAAATCCTTTCATAAAATTGACAAGAGGTGTCTTGCGTTGTTAGCCGAGAGGTATCGCAGCCGCCATGCAAGCAAGTAGTTGGTTGCAGACGGTTGTGGGTTCGCGTCCCGGCTGATGCTATGACACATGGAAAAAAAAAAAAATTGACAAGTCTGCTACTGTTACTATTTTGACAATAATGAGGCCTTTGAATTCTGAAAAAAGATATTCTTAAGCCTAGACAGGATAGGAAAGAGTTCTTTTATGGGATTGAAGAGATGAGCTGTTTGAAAATTAATATATCACAGAAACTACAATAAAATATAAATGGAATGGGTTTTTTTTATATAGTTATGGCTTTTGATATGCAAAAGAAATAATGATTTCTGTGGCAAATAGGAAGATTTTAAGAAGGGTTTTAGTGTTTGAAATGGAAGAATTCACTGGGATTGCTTTGGAAATTATAAAATCAGTGAAGATCTTACTTTTCTCCTTTCAGGAAGAGATGAAGAATAGCAGACTTGTGTCAGTGATATTGCTTTCCCATTAATTTTTGTAATGAGTAATAATAATATTGCATGAAAACATATTTTTTAATGGTTTTCTAAGGCAAGATTTAACTGTTGTAGGATATACCCAACACAAGTTTATCCCAGTAGAAAACAGCAAACTGTATAGTTCCTTAATATATTCTCAGCAGACTGAAATAAAAAGAAAAACCTTAATTGATTGAATGATATTGCTGTACACAATCAGCCACTTAGTTGCTAAAAAATCACGTTTTTTGGAGCAATTAACTATAACATTATTACAAGAAAGAAAAAAACTGCTGAAAAACAAGGAATATGTAAAGATATATACTATGATATCATAAGAGAATTTTATTCTAAGGAAGACAAATGTTAACAAAAAATAGAAAATTGAATTAAGAATTGAGATTCAATGATTAATTTGTGATTGGTAAAATCTTATTTTTCATTGGAACTGTCACAAGAACCCATTGAGTTCTCCTGATCATATAGAAAATCAAATTAATTATTTTACATTTATGTTCACTGATTTTACTGATATGTATTTTTTATTTGTCATGGATAAATAAAAGATGAGAATATATTTGGTAGGTATTATCATTTGAGTATATATTCAGTTTTTTGGAAAAGATTTGGGAAATGTCTTATTAAATTGAAAAGTAGATGTATCAGAAAAAAAATTGAATCAAATTTAATAAATCATTTTTGATGATTCAATAATATATATGATGAGATTGATTTTGTTAAAAGATAGTGAAAATGAAATCCATCACTAAAAAATTTCCAAAAGCATTTTTGGATAAAGAAATCGCTCATTCTGAAATAGGAGAAAAAATTGATCAGAAAAGAAGTTAGTCGAGCGTTGTTAGCCGAGAGGTCAGCGCAGCCACCTTGCAAGCAAGCAATTGTTTGCAGATGGTTGTTGCGGGTTCGCCTCCCGGCCGATGCTATGACATATTGGGGGGGGGGGTTATTTAGTAATAAATCAATCAAGAATAAGTACAGAAGTATGTGCTATCTTAATTTTTTTTTTTAAATCTAATGAGAAAAATATGTTAGGAGTTCTGTACTCTTTTGATATCGATGATGATTTTGAAATTGATAACAAGATATTAGCATTAACTCAGATATTCCAATTGGAGAAAATGAACTTCAAAGCAACAGACTACTAAAGAATAACAAGACCTGGACATAAAAAGTATAGTCTAAAGGTATTAAAAGCAACTCTTTGCAACTGAATTGGTACTACTATCATTGATTCTATTATTTCCGAGCAGTATTGTAAATATCATTCATTATATAATTTTTTTATTGATTTTGAAAAAGTATTTGATAACATTAGAAGATTTCAATCTTAAACTATGCTAAAATCTTGGTATGCCCAAGAATTTTTTATTGAAGCAATATATGATGACAATACATATAAGATGGGGATCAATGCATACATTACAAACTCTTTGGAATATAATGAGACATGGTTATTTTCTTTTTTATTACTTCTAAGAGTTTTTTGGATTTGACATTTACAGAGCAATGAAAACTTCAAGATATATCCAGTGACTCTCTTGCAACTGTCTACGAAATCTGCTTTATGCAGATGATTTATGTTTTTTCACTTTCATGTTTAGGCATGATAAATTAACCACTTAATCATGCAAATACCCTATTGAAATGTTTTCAGTGGCAAGAATCCATTCATAATACTTAATTGGAAATCATTTAATAGACTTAAGATTTTAATACTATTAATAGTACTAGATATAGTTTTTATTGACATCATAATATTTCATTTGTTTATTTATTTGTAATTTTTATTTGAATATATTTACTTATTAGTGGAAAGTTAAGAGCGTGCTAATAGCTCTAAACAAGCTTTTTTTTTTTTTTATTTATTTATGATAAATGCTACTACAAGAGAAGGCATTCAAATCGTGGTCCCCATCCCCAGACCGGTTTCGACCTATGGGTCTCTTCAGTGAGGAGTTGGGACATTAGATCTAAAAAACCAACTCAAGCAAAGCATTTATCTAAAAGATAATTGTTAGAAAAAGATCTGAAACTTTTAGACATCTACATGTCTTTAAAGTCAGCTCTCCAACTGAAAAAATCATATGGCCTGAACTTAATTCAGATACTCCATATATTAGTAGGCTTAGCTCTTTAATTTAGCTAAAGCCACAACAGCAAAATAATAATAGTAATAGTAACAAGTCAGAAGTCACATGACTTATATACAGCTTGCACTTACTAATAAATAAAAAAAAAAAGCTTGTTTAGAGCTATTAGCACGCTCTTAACTTTACATATTAGTAAGTGCAAGCTATATATAAGTCATGTGACTTCTGACTTGTTACTATTACTATTATTAGTGGAAAATAAAGCTGAAATTTATAATATCAACAAGAAATGTTTTTGTCAGTAACTTTATTCATATACTTTTTATTGTTTATTTAATTGGAAAGTTGATTTTTAAAATTTTGTTTTCATTTTTAGACATTCAATTTTAATAAAATCTGTTTTAAACATAAAGATTTAATTAGGCATAATTGGTTTTTTTTTTTCTTTTCATTGAGGCTGGAATAAAATTTTTGTTTTGATTATTTCTTCTTATTACTTTTTTCATTTGTAAAGTTGGATGTATTTTTAAAATTACTTTCATTTTTTTGAATTTATGATACTATTCTATTAGATCGTGTCAGCTGCTTGATGGCATTGTTGCAATGCAAAAACACATAAATATAACATTACTGGGCCCATGCTGTTATTTGTGAAAGAATAATAATAATCATACGGATTAACATAATTCATTTATTTTCTTAATAAATTTACTGGAACAATTTTATGTAAACATACGTTATTGCAAATATTCTATTATAATAGAATTCCCCACCCCTCCCCACAAACTTTACAAAGTCTACTAGCATTGCTTGACAGATAACTAACTACATCGTGGTGGGAAAAAATGCTGATAATGCTTTAATTACTGAGTTGTCTTTTACTTTTTTTGATCATTTTTGAAAAGGAAAAATATTTATTTATTTATTACAATAGCTATCTTTGAAAGAATATGTGTATGGATATTAATGGCACACCTATTAAGAACGATCAATAATTTCCAGCTCGATTGTTTTTTTTTGTTTTTTTTTTAAGATTAATAAATATATTCTTTGGGCAATTTCTTTTGGTCTCTGGATAGAACTACGAGAAATTTTACAGTCATACATTTTATCCAAAGGCTTAACATAATTCATTGATTTCCTTAATCAATTCCTGTAATTTAGTCGAGGACAATTTTAGCTACAAAAAATTTAAAAAGCTTTAACTACAAGTGGCCAAAAATTTCATCTTAGTCCTGCAATGTGGAGCAGATGGTGTGCATTTTCACATCTGCAAGAATTAAAACTTTGTCAATTGATGTACCTTATTGCAAAGATTCTATTAGAGTAGAATTAATTAATTCCCCATGTATGCCAGTTTCTATGGACAGCAGTTGCCCTGATTTCAAGTCAGCCATTTTATTTGTTGTGGACATGTTCTCGTGCAAACATGATTTTTTGCATGAGCTGGTCGAAATCTTGCTTGGACATACCCTTTCCGAATTTTTAGAAGGTTCCAAGTTGAGTCAGGAAGTGTGGCAATATGTTGACAATTGTTAGGAGGTAATAGTAGGTCAGATGACTCGTAAGCTAATTCCTTTGACATGCATATTTGAAGAGTTGTGGCAGGCTGAAGTCCAGACACCCTTACACAATACTGTAGTGAGCTTTGAACTGTGAGCACTGGGATAAAGTGCATAACACAAAGCAGGCTGGCTGCTGATAAACGGCATCTTTCTGTGCTTTTAGCATAGAAATAATGCCATCTGTGCTGGAGGCCATGATTTAAATGGCCTCTTTCTGTGCTTTTGCATAGATATATAGGCCTAGAAGTCAATGGCCGCATAAATGGCATATTTATGTGCTTTTGCATATAAATAGTGCCATCAGGCGGCTGACACGATCTAATAGAACAGTACCAAATTTATTATTTTAATGAAATTTGTGTAAAACATAATGATTTGATAGAGAATAAGTACCCCCCCTAAAAATAAATTAAAAGAAATTAAATTTCAAAACAAAACATTTAAGAGTTGAAATAAACACATACACAAGAAAAAATAAAAGATAATGAGTTTTAATAACAATGTATGTAAAATCGATGAGCAGGATATTCAAGAAATGGATAACATAAAAATACAATGTTAAATATTCACTAAATTTATTTGCAAATCCTCAGTTTTCCAAAAGATCTTTCAAATTCCATCCGATTCAAACTCCATCTATAGGCATGGAAAGTGAATATATTAATCTCTTTACCATAAAAATAAAACTAGTATTATTATTACAGTCAGCTCATTGATGCTTATCAGATTAATAAAATTAAAACTTTTATCCACTTTAATGTCAGTAATGTAAATATCCATTGACTGGCCATTACTGGTAGATAATAAGATCTGAATGACAAATAAATCCTAAGTATATGACCTGGAAAATATTCATGCAGACCAAACTCAAATCTCAAGTTATAGAACAATGTTTTGTAGATATATTAATGTTTTATTTATATCATGATATCTTTTTATATTAGTAATAAAATGTATCTGATAGTATATTTAAAGTTATAGTTTATACGTTTTAACTAATTTCTTTATTTAAAAAAAAAATTGATGTCATATTCCCAAATAGGTTTGTTTAAATGTGTTCGGAAGTGTAATAAATCACGAAGATAAATTACAATTCCAGTAATAGTTGGCTTGCTTTATTTTATAGATTTTCTTTTCTTTTTGTCTGAACCATTTTACTGTTATCACAGCTATGGTGTTATGTTGGTTGTGCGTTTATTTTCAATTAAAATATGTTGTTCTTCATCAGTTCCGCTTCACCCAATAAATCTTTCACTCAATTTGTGATATAAAAAAGAGATCTCGATTGAGATAGAAAGCTGAGGGGGAGGGATGCGCCTTTAGTATTTGTTTTTTTTTTTTGTTCTTCACACATTGTTATTTTCTCTTTGATTCCAGTTTGATTTTTTTTTTTAATTTGACAGTTTTTGTAATTTGCCAAATTTATGTTCTCTTTCACCACAAATTGTTATTTAGTTAGGAGAAATTTTCATTTTTTTTTTTTTTTAAATTAATAGGTTTATTCTGTTTGTGTATCCTGTTAATAGGTGCTTGATAAAATACTAGTAGCCATTAGTTCTCATTGGCTGGTTAGGAAAGGAAAAACTAGGTGCTTAATTAATTAATTAATTTCTTTTTTCCTGTAGTTTTTGTTTTACATATTATATGTATATGAAAACTTCATAATCAATAACTGTACAAAGGGTATAATAATAATATGCCGACTCACATATACTGTTGTTAAAGACAAGTATGAAATCGTTAATATAACTCTTATTCTTTAGGCTATGATTAATTTGCAAAGTTTAATTGATCAAGATTTTTGATAAGAAATATAACTTTTTTGATTTATATAATATATACACATACATATATAAGTAATATTCTTCTTAGTTTCTTCATTTATATGTACATAACACATATATTTTATTTATAGATACACACACACACATAATGTATTTGAATGCATGATAAGAATAAATATGTATTTACACACATATATAATAAAACACTGGAATTAACTTTACAATTTTCAATGTACATAAAGTATGAAAAGTTTTTTTATATAGTAACTTTAATGTTATATGATATTAATGAGATTTTTTGATGTTTGTTTTTTTTTTTTAATTCGAACTACAAATTAGTACTCAGTTTAAGCTGGCTATAACATTTATTTATTTATTACTATATTGAAAGTTGTAGGATTATTTCCAATTAATATTTGTTTGATATTACATACATGTATAAAATAAAACACTGGAATTAATTCTACAATTGTCAATATATCAATAAACAAATAATGTAATTGTGTAAATATGTATAATAATTATACAAATATTACCTTTTTATGGATATAATTACACTATAATCAAACTTCATGTTTCAAGATGTGTTTTTAATAATTATGTATGCACATACACTCACATTTGTATATGCACAGAAAATTTTAAAGATATGATTAAAAGGACAAATTGAATAAATTAGATTATTAATTTTTATTCATTAATTAGAGTAGAGATTATCCAATATACAAATAGGGATTGGTTTTTATCAGCTTTTAACACCTTGTGGGGGGATGTAATCATAAACATATGACCAAAGATTATGAAAAAGATCTATATCTGTAGTGTAATTTTCACTACACCACTCTCATACATGCTAGGGACTGATTTTTACCCATTTTTAACACCCTGTGGAGGGATGTAATCATAGATCTTTTTCACATCTTTGGTTATATGTTTATTATTGCATTCCTCCACAAGGTATTAAAAGCAGATAGAAACAGTCTCTATCTCGTATGAGAGTGGTGTAGTGAAAATTATTGAATAGATTAGAATCTATTTTTGTTTCTGATAGTTGTTATAACATGTGTTCTACATGAATTTGGATGATCTAACCTGTTTGATAAGTTAAATAGGTTAACACATGAAAAAACTCATTGATAAGAAATAAGAAAATGCAAAATAAATAACAGGTATATATTTTTTTGTCTAAAATTGACAAATATTTGAATATTACTAATTCCAAAATGAAAATCTGACTTTTTTAGCATTTTTAAAATAGTGATGAATCCTTTACCTTTAATGGTTTTAATGCAGTGATAATTTTTTATTATTGTTGGGATAAGAACTGATCTTTTAGTGCCAATTTACCAAGTGAGACGTCTTTCAATTCTTATCCCCATAGTAAATGGGAAAAAAAAAAACAAATGATTTTCATTTTGAAATTTTTAATAAACAAATATTTATTAATTTTATTCCTTACAATATAATTTAATGTCATTCAAATTGTTTATTTATTATTTTGTATTTTCATATTCATTTATGGATTAATTCCCCTCCCTTCTATAAATTCTGCTATGGTATCATCCAAACTCGAATAGAACTCATGCTATAAGAGTATCTTACAAATATAATTTAGTATTCTATTTCCGCATTTGATTTATCTTTGAACCCATTCATATGTATTGATTAAGAATTTTATTGTTTGGTCTTGATTTATGAGAAGATTCTTATTGACAAAACCAATTAGTTGTTCAAAAAGGCGTTCAAATGTATATTGTTTGAAGACAAATATTTGCATCTGATTTGACATATAGCATTTAAATTTTATTAATTACATGGTGGTGAATCCAGGAAAAAGTCTTGTATTTGTAAAATTTGTTTTTTTTAGCCTGTATTTTTTCTGAATTGTTTAAGCATTCATAGATTTATTATCCCCATTGACTACTGTTAAATATCATTTAAATATATTATTGTGAATGATGAGCTTAATACATTGTCTTTTACAAAATATGGAGTGATCGTTTAAAACTTGTAGTTTCAGTATCACAATCCAGACTAATGTGAATGTGTATATATATTACTAGACATAAATACCAAAACATTGTAGTTGAGTTTAGTGTTTACTTTAAAATTTCTTTTATGCACCAACCCATTTTAGGTTTTGATTTAAGCTTTATTTATTCAACAAGTTTACATCCTAGTAACTGAAGAAATATATTTCAGACTAAATTAAAGTATGGCAATGGTTAGGATATGTATTCATTGTTTTAAAAAAAAAAAAATGAACTAGTGGATAAAAAACAAGAAATCTTATTGGTATGATGGAAGTTATGCACAAATAGTTTATCAGATTATAGTAGGCGGGGGGGGGGGGGTGAATAAATTGCAAGTAGATAGTTAAATTCACAGAATATGATTCTGCAAAGTGTTTGCTTAGACAGTTGTTGATACTATAATCTTGAAGATTCAGATTATAGTAAAATGGTATTGTGATTACAAAAAGATTAAAATATAATCATATGATTAAATGAATGACTAAATATTTTTTAAAGAAACTGGATTAAACTTGGAACAACTTTCATCCTGCAAATAATGGGTGTTGATTTTTAGATCTTCATTATAGTAAATAAGTAGACCAACATCTTAATCATGGATATTTCCTCTCTCCACCTCATTTTTTTCAGGTTAAAATAGGTTCAAAAAAAATGTTTTAGAAGAAAAAGTAATATATTTCTTCAATAAATATTGAATTTATACAGACATTAATCAATTGAAAAAAAAAAAAAAAGACAAATTATTTATTGCAAATAAGAGATAGTTGTATAAATTCGGATATCAGTATGAATTTTAAAATGTTACTTAAGAATTGTATCTTCTGTAATTCATCATCACCCATTTTCATCACAAGAAAAATGAAGTCTAATAATTATATTTGAAAAGTGGGGAAGGGCATATCTAGTGAACACATTAAAATGCCTACTTTACCTAGATTTGCAAACATGTCTCTCATTTATTTCTCTACTGTCTTTTCTAATTATCTTACTTTTTACTAATCACTTCTGTTGATTTAATATCTATAATTTTTTTATTAAATTGTATCATAGGTATAAATATGTGTGTTAAAATATACAATATATTATATGAGATGTGCTATCCATAATTGTTACTGTCTGTATGAAGATTTTGATCAAATGATGTGTGTGTGTATATATATATGATGGTTCTATTGTAATGTTCAGAAAAATTGAAGAAAAATGTAACCTTAAATCGGGTCAATGCATTCCATCATTACAATAATGTATGTCTGATTCATCTGGAAAAAAAAAAGTGCTGCCTGTATGGTAGTCAGAAATTGATGTTGTCTTGATAATGAAAACAAAAAGATAAATGATGATCTTCCATAATCCCTGTACTTGTCTGTTTTTCAGTGGTAGTATTTTTTAACGTTTTATAATCATAGTTTTTTCCAAAGTTTATATTTTATTTAATTTATAATTTCTGTCCATTGTTTTTTATATGATTGTAGAAAATAAAGAATAACTACAGGAATATAACAGAAATAATATTTCTAACATTTTTCAGTTTCAAGGCCAAAAAAATGTAAGAAAAGAAATATATTATGGGAAAAAGATTTTTACTGTGCAATCAAAATTTTTCATTCGGACTTAGAAATTAGAACTTAGAATACTGATTTCAATATTATCAGCTTAATGATTTGTTTTTTTAATATTTAGTTGTCATATAAAAACCCAAGATTTTGGGGTATTTTTTTTTTACTCAATTTTATTTTGTTTACTTATATAAGTCAATCAATCACTCATTCAGTTCAGTTCTTTTGATACGAAGAATTGTGAATCAATTTTTAGCTGAACTTTATGCAATCAATCACTTTTAATATTACTGACTGATTTACACAGAATCTGAAATGAATTATAAGTGCAAATCCAGATTAGGAAATACCGCATACTTAAATCTTTACTTAATTTTAATTTTCCATGTAATAAACATTAAATTTTCTTATACAATAATTTTTCATATTATAAAAAATCTCCCATTAATGAAATACCCCAAACTCAGATTTATGTAAGCATCAAATGTCTTTGAATGATCAATTCTTTTTGATGACAAATTAACTTATCTAAAATCTACTTATTATATCACATTACAAAAAAATCAAGTCATATATTGTAAAAGTATTACACAAATTAATAATAATAATAAAACAGTTTTGTTTGTGTAAAATAAATAAATAAATATATTTATTTTAAATAAAATGGAAAAATTATATGATTAGTTGTTCAGAAAATTGTGATTTTCAAACTCCCAAATGGAAGACTGAGCCCAATATTTAATTCAATTGATTAATCGGTTTTTATTTATTTAATTAATTAATTGGTCCAGAAAGTTTTACCTTGGAGTCTACCATTCTACCACTGCTTAAATTGTACCTAGTTTGATTTTAGTTGATTTTATATCAAATCTGCATCGTTTTTTTCTGTCAATAATAATATTTTATATTGCAAAGTTTATTGGGATTTTTATTTTTATTGTTTACTTAAATAAATTTAAATAAAACCATAGTAATTAATGTTAAGAAACAATGTGGATTGCCAATTCCTCAACAAGCTTTGTGTTAAATGCTTAGCCAGAGCAACCCCCCCTCCTCCCAAACCCCTGACCATGGTTTCGTGCTTTGGCACTCTTCAGAGAGGTGACAAGCTTAAGAGAATAGGGTCATGTGATCTATGACTTATTTTGACTAATTAATGTTAAGATTTTAAATAGTTTTGCAATTTTGTGCTAAACACATAATTATTTATAATAACATTATTATCCCAGGATTTCATTATCATATTAATAATTATCCTCTGCAGTTTAATGGTGTGATAGAGTATCAGACTTGAGAATTGTGCGATTTAATGTAGTGGTTAGAATAGAAGACTTAAATTCAAAATCGATGATTTGCAATTCTAATTCTGTCATTTCCAGTGCCAACATTTTTTTTTTTAATTCTTAAGCAATAAACCATTTATTTATTTTAATTTAATAGACAACCGTTTGCTGAGCCACGCCATTTGTTGAATTATGTTGTTGTTTTTTTATATAATAAAGATGTTTTCTGTCTATCCATCTATCTAAATATCTCTAGATTAAATTCTGCATGTATTATGATGCTCAATAGTCATGTAACCTCCTGAGTAATTAAACAATTATGTTTTTAGTGTTATTATATTATTATTTATTATGAATATATTATAACGATCGAAATGAAAGTGAAGATCGAATCTAACCGCAAAAACAATATCTGCACTACAAGGGCGCCATCTAGGCATTTGAGCCTAGAAAAATTTATAAAGTAGGCAGATACGCGCTGTTAAGATTCCACTTTCTTTAAATATTCCGACCGTTAGCCCAAGTCACTAGCTCAGCGGAGACGCAGAGATAAAAATCTATAAATTTTTATATCTTAAATATAAAAGAATATAAGCCACTGCCAGAAATTAACACATAAAAATATTTATTTACGCACATATAAAATAATATTTAAATTTTGAGGAATAAATTTAACGTTTATATTTTTTATATTGATCTTTAATTCTAAATTTAAGTAGATTGCAAATAATGAGTTTACTATTTATTTAGAGGGTCGAGTATGAATGGACTACATAGGTCTGCATTTGAAAAGAAAATATTCTTCCCTGATTTAACCTTAGGCAACAAATTTCGCAATCAACTGGTGCCCATCCATCTAATACATTCATGTATTCAATGTAGCATGATACTACAACACAAAATACTATATTGTCAGGAATGTACATCTGAACAATAAGTAGAAATAGAGAAGAGATTGACTCTCCACCAACAGGAATGTGACATCTGTTGGCAAGTAGATCAATAAACAAAAAACTCCATAGAAATGGACTGCGGTCTTCTGCCGACTTACAAACCCATCCATAGGCAAACAGAGGGTGTGTGGCGTATATCTATAATCCTGCCCGTAGCGGACCTCATACTACATCTACTAATTACACAAATATATCCAATCCATTGAACCAATTCAACTACGAAATGAATAACCTAAGATTACCCTCCCTTAATATAACTTTACAAACTATATAGCCATTCACGCCCGACTTAATTTTAACATTTAAATACGTTCGCACAGATATGTTTAAAAATGTTGGGTATAGATCGATTACATAGATTCCACGGTCAAAAACATTTCAAAATAAACATAAACGATCAAAATACAAAATTATTGATACCGACAATCGCAGAGGGAAACTTATAAGTAACCCAATAGTATTCACCATAAGATACTTGCGTTGTCACCAATAACTTAAAAGACATCCGAATAAATACATTTTAGATACTCACCGTAAGGTATCATTATTTATCGAATGTCTATATATTTTGATCAAATATGAAAACCAAAATATAATTAACCGCAAACGAATCCATGCAAGCGTCTATAAACAACTTAAATTTCATACATTTAAATAATCTTTACAATAAGGAAAAAAAAAATGGAAATGATGTTTATCAATCGGGAAACATATAAAATTAAACATTATTAATTTGATTTAAAAACTTAAAAGTCAGATAGAAGTTCATAAGCTTGAACGAAAGTTCTTAGTTATTTTTTTAAATTTAGAGTTCATGTCAATATAGCTTACGATAGAAGAGTCCAGGCCTCTGCTTTCAATTCCCGTTGGCAATTCCCACAGCATCTCCATTGGAAGAAAATGTTCTGGAGGTAGCATTAGCTGGTTCCATTCTGGTATCACAGTCTTTTCATTTTATTTTATTTTAAACAAACAAAAAAATGAGAGAGAACGGCAAGTGCGTCTTACCGTTGTCATCAAATCAAGTTGGAAAAACTGACTGGAACTCAATATTTTTTTTTTTATAGTCCTCCTATGGATTCCATGAACAAAAACATCACTGTTCTGTTTATTCGTTATGGTCCGGGCCTTTATTTGCTTCCATTGGTCAAGCTAAAATCTCTTTCTTCTCTTATCTAACTTTTCATCTGACTTTTTAATTAAACAGCTTTTAGATAATTAATAAACAATCATTTCCATTTACAGATTACAGGAATTAATTAATACGTGTTTTTATTTTAACTTACGTTATTTTTTTATTAAAATATTTTTATATTTCAACCTTGTATTTTTTTATTAAAAAAAAATACGTTCAAATACTTTTTTTTTTTTGTTTATGAAAAAAATATTTTTAAAGTTTAGCATCTGTGCGAATATATACGTTTAACAATATTTTAATTTTAGCATTTAGTTTTTTACTTTTATTTGCGAACTTTTATTAAGTTTTTATTTTAAATTAATGTAACGACATATTTATATATCGTTACATATCAGTAAACTTCCTCAAAAAACAAAAACATTAAAAAAAAAAAAAAGAATTTACTTAGTGTTAGTAATTACGTTACACAAATTGATTATATATGAAAATTTCAAAAGGACAAAACTTTTTTTTTTTTTTTTACAAGACAAAACTAATTACACACAAATATAATGATTAAAAAAAAATGTTGACTGTTGATTCCTTATTACCAGCTAAATTTCTGCCCCCTCCCTTCCAAGTTTCTTTTCTTCAACTTTTAAGTATTATTTAGGCAAGTTAAACGATTAGATTTTAAACAAGACTTTTTTTTTTAAAAAAAATTTATGATTTATATTTATTAATTACGTTTTATTTATTACTTTTTATTCCTCATATTTCTCTCTACATATGCGCAATTTTTCTTACTGGCAGCACTTTTTAAACAAAACTTCAAACTGCAACTCCATGTCAATACAACAAATATATTTATACAATTTCAGCAAAAAATTTACGGGCATGATTCACTTTTAAAATTCTCAGGGTCAATCTCTGAGGTAAGGCCCCACGTTGGGCGCCAATTATAACGATCGAAATGAAAGTGAAGATCGAATCTAACCGCAAAAACAATATCTGCACTACAAGGGCGCCATCTAGGCATTTGAGCCTAGAAAAATTTATAAAGTAGGCAGATACGCGCTGTTAAGATTCCACTTTCTTTAAATATTCCGACCGTTAGCCCAAGTCACTAGCTCAGCGGAGACGCAGAGATAAAAATCTATAAATTTTTATATCTTAAATATAAAAGAATATAAGCCACTGCCAGAAATTAACACATAAAAATATTTATTTACGCACATATAAAATAATATTTAAATTTTGAGGAATAAATTTAACGTTTATATTTTTTATATTGATCTTTAATTCTAAATTTAAGTAGATTGCAAATAATGAGTTTACTATTTATTTAGAGGGTCGAGTATGAATGGACTACATAGGTCTGCATTTGAAAAGAAAATATTCTTCCCTGATTTAACCTTAGGCAACAAATTTCGCAATCAACTGGCGCCAATCCATCTGATACATTCATGTATTCAATGTAGCATGATACTACAACACAAAATACTATATTGTCAGGAATGTACATCTGAACAATAAGTAGAAATAGAGAAGAGATTGACTCTCCACCAACAGGAATGTGACATCTGTTGGCAAGTAGATCAATAAACAAAAAACTCCATAGGAATGGACTGCGGTCTTCTGCCGACTTACAAACCCATCCATAGGCAAACAGAGGGTGTGTGGCGTATATCTATAATCCTGCCCGTAGCGGACCTCATACTACATCTACTAATTACACAAATATATCCAATCCATTGAACCAATTCAACTACGAAATGAATAACCTAAGATTACCCTCCCTTAATATAACTTTACAAACTATATAGCCATTCACGCCCGACTTAATTTTAACATTTAAATACGTTCACACAGATATGTTTAAAAATGTTGGGTATAGATCGATTACATAGATTCCACGGTCAAAAACATTTCAAAATAAACATAAACGATCAAAATACAAAATTATTGATACCGACAATCACAGAGGGAAACTTATAAGTAACCCAGTAGTATTCACCATAAGATACTTGCGTTGTCACCAATAACTTAAAAGACATCCGAATAAATACATTTTAGATACTCACCGTAAGGTATCATTATTTATCGAATGTCTATATATTTTGATCAAATATGAAAACCAAAATATAATTAACCGCAAACGAATCCATGCAAGCGTCTATAAACAACTTAAATTTCATACATTTAAATAATCTTTACAATAAGAAAAAAAAAAAAATGGAAATGATGTTTATCAATCGGGAAACATATAAAATTAAACATTATTAATTTGATTTAAAAACTTAAAAGTCAGATAGAAGTTCATAAGCTTGAACGAAAGTTCTTAGTTATTTTTTTAAATTTAGAGTTCATGTCAATATAGCTTACGATAGAAGAGTCCAGGCCTCTGCTTTCTATTCCCGTTGGCAATTCCCACGGCGTCTCCATTGGAAGAAAATGTTCTGGAGGTAGCATTAGCTGGTTCCATTCTGGTATCACAGTCTTTTCATTTTATTTTCTTTTAAACAAACAAAAAAATGAGAGAGAACGGCAAGTGCGTCTTACCGTTGTCATCAAATCAAGTTGGAAAAACTGACTGGAACTCAATATTTTTTTTTTTTTATAGTCCTCCTATGGATTCCATGAACAAAAATGTCACTGTTCTGTTTTTTCGTTATGGTCCGGGCCTTTATTTGCTTCCATTGGTCAAGCTAAAATCTCTTTCTTCTCTTATCTAACTTTTCATCTGACTTTTTAATTAAACAGCTTTTAGATAATTAATAAACAATCATTTCCATTTACAGATTACAGGAATTAATTAATACGTGTTTTTATTTTAACTTACGATATTTTTTTATTAAAATATTTTTATATTTCAACCTTGTATTTTTTTATTAAAAAAAATACGTTCAAATACTTTTTTTTTTTTGTTTATGAAAAAAATATTTTTAAAGTTTAGCATCTGTGCGAATATATACGTTTAACAATATTTTAATTTTAGCGTTTAGTTTTTTACTTTTATTTGCGAACTTTTATTAAGTTTTTATTTTAAATTAATGTAACGACATATTTATATATCGTTACAATATATATATGTCGCAATAATATGGAAACAATGTTATATTTTTTAAAATAAAACATTAAACATATGGCTTTTTAATGAATTAAAGTAATCGTTATTATTTCATTATTACTGATTTTCTTTCACTTCTGCCTTTAAGAGATTTTTTACCTTCATATTTACTCCTGTGACCTTAAAATGAAACAAATTTCCTAAATACAACTTTTATTTGCCATTAAAAAAAAAAAATCGACATATTATTTTTATAAAACAATCAAGTTACAATTAAATGCTTTATTTTTCTATTCAAACATTTATTTGTTTTAATAGCCCTTTTTTGGTGGTCGAGTGGCCAGCACAGCTGCCTTACAAGCAGTTGTCCCGGGTTTGCGGGGTCGCTTTCTGACCGATGCTTTGATACATGAAAAAAAAAAGGAATAATTTTATTGGTAGAGTTATCCCATATTATCATTAACTGAAAATAATTGAGGGAGAGGAAAGTGTAAATAAAAACTAGAGTATATAAATGAAACTAGTGTGTGCAGTTAACTTCAGTAATTTGAATATCAGAAATTGCTTTATTTTATGAGATTAATCAGTAATATTGATAGATAGTAGTACTTTGTTAAATATTTACATTTGACTTTACAAAAATTACATTAGTTTTTTTTTCTTTTTTTATAATTAGAAGAATATGAAGAAGAGTCTGGAAAAGTTGAGTGTTCATCCAGTGAACATAGTCAAATGGCTGTACCAAATCTGGCTATTAGAGAAGAAGAGGAGGAGGAACAAACAAAGCAAGATAATGAAATTAATGAAAATGCCATTGTAGAGGAGGAAGATGATGAGGATGAAGAAGAAGAAGAAAATGAGAGTAAAAGTGACGATGGAACTTTATCTTTCAATGAAAACAAAACTGTGTTCTCTGAAACAATAACGGTAATGTCAGATTCAAACTCTGCAATAGGTCAAGATGATGGAATATCTATAAAGTAGACTAAAAGTATGAGAGCATAATGACGCTCAATTTGAATTTGCTTTAATAATACCAAAGTGAATGACAAGCTCAGGTTTTAAAAAAAAAAAATAATGAATAAATTTGCCATATTTCATACAAATTTTATTTATATCATTGTTTTTCAAAGCAACAACAACAACAAAAAAACAATGGAAGAAATTCTGCTTAAATAATAGTGACGGCTAAAAAAAAAATAATATTTTTTTTTTATGTATAAATCCCCACATCTAAAGACTTTTTTTTTGTTTTGCATGTTATTTTTATGATTTGATTTTTTTTTACTATTATGTAGTTATTTACAGATTTTGCATTGTTTGTTTGTTTTAATATAGTACAAATGTTTGTAAATTGTACTATTTTTAATAATCGACAAATTTAGGGTTGCTGAATTTTATTGTTTTAAATTCATTGAATATCGAGCATTTTAATCTTAGTGTTTGATGATTATTATTACATATTATATTATCAGTAAAGTAATGCAATGTTAAAATTTTTGGATTATGGCTTATATAGAAAATATAATGCAATATTGCTAATTTGGCACTTGTGGGTCTGCAGTCTTCCCCAGCTAACAATTTTGATGAATTAACTGAACATAAAATAATATTTGAACAATATATCTCTTATTCTTTCATTATAAAGTCCTTATATTTTTTAACCCTGCTGAAAATATAAATAAGTATTACTTTTAATACTAAATTTTAATTTTATATCAGTGAAGAATCTTTAAAGAGTAATAGATCCCCCCTCCCTCATATTTAATTTTTACATATTTTTAAACATTTTTATATCATAATAATAAAAGAATGATTTTTACTGATTTTTCTTCTTTCATCTTCTTATTTAAAATGCACAAATCAACTTAGTTTTTTCCCTTCACCATTTATAGCCTTAAATTCTACAATTAAAAAGATCAACTACAGCAAGTCTTTTTTAAAAGTTAGCATTAAAATGGTTTAATTCCATTCTTTTATGGGGGGGGGGGGTGGATAAAATGAGCAATTGGATTAAGCTAAAATAATAATAATGATGCTCATATCAGTTGTATTATTTATGCCTATAATTTATTTGTTATATTGTATTAATTTGTTCTTAATATGTGTGTTCTTACAATTAAAGAAAAATATTATTCAACCATTGCTAAAATAATACAAATGTATAGCTGTAAAAACTCAAAAGATCTCTCATGATTTTACTCACATAGTAGAAGTTATCAGACCATAAGGAGACAGATTAATGATATTCTTTCTGTATATAACCATAATCAATTCTGATTAGATATTGCAGTTATTTATTCTTCATAAATGGAAATAAATAGCAAAAAAAAATATTTATCAATGGAAAGATAATGATATGACAGCAATTACTTCTCTTAATCTTTTAATTTACTTCAAGCATTGGGATATGTAATCTTATTTTATTTCATTGATGACTTTTTAAGTTAATTTATTGAAGAAAAAATAGCATAGAAAAATTGGATCTAATTATAAAATTTATTTACAAGAATAAAAAGATACAATTAATTTAAAATTTAATATGCATCAAATTTACATTTTTGATTTACAAATAATGTCCATCTAATTTTTGATTGGGTGACATTTAGTTCTGAACAATCCCAGCATTCTTAGTTTTTTTGAAACATATTTCCTCAGCTTTTTATCAAAATCAGTGTTGTTTTTTTAAATGTTGTATTTCTAAGTGGGGTTTTATTTATTTTTTTTGCAAATCTTCTAAAATTAATTGAATATTTACCATTATGATTGATATGATCTGTGAAATTTTTTAGATTATAATTAATCTGTTCAGTTTTTTCCCCCCTCAAGAAGCTTAAACATCGTTACTGCACAATCCATTTCAATGAATTCATTTTTCTTTTTCCCTTCTGAAAGTCAGTAATTTCAGTACAAAATATCTGCTATTATAATTGATAAGTTGAATACCTATTCTAAAGAGTATAAATTGCTATCATAATCACAACAGAAGCATTAATTACATTTGTGATTATTAATATGGTAATCTATAAAGTAAATATAATGTTTGATTTCTTTTAATTATTATTTCAATTAAAATTTTTTATAATGTCTGACTAATTTTAAGGTACGTGTTTGAGAATATATACATTCACCCGTGTACTGTATATATGAGTACATACATAAGTATCTCCATAATTTTTTTTTTCTCGTATTCTACTCTGATATGATTAAGACGATATGATTAAAATTCTTTTTCTGAAACAGTAGATGCATCCAAATCAGCCGTAGACAACCTGCAGCCTTTTATGACTTTTTGTATTGTGGACTTAATGATTATACTACTTATTGTAAAAAAATTATATGAAATGTCTTTTTTTAATATTATGCCTAATTTATATATAATAAGCAACATCTTATGAGGCCTAACTACTTGAAAAAATTGCATATGTCTAATCTAAATAATGTAAAATAATTAGTATAATTTATGCCATTTTTAATACTAACATGCAAAAAAAATGTTGTGTTGATAGGGCAGCAAATAATGGCTGTCACCAATGTTGGTAATGGTAGTATCCATTGTCTGGTTATCCCATCTGTCTTTGGGCAGAGAATTTAACTATTACAGTACTTACTGTATTTTATAAATTGTAGGCGGATATACAAATATATATGGACTTTCTGCTACATATATGTAAATAAGTGATCAGAGTAAAGTTCATTTTGGTAACTTTATTTTCATCTAATTCAGGTCTACAAAATAGAATTTGTGATTTCATTGTTGAAGTAAAGTTAGAAGCAGAAAATATTTATTCAATATTAAGTTTTAATTGACATCGTAGTAATAGATTATTTATATTCATTTTGTGAATTATTTAAAGATCACTGGTGCTATTTGTTTTATATTTTGCTCTGTTGAAGAGGTTTCTTCTGTACAGTTATATATACATATATATTTGTATCTTTGCATCTTATGATATTGGAATCAGCATTTTATAAAAATGATTCTTGAATTCATAATGGCGCAATAATTTGTATTACAGGTTATAGAAAGCAATGGCAAACTACCATTGATGACTTTACCAGCTAATTCTTTGAAGTAACAAATCTGATTTCCAAAAAATAAGAATTATTCATAAGGAATCTATATATCATTCAAACTTAAAAAATTTGATTTGCACAAAATGACAAGTAAAATTGTCTTAGTTTTTTAAAATTTCTTATTCACTTAAAAAAGGGGAGAAGGGTGGGACTTAAGTTCACTTGACAAAATAGTATAAGAAATGAGGATGATAACATAGTAACAAAAATAATTTCATATTCTGAAATTGTTGTTTTGATTTTTTTCTACAATACAGGATTAAGCATTGGGGAATCGTAAAATAAAACATTAAACTTAGACAGTTTTACTTTCTTTTGGTTTCAACCATATATTTTTAATTGTTTAGTATCCAAACTTATGTGCATTCTATAATGCTGATATTTCTTATGAATCACCCTGTTCTCATACCCTGTGTGTGTAATGTGTATATATATATATTTATGTGTGTATACTTATACACACTTTTTTTTTTCAAACTAAACTATATGTATATGGGTTTATATACAGTTATCACTGTATACATGGTTATATGCATACATACATATATGTGTAAAAAAGTACTAGTTGGATACAGGTATATATTTTTTTGCCTAAACGTATATATGTGTATATATTATCTAGCGTTCAGTATTTGCTCTAAAAGTTTTTTTTTAATGCTAGCTTATATCTAGTCAATTTATATTTTTTAGTACTGTATTAACCTTAGTCTAATATGGATTATTACTTGAGCTTTTAAATTTCTATTTTAAAAACTAAGAAATTCATTTCATCGCAGTGAAATTATTAATTTATATATAAATATGTAATTAACAAAAAAACTTTTTTTTTTGCCAATTTGCCATCAAAATTTAATAGTAATATTTTTATTATTATTATTCTTTCAGAATTTATAATTCTAAAAAAATGATTGAAGAGAAATAATTGCATTGTATGTATATATATATTGCAATCAGGGTTAATATTTGTTGACATTGCAAACATATACACACTTTGAATATATGTATGCGTACATACACATACTATAACAAACATGCATGTTGCTTTTTGAATTATAATATGCAACATATACTATTCATATGTTGTAAATATTAATTCTTATTAAGCGCAATGTCAGCGCGTAATACTTAAATAAGACTAAAACCTTAGTACATGCGCCTTGAGTGCTTAATTTATTACAAGAGAGACCTTATCTTTATATTTATAAAGTCGAATCTTGCGTTTAGATTTGTAGAGGTCTTTCTTGTAATAAATTAAGCATTCAAGGCGCATGTACTAAGGTTTTAGCCTTACTTAAGTATCCATATCTTGTTTATATTTATATTTTTTGACATAAATTTTATCAAATACATTGATTATTTTATCTTTTTTTTTTTTTTAAAGATGTTATATGTGTGGGCCATAATTAAAAAAACAAATTTTAATTTATTATACTTTTGAAATGACAAAATAAGATGCTGGTATATGTGAACATGATTTGGGAAAAACTCTCTTTTTCACTTGTAAGACTTCAAATTTAATCCTTTAATTTCATAATTCAATTGCCAATACCCCATTTTACTTTTAGGGGTATACTTGTTTAAGAGTTGTTGTTTTTTTATTACGATATTGTAACTCTAATAGATTGTGCCTTATGTATTTATAATAATTGTTATAATGTTAATATATATATATATAGCCATCATATCATTTTTTGTTCATTAAAATATATATGTATTTGATTCAGCTTATTTCTTGTGCCAGACTTCTCTAAAATGATATTCAGATTATTGATGTTCTGTTTATATTTGTTATACATATATATATGAGAAAATATTTTAACCTTTATGAAATAATGTAAAATTATATTACAAAAGACTATGGACAATTAACGGTTAGTATATATACACATACACACAAGAAATTTGTGCTTTTTTAAAAGATATATCAAAATATATCCTGATTATATCCTGACTGTAATTTCTTAATTGTTAAATTAGTCATCTGAATATTATCTTGTATTTAGTGCATTTTTCATGTTTTAAATATCTTTTCTGCTGGATATTTTTTTATTATTTTGCGACACTGGTATATAATATAGTTAATCTTTATTATTTATTTGTTAATTGAAATGCTCCTGATTGCCAAAGAATTTCTCAGTTTTAGTAAAAGACATCATATTTTTTTCTTATATTCTAAATTATTTATGATTGCGAAAGTCATTATTACTTTCTTTTTAATTTTTACATTTGCGTAATGTACTTATTAAAGGCTGCTCAAAAAATAAGATAAATTGATTTGAAAGTTTTCTTGTGAATTTAAATATATTTTCTAAAAAAGAAAAAAGATATATACGATATTTTTTGTAATAAACCTTAAATAAATAAAAGATGCAGTTTTCTACCAAAGTCATTGTTTTTATTATTGTTATTAGCTGTCTATCTCTTTTTTTATTACTTTTTTCCAACTGCACTATATTCCTATTTACAGATTTTGTTAGTAACCTATTGAAAATAAGCTTTGTTCAACAAGATTATTCATAAAAAAGAAAGGATAATTGTTAAAGTAATCTAACGAAAAATAATCCAATTTGTATTAGATTCGAATGGTATTTTTTAACCAACACCTTTACATTAAAACATATGTACATAATACAGTACAGAACATTCAAAAATATCCTTAATACTGTATTAAGTTTAGAATTGAAAATGAGAACTCTGATGTTTCCAAATGCAGATTATACTGTGATAAGTTAATCTTTAATGAAAGATGTGTTTTATCTGATGTACTATATCAGTTAACTATTTATATATTTTTTAATAACTTTCTGCTAAATATTTATCAACTTTTTTTATTATATATATATGTTTGTAATGATAAGCATTAAATCGTTTGCTTGAAGTCAACTAAAATAATTCATAAATAGGAAATTATGAGTATGGAGTGACACTGAATCTTTGTTATCAATAATTTGCTAACTGCCATATTAATATTTAGAACTGTATCATCATTATTTCACACTTCTATTTTTATTTTGTATGTATAATCGTATATATATATGAGGGAGTAGCCAAAAGAAAATGGAATTGCTTTCTGTAGAAAAAGGAGTTTGTAGTATAAGTTTCTGCCATTAGATGAATGTTCATAAAACTCTTCTGAGTCAGAATCCATCCAACAATGTTGGGAAAGATTATATTTGATTCCAATGATTATTTTTCCAACTTTTTCACTCTTCTTGCTTATATTGTTATAGCTGATTCTCATGAATAAGGAAATTGTCATGAATAAACCACAAGTTTACAACCAGAGAGGTGATTGCCTAGCTGCTTTGAAGGAACACTTGGAAGCTATAATTATGATCTAAAAATAAAACAGCAATACTGCCAGTGGAAAACTTCTATGCACTATTCATTCCAAAAAAGCATGACAAGTGAAATCAAATGTGAGAACTATGTTTTATTTACTTATTTGCTGTGACAGGGATTGTATATTTAGACTTTGTGCCCCAGAATCAAGCAAGGTTCATATTTGGAAGTTTAAAAATATTGTATCTTCATTTTGGTAAACAGGTGACTAGTTCTTCAATCTTATTAATGAATCTGTCTATACAGCACTAAGTATTAGGCAATTTTTGATCAAAAATAGCACCACTCCCTTGCTTTATTCTCCATATCCATAAGATCTCCCATGTGACTTTTTTTTTACTTCCTCGGATGAAATGACCTGAAAGGAAAATATTTTCCTGATGTTGAAGAGGTCAAACAAAAAATAGCAGAAGTACTAAAAAACATTTGAAGTGACGAAAGTTTCAAAATAGGCAGATAAATGTGTTTTTTCTATAAATGAATTCCAGTTTCTTTGGGGTATTCTCTCATATACACATATGAATAAACAAAACGAAATACAATTGTCCAGTTAACTATTTCAATCAGGAGGTTGATTTTCATCAGAAAATACAACTAAATTATTTTATATAAAAATTAAACATTAAAAATTAATTCCATATTTGATAAACAAAAAGTTCTTATAAGTTAATAACCTTTTTTTATACAGAATGGATTGAAGTAATCAACTCCTAATTTGTTATTATAAATAGCTTTAGTTTTGCCAAAAAAAATCTTAATTACAATGGAGCCACAATATATACTATATTTTTTTCCAACCCACCTTGCATAAATCATATGTCACATATAATACCTAATGTTTTATTAACATGCTTTGTAGTACAGTGAGTATTATTTATTGTACTGCAAGTATATAGGCCTTAAAGGAACTGAGCAGGGCAGATTCCTAATGTCCACACCATACGTTCTCGCCGTTGCAGCTGTTATTACTATGTGATTATTCATATAGTATACGAACATGGATGGGCTGCTCACCAACACACATTAGCCAGTGTAATGAGTTTATTGGCTTTTTATCTCCAAGTTTAAGAATATTTTTTCCAATATATACAATCATGACAGACAAAAATAAATCATGGCCCTTATTCCCAGAAGACTATAAAGTCACAAACCAACACAGCGGTTGGTGGCCAAAGGCAGAGGATGCTAAGAATCCCCGATTGTGGACCCAGGCTGCCATTTGATGATGACTTTTTATTTAGGTACTTACAACTGCAGATCACTTTCAAGTGAAGGAAGATCGCAAGAGTTAGAAGAAGAATTGTCTTATGTTGAATGGGACATTATTGGACTTTGTGAAGTTAGAAGAAAAGGTGAAGAAACAATCAATTTAAAAAGTGGACATATACTCTACTATAAAGGCACAAATATTGGAAATACGAATGGAGTAGGATTCATTATAAATAAAAAATGGAAGAATATGGAGATTGATGGTGTATCGGATAGAGTGACAAGATTAGTTTTACAACTTAATAGCAGATACCAAATGCAGATAATTCAGATTTATGCCCCAACAAGTTATCATGGTGATGAAGTATAGAAGATTTTTATATGGATGTACAAAAGGCTTTTGATCAGAGTAAACAACATTTTAAAATTGTTATGGGTGACTAATGCTAGAATTGGTAAACAAATGAAAGATGAAAATGCTGTAGGTAATTTTGGTTATGGTAATAGAAATGAGAGAGGACATAGACTCGTGGAGTTTGCAGAAAAAGAAAAACTTTATATTATGAATTCTTTTTTTGAGAAAAATGTTAAAAGGAAATGGACATGGAAGCATTCAAATGAAGGTACAGCAGAATTGGATTATATTTTGACTAACAGAAAATAAATATTTCAAGATTATAATGTTCTTAATAAATTTAACACAGGAAGTGATAATTGATTAGTAAGATATAAGTTACATGTTAATGCAAAACTAGAGAGACAAAAATTATTAAGAAAAACAATATTTACAGTTGATATTCCTAATCTTCAGAAGCATTCTAATGAATTTAAATTAGAACTTGCAAATTGGTTTCAAGTATTAGTAGATTTTGAACATGATTCAGATTTGAATTTTTCTAAAACTGATACACTTTTAAAAACTGCAACAAAGATAGCTGGTAGAAAAAAGCAGCAATTAACCAATAAAATTTCTACTGGGTCTAGAGAATTTATAAAGAAAAGAAGGAATATGAGGATATACAACAATGATGCATTAAAGAAGATTGAATATCTCGAATTTTGTAAAATGATGCAGAAAAGAGTTGAAAATGATATAAGAAAGTATAAATGGGAACTAGCAAGGAAAGCTGTAGAAGAGAATAAAAGTCTAAAGAGTGTAAAACAACATTTTGGTATTGGTAGGAAATTTATATCTGCAATAAGAAAAAAAATGGCATTATTACTAAAAAGAGAGATGACATCATGAAATGTGTAGAAGACTTCTATCTAGAATTATATAGTAATAAAGAACAAGTGCCTCCTATACCTATTATATCTTCCGAATTGCCCAGAATTTTGAATGAGGAAGTGAGACATGCAATTAAATTTATGAAGAAAGGGAAGGCTCCAGGTAATGATGGAATTATAATTGATATATTAAAAGAAGCAGGTGAAGAATTAGAAATTTTTTTAGCAAAGTTATATACCAAATGTCTAAATGATAAAGATGTACTAGATGATTGGAAGAATGCAGTATTAATATTTAAAAAAGGTGATGAAGATATTAGAAATTACAAACTTATCAGTTTTATACAAAATTTTTATTAAGATAATTACAACTCGTCTACAGAAAACACTGAATTTCCACCAACCAAGAAAACAAACTGGATTTAAAAGTGGTTTTAGTACAGTAGATCATATCCAGGTATTGAGAGAAGTTATAGAAAGGGCAAAGGAATATGAGTTGCATTATGCTTAGGATTTGTAGATTATGAAAAGGCATTTGATTCTATAAACATTTTTTCAGTGATTAAAGCATTTGATCATCAAGGTGTAAATCCATGATATTGTCATATTTTAAAGAATATTTATAAAAATGCAACAGCAACAATTAGATTACATAATGATAGTAGGAAAATCAACATTGAAAAGGGTGTAAGACAGGGTGACTCCATATCTCCAAAACTTTTTACAGCAGTGCTGCAAGAAGTATTTTGTGGATTAAAATGGGAAGCTAAAGGAGTGAAAGTAAATGGAGATTATTTAAGTCATTTAGATTTTGCAGATGATTTAGTTGTTTTTGCAAATAATGCTTTAGAGCTATAGGGAATGTTGCAGGAGTTATCAGATGAAAGTAGGACTAAAAATAAGTGTTAAAAAGACTAAAGTAATGATTAATAGACTTTCTCAAAATATGAAAATAAAGATTGATTATGATGAGTTAGAAGAAGTTAACAGTTACAAATATCTTGGTCAGATTATTAATACAGATGGAAACATAATGGATAGAATTAAACTTGGTTGGAGTGCTTTTGGTTGAAATAACTTGATAAGGAAATATGCCTAGGTGTTTGAAAAGGAAGGTTTTTAATAAATGTGTTTTGCTAGTTCTTACTTATGGATCTGAGACTTGTACAATTAATAGAAGAGCAATACAGAGACTTCAGACCACTCGAAGTATGAAGAGATGCATGTTGGGAGTAACAAGAAGAGATCGAAAACAATGTATGGGTAAGAGAACAAACAGGTGTTACTGACCTCATTGAAAAAAATTAAAAGACAAATGGAGTTGGGCTGGACATATTGCTAGAAGAGATGATAATAGATGGTCAATTGAAATTTTAAACTGGATTCCAAGAGATTGTAAAAGACCCAGAAAGAGACCACATGTGAGATGGATGGATGAAATAAGAAAGTATGCAGGAGTGATGTGGAGAAGAGAAGCTAAAGATGGATTGAACAGAGACCTTCATCCTGCAGTGGGTTGATGATGATGAAGTATATAGTACAGTATTTTTCAACATGTATGTATAATAGGTGTTTTATGCATATAGTGTGCACATATAAATTAAGATTATATATAAAATTTTAAAAAAATGAATAATGTGATTAATAATAAATGTGTTAAATCATTCACAATTGTTTCATCAAAAATAAATACCTGTTATAGACATTTTTTTTTCAAATATTTTTTTTAATTTCAAATTAAAATGTAATAGCAGATTCACCTTCACTCCTTATTTTGATATTTTTAAGACTAGTGGTTTCAGAATCTATACAATCAACCTCTATTTGTGATAAATTGATTGAAATTGTGTGATCCAGATTCTTGACTAAATTCTTCATAGAGACTTAAAGCTTTCTTATGCAATACAGGTACTACAATCAGAATATTCATGTCATTCAACCATAGATTTAAGGCTTTTTCTCCTTTAAGCAAAAATTATTTTTTATTTTAATTACAACTTTAATTACTTCAGGTGCACAAGTGACAGTAACGTGAATCTGTTTATCTTTTTATAATTTCTCTGATTGATGACATTATTTTGAAACATATGGTTGATTTCAGAATATGATTTCTTACTTTTCCTTCTTAAATCTACAATTTTTTTTTTATTTAATGAAAATATTTTACGATTTATTTATTTTTTTAATATATCAATCGTATTACAATGCATTTTACTAAAAATATGCTCATACTACTGTATATAAAACTTTTAGATGTGCTTAGAACTATGCTAATGAATTCTTTTTAAATCACAAAGAAAACAATTTTAAAAATTCCCTTTTGAGATTTAAGAGCATTACATTTAGCAAGAAAAAAAAATTGCTACTTGCCATTCCAAGATTTGTAAAATTTAAAGTTTATGAATTTCTGGTTTTTTTTTTTTTTTTGTTTGGATAGCTTATAATTAAAGACATGTAGACTAAATACTGCCTAGTTTATGGGTGGGCAAATAGTGGCCCAAGAACCACATGTGGCTCGCTAAAAGTTTTTATGCGGCCCGCCAAGACTAAGAAAAATCTACCTTGAACTGAGATTTCCTTCCCATGCGTGACCGAAGATTCGTCTCATATTTTCCACTAGGATGGCCACGTCAATATACATGCACAGGCATAGATATGATGTGCAGTGCTTTTCCAGTTGATCTTGTTAATTCAATTTTGTCTTTGCATTAGCAAATATTATACAGCTCCAACTTTAGTGAAACCATGAACCCTCCGAAAAAATGTAAAATCGGTGATGAATGTCAGGTGTTTAATGAAGAATGGACAAACAAGTATGTCTTTGGTAATACAGGGAATAAAGCAGTGTGTTATTGTGTCATGAAAAAATGTCCACCAACCTTCGCTTCCACAAAGTGGCCCCCTGAGCCAAAACACTTGCCCACCCCTGGCCTAGTTTATGGTTTTACTGTATTTTCTTATCAAAACTTTAATAGTTAATTCATTAAAAAATTATAATGATAATTCACTAATTAAAATGTACAATATACATATTCATGTCTGGGTGGAAATATTGTATTAGGAAACTAAATAATTCAAGGATACATCATATGTGTAAAGTCCTAAATTTATAAAATAAAAAAATCGTTTGTTTTCTTTCTTGTGGAAGAAAGATTCTTTTGTAATGTGACTGCTCTTAAATTATCAACCAAGTAATCTGCTAAATTAAAAATGTTTAGATACCGGTCTGTCTTGATAGTTATTCTAATAGGAAGACTATTTACCAATTCTTCTACATAATGATTCAATCATCTGGATATTCTATTAAATATATTAAGTTTACACCTTTGTAATTGACATAATTGAGGATATTCTATTTAAAATCATTAATCATATTATCTTGGCCCTTTTTATAACAATAATATTTACATGTGAATCATCTTTTATCTCTACATGAAAAACATCCTATTTCTGATACAAATTAGTAAAATTTATTTTGACAAGTCTATTCTTAAGTATTGTTAAGTTTTTGGTATACAATGTTAGGTGTTGTGGAAAAATAGAATTTAGTTAATCTAATTTGTTAAAATATTTCTGCAAAATGTAGTTAATATCGGATAAATTATTATTAAAAGTAAAGTAAGAACTAGTGGTGCAACCTCTTCTAATTGGATACTTTTTTTTAGAAGTTATTTTATCTTGAGTTCTGAAGACGTATTGTCTTATTAAACAGTGCTTTAGGATATCTTATAAATTTATTATGTAATACCTTGTTATTTTGTTGGAGAAATTTTTTATTACTGCAAATTCTCTTAATTCTCAACTATTGATTACAGGGGATATTAGTCTTTAAATAGTTAAGGTAGTTACTATGATATGGTTGTCAGTCAGTTTATTATTATATATACTAAAAAATTTATTGTTGTAAATAATTCAACATCAAGAAAATGGGTTACTATTTTAGACAGTTTCATTGTAAATTGTATATTATTAAAATTATGTAATATAAAGTATGAAATTCCTAATTATTATATGGCTATACTATAAAGATATCTATGCCAGATATAAGATTTAAGCATAGCATTTTTACATATAATTTCAATTAGGCGATAAAAATATTGGCATAATTTGGTAACCATGTTTGTGCCCATTGCAGTATTTTATTTTTGTAGATAATACATAGAATTGGAAATAATTATTTCTTAAGATTAAATTTATTAGTTCAGTAAAAGTTGTAATAGAGTGGTAATCATATTTCCCTATCTTGTAAAGGGGGATTAATAATTTTATCATTATGAGATATATTAATATACAGAAATGTAATACCTAAAGTTACTAAAACAATATTAAATTTAGTAGTTAAAGTTTGATGTTTTTTAAAATGGAAAGAAAAAGTATGATATTTTTAGCATAAAAACAATGATAGTGAAAATGTTTTCTGTAAGGCAACCAATGTTTATTTTAGTATGCCTGCTGGGATAGCCTGATTTTGGGAGAATGTTTCAGATTGGAAAGTATATTTTGAACTAATTTATTTATTGTAGTTTGTGTTATAGATTCATAGAAATTCTTATCATTTAAAAGTAACAGCTTTATGTACTCATTTTTGTTCATAATTATTATTCTTATACCAGCTGCTTTTATAATAATGTTCCTTTTTTTTTTTTTTTTAAGTTTCATAATGTAAATTTTTCATTTAATGTTAAGTTACTTTTAATTTTATTTAATCTGATTGCTTTAATATTTTCATAAACATGATCAATGTATATATCAAATAAAATGTTTCTTTGATATAAAGATTTCCAATTCAGCCATATTTTATTAATGATGTTATGTTTTGTTTCTTAAAAAATTATCTTAAGCCCTGAATTTTAAATTCATTCCTTTGATAATGTGATTGGACTGTTGGACAAAAAGATAAATCATTTAACAATGGGAATTGTGCATTATTCAAGTATTATGTTATATCAAAAAATATAACGTTCAAATGTGTGTTAGATAATAATATATGTAAAAACTTTAATATTTGCGTTGATATTAGAAATACACACACTTATATAATTCAGAAAGCAAAACTATATATAAATCAAAACAAATCAAAAACATAAATGACAAACTTTGTTGATTCTTCTAACATTTTCGAAAGTATGAACAAAAAAGAATCATTTTATGCCATGCCGAAGAAATGGCAAGTTTAAACGTTCTTATCCTGATTAGCATATTTTGCATATTTGCACATCATGGAAAATTAAGAGATTTTGTACTTCTTGAAAATGAAGGTTATACCTTCGAAAACGTTAGAAGAATCAACAAAGTTTGTCATTTATGTTTTTGATTTGATTTATATATAGTTTTGCTTTCCGAATTATATAAATGTGTGTGTATTTCTCATATCAACGCAAATATTAAAGTTTTTACATATATCAACAGATGTGTGTTGATATTCTTAGAGTAATATTTAGATGCATAGATATTTCCAGTGATTGAAATATTATGATTAACACAAACAGAATAATTAGTAGTCATGAATTCTAATTAGATCAATATTATTAGCTAGATTTAATGATAATTCCTACTGCCATTTGATATTTCTGAAGACGATATAAATGATCATTATCCGTATCCAAATCAGTAAGTCTTATTCTAAATGTATATACATTGTATATTAAAATTTTCAAAAAAATTTATACGTTTCAGGGTGATTAATAGTTTATTTTAGAAATCCATTCTGAAATGATAGAAAATCCACATTTTTGAACCAATGAATCATTTTACTATGGAATATTTTTTGATAAAAAATATATATTTTTTTGATCAATCCAATCTTGTAAGTTTTTTATTATTATTATTTATAATTATTAAAATTTATAATGGCTTGTGGCCTTCGTCAGTGAGGAGCCTCAGATCCAAAGGCCACAAGCCAGAAACTAGTCTGGAGGTATTGGATGAGTAAGCACTAGATGGGGATTTTATGCACAAGCCTTCTGATATCCATTAATTACTCTAGCTTGCTGTGTATGGCAATAAGTTTTGCCTGTTTTAACAACAGTTATACACAAGCATAAGAAGTTGTGGTCATGTGATGTTTATTCACTTAGGGATTACCTCTATATTATACTGGTACATATTTATTGTATATTAGAAATGACCTGTTTAACATTGAAACTTTAAATAGTTTGTGCACTTTTTAAAAAAACTCATTTATTAAATTATCATTGCTTAATACTAACCTCTAAATTATATAGTTTCTCTGTTGTAGTTGTTCATGTTGAACATGAGAAATATTACATTTATTATTGTGTTAAATTGCTGAAACAAAACTCATTTTATTTAATATCAAACTGTCATTGTTAAAAAAAATCTTGCTGAGAAATATTAAAAATTAAATTACCTAATGAAAAGTATATGAAAATATTTTTAAATACTGTGGCCTTCTTTATTATCTCTTGTTTTTATTAATTGGTGATTGTTTCTAAATGATATAATGTTGCCATTGACCCAAAATCTCATCTGGCCTTTTTTGTTATCATATAGTACGTTAGTTGGTGATTGATCAAAATTGGAGCAGTCATTAAGTAATATGGTTTGAATCTCCATTTCACAATTTGTTATAGCTTCTGTCCGAATTCCCGTGTTGATCAATCTATAATTCGTAGTAACTTTTTCTGAATGTTCAAATGACAGCCATCGCCCAGTAAAAATCTAAAATTGCCTTTTTTAAAAAAAATTAGAATATAATTTAAAAATATATATTGTGCTGTATATTACTTTAAAAATGACTTAATTAACAGTATAGTTCAATGTTTATTTTGTAACTGATGCAATCTTCGATGAATAATGTTCTATTAATTTTGAAATGTGTATAAATAAGCAAATAATATTACTGCCAAGTTTGAATAATTAAAAACTAAATATATTTATTTGTCAACTTGATGAAAAGATCAATATCGGTCAAAATAAAAAGATTCATGTCTATAATTTGTATTCAAATTCCAGAAAAAAATTATGTACGAATTTTAATTGAATCGCTGATAAAGACTGCATTGCTGAGTGGCAATAAAGTTCTTTCTTCCTTAGTTATAAATCAGTATAATCAAAAATATATAAGCTAATTAAAGGAAATATAAATTTAAAAATGCAATTGTTTATCCACATAGCTGTTTTAATATTTCAACTGGAGAGCTTTTCACCAGAAAATACAGGTAAATGATATTATACAAAAATTAATCGTTATTTTCATATCTGGTAAAGCAAAAAATTCTTATAGATTAATAATCTTTTTTATATAAAGAGATTGGAATAAATATCTTTTATTTGTTTTTTCCAAAAAAAAAATCTTCTAATTAACAAAACTTTTTAAATACTTAATTCATTTTCAATTCTAAGGTTGAAAACGAAAATATCCTCCAAAAAAAAAAACAATTATTTTCTTTTCTAAATTTTAAATAAAATATTTTAATAATTCATTAATTTAAAATGTACAATATTTGTGCAAAAAAATGGTAATAGTATCAATGACCGCACCAGTCACGGTGGCACATTTTTGAGGCAGCCAGTAATGCCTTGCAGTGTGTTATGCTAATTATCTTGCAATTCACACTACTTTCAAGTGGCCTGTTATTACCCTGCAAATGATCAGTATTGAGTCTGCTATTGGATAATGTGTGGTTGGTGTAGATTTGAAGTCAACATAACATTTGAAATGTCATTTAATAAAGTATTATATTACATTTAAATGATGTTCAAAAAATTTTCCAACCATCTCAGTGGTTGTGAAGACTTTGTAATGGTTTAAAAATAGGGAAAGTTTTGCTGTAAACGTGACTTCTTAAACAGTCATGGCAGTTGTGATATCTTTGCGAGACATTAGTTTGTTAATGTATTGATTTGCTTTTGTATTTTGATTTTTTTAAACGCTTCATTTACTATTAGAAGAATAACATACATATATTAAATTTAATGTAAAAAAGGTCTTCAATAAAGTTTTTCTTGTCGTTCAGTCTGATTAGTTTATTCATCAAGTAATGTATCTTTTGGACGATATTTTGGATCATCAAAGACATCAGGATCCCCCCATGCCTATTCCAGCACTACGCACTGACTTTTTAATATTTTTTTTGTTGTTGTTTTGGTGTTTCAAGTATTACAAGAATAACGTATATTTAATAAAAAAATTAAAATGTCCTAAATATTTTGTTATTGGTCATTGTTAAAAAAGAAGACATTTACTTTTTTACAAATGCCACCATATTTGTTGATCTTAAAAAAAAAAAAGACATTTACTTTTTTAACATTATTTAACAAAAAAAACATAAAAATGTCAGTTACTTCTTGTTGTTGTTTAAAAAGAATACATTTCATTTTATCAAAATGATGCTGTATTTGTCATTATTAAACAAAAAAAAGATATTTACTTTTTTAATGTTATTAAAAAAAAACAAACAAGAAAAGGTCATGGCCAGGTAACATTATATTTCATTGTTTTTTGTTAGCAAGAGCGCCATCAATTGAACGGTGCAGTCGTTGATACTATTACCCAAAAAATGTTATACAAAAAAAAATCTATACAAGAAATCATGTAATCAAAATTACCCCAAATTCAAAACTAAACCAGACTAGCCAAAGAAATACTTCTCAAATGTAAAAGACAAACACTTTACATTTGAGAAGTCTGCTTATAGCAGTGAAACCATTGGTTGTGTTTTTAAGTTTATTTGTTTGATTAGTCTGATTTAGTTTTGAATTTTGGAACATTTTGATTATTTTATTGACTAGTTTAGCTTTAGGCTTTTAATGTAAAAAAATCATGGCTACAAAAAATTAATGTATATTCATATTATAGGTAAAAATCAAAAATAGTGAATAAACTAGACAATTTAAGGATGGAATAGTGCCTACGTTCATGTTCATATGTGAGTGTAAGGTCCTAAATTTATAAATAAAATATAAATTCTTTTTATTTTCTCTCTTGTGGAGGAAATGTTGATTCGTAATGTGACCATTTTTAAATCATCGAGTGATCTAGTAAATTAGAATCTTTAAATACTATTCTACCTATATTTTTATATAATATGTCAAATCAATGTAGATAGTTTCAAGCATCTGTATTAAATTTATACTTTACAATTGACAGCGTTGCATATAAGGCATTTTTATTTCCACATAAAAAACTTTTTTTTTCTGATACAAAATTAGTACTAAAATTTATCTATTCTTAAGTTTTTTATGTCTTTGATACATAATTTTAGATTCTTTGGGAAATATAGATTTTAGATAATCTGTGGAATTTAATATGCTAAATTTTTTCTGCAGTATGTGATTAATATTGGGTAAATCATTAAAAGTAAGAATTAGTGATGGAACTTTTAATTGGCTCCTTTTTTTTTTTGTTAAAAATTCATTTATCTCAACTTCGGAAGACTTTATTACTGTCTTATTGAAAGGTGCTTTAGGATATTTCATATTTATAAATTTATTACATAATATATCATCACTAAAAATTTTCTTAATTCTTAAAAATTGATTTTAGAAGATATTAATTAGCCTTTAAATTTTTGGGGTGATTATTATGAAAATGTAAATAGCTATGGCTATCTATCAGTTTATATATATATATAATTAAATATATATATATAATTAAAGTTATCCCAAATTCAACCAGACTAGCCAAGAAAACTAGTGTTTTTGATTTGATTTTCTTAGCTAGTCTGGTTGAGTTTTGGATTTAGGATAACTTTAATTATTTATTGACTAGTTTAGCTTTATGCTTGTAATGTTTATATATATATTCTAATAATTTTATTACTGTAAATAATTTCAACATCAAGAAAATGGACCACTGTTTTACAAAGCATTGTAAAATATATTTTTATTAAAATTATTACAGTTCCTCCTTATTATATGGTTGTATCATGAAAATATCTAAATATCAACTAAATTATGCTAACATTTTTATGGCCCGTCTAGAATTCTCTATACTTAAAAATGCTAGACTTAAACACTACACCTGACTAAGATATATAGATGATATCTTCAAAAGTTGAGGGAAAGGAAATTCTCTCTAAGGAAAAAAGTAGCCAGTTAGAAGTTCCATCACTAGTTCTTACTTTTAATAATGATTTAGCCAATATTAAACACTTAACAGAAATATTTTAATATATTTCACATTATCTAAAATCTTCCCCAAAATACCTAAAATTGTGTACAAAAACATAGATCACTTAAGAATAAATGTGTCAAAATAAATTTTAGCACTGATTTTTATATCAGATAAGTGAGTTTTTATGTAGATATGAAAGATGTCTTACTTCAAAACATTATTGTTGCAAAAATAATACCATTAAAAATTTTAAATGATATATCTCAACTATATCAATTGTAAAAGTATAAATTTAATATATTTATTAGAATGTAACAAATGTTTGAATCATTATGTTGATGAATTGGCAAACAGTCTACATATTAGAATAACTAACCATCAATTTGATATTTTACAAATCTAGTTTTTTCACCAGAAGAGAAAGACAAAGCAAAAAGAAATTTTTTGTTAATAAATCCAGTGCCTTACACCCACGTGGTATATACACGAACATAGGCACTATTACAGTCTTGAATCACTTAATTTTCTTCATTAATTATTATTCAATATGTTAACCAACTGTGTATTTTTTTTATATTTGGATTTAATATGAATACATAATTTTTTGCAAACGTATTCAACTGTATTACTTCTCTTCATAAGTTTAAATTGAAGTAGTAAACTTGATTTAAAATATTCACAAAATTAAAATTTGTCTCAAATTTTTCATTTCATTTAACTGATCAATGAATTGTTGAACAATAATTGATAAATAATAACATAAATACATCATCCATGTGTCTAACATATCCTTTAATAAATAGTGTAATAAAAGTAGAATATTCTTTATGTAGTCTAATAATATATATATATACGTATAATAGCTGTTATCCCATTGAATGACCATTTCCCATTTTTTAAATATGATTTTTAAACATTGCTACTACATTTGCAAATATTAATATGTTTATAAAAAACAGAAGTCAATGCAGTATGGAGAAGAAATAAGCTAATTTATGGTTCAATAAGCAAATTAATCTTTACTACTCAGCATTTTAATCTCCATGAAAAATTGATTTTTAAAAAATTGTTTTCATGTACTTTTTTTAAAATCTTTGAATATTGGAAGCAACTAACTCCTTTGTCAATTTCAGGAGGGAGGGGACAGCAAAGAAAGTATTTTCCACCAATTAGTAAGGCGATGTTTTAAATATAAATGAAGCTTGTGATCTTATAAAATGCCACATTCTAATAATGATAATCCACTTAGAAAAAGAAATTAAAAATCTCAGATTTAACAACATTTACTGTTTGCATAAATTCTTGTGTAATAATGCTTATTCTAATTTAATTTAGATTCTAACAAAAGTAAACACAAATTTCATTGCTAATATATCTCAGATCTTCCTCTGATATTATCTTAAGATTTTACTGAAAATTTTTGACAAAGGTAAGTCAGATTAATATTCTGATGGCAATAATAAATATACATTATTATTTTTAAAATTAGACTTTTTATAATCTGCATTTATTCTAAAACATAAATATTAAAAATATCGATGTCTTTATACAAGTATTACATTGCTACCATGTTAAGAAAGATGCAAATCAAATTTAAAATATTTTGTTTTTTAAAACAGTTATATTGGAATAATGCCTTTCTAAAAATTAAATTGGGGGTATTGAGATTATACTTTCAAATCACGTTGGAAAAAATAAATTTTGATGAAACAAAAATAATGTTTAAGGACGTTTAAATAATAGCAAACTTCAGCAGATGTATACTGTAGGTTAATTCTGGGAGATCATTCAATTTTTGGTAATCATTACATTTTAAATGTGTCTTCATTTATTTTCAGCTACCAAATATAGACTCATGATAAAACTTCTAGTTCAAACCATAGCTATATGTTCTTTTTGATGTAGCATAAGCACATATTAGGATTCTTCAGGATATATTGTAACTATTTTTATTTATTATTAATATATAATCTGTTTACTCATAATACTGATCAAAAATCTGATGGTTTAAATTTCTTTCAATATTTAAAGTAAGTAGTTATACTTTCTTAATCTTCTAATGAGAGTAATATGAGAAAATATATTGAAAAATAACTAGTGAGGGTCATCAAAATAAGATATGTCAAAATTTTCAAATTAGTTTAAGAAAATCTGCAACAGTTATAATTGTTATTAAGTACATATTTTTTATGTTGTGAAATCATTAATGAATGATATCATGCATGAATAGTACTTAGATATACTTTATTCTCTGATAATGGTATGCATGTTATTTTATGCACAGCTAATCAAGCAAGTCATGATTAAAAAAGTTTACAAAGAATAGGCTAAAATAAGAAAAATGTGACATTTTTTATTTAAGAAAAGACTTTTGAAAAGAAATTTATGGTTGTGAAATATGGATTTTGTATTGAAAGTGATACAGAGATTAGATTCATGGAAGAGAGTTTAATGAAAAAGATTTGCAGAGACTTGACCAACCTAAGAGAAGTATGTCATTGAATAACATATCTTATAAAGTTACATGGTTGTGAGATGTGGAGTTTATATTAAAAAAATGAATTCATGAAAATAATATGTGAAGATTCTGATATGAGAAGTAAATGTGACAAATGCAAAGTAAGAAAAAATGACAATCAATGAAATAATAAAATTCTTTATTGGATACATAGATTTGAAAAAATCTTAGATGAAAAGATGAGATAAAGTTGAGTCAATTATAAACATTTTTTTGAGAGATTGTAAAGGAATATCAGATAGATTGCAGCATTTTATTCTTAGTTGTTCATAATGATATATTTTAAGCGCCTACACACAAGTATATATATTTAATATTTTAAATACAAATATATTTTATATATCCAGGGTCTAGATGTAATATAGGGGATTTGAGCACAGACTTTCAAGTTCACTTCAGCCATCCACTCTATCTCATACAACAGACACACATGTGAAAAAGATAAATGATCAACAATAGACATATTTCGTGCTGAAGAGTTTGGAGGGTAGAGTAGATCGAAGCCTGTTCATTAAAGTGTGAAGATTTGCTATCTTAATATAAACCGAACACTGATTATATATGTGTGTGTGTGGAAGGTGATGATGTGGACCAAATGGTGAGTACTGGTCCAGCACGGCTTTAATGGGCAGGCTTCAATCTACTCTATCCTCCAACTCTTCAGCATGAAATACATCTATCTTTTTCATATGTGTGTGATCATGTGTATCGGTTGTATGAGATAGAGTGGACAGCTGAAGGGAACTTGAAATTATGTATTCAAATCTTATATGTATTTAAATAATATAATAAATTAAAGTGCAAATATTGCCAGCAAAGGAAGCGGCAATTTTTAAAACTATGTTAAAAATTACCTTTTAACTGAAAAACTATTAATTTAGAAAAAAAAAAAAAAAATGTGTTTAAAATTATTGATTACTAAATAACTGAGAAACATTTACCTTGAGGAAAGAAAAAATTAATCATATTTTCTCTCGGGAGAATATGCAAGCAATTATTGTATGTAGTAATGACTAAATGTGTGGGTAATTTAAATTACTAGAATTAATAACATGTTTGCTTTTATTACATACAATCGTAATTTTGGTAATCACACTGACATGCATTTTGTTCTAATGTGTGTGTACGCACACATTTAAAGAGTTTAATGGGAAATATTTATAGCATTTGACCATCAAGAGAATTTGAGCATTTTTTTTTCAGACAAGTGAGAATTTTCAAATCGATTTTAAGTCTTTTACAAGTAGTCTGTATCTCAATAATTTAGCCCATCATCAGTCTATTATCCAACAAATGGCTATCTACCTTTTTTTAGATCACGAATAAAATAAAAAAAGTAAAACATAATTACTCTGTGTGATATCTTCTCCTTTAGTCATGTAAATTCAAGCTATAATTATATCAGTAGTCACAAGCGATCAACGCCTTATGTAAGAATATTTTTGTTACCATCCTTAAGTTTAGTGATGCCTTAGTATCAATGCTTCTCAGCTTCAATGGTACTATAAGTTGTGTATTATTTGTTTTTTCTAATTGTGTGTGTGTGTCTATTATCATATATGAATAATCCTTATCTGATAAATATTATGATCATGTAATACTTGGATGAGGGATTACATACTTTAGATCAGACATTGCTTTCAGTTTAGCTCAGAAATAGAATGATAAATCAAAGCTCACCTTTTCCATTTTTGTTGCTTGTATGTTACATGATTCTGTGAGTGTTTAAGCATTCAATTTTGTCATATGATTAACTTGTAAGTGTGCAGTCATATCTGTGGTCAATTTACTATCTGACAGTTTAAATATTATGTGCAATAGCTTGCCATTCCCTGACTATAAATACAGCAACCTTTATAAATTAATTTCTATCTTTTCCCACTAATTCCTTTACAATGACAATTGTTCAAAATATTTTAGCTTTATTGCACCTTGGGCATGTTGCAATTTGATGCATGTTTAGCTTGTATAAGTCTTTCTCAAAGAACTACACAATGGAATCATAGATAAGATCATTTAAGCATCTTCAGTTTTTAGATATGCTTCATTGAACATGAAATCATTTACCAAGCTCATTTTTATATGTATTGCTTCACATCTGATGGTTTTCATGCTGATACATCCTTGTGAATGAGATTATTTTGTGAATAACATATATTATCATTATATAGAAAATAAAGCATCACATTATAAGATTACTGTCACCAGTATTGGCAGCTCTTATTCAAGAGTATACTAATGTTTGATAAGCAGGTATTTATTACAACTTAACCTAAAAAGAATTCTACCAGATTACATTTAACATCTACATTAAGAACAATAGCTAATGATGTGTAAAATGAATTTAAAATATTGTCTTAAATAAGCTCAAAGATTTCAATGCATAGAAGATGCAAACTTGAAATTCTTTTAGGGAATTTGCATGTTCTCTCATTTTAAATTGTTTTTATAATTTAAAACCCCTGGCTTCAGAACTTTTTCAGCATGATGGTTTTAATGTAAAAATTTTTCAACCATTATTGATTCATCATAGGATGAAGATATCTCCAAGTTCAATTGATCATCCCTCTAGCCTTTTTTCTCCACATCACCCCAGCACACTTCCTTATTTCATCTATCCATTTCACATGTGGTCTCAATCTAGGTTTTTTACATTCTTTTGGAACCCTATTTAAGATTTCAATTTCCATCTATTATTAACTTCTAGTAATATAAATACTTTCTGCATACTATATGAATTTATTTTATTAACAATTTAAAATACAATATGTTTTTTTAAAAAATATATATATATAAACTTTTTGTGGCAGAAATTAAAATAATGAACCAAAACAACATAATAATTTACTAGTTTATTTTAAATCCACATTTAAAATAGCTGTCTTTTTTTTCATTTAGCAATTTAATATAATAATAACCCTGCCCTTTAGAGATAATAATAAAAAATACAGTTCACTGCAATTAGATTTACTAATTTGTGGGCCATTGCCACATGTTTTTTCCCTTTAATTTTGTTTTGAAATATATTTTATCAAAACAGTAGCAAATTCTCCATACAGTAGTGCCCTCCTCCACCAGTACAAGCCATAATAATCAATGAATACAAGAAGGTTTATGCATAAAATCCAAATGAAATGTATTTTATACTTTATATATATAAAATTAAAGATTCTCTTTGAATTTTGGTTTGCATAATAGAAATTTTTGAATTATTTCTCTGTTCTGCATTTCGCATTATCGCTATGAATATGAGGCAAATGGCCTCGAAAGCTCTTAGCGTTTAATATTTTTTGCACTCTCTATAGCTTCTCTTTCAAGCATTTCACACGCTTTTAATTTTATATATAATAATTGATATTCTGATTAATGATATTATAATTGTAATATTTCATCTCATTTAATTCTTTTCCAAATTTCCATTATTAATAATTTTTTTTATCCCATTTTAATTAAGACAGTTTTCTTAATTATACACATTCTCATTATTAAAATCTATAAAATCCAAAAAAAAAGTATGTACTTTTTTTTACCTTTATGTATCTTTCATTCACCATACAACTTATCCTATTCCTGTTTCAACATCCTACTTTAAAGTCTAAAAATTTTAAATATCCTCATTTCCATAATAGGCATACTTACAAAATGAACTGATATTTCATTTCCATTTCATTATTAAGAAAATGAGACTTAGCAATCTTACATATCACATTTTTGTATCCAAAATTGATACAAGAGAAAAATAATTATTAGATCAGAATTGCAATATTTTCTTTTGCCATTCACTAATATCAGTCTGATAAAACCTGTAAATGTTGATAAATTTGCACTTTCCCTTGTTCTTAAACCAGGAAATGTCAGATGCAGATAGCATACTTCCAGAGTTTTTAAAAAAATTAGGACCTAAAGTTAACAAAACTATTCAGTAACATTATTTATCAAAAACTATTTCAAGAATTTGCTATAAAAACAAGACCACAAGTTTTTAAACTAAATAAACATAGCAATGATTCAAAATGTACCACCAATATCATTATAATGTGTTCCTTACATCCTTTTTGAAAAAATCATATTATTAAAATTTTTCACTAGCTGAAAGCTATTTATAGAGCAAAGTGAGTTTAAGTTAGGGGAAAAGCTGTGAACATACTTTTAGCAACATATATTGAAAAAAGCTTTCAAAATAAATTTAAAACTGTCATGACCTGTATTGATCTATCTGAGCTTATGATTTTGTTCAGAAAAATGGTTTTCTAAAAGTTTCTAAAATTCTTAAATGCAGGGAACCATTACTTTATTTGATAAAGTTAAGATTTTACTTCATTAACACCAATAGACTGATAAATAATACCAAAGACAGGATCAAACCTGAATTCACCCCTCAAGTTGTGTACAAAATTACCTGCCCCCAAAGAAATTGTATGGCAACATATTATGGAGAGACCAAACTAACATTGCCACCAGAGTAGCTCAACACTGATACCTTTACAATAAAACCAAAACAAAGTATGGAGGTAATTTGATTTTTGTCGAACAAGAGAGAAACTCTGGACATGCTTTTCTACCTACCACAGCCAGTGTCATTTGCTCTGAAACAAACAACACCAAACAAAGTTAGGGAAGCTTACTTCATCGCGGCTGACCTATCGGCAATCAACAGAAGAGAGGCCTGCTATTCCCTATCTCGTAAATGGTCCACGTAACATCTGCACATTAGTTTGCATAAAATTTGCATAGTTTTATAGTTATTAACAGAATAACTCGCCATGAATATGGGACTGTAGACTGTCCTGAAAGCGCTTGGCAGTAAAAATTTTGAGAATTTATTAATAGCTTCATTACCTGTGTGCAGAGCACATATATATATTAATTTATTTGATAAAATGTTCTCCAATAAAAAAATTCAAGTGATACTAAATGATAATCGCAATACATAAAAAAATTTACAGAATTTTTTTTTTTTTCAGCATTCATTTCTCTCAATTACTTTATTTAATATATATATTTTTGTTGTGTTTATTTTGTAAAGTTTAAAATAAAAATTAGAAAAAACAGTTTTTATTCTAATATTTTTTTTTGTTTATAATTATTTTTTGTTGTTGTTGTTGCTGTTGTTATTAAAACAGTCAAAACTCTCCATACAGTAGTGCCACTCAGTGCCAACCAGAGTAATCAATGGATGCCAGAAGGCTTGTGCCTAAAATCCCATCTAATGCATACTCATCCAATAACCCCAGACTAGTTTCTGGCTTGTGGCCTTTGTCAGTGAGGAGCCTTAGATCTGAGAGCACTGCACCTAGATCTTAGGATCTAATGCAACCCTTCAGCAGCCACCTTTTATCTCTACTTAACTACAAAACTATGAGAATAAAATTGAAAACACAATATTTTCAATCCAAGCTTATTAGCTTATATAGTCATATAGGTCTGAACTCAGTTCAGCACCCATACATTTTGGTGTCTTTGGTTCTTTAATAACCATAGCAACCACTATCCTATTAGGCAGCATTTTATATAGAGAGTTTTGCCTGTTTTAATAACAGTTATAAACAAGCATAAGAAATGGTGATCATGTGATGTTTATTGTTGTTGTTATAATAAAGTTAACTACTATCGCTTAGTTTTACATTCTGAACTCGAAGAAACAATTTAATCAAATATTAAATTAAACACAGAAATTAAAAACTCAAATTCAACTTTAAATTCATTCAAAACAGCTGATATTAAAAAGGAAATTAGATAATCACCATTGGATTGTCAATTCAATTTAGCATGTCTCATTTGTTCATCTAGAATTTGGGCAACATCCCATTCTGAAATCGCTAACATTTAAAACACAACTAAAAACTATTAAAAAAATCTAGAAACTATTAAAAAGGAAAAAGCAAAGAAAACATAAAATATTTCTAAAACATCATTTATCTTTCATGATTCTGCAATCCTTAAGGAAATAACAGAAATTTGTAAAATAATTAATGTTGAAGAATCAGTACAAAAATTAGATTTGAATCAACCATTGCAAGGAAGTAATGAAATAATAAAAAGATTTAGAAATTTAATTAATTAAAGCCATTGGAAGTAGTCTACTCCAATATTTTTTAACAAAAACTTATTTGTCTTAAAGGGCTCACAAATAATAAAAAAACTATCCAATTTTTCATCTGATCTATCAGTAGGAATAAATTAAACAAATTAAGTTTTGAGAATTTATCCATAAAAACATAATTCGATCCATTTAAAACAATTAAAATCCTTTTACCGAATGATGGAAAAAGTTTAAAATTGTCACAATAATAAATATTCCAAGTGAAATTAAAAATAATTTATGCATTATCTAGAAACTTCATCAATTGAGGTGTTAATGCTTTCATACTATGTTTTACATTACCCATTGCATCACTTAAACCACGTCAAATAGCAGTCATATCACCACAAATACTTAGTGAAATAATCAATGTAGAATAATTACAACTTTTTTGGGTTCTTCTTTGTTTTTCCTATTTTCTCTAATTTGCTTAATTTTTTGATAAATTAATAATGCAATTCATATAAAAATCTCATCAAAGATTAGAATATTAAACATTTATGTTGGCATATATAATTAAATGATCTTCCTGAAACAGAATGTAGAAAATGAATCTGTGTTTATGATAATATTTTGACTTTTCAAAAGAGATCCTTTTTAGTCTCTCAATAAAGATATGAAAAGAATTGGATTTTCTTTTCAAAGATTAGATTCTTATTATTAACTGAATGAAGTGAATATGCTCAAATTTTCATCTCAGCAACAGGGAATCATCTCTTAATTAGATTATAACTTTTTGTAATAATAGTTTGATTATAATCTAACTTACTTCCTCATTCAAATAAGGTTAGATCACAATTAAAATTATATCTTTAGAAAGCTGAAGACACAACTTGAGATAGTGATGCAATACTTTAGAAGTAAGTTCCTGAGTATTAACAGATTCTGCTAAGGAATAATGTGCTTTATTTAGAGAAAAAAAATTCCACAGTAAATTTACTGGTTAATCAATTAAATATTACTATGAGAAATATTACTGGTACATTCCATTCAAGTCTATTCCTTTGCATTGGCTTATTGTTCTACCACATATTCATATTCACTATGTATCATGAAAGCAATTGCATCATAGAAAATATATAAAAAGCTGTTAAATGGATCATACTTACCAATAACTCAGGACATAATATTACTATTTAAGACTTCTCAAATCAAGATCTTTTTTGTATGATCAACCAAGAATCTACAATCAAGGAATTGTGATGTAAAATATGAAATTCTTATTCTATATTTCAAACAAACCAATTGAATTTGATCTTCCTATATAAAACTAGAGTCTCATTGATTGATTTTGTACAACCCACAATCATTGTAATTGTCTGCTTTATAAATGGAATTTATCAGACATAGATTTGAGTAGATGTGGGCAAATATAAACTATGAATCTCATAGTGTTTTCCTAAAGGTTTGGGGTGATGGATTTTAATTATATTTATATATTGGACTATTTCCAGCATCTAATATTAAGTATTGAATGTCTTTAAAAAAATTTAACTTTATTTAAATTTTCAATTACATTCAACTATTGGCAATAGAACACACGTTGATATATGCACAATGTTTCAAGAGTGCTGGCCTGACCAGTGACAGCACTAACATGGAAATTTAACCTGATCCTTAGATTCTTGGATACTGAATTTTAAGATAATACTCTAACAAACTGCACAATGTGAGCAACTTCCTTAAATTTTTTTCTTTAGCATGACTGTACATAATGTATGGAAACCACTAATCAACTTTGCTCTTAATATTGGAACCAGTTCAATTCCCATGCTAATACTGTCACTGGTTAGGCCAGCATCATCTGAAGAAGAGAGGAGAATAATACCTTTTAATGTGTGCTATTTCTAACAGTTAAATATAATTAGAATGTTTAAATAAAGTTAAATTTTTCTGAAGACATTTAATACTTAGTACTGGATGATGGAAATAGTTCATTATATAAAAACACCTATAAATCTTATAGTTAATGGCTTTCCAATCTATAGCTATAACGGCAGAATCAACATACTTAATGACACTCATGAATCAATTTCCAAGTTAACCTTAATGATATTTTATTAACACTAAGCTGTCAAAACAATAATCCATTATCTAAATAAATAACAAAGATGAGAAACTGCATAAACACTCATTAATTGGCAGTTAAGCTTAGTGAATATCACCTTCTCCTTTAATGTTAGAAAAAAAAAACCTTCCCTACAATGGCTATCTTAATGCTACATATATATATAATACAAAGTTATCCAAATCGTTTGTTTTGTTTGAAAATTAAAAGAAAAATTATATTAAAGTAATAGTTGTATTTACTTATTTATTCTCATTATGTTTGTCATTGTTTTTAATTGTTTTAAAATAAATTGAATTATTATTTAATTACAGATATTGGTTTTACTTTGTTATCTAATTTATATATTTTTTATTTAATTACAGATCTTATTCTTTACATTAATTATGCTGATCTAATAAATTTTATTCATTTATTCAATAATAAATTATTTATATCTATTTAATAATTTAAAACTTTTCTATTAAATTATTCTAATTATTTCAATTAACATATTGTGTGTGTATATATATAATTTTATGCATTTTATTATATTTAACATAAAGTTTGTCTATTTTTTTTTAAATTTAACCACTTAACTATTTGCCTCATTCTTGGGAGATCATGTGATATATAAGCATCAGAAGTGACATTTAGCTCTGAAGTGCATTGTTCTATCTCTATATTAAACACATAGGTGTTGTTGATATAAAAAGAAGTTGGAAATGGTTGTGAGTAGATAGACATGAGTTAATTAATAAGGTTACAAATTGTCTCTAATTAGAAAAACTTGAAGAATAAAAAGTAATCATACAACAGTTGCTTAGGAGGTCATGATATTTCTGAATGCAAATGATGGTTTTAATACATGTTTTAATATAATTGAATAAACTGACTTGCTTTCTCTCATTTAGGTATTGATCTTATTCACAATTAGCATTCATATCGGAAAATTGTTCTGCTGGTTCATTACACAAAATTCCTATCAATAATATAAATTCAGTATCAAACACATATTGTAATGGACAGCAAGCAGCCACTAGACTTCAAAAAATTTATAATTTACTAATGACGATATCTAATATCAAGTGCTTATCACAGCTGCAACATAACTTACTTATATATTTAAAATCACCACTACATCATGGAGAATAGAGATTCTTGTAAATTGGCAGAGCAGATTACACTACAGAAAATGCTAGACAAATCTAGCAATTAACAAAACAATATTTATTATAGCATACAAGTCAATAATTAGATTTAAATACTAGAGATCTTTCAAACCAAGCAGAGTTAGCTATAAATTAATTCTATTAATTAATTATGTAGTGTATATGACAGCTGATAGTTTTAAAATTACCCTTCCCCTAAATTTTGCTCTTAATGTTGTTAATAATCCCTAAAGTTTACAAAGACTTGACAATTTATTTTGAAAGTGTGCACACATATATCTCATATTGACATCAACAAACTATAAATAATCAATCAGTATTCCTAATTATATATGCTAACACATGCAGGCTGTTATAAACAAAGTTTATATGTGGTGCATTGGATCCAACCATGAAAAGAAACCAACAAGAAGAAACAATAAATAAGCCCATTTGTAATCCATGTTAAAAAGCAAAATATATATATATATAAGCATGGGAAGATTACTTTATCCAATGCAAAACAAAAATGCCTATGAACATCTCTAGTGGAAATTCATGGAAAGGAAGTCACTTTATCCAATTAAGCAAAATATCAATTACCATAAATATAACAAGTGATAATCAGAAAAATAAATCAAGAGGCCAAACACATAGTAATAACTTTACATGATATATAAATATCTTAGGATCTCTATATACAATGCACATACACTATTTCTTTACTTTCAGATACATATGACACAAAGTAAATATAAAACTGCCAACAAATAATTTATAATGTAAGCATGAACAGATTGTGTTAAGAACACATGTATAAATGATTTTAAAAAAATCTTTAGAGGATTATTAATGATTACATATAAAAGGTAATATAAACTATAATATATGAGAAGAAAAAAATCTTTCCTTTTTAAATTTTTCTAATAAAACTTAGCATTCGAAGTAACTTAGATCATAATTAACAACTGCGAAGGTGATGAGGGGAACAAAGATAAAACTTACTTTAATTTTTCTCTCAAATAAACTCTTTTAAAAATTTTATGATGGAGGAAAAAAAGTAAACTTTAGAAAACCAATTAGTTTACATTATTTAAAGTAAAACTATCAACATTTCAAACATATTTTAAGATACATTAAATATAATTTTTTTACTTACTTAAAATCTTCAACCTATATATCACTGGCTTATTGGTAACGTCTTAATAAAACAATTCATAAAAAAAGTTTTACCTTTAATATGCATATGGGTTACACATGCATATATATATAAAGGTAATAGTAAATATATTCATTATGCCTAATGAATGTTTGTGTGAATTCCCAGGAGGCTGTAAAGTTACCAACCAAGGCAGCGGTTGATGGCCAAAGGCAGAGGATACCAAGAATCCCCTGATTGCGGACCCAGGCTGCCATTTGATGATGATTTTTTATTTAGGTACTTACAACTGCAGATCACTTTCAAGTGAAGGAAGATTACAAGAATTAGAAGAAGAACTGTCTTATATTAAATGGGACATTATTGGACTGTGTGAAGTTAAAAGAAAAGGTGAAGAGACAATTGATTTGAAAGTGGACATGTACTCTATATTGAAAATACAAGTGGAGTAGGATTCATTATAAATAAAAAGTGGAAGAACAACATTGTGGAGATTGATAGTGTATCGGACAGGGTGGCAAGATTAGTTATACAACTTAATAGTGGATACAAAATGCAGATAATTCGTGTTATGCCCCAACAAGTTTTCATAGTGATGAAGTAGTAGAAGATTTTTATATGGATGTACAAAAGGCTTTTGATTAGAGTAAACAACATTTTAAAATTGTTATGGGAGACTTTAATGCTAGAATTGGTAAACAAATGAAAGATGAAAGTGCTGTAGGTAATTTTGGTTATGGTAATAGAAATGAGAAAGGACATAGACTTGTGGAGTTTGCAGAAAAAAACAACAACTTTATATTATGCATTCTTTTTTTGAGAAAAATGTTAGAAGACAATGAACATGGAAGCATCCAAATGAAGGTACAGCAGAATTGGATTATATTTTGACTAATAGAAAATACATATTTCAAGATTGTAAGGTTCTTAATAAATTTAACACAGGAAGTGATCATCGATTAGTAAGTTATAAGATATGTGTTAAGCAAAACTAGAGAGACAAAAATGATTAAGAAAAAATATTTACGGTTGATATTCCTAATCTTCAGAAACATTCTAATAAATTTAAATTAGAACTTACAAATCGGTTTCAAGTATTAGTAGATTTTGAACATGATTCAGATTTGAATGAAATTAATATGAAAATAACTGATACACTTTTAAAAACTGCAACAAAGATAGCTGGTAGAAAAAAGCAGCAATTGACCAATAAAATTTCTACTAAGACTAGAGAGTTTATGAAGAAAAAAATGAATATGAAGATATACAAAAATGATGCATTAAAGAGGATTGAATATCTTGAATTTTGTAAAATGGTGTGGAAAAGAGTTGAAAATGATATAAGAAAGTATAACTATGAACTAGCAAGATAAGCTGTAGAAGAGAATAAAAGTCTCAAGAGTGCAAAACAGCAATTTTGGTATTGGTAGGAAATTTATATCTGCAATAAGAAAAAAGGATGGAATTATTACTAAAAAGAGAGATGACATCATGAAATGAGTAGAAGATTTTTATCAAGAATTATATAGTAATAAAGAACAAGTACCTCCTATATCTATTACATCTTCCAAATTGCCCAGAATTTTAAATGGAGTAAGACAAATTAAATGTATTAAGAAAGGAAAAGCTCCAGGTAATGATGGAATTATAATTGATATATTAAAAATAGCAGGTGGAGAATAGAATAAGACAGGGTGACTCCATACCTCCAAAACTTTTTACAGCAGTGCTGCAAGAAATATTTTGTGGATTCAAATGGAAAGCTAAAGGAATGAAAGTGAATGGAGAATATTTAAGTCATTTAGATTTTGCACCTGATGTAATTGTTTTTGCAAATAATGTTTTAGAGCTGCAAGAAATGTTACAGGAGTTATCAGATGAAAGTAGGAAAGTAAGGACTAAAAATAAATGTTAAAAAGACTAAATTTAATATTTAATGGATTTTCTCAAAATATGAAAATAAAAATTGATTATGATGAGTTAGAAGAAATTAACAGTTACAAATACCTTGGTCAGATTATTAATACAGATGGAAACATAATGGATAAAATTAATCATAGAATTAAACTTGGTTGGAGTGCTTTTGGTAGAAATAACTTGATACTAAAAGGAAATGTGCCTATGTGTTTGAAAAGCAAGGTTTTTAACAAATGTGTTTTACCAATTCTTACTTATGGATCTGAGACTTGGACCCTTAATAGAAGAACAAATACAGAGACTTCAGACTACTCAAAGGAGTATGAGAGATGCATGTTGGGAGTAACAAGAAGAGATTGAAAATGCAATATATGGGTAAGAGAACAAACAGGTGTAACTGACCTCTTTGGAAAAATTAAAAGACTGAACTGAGTTGGACTGGACATATTGCTAGAAGAGACGATAATAGATGGACAATTGAAATCTTAAACTGGATTCCAAGAGATTGTAAAAGACCCAGACAGAGACCACATGTGAGCTGGATGGATGAAATAAGAAAGTGTGCAGGGGTGATGTGGAGAAGAGAAACTAAAAATCGAAGAAGATGGATTAAACCTGGAGAGACCTTCATCCTGCAGTGTATTGATAATGGTTGAAGTAAAAAATAATTGTAGAATTAAAAACATTGTTTTAAATATGGAACTAAAAAATATTTAGAAGTTATAAGATTAGAAAAAAGATATTAATTGTAGTGAAAAAGTAAAGTTAGTGATAATGAGATAAAGATGTACTTATAATAATTAAAGGAATGAGAGTGAGATTTCTGTCATTGATAACAAGAATTTGAGTCTCATAATAACTCATTAATTAAAGTCAACAAAAGGTAAAAACATTCTGGAATATAACATGTGTGTACTTAGAGAAATAACTACCTTATCTGATGAGTGGGAATACCAACCAATCAGCTATAGGAAGAAAACAATGAAAGAAGACATGCACGTTGGAAGAAAAAAAGTAAAACAGTTAATGAGGAGCTCAATGGGTAGATAGACTAAAATTTGGATACTGGACATCACTTTTTTTCCAGTAGCTTAGATCTTGCCTCCAACTGTGAGAAAGCAAGCTAGGGACTAAACATGTCAGACTGATCTTGATAAGTATTTTATATGTCTATGAGCTTATGTGTACAAATGTATATAAAATGTAAAGTTTCTCTAATAATTATTGTCAGTTAATGTATTACATTATTGTGAGTTAGATTTATTAAATGCATTAGATTTAATCAAAGTAGTGTTGAGTCATTATTGGGTAAACTATTGGAATTCAGTCAGAGAACAGTAAGCTCCCCAATAAGGATCTGGGCCATAAGATTTAGTAAGGTGTGGACATAACAATTGGCATGGTGAAAATCAAAGTGAACCCCAATACTTAATGGATATAACAATTGGTAGTTAGTCAGTTGAATTCAAACTAAGAATCAAGGTTAATCAGTTAGATTTATGTGCATTAAGGGGTTTGCTGAAATGCAATTTACTATAGGAGAATTTGAATCAGTGAGGCAAGTAATTGTCCCCTGTACATCCAATATATAGAAAAGTATCTCTTCATAAATAAAAATCAAAGATGACAAGTTCAAAAGAATGACAGTATTATGCTTTGCTGTGTAACAGTATATAATATGCCGTTACATTAATTTAAAATTAAAATAAAAAGTTTGTAAATAAAAATAAATTCATTAAAAGCTAAAAAATTAAAGATGCAAAACTTTAAAAGTATTTTTTTTTAAATAAAAAAAAAGTATTTGAACGTACTTTTTTATAACCAAAGGTAAAGATCTAAATATAAAATATTTTTAGTAAAAAGTAACATAAATGAAAAAGGTTCCTATGTAATCTCAGTAAATGGAAATGATTGTGTTACAATTATCGAAAAGCAAACTAGCCCTTGGGGCTCTTATATAAAAAAGTCAGATGAAATATATAGATAAGAGAACAAAAAAAAAATTAGATGTCCAATAGAAGCAGCTACCAACGCTCAGACCTTAACAAAAATTTGGAACAGGAAATCATGTTCAGTGAATCCGAATGATTGGTATAAAAGAAAAAAATATTCAGATTAAAGTAGTTCCAGCTTGATTTTTTTTTGAAAAGGGTGATAAGACGCACTTGTCACTCTCTCTTACTTATTTCAAATGAAATAACTGTTGAATTATGAATGGTACTGTTGCAGACCCTGAATCATGTGGATACTGCAATTAAATAATACCAGGATTGAATCAGCTAAGGACATCTCCAGAACAACAGACCGGTTTTCCATGAAAGACTTCATGGGAATTGGCACCAGGAACTCGAGCTCTTCTACTGTAAGATATGAACTCTAAATGTTTAAAAAAGTAATTAAGAACTTTCAAGATTTGACAAGCTTTTAATAATCAACTAAACCTAATTTTCAAAATGAACTTTAATCTGACTTTTAAGATTTCAAAATCAATTATTAATGTTTAATTTTAAATATTTGAGTTTGTTAATTTAACCATTTCCATTTTTTTATTAATATTTATTGTCTAAATTATTTAAATGTATTAAATTTAAGTTGGGTGTAGATGGTTGCATAGATTCGTTAATGTTTAATTATTTTTTTATTTTATTTTCATATTGATTAAAATATATAGATATCGGTAAATATGACCACTTATGCTGAGTGTCCAAATGTATTTATTTGTATATCTTTTAAGTTATTGGTGTCAATGCGGCATCTTATGATGAATGCCATTGGGTTAATTGTAAATTTCCCTCTGCAATTCCATCAATAACTTTATATTTTAATCATTTATGGTTATTTTAAAGGGCTTTTATTTCAGACTATTTGTTTCATAGTTAGGTCGATGCTGGTGGAGGGATATATGAGTATTTATATCAATGTAATGTGAAGCATGTTCAGCATACAGGGCAATGTGCCCAACTGAATGCATGACCCAAAGATGTAGTCATTGCATTGCAATGGATGCAGGCATATTTCCTGTGTCATTCACCCTTTTTTAGCTCTATGGATAGGGACTATAAGTCAGCAAATAGACCACTATCCACCATACATAGCACTCTTCTTTAATTATTTTATATACATGATTCCTTCACCAGACATACCCACCTTCCTATACTGGATGAGGATCATGTCCTTCAAATAATATCATGCTGTCAGATGCACATTCCTGTCAGTGTGGTTTTATGCTAGCATCTTCATATTGCATTGGTAGCGACTATGTATCTGGAAGCAGGTGTTGGTTTGGCTGCGAACTTTTAATCTGAGATTGTATGATTGTTTTGAAAGGTTTTTAGCTGAGAAATCTATGTAGCCAATCTATACTCAACATTATAAAACAAACTTATAAAATGTCTATCTGTGTGGACTGCTTAAAATAATAATTTAAATTTAAAAATTAATAACCAATCTAAAATAATAAATTTTATTCATCAGTTTTATTTATATGTGTGTTAATTATTATTGGCAGTGGCTTATTTCATTTTTTTAAAAAATATTAATATATTTCTTTTAAGCAAGTTTTATATTAAATCTCTGCATCTTCATGAGCTAGTGGCATGGGCTGATGGTCGGAATAAAATATATCTGCCTGCTATATAAATTTTCCAGGTTCCAATAGCCTGGTGGCGCCCTTGTATGGCAGATACAATGACACTCCAACTTCCAATTCATCCCTGATCCTTATAGCTGGAAAAGAGGTAATAGAGATTGTGAACAGGCTTGCAGAGTCTGTGTACTTCCAAAGAATGCTCTTACCATCAATTTAAAGAGCATCTGACAACTATTTCAACCCCCATCCCTCTAGCATTTCTGCATCTGCTACCAGGATAAGCAGGAAAGTATTAAAGATTATAATTGTTCTCTATGGAATCTTGCAAAGAATTGTATCTATGGTACATTCCTAGATGAGTACCTTCTTGAACAATTTCTAAGGAAAATTAATAGTGACGATTTAAGGCAACAATTATTGTCCATCACCAATTATACTACAATAAAGCCATAAAGCATAGCATAGCTTATGAACTTGTGTTAAAGTAGTGGAAAAAATCAAACGGGAGTCTGCAAAGCATGTAAACCTATAAAAAATGAAGTTACAAACAATAATGATCAAACATACTACAGCAAAGAGCCATTTATTTGTTTTTGCTGTGGTAAAAATAGCCACAAAGCCAGTAACTTTTCACAGGCATGAGCAGTGTAAAATTTTCAAAAAAAGAGGGCACATGGAAATAAGTGAATAATGAAACAACCAATTATAACCATAAATTTCAGGGCAGAAAAAAGAGCTTACCAACATTAAAAATATGTCGAGACTTGATGATGATGAGATAATGCTAGATATTAAAATATATAATCAGCCTATATCCATGGAAGTTGACAGGGGAGTGATGTGCCATTAATAATTATCCACAATTGGTATACCATAATGTTAAATTGTAAACAAATCCTTGTAATAACTAAAATGGACCTGAAAGCATTAGATGTAAAGGGTAATGTTATTAAAATTAAGGGCATAGTTAAAGCCCCAATGTGTAAGACTTAGGGTAAAGTTGTAGAACTACCATTATATATAGTATTTTACCCCATCAATCCCCTAATTGGCTGTGAATGATTCAGAAAGTAAGGAATTAAACTTACCTTCGTGAAAAAGGTAGAGGTTGAAAAGAAAATGGAAAATAAATTTCCTAGCTTGTTTAAGGAAGAACCAGAAATAATTAAAATGATGCCTGTATCATTAAAAGTAAACTTGGAGGTGCTTCCTATAATCTGTAAACTGCAAAAAGTTCTATTTGCCCAGAAAGCAAAAGTCAAAAAAGGAACTGAAATCAACAATATAGATGTGCTGAAAAATCAAAACATTATTAGCAAAATTATAGCACATTCAACAGAAGAAGATGATATCTACCAATGGATCTTAAAGTAAATTAGAGAGGGCTGGTCTAATAAATGCCCCAGATTCCTCCATAAGGAACTCCAGAATGCCCGTGAACAGATGTCTGTTTGTAAAGGATGCATCATAAGGCATGACTAGGTGCTAATACCAGTCATAGGTAGGCACCAAATATTAAAGTTGCTGCATGAGGATCATCCAATAGTTGGGCAAAGGCCCTAGCCTGTAGTTATATATGGTGGCCGAACATTAATGCAGAGATCAACAAATATATAAAACAATGCAATAATTGTCAATCATGTGCTAAATCACCCCCATCCAATTCTGAAGTGTGGTCAAAAGCTGAAAAACCATGGCAATTAATTCACATAGACTACTATGGTCTATTCAAAGGTCATCTGTTGATTATAATGGTCGACTCATATTCAGAGTGGGCTGAAAACAAAACAATAAAAAACACCAGTACAGACAAAATACTGAACAGACTATATGAGATATTTGGCCATCATGGGTTTCCTGAAACACTAGTTTCATATAATGGAGTGTCATTTACATCGCAGAAGTTCAGGGAAGCGATGCAAGAATGGGGAATAAAATATTTATTCATCTTCACATACCACTCCCAATCAAATGGACAGGTTAAAAGAGCAGTGCAAAATTTAAAATCATCTATAAAAAAAAATGGGTAAAACTAAAATACAGGAAGCAGTTCTTACAGCTCTGCTTCACCAACATTCAACCTCAATAGTCAAATCTGGAAAATCATCAGCTGAATTATACTTAGAAAGAAAGCTATACATAAAATTAGCAAACATACTGCTGTCAGCAGATCAAAACTGGCAGAACAGTTGTTCATATAAATTTCAATCTCAAGAAAAAGTATGGTCATGAATAAAATAAATCACCATTGAATACAGGAAGGTATGATTCAACATCATTCAAAACAAGATGTGACAGGGTGCATGAACGATGGGAAAATATTAACGAAGCACGTAAAACACCCATGTTAGACACAATAGAGATAACATGAAAATTCAAAGAGAAAATAAAATGGAAACAAACAATATCCATGACAATGAACTGCAATCAAGCACATCAAGAGAAAATATTATAAGTGAGATGAAAATTATTCCTCAACAGCATATTAAAAGACAAATTAAAAACCCAAAGTATTTCAGCGACTATATATTAAGATCAAATATTAAAAATTAATCTTCGAACTTGGGGGAAATAATGATATGACATATGTGGGCACATACATATAAAGCTAATAGTAAATAAATAAATAAATAATTGTAGAATTAAAAAGATTTATCTTTTAAACTAAAAAATAGGAAGTTATAACATTAGAAAAAAGATATTCTGATTATAGTGAAAAAATAAAATTAGTGATAATGAGATAAAAATGTACTTATAATAATAATTAAAAGAATGAGAATCAGATTTTTATCGTTGATAAGAAGAATTTGAGTCTCATAATAACTCTTCAATTAAAGTCAACAAAAGGTAAAACAGTCTGGAATTCAACATGTCCACACTTAGAGAAATAACTACCTTATCTGATGAGCAGGAATACTCGCTAATCAGCTATAGGAAGAAAACAATGAGACAAGACATGCAAGTTGAAAGAGAAATGGTGAAATAGTTATCTAGGAGTTCAATGGATAGATAAACTAAAATTTGGATGCTGGATGTCACCTTTTGCCCAATAGCTTCTAGAGTAAAGAGCTTGCTTCTGGACATGAGAAAGCAAGGTAGGGACTAAACAGGTCTGAACAATATTATTTTATACACCTATGGGCTTGTGTGTATATATGAATATAAAGTGCAGAGTTACTCTAATAATTATTGTCAGTTGTTGTATTGCATTATTGTGAGTTAGATTTATTAAATGTACTGAAATTTAATCGAAGTAGTGTTGAGTCATTATTGGATAAACTATTGCAATTCAATCAGGGAATAGTAAGTTCCTTGATAAGGGTCTGATCCGTAAGATTTAGTAAGATGTGGACATAACCTTAAATCCAGAGAGGGGTCTGTAAAAGGGATACTATTTTCTATAAAATTTGAATTATATAAATATGTACAAAAGAATATTTGTGACATTTGTTGAGCTTATCTAGGGAGCTTGTCCTGGAATTGTTTCATTAACATTGAGAAAGTGCATTTATTCAATGGTATCTTTGATGATAATAGTTGGTTTATGTTGTTGGTCAGCAGCAAGCAATGTTAAACATTCAGTGGCTACAGGAACAAATTGTAGAGTGAAGTAAATCATTCCAGTGTTTTAGCAGCTCATAATTTTTAACATGGCCAATGGAAAAAGTTCTGGATTCATCACATAGCAGGATAAGGTAAAATCCAATCAGGATGCAGAGCAGAACAGATTGTAGAAAGTAAAAAGTAGAATAAAAATAATTCTGAGCTGCTCTTTTTATAGCAATCAATTTAATTAATTAACCCACGCATTATCCAAGAATTATGTTTAATTAGCAAACCAATGATTACATTTTTATCTCAAGTATGGTGTAATTATACATTTACCAAATTTTTAATTAGATCAATACTTAAAAAATTGATTTAAGTTTTTTTAATTAATAAAAACGAACTAATTAATAATTGATAATAATTTTAGTTACAAAGTATATATATAAAACTAAAAATAATATTGACCAACATAACAAACGCAAATCTATTAATGTGTGCACATATATCATAATATAACAAAACTTAAAACTGGAATTAAGCTTGTGTTTTGCTAAATGAAAAGATGTAAACACAAGTTAGATATTGAGATAACAAAGATCTATCTCAATATATAATCAAGGAAGCCCAAAAATATATTTCAATTTTAATAAGATAACTGATTATATAATATAAACTGAGGATTCTTTCTTGCAAGAGAAACTCCAGTAATCCTTTAATTTTAATCTATCAATTTATAGAAATTAACAGTCGACAATTTAGCAATGCATACTACAAAAGAATAATAAAAAGACTCCATCTTTATCAACAGTAATTGGCATCAGAATTAAAGCATTCAGTGTTTAGGGCAATTGAAGTGGTATTATTTTTAAATTAAAATAATATCAGTTTATTTTAAAAAATTATCACAATACTTATCCAATGTATTACAGACCTTGTTATCTGAAAACTGCATTATAAGATTATTCAAACAATGAACTCTTAAATAGCTCCCTGCAGAACAAAGGCCCTCATAGAGGAACAATGAAGAAGAAGCATATCTTGGCAGGCATGCTAGTTGGTGATGATTAGAGTAATTTTTCATCTTATTTTTTAAAGTTATGAATATTTTAATATCCCTTTCCCAATAGTGCTCGATCACCTTAGTTATTTGTAGGCCAACTATCTAAAAAAAAAATGTAATAAAAACCTAAAAAAAAAATTCTATCTAGCCTGGATTCAAAATCAAACAATAAAATACAGTTTATGGACAAAGAGAGTAGATTACATATGAATTTTTTTAAACAATTATTTAAAATGGAAATATCAATTTATGTGGAAGTTTGCATGAAAGTTATTATTCTATATGTACAATTTTCTAAATCCCAGAATATTACATAGTGGAATATGACATAACCAGAATATTAAATAGTTTTTTTAGAATGATCAATAGTAAATTGTTTATTATCTTGCTATATTTTTAAATACTGTATATATATAGTGCAAATGACATGGACTAAGTTCGATAATCTACCTGATGTTAGGTAACAATGTATTTTGTGGAATATCCCAGGTTTTTCTATTTCTAACGTGATAATTGCTGAAGATTGTAATAATATGTAAGTCAAGCTTTGATGACTATTTATTATATTAAAAAAGTACTACAAGAAGTTATATAGGAATGAAAGATAATAAACATCTGCTCCCTTCCTCCCACTCCTTTTATGCCATTTAGCCAAAGTCATAATTTTATTTAACACTTGGGATATTAAGAATACTTACATTAGTCTTTTAAAAACAGATATTTATAATAAACTTACGACAATTTCAGTACATTACATCACAAAGATGACAAGCTCTAACAGTATTGTGACTTGATCATAGTACTTTTTGTATGGAAAACTTTTATATTATATATTGTTTTATTTATTCTGACATTTTATCAGTGTTAATAATAACATCCACTTTGCCTAGACAGATTTTAATGTATGATTTGTCCTTCTAGATATTCTTTTTCTCTTTCAAGAATCAGTAATAAAAAATATTTGGTTTATATTTCCCACTATCTCAATGATAGTCATCTTTTGCTTTGTATCAACATTTGTATCTAAGAAAAGTTCTTATAATCTTTCTTTAAATTTTCAACTAATACTTTTTAATTTAGAAATATTTTTTAGTACCCATTATAGACTGAAGTTGGTTTGATTTTATCAAACTTGACATAAGAATTTTGTTTGAGTATCTCTAATCATAAAAAACAGATCATGTCTTTTCACTGCTTAAGGACAGATCAACAGTGGCTTTCAGGTCACATTTTTTAACTTTTCAGAGTGTAACCTAAGTCAAGTGTAATTGGAAAGAAAAATTAATAGTAAATCATAGGATTCCGCATTGTACATTTGTGATTTAGACTCAGTAAGTTGTTTGTGGTATTTAAAGCTTCAAGCTTTCAGACCTAAGTACTTACAACTGGCTTAGATATATAGAAAGAAAAGTAGAGAAAAGGGTAGCCACCCTTTTCTCGTAAAATCTTTGTTGTGTGTTTAGGTTTGGTTGTTATTTGGACAGCTATCATTGACATCTGATTGGCTGTCGGTTAAGTATTATAATGAGTGCTGAGAGATTTGGCAGTATCTCAATTTATTTAAAAAAAAAAAAAGCAAAAATTTTATTATTAAACTTGCTCAATGTCTCCCTCACCCCATTTTTCTCAATACATACATTTGGAAGGTTTATCTGATACATAGGCATGCATATATAATCAACGATGTTACAAATAATGGTGTACCATAGCTTCATATGCACTGATATAAATATTTAATATTCCTTTTATTCTTTTTGTACATCATTACATTAATAAAAATTCTGTTTATTAGTATATGAATGCTGTTTGTGAGTTTTAAGAATATATCATGTCTTTTTTGACATTCATATTTTGATGAGAAGTTGATAAGATTTTTTGGACTCTTATTACAATGTTGCTATAATATCATCAGTTCATCTAATATCCATTGTATGTTTGTTCTCTACAAATCTGATATATTTAAGGTTAACAACAAATCTGTCTATTTTCTTTAGTATTTCTAGATCACATTCATCTGTGTTACTGGAGCATATTCTTAATGCATTCTAATAAATTTTGTAATGATCTCTTTATATGCATTCTTTCTTGCTTTTATGCATTACTCTATAGTTTTTAAATATTCAAAATTGTTAAATTTTTAAGTGATTAATTGATTTCCTTCCTATTAATGTTTTTATCATTTTTAGACTTGCTTTGCATTCAGATGCAGGTGAACTCCCAGTTTAAGATTCTAACACTGATTTTAAAACATTAAACTTAATGACAATTTTAATATATCTAAACTATGGATAGTTTTCTAATTTATTTCTCCTCCAATCCAAATCATGTTTTTTTTTCTATCTTATCTAGCTATATGATTATCTGATTATCTAGAAAGTACTCCAATTACAAATCTTGAATGGTATGGTTGCGGCGTCCAATCATACAAAAAAAGTTTAAGTACGATAAATTTTTTATTATTTTCCATTAATAACTTTGTTTAAATTTGATTGCTATTTAAAATGTTTATCTTAGTGTTTATATGCATTTATGTATTGACATGTCAGACCAAATATGCTAGACCAGAGATGGGAAACTATGACTCTTTGGCAAATGTTGTTCTGTGATTCCAATTTTATGACTCTTTTTATCATGATAAACATATTATTTATTTCCTCTTGTAATTTGTAAATAAATATTTTGATGACTCTAAGAGAAGGAATGCACATTCCAATGTTGTTTTTTGAATTCAACCTTATTATAGAATAGTAATTATTATATATGATGAAAATTTGAATATAAGAAATTTGTAGATAAATCAAATTGTTAAAATAATTTTGTTTTTATTTATTTTTAAGAAAATTTTTATTTTCCTTAGGATAAATGTGGATTCTACTACGTTTTATTACTAAAATAAAGGTTCAAATATATCCATAGCTATTCAAAAATGTGTATTTTTAGGAAACATATTTTTCACCTCTTTCCTTGTCGCTCTTTAATGGGGAAAGGAAAGATTTAAACAAAATAGCTCTTCATGTTAAAAAATTTGTCGACGTCTGGTCTAGACCAAATACTTGTAAAAAATATTGATCTTTATTTAAAGATAGCAAAGTAAATAAAATGAAACTATAGAACAAATGGAAAAAAAACATGCAAATTATTTTAAAATAGTCTAAATAGTTATTTAGTATCTAATTAGTCTTTAGCAAATAAATAATTAAAATTATATAAGGATTTTATGTATATAAGTAGTTTTATTTTTTTACAATAGCTATAAAATCTTTCTGTATCAATTATATATTTATTACAAGAAATAATACTTATTATAGCGAGTATCTAATTGAAATGTGTGTGAGAGAGAGCTTATATTTGAATATAAAAGCACTCAATTATTTAAAAATATTATTTGGAAAAAGAAAATGATTTTCTTAAGTTAAATTGTAATAATTAATTGGTAATCTCAAAATAGATGTCACATAAGATTGTGGGAGTGATTAGCATAAGCAGGTGCTCATTTTAGATTTCTAACAAATAAATATTTTATCAGGACTAAGTATAAAAACAATAATGTGTAAATAAAATCAAGTTTTCATCATCTTCCATTGAAAGGTCAGGAGTTTAATTTAAAAGAATTTTGCATTAAATAAATGAGTATTTAAAACTCAAAAAATTTTCTCTTGTGCTTTAAAGTCTCTATTCTGTTAGTCTCCCAAGATAATACCTCAATTTCTTATGTAATTTTAAATGCTGTTATTATATCTGATCATTCTGATATGAATAGGTTTAATAAACTATCTTTTTAAATTTTAACGGTTAAATTCTGCATGGATTTCTCACCAAAATTAATTAAATTGAAAAGGAAAAACTAAAAGTACTATCTGTATGTCACAAAAAGTGTAACTTTAAAAAGTTCATTTCAACTCTTATTTTAAATATATTTCAATCATAATTGTTTCCAATAAACAAAATTGCATTTCTCCTTCTAATTAACCTTAAAGAAAATGAGACTTTAACTCTTGTAAATTCAAAATTTAAAGAGTTATACTTCAAAGTATTCCTTTCTATATATCTTCCAATGAATTAAAACTTTATTCCTTTAAAATATGGAAAAATAAAAGTTAAACATTTAATTGCTCAAAAAAGATTTAAAAATTCCATTTTAAAAGAATACTGTTGTTAAATTAATAATTTTATTTCAAAAGTCTTATTTATACATGTCAAGCATTGGTGGTCGAGAGGTCAGCGACAGCTGCTTTACAAGCAGTTGTCCCGGGTTAGCGGGTTCGCTTCCCAGCTGATGCTATGACACGTGGGGGGAAAAAGTCTTATACATTTTACTAAAATAATAATGGGAAATATTTTACAATGCATTCATTAATAAGTCTTGGAAAAAAATATAATAAATGTTATTAATCCATTCTATAATTAGATATTTTTGTTCCTGCAAAGAGAAAACCTGAACAAGTAAATTCAAATATCAAAGATTTAATTTACTAATAATAAATGCGTTTTGAATCAGGGCTTAGCGCTTTTGGGGCCTACTTATGGCCTCATATTCATAGCATCCCGAAAAGAGGAAAACAACCTATCATGCCAATGAGGAAAAGGTTGAGAAATCAACTTTTGTTTACGGGCTTTTACTCCCAAATAGTGCATCAGAATTATTATTCTAATCCTAATAAAATAAGCCAGGCAAATATTTGCTATTTTTAAAAACAAAATATATCCAATACTTGTTTTAAATAAATAATTAAAATCCAAATTATGTTCTAGAATTGTTTAAGAGATGAAATATATTAAATCTTTTCATTTTTTTCATAAGTCACAGCAAAATATATTAAATCTTGTTGTTTCCAAAATAAATAAAATGTGCTAAACTTTCATTGTTTTAAAATACAATTTTATTATCCGTAAAGTTTAAAAAAAAAAAGCTTAATATAAAAGTTTTCATAAAAACTAAAAAGATAATGATCTTGAATTTTGTTGTTGTTATTGTACATATTTATATAATTTAATTTATTTTATGTTTACTTTATTAGTCTGTATAAAGTCTACAGGCAAACATTTTAATTTTAAAAATTTAATTTCAAAAATCTTATTAACTGCATAATATGGGAGAATTATATTAATATCAGATATCATTCTTTAACTTAAATTTAGAAAACATAATTATTAATTTAAGAACTGTTTATATTTTTAAAATGTTTGAAGATAAAAACATTTTAATAGTTGCTTAAAATTGTTATTTAAGTCATCATTATATTATCAACGAATATTTTGTTTATGTTTGTAGAAATATTTAAAATATTAGATAAGGCATTTAGGTTTAATATATAAGTTTATGTCAACTTAATTATTCTTTCCAAAAATGGGTTCAAAGTTTGTAATAAATGCATTCTAAAATAATATTAAGTTAGAATTAAATTTAAAGTGAAATAGATTTTATATGAGTATGCCTGTAAAACAATAGTACAATTTGTATTTTAGAAAATGATGGGACAGTATTCATCATCATCATCACTAGCACAGGGTAGGAAAAAATGTTTTGTTTATGAAAATTTCAAAGAGATTTAGATTCTCATTTAATTATATAATACACACACACACACGTAATGTGTATCTGTTTGGGATAAAATATGACTTTATATTGACATATTTCAACATTTTATTATGCTGACATATAATGATCAACAAATAAGGATACTAATTTATTAATCAACTTCCCTTTATATTTTATTATAGTTTAGAATATTTTGTTGATAGAATATTGTTGTGATGTGGCTGAGGTATCAATCTTTCTAATGAGTCATACATTCATGGCAAGATTTTGAAATATATTAGGTTTTAAATTCTGAAATATTTTAAAGACAACAAATATATTTTAAACAGTTTTTTCATAAGAAGAGAGACCAAGATATAGGTAAAAAATGATATATTTCTCCCATTCTTAATTACTAATAAAGCATATTTTATTATTTGAAGGTCATATGTTGCCTATGAACTGAAGTTCAAGGTTATATCAGGCATTTTTTGTATTTATAAAATACCATCTTTATTAATTGTTCTGTCATTTCATACAATATGCATAGTTGCTATTCTAAGTGATAAGAAACAATCCGCATTAAAATAAATTTTCTCTCTCATACTTAAGGAGTCTAAACAATATAATACTTATAAATTACTTATTAATATTTAATATATATATATGATTAAGTTAGAACTTATTATACATTTTTTTATAGAGAGGAATTAAGAATTGAAAATTCCTGATATAAAATTATTTTTTATATTTATTTGATAAAAATCCTAAAGATTTGAGTAATCATAGAATTAGGACTTAAATAAATTAAAACTTCCTCAAATAATAGAAGTCAAAGTAAGAAAGACAATACAGTGAAGCCAAGAATTATGCTGTATCAAAGTAAACATCACGATGACCATTTCTTATGCTTGCTTATAGTTAGATGGAGATATTATGCACAAACTTTCTGGCATCCATTGATTACTCTAGCTTGCAGTGAGTGGCAATACGTGTAGTGAGTTTTGCCTGTATCAAAGTACATGACTATTTATATGCTATCCAATAAAAAATGCAAACAAACAAAAATACTAAAATTCATGATAATACATTTTAAGATGTGCAAGCAAACATTTTTCTAACTCTGACTGCTTACATGATTACATTAAAAAAATATTAAAATTTGTAATTATATTTTACAATATACCATGAAGCAATATATGTGGTCATATTTATACATATTGGAAGCCCATACATTTTATTCTATGATGAAAGCACACCATTTTATTCTTCCTTTATTATTCCTTCTGAATGTGATTTGCAATATTTTGCATATGTAAATAAGCACTTATTTATATAGCGCGATGTTTATAATTGTAAATTTATGAGTGTTAAATAATAAATGAATACTTCCACTGCCAATACAAGATATAGCATTTAAGAAAGACTAAAATGAATCCACTTATTCTTTCCGAAACCAAATGTTTATATATGGGCAAATCTTAACACTCATAAAAGCGCATATACAGTAGCTGTAAAAGGCTGATATTTAATGTATTTACAATTATAAACATCGCGCTATATAAATAAGTGCTTATTTATATATGTTTAAGTTTCATTTGAAAGTGACGTTTAGTAAATTCTAAGTAATTTTGTCAACGTCATTCAGTCAGAGAACATGAACTGTAATTTAAAGTGAATGATCTATCTTCACGCTTTCTTTGCCAGTACTTAAGTTTGCCCATATATAAACATTTGGGTTCGGAAAGAATAAGTGGATTCATTTTATTCTTTCTTAAATGCTATATCTTGTATTGGCAGTGGAAGTATTCATTTATTATTTAACACTCGTAAAAGCGCATGTACAGTAGCTGTAAAAGGTTGATATTTAATGTATTTAATATTTTGCATAATAAAATATTTTCTAAATGTAATGAATGCTAAATTTTTTTAAAATAAACTAAAAGTTGATATTGACTTAAAAGCATCCAAACAATTAGAGAGATATTAATTTCTTAATAATAAGACCACATTCATGATTTTTTAAAAGAAAAAAAGTTATTGAAAAATCAAATATCAACCGGAGCTTATTTAATAGTAATGAAAATCAACCATTTTGTAATTAAATTATTTAAAAAATAATAATATTGTAGAGTTGTTTTTTTTCTTATTGTTTCAATGAAATGAATGAACAAGTTCTTATTAAGATTTAAATATATTTCCTCAATTTATTATTAACAATTGTATTATTTTAAAATTTCATTTATACTATAATAGTAATTTATATATGCATTCTACATATATAAAAAAGAGTTTGTTATATATATACTGTACATTTGTAGTTCAATAAACAATATGTATTGTATTCTAATCAAAATTTATTGCTAAAACAAGCTATTATTCATTATATATGTTTGTATGTGAGAGGAGCTTGGAATAAAATACAGTGTAGTTTGTGTTCAACTGTAGTCAAAGCAGAAAGAATAAATAAAAAAATAATTGTATATATTGTATTATAGTTTGGTATAATAAAAATGCTTTTAATATTTAAAAGTATTTTTTTTAAAAAAAATTAAATATAATAAACCTGAATATGCTTTAAGCTAGATTGATATATAAATGATCACAAAAAGGCAGTTAATTTGAGTATAATCTAACAGTAGAGTTTGAAAGTTTAAAAATGACTATTAGTCTATTTTCAAATCAGGTTATATTTATCTGTTAAATGAGTTATTCAAAGTTCTATGAATTAAAAATATTCTTCTGCAATCCAAGTGCCAATCTTTAGTGTCTATGATAACATCTAAAACCAGAGAAAAACATGGTTCATTTTTTTCTTATAAATAAAGGGTTCCCATAATACAGATTGAAGATTCTTGATATTCATAGTGTTGCTTGTTTTCATAAGATTAAACATGTATAAAAGCTTAAAGTCTCTACTCTAGCAGTAATTCTTCACACTAATATATCTGTCTATACTAATATTAGTTGAACATTTTATGTAAAGAGATTGAACCAGTGTTATGCATATCATAGCATATAGGTGCATGCACTCATAAGGAATAGGTATGCAACATAACTAATCTTAATGATCATGGAGAAGGGTTGGTTAATCTATCCTATTTTGAATTCATTGTGAATCTGATGTTGCTCAGCTGAATGTAATATCTAGCCAAAATTGATCAACATGTAAATCATCCTATTGACATATGTTTTGAATCCAGAATAAAGGATTAAGGTACCTTTAAGTAACAGAACTTAGTATTGAATAACATGTTCAAGACAAATTTGTGAGAATATTATTCCTTCATTCCATCATTGAGCCCTTTTCAATATACTTTATAAAAAAAAAATATTGAAAATGTATTAATTTCCAAGTTTATCAATTTTATAGTGATCATCGTTTAAATGAATTTCCAAATTATTTTATTATTTAGAAAAGATATCTAGATTACCCATTTACTGATCATTAGTTATCTAGGCAAGCTGTCTGATTAAAGACTGAATAAAATCAAAAAAGTTTTACCTGACTAAAATTTAAATTCAGGTTATAAATATATCAGGCAGGTGTGATATTCTTATACCATACAGTCATTCTACATGAATATATTGCTTATTAAGGTTTAAGATATAATTCTAAAATCAAAATATTGCAAGAAAGTGTTGTGAGATTGAACCAATAAAAAAGTATGGGCAAAGAACTTGATAAAATGCATACAAAATATTTTGCAGCATCAAATATATAATAGATTATAACTAAAAATAATGGAAAAGATAGCCTAATGTTTCACAAACTGCCATCCATAGAAAAACAGGCATCATATTAATAAATTACCAATCAGTGAGAATTTCAAAAATTTAATTCTTTTTATTTCTACAAATGAGTAATATAAATTAAGATTATATATTGTGACTATCGTATATATTTTTAATGTTATGGCAAACAATTTTTGCACAAAATAATTAGAAGGGATTTAAACTCAGACTTTCAATCTCCCTACAGCTATCCACTCAATTTTACACAACTGATACACATACATGTGAAAAAAATAATTTTCAATATATGTATTTCATGCTGAACCAGCATTCAAATATATATATATATAAAGATGCATAATTGCTTACTATCATTGAGATAGTGCATAAAAACAATAGATAGCATAATTAGGCAAGATCTTAAAAGTCTTTTAAATAAACATTATTGCAGAAAAGCTTAAAAACAGCATTGTAAGGTAGCAAATGAATCTAAAAAAACATTCTGTGATACATGTGACTACACTTGTTCTTTATAGCTTTGATGTCAAGGCATTGCAACAAAAAATGCTTAGCTTCATAAAAATAATTAAGAAAAGAGAATTAACATTTAATATATCACACACAATATTCATACTAATTAGAGGGGATTTGAAAAGCTCCCTTTAGTCATCCACTCTGTCTTATATAACCAATATGCATGATTACATACATGTAAAAAAGATATTTCATGCTGAGCCAGCACTCATCAGTTGGCCAGATCATCATTTACCACTCACATATATAATCAGTACTCAGTTTATATTAAAATAGCAAATCTTCAAACTTTAATGGACAGGCTTCAATCTTCTCCATCCTCTAACTCTTCAGCCATCCATATCATTGAAAATCTGACGATGGAACACTCAAAGTCCTTGTTAATGACATGAGTATGACAATAATATTGGCATTAATAAGGGATTTGAGCATTACATCATCACATATTCAATGATATGGATGGCTGAAGAGTTGGAGGATGGAAAAGATTGAAGCCTGTTCATTAAAGTTTGAAAATATGTTATCTTAATATAAACTGAGCACTGATTATATGTGTGTGGTAGATGATGATCTGGGCCAACTGATGACTATTGGATATCATTTATCTTTTTCACATGTGGTCATGTGTATATAAAATTGAATGGATAGCTGTAGGGAGCTGACCAAAAAAATATGATACTGATTTTTAATAACTGATTTATGCATTATCATTAATTTAATCATTTTGCACTAATTTAAGTAATTTAATTGTCCATCATTTATGTTTAGCCATTGTTGAGATCATTGAAAAACTGATATACATATGTCACCTAAGATAACTATTGGTATAACTATAGATAGAAATTTGCTGTTAACTGAAAGAAGTCCTTAAAGGAACTGAGCAGGGAAAATTTCCTAATGTCCACTTCATACATTCTTGTCATTGCAGCTGCTATTACTATATAATTAGTTGTATTTATACATGAACATGGATGGGTTGCTCACCATCATGAATTGGCCAGTGTGATAAGTTTATTATCTGATAGATCTAACTGAAATGTCAGTCAAGTTTTGTTGAAGGCAGAATGAATGTGTGTTTGAATGAATTTTTTAGATATTTATAATCATAATAAACAAAAAAAGGTATGGTCCTTATTCCCAGCAGGATGTAAAGTTATCAACCAAGGGGCATTGGTAATAATACTAAGAAACTCCTTATTGTAAATTCAGGCTACCAACTGACGATGACCTTAAATTTAGTTTTTTAAACTGCTGATAATTTTCAAGTGAAGAAAAATTTCAAACATTGGAAAAAGAACTGTATAATATTAAATGGGATATTGTTGGGCTTTATGAAGTTAGAAGAAAAGATAAAGAGACTATTTAAAAAAGTTGGACATGTACTCAACTACAAAAGCATAAATATTGGAAGTATAAGTGGAGTAGGGTTTATTATATGTAAATTGTGGAATAACAACATTATGGAATTTGATGGTGCATAAGACAGAGCGTCAAGATTATTTATTCAACTTAAAAAGTACCAAATGCAGGTTTGCATACCAAGTTCTCATTGTGATAGATATATAAAAAGGCTTTTAATCAGACCAAACAACTTTTGAAAATTAATGAAATGTAAGATACATGTTAATTGCAAAACTAGAGAGACAAAAATTAGTAAGAAAATCAGTATTTATAATTGATATTCCTAACCTTTGGAACTTTCAAATCATTTTAAAATAATAGTGAATTAGTAAGAATAGCTAGAGAAGAGAATAAAATTATCAAAAATATCTTACTTCTACAATAAGAAGAGAAAAAAGAATTATTACTAAAAACATAGATGATTTCATGAAATGTGTCTAGAAAAAAATTATATATCAATAAAGAACAAAAAAAAACACCTACAATTATTACCTCTTCTGAATTGCCCAGGATTTAAATGAAGTGAGATAGAATTAAATCTATGAAGGAAAAGTTCCAGATAATGGTGGAATTATAACAAATTGTTAACAAAATATACCAAATGTCTAAATAATAAAGATATACCAAATGATTGGAAGAATGTAGTACTAATATTAATCACATGATCACCATCTCTATATTAGCACATAATTGTTGTAAACAAAGACAAAACTCTCCATACAGTAGTGCCACCCTGTGCCAAACAGAATAATCAATGGATGCCAGAAGGCTTGTGTATAAAATCCCTATCTAGTGCCTATTCATCCAATATCCCCAGACTGGCACTACTGTATGGAGAGTTTTGCCTTTGTTTACTAATATTAATATTTAAAAATGATAATAAATAAGATATTATAAATTGCAGATGTATCAGTTCTATACAAAATTTTTACCAAGATAATTTCAATTTGTTTAAAGTGAACTTTGGATTTTAACCAATCAAAAGAACAAACTGAATTTAAAAATGGTTTTAGCACAATGGATCACATTCAAGTATTGAGAAATATTATAGAAAATACTAAAGCATATAAATTGCCATTACGATCGGTATATTATGAAAAGACATTTGATTCTATAAGCATTTCATCAAAATGTACGATATGGTCATTTTCTGAAAAATATTATCAAAATAAAGAAGCAATGATTAGCTTACATAGTGATACTAGAAAGATTAATTCTGAGCTGTGCAGCAGTTTTGCAAAAAAAAAAATTTATGAATTAAAACACAAAGCTAAGGAAGTGAAAATAAATGGAGACTATTTAAATTATCTAACTTTTACAGATGATGTAGCTGTTTTTGCAAATACTTCAGGAAATATTTAGCAATTATTGGATGAAAGGTCTAATGATAAATGCTAAAATGACGAATGTATTGTTCATTGATTTTCCTAAAGAAAGAAATAACAACTACAAAAATCTTGGTCAGATTAGTAGTACAAATGGAAACATAATGAATGAAATTAATCACAGAATTAAAATTAAATGGGTGCTTTTGGTAGGAATAACTTATTATTAAAGGAAAATGTGCATGGAAAAAAAAAAGGTTTTTTTTTGGATCTGAGACTTGAATATTTAAATGAAGGAGTAATACAGAGAATTCAGACTGTTTAAAAAAGTATGGAAATGTATGTTAGGAATTAAAAAAAAAAGGAATCAGGAATAAAATATATGGGTGAGAGAACAAACAGGTGTTATGGATATCATTAAAAAGAGAGCTGGGCAAGATATATTGCTAGAAGAAATGATAGTATCAGGATAGGTGAAATCTTAAATGGGATTCCAAGAGATCGTAAAAGTTCTAGAAAGAGACTACATGGGAGAGGGGATGGATGAAATAAGGAAATATTCTGGGATATGAAAAAGTTATCATTGAAATCAGAGAAACTGGATTGAGAGTCCATCATACAGTGGATCGATAATAGTTAAAATGATAATAATAAACTGCAATATTTCACAAAGCTAACCATAATTCAGTGATATTGATCATTTGTGACATACATTTTATCTTTTAAATGTCTCAGTTTAAATGGTAACTCACCATTCCAAATGACTTTATAATAGCAAATCAATTATTCCATGCACATTTTCATAAATTCAACTTTTGATCAACTTCATTACATTCTGAAATCAAAATTCATGTATATATATTTTTTCAGAAATCCTGAAGATATAAATGCCTATAACACATCAATAAACAGAATTGGAAGTTTGAGCTGAATTCTTTAAGTGACCCAAACTTTTATGACTAGTGGCTTTAAAATTTTGAATGAATAAACATAAAATATAAAGAATTGCTAATGTTGTAGCTGCATCCTTATTTGAAATTTTCTGTTGATTTTGCAATATCTATAGCATTAATTCTTAGATTTGAATACTTCAGAGACAAAAAAAAATTAATAATCATAAATTAGATGATTTTGATAAACAGTTTATGACTTTTATTTATTCTATTCATTTTTTAGTAGAGAAATCTTGTTGAAAATTTTGGCATATTTTATGTGACATGGTGTATGTTTGGCTTCTTGATCATTTAGTATTTGGATTATGTCATTCCAAAAAATGCATTTTCATTTTTATAATGCTGAAAGATTACATCATATTTTAAATTTATTTTCAACAAGGCTCAAATATATATTATGCAATTTTGCAGCATTATAAAAGAGAAAATGAATTTTTGGTTAAATATTAAATGGTTTCTCAAAAAGACCAATATCACGTAAAATATGCAAACTGTATTACATCTCTGCTAACTACTGATTAGATCAATTTACAATGACCAATTATTTTGACCGTTATAAACATGGGATGTAAAAAGGCTGCTCCTTAAATGAAATCAAAAGTTTTTGTATATAGACTGTATTTCAAGAAATCCTGTTAGCCATATTAAATCTCCAAAATCCTTACATGTCACAATAAACCCATCTATTTTTTACTCCTTAATATTCAATTATTTTTTTAGCCCTGGTTGACTTTTTCTTTTTTTTATACTATTTTAACAAAAAGTTTTTTTATTTATTAATTCCATTGGTTTTTTTCTTCATATTCCCTAATTTTGTTATAAAATCCTGTAAATAATATACGTATATACCTCTTTCATTTCCTTTAGTTTTAAATTTTCCCCATCTCCCCATACAATTTATCCTGATTCCCTTTCATCCCCATTTCCCTATGCAATTTATCATGATCTTCTCTTCCATCTCTCCATATAATTTACTCTGATCCTCTTACAACATCGCACACTTTAGAAACAAATACACTATTCACTACTACTTCCATTTCCACATTCAACACAATCCCAATCCTTATTGTATTTTTGCTTGCTTTTTCTAGTATCTATAGTGCTCTTGCATCAAATAATAATAATCTTCTTTTAGTGTTATCATTCTCCTTTCATATTCCAATGCCATCATCACAAGTCTGATGAATCAATGCTCTCAATTCTCATTGATAAAAATAAAGACAGAAAACATCCTGGGGATCGGATTAATTTGCACTGCCATCTAATATTTATTGATTACTCAAATGTACAATAAATAATCAATATAACAGAGAACTCTTCTGGACGTAATATTATGATGGAAAAAAATAAATAAATCAAGTGACATTGAGATATATGTGAAAAATGAATGCAAACTTATAAATTTTTGAGTTGGATTCAAATCTGAATTTTTAGTCTAATCTTGAAATCACCATTAGAAACAATTGTAAATGAATTTTCTTACTGTTTGTAGATCTGTAATTTATATACAAAAATGTCTGAATTAAAAACTCATTGGCAGCTGCGTCTTAGAAACGTCTAGACGAGATTATTTTAATTTAAACTCAAAAAATGTAATAGTTTATTTTCTGTCCTATATTTTTGATCTCTCTCTCTCTCTCACACACAATGGGTTAGTATAAATATTTGTGAATAATGAAAACAATCAGATAGCTGAATTCGCAAAGAAAAAAAAAATAGAAACAAGTTTAAAAAACGAAAAATTATTCCCAGTGACAATAGGTACATTTTCTGTTTTAGTTAATATGGGCCTCTACGGTCTGATAATTTAATCAATGGCTGTCAAGAATTGACAGTTATGATTTTACTTGAAATATCTATTGTTCATAGTAACACTCAGGAGAACTGAAATATCTCCGACAATGAGTTAGAAATACTTTGATATGACAGCTTCGGCGATCTTTTTTACAAATGTATCCCTATTTAGTTGAGTTAGTTTATATATTTCAAGATTCTTTAAGAAATTCATGTAAATACTGAATAATCAATAATCGAATATTCTTTCGAAGTTTTACTTCTTCGACGATATTTAAAGATTTATTATTTATTGCGTATTTCTTAATAATTAATGCAAGCACACACACGATTGTATCGTTAATTCCAGTGAAGCATCTAACTTCTAGATATATTCTTGCCAAATCAGTTGAGAAGTTTTGTTAATAGCACACAATCTATACTCTTCATTCTTTTTAAAAAATAAATATTGTACGAGTAGTTCATTGGAAGATCATATGATGTTTAAGCACCCTAAGAGACAGGTTGAGTAAACAACACCCCCCCCCCGTTAGTTGAGAATTGATTTTGAAACCTTTATCATTTGAGCTTATTACTCTTTGTCGGATTAAAAACACAAAGTTTTTATAAAGAGTGATCAATATATAAGTTCTTTGTTTAATTAAAGGCAGGTTAAAAGAGTATTATGATCAAGGAAATGGATGTTTTGTTATTCCTATAATAAACAATTCAAAACTCTCCATACAGTAGCGCCATCTTGTGACAACAAGAGCAATCAATGGATGCCAGAAGGCTTGTGCATAAAATCCCTATCTAGTGCCTACTCATCCAATGTCCCCAGACTAGTTTCTGGCTTGTGGCCTTCATCAGTGAGAAATAAGCCAGAAACTAGTCTGGGAACATTGGATGAGTACGCACTAGATAGGGATTTTATGCACAAGCCTTCTGGCATCCATTGATTGCTTTTGTTGGCACAAGATGGCACTACTGTATGGAGAGTTTTGCTTTGTTTTGAATTGTTTAATAACAATTATATGCTAGTATGAGATAGTGATCATATGATATTCCTATAATACAATGTATTATCAGCATTTTATTACATATCGTTGCATTACAAACTGTATAAAGAACTTTTCATTATTAAAAAGGAATTGATATTATAATCCAAGATAAATTAATCATGAGTATTTAGACTATACTTTATATCAAAGCGTGTAAATACATATAAGTATATAGCATTATTAAATGTAACGGTAATGTTTACACTTTGCCCTTTTCTGTGTGTTCCAATTGCTCTTTAAACTACCAAACTTCTCACAGAAAATTCAAGTTTAACCTATTGCCATCATAGTGCACTCAGTAATTAAGACAATTTAAAAAATTTAAATTGCTGCAATTAGGAGTTATCCTTTTCACATTACATTTAAATTAATGTTTAAAATTATAAAGTTATCACAATTAGCTCAGATCGTATCAAGAATTTCCATTGATCTGAGCAGTTGAAGCAAAAAAGATATTAATTAGCCTGTTGGTAGCATGTTTTTGAACCAATGCCACATAGGAAAAAATCTCATTTCAATCAATTGACTTATAACTATTCTTTATTTAACTTAGATTGGCTTGAATGGCACACGACTTTCTTAAGAACCAGTAATCAATGATACAGTTAAACGAAAAATAATATTTTTATTTTTCTTTCTTGATGTTAATCTTTTTAATGACATGAATGTTTTTCAATACTGTTCTTTTAAGTATGGCTTTATAAAAAGAAATGAGAATATTGAAGCCAGAGCAATTCTATTGTTTGCTATTTGAAGTAAATCTTATATGAGAATATACTTTTGATCCCAATTCCTTATAATAAACTAGCAGGATTTTAATATATGCTTTGAAAAATTTCAACAATATTTCGAGTGGTGAGAGGTGGGTCGTGTTAAAGTCTGTGCTTATATACCCTACATATAATGATACAGGTATATAATAAGCCTGTATTTCTGCTAAAAACATTTAGATTGTTTCGTTTTACATATTATAAAGTTAATTTAAATAGAAAATTTTCTAGATATTATATACACAGGTGTTGTGTGTTTCATCATCACCATTAACAGCCGACTGCGGCCATCCTAATGCTAGGGGGGGGGGAAGACCAATTGAGAAAAATCCACATAGTATCTATATTAATTGGCAAGATAAATTCTTAGCTTCTCTGCACTTATGATGCAACATCCTTCAGTATCAAAGCTATAATGTAACAATTAAAAAATGAATGATTTTTTCAAGCTTTTATATATGAATATTTAAACCAATCATTAGGATATGGGAGCTTGGAAATTGAATAGAACTGATCCTTATGTTACAGGTTTGACACCAAGGCATTAAACATTCATTAGTGATCAGCATAAAAAAAATTTTTTTTTTCAGATTAATTTATATTTTAGCAATTATAATTTTAAGACAGTATGTAGTTTGTTTATACTGAATGTTTCTTATATATATAATTAGTGGGATTTGAACTCAGTTTGTTTATACTGAATGTTTCTTATATATATATATAATTAGTGGGATTTGAACTCAGGATTTTTCAGTCTATTCATCCTCTACTCCATCTCAAGCAACTGATGCACATGACCACACCATGTAAGAGATACATGAATGCCAATTTATGTATTTTGAGAACCAGTGCTCATCAATTGGGCCAGATCACAATCTCCCACATATATACACAATCAGTGCTCGGTTTGTATAAAGATAGTAATTCCTCAAACTTTAATGGACAAGTTTTTTTTTTTGCGTGTGCGGTCAGACGTATCAATTGCTTGAGGTGGAGGATGAATGAGTTAAAATCCCTCTAATTACATATTTTAGCAATTAATAGCTCCAAGCTAAATTACCTGCTGATTAATAGTCAACAATATTGTAGGTTTTTGGCCATTTATTTAGAGATAAATGATCCTCTTTTACCTCAAGGACTATAAGGGATATAAACTCAGATATTTTTATAAGTATGAAGAATCACATCTTTTCTGAAATTCTGGAAATAACAAATTTCACAGATTTAATGCAAATAAATGTGAGGACCTACTTATCTAAATAAACAGAGAAATATGTTTTAACAATACTAAAATAATTAGTTTCATTGCTCAAAAAGATTGAGTGACAGAACTCCTACCAGGCACAGAATTTTACAATCCAGAATCTGATACTTTACCACTGTTCTAAATACACAGGACTTTAGCAATATTTTAGGTAATTAACACCTGGGATTGATAGTCCCAAGGTAAACTATTTGTTCTAGTAGTCAGAAGATTATTTAGAAACAAAAGGAAATATTATTATCTCAATGCTCAAGATCTTATCTAAAACAAACTCAACAGAAATGTATTATCCAGTTCTTATGTTATCACTGTTTCTGCATCACAGTATTCATATCTGCAACTCATAAATTTTATACTGAGTTTGTGAAGCTCAGCCATAAAGTTTGAGTTGAAACCATAGTATTCAAATGTGTTATAGTGATTTATTCCAATAATTGCAATAGTAGAGAATGAAAGGTATTGCAGAGATGATGCCAACTATCATTATCATCTGAAGAACCATTTTTTTTACTGAGAATAAAAAAAATGATCATTGTAAAATATATAAAGAAAATGAACTATGCGGACATTAATTAAAGGGTGATCTTTACCTTTGCATAATCCAAATAATTCTAAGTAAACCATTTGGATGTTCGCACACCCATATATAACAAATACCTAACTTTGGGATCACAAGAACATGAGAATTTCAATGGAATAACCTACAAATCCCTTAAAGTACAATTCTATAATAAATTAGTCACACACACACACTGGTAATTCACAGAACAGATAGCTAAAAAAAAAATCAGAAATTATTATTTTTTTGATAAACATTGATTTAATAAAATTAACTAATAAATAAATGAATAAAAAATTTAAAAATTGATGTGGCAATCCCAAAGTTAATACATATTGACAAACCCTATCCATGCAAGACACATAATTTCATGCAAAGCATATAATTATTATTCACTTCTAATTCTTATTAACTAATTAACACATAATTTCGATTAGCTATTTCCTTACAATAATCAAACCATTATAAAAATATTTCACAAGAAAAAAGAAAATAACTAACTTTCATTTTGAAAATGAGAATGTTCCCATACCATTTTAAAAATCAAGTGAAAAAAAAAATCTTTTCAACAAACTATAAAAAAAATAAATTCAATATTTTTAATTATTCAGTTCCCTATAACAGTATTTATAAATGAAGATGTAGAGACATTAATAATATCACATGATCACCATTTCTAATGCTTGCTCATAACTTATTAAAACAGGCAAAACTCCCAATACAGTAATGTCACTCAGTATAAGTCAGAGTAATCAATCATTTCTAATGCTTGCTCATAATTGTTATTAAAACAGGCAAAACTCTCCATACAGTAGTGCCACTCAGTGTAAGCCAAAAGGCTTGTGCATAAAATCCCTATCTAGTGCCTATTCATCCAATATCCCCAGACTAATTTTTAGCTTGTGGCTTTTGTCAGTGAGGACCCTTGGATCTGATAGCACTACACTTAGATTTAAGGATCTAATGCAAACCTCAAGCAGCCACCTTTTATCTCTACTTAGCTACAAAACTATGATCTTGGGTTGAAAATATTATAGTGTTTTCAATTTTATTCTCATAGTTTTGTAGTTAAGTAGAGATAAAAGGTGGCTGCTGGAGGCTAAAATCTAGGTGCAGTGCTATCAGATCCAAGGCTCCTTACTGATGAAAGCCACAAGCTAGAAACTAGTCCAGGGATATTGAAAGAGTAGGTACTAGATAGGGTTTTTATGCACAAGTCTTCTAGCATCCATTGATTACTCTGGCTTGACTGAGTGGCACTACTGTATGAAGAGTTTTGCATGTTTTAATAACCCATTAATAATACTATACATTTCGTAGATTTTTTGTCATCCTTTTGTAGTTGCCTAATTAAATTTTTCTTCTTGTAAATCTAGCAGATAGTAGTTTTGTCAATCTCTTGGCTGTTTTTTATTATTATTCTAGCTTTCATAATAGTTATTTTCATCCATTTAATTTTTTCTTTTTGTAACTCCAGGGTTCTAGTTTAACAATAATATTCATATTAGATTATAAGTTGAGACAACCATGTTTTTTTGGGTGGATCATTACATAAGGTTTATTGAAAATTGCTCCTAGAGGAATTTTCCTTCTACATTTCTTTTAGTGAAATTGGTTTCATAGTTGGGTCAATAATGATCAGCTTTTAGCAAGAGCTTAGTGTATGGTTTTTGTAAACCCCATGACACTGTTTACAAATATTTTTCTTAAACTAAGAATCAAACTAGCATCAGACTTCCATTACTAAATACACTATTGACCACACACTTTTGTTTTCTTAAAAAGAACCCAGATATTAATCTTCCATCTAATGACAATTTAGAAATTACTGCATTATGCCTTGACCAATTGATTTTATTATAAGATCCTTTTTTTTTAAATAAAAAAATCTCATTATATAATAATTGATAAACAATTTTTCATTTCTTCAGAGGTAAAGATCTTAATCCCCTTTTGTTTTTATTTTTTAGAAATAATTATGCAATGAAAAAATCCCTTTTTTCCTTTACATCTATAGCTAATAAAAATTAGATATATATATTATTATAAAAATGTCTTAAATTATGTCACATTATCATTTCATGTATTTAAATGTTTTAATAAGTATAACTTAGCTAAATTCCTAATGGCAGCTAAATTCTATTTAATAATTAGCTTACCTTGCATGTTTTAATAAGTATAACTTAGCTAAATTCCTAATGGCAGCTAAATTCTATTTAATAATTAGCTTACCTTGCATCTAACGTGAAAAGAAATTTTTTTTTCAAAATCAATGACATCTGACTAAAATTCCGACAATTTTAAATGACCAATAGTTCATCAGTTTTAAACATGTACTCTATGTTTAAAGGCAGATTAGTATAATCAAACAACAGTTCATGATCAGGTGATAATTCATGTTGGCAATTTTCCTTTACTTGCTATTCCCTTTAAATAATTTATTCTTAGCATTTCAATTGTAGAGCTTTAAAATAAAATTAAACCTCATATCATTAAGAAGCATATGTATACAATGGAGAATCTTGTAATGCAATGACATCACATCTAATTGCCCTATCTATAATCTGAGTTCAAATCTGAGCTAAATAAAATTGAAAATTTTCAACAGGATTATTTTTTGATTTAGTCAATCCACTATCAATCAATCAGCAAATGGATACTTACTCTGAATTAAAGAATGAAAAACCATTCAATATTTTGGAATTGGTAAGCTATTGTATGTACTGTTTTCTTTTTCATTATTCCTTTATAAGAAGCTATCAAAAAAATCTTGCTTGTAATAAGCTGTTTACAGACTGTTTTACTTTATATATGTGCTCATAATAAATATTCCAAAGTGTACAATAAAAGTCAGGCTATCTTGAAGCACAAATCTGAACCCTAATTTGTTCAAGATAGATATCCTTATGCTAAATAAATGTTGTGGGAGACAGTAGTTAATAATTTGTATTTTGCAATTTTTTAAGGTAAAACAATAATAGAAAATATTTTCACAGCTTCTTTAAAACTTTTACTGCAATTTTAATTTTTGAGTAGAGACATTCAATTTATTTGATTCTCAAAAAAATCTCATATAAATAAATTTTTTATGTATAAGAATTTATTTATTTATTGAATTTTAATATGTCCTTTAAAATTCACACACTTCTATATATTCTCATCTTTATATGACAATGGTATTCAATTTGGTGATCATAATATAATAATCTATTTGTGATATTTTTACATTAATGTTAATATATATGTGTTCAAGTATATCAATGTTATGAGATAGTGTGGAGAGTGATGGGTCGTGTGAAAGTCTGTGCTCATATACCCTATATATTAATGTTAAAAATAAATATAAATCATTGATTGATTGCTTAGGTTATGAAATATTCAAGTAGTTAGACTGAGTAAAATATTTCAACTGATCAAACTGATTTTTTTTTTGACTCAACTGAGAATCGATTCAAGAGCTTTTAGCTTTTTAATATGTATTAGGATAAACTGCAATAGGTTTGAAAATAAATACTAACTTTTTCATTCTTGCAATTTTACTAATAATCTACTAACACATATACACATTATAAACATATATATTCAATAACCGCATTTTTCATAATATCAAATTAAGTTAATATCTTATGTATAAACATATTTATATATGTTAAAATTAAGATTTTCATAAGTGAAAAATATGAATATAGTTTTTGGATTCATATATACAGCACCAATACTTCGGCCAGATTTTTGCTAATGTCACTAGGAATAATTACTATGCTATTCTTTAGATGATAGTAGGTGATATTTTGCTGAAACATCCTACAATAATAGGCATCTAAATTTAGATGAACATGAAAAATTGTATTACAATTACATACACTATAGGCATATACAAATAATTATTTTACACATCTGGAGATAATAAAACACACAACAGTTTAGAGAGATATTTGGCTAAACAACTGATTATGCAAGTTCTTCATTCATGAAAGAAAACACTAATAACAATATTGCATTTGTATACTTCCTAGATTTCCTTAGAGATTCAAATAAAACAGAATTTACTTCAAAAGCACATTCACATTCTATTAATAAGAAAAGATCAAGCAATTTCACTTTGATTTTTTTTTTTAAAAAAAAAGTAACCCCCCCCCCCCCAGTATTTTAATATGAAAAAGTTTTCAGTAACAATTTCAGCTTATTATGAGTTGAATTTAATTTTCAGCTGTAATTTGCTTTATTTTACTAAAAAATTTAAATTAAAAAAGAGAAAAAAGATTTAATTGCTTTTTGTAAGTTACTAAAAATTATGAAAATTGACTTATTTGAGTCACAGGTTTATTTTTAATGCTTAGAATTTATTCAATATTGTTTTTTTAAATAAAATATGTCTCAAACTTTATCTCAAATATCCCAATAGATTTCTAATGTGACAATATCAATTAACACATCTACTGGTCAGTGATAAATCTTCTTTCAGATTACTGAAAATGAAGTTCAGTACCTTTGTTAATTTATCATCCCAATCATTCATATACAGTAACATCTAATGAGATAAAATATAGTAGAATAGCTATTAAAATGTTCTATCCTCATTCTTATATACTATTGCTGTCTATCAACATCATCTATTTATTAATAATAATATCAATGATATTATATGTTTTAAGTTTTTCTTTTCTTAGCTAGTTAATTATAGTTTTCAGATCAATCCAACCTTGGAGAATATGCCAATTAGTCCATTGATAAATATAAAAAATAATCAAATGATTAGGTACTCAAAAAATCATGTGATATTTGAACAACTGAAATAATAGACTGAGCTTTAATCAAAGACCTTTCACCTCTAAGTTTATCACTGAAGTGTTTTAAAATGAAATTTTTACTTTAGTAAACATATTTTTTAACATTTAACATCATGACAAAAAATATTTTTGATTTCTAATGCTGAAAATATATCCTAATCATAGTTAGAAATGAAAAGACAATTTAGATGCAACTCTGCATAAATTAACAGTATATATATTACCATTGATGATGGCTGACTAATGGAATTTTAAGCAGAATTCTTGCTATTTTAATCTTTACAAAAATTAATTCTTTTGCCCTATTATTACTATTATATTGTGTGTATGCAATATCTAAATAAACATATATAACATTAGATTATACATAATTATATATTTTTTATAATTAAATATAATCTATTAAATTTAATAGAATATCAACAAAATACTAGCATTAAATAATACGTCTCTTCTAATTCTAGAAGCCACAGTGTAAATAATATCAGATTAAATTCATACAAATCAGTTTCTCACTAATCGGTTTTTTTTAGCTTGTTCAGGGTTTGAACTAACACATCTTTGTTTTTCCAATAAATGAACCATAAATATCAAGTAAGCCATATAATAAAAATGAAAAATTATCCAATCAACCTAGAAAAATCAAGTAGTTGTTATTTTTACCATTGATTAAAAGGACTTTTTAATATCTTTATATTATCTTAATTATTTAAGCTTTGAAACTTGCTAAAAACTTAAGTTAAATAATCATTAATGAATTTAATAATCACATATAATTAAAATAATACCAATTTTTCTTTAGCTAAAAAAAAAAAAAAAAAATTTATTCACAATAATCTAAAATTTGCTTTCTCATTTCTTTACAGGTTAACAGAATAATGTACACTTTTTTTAATGACAAAAAATATATAAAAAGATTTATTTAATAATAAAAGATCCATACACTTAAGAAAAAAAAAGTAATTATCTATACTTTTGCCTTTAAAAAAATATTGTATGCCCATTCAATATCAAACACTTGTTTGATAAATAAGCTTCATGTCAAATTTTTTATCCCACATTCATGCATCAGTACTACAAAAAAGAAAAATTACGTATAATATATTTTAAAGGTCTTCAATACTGAACATTTATAATATATTCAAATAAAACCAGTTAATGTTCTAATTAAGATTTATTCCTTAAAAAAATTATAATCACTATAAACCATTTTTCATATTCATGTAATCAAATAAAAGGTGGAAATTTTGTCACATGATTTAAATTTTTTTTTTACAAGACTTTAAAAGTGTCAGAAAAAAAAAAAAAAAAAAGTTTAAACACCAAAATTAAATCAAAGACGTTTTGCAACTTATAATTTTCTTATTTTGATGGAAATTTTTTCTAAATATTTAAATTAGAAGATCTGATGATATTCACCAATTTTTAATACATTCAATAAAGCAATGAAGTTTGGAACAATTGATTTTGTTAAAAATCAACAGACTTCTGAAGTTATTATATATACATAAACTTTCATTTTTTCTTTTTAAAAAATGTTTCCTTTTAACATTTACCAAATACGAACTATAAAATTTCGAATCTAGCCTGATAGTTATATCTTAGAAAAAGATTGAGAAATCAAGATTTTGCTTCAATAGACATGAATAAATTCACTTTCTTTGGGTCCACTGCAGAAGCATGAAGGTGATTGTAAAATAGTGCATGACTACTTTAAAATATAATATATATTTGTTATTTTAAATTTACATTCATTACTAGAAAAAAAAAAATCCATAAATTATGGAATTTAATATTATAAATTATATATATACTTAACAAAAACATTCTTATTTGTTAATTCCTGGATAACTCATCCTGAAGAGCCTAATAGTGATAATGTAAAATGACACGAGGCTGGTGCTGAGATTCCTAGGGCGATTTTTGAAAAGATGTTTTACAGTTCATTCACAACACCTATGTAAAGAAGTAAAGATGCTCATTTTTTCCTTAAGTTTTGATCTTGAAGAAATAAAAACACTGATGAGAAATCTTTATTGCCAAATCCCTTATTGACCATCACACGATAAAACTGGTGAGCAAGAGATCCCAGGGGTGTAGGAGACAATGTTGCTGATGCAGCATTCTGGGCAAGACCCAAATCCTAAAGGAAAAACAAAACAAAATTTAATTTAATTATATATTTTGTACATCTGTGTGAACATTTATATTTAATATCAATGATTATGTGTTTGATTATATTACCACTGTTTTAAACTGCACAGGGCACTAATTTGCATTAGGCAAATCTGGTAAGTAAAGTGTTGGGAAGACTTTTGTCCATCAGTGGTCAATTTAAAAACACTTTTATCTTTAATCTATTTATTGATATATATATATACAAATGACATTCAAGTTCAAAGCAATTACTTTTATATGGAAAATCACACATTCCTTCTTCTAATAATAATTTACTTGGTAGTTCTTTTATTTATTTTTTATATTATACAATCTTCAAATACAAACTTTGTATTAAAAATGGTTTTCTATGTTTAAATAATTTTCTACATATATACTGTCTTCTGAGATGCCTAACCCATCTTACTAAATTAAAATAGCTTTAAAATATATTTCAATTGAAGCAACTTGTAAGAAGATGAACTTTCTATTCAAATAATAAACAAATACAGTATACATATAGAATGAGTTAGTAAAAGATAATCTTGAACATTACTTTAAAAACATTACAATTTTATAAAAAAAAAATTTCATACTGAAGCAGCATGAGGATTTCAAACCAAGCAGTGTTATTATTTTTAGAAGTAGGACAATCAATTAATAAATAAACATACATACACATACATATCAAACAATGTTAAACAAAATTTAATTCAATAAACAATTTTTTAAAAAAAGATGCTCACCGTTACAACTAACTATTTTCAAAACGATTAATTAAACTTTCAAATACTGAAGCTGAAATGTGCTTCAATACTTATCATAACTATTATTGCAAGACAGGAATCATGTAATAAACTTCTTTATGTATTTAATATAAGAATTCTAAAACTAAAAACAACCATTTTGTTAATATATGGTTAATTTTATTAAATTTGTAAATTAGGTAAGCTATACAACATTGTTTTTATTTAACATTCATAACTTTGTACTGCTTGCAAAATTCAGGATTATATATAACTATATATGAATAATTTTGCTCTATTTCAGCCACTTAATTTTTCCAATCATGGAAATGATACCTTTTTTGTTCTCTCCATAGTTCACCGAGTGGCCTGAAGTTCTATATTGCTCTTGTGTTAAATGTTCAAGTCCCAAATCTGTACATAATTGGTAAAATGCCTACATCTAAACTTCCTTCCCAAACAAATAGTCATGTTTTCTTTTAATACTAAGTTATTTCTACTAAAGGTATTCCATCAAAGTTTAATTATATTATTAATATCACTTATTATATTTCCATTAGTATTAATAATCTGTCTAAGGTATTTATAATTATTAATCTTTTCTAATTCATTACTACCGGTGTTTATTTCTTCTATTTTCCAATTAATCTTTTTAGCATTTTCTTGCTCTCATCTGACTCTCTAATAACACTTCATAAAGCTATGAAGCATCATCTGCAAAGTGTAGATCAAGAGTTCCCAAACTTTTTCAGCCGCAGATCCCTTTACCAAAGACTTTTCCCTAGCCATTTACTTTACTTACTCAAATTAATAAATTGTACAGTACTCTATATTAAATATTTCACCAGATATCAAACTTTTCATTTTAATCACTTGTAATTAATGATTGAAAAAGATAAAAGGACTACAGAATATGGCATTATCTTGTGGAACATTTAATATCGAAACCTGCACTAACGAAAATGAAAGCAAAAAAATATGAGCAGAGTTTTTTTAAATTTTTGACATTGATGAAATAAATGTGTAAATTCAAAACAAGTACAAATAGTAAAATCACTTTATTAAACATAAAAATGAAGTGAAAAAATCAACATGTTCAGACAGAATTAAACATCAACAAAAAATTTTAATCAGAATTATAAAAATAAGAATACCAAATAAATTAGCTTGGAAAACTGAATTTAATGAGATTGATGCACCTGATAATCTGTCAACAATTTATCTATGTCCGGTTTTAAATTAGTGAGTTGCATTCTCAAATCTCCAAGTTCAGTGATATACAATCGATGTCTGTTCTGAAGCAGATTTAAAACTACACTGAAGTCTCTCTCTACCACACACAATGATGGAAATGCCAGCAAATACTTTTGTGCAACAGTCAATAGAGCCGGGTACAGAAATGGAATATCTTGTTGCAGCCAAAACTTTTGATAAGCCTGTTTGAATTATACTTTGAGATTCTCATTCATGCTGATAGTTATCAACTCATCTTGTAAAATTATATTTGGTTCTACACCAATAGAGTATGGGCTTATTATCCAGTCCAATATTTTCAAAAATATCTTCAAACCTAGTTTTGAAATCTAAGTGAAGAGCCTCCAAGTGGTTGATATACAACAAGATGTTTTCTGCTTAGATTGTGCCTATCTTAAATAAGTTGGAGAACTAGGAAAGCTCAGATCTTGCAGATTTTGCTTAAAAAATATTAATCTGGCAAACAAAAGCTGATATGATCAATTTTGCTTTGATGAGATTCAAATTGTCTCCTTGCAGTTGTAAATTAACATCATTAAATTTGCCAAATAAGTTGTTAGATAAACAATATCTATTTTATTCTTAAGTAAATTTACTTTCAAAGTGGAATCATCTTCCAAAAACTCTAAAACAGATTGAAAAGGTGCAAAAAATCTTGCCAAACATAAACCCTTTGAAAGCCAGTGTACTTCGGTATGGAGAACCAATCGATAGGAATCTTCATTTCGAGTGAACAGTCCAGTGTTCAAAACATTACTTCACATTTTTTTTACAGCTGTTATAACAAAGTGAAGCGATTGATGTAATTTGTCCTAAGGTTCTTGGCTACTAAATGGATTATGCAGTGAACTGCAAGCATGACTGTACAAGACTGATAGATTCTGCTAATATCGAATATTGTTTCATCCCATCCATGATCAACTATAAGAATGCAATGGTTTTCATGTTCACACTTGTTTTGATATGTTCCATAAGACAATGCACTGATATGTCTGTGCTACGTGTATTTTCATGCATTCTTATGTGTGACTCTTTTAATGACACATTTTATCTTTTCATTCGCAAGTTTGGTATGTAATGTGTTTTTATCAAAAAAGGGTTTTTTGGAATTATTTTACTTCTTAATTAGGTATCTATTGGAATCATAGATATTTTGAAATAACAAACAAATAGCAGTAGTAAGAGGATGTATTTTTGCTGTCTTTGACCCCAAATTTTTTATTGAAATTATCGACCCCTAGAAAGTTCGAATTGACCCCAAGGGGTCGATATTGGCCACTTTGGGAATTCTTGTTGAAGATGATTTAAATATCTCCATTTACATTTATATCTTAATTTCCTGTTTCACCAAATAAAATGCTTTCTGAAAAACTGCTATAAGAAATTTTGAAAGATGAAATCATGATGCTGCAAACTTTTCCACTGTTACAATGGTATCTAATTACTACTATTTGCATTTTGATAAATATTCTTCTGGTTTTGCCAATATCCCAGTCAAGGTTTTTTATTCCAAAGTTTTAATAATAACCAAATGCCTTTTCATAAGGTACAAATCCTATACAAAAGGCAATTCATTCTCATTGGATCCTTCTATAACTTCTCTTAATATCTGGATATAAACTACTGTACTATAATGATCTTTAAATCTAGTTGGGATCGAGTCTGAAGTTATCTTCAGATGAACTGTAATGATAGACCCATAGTTTCTAATATTTCCTTTTTCATCTTTCCCAAATATCAACATCACTACTGCATCCTTCCAATTATCTAATATTATAAATTTGGTATGTAGCTTTGCCAAATTTTTTTTTGTTTCTTCATACGTCTTTTTTTTTTTTTTTTAAATACTGATAATTCCATCATTTCCTGAAATTTTTCTATATTTTCAGAGATTTAATTGTTTGTTTCATTTTTTATTTCAAATACTGGTATTTCAAAAGGTGATGTAATTGTCTTTTTTTTTTTTTAGTTCTTTATTACTATGTAATTAGTTATTTGTAGAAATCTTAACTAAGGATTTCATATGTCATTCCTTGTTTTCATAGTAGATTCATATTTCTTTTTATTGCTGAAACAATTTTCTTCCAATACCAAAATATTGTTTTATACTTTGGAGAATTTTTTATTTTATTTCTCTTCTATAGCTTTCCTTGCCAATTCAGTTGATTATTCAATGGTTGTTTTTCATACTATTTTACAAAATTTCAGATATTTGGTTCTTCTGAATGAAGTATTTTTAAATACTTCTATAATCTTTTTTTTTCCCCTTAATAAACTGCCATACCCAGTGGGAAATTTAATGAAAAACAGCAGCATTGTTCTGTAGCAGCTGTTTGTGTACAAGTCTTTACTAGGATATCAGTTATCTTCTTATTGAATTCATTCAAATATGAGCTATCATCAATCTATTAAAATTTTAAAATGATTTGCAAGTTCTAACATAAATTCATTGGAGTACTTCTGAAGATTAAAGCTATCAAATACTAGTACTATCTTTCTTAATAGCTTTTGTTTCTCTCGCTTTGTACTAATGCATATCTTAGATTTCATTAAAAAAAAAAAAATCTATATCTTTTATTTAAATACTTCCATGACTATTTCTGTTTTTGATTTTTCTCAATAAAATAAAATAAAGAAAAATAGTTAATAATATATATATAGAATATCAATTTACTTTGTCTGCAATATCCAAAATTACCCACTACATTTTATTCTTTGAATCATTTTCCAATTTTAAAATATTGTTTGATCCAACTAAAAGCTTTCTACATATCCATATAAAAATCCTCTATTTTACCAGAATGAAAAATTGTTGATGCATAAACCTGAATTATCTGTGTTTGGTATCTTTCCTTTAAGATGAATTACTAACCTTACCATTCCATCTAATGTATATTATCAATTTCCACAAAGATGTTTTTCCATTATTAGTATCTTTATAATGACTGTATGTCTATTTATTTAAATCAATGATTTCTTTCTTTCAATTCATTCAATACTCCTTCACTTTAAAATGTACTGTTGCATGTAGTTAAATAAAAAGATCATTATCAAATGGTAGTCTTAATTCAAAACCTGATGATTCTTATAACTTTCTGTTTTAGATCATCAATCACTACTTTGTTGGATGACTTTATTGCTTCCAAAGTATGAGGAGGATGACAATTTAGATATGTCTACCAGGATAAATATAAAAGAAAATGAGCATATACATCCTCTCTATAAGAAAAGACAATTAATGTCCCATTTAAAACTATCAGACATTTAATAAGGAAGATCATAGTATTTTTCAGTTTCATGTTACGAAGTTAAAACCAGTCACCTTGTTGGCAAATACATATTGGTGAGCAAATTCATCCATGTTTATTTAAACAGGCAAAACTTTCCATACAGTATTGCCACTCAGTGCAATACTATATGGAGAGTTTAGCCTGTTTTAGTAACAGTTATGAGCAAGCATAAGAAATGGTGATCATGTGATGTTTATTGGCCATGTTTATTTACTCTGCAACAACATATGGAATGAATATTAGAAATATTTCCTATTTATTTCAAAAATTTCCAAGAAGAATCAAAGGATCTCTTTTCAATTAATAGTAAACTCTAATTTGTGACTTTAGCGGCTTCAGAATAAACAGTTGTGTGCAACTAATTCAATAGTAGAGCAATCTATTTTTGACTAAAAGTTTGTTTTAATTCATTCCTAGATGAGAGTGATTTCAGACTAGAAGTTTAAGATAAAATTTCAACGCTGTAACAACTAAATGAAGCAATAAAATAGTTATTGGTACTCAGTTCAAGAGAAAGAAATCATTTATAAATCATATGAGTAGCAGCAGTATTACTATAGTCTGACAATGCAAGAATGAATTATAAAAGAACGAGTGAGAGAACACAAAACATTTCCATAATTTAGGAATACATTTCTCAAACACAAATAAATATTAATCATCAGAGATGAGAACTGCTTTACAAGCAGTTGTCTCGGGTTAGCGGGTTCGCTTCCCGGCTGATGCTATGACACATGAGAAAAAAAAAGAAGTAATCCCCCCCCCCCCCAATCCAATTATCACAACTTCAGCCTCCACAATGCTCTTTAGGAATAAATTCTATTCATTCTATCCCTATTCTGCCACCTAATGTAAGCTTTTTAAATTTTGGAAATCTACATGCACTTGACTTAGAACCATAACTTATTGCTAAAAGTCATAAGCCAGAAATTAGTCTGAGAATATGGATAGGATAGCAAGATAGATATTTAATATGAACTATCATTTCGCATCCATTGAACAGAATAGGAGTAGAATTAATAGAACTTACTCCTGAAAAGTATTGAATTAGTAACAGGAAACAAGAGAACCGTTTCAACATTATTCTACTTTTATACTAATTAAGAAGTTTCAAAGGAAAAAATTTCCCCAATCCAATACTTCAAATGAATCCAAAATTCCTCCTTAAGTATGTATATGTTAAAATGAACATTAAAAGGGAGATGATGGCATGATTTTTCAATCTATAATTAAATACAGTGACAATCATTTGATTAATTCAGATTTTCCTGTGATTATTTGATCTTTCAATTAAGAAGAATATACTTAGTGCTAGCTATTTGTAAAAAGTCTAATTATACCTAGGAAATCCTAAACTATCTAGAAAAAAACATAAAAGTCCTACTCAAGATTTAAATTGCAGATCAAAGCAGTTATATACATTGTAAACCTCTTTACAGTCATAAAAAATATGGGCTCAGATGAGCAGTCACAGATACATATTTTATTCACTCACTTTATTCAGTTTGTCTATTTCTTGCAAGAAGATTGTATGAATACAAATGAGAACTGTGACAATTTTTTAATGAGGTTTTTCTTTTTTTGATTATATCTCATTCCAGCTACATTGCAAAAAAATCAAACAAGATATACTTGATATTTATAATGTTTATGCAGCAAATATTAATCAATTCTTTTGGCAAATGGATAATATATATAAAAACAAATAATTGACTTCTTTAATATATATTCAACAACAGTAGCCAGAAGTCCAGTAAACCCAAAATGTTAGTACTATCAGCCAGTGTCAATTGATTTCATAAATTTAAGATGCTGCTTTAAAGTGAAAAGAGTCATATTTACAGTTATATTAATTATTATAAAAAATGAGCAAAAAAAAAAAACTTGTACTAAACGCTCTAATTGATAGCATAAGAAATGAGATTATTAAAATTGCCATAAAATTATATTAATTTTGTTTAAGCATTTTAAATTTTACTATGTGATCAAGTCACTGAACTTCTCTATATAGGGTCAAACAGTATTTTGTTATCCACAAATTGCTAGGATGGTTCCAGTTTTGGAAAAATATCAGTTCATCTATATGATGTTAGTGCACAGGATATAAAAGCAATGTGACATTTGATTATAAACTAAAAATAAATATTGCAAAAAGATTCATTTAATTTTTCCCAGTGTTAATTCAAATTAGAATTAATAATGATAGAAACAGTAGAAAATTATAATCAATTCACAATGAAAAAAAGGAAAAAACCCAAATCTTTAGACTGGAATAGCTATAATTCATTAATTATAAGAACTAGGCTTTTTATTGGAAAGATCCCCAAAAGAAAAGATCTTAGAAAAATTACAATTACTTTATTATAAATATGATTTTAAGAAATCACACAATTAGATATGTTTAAGCATGTGTTATAGTAATTGAACTTATATTTTCAAAAATGCTATTAAAATTGTTTTGAACAGAGAATGATATGATAATGGAATAATTTTCACATATGAGGTTATATGTGCAAATTACCTCTAAATTTTTTCAATATTATTTTCTATTATTATATACTTTTCTCTTTTTTACCTTAACTTCATTCTTCATTCAAGCAAGGCAGAAAATGTATTATTATAAATTCTTTAATTATATAAATATATTTTCACAGTATAAAGTTTGATCATTGTTAATCTCTCATATCATGAATCAACTCTCTAAAACTGTAATAATGTTTAAGTGTTTACGCATTTCCATCATTATGAAAGCAATGAAAATAAAAAGTTTAGTAAACAGCGCTCACAGTTGAATATTGCAAGAGGTAATAGAATAATCAATAATGAGTTATTTAAGAGCTGGTTTGGGATAAGAAGCTTCATTCAGGAAATATGAAAGAACTACGAAAGAAAGGTCTAAAGATAGTCTGTGTCTGGCAGTTGGTTCATTTAATAATAGAAGTAATAGTTAATATTAGAAATAGTAACCATAGTAATAAAGATAATACAATTAATTTTTTTATAAATATGGATCTGCAGAAATGAAAACTTTACTTAATGGGATCCTCTTAAAGATCAGAAAGTAGAACAGTACTTGTCAATGAACTGTCATGATTTGGAATTCATATAGTTCCCTTTAGTAAAATTCATCTAGTTAAAAAATTTATTTGTATAGAAGATAGTTTTAATTTTTTTGGAAGAATAATCACTGGATAAAAGGGAGATTACATAACGTTGGACTGGAGTTCTAACTTTTTATTGCGATGACTGTATTGATTAGCAAGTGTTATATATATTGTTCACAAGTGTGTTCCTAATGTTTAATAAAGTGAAAAGTGAAGACCATAACTTGAATCACATAATACAATTTAAAAATAAGTGTTCAGAGGTCATAATACAAAACTATGCACTCTTCTAAAGAGATTAGCATTTAGAAACTAGTCTGAAATCCATTTGCCACCAGATGGCAGAGTAAGCAGATTTTTGACAAAATGTTTCTGATTAAGCACTGCTTTTGCAATAAAATATTCAATGGCCAACAATTCCATGTTGTTCAGTGTGATATCCATTAAATATTCACATTTATATAGAAGCTTCTTAAAAAGAGTCCTGTAATGTATAAAAAATTGATATTAATACAGAATGGAATGTGTTTTTGTCCTTACTCCAAATATATTCTTTTGAAAGATTCGTAAAAATTTCAATCATTTTCTGAAAACAGATCATTTCAGCATCTAACAAATAAGAAATTCAAAATAAAGAAGACGTTTGAAAGAAAGACGAGAAATCAAATATAGAATTTAATTTTAATCATGAAACAAATCAGATAGATGTGTAATATATTTAGAGAAACTGGAAATGAAGAAACACATTTTATGTGCTGATTGAAGTTTTGGTACTTTTGTAAATCACAAATATATATATTTTAAACATGGAAAAAAAAAAGTTTCAAATTTTCTGCTAGTAAAAATGTATTTTTTGCAAGTGTAAAAATCATTTAATGACATTTGAAAATATTAGACAGCAGTGAATCTCTTTCTCTTCAATAAAAACCAATTCTGTAAGTGAGCAATAAATACCAGATGGCAAAGCAAACAATTTCTGATTGATTGCTCTTCTGATAGGAAAGTTGAAACTTTCTTTTCAACCTATATAAATATGACACTATATTAGTAATTAATTATTCTAAGTGATTTCAACTATAAACTATTTGCAGGTACAATTGATTTTTTGGAAAAAGGATAAAATAAAGAATCATGACCCCTCTAATTTATGTTCAATTTCATTGTAGAGCAGCAATCTCTTTCTCTCTCCTCATTCCATACCCAATGGTGAGTGTGAGCAAAGACCAACTGCTTTTATATGACATTTAAACATTAGTTAAAGAATTAATAAAATGATTTGTGTTTGTAAATATTAAAACAATTTAATCTGACCATACAAAAATTTATTTAAATAATAAAATGTCCGTAATAAGTTGAAGAAGGATAAGTAATTAACTGAAAGTACTTCTGTGATTTATTATAGATATTTATAAAATATATTGTTATTGTTACAATTCATTATTTTTATTATAATCTTAGTAAAAAAAATTATTAATATGTTACTTAGTGAAATACTCATAAAATGATCCCTACTTTAAATAAAATAACAAAAAATGTATTTCAAAAGAAGACTGCACTGATGAATAAAATGCAAGTTTTAATGATCCTTAAAGATGTTTGTCTGAAAGTTTGTGATGATGGCATTTTAGAAAAAATTATGTTAACTTAATTTTATCATCTACAACTAATTGTTAAATTACTTTTAAAAAAAAATCAAACTTTATTGAAACTTTTCAAATACATTCAACTGTTACTAATAACACACAGTTGTAAATCTAAAGTTCAATTGTTCTATTTTAATACTGTTACTGGTCAGGCTAGCAACACCTGAAAAAAAGAGGAAAATAATAGCACTCAAAATATTGTATTATATATTAAACCGTGTACTATTATTCTTAGTCGAATGCATTTGAAAAAGTGAAATAAAGTGTGAATTTTTCTCAAGATGCATGATAGAAATAGTTCAACATACAACTACATATGGAGAGTGTTAAAGTTATGATAGAGCTCTAAATATTGAAATCCTAAAATAAGTATATTAAGCGGATAATAAAAAATGAACCATCACTGATGATCAAGTGATATCACTTTATCGTCAATATTCTGTTGCTAACTTCTTCAGCCTGTTTTAAGAAGTAACCTTAACATACAAGGTAAACATGTTTGTAAAGTTGTCTGTCCTAATACAGGATTCCACAATCAAGCCAATGACAGTATTGGGAGGGGGTCCTTGCTTGATCCTTATCATAATTAATAGAGTTATACTTAAAGATCATCATAAAATAATGTGAATAAATTTACTCTTTCAAAACAACAAATGTAATTGTCTAATAATGGGGAATAAGGAAAGATGATCCCAATTTAATTTCAGGAGGGCAAAAAAATTATTAACCAATATTTTTAAAATGTTATTACAAAAATTACATAATATGATAACAATAATATAGTAGATATCATATTTCTGTAAATGAATTGATCTCTATTTGTATATCATCAATAGTATTCTGGCCAGTGGATAGGTTCAGACAGTAGTCACATCACCAATTATCCACTTTTTCCACTCCATTGTCTTCATTGCCCAGCTCTTGGATTCCACATAACTCTTCCCATCTCTTCTATCATCCAACAATGGCAATCTTTTCCGACCTTTCTTCTTGCTTCCATTCACCATTTGTCTTTAAAACATCTTTCATTAAACTATACTTTATTCTTAATATACGTACAATCCAGTTTCTCTTTCTATTTCCAATTTTCCTGAATCAATCTTCTTTGATTTACTCTTTTCAAAACTTCATTTGTTATTTTATAGATCCAACTGATTTTTTCCATTCTTTTCCAAGTCCACATCTCAAAGGTTTCCAATCTGTTCTTAATATTGTCAAGATTCACAAAATATTTTCTTTTCTTAAGAAATGCCTCCTTTGTCAATGCTATTCTTCTTTTAGCTTCATTCTCATTTCTTCTATCGTCACTCAATCAACTGTCCAAATATCTAAATCCCTTTACCTGTTGAACTATGTTATCATGGATTTCAATTTGCAGTTTTTTTTTCATTCCTCTATTCATAAATACTTAGTCTTCTCAACATTAATCTTCATTCCATATATCCTTCTTCCAATTTATTCAACATATTCTGAAGACACTTTTTACCCTCAGTTATAAGAGCCATATCATCTGCAAATCTTATACATTTTATTACTTTACCTTCAACATTAGCTCCTCCATAGTCTAAATAATTATTTAACATATCTTCTAAATAAGTGTTAAAAAAACAGATGGCATACTTCATTCTTGCCTAAATCCTCTTCCTATATTCACTTCATCAGTCTCATTATTCTTCACTCCACTCTTATTCTTATCTTTTGCCCAGTAAACCAATTCCAAATCAATCTTCTCTCTTTCCAAAATACTATTTCTTAAGATGGTTATAAGTTTATTCCAGATTAAATGCTTTTTTCAAATCCACAAAACAGACACCAATTCCTTTACCTTTTTCAATATATCTCTCTGCAATTGTTCTAATAACATTAATAGCATCTCTTGTACTTTCCTTCTCTGAAAACCAAACTGTTCTCCTCCAATATAATATTCTACCTTCCATAAATTCTTTAAGTTAAAACCCTTATTAAAACTTTAGAAGCATGAGATAACAAAGTTACTGTCCTGTATTTTTCATATTTGACAACTTTTTTATTTTTAGCAATTTGAATCGTTATAGTCCTTAAAAAATCTTCAAGTCAAACTTCACTATTATATATCAAATTGCAAAGTCTAACTATTTCCTTCATAGTAAATTCTCACATTTCTTTCAAAAATTCTATAGTTATTACATCAAATCCAACAACCTTAGCATTTTTCATTTGTGCAATTGATTTTATTACTTCATCTAGCAATATATCCATACCATTATCATCTACTTTGTCTTTCCATCTTTTTAATATACCATTGCTATCAGTTAATCTTTTTCCATTCTTATTTGCAATTTCACTTGCTAACCATATCTTTTTCTCCCAAGTAACATTTCTAATTCTATCCAATACAAGATCATAAATTTTCACTTGTTGAAGCATTTCTATCTCTCTACATTCTTATTCCAACCATTTTTCTTTTGCTAAATCTGTTTCTCTTATTAAATTTTCTATATGCACTTTGTTCTTTCTCATTATTGATATTCTTCTATTTACTCCATACTTTCATTTTTACTAACATACCTTCTGTTATCCAAGATTATTTAGTTTCTTTAACCGAATAATGCCTATTTCATTTTTTTGCTGTTTTTAATAATCCTTCTTTAATCCTACACTAACACTTATCAAAACTATTAATATATTCCCCATCTTTAGCAATTCTTTTATTGCATTTTCACATATTAAACTAAATTTTCCTTTTGCTATTTCTCTCAATTTATCTAAGCTCCATCTTACATACTTTTCCCTCTTTTTATTCTTGTTAAACTCAGCTTTAATTTAATCATAACCAAATTATGATTTATGATCTGAGTTTATATCAGCACCCAGCAAAGCATGCAAACCCTTAACAGCATTCTGGCAACTATTCTGAATCAAAATATAGTCAATTTAAAAGCATTCTCTATCACCTGGAACTTTCCATATATACAATCTTCTTATATGACTTTTAAAGCAAGTATTTGCAATCACAAACCCATTCTCCTTAGAAAATTGTACAAATCGGCTACATCTTTCATTTCTTTTTCCAATACTATAACATTCCAATTTTTCCTTGCTTACCTTTTGCCATAACAGTAGTCCAATCACCCAATAGTAATATACATGCATTTCCCCCTTATATTCTTATATATAAATTGAAATATAAGCAACTCAAAATATAATTATTAACTCCTTTCATTTACACTTTAGTAATTGCAATATATTGTTTCTATAATTAGTTTTATTTTCATTAATTATATTTATTAATAAAATCTGTGTCTATAAGATAAAATAATAATAATAATGTATTCTATAATAATATTGTAATAATAAATAATAAAAATAGATAAAAGTTTTATATTAGTTATTTTTTAAAGGAAAATTAAAGAAAAAACAAAAACCAATAAACCCCATAGAAAAATTGCACTAAATGAGGATGGGAAAAATCCAGAAATTTTTTATATAGGTGTGAAACAATTATAACTCAGATTTACGTGGTGGAAATATTAACCATATTTTGAGAATATGGTTAAAAAAGTCACATGATAGTTCCATCCTAAAGCAGGTATCATTTAATCAAGATGAGGTCAGTATTCATTAAGAACCTTTAGCTCCGAATCTGCCCCTCTACCACTTGATTAAACACCTCAGATATGGTCATACTAAAACTAATTAAATAATAATAATTTAATATTATTTTACCTTCGCCATAAGTGTTGTACCAAAACCACCTTCATAATTTTTGCTTGCTGGAACTGAATCAATAACTCCAGGCACAGGATTATAAATTTCACTGGACCAGCATCTTCCAGAACTAGAATTAAGAACCTTGGCCAGAAGCTTAGCATCAAGACCCAAACTAAAAAATAAAACAAGCTTTATTCATATTGTTAATGATGAAGATATTCAAGCATTTAATAAAAGGGTTATTAATTATGATAAGCATGTCCAAGCAGCAGTAAAAAGCCATATATTACTTAACAATTTACAAATACTAACACACACACAAAAACAGTTGAAGGTTTTCATTAAATTTTTCAAATATCTTTAATTATATATATTAAAAAATAAAAGCTATCATTCATAAATTATATGAGAATTCCCTTACCAGTAATAGAGATTCATTGGATTATCACTCATTCTAAAATCAGTTTATTCTGCAATTCTTATTTTCTAAACAATTAGCCACCCATTTATTTACCAATATTGAATATCTAATGGGTCTGGATGTGATCAAGCTATATGGAAATATCCAGAATTTGCTTGTGAAGTCCTTAGTTAAAAAAAAATGTCAAACTATGAACCTATGCGATGGCATAAAATGCAATCCTTCAAACGCTACATAAGATATTCTTCACATCAGTATTTGTTACAAATCTTTATTCAATTTGAAAATAATATTTACTTAAAAGTTTAACATTTATCTTTCAACAAAAACAAAACGAATCTCAAACATAAAGGTACAAAGAGAAACTGGATCATAAAGACTATTTAACAATTGTCAATAATTGAAAGAAAAAACAAACATATGTATTAATTCATCTATTTCCAAGATTGTTCTTTTTGTTTCAATATAATTTAAATAAATTGAGTGATGCAACACAGGCTTTAATAACTTGAAAAATGAATAAACGAATTATTTGAAAAATCTGAATAAAGACATGTTTTGTATGTTCTCCTACTTCATTATATAAATATAATTTCTATTAGGAAAAACAGGATGAAAAACTTTTATTCTGAATTAGCTAATTGTTGAAATGATAATGATTAAGGTGGTCAGTTCTATAGCATAATCATTTAGAACACTGTGTGATGTTATCTTGATTTTTCATTAATTAAAAAAATACTGTTTTCTTGACCTTCATTTTCATCATTTTTTTTTTAAAATGACGAATTGAGATAAATAATGAAAAAGTATATCTGCTCAATAGAGTTTGGTTTTTCCCCCCCATTTAATTGATAAATAAGCTACTTGATAATGCATCTATTAATGATATCACTAATATTGATTACCTGCAACTTTGAAAGATAGTTTTTGCTAATATCAAATTGAATTAAATAAATAATTAGATAAAATTGTTTCTGCTCAAATCTGACATCCTCCTACTCTTCGTCTCTTAATCCATATGGATTCCCCAGAGAAATTTAAAGCAGTGGTAGAATAGAAAATTCTAGAACTCAAAGTCCATGTGAATTTTCAAGCAAACATCTGAGCAAGAAATCATTAAATTATTTTTTATAAGGTAGATTAAGCTTAAGCCTGATATTCTTGAAATAATGTTTTTCATTTCTTCAGGATCTGATCATTTTAAACAGTAATGGTAGATTTGTGATCACATGTTTTAAACTTTTAAATGTAAGTTTCTGTAGGGTCTATCTCTCTTCTAAGACTAAAAATATTTTGGTAACTAAAAAAAAAATCACTTAAAATAAAAACACAACATAGAATTATTGGTGCTGTAATGCTGTATGGAAATATTCTGAGCTTTGGGATATCTGTGATCAATCAGAATTATAAAAAAGATAGACTATCTTTTTATTACTGTCTATCTCATTAAGCACTAGGATACCCCTTATTGTTATCCAGCCTGTGGCTCTATTTAATTGTATAATTAAATTTTAGAACTCCTGTTGGTTAGTAGTTTTCTGTTAACTATCTAAATGCTCTTACATCTTTTAATATACACAGGCAATGATATGATTCATGGATAAACTAATTTAAGAATCTTGTAATAATGTTTTCCTAACATTGGTGAACCTGGAAAGAAAGGCATCCCATCAGCTTTCCACAGATTATTAAAACTGCTCTGAATTACAATTGTTTTACTTAATATATAGAGTGTGACCTATTATATGATTTTTTTTTTTTTGAAAGCTTACTTTTAAACTTGACAAATATATATATATTTTTTACTTAATGACAAGTTCAAATTTGATGAAGTGCATCTCACTATAGCTTGTGAGTGGTACCATTTTAATGTTGTATAAGCTGAATAAAAGTCAATCCAGGATAAAACAAGGATGAAAATCATTCAAATCCTCATGTGCAACAATTGTCAAGTCTGTTGAGTACTGCCTTCTCTTTTCCTGATCTTGTTTGAAGGGTTGTTGAAAAGATCTTTAACCTGCAATGGTCTATTTAAAGTCTTTTTTTTTTTTTTACATTACTCATTATAATGATTAACTTTCTTCTTTTTTTTTTTATGATTATCTATCTATAAATATATATAATGCATGCATGTTTGTGTATGTAAATATACTTGCAGACTGCTTGATCATAAACTATCGTTCAAATCTATTTATAGTAGGAAAAAAAAAATGCATGCATAACAAATTTGCTCCTAACAGAAAAATACACCCACACATAGCATAATACATTTGAGAACAGTTCTTTATTATTAACAAACATCACATGATTCGCATCAATTCTGGCACTAGATGGCAGCACAATTTCTTGAATTTTTTTATTTTTTTTTTGTCAAATGGCATGACACATCCAATTATTCAAAAGATCACTAGCATGTCAAATTAATGTCACCTTTGAAGGCTACAAAGCTATCAGCAACATTATTTTGATATGAAAATAGGATAGTGGAGAAGGAAAGAAAAATTTTAATTAAAAACAGCAGCTTTATTCACCATGAATTAAATTTATACATTTTTAATACTGGAGTGAAGATTAATTACAATAGTTTTAATTATGAATTGATAACTCAATAATTTATAAAAAATAATAACTAATTTTGTGATTATTAATAAAATACTTTGCTCAATAAAAAAAAAACAAAAAACATGTTAAATAAAGCCCTAAAAATTCCTCAAAGACAGCTCCTATAATATAATCTAAGAGATGTGATTCTGTACTATTAAAGTTAATTGACAAAATTTTTGTGATTCTGAAGAGATTCTTTGCACATGATTGCAATTTTTTCCCCAATGCAAAAAAAAAAAAAAAATTAGGAAATGTTCGAGTTTTTCAATACTGTGAGATCATGTATTTAATATTTAGCAAGATGGTCTGGATTATAAAAGTTATACATGTGCTATGGTGATCAATATTTATGGATATATTACATCTCCATTATTGATATTGAAAATGGAATTACATTATCAATCATGTGTTTTATGATAAGCATGCCATTTTTGGGATTCTTTCTTTATTCCTCTGGATACCAAATATTTACTGACAATTTATAGAATAACAGATGTGAAATCCACATAATAAACATGGAAGGAAATGCATAACCATTTATACTAATAATTCCAAACTGAATCATGTTGTTGTCAATGGTAAAGATAAAACAAATGACAGAAAAAAATAATAATAATTCAGGATTTCTCTAGTATACATGATGGTACAAGACAAAAATATTTAAAAAAAAAAAAATTTGGGATGTTATTTTCAGGAGCAATAAAAAATCAAAATCAAATCATTTGGACACTGATTTAATTCAATTTCAAAAACCACACAAATTTTATGAAATATCGAATTTTAAATCACAGAACAGAAAAACTGCAAAAAAGTAATGAAAGCAGTGGTCTTATTGATTTCTGTGATATAATATAGATTTATTCACATCCGCCCTACTCAAGATTTGAGTAGAACTTTTTTTTAGATAGCTGATCCATAGTCAAACTAATTATTAATTTATAAATAGGAATCTAGTAATCCTTAGTTAGAGGACAAAACGAGAAAAAAACCTGCTAAAATCATTAACAGCTTGCAAACAACTAGCCTAGTGACTAACAGTTTTTCTTTTGAAAGAATATGCAAAGGACTATTTAAGACTGCTTTTTATATTTTATTGGTAATACAAAATATTACTAGAGAAGTCTTTCAAAATCCAATTCTATAGTATATTATTTTAAAACATTTTGTATTTAATTAACAAAGATATCTTTTTCATGATATGGCATTCTGTGAAGCTTTTACATTATTTTTATAATATACAAAAAACATTTTTTTTTTTTTATCAAGAATGTTTATTACCTGTATATACAGTGGTTATTTAAAGAATAAATCAATATATAAATTAAAATTTTTCCATCTATTTTGTAAAAGGACATGATTTAAAAAGTAGTCTAAATCTTGCTGAGTTGCCTCATGTTTTAAAAGTCCTGTGTTGACTTTGCGCAATCCGCAGAATTATCTTTGTTTGTTTTGTTGCATGCTTTTAATGACTGCATCAATGTTCTTCCATACTAATTTCATATATGTCCATGTTCTGGTAAAGTGTTTTCAGCGCTGGTAAATGTTCATTGCTGTTTTCACTTTGTCCTCTTTATTCTGTTGAATTGCTCTTTGTGCTTTTTGGTCTTCTTGTTTACTATTCTGTATCACTAGTTGTTTCAGTGTTAGGGTTTGTTAGCCCCAAACATTTTATTTATGCTTAAAATATACACTGATGACATAAGCTCATGACAAAAGAAAGGTATATCTTAATTATAAAGTAATTACATAAGCAAATTAATAATTTCTTAAGAACCAGTAAGTCAAAGACTTATACTATTTTATTATTAATTACTAAAAATATTTTTTAAAAATAATCTATAACCAACACTTCAATCTAATTGTAAGAAACTCACTTATCTATGTTATTATTTCTTAAATAGTTTTTAGATGTTTTATATACAAACAATCATAAATGAATATAATCTGAAAGTTCATCAAGTGAACTACAGTTATTAAAAGGTTTAGTATCTTATAATGTTGTAGAATAATAAGAAATACAGTTAAACAAAGATTGATTAGTTCAACCACACAAATACAGTCATTTCTCATTGAAAAGAAAGTACGAATTATAAAAGACATAGAATATATCATTAAACAACAGACTTAACTTCACATGCCAAATACATTTAGAATGACAATGCTTTAAGTTTCCTGGTCATTTAAAAATATTCCTTTTAGATCATTCATTTTCAGAATATTTAGAAGTGCTTCAAAATAAAATATTAATGTCTTCTGAAAAAATTAAAAAAGGTCTCTTGGCCCAGTCTCAAATTCTGAAAAGTTTGAACAAGTCTGAAAATAGACATTCAATTAAAATAATGAACCACTAAACATCACATGATCATTTCTTATGCTAGCACATTACTGACGAAGGCCACAGATATTGGATGAGTTGGCACTAGATAGGGATTTTATGCACAAACCTTCTGGCATCCATTGATTACTCTGGTTGGCATTGAATGGCACCACTGTATGGAGAGGTTTGCCTGTTTTAAAATAATGAAATTATGTTCTTTACAATGTTTCATCAATATTTTATAATCTTCAAAAAACACAAATAAAGAAGAATCCCTGAAAAATTCTTTGCATCTAAATATCATACTAAATTATATATAAACTTGTATAAGCAAGCAATAATTTATGAGATAAACACAATATCTACAAAAGATAAAATACATTAACATCACTTTCCAGACTAATAAAAAGTGAATGACTTGTCAGAATAAGTAAAGGTTGCATATTAGCTTGAGAAATTCTAAATGGATAAAGACAAATTATTATACATCAAGACATTAGATTCAATTCTTTAATCTAAAAAATGTTTTTGTGTGTATGTGTACAAAATTAATTTTTGAGATTTAAGTAAGACAATGCTTCTACGAAGGATTACAGAAAGAAATAATCTATCTCAGATTACAGCAGTGTTTATTTTATTTTAGTCAAAAGTTTAGGTTGATGCAATAAAACTGCTTTAGAGATAAGATTGTTAATATGGTTTTTTATCCAGGAGAGAAAAAAAGTGGATTTTCTAAGAATGTGACTAAAAATAGCAATGAAGAAAGTGGCCAGATAAGAACTTTCCTAATAATTTATTAAATTATACAATTAAAATGATTTTGAAAGCAGAACATTTCTCATTAGCAATTAAAATTTAACTTAGATAAAAGTTTACTGGAAATGTAAACTTTCTTAATGTACTGATTAGTGTATTAACATTTCTTCAAAGATAATTTTCCAAGCAAGCATATAATTGTTTCAAGCAGCTAGCCCATATAGCCATTCAATATTAGTTAGAAGTTGGAGAATAAATATCCAAGATAATCATAAACAAAAATATAACTGAAATAGTCATTCTGATAAAAAGATGTACTCATATGGCTAAAGATTTTCAGTCCATATACCTTCAAAATTCTTAATGTAATGAGTTAAAATTTAAAAAAAAAGGAAAAATAAATTAGTTTATATAGCTTTGATTCAACTGACTGCATAAGTCTTAAATTTATCAAATTGATGAGCATCACAACATGAAAACTTTTCTCTCCCTTTCAACAACAGTAACTCAATAAGTTAATATATTTTGTTTTACATCTCTTAAATGCATTAATTAATGGTTAGTCTGCAGTGTGACAGAATAAATAGTTTTGAACTATATAAAAAATTTCTAGAAAAAAATCTTATTAACCATTCTAATTAGACTTAGCATCTATATCTTATGAGCCTTAACAAATCATCAAAAATTATTCCCTTATGTTTAAAACCAAAACTATTTTTCTAAGCAGCTCGTTTTTTGTTTCATGATTAAAAATAAATAAATAAATTACTTAAGAAATCAATAATATACATATCTATGTAAATGTTACTTTAAATGAAGGTAATTTGCTAATAGTTTGCTTCTTAAATATAATAAATCCCCATTAGATAATTTAAATGAGTAATTTTAAATCCACACTCTCTTAACTATATTATCATCTCCCACATAGTCTTTTTGGCTAAGTAGAACAATTATATTTAATTAATTCAATTATGATCAGTCCACACATGAAAATAAAAACATTTAATATGAATTGATAATATAGCATGTGCATATCTATTATCTTCCTAAATTTAAAATAATAAAATAAATGAAATGTTTTTATTGTTAGATAGTTCATAAAATATTTGAATGACAGACATGATAAAACTGGGAATGAGCTGTGAACTTTAAAGTTAAAACAGGCAAAACTCTATACGTATTGCCACTCAGTGCAAGCAAGAGAAATCAATGGATGCCAGGAGGCTTGTGCATAAAATCCTCATCTAGTGCCTAATTCAATATCCCCAGACTAGTTTCTGGTTTGTGGCCTTCATCAGTGAGGAGCCTTGGATCTGAGAGCACTGTATCTAGATCTTAGGATCTAATGTAACTCTCCAGAAACTAGTCTGGGGATATTGGATGAGTAGGCACTAGATGCAGATTTTATGCGCAAGCCTTCTGGCATCCATTGATTACTCTGGCTTGCACTGAGTGGCAATATGTATAGAGTTTTGCCTGTTTTAATAAGTTATATCAAGCATAAGAAATGGTGATCATGTGATGTTTATTGAACTAAAGTCACACTGCAGAAAACCATGTAGGCTTTAAATTATTTATTTGTTCATTTAAATTGCTTCCAATTTATCCGCATAAAAGTGTTATTTTTCTTTAATTAATCTAGCAGCATAATATAAAAGAAAAAGCTTCTTGGCATAGTGGCTACTATAAATATCTGTCTTCCATATCCATGACCTGGGTTTAAATCCCAATGATGAATTTTATTAAAAACAAATTTGTATATGTTTCATTCTTTCAAGTTGTCTATGTGTTTACAAAGTGAACAATGCTAAGACTCATATATCAACCAAAACAGAAGTTAAACTTTTATGAACAAAACTATTGGATAATTTTAGAGTAAATTATCTAAGATGATAAAATTCCACTTTCAACTAAAATGTTTTTTTTTTAACATCAACATAACTTGCTCAAAAAAAAAAGTTAATGCGATTTCCTTTATAACATTATCAATTATAGTTTAAACTTATTACATATTCTACTTCATTGCAAGATTTAAGTAGTAGAATATTTTAGATTATTTAGTTAATAATGATACATAGTTGTATAGATTGCTACTTAAAGTCATATGACAATGTACAGATTAAACTGAATTTTGTTATTATTTTTTTTCTACTGAGAATTGATCTAGACATTTTAAGTTCTAGAATTTGTTAGTCTACCTCTGCGTTAGAACTGACATGATGATATATATTTGGTTAGTTGCTTTGGGAGATAATGTGATATTTGAGCACCCAAATGAATAACTGAACACAACAGTTCCAGTCAAAATAAAAAATTTTTATCTATTTTTTTCAGCTGAGAATTGACCTAAGAATCTTTTGCTCTCAAGTCCACTATCCTACAATTAGATTAAATTGTATGAAGCATTCATTTAATGCATATTAAGATTTAATTATTCCATGCATTAATTTGATCTTAAATGCAGATTCTAAATAAACTAAACAAAGACAAATAAAAGTAATGCAATGGTTAAGTAGAGTGGTAAGAGGAGAAAAATATTAATATTTTTTATAATAATCAATTTATTTTGTTTTAAATACTCATAGACATTTACAAAAACCATAAGTATTCAAGTGAGAGGCACAAGATTACCTATGTTTTACAACTTTTTTTCTTGGCCAAAAACGTTCACTTTTATTATTAAGCCGGAAATTCTTATTGTAATAAACTAACATTAAATTATACTTCTAATTTACTGCTTCTAAATATGTTTAGAGTTATCTAACACAAATACAGACACCATACTATGAAACAAATTAAAATCATACCGAAGGCCAAGATTCATAGTTTCTGCTACTCCCAGCATTGATATACCTAGAAGCATATTATTGCAAATTTTAGCAGCTTGTCCAGAACCAATGTCCCCACAATGGACAACATTTTTTCCCATGCATTCTAAAAGTGGCTTTGAACTATTAAAAGCTTCCTCGGTACCTCCTACCATAAATGTTAAGGAGGCTTCCTTTGCTGCATTCACACCTTAAAAAAAAAAGAAAAATATACAGTAAATTGCTTATCTAAAAAAAAAAAAATAGATACTTGTGCATTATTCTATCTATCAAGTTTGACAGACAATTTTTTTTTTAATATACAGTTTCAGGAGTATACAATAAATGTTAAAAAAAAAAAGGTTGACAAATAGTGGTTATATTTAATATTTACATTTTATTATTATTATTATTATTATTATAACATTACGTTTCTATTTTTTTTATATTAGTATAAAAATAAATACATAAAATAAAAATATTATAATTAACAATAATAAATAAAAGATACATATTATAACATGCAAACATCAACGCCTATATATATTAAACAGTAACAGAAATGGCTGCCAAACTTGATAGATAGGATAATGCACAAGCACCAAAAATTAAAATGTCTTTTTTTGAAATGTTTTCTATCACTGCATACATATTCTTACAAATATTAAAATTATTACAAATAATAACCACTTAATGAAATATGAAGTGATGCATGTTAGGAACAATAAAGAGATCGAAAATGAAATACATGGGTGAGAGTACAGATGTTACTGACATCATTGAAAAAATTAAGAGATTCAAATGAAATTGGGATGAACATATTGCTAGAAAAGATGATAATAGATGGTCAATTGAAATTCCAAGAGATTTAAAAGACATAGTAAGAGACCACATTTGAGATGGATAGATGAAATAAAGAAGTGTGCTAGAGTAATGTAGAGAGACTACAGATTGGAGAAGGATTGAACTTGGAGGACTATCCTGCAATGGACCAATAATGATTGAAAATGATGATGATGATATGTAAAAGTTATATAATTTCCAAGTACTATTAATAACTAATTACAATGCTCACTACCTGCTGATTTCAATATTTTTTTACAGTAATAAAATGGCTACCTCTTATTGTACTCCAAGCTTTTATACTTAATGCTATCTTTAACTTCAACAGCCACAAAAGAGACTTTTTCCAAGTTATTAATAAATAATTTAAATTTCCTCTAGCAGCCATATTCAATAACTTTTTACATTAAAAAATGATTTCTTTGAAGCTATCTTGAAGTTCAAAATAGTTTTACATATAAAATATTGGAGTACTGTAAAAGATGAATATTTTCTTAATTTAAGTTATTAAATGTGGTTACTAAGGGGCATTTCGATTATTTATTAATAATACTGGGAGGTCATCATGACTTTTAAAAATCATATGTATAATTATATGTGGAACTATTTCCAATATCTAATTGAATTGCTAAATGTTTGTAGAAAAATTCAAATTTTATTTATACTTTTTCAAAACTCACTTCAGTCTTTAAGTTTATTCATAACATGGTGAGATAGTGGAGTTAAATTGGTAGTGTTCTGTTCTATCGTCTCAGCCACTTGATGGCGCTATTTCTAGCTAAATTTCTAGAAATTTGGCATTTTCGTGGCCACAGCCAAGTGCAGATAGCCTTCTTTCTATGATAAACACAGAAAAAGTCTGTTTACTCAGCTGCCGGCTACTGCTGTGGCTTTTTTCTATGTTAAAGCACAGAAAAATGCCTTCATTGGCTGCCGTAGTTGCTTGTGATATTCACTTTATCGTAATGCTGGGCTATCTATTTTCACTACAGTATCATATGAGGGTGTGTTGACTGCATTGTATTTAAATAATTGAACTTTTCAGGTCTAACTTTTTTTTTCATGTGAACTGACCTATTGGTACCTTCTAACAGTTTTAACAGTGTCATCACTGTACCATCAGGACTGTGTAACCCTCACAAATTGGATTTTAGGATGCAGCACGGCACTATTTCAAAGATCACGATGAAAGTAACGTATACACAAGAAATCTTTTGAGATAAGGAAGATAACTGCTTCGAACTCTGAAAATTGACAATTGCCAAACACCGGAGTCAGCTTTCATTTTAATAGTTTATTATAATTATTAACTTTAGTGGATAAATTGCAATCTAATTTACTTTTCCCCCCAAAACGCAGTGTCTGATTAATTACTGTCCTAAAAAAAGGGCTAAAATTTACTTTTATTTTTTATTACAAAAAATACCGTAACTTTTCCAATCCACACACATACACAAAAAAAAGCCCGTCTGATTAATTACTGCCCAAATAAGTCTCCGCTATATTTACTATTATATGTTATTAATACAATTGTAAATACAGTGCTATATAAAAATAAAATGCTTATTATATGTTATTAAAAAAGTAGCGTAACTTTTTATGGATACACACCCACACACACAAAAAAATGTCCTCTCTGATTAATTACTGTCCCAAAAAGATCAAAGTCGGCTTTCATTGTAAAATTTTATTTGAATTTGTTAAATTTTGTGGAAGTTGTAATATAATTGACTTTGATTTCAAAACACAGTGTCTGATTAATTAATGTCCCAAAAGGACTAAAATTTATTCTTATTTTCTATTAACAAAGGAACGTAACTTTTTATATACACACACACCCAAAAATGCCAGTCTCTGATTAATTACTGTCCAAAAATGTCTCTAATGTACTATTTTTGCTATTCGAAAGTAACGTAATTTTTTATCGACACACATACACACCAAAAAAAGCCAGTCTGATTAATTACTGTCCCAAAAAGTCGGCTTACATTTTTATATTTTGTTTTAATTTTATGGAAATCATAATATAATTTACTTTTATCTCCTATTTCAAAAATAAAGTCAATAGTTCTATAGAATCACTGGCCCAGGAATGTTATATCTATGTGTTTTTGCTTAGCATCAATGTCATCAAGCGGCTAACACGATAGAACAGAACACTATCGTTAAATTTAAGTAAATCTATCTTTAAATATATTTTTCCTTCTAATGAAGACATTCAAAATTTTGTAGATGAAAAATAATGAAAGCCAACAATTCAGCAAAGACTTGCTGCTTCCTGTTAGTGTTTCAGAAGAATGCAGATCTAATGTTATTTTTCAGCTGCAAGACAGTTTGTTTTCATGAAGACAACACACACACCTTCACACAATGTATGTATTAATATAAATCTAATAAACAGTTATTTTAGCATATTCTGAAGAAGCTATGACTTGAAATACGTCTTGGATGCCAGTCAACATTTCTGCTCACCATATCAGTTGTATTGCCACTGATGAATGCAACAAAGCAATTAATTTATTAATAATCTTGTCAGAGAATCAATTATCATGTTTAAAATTTTAATTTTTCAATTATTTATAACTTTCAATCATTGATATTTACAAATTGTTAAATAAGTCAACCTTATAAATGATTGAAAAGTTTGCAAGTTGGAATTACAATTCTATTCTACCCATATTCTCTGGAATCATGCAGGTAAATAGTTAATGTAGATTATTCGATGAGTTTGAGAGAACAAAAACATGTATTTTGTGAATTGCAGAACAATGTAACTAACAATAATTTTTCAAAGCATGCCAATTAATGTGAAGCATTTGCATTAACATTAATGCCTATACCACTTACAATTATAGTATGCACATACAGAAATATGTACATATAAATAAAAACAAACCAAATAAGTATTCAGCATCAAATTCAACTTAACTAGGCAGTCATCAGTAAATATTTCTTAATATAGTGAGTAGACAATTTTCCAATTCATAAAAACCAATTTAGTGAATTAACATACATATCTGATAATACATAATTGCATACAAAAATATGTTAAGTATCTGCCCATAATTTCATACTTTATATTCAATTATAAAATGAGTTTTTGTTTTAAGAAAGTTATTAATAAATAAACACAAAACTATAACACAATATATATAAATACATGATTTATTTGACATAAATATATATATTAAATTATCTTGATTAGACTCATCTAATGCTTGAAAAAAATGGTGATCCATCAAGCACTTGTTAAGTTTAATCATGATAGTTTTAAATAATATACACAGAGTTCTTTGTCAAATAATCATATACAATCAATTTTTATTTATAAAATATTTCAATAAACATAAAGCCAGATATTTATTTTATATAGCACGATGTTTATGAATTGTAATAAACTAAAGGCTAATGTACATGCGCTTTATGAATCTTAATAATAAATGAATACTTTCATTTCCAACACAAGATAAAGTCTTTATGAAAGAATAGAATGAATCCACCTATTCTTTCAACCCAAACGCTTAAGTATGGGCAAATCTTAAGCACTGGAAATGAAAGCGTGAAGATAAACCAATCACTTTAAATTACTTTTTACTATGTCTGAGTGATATCTTCACGCTTTCATTTCCAGTGCTTAAGATTTGCCCATACTTAAGCGTTTGGGTTGAAAGAATAGGTGGATTCATTCTATTCTTTCGTAAAGACTTTATCTTGTGTTGGAAATGAAAGTATTTATTTATTATTAAGATTCATAAAGCGCATGTTTATTAGCTTGAAAAGCTGATCTTTAGTTTATTACAATTCATAAACATCGCGCTATATAAACTAAATATCTCATTTATATATGTTTAGTTTCATTTAAGAATGACGTATTGTAAATTCTAAAAAATTTCGCAGGCATCATTCACTCAGACATAGTAAAAAGTAAATTAAAGTGATTGATTTGTCTTCACGCTTTCATTTCCAGTGCTTAAGATTTGCCCATACTTAAGCGTTTGGGTTGAAAGAATAGGTGGATTCATTCATTCTATTCTTTCACAAAGACTTTATCTTGTGTTGGAAATGAAAGTATTCATTTATTATTAAGATTCATAAAGTGCATGTACATTAGCTTGAAAAGCTGATCTTTAGTTTATAAAGCCAGATAAAAAGATTATTGATGGCTATGAGAACATATGGTTCAGCTTAGAGCTATCAATTTTAATTGGTGATTACTTAGCAACATCATTACTAGTCATTTTGGTATAGCTATTATATTTAAGTTTATTAATTTAACACATATATATATATATTTGAAATGCCCCATAGTTATATTCTTTCAGTCACACTCCCCCTTTAAATAAAGAAAAGCTTGAATTTTGCGGCCCATTGAAAAGGACTTAAAAATTCAAGCTCTTCTTTATTTAAAGGTGGAATGTAACTGAAAGAATATAGCTATGGGGCATTCAAATATTTTATATAGATTTCAGCTGAAGTTATGCATTATATATATATAAAGTTGTCATATTATATAAATGAAATTGTTAGCAAACAATAATTACTTTAACTTTTATACAGAGACTTAAAGAAATATACTTGGGTGGGGGGGGGGGAATAAAAAAAAAAAAAAAATTATAAAAATAGAAAAAAAATGGACACTGATGACACAATTTTTTTTTTCATTTGGAGGCAAGACCATTGAAAAAACATAATACATACCATGCCCTCTATAAGGCAAGTTATATATAATGATACAATTATAATATTTTGAGAGTAATATAAAGCATACCCTGCACTTTAGTTTAAGTAATTTCTGAATAAACTATTGGTTGATTAGAAATAGAAAGATGCTTTCATACAAGTCACTGTCAATATTTTCTTCACTATTGGAATTGCAACAAAGTGTTTGGATAAGATCTTTCATTGGCTATACAAAGTCTGTGGACTAGATGTTTCTTCTTAGAAAGAAAACCAAGATGTAAAAAATATCAGTGAATGTGTCCAATTATTTCAAGAAGACAAAGACTTTGGTAAGGAACATGATGAATTCATAAGAAGCAATAATTTAATCTTTATCAGACAAAGCATTAACATCATCAGTATTTTTCCCATATACTAACTATCTTCTTCTATTATTCAAAGTAATTCAGTAATTGAGACAATTTTTTTTTGTCTTTTCTGATAGACATTTGGTGGCAATGTTATCTATACAATTATTACAATTAAAAATATTTTGAATTTCACTTCTTAATTATAATTATAATTGCCGATTATTATTCTCTATGGTAAGTATTTAATTTAATTATCTAAACTGTGTTAACTTTCATCATCATCATCATCATTATCAACCATTATCAATCCCCTGCCGGGGGGAGGGGTCTCCCAGTTTTTTCCCCCTTCTCCGCTCTTTTTTTTTCTTTCTCCTCCCCCCCCCCCCCACATCTTTTTTTATTCCTCCCTCCTTCCTTGGGGGGCTCTCTGTCTTGGTTTCTTTCTCTTGTTTCCGAATCTAGTTTAAAATTTCACCTTTCCTTCTCTTTTCTTCTCTTATTGCGACCTGCCCCACCCCCCCCCTTCCATTTTATTTTTTTTATGAGGAGGGCAGCAACCCCTGGTTGTTGTCCTCCCCCTACGTTGCCTTTTTGTTTTTTCTTCCTCCCCCCCACCCTCCCTCCTTCCTTTTTTTTTTGGTTGTTTTGGTGTTTTTTTTTTTTGTTTTTATATTCTCTCCCCCTTAAGAAAAAATGGGAAAACACATAATAAAAAAATTTTAAATCTAAAACTTTTCCCTCTTAACCCTTAATCTTTTTTTTTTTTAATAACAACTACCCCAAACCAACTCCACCCTATTAATTTTATATTTTATTTTTCTTTTCTTTTTTTTTTTTCTATTTTGATTATGTCTACTATCTATTTATTTCTTATCTTTCACCTAAATCAATATATTTTAACTTATTTTTATTTATTTTGATAAATCTTATTGAAATTTTTTTAATTTTTTTTTCTTTCTCTTCTTTCCTCCCTCCCCTAAATTAAATGGAGCTCAGATGTTTGTAAATATCACATGTCAATAATCACTGCTAAGTCATCTATTTTATACTGAAATTTAATAAGAGTGCATATATTTGTATCAACACCTGTAAATTGTATGTAGGCAACCAAAAGAATGACAGCTATCAACCCCACTAAATAAAATTCCTAGATAAATAGTTTTCAAGCCTCCCCCCCTCCATTAATTTTCATGATTTTTTTTTCTTCTGCTTCCTCTATTTTCTGATTTTATGTTAACTAATTAAATAATAAAGCCTTCATTATTTTTAAATAAAAGGCAAACATTTTTATAGTAATCCAAACTTACACATAGATTTAAGTAAGCCTTTCTTGAAAATGAAATAAATGATTAACCTTTAGTGAAGTCACAGAAGAAATCATGTACATGGAAATATAGATAAAATTAGTACATTACATATCTATATATTTCATAATCAGTTTTAATATTAAAATTAATTTTCCTTAAATTATCTAGAATTAATCTTTTTATTATTCAAGTAAAAATTCCTATTACTACAGTCACACACATATATATATATACATTGTAATGGAATCTAAAAAGAGTAATTGGGGAGATAGCAATCATCATCATCACAAATATAAATTTATCTTAATTAACATTATCAATGAATAGTCAACAACAAATATAAAAGGAGCATCAGAGAGAATCAGCATTTAATAAAAATAGTTAATTATAAATTATGAGTTACATCTCCAGCATTGAACATGAGTAATCAACAAACATTTCTTGTGACTGGATCTAAAAGAGATTCATTATAAACCTTCTAGCCAATGCCAAACTTAAGGCATAATATAAAGCAATCATCTATATGCACATATTTAAATAGTGAAATATTTATCATTATGAAAAAAATACTGGGACCCTAATACATATTGATCATCATCAATGCTCTGACCATAAAGTACCATGAATGTAGTGACCATTTATAAAGTAATTTCAAATCTAGAGTGCAGTGAATGGACTTCAAAAGTGATTGACCTTTGTGCCATCCTAGAGAACCATTTTGACATTCAAAGATAAACATATATCTCAACATATACATATATATATAAATTAACTATTATTGCTCTGGAATTAGCTGAAGATCACAAGGACCCTAGGAACTGTGATCAAGAGAAAATTTAAATATACAATCAACCTTAATTTAAATAGTCATACTGGGTTCATTTATAAATCTCTTAAAGCACAATGTTAGAATGAAATCAAGTCACACATACTTCCAATTCATAAAACAGATAGCTGGAGAAATAAAGACATTAGCACTATTATTTTTTAACAAGTATTTAATGAAACTAACTAATAAATTAATAAGATATGACAATATAATTTCAAATCTAATACATTTTTATAAAAAAATATAATTTCATATAGCAAGTAAGATCAACTTATTGCTAACTTTTACTAATTAAATTAATTAGCCTTCATAAATATTACCAAAATCACACTTTTCTTTATTTTGCCATAATATCCTATAAATACAATTTATCCAAACCACTTCAAACACTTTTTAGCAAAACTCTTTACTTGTACATATACATACACTTTCGTTTCAATTGACCTGCAGTCTTCTTCAGAGCCAGTTTATTTTATCCTCTGAAGAAGACTGCAGGTCAGTCGAAATGTAGATGCATGTATATGTACAAATAAGAAGTTTTGCTAAAAAGTGTTTGAAGTGGTTTGGATAAATTGTAATTAGCCTTTACTTTAAACAAAATTATTTCCCTTTTCAATGCTTAAAATTGAAAAAAAAAAAATTTCATAAAAAGACAAAAAAATTTAAGAATAGTTAAAATCTTAAGTGTTTTCCTGAAGGTTTGTGATGATGGTGTGCTAGTTGTATTTATACATATGAGTACTGAATGTCTTTAGAAAAATTTAACTTTATTTAAATATTCCAAATATATTCAACTGTTAGTAATAGTACATCAAACAGGCTAGTTTATTCAAATTTCAAGAGGTATTCCCCCCTCTTCTTCAGGTGTTGCTGGCCTGACTAGTGACAGTACTAGCATGGGATTCAAACCTGGACCCTTAGATTCTTGGAGTATTAAATTTTAAGATAGCACTCTAACCAACTGAGCCATCCTGCCAAAGGAAGCAGTCAGTAGAAATTACATATATTTATCTATGAGATTTCCTCCTGATCTCTCCACTTTTTCCTAAGAGCAAAGTTGATGCTTTCCATACACATTATGTATAGTCACACTAGGTTGGCATATACAATTTTTTGCCATTGTCATGTGAGAAGCTTCTTTAAATTTTATTTGTACCTTTTTTTCTCTATCCAATATTTTTGTATTTACCCAATTGAACATATGTTCATTGGCACATACATCATCTGCTACCTTAGATACGTTTTCTGTCTTCTGATAATCAGTTTGTGTTCTTGCAAATGCTTTTCAATGGGATGACATATACTGGTGAGACCAGCTGTTCCATTGAAAAGCACTTGCAAGAACACAAACTGATGATTAGGAGAAAACAGATATATCTAAGGTAGCAGACCATGTATGTGCCAATGAACATATGTTCAATTGGAAGAATACAAAAATATTGGATAGAGAAGAAAAGGTACAAAGAAGAAAATTTAAAAAAGCTGCTCACATGACAATGGCAAAAATCCCAAAAGCCAACCTAGTGTGACTATACATAATGTATGGAAACCACTAAGCAACTTTATTCTTAGGAAAAAGTGGAGAAATCAGGAGGAACCTCATAGATAAGTAAATATATGAAATTTCTACTGAATGTTGCCTTTGGCAGGATGATTCAGCTGGTTACATTACCTTAAAATTCAATACTCAAGAATCTAAGGATCCAGGCTCAAATCCCATGCTAGTACTGTCACTGGTCAGGCCAGAAACCTGAAAAAAATGAAATAATAATACCTCTCAAAATGTTGTGCATATACTAACCTGTTTGATGTGCTGAAGGCATTTGGAATATTTAAATAAAGTTAATTTTTTCTAAAGACATTCAATACTCATTAGATGATGGAAATAGTCCAATATAAAAATACAAATAGCTAAAATCTCTCCCCTTTTTTTAATAAAAACTTTTACATGTTGGAAATAAAAATGTTTAGAATGAAATATATAAAAAAATATTCATTATAGTCAATTATTTTCAATATTATATAAAAAAATATAACAGCAGAAAACTTAAAATAATCCATTATTATCAATTATTACTTATATTAAACGCTATTTAAAAATATAGACATGCACATTACAATACCTGATATTATCATTCTTTTGAGTTTTTTTAAATTTATAATCCTAAGTTTCTTTCCAGATTAGCTTTTACTTCTGATTTCTCCAAATGTTTGAATTAAATAACAGAAGTTTTTCATTAAGTTTTTTTTTTGTAACTTCAAATTTCTATTATGAAAAAAACTTCCAAATTATCATAGATTTCCAGGGAAAATTAACACAAATTAATTTTATCCATTATCAATATAATTACACCATTAATACAGATTTCCTGGTCAGGTTAACACAGGCTAAGAATCATGCTTTTGAATGGACATATAAGGCTTGTTGCAGATTTCTCCCAGGAGTATTCTCCTATATTTCAATTTTTAGTGAACAGGCTACATGGCCAGGTTTGGTAATGCTCAGCTTTTAGCTAAAGCTTAGCACATGGTTTCCTGAGATTAGCCTTATTTTAGATTACAAGATTATTTCTCACTACTTTCTTCTCAAGAGATTAGATTGCTATTGCTGTTTTCTTCAACAGCTGGTTTCACAAGACACTGAGGTCTACTGTTTTAATCTGTCTCCTATCCTAATTTTTTAAAACAATCCTGTCATCCATCCAATTACACAATACTTAAGGAATGACAACATTAAACTCTGATTAATAGATTCTATTTTTTCAAAAAAGTTACTTCCTTCCTTTTTTCTTTTAATTAAAAAAAATTCGAATCCTAATTATTGAAATCTCTCTGTAGTTAATTTTTCTTTTTTTTTAATTATCCCAAAACAGTATAATCCTTTAATTAATTACACTTTAATTTGAACATCACCTTTTGTTTTAGACATAAAAAGAAAAGACAAACAGCATTTTTAACAAAAATTTTAAGCTTTATTTTTCCTTCCTTTCTTATTACTTCTTTTTTAGAAATTAAAAAATTATAGATAAAATTACTGGAGAAAAAATTTACTAACATTTATTTTATTCTTCTTTTTCTATACTTTTTTCTCTCTTTTACAACTATCCATAATCAACTATAAATATTCATATTCTTATTTTAAATGTTTCAAATTTATCATATTATCATTTAATGAATTTTTCCCCTTTAATATCAATAATTGACATTCTTGAAAAAAAATCTTCTCAATATAAATATAGCCAATAAAACATCATAATTTTCCAAATGACTTCAGCTTATCTATTGCTGTTTTAATATACTTTTCCACCATCTTTTTGCCACTTACAAAATGTTTTAGAGAGCAATAATAGTTCCCAGGTGACAGTGCTTAAGAAATCTTTATCCTGGGATTTCCTATCCAAAACTCCCAGACTTGTTTCAAACTTATAGCTTTCATTAGTAAAGAACTTTGTGATTTTAAAACAGTGGAACTGAATCTTAAGATTTAATGTGTTCCTTGCAACTCCTATTATTTACCTTTATGTTATACCATCAAGCTATTAGTCCAAACTGAAAACAGTTTTCAATCTAAGACAACTTGCTTGCGTAGTCAGAGATCTGAATCCACTTCAGTTTCTATATATTACGGTGTCAGTTTTTTAAAAACTAAATTCATCTCTATCCTGTGGTTAGGATTGACTGCAAATGAATAAAAATCACATGACTTATCACATGTCTTCAGCTAACATAATGCTATTTTAATAGCATATTCTTCTGTCTTTTTGTCACTTACAATAAGCTTTAAGAAGCAATGATAGTTGCCAGATGACAGGGTTCAATGATTGATTTCCTGGTTTCAAACTCTTCACTGAGTTTTGTATTGGAGATGATAGCAGCATAGGGAAAAGCTGAGAAGGGTTTATTTCTTTATAGAATTAGGCAATCTGAATTCAGATTATGCTCCCAATGTATAAACAAAAACTGATTCAAATGAGAGAATTAAATGAAATATTAATAGGATTTTTTAGTGAACTAATGTCTTCATAAATGACAACTGGTATTTAAATAAGTGTTCACATTAAGTTGCTCACTTGTATAGAAAGCATTGACCAGAATGTGATACTCCAATGTGAGCATGAGTATCATTATCAGAAGGAATGTATAATTGGCATGCCAACCTATAATTAAATAATGATATTACATTACTAATCTTTGATTTATTATCAGACATGACAATCTTCAAATTTACACAATTGCATTTCAACATGAGTCTATTGATCTCTCTCAGATCTTTTTAGTCTATTTTGTTCCCAAACCATTACAATCTGTATATATAAACGATATATTTTTCAGGTTTCATCTGTGCATGATTTTTATTATAAATAGACCAACATTTAAGTTTGATCATACAAGCCATCAACTGGGTGATGAGTAGAATACCATAAAAATGATTCTAGAGGCACTGTAAAAATTGATCTATAAAAATGTTCAAGTTCCACCAATAAAAAAAGCAGATATATAAAATTGAAAAATAAAATAAAAAGTTAAAAAGTTTTTAAAAAAATTCTTCCAAATAGGAACAACTTTGCACGCATTAACATATTTATTGATACAATTTGGTCTTTAAAGCATCTGAATACCTTCTGTAATCTTATAATGGTGGAGTAATTTTTATAATAAAAATCATACATGAATAAACTGGAAAAATATATTTGTATATGCATAAGTATACAATTCAAAGCATTAATGCATTTTCTATTTAATTTTTAGAAATTATGTATTACCTGTATCGAAAAAACTCTTATTAAGTTTTATTACTAACTAAATACAGAGCATTATTGTGCTTTGAATCATATATTCATAAGTTTAATTGTTAGTTAATTACGTAAATAATTGTCAGATTTGTATAGTTAGAAAAACTAACCTTAGGAACCAAGCAATGATCCCTAATTTGCATGTCTGTGTGTAATATCGATATAAAACATTATCACAAATAATACAAAAGTAAAACCTCATTACCTATATCCCCAGGACAATTTCCATATGAAGCTTATATGCCTTTTTTCTTATATCTCATTGTGGTCAGGTCAGGGAGATACAAGACCCTTAAAATTATACAAATATTAATGGTGGTAAACAAGACACAAATGTGAGAGGTAATGCATACATAAAATAATTTTATCAGTGGCAGTAAACAAAAAATTAAATCAAAATGAAATTGATTAGCGACTAAACAGTTAATTATTGCTAATTACATCAAATGGAGGACTAAAGGTTATATATCTTAAAAATCTCCAGGGTGGATATTCTACGATAGTCTAACTTCTTAATTAATGAATAATCAAGTATGGTTAAGATAGAGCATTTACTTAAATATATTAAAATCATTAATAGATGGCTGCAATGGACTTAGAATTATGATTGACTGCAAGCTGGTGAGTTCAGGCTATACGGAGAGTGATGCTAAGTTATCAAAAACAGGAAAGTATATCCAATGATGAAATAGAGATGAAGTATGCTCACCTCCATACCCAAGAATCCATTGGGTCAGAGGGCCATGGAGCAGGAATGAGTGCCTGCTCCTACAATCAGTAACCAAATTATTACTATCAAACAGGAATGAGTGTCGGCAATGATAATAATACAATTAATATTCCTAGATTCTGAAAATTAGAGATATGTCCGCACTATCAATATCATATCCAAATACCTGGCAAATTATTTTCATGAAGCAGAAATGAACATATGCTTGCAGAACAAATATATGAATAAAGAAATATATCTATAAATAATCCAGCAATGCAATTTAAATAAAGAAACAATCAATAATTAATTCATTATGAAAGCCTGGATTTTTATGATGGTTATTACAAAGAAACAAGCATGAGTAGTTACATTATAAATTTAAACAAGCAACCATATATTATTTTATTTGGCTAAATTAAGGTCTAAATAGTTTACCATATATAAATACTTAAAAAATAAAAAATAAAAATCCTGGCTTAATTGAAGGTCCAACCTAGAGATTGTACACATATACTTATTAAGAAATACATTATATGATAACTTGAGAGGTCTATGATTTATGTATACAATTATAATGAAACATTTATGAAAATTGACTTTAACTTATCTCTGCTAACATAAATTAAATGACATATATTTTTGTCTCTTTGATAAAAATATAAATGAACCCTCATTTTAATATTATTTTAAAAATTTATTCAACTGATTTTTATATTTGTTCATAAAAAAAAAAACCTGGTTTTATAATTGCAAAAATAAGTTTCCATTGAAACGTCCAACTGATTATTTTTAGGAAAAAACAAAATCTTTGAGCCAGATAAAAGAGGGGGATAAAAATATCCTGTGCTTTTACTTAATTATCTTTCTTTTAAAGGAAGAGGGGGAAGAGAAAGATAATGCTCAGAATTTTAAGAAATGAAGATGCCATTTAAAAAATAGGCCTCAATCACCTGATTCTCGAATAATAAATCTAGCATATATATAAACTTTAAGAATGATCACATCTTGTAATCTATTCAATCATTCTTAACAATATAAGTTAATTTATAATATTAAAGTAAAGTGTTAAAGAAAAAAAAGAAAAAAAATAATACAAGTAAAAGAGAAACATCAAATCCACATGAATTGTTTTTAGTGGTATAAAATTGCAGATCATGACTAGAGTCCAAATGTTTCTGCTTTATCATTGCAAAGTATTAAAAAAAAACATGGCAAGATATGAAGAGGATATGTAGATATGATGATGTGGAGCTTTCATGGTACAATTCACATGATCCTGGATCATACTTTCCTCAGGTTGGTTCTTCGGAAGCACCCTACTGAAGGTAGCTTCTTATTTCTGGAATTATGGCATAGTAGGTCAGCAGACTGAATTCATTTATGATGGCAGGAACATTGGCAGAGGTACATGGGTCAGCAGACTTCAGATGGACAGCAGTTCACTTGCTCCATCGAATTCCAAACTTATGCTTCCCCGAGATGGAGAAAGGAGAAGTGCACACAAGCTTTCTCTTCATTGGTTAGCATATTACGGACTTCTAGCAGCCAAATACTTAATGATCTTCTTAAAACTTTGTTGACCATCTTTAAGAATTTTTCTCATACAAACAGCTTAAAGTATTTTTCTCCAAATAAAAGACTGCTGTTTGACAAATTTTCAGGGTATTTATAATATTTTCAATATAAAGCATCGGGATTAATTTTAATTAAAAAAATATTTTTTATATTAATTTTAACCAGCTTAATTACAATTTAACCCTGTACTTGTTTATTCATCAGGAAAATTTTCCAAATTCCGAATACTTTTTGTCTAATGCATTCCTTGCAATCACCAGGCCAAATAATAATAATAAACAGTCTTGTACATATATAATACAAAGAGATTATCTTATTTTTCATTGTATAGGGTTTCAATAACAAATATAAATGTACCTATATCCTGTAATTAATTTGCCACTATAAATTTTATAAAAATAAAATGTTCATGAATTTTAATTAGCTGACTTAACTAATTATTCTACACACACATACACGTGCTTTTATAAAATTTTATTTTTCATAAATTTTTTAAAAATGAAAATTTTAAATTTTCTATATGAAGTTTAAAAATATTTATATGTATAAATTAACAATAGCATATATATAGCTTCAATATTATTAAAATTACTGATGTAATCATTTTAAAAATATCTATTTCACAACTCTAAATCAATATTTCTTATAATAAATAAAATAGCATTTATAACTTAAATTTTTTTGAAATACTAGATCTGATTAAAACTTTTACAAATAATTAATATTCTATTAATAATTATAATGTACAATTAACTTTTGTATAATATTCATTTTAATATATATATATATAGCCACTATCTGTTAAGTAAGTAAATGGATGAATTATTCATATATGAAATGGTAGTAAATAAATAATAATATCTTCATTTAAGAAAACTTTCATTATGTAAAAAAGCTAAAAATAATGAAACCAAAGTAAAGTTTATTTCCATAACTTCATAATTTATTAATAATAAAGATAAAAGCAATAAAATCTACTGATGCATTAAAGAAATAATATACAATGCATCTGAAAACTATTTTACAAAAATTTAAAATTCTATCTCATTATTTATTAATTCAACTTAAACCTTTTGAATTCTTAATTTATATTTTGCAAAGTTATTGTGAAAAATTTCCTTATACCAAATAAATAGTATGGCTGATTTAATGAATAAAGATCAGGTCTAAGAACACCCAATATCATCTATATCTAGTGTTAAGTCTAAAATCTGGTTAGCAATCGACAAATTTCTAATAAGTATGCAAATTTCCTGATGACTATTTTAGTATTTTCTTATGTATTAAGATCATACTCTTGACCCTTGGGAAATAACTATTTTTCTTTATATCTCACAATAATCCCAGAAATTTTAATAACTCACCCAATTTTACTTCCTTAACCTAATTATCACCTTTTTTTTTATTCATTCTCAATATTAATCATACATAGCGCTTCCATAATATTTTTTCTTTTCAATCTATTTAATTTTCATGATGATATTTTCAACACCATATTTCAATATCTTCAATCTTTTAATATCTCTTTAATATGATTTAATTATCACTGCTTTATGAATGTCTTTTTTGCAGTTCTATTTTCAAATATTACTTGAATTAAGCCAGTCAATCTACTTATTCTACTTGGATTAAAATATTGAGAATCTTAAAAGATTTTGTTTCTATACCTATCAACTGTATATTAATTTTTATTTTCTACTGTTCGTTATCTTGCCCATTTTTTTTTTAAATCATTATAGAAATTATTTTTGAATTTTCTGCTCAGGTCAACAGCAAACTTAGCAATACTTCCATCTATTTTTAAATACTAAACAGTGCCACTGTTCCTAACATATCTTTTAGTATTTTATCTATGAAGATAATTTACAACCTTGAAAATAAAAGACATTCTAGTTATATTTCCTTTACTAATTATATTATTCCTTCTTTTAAATAAGCTATATGCCTTTTGTTTATTGTACAAAATAATGATTGATAATATCCAGTAAAATAGCATTTGTTTAAGTAAAAAAAAACAATAACTCTCATTTATATTTTATTAGTTATAAAACATAGTCTAAGATTTGTTCTATGTCTACTATTTTGCTTTTGTAATTCTTAATGATCCAATGACATCTCTTGAAAATATATCTTCTAAATTCAAAATGAACAGCTTCCAAAACTGTTCACATTACAAATACTTTTTTTTTTTTTTTTACAATGCCTAAGATAATCTCTAATACACACTACTTGATAATTATAACTGTATTTATTGTTTGGACTATTTCTATCATCTAATATGAGTATTGAATGTCTTTAGAAAAATTTAACTTTATTTAATTATTCCAAATACATTCAACTGTTAGTAATAGCACACCAAACAGGTTAGTATGTGCACAATGTTTCAAGAGGTATTATTCTCCCCCTTTGTTCAGGTGTGTTACTGAGCCATCAGTTGGTTAGAGCGTTACCTTAAAATTCAGTTGGTTAGCATTACCTTAAAATTCAATAGTCAAGAAATTCCCATGCTAGTACTGTCACTGATCAGGCCAGCAACACACCTGAACAAGAGGGAAGAATAATACCTCTTGAAACATTGACATATACTAATCTGTTTGATGTGCTATTACTAACAGTTGAATGTATGTGGAATACTTAAATAAAGTTAAATTTTTCTAAAGACATTCAATGCTCATATTTGATGATGGAAATAGTCCAAACAATAAATAGAACTAAAACATCATCATCACAAACCTTCAGGAAAACACATTGATAATTATAAGTTTCGTGAATATCAATCCTCATCAGTTGCCAACAAAATTAATCTTCTGATTGATAAGACAATGAATTATAGAATCAGTGAAATGAGAAAATCAAAGATAATGGTGGTGATGATAATAAAGTAATAATAATAATAATATACACAAAGCAAAAAAAAAGTATTAAATATGTATATCTCATTTTAAATACCAATAAATTAATCAATCGACTTAAAAAACAATTCATATGCTATCACATTTTTTAAAAAAAATAAAAAGTGATCAAAAATTTCTTAATTTATAAAAAATCACATAGCATTTTATTTTTAACACTTAATAGTTGCTAAAGTAGCTTTCAAACAGTTTTAATAATACTGAATGACAATTGTAACAAAATAATAAACAATATAATGCTACTACATTTGGTGCTAACATAAAACTATAAATGAAATAATCTGTCAGAACTGACTGATAAGTTACAATGGAAATTAAAGTGACTTCCAAACAATTAATCTGTTTTTAACATATGCACAAAAAATAAATAAATCCATTTGATAATCTAAATTATCTAATTCTTTAACTCGAATACATGTTTCTTTTTTAATCACACTGTTCAAATATTTTCATTTTTATTATAAAATATAGAAGCAGGGAATTTATTTATATTTTTATACATTAAAATGTGGCCAGAAGCTTTACATTACAAGAGATTTTCTTTTGACTGAAGTGAGTCAAAAATTTCTCGATTTAATATTGCCAAAACCATGCAGGGTCATAGCTGTATTAAGAGCTTAAGATAGCTTGGGATGATTCAACAGTGAATTTGTACAATATATCATAATCTTGCATGGTTAAGGATTGAATAGTAATTAACTTGATTTGCCAGAAACTTTCTATTGCTCCTCTGAGCAAAATTCCTTTTTATATATTCGTGATTATATATAATCAAGTTTGTTAATTTAATCGTACTGACCCATTTATTATGCTAAGGAGGGGTTCTTCCTTTAATTAGGATGATTATAAAAAACACATAATTACCATTAATGTGGAAAGAATAGTATTTTCATATTTTTTTAGAATCCAAATTTAAAATAAGATTGTTATAAATAAATCACGCAATGACATTCTGATCAATTCTAATACTTTATTCAATCACTTTGATTATGTTTTAGTCATAATGTTACCAGAGTGAGGATGCATATATATAAACTAATCCTGCGTAACCAAATATACATTTTTGAAAAAACAAAAATAGATCTTTTGGGTTTTTTTTTTTAAATGTTGGTCTGAGCAGTTTTGCAAGTGCATTCTTTGAGATGATTGGGAGTAATGCTCCAAACTTCATGGAATTTCTTACAACAAATTTGGTGAGGAATAGGCAAATGCTATTTTTATCAGAGCATAACCTGAGGGTTGTGACAGTCCCTGCAAATATATTATAATATGCTAAGCTTGAGAAAAATGGCAAAAGATTTGAAAATTTTAGGCACAAAATGTATATATTTTTTCTAATTTGTCCAAGAAAATTTTTGATCTAAATATATCCCATGATGGACCTTTAATGCTTTTTAATTAAGTTTTTCACATTAACCTTCAATCTGTTTATACTTTCATATGAGAGCTATACTCTTGTCATTTAATTTCTGCACTCTCTCAGTAAATAAAAGAAAAAAATCCTTGATGAAAATGCATAGTTCCAACATGATGAATTTTCCTACATTAGATTTACACCTGTATTCAGAATATAATTTCATTGTAGTACCTTGATAAAATAGTTATGATTAATTCATGTGTTAGCACATAATTCAGTTTATCTGAAATTACAAAATGCCTTCTCTTTCTTTGCTAACATAGTAGATTTTTTTTTTATTCAGCACTTGAATGACTTTCAATTTATTCTAATCCTAAGTGATGGTTGGTGCTAAATACTTTCTATTCTTGAGAAATTTACAGAAAGAAATATAACCGACCATTAAATAAATGATATTATTGCAGCAATCTCTAATAACATTTTACTGGTGTGCTATCAAATGGGGATCCCACTCAGCCAATTCTCTTAGAATGTTTTTTAATAACTTGTTAAAATGATTAACAAATGGATTACATGATAGTTAACAATCACAATGAGAAAAGTAAACTGTAAATTTGTAACCAGGCTTGCTATTTTTTCTTAATATTATTAGTGTTCCTTTTGTTTTATACCACTAAACTCAACTGTTATATAAATAATTTAAATAAGTATTCATCAATGAGATCCAAATGCCAGCTTCAATCTTTACTTAAACTTCATCACAATTCATCAAAATATGTTCTGACAATTATTTATTTTTTAAAAAGATATAAATTGAACTCTTACCATTAAAACTGCAGCCTTTCAAATAAAATAAAATAACGTTAATTGTAAGCTTTACTCAAATAAATAAATTTCAAGAAAATGGATCCCATGCTAGCTTCTTGTAAAGAGTTATGCTAAATATTAAATGTGGAAGATAACTATAACATATATAAATATATAGTCAGCTTTGACTTCAAATCCATTGTGCTCTTTTCTTTCAGGCTTTTAGAATATTTTAGAGCATATGACTGATGCATATTGTTTGATTAAATGAAGCATAAAAAAATATAAGAATACTAAACATACTGAAAGATCAGGTAAACAAATCTCAAGAACAATTTATATACATAAAATTTTAGCCATGATTTTTATACTTTGATATGCTAAGGAGCAAACAATATAATATTCACACAGCCATCATCAATATAATGAACTGAAAAGTGGCTAATAACACTCAAAACAGAGCTTTTTCTTTATTGATTTCAGTTTTTGGTATTTTTAATTCAAAACTAATTGACTTTAAAGATATTATAATTTGATTAGAAATAACAAGATTTTCAGATTAAAGAATGGACAGCATATATTTTGAGAGTGGTCCAGAACCTACCTACACCTCTGTATAAATTAGTAAATATTAATTTTTATAGAAACAATATTATTACTAAAATCAGTAATAGTGGTAGAGTAACAATAATATCACAAATGTATTCATTAATTAAAAAGACATAAAAAAAGAAAAGTACCAAGGTAAACAAAAAAAAAAAAAACTAAAATAGAATATTATCTAAATTAATATCCAAACTGCAAATTTCTAATGTTTAGATAAGGATGAAAAAAAGCAACACATATTAACAAGTAAATATGAACATAAGGTTGACATAAGAGATTATTGAATTGTTATAGTTGGTTAGCTTCTACACACTACACACATATGTATGCATATATTGTGTATATATATATATGATGTACAAATTACTTACCTCCAGAAACAGGTGAATCTACATACATGGCTCCTAATTCATTAGCTCTTGCTGCTAATTGCTTTGTTACTCCTGGATCAATTGTACTACTATCTATTATTAAAGAACCTTTTTGTAATTTCCTAAAAGAGAGAAGGGGGAAAAAAATCTTTCAACAGTATTTTGAATTAATAATTAAAATCACTATACATATAAAAAAGTAATTCTTAATCTTAAAACACTTACTAATATTATTAAAACAATTTATTACTGTGGAAACAGTATACAGAAATATATAATACTACATACTATTGCTATAGTTACCAGTATTTTTTTAAACACTTTCAACAAGTACAAATAAAGTATTCCAAAGAGCCATGAGAAACGAATGTTCACAGTAAATATATGCTACTAATTGTTTGGACAAATAACATTACCTCCTACATCATGAGGTTCACATCCCCTCTTTAGAGCATCTCTGTAGAAAAATATAAAATGTATGCTTTTTATAACATGCAAAAAAAAGTATAATGATATAGTTTAAGTCATAATAATTACTGAGTCAATTAAAGCTGAAATAGTAAACTTAAATATGAATAAATTAATAATGCCTTATTCATTACTATTAGACTGTTATAAATAAGGTTGTACTAAATAAACCATTAATTTGCATGTGTCAAGTTTTAATATCAAATTGAATATAATAGTGGATTATCGGTCATTTTTAGGATGGAATTTGAAACATGTGTTTTGTGAGATTGGTCAATTTTTTTCATCAATAGATAATATTTAGAAAATCCTATTAATGGTGCATGAAGATTTAATTTGGCTTTAGTTAATTACCTGTGTATACCATTTAAAAAAACTTTTAATATATACAATTAAAAATAGTTGATTAAACTTCAAAAAAGTGTGTATCAAATACAATGAAAAATTACCAACTTCTAACTTGATACTCTCTTAAATTATATGTTATAATCATTTGCTTTATAAGATTAATTTTTCCTAGCTCATATAAACAGAATATATTTTAAAATGATCTTTTAAATTATTATTTTCCATTAATTTAAATACTGTATATCGCAATATCTGTATATAGATTGGGTTCTGATATTTGAATCCAGAAACAGCTGAATAAGTTTCATATTGTAAAATGAAATATCAGCAACTTTTCATTGCATTTTATATTTGTGACTACATAAAAATACTGATTTAATGTAATGATAATGAATTCAGAAGTTTGAAGTCCCCAAGTTCCAGTCCAACTCTGCCATTTGTGGTGCTTAGAAATCATATAACTTGTTGAATGATGAACCAATTGATTATTTTTTATTTAATTTATCAAACACTTTTTTTTCCAATTTGATTAATCATTTTTCATTTCATGTATCTTTCCTGCATAATTTATTACAGTGACAGTAGGAGACATGGGAGCTCAAGATCCATGCATCATGATCCACCTCTGACATTTCCGGTGCTTGAATTTCTTACAATCCTGATCATTAATTTACCTAACAGAGTGCTTTTTAAATTATACATAATAATCATTAATAAATAGTAAATTTGCTACATGGAATAATTTTTTCTACTTACTATCTATAATATATATTATAATATGCAGAAATATATATATATATAACATCCAGAGATTGCATTTAGAAGAGGTTCCTCTTTTGAATGTAAAAAGCTTTTACAGTTTACTACTTTCATTGATCATTGTCTATTGATATCTGACTGTAATTTTATAAAATGAAACTCGATATTTCCACTTATTAACATATATATAATGGTAAAAACATCATTTAAATAATAACTGATGGTGCAGTAAATGTTTGTTACAAAGTTTTAAATAAAAAGGATTTTTTTGCTTTATTAATTAAAAAACAAACATAATATAAAAATATTTTATAATAAATATTTAGATTGATTAATATTTATTCCTCAGGCTAAATAAAGATATTCCTAACAATCTTTTTTATAACCAAAAAAGAACTTAGTTTAAGAAGGAACTTTTCTTTTATTATTTATGAAATGCTAAACTGGAATTTATACCATTCATTACAACAGTAGTTATTATTTAAATGATGATTTTTTAATATTATATATAAAGAGTTTCAAAACATTCTTTTAAATAATTATTTTTCACTATTGAGTAGAATCACATGTTCTTAAAAAAAAAAAAAAAAAAGTGAATCATCATATTTATGAATATATTGGGATCTGATATTTGGTTTCAGATTACATAAATGAGTTTCCAATTAGCATAATAAAATATGCATAATAGTTAATTAATAATCAGTAATCTTTCAATGTGTTTGACATGCCAGACTATTATACATTTTCTATTTATATACTGTTTTGCAATTTGGCTAACTATTTTTAATTACATATACAGTATATAAATACAGAACAAACAAAAAATATTAATTCTTTTAATTATTTTAGAATAAGAAAGCATTGAAGGATACAAACTAGGCTATACTAAAAAGCATAAAATGGTTAATATATAAGTTATATATTTATTGAAGTTGTAGTTTCAATGTGGCTCAATAGTTTGAAGTCTCATGAAAATTATGAGTCTATATAGTTTCCATATTAATTATTTAAAACTAAAATTTTTATAAAAGTGATTCTAAATCTAATAATATTTTTTTATCACTAATTCCTGTACATTATTAATAGGGAACAAAAAAGATATTGAATAAATGTAGAAGGAAAAGGTCCAAATTTACAAATGACTAATGTTAATTTGATTTAATTAATATTAACATAAAGAACCTTTCATATATTATATATAACATAATATATACATATCTAATTTTTTCTACAATATATATTTATATCCAGCAATTTACTTATATAAAACTAAAACAAATAATATGCTTTAAATAAATTAAAGATTATTAAATGGTAACAATACTCCTGGTGTTATGGATTTGTGTTTAACCATTGTCAGTTCTTTCACTATCCAATATTTTAAAAGGCATCATTCATTGATCAAAATACTTGATTGACTGCATAATAAAATATTAAAAAATGCTTTGCAATGATAGCTTGTTTTTAACTGATTGCAATTTTTGTTAGTAAAATTTTAAAAAAAGAGTATTACAATTGTTACAATTTATAGAGATTAAATCAGACAAGATTTATTGGGTTAGATATTTTTTTATTTTTGATTTTTCTATCAAGAATCAATTTTTTCTGAATATCACTATTAAAAGCAAGTGTCAAAAAAAATGACTGGTGGCCAGGATTGCTCAAATATCATTGATTTCTAAAAATTATCCAGCATGGTGCTTTAGAGTCCAAGATCCATGGATTGCAATTCACTCCAAGGCATTTACAATGTCCAAACTTCTTGCTGACCTTTCAAACAAAACACATAATTTAATTATTTTATTTAAAAAACTAAAAATTATCACTATTAAATATTAGCAAGTAACGAATGACATTCTGTCTATAGTAAAGATTTATTTTTCATGGGCAAAAGCATACAAACTGAATTTCAATTGCTTGTCAACATATAATTTCTTCTACAAGATAAATTTTATATCCATTTCATCATGTATTATTAATCTCTATATTTAAGTTCCTGGCCAGTTTATATGAATGATATGGATAGACTCAAATCAAATTTATTAATTTAGACTATAGCTTTCAATAAAAAAAAACTGTAACCTGAAGTTATTTTGAATGCACATTTCAATAAATATGACCAATACAAATCTGGACTAAAAATGGGTGGTATAATTGATTTGTTGCTACTTAAGATTATTGAACATCATAATTTACAGTATACCAGTATTTTTGCAAATCTAGACACAGGAATATTGCACAAAAAATTTATACTATTTTACATTATTAAAACTTAAATTTAATCATTCAACGAAGTAATAAAAAAAAAGCAATTAAAAGTTTATACGTAACTCTAAATCATAAATATTATTTTTATTACAATATAGTTTAATTTTTAAGTAAGATATATTAAAAGGATGGTGAATTATCGATAACAATCTAATACAAGCATGAATAATCTTTTTCAAGCAGAAGATATTTGCTCATTATAAGCAAATCATACTAGTACCACAAAAAAAAAAAAATAACACAAACACAGCATTTGTTAAAACAAAATATATCAAATAAAAATATTTCTACAAGTTTAAAGTAAAAAATTATGCTGATACTATCATAAACTGTCACATATAGAAAATCCCAAATGGCTGCAGATTTTCTATATCTGATTTACTATTACTGGTTGATCATAAAACTTTGTTTAATTAAATATGCTCTTGCACATGTAAACCTACTAAAGTCAGTATAATCACTTTTTTAAAATAATTAATACATGACAAAATTTTAATGAATAAATACTATTTTAATTTTTAAGATTTCTTTTAAAGAAAGAAATGTTTGCCTCAATGGCTGAAGGTTTTCCAATGATACATTTAAATTAAACTATGTGTTACAGGGCTGCAGAAAGGAGTTTGTTATTAACTGAAAGGAGACCCTTTGATTCTTCTTGGAGGCCTTACAGGAACCGAGCAGGGCAAATTCCTAATGTCCACTCCATACGTTCTTGTTGTTGCAGCTGTTATTACTATGTGATTATTCATATAGTATACGAACATGGATGGGCTGCTCACCAACACGCATTAGCCAGCGTGGTGAGTTTATTGGCTTTTTACCTCCAAGTTTAAGAATATTTTTTCAATATATACAATCATGACAGACAAAAATAAATCATGGCCCTTATTCCCAGGAGGCTGTAAAGTCACCAACCAAGGCAGCGGTTGGTCGCCGAAGGCGGAGGGTGCTAAGAATCCCCTGATTGCGGACTCAGGCTGCCATTTGATGACAACTTTTTATTTAGGTACTTACAACTGCAGATCACTTTCAAGTAAAGGAAGATTGCAAGAGTTAGAAGAACTGTCTTATATTAAATGGGACATTATTGGACTTTGTGAAGTTAGAAGAAAAGGTGAAGAGACAATTGATTTAAAAAGTGGACATATGCTCTATTATAAAGGCACAAATATTGGAAATACAAGTGGAGTAGGATTCATTATAAATAAAAAGTGGAAGAACAATATTGTGGAGATTGATGGTGTATCAGACAGAGTGGCAAGATTAGTTATACAACTTAATAGCAGATACCAAATGCAGATAATTCAGGTTTATGCCCCAACAAGTTCTCATAGTGATGAAGTTATAGAAGATTTTTATATGGATGTACAAAAGGCTTTTGATCAGAGTAAACAACATTTTAAAATTGTTATGGGAGACTTTAATGCTAGAATTGGTAAACAAATGAAAGATGAAAATGCTGTAGGTAGTTTTGGTTATGGTAATAGAAATGAGAGAGGACATAGACTTGTGGAGTTTGCAGAAAAAGAAAAACTTTATATTATGAATTCTTTTTTTGAGAAAAATGTTAAAAGGAAATGGACATGGAAGCATCCAAATGAAGGTACAGCAGAATTGGATTATATTTTCACTAACAGGAAATGCATATTTCAAGATTGTAATGTTCTTAATAAATTTAACACAGGAAGTGATCATCGATTAATAAGCTCTAAGATACGTGTTAATGTAAAACTGGAGAGACAAAAATTATTAAGAAAAACAATATTTACAGTTGATATTCCTAATCTTCAGAAACATTCTAATGAATTTAAATTAGAACTTACAAATCGGTTTCAAGTATTAGTAGATTTTGAACATGATTCAGATTTAAATGAAATTAATAAGAAAATAACTGATACACTTTTAAAAACTGCAACAAAGATAGCTGGTAGAAAAAAGCAGCAATTGACCAGTAAAATTTCTACTGAGACTAGAGAATTTATGAAGAAAAGAAGGAATATGAAAATATACAACAATGATGCATTAAAAAAGATTGAATATCTCGAATTTTGTAAAATGGTGCGAAAAAGAGTTGAAAATGATATAAGAAAGTATAATTGTGAACTAGCAAGGAAAGCTGTAGAAAAGAATAAAAGTCTAAGGAGTGTAAAACAACATTTTGATATTGGTAGGAAATTTATATCTGCAATAAGAAAAAAAAGATGGCATTATTATTAAAAAGAGAGATGACATCATAAAATGTGTAGAAGACTTCTATCAAGAATTATATAGTAATAAAGAACAAGTGTCTCCTATACACATTATATCTTCCAAATTGCCCAGAATTTTGAATGAGTAAGTGAGACATGCAATTAAATTTATGAAGAAAGGGAAGGCTCCAGGTAATGATGGAATTGTAATTGATATATTAAAAGAAACAGGTGATGAAATAGAAAATTTTTTAGCAAAGTTATATACCAAATGTTTAAATGATAAAGATGTACCAGATGATTGGAAGAATGCAGTATTAATATTTAAAAAAGATGATAAAGAAGATATTAGAAATTACAGACCTATCAGCCTTTTATCAGTTTTATACAAAATTTTTACTAAGATAATTACAACTCGTCTACAGAAAACACTGGATTTCCACCAACTAAGAGAACAAACTGGATTTAAAAGTGGTTTTAGTACAGTAGATCATATCCAGGTACTGAGAGAAGTTATAGAAAGGACAAAGAATAATGAGTTGCCATTATGCTTAGGATTTGTAGATTATGAAAAGGCATTTGATTCTATAAACATTTCTTCAGTGATTAAAGCATTTGATCATCAAGGTGTAGATCCAGGATATTGCCATATTTTAAAGAATATTTATAAAAATGCAACAGCAACAATTAGATTACATAATGATAGTAGAAAAATCAACATTGAAAAGGGTGTAAGACAGGGTGACTCCATATCTCCAAAACTTTTTACAGCAGTGCTGCAAGAAGTATTTTGTGAATTAAAATGGGAAGCTAAAGGAGTGAAAGTAAATGGAGATTATTTAAGTCATTTAGATTTTGCAGATGATGTAGTTGTCTTTGCAAATAATACTTTAGAGCTACAGGGAATGTTGCAGGAGTTATCAGATGAAAGTAGGACTAAAGATAAATGTTAAAAAGACTAAAATAATGTTTAATAGATTTTCTCAAAATATGAAAATAAAGATTGATTATGATGAGTTAGAAGAAGTTAACAGTTACAAATACCTTGGTCAGATTATTAATACAGATGGAAATATAATGGATGAAATTAATCATAGAATTAAACTTGGTTGGAGTGCTTTTGGTAGAAATAACTTGATACTAAAAGGAAATATGCCTATGTGTTTGAAAAGGAAAGTTTTTAATAAATGTGTTTTGCCAGTTCTTACTTATGGATCTGAGACTTGGACACTTAATTGAAGAGCAATACAGAGACTTTAGATGACTCCAAAGAAGTATGGAGAGATGTATGTTGGGAGTAACAAGAAGGGATCGAAAACGCAATGTATGGATAAGAGAACAAACAGGTGTTACTGACCTCATTGAAAAAATTAAAAGACTGAAGTGGAGTTGGGCTGGACATATTGTTAGAAGAGATGATAACAGATGGATAATTGAAATTTTAAACTGGATTCCAAGAGATTGTAAAAGACCCAGAAAGAAACCACATGTGAGATGGATGGATGAAATAAGAAAGTGTGCAGGGGTGACGTGGAGAAGAGAAGCTAAAAATAGGAAAAGATGGATTGAACTTGGAGAGACCTTCATCCTGCAGTGGATTGGTAATGGTTGATGATAATGATGATGATGTGTTACAGAGTCATAAAAAAATATAAATGATAATTACATACAACTGTTTTTTACAGCTCATTCTAATGCAATAATAAATGGTGAATTAAATAAAAATACCTAAAAATACCATTTTCTCCTGTTAAAACCTCTTGGACATGTGGTGTTGATGGTAGCATTGTTATTATCCGTTGTGCTTTCTCTGCTACTTCTGAAGGACTATGCGCAGAATTTGCCCCATGGTCTTTTAAAAAATTTATAGCTTCAGGATATACATCATACACAATTAAAGAATATCCTTTTTTGAGAAGATTTCTTGCCATTTGGGCACCCATATTTCCTATACCAATAAAACCGACTTTTTTGTCATTTGTCTGCAAAACAAAAAAAACAAACAAAACAAATTATTCAATAGACATATTGTATATATTTAATATTTTAAACATATATGTAGTATATAAATTTAAGGAAAAACTACATTTACAAAAAAAAAATTAAACATAATAAATGCAAAGCCAAAATTTAAAATCCATAATTAATTGTGAAAAGATAATAATAATTTATTAAAAAAGACTATATTAATAATGATAATAATGAAAGTTATTTGTTCAAATGTCATGAGACTACTACTGTGATAAATTTATAGGACATTATTTTTTCAAATATTACTAAGTAGTCTACATAAAATAAAGATAATTAAATTTGTTGCTACATTATATTACCTTATCAATATCCGAGTCATTATTTAACTGATTTTATATACCTATCACTTTTTATGCTGGTGGTGAAATTATTATATAACATTCATTTTAAAAACTGGAGTAATTCCTAATATCCATAATTTCACAAGACATTTTTTATTAATATCAAATAAATTCTAAATTATTGTATTACTTGTTTATTTTTATTTTAGAAACTCATAACTTTTGTTTCTTAATGTGTGGAAGATTTTATGTCTCTACTGTAAATAAATAACTGATCGGCTTTATTGCTTGAAAGTTTATAAGAAGTTTGAGCTCTGGAAGTGAAAGAACTGGGCACGATCCAGGAACTTTAAGCTCCACAATATGCCACACTACCACTACACCTAATCACACACAACATAATCTATTATTAAATAAGTAAACTATTGGATTTCAAAAATCATAATATAAACTATTAATAATGCTAGCTATCTTGTGGTGAATAGCCACTTTTTTATTTCCACTTTTCATTTTATTATTTACTATTTCTCAATTATTAAAAATTAATTTCCATACCTAACTATACGCATTATTAGTAGAAAATCAATGAAAATAATTTATTTTACAATTGATCATGCAATATGTATAAACAAAGAACATCAAGTGTATAAGTACAAGTGTAAATTTAAATAAAATACAAATCCCATTGCATGATAAATGATCATTAATATTTAAATGCATTACAAGCAGAAGAGATCCATATAAGATTTTGTTCAATGTACTTGTGTTCTATTTGTTTGAAAAATTATTAGCTGCTTTCAAAAACTTGGAAATGTTATTTTTGGTATTCACAAGCAGCTCTGATCTCCCAAACAAAAAACCACATCATAACCTCAATATATTCAATTTTCTTACAAATTATTATATATAATATTTAAAGATTGAAAAAGATTAGACAAATACTGTCTGCACCCTACATAGTTTAAGGTGTCGGTGTTGGACTCTGGCACATAAGGTCCTTGAATCAATTACAGTTCTAACATTTTCAACACTAAAACTTCTTATAAATTCCAAGCAAAAAAACTATTCTCCTATCACTATTATGATATCTATAAAGGTTTACATCATAAAGCAAAAGAATTTTAAAAAAAGCAAATATAGAAGTTGCTTAAATTAATCTGTCTTCAATACACAAATTCAAACATTTCATCAAACAACACATGATTAATAATATTAGAGAAAGGGCTGCTACATGGAAATGTTTAGCAATCAGTTTTCTTTGCATAAACTTACACTTTCATAAAATAATATCTATCGGTGAAAATAATCTCTGCTTAATTCTTGTAAAAGGTAAAATTTATTTCACGATGTTTGTGAACATAATGAATTCATTTTTTTGACAATGCTGTTTTAGCAAATTATTGGTAGACTTATTGAGATAACTGCAACAATGAGATAAAGACAGCTAGCAATTGCTACATCATCATCAAATAATCTCGTCAAAGGTCCATAGATGATTTTCTATGTATAGATCTTATTAAATTGTAACAAATCTATTAAAACATCTTAGTCACACATAATCTGGTTGCAATGTGCTGCATTTTACAGTGGCTTCAATTTCCTATGAATAGAAGTATTTAGATTTATTTTTCTTTGCTCAGGTACATTATAATATGTAAAAATATAAAAGTATATATTAATTCTACTGCACTATATCAAAATATATAAAGATTTTGATTTAGCAATTAATGTTCAAACACTTTTAGTTCTTTATCAGTCAATGATGTAAAAAAAAAACAACTCTAGCAGCTTTTAGTTTGGATGATTATCAAAAATATGAATAAATAACTTGGTAGCTTTTTAAATAAAAAGGTGAACTTAGATGTTAAAATATATCACAAACTCCAATGTGCTGATGCTGCTTTTAACAAGTTAAAAGATAGGATATTTTATTAAAGAGAAATAAGTAATGCAACTAAATTAATTGCACATGAAGTTATTTTAATTAATTATTTGTATGCAAATCAGATTTAAACCCCAAGTGATTTAACCCAAAGGCATTAGAAAAAATTCACTTAAGGATATTCCATAAAATTATAAAAATATAATCAAGATCATAAGATGAATCAATGTTTTTCAGATTGCTGGATGTGATACTATAAAATCTACTATTATAAATCATATCTTCGTGAGATTATGTATATAAAATGAATGAAAAATATAAGATTTCTTTAAAAGATATTTCCAGTGAACTTACATGAATGTGATTTTCATAGGAGGGACCAATTAAAAATGATCTCAAAGATACTCTACAGTGCAATACTGAATGCTTTTATTGGAAAGATATGGCTGAGAAATAAATAGAATTGAAAGCTATAGACAAACAAGGTACTGAAGTCTTTCAAAAGAAAAGTTTGGTACAGAAAAAAATTAAAAGTCAGACACAGAATAATGAACTCATCAACAGTATTCTGTCAAATGGGCAGGTCCATAGAGTAGGCACATCATCAATTCATCCATTTTTTCATTCCATTCTCTTCATTGCCCAATTCCACATAACTCTTCCCATCTCTTATATCATCCAACAATATCAATCTCTTCCATTCTTTCTTTTTATTTCCATTTACCATTCTCTCCAAAACCTCTTTCATTAAACTATAATTAATTTCTTCTTAATATGTATCCAATTCAGTTTCTTTTTCTCCCTCTGATTTCCTCAATCTTCTTTTTTCATTTAATCTTTTCAAAACTTCTTCATTTGTTAACTTATCCATCCAACTGATTTTTTCCATTCTTCTCCATGTCCACATCTCAAAGGCTTCCAATCTGTTCCTAATTTTATTACTTATTGTCCACATTTCATAACCATACTTTAATACACTCCACGCATAACATTAATTAATCTCTTTTTTAATTCTCTTTTCAAAAATCTACAAAATATTTTCTTTCTCTTAATAAATAATGGACTAGCATGCTCAATATGTGAAATATTCATAATTCAAGAATTAGTTTGTATAGTCATAGCAAAACTCATCTCTATTATTTATTCTTTTACTCTTGGAATAAGAATAATCATATTCATTTACAAATTGCTGCTGCTGATACATATACATGGTTAATATTGGTTTGTAAGCAGGTATAACTATTAGCTATAGGGCAAAATAAGAATGAAAACACTCAATCCCTCATCATCCAGAATAATGAATACTGCCTTCTCTTTGTTAATCTCTATGATGGACTGTAGGAAAGATCTTTGGCTATTTTAAGACTGTTTGTTTTGTTTCACACATGCACATATATATGCTTTATAGGGATATTTTAAAACTTATTTAAGTGTAAAAATATTTTATAATGAAAAATGTAAATAATTATGATTCAATATTTCTTTATAGATATATAATACTTATATTAGAGATTGTAATTTCAAATTTCTTCCATCACCTGTTGGACATTGTACAAACTGCGAGCAGGATGTCCATTTTTAACTTGCCTTCTAAGATATATTCAATTAAAAAAATAACAGGGATAATAACCTGGCTATGAAAATGTTTTCAGACAATATAATAAAATTTTTGTAATTATAAAACCAATAATAAAAAAAAAGATTTAATACTTAATGTAATAATTTCATCAACATAACAATACAGAGTAATCAGACAAAAATAAAAATAATTTCGAATCATAAAAATGATATACCTTTATGACAATTATATGATGAAGCTGCTCAAATCTTTGTTCATTATAATAATGAGGAGGGGAGATCTCAATGACTTCTTTTATTACAAACCTTTTCTAATTAATTAATTATATGACCAAATTAAAACAATTTCAACATGCCATTTGGATTTCAGTATAAGTTCAGTTCTAATCTATCAAATATTCTTTTGTTTATTTTCCTTGAAATTTATAGTGTTCTCAAAAGTTTTAACTAACACAACTCAAAAATATATCCTCCACTTCCAACTTTCACATCTATGAAGTCAAAAAAAAAACAAAAACAAGACCTCAGCATTAAAATTTTTGATCTTTCCACTTTTTTTTTTTTTAGTAACCTAGTCATTTTCTGATTCTTTTACTGGATCCATTGTCATTCAAACAAAATTTAAACCATCAGAAAAGATTCTGTATTATCATTCCTAACTCCATTAAAATCTTTACACTACTGTAAATTTACAATTTTGTGACCTGGTTGTAGTGCAATTCTTGAAAAAAATCTTCAATAAGCCTGAAGATCTGCTCTGATTAATCTCTCAGCTGTATTCCTATAATCTTCTATTTTCTTTCTATTTACTTGAAACCCCACTTAAAGTCTTTAATAAGATATCAAAGTAATGATTATTCTCAGCATTAATTAGTATGTATTATTTTCACTTTCATAACATATATTCTTATAGTAACATTCTGTCTTCCATTATTATAAGTTTTTAGATTACAATTGCAAAAATTATTCATATCAGTTTGTACTAAAAATTCATATAAATATTATAATGATTTAAATATTAAATTAAAAAAAGTTTATAAAACTGCAAAAAATTAATGGAAAAAAAAAAAGGGGGGGGGGAGTAATTAATTATTTAGCATCATTTATTTGCAACCATTTCTATCTATAATCTTAAGAGAATTTATAAAACATTCCCATTGTTATCTTAAAAACACCTGTTTTTAAAATAATGGTACAAACATTTAGAAATTTAAAAAGAGATTGAGAGGGGGAAAAATCTATATAAATCATAATTTCCTTCATTACTACTCAGGGGAGATCCTATCAGAGGCTCCTACCTATTAAGATATGCTTTTGGTATCATTAAAAGAGTACACTTTTATAGAAGATAAAAACTGATTTATGGTACTTCATTAGCATATGTTTGTTTTAAATTTTCTTCATACAAAGTAGAATATATAAATTTTAATTTCTTTTCCAAGGCAAACTCAATAATTTCACCAAAGCAATTAACAACAGAAGAAGTAAAAGAAAAGCTAATAAATTTATTGGAGATTAGGAAGTGAATTAACAATTAAAAAAAAAATCCACAGAGATCAGCTTTTTCATTAGCTCAAACAAAGTTTTAATTTGAGATTATAACTTAGCTTGCTCTCTGTTAAGTCTGTGGATTATAATATCCCTTACATATATATAATTTATTAAAAAAATGATTCAACAGTCTACGCAAATGGATTTTTAAAAATAAATAATTTTCCATCTAAATTCAACACAGATGTGAAAAGATTACACTAAGACACTAAAAAAAAATAATATTAGGAAAGGATTATTCAAAATCCTAATTGTCTCTCCATATATTATATTGTATGTATTTACTGCACATATATTTATAAAATGAGTGTGTTTAACTAATATTTTTTCATAAAAGTACAATCAGTTTCACCATATAGATATTCTTATGAAACAAATTATTTTGTTATTGTAAAATTTGCATACATATTATTCAAAAACAAAAAAAAATATATTTCTACAGTGAAAATATATCAATAATATTAAAAAATCAATAATCTCACTAAAAAATATATCATTTATTTATTTGTAAATATTTAATATTAACTAATATATATATATTGTTTATTGCACCAGCCTATACTGCCTGCAACCGGATGATTAAATCTGGGCTGAACTTAAAAACATTTTTTCATGTAATTAAAGCTTAGGATTATCTTCAGATATCAAATCTTGGCAAATCTATCTAATCATACAACTATTGGTCAGTCAATGGATGTCAAGCTATTCTTGGTAGAAAATAAAGCAAAAAAGTTGAATGCAAAATTCTCACCATCTGTAAATAATATCTTTTGCTCTAGTCGTGTAACAGTAAAGAGATCCTTGGTTTGCAGTCTATTGTTTAAAATTGTTTTACTTTCACATTTTTCTAATTCACGAATTTCACAATCAAGGAGATATAACAACAAAAAAAAATGCACTTGATCATAAATTGGAACTACTTTGCTATAATAATGAGACCTTTGCCAAAAAAGGCCAATTACTGATAAGATGTACTATGCTATACAGAATCAGCAACCCACTCCCACTCTCCAAAAAAAAAAAGCATAATTAGCAGGCATATACAGTGGAAAATCTTAATACATAGTAGGAAAATGTGAAAAGAATGTCCTTTAAGAGTTACTAACTTTTTATATCACCCTCGGTACAAATTAAAAGAGAAGACCCATAGAATATAGTTACATGATATTAAAAAACAGAGAAAAACTAATATGCACACAACAAAAAAAAGGTAAAGCATGAGAGAGATGGTGAAGAGCACCAAATCCATGCTGTTTTGATGATGATTAAGATGTAAAAAATACCAAAGAAAACTATTACATTATATATCACTGACAATACACTCCTTGATAAATATAAAAAGTCAGATGCCACTCCATATAATTTAATTTATTATATGTTGGTGACAGTCAAGATTATACAGCCCTATGTGACAAATTAAAAAAAAAAACATCTTGTATATATTCAGATAAAAAAATAATAAATTCATATTATAGTCTGATACATATCTTTCCAGAGAATTTATAGGAATTTTAAAACAAAAAACTAGCAATGCAAAAATACAATACAAAAATATTTTAACTGCCAAATTACATAAGAATTTGATCATATTAATCCAAATATAAATCTAAGCGCTCGAGTATAAAATTTATCATTTGTTAAGACGGTGATTGTCTATTTAATATAGAAATAGTATTTTTATTTATCTTATAGTTTACAGTGTATTTATATTAACACAAATATAGATTTTACAAATATTTAAACTAACACATAGTTGCACGTTAAATATGACAATATATTATAAATGACTTTTCTATTATAGATCTGCAAACAGTATATAAAATATTTTAATTAATTAATGTATTAAAATAAAATTAAAGTATAACTTATGCTCTTCATTATTTATCACAAATTTTTTTTAAAAAATGATAAAACTACTTTCAATATTAAAAAATCCAAAATATTTCTCATCTTAACAGAGAGAACAGTTTTAATTTAAAATAAAAGTTTATTAGTCTATTTATATTTACAAGACTTTACATTTATAGACTGTTATTTTGTCATAATATAGCTTGCACATAATGGCTGGATCCTGAATCATATAACATACAGACAGAAGAGGTATCACAGATCATGCAATTGCATTTCATCAACAAGTATTATGTTTTATTGTTACCAGGTAATATCAGAGAAATCAAAAATTATAGTCCTTTATGGTATAATTCATAAAAAGTATTTAGAATTTGTAGATGAACAATAAAAAATGTAATAGTTTAATTTATTCTAAAAGATTTATAATTTAGTAATTTGATAATTTCTGTCCAGTATCAATAAAGTAACAATATTGAAATAGCCTCTTTTTTTTTTTTGGAAAAGAGTAAACAATTTTGAAGAGAGGTGTGAATTATGTGAAGATTAATTGAAGTTTACTTTGATAAGATTAAATATTTTTAAATTTCCATCCTACATGCAGATAAAAAGAAATTACCTATAAGGTGATAATTTTATTGCTTCAATTTCTTAGGTTTATTACCTTATGCCAGGCAATAATGGAGACACAATACATTTTTTGATAAATGTATATATTTCAATTTCATTTAAATATTAATCATTAAGATAATGTGTATATATGCATACAATAAAATATAACCAATCATAATCAATGAAGTATTAATGGTAGTCATATGATTTATTGCTTGGAAACTCAATACAGTCTCAACCCCAGAATTTAACATATTCTTAAAATCCTGACTAAAAATAATTTTATTCTCACTTTTTTGTTTGTTTTGTTTTTGATACATGTTATAAACTTCTAGCATTAAGTGAATATTTCCTTCTTGGTAAATACTGATACATATTGTCAGAAAAAGAGGTTTACTATAACATAATCCTCTGTGAAATCTCTATATGGGACTAAAAGCTACTGTCAAAATACTATAGTGAAACAGATCTATTTCAAAATGATAAAAGATTACATAGCATTGCATATTGGAGGGTGATATTATATTTACATCTAAATATTAATGAAGTAAATCAGTTCGGAATTTAAGGCAAATGTAGAAAAATATCAATATACAAACATATATATTTAACTAAATCATATAAAACATGAAAAAATATATTCATAAAATTAATGAACAAAATAAAAACATGGAATTATGGTTAATGTAAATAAGACAAAAATTTTTTGGCAACAATGGGCCAATAAACCAAGGAATTAAGTGCTGACTGTCACTAGGAAGTTGCAATGAAAAGGCTAGAAGTAAATCATTAGATGTAGGATATATCCATAAGAACAAAATCAGAATTATTTAAACTATGATATTTTGTATGAGCCCCAACACTTGTTAAAGTATAATTCTCTAAGAAGCATGGTACATAAAAGTATTGAGAAGTGGTGCTAATGAAGTTTTAAGAGACTATGGTAACAGAGAAAATGTAAAGTGGCTAATCAATCAACTTTCATATGAAGCAAAAAGGACAACTGAAAATGATTTGTTTTGATCATATTATGCCATGAACTACTTCATAAAAAAATATAAAGGGGTTTCGAGTAATACCAATAAAAATTACATTATTTCACAAATAAAAAATTTCTCAACTTCCCATGAATGTTTTGTTATTTTTCTTTTGGGTTTTATTTTTTAAAAAATTAATTCTTTTAAATAAGATAAAAAATATCTTATTATTTTTATTTTGATATTATTAATACAGCATCATTGTGTATAAAGTATATTAATGTAGCATACTGCTCCATGTTATTTAATTTCAATTTTGTGTAAGGATACAGACTTTCCTATATATAATGCTTGAAAAAAGTTACATAATTTCAATTTAAGTATATGGGAAAGACTAATTCATTTACATTAAGTCTGGGGCCTCTAAATACAATGTTTGAAAAGATTATAAGATAAAAAAGTACTGTCAATTATAATAATAAATGTATTTTGAAAAGCTTGAAAACTTATATGAATGCTATTCTAAATTAATACTGTTCCAACAATATCTAATAAATTTTTTTAAGACAACTTCCATATTTCTCCATTCTTTTTTATTTCATAAATAATTTCATATAAAGATACAATAAAAGACAAATAACCCCAAGATGCATTTCGTGCTAAAACAGCACTCATCAGTTGGGCCAGCTCATTATCTCTCATATATATCTTTATTACATGAAGAGTATTTATGTAGAGCAAATTGTCTCATTTTTATTTTCAAGTAACAACAGATTTACACTGCCCAGTGTTATTGTAGTAAAAATTAGGAGAAGAGAAAAATAAAAACATAAAGTGCATTAAATAGCTTAATATATTTAAAATAATTATATCCTGTATTAAAAAAAAAAAACATAATCAATATTTTCTGCATGCAATGAAATGTGATTTTGAATTCAAAGATAAAACAAAGATTACAAGTTATAGAAAGAAGTATAGCAGAAACAATATGAAGAGATTAAAATAACAATAGCAAAAAGAATATATTTAAGCAAAATGATATTAAAATAAATATTTAAAAAAATGAAGAAAGATAGGATACAAGAATCAATTAAATTGAGCTGGGAAAATAAAATTGATGAATATGCTAGATCATTATAAGAGGAAAGAACTCAATTGTTAATGTTTAAAGATGATAATATTGACCTGTGAAAACTGCAAGTACAGAATAAAATATTTGTTTTCATTACTGTTGATGATAATGAGGAACTTATAATATACAAAACAATGTCAGTGATATTTACTTTTCAAATTTCATCTTATAATTTAAAATCACATTATCCTTCTTTACCGGACATAGTATCAATAGAAAATTTGGAGATGGAATAGAAGTTCAGCATTGAAATATAAAGAAATAAATTTGAATGAAATTTTAAAGAAAGTGTATGTATCTACAGATGAAAAAAAATAGAAAATAATAATAATACATTAAATTAAATCTATTTATTCGAATTTATAAAAATAGTAGCTGCAACTAACTTTTTTAACATTTGGCTCTTACTATCCAACTAAGACCATTTCAGCATCTATTTACAAACAAAACAATATTCAAGAGACTAGCCAAAACAGGTAATGATACTATGGATTTCATTTCCTTGTTTTACAATCTAGCTGGTAGTAATTGGATACATATTTATCAGCCAATAATAAGATACCTACTTTCATCTGATAACTCCTGCAACATTTCTTGCAACTCTAAAGCATTATTAGCAAAAACAACTACATCATCTGCAAAATCTAAATGACTTAAATAATCTCCATTTACTTTCATTCCTTTATCTGCCCATTTTAAATCATAAAATACATCTTGCAGCACTGCTGTAAAAAGTTTTGGAGATATGGAGTTACCCTGTCTTACACCTTTCTCAATGTTGGCTTTCCCAGTACCATTGTGTAATCTAATTGTTGCTGATGCATTTTTATAAATATTCTTTAAAATATGACAATATCCTGGATCTATACCTTGATGATCCAATGCTTTAATCACTGAAGAAAGGTTTATAGAATCAAATGCCTTTTCATAATCTACCAATCCAAAGCATAATGGCAACTCATATTCATTTGTCCTTTCTATAACTTCTCTCAATACCTGGATATGATCTACTGTATTAAAACTACTTTTAAATCCAGCTTGTTCTCTTGGTTGGTGGAAATCCAATGTTCTCTGTAGATGATCTGTAATTATCTTGGTAAAAATTTTGTATAAAACTGATAAAAGGCTGATAGGTCTGTAATTTCTAATATCTTCTTTATAACCTTTTTTAAATATTAATATTAATACTGCATTCTTCCAATCATCTGGTACATCTTTATCATTTAGACATTTGGTTTATAACTTTGCTAAAAAAATTTCTATAACTTCACCTGCTTCTTTTAATATATCAATTATAATTCCATCATTACCTGGAACCTTTCCTTTCCTCATATATTTAATTGCATGTCTCACTTCTTCATTTAAAATTCTGGGCAATTCAGAAGATGTAATAGATATAGGAGGTACTTATTCTATAATACTATATAATTCTTGATAAAAGTCTTCTACCCATTTCATGATGTCATCTCTCTTTTTAGTAATAATTCCATCTTTTTTTCTTATTGCATATATAAATTTCCTTCCAATACCAAAATGTTGTTTCACACTTTTGAGACTTTTATTCTCTTCTACAGTTTTCCTTGCTAGTTCACAGTTATACTTTCTTATATCATTTTCAATTCTTTTCTGCACCATTTTACAAAATTCAAGATATTCAATCCTTTTTAATGCATCATTTTTGTTTATCTTCGTATTCCTTCTTTTTTCATAAATTCTCTAGTCTCAGTAGAAATTTTATTGGTCAATTGCTGCGTTTTTCTACCAACTATCTTTGTTGCAGTTTTTAAAAGTGTATCAGTTATTTTCATATTAATTTCATTCAAATCTGAATCATGTTCAAAATCTACTAATACTTGAAACCGATTTGTAAGTTCTAATTTAAATTCATTAGAATGTTTCTGAAGATTAGGAATATCAACTATAAATATTGTAGGAAAGTAGGACTAAAGATAAATGTTAAAAAGACTAAAGAAATGTTTAATGGATTTTCTCAAAATAAAGATGGATTATGATGAGTTAGAAGAAATTAAGAGTTACAAATACCTTGGTCAGATTATTAATACAGATGGAAACATAATGGATGAAATTGGAGTGCTTTTGAAAGAAATAACTTGATATTAAAAGGAAATACGCCTATATGTTTGAAAAGGAAGGTTTTTAATAAATGTGTTTTACCAGTTCTTACTTATGGATCTGAGACTTGGACACTTAATAGAGAAGCAATGGAGAGATGCATGTTGAGGAGTGACAAGAAGAGATCAAAAATGCAATATATGGGCAAGAGAACAAACAGGTGTTACTGACCTCATTGACAAAATTAAAAGACTGAAGTGGAGTTGGGCTGGACATATTGTTAGAAGAGATAATAATAGATGGACAGTTGAAATCTTAAACTGCATTCCAAGAAATTGTAAAAGACCCAGAAAGATACCACATGTGAGATGGATGGATGAAATAAGTATGCAGGGATGATGTGGAGAAGAGAAGCTAGATTGAGCTTGGAGAGACCTTCATCCTGCAGTGGATTAATAATGGTTGATGATAATGAATAAGATACCTTGCTGAGTCAACTAAGGATTAGATACTCCAAATTGGAAAAAAAATTCTAAAATTAAGGATTTCTAAAAAAATTTCCAAGTTTCATTCTATATTCTATCACCATAGCATAAGGCCTTTTCATTTATTTAATATATATGTATGCACTTTAATAATGTGGTCAAGTTAAAGTTATGATGTTTTACAATTAACATACTAGAATAAATTATGTTGAGCAGATAATAAGCAACAACTAACTACCATCGACATTTAATACTTAATTATTTCACTTATCTTTGGGAAGGAATTTCACACACACATGTACACTATATATATATATCTTTTAAACCGATACATAGTTGCATATATATTTTATTCCGCAATTATTCTCAATAACATTTCTAAATCTTTCAAATGTTTAACATCAATATAACAAAGTAATATATAATCCAGATAATTGTTTTTATTATTAAGTTTAAATCCCAAATCTATAATAATAATAAAAAAAAATCATTTGTAATTGTAGTTCCTTGAGTAGTTCATTTTTTATTGTTAATTAAAGACAACCCCAGTTCTGTTATTTAAATCTTTCTGCTTACATCATAATCACGTTTTTGGCTGACAAATAAATGGCTTTATATTTTCTTTCAGCAATAGCAATAACTTAATAATATACTAAGACCTACTATCTCAAAACAGAAAATTGATTAAAACAGGCAGACTGGTTCGGCACATAAATATAATAATAAAAATATTACTTCACCTTTGTCATCTTTCAACTTCAAAAGAGAAAGAGACAGAGAGAAAAAAGATAATTGAGTTTGTGTTTTTTTTAAAAAAGTAATAAAATTAAATGGGAAAATTATTCAAATATTATATTTTTATGGCAAATCTGATTTGTGTTTACAATGTTTGAAGAATTACTACTAAAATCCCCAATATACTATTTTTAGAGATTTAAAGAATCGTCACATATTTCATTATATTCTTAATTTCAATAATAATAAAATGTTGTCAATTATGAATCGTATACAGTATATCTAAAAAATAAGAATTAATGATCAAATTTTAAGACATAAAGTGAAAATAGGAATAAATTATTCTGACGATCAAGAGTTATAACATAGTTGTAGTATTCTATTTAATAGTTATCTCCATCAATGAGCAAAAATCATACAATATATTTATTCAGTATCCACATACAAGCAAGGTATATACATAAAATGATAGGAATATATAATTATTCCAAATTTGGTTTGAACAGTTTAACCAAGTGATAGAATGAAGGACTTGAGATCAAAACATGGCCACATTGATTGTTATGCAGAAAAAAAGAAATATATATTTGATCAACTGAATGGAACTGCTAACCACTGCTGCTTCAGCATCTTTTCATCTGCATTATATAGTTTAGTGCAATGGTAAAATGGCGGACAAGAGTTCAATATCCATGGATCATGGTTCCATTTTGTCATTTTTTCTTAAATAATAAACCATTAAATTACTTTTTATCCATTTATTTCTTATCATAAGATTAAAATAATCCTAAAAAAAAATGGTAAAAAAAATTTTCATAAAAAAATATTACTACTAACATAAATATTTAATCTGCAGAATGTATATCTTAAACTGTAATTTATTGGACTTCTATCTCTTACTTTAAGTTTCAACTGCTTCCAGGTCTGCATATCACAAAATATGTTCATTATACAAATTAAATATGTCTAGCAAATATCAATTTAGATATTATCTATTACAAATTTACACCTTTATTAAATTTTTGATAATCACTTACATCCTTAATTAATAAAAATATTACCAATATATTATTCCCAGAATTTTGAGTAATTTCCATAATTTAAAATAGTTTATACAGTTAAATCTATTAAAATAATTAATAAAGCAGAGACCCTTCTGATATTCTTTGCAATTTCTATCATCCATCTCATGTTAGCTATATGGTTTTGAATACCAATTCCTGTACCATTTCACATTACCTTTATAGCATGTGACATTAGAGCAAACACTTTACATTGAAATATCTTTTTTCAAATAAGAATATGAAAAAAATATTTTCCAAAGTTCTAATAACTTTGATCATTTCTTCAATTTTATTGGAATTTCACCTATATAGTACTTGCTGCTTTTCCTTTTACCAATTCTTGCGTTAAATGTCTTACTTCAATTCCAAAGAGCTAACAGATTGTAAAAAAAGTATTTTTTCTTTTAGAATTTGAACACTATCACATAACTCTCCTTACACAATTTTTTTTTGTGTGTATATTCTATTACTTTTTCATTACTCAAAAAATAAATTTCTGTTTGGTAATCTTAATAGCTATACACAAAGAAGAGGAAATTCTTTTAATCTCTAGTTTTTCTGAAGATATTACTTGTTGTTGCCATCTTACTGTTATTTTATAGTGAACAACACTGTTAATTTTGATGGACTTTTTTGTACTTTCTTTGCATATTATTAAAACCAAGGCATTAAGCTTCTGACCAATAACTATTTCTTCATAATTTCTATGATTATTATTGACATCAGCAAACTTCGCAATCACATTTTTAATTTCTTTATATAATTTGCCAAGTTTTGAATTCACCAAGTTTATTTCTCTGAGTTGATTTAAAACTTGTATTTTGCAGTCATTAAAAACATACTCCAACTAAAACTTATTATGGATTGAATCCCTTTTCATTTTTCCAGCCAGTTATATATAAATTGTTGGGGACATTAAAAACAAAACAATATTTTCAAAATAAATTGGCAATAGATGCATTTCCAGTTTTTATAAACATAAATAGCCTACAGAATATCTTTTTTGATTAGTTACCTATTATATACTATAATTTGCTTTAGCATGCTTTTATTTTAACCAGTTTTTGAAGTAGATATTAACACTTATACAATTAGTGTGATTATTGGATAATTTGAATGTTGAAACCAATTGTTACCATCCATAAAATGCATACTACTGTTGAAGTTGCAATAGTCTTTGTAATAATCATTACACATGCATTCCTTCTGAAGGATTCATAGTAGACTAAAAAATCTCAACTCTTCACAGTAAAAAGTCTCTTTTACACCCATTTTAGTTTACTGTAATGGTAAGAATGGATTGCAAGTAAAATCAGTCATATTGCAAGGCTGCCTGTGATTAAATTATTAAAGATAGATTAATAAAATAATATAAATTATCTTAAACATAATTTGACTTATTGATTTTCCTAGATCACAGTATGTACGCATGCATATTATATATAGATAGCATATTAGTTTAAAGAAATTGGTTTATAAAATATTAAATAAATAATACTTCTGTATATAATATATAAAAAATAACAATTTGTGTCAATTGTTAATACAGAATTTAATATAAATAAATAAAAACAAATAATATTTCCAAGCGCTTTCAACTCTTACGAGTCCTTATCAAGGCAGTGTAAACAATTCTATTTCCTCCTAGGTGATGAATCTAACATTTCATTGTATTGGCCAGGAACAACTAATCGGAAAGCTGGTTAATTTTGAATTCATAGCACAAGATGAAATTTGTATAATATATGATTCTTTAATCTTGCGTTTTTTATCATGTGTTTCATTCATTAATATTGTAAAATCCTTTGGACTACATATATGGCCTGTATTATTTTGGTGAACATAAAAAGCTGAATAAACTGTATCATCTTCTCTTGCTCTATTATAAGTATATTTATGTTGTTGAAGGCGATATTTAATATTTGTTTTGGTTTCTCCAACATATATTGCACTACAATTTATTTGTGGGCATCTAATAGAGTATACAACACTGCTTTTATCCTCCTTATTTATTATTTCCTTAGAATTATTTATTAACCTATTAAGGTTAGGTGGAGTTCTCCATGCTAATTGAAAATCTTGACTTAAAACTTTTATTATATTTTTATTAATATTGGGAATAAAAGCTAATGACATCCATGGTTTATTATTCATATTTATATGGTCACTATATGTTATATGCAAGATTTAATACAAGTGGGTTATAATAAACAAATGCTATTATCTACTTTATTGAAGCATTATAAACAACCGTCATAATAGTGACCATATAAATATGAATAATAAACCATGGATGTCATTAGCTTTTATTCCCAATATTAATAAAAATATAATAAAAGTTTTAAGTCAAGATTTTCGATTAGCATGGAGAACTCCACCTAACCTTAATAGGTTAATAAATAATTCTAAGGAAATAATAAATAAGGAGGATAAAAGCAGTGTTGTATACTCTATTAGATGCCCACAAATAAATTGTAGTGCAATATATGTTGGAGAAACCAAAACAAGTATTAAATATTGCCTTCAACAACATAAATATACTTATAATAGAGCAAGAGAAGATGATACAGTTTATTCAGCTTTTTATGTTCACCAAAATAATACAGGCCATATATGTAGTCCAAAGGATTTTATAATATTAATGAATGAAACACATGATAAAAAACGCAAGATTAAAGAATCATATATTATACAAATTTCATCTTGTGCTATGAATTCAAAATTAACCAGCTTTCCGATTAGTTGTTCCTGGCCAATACAATGAAATGTTAGATTCATCACCTAGGAGAAAATAGAATTGTTTACACTGCCTTGATAAGGACTCGTAAGAGTTGAAAGCGCTTGGAAATATTATTTGTTTTTATTTATTTATATTAAACTCTGTATTAACAATTGACACGAATTGTTATTTTTTTATATTATTTTTATAAAATATTGTATTGTATGTATTAGGCAATACACTATATGTACACATGTATGCGTGCTTATGTAAAAATTGTAACCTTTGTACTAATGAGGAAAAAAAGAGTTAATTTATTGAAGTTTACAGTATGATACACAAATAAATATTTAGTTTAATAGAATGTGCACTTGGATTCATGTGGCTGCTTGATGGCGTTGTTGTTTGCAAAAATAATAAAATATAACATTACCGGGCTGAAAATTTTTTGCTTTCTGTTCACCAACAATTTTTCGAAGTATTTTTAAATAATTTACGAACCAACATTATTTTCTAAATTACATTTTTTGATTACATTATACATTTCAGTGCGTAATGCTGGCATGTGCAGGGAGGGGGTCTGATGGTTTTGCCGTTCTGAAGGATCAGTCAATACATGCACTAGTCTGAGCAAACAAAGCTTTCAGCATGTAATGCTGGAATGTGCGGGGGAGGGACTGAGGGTTTTGAGGATCCGAAGGATCGGCCAATACATGCACTACTCTGAACAAACCGAGATTATGATTTCCAAAACAACCTACAAACACAACCATTTTATTACTCTCGTAGATATTCTCCCACAAACATGCCTTTTTGCATGACTTATGTGAAATGGTTATGGGACCTACACTTTTGCAATTGTTTTCACCTTCTAAGATATATAGGGAAATGCGGCGACAGGCTTACAATTAGTAGTATGTAATAGTATAAGATTGTTACTTCGAATGCACATTAAAACACTTATGGGCCAGCTGAATTCCATACACCCTTACATTGTACAGTAGTGATCTGTGAAGTCGCGCTATTTCCATAATGACGCGAAGCACATCAGCAGGCTGTAATATTTGTGTGCAACGCTATCTAGGCCTGATAACGGCTAATAGGAACAGAACTCTTCTATAGGCTAAACGGCATATTTCTATGCTTTTGCAGAGAAACAACACCATCAAGCTGCCACATTGGCCCAAGTACACAACTATCAGTGCACCTTATTTTATGGATCTTTGGGGAAAGGCTCAACAAATTAAGTTGCCTTTTTCTTGGGATAAATTTGATGGTAAATTTTATATATTTTATTAAAAATAATTAAAATCAGGTAGGCTAGAGAACAGATTCTGAAGATCACTCATGTTTTTCTGTCTTTCTTTCCAGTCTCCAAATTAAACTTATTTTACAATCATGTGGAAAACAAACATTTTTGAAATATGAAAGTGAAAGAACATTTTGTATAATTAAGAGATTCTACTTGAATTTTGGATTAAGGTATTTGGAAAAACATTCCAATATAAATTAATCCAGAATTAATTAATTCTTGCAGTTTCATAAATGCATTTTATTTGATCATGAGAAATGTCATTACTATAGAGAAAAAAATATTAATAAATCTTCTTTAACAACAGTCTTGAATCTGAGAAGACAGCAGTTCAGATCGATTCCAGGAAGAGAGGAAAGACAATGTTGGGAGAGAAATAGAGCAGCCATTAATAGCAAGACAAGAGAAAAGTTGGACTATAACCAGACCAAAGAATAAGTCTGATATTGTAACTATCTCTAGTAGAAAAGACTGCTAGTCAAAACACTTTCCCTACAGATCCAAGTGGTATTGTAGCTTTACATTTCTGATTAACTTCTGACTTTTTAAAAATATTTTTCAATACTAAATCTAACAGCAATTAGGTCAATACCTGCTAATAGGAAAATATTGCCATGTGTGGTTAAGAAACTGGAGACATACCAGTCAAACTTATGAAACTATGTTAAAAGTAGGCATCGGAAAAAACCCAAGCCATTTATTTGTCGCTTCTAGTCCATGATAGAGGAATAGACCCTGGACCATGTGCCTGCTTAATAATGGGATTTTTGCACCATCAGTGTGATCCCATTCAGGCTGAATATTCTTCGTTCCAGTAACCAACCTCCGTAAATTTGGAGCGTGGCAAGTCGGTCTCATGATGGGAAACAAAAATTGCATTTCCATTCGATACTCTCATAAGCACACCATCATGTCTCATAAATGAATTTCATCAAATATAAAAACAGCCTGCACATTAGAACTGCCATTACTCTATCTTATTCTTTCTTTATTAAACCCTGCATATACAATCCTGTAGTTTGATGTCGTGATCACTTGAAGCTGAAGTATACATATTTAAAGGTTATTGCTTAATTTTATATTTAAACTCATAAATTAATGTGCTAGTATCCGATTCTGGATGATTAAAATGCTCAGTATGCCTTACCCTTATGTCCCATTTGAAATATATAATCTTTATTGATGTATAATGTCCTAACTCAATAAACTATTGCGTAAATAAAATGTTAGTAATCTCTTCCCAGGTTAAGTGATTGTTCAAATGCAATAAACTATTGTGTAAATAAAATTTTGGTAATCTATTCACAGGTTAAGTGATTTTTCATAAAAACTTATATATATTTGCATGACACATTAGGCTGATAATAATTAGAGTATTGTTCAATTAAATTGATGTAATCCCTTTTTACTCCATTACTGCAATAATAAAGAATTATTAGCATATCACTGAAACCGCTGTTTTAATAAATGTATAAGAGCATCCCAGAAATAAATGTATTTAAAGAATAAAATATACTTGTTTTAATATACATATAAGACTATGAAATCTGTAAATGTATTTGGTTGTAATGTGAGGCTAATATACATATGTTATATATAGAGCTTGCAAAATAAGCTCTTAATAAGCTTTGAGAATATCCTCAACCCCAGACCGGTTTGGGCTTCTGGCGTCGTCAGTGAGGTGCCAGGATATTCAGCATTAGATTAAAAATACTAGGACAAACCCAACACTTTATCTAATGTATAACTATTGAGAAGAAAATCTGAAATTGTCAGTCATCCATATGTCTTCCAATCCAGCTATCTAACTCAAATAGCCATATGGGACTGAACTAAGTTCAGATACACCATATATTAATAGCTTTAGCAATATAAAATCACCAAAACCTTAATAGCAAAAAATAAAATGATAAAAAACCAAGTCAGATGTCACATGACTTAATTTAATAAAGCTTGTGTTTACAAATGTTATATATAGAGCTTGCAAAATAAGCTCTTTACAAGCATTGAGAATATCCTCACCCCCAGACTGGTTTCTGCTTCTGTCATCGTCAGTGAGGTGCCAGGATATTCAGCATTAGATTAAAAATACTAGGCACCTCACTGACGATGCCAGAAGCAGAAAACGGTCTGGGGTTGAGGATATTCTGAAAGCTTGTAAAGAGCTTATTTTGCAAGCTCTATATATAACATTTGTAAACACAAGCTTTATTAAATTAAGTCATGTGACATCTGACTTGATTTTGTATCATTTTATTTTTTGCTATTCTTTGGCAATTTTATATTGCTAAAGCTATTAATATATGGTGTATCTGAACTGTTCAGTCCCATATGGCTATTTGAGTTAGATAGCTGGATTGGAAGACATATGGATGTCTGACAATTTCAGATTTTCTTCTCAATAGTTGTTATATATTAGATAAAGTGCAGGGCTTGTCCTAGTATTTTTAATCTAATGCTGAATATCCTGGCACCTCACTGACGATGACAGAAGCAGAAAACGGTCTGGGGTTGAGGATATTCTGAAAGCTTGTAAAGAGCTTATTTTGCAAGCTCTATATATAACATTTGTAAACACAAGCTTTATTAAATTAAGTCATGTGACATCTGACTTGATTTTGTATCATTTTATTTTTTGCTATTCTTTGGCAATTTTATATTGCTAAAGCTATTAATATATGGTGTATCTGAACTGTTCAGTCCCATATGGCTATTTGAGTTAGATAGCTGGATTGGAAGACATATGGATGTCTGACAATTTCAGATTTTCTTCTCAATAGTTGTTATATATTAGATAAAGTGCAGGGCTTGTCCTAGTATTTTTAATCTAATGCTGAATATCTGGCACCTCACTGACGACGCCAGAGCAGAAACTGGTCTGGGGTTGAGGATATTCTCAAAGCTTGTTAAGAGCTTATTTTGCAAGCTCTATATATAATCTTTGTAAACACAAGCTTTATTAAATTAGGTCATGTGACATCTGACTTGATTTTTTTATCAATATACATATTTATTCAAATATAATATATATCTATTAACACATAATATGCGTATTATTAAACAATATTTAAAATCTTACTCTTGAGCCATTGCCTATACTATTGATTATGCTGTCCCACACACATATATCTATGCACATTAGGTTTATACGTTCCCAGAAAACATAAACAATTTATTATCAATAACAATTATATAGATATGGCCAGTTGCCTAATTAGAGTCTTTTTGTTTTACCGCTGAGCTGCCGGCCGGAAATAATTGACTATGACTTGTATCATAAGTAAAGAGACCTAGGTTTGAACTTGTAGGGCAGAGTTAGATAGTGTCCCTGTCTTATGTATCTTGTACATGATCTGACTCTAGGTACTCAGGCTGGAACTCCAAGTCTGGTTGTATGAATTAGCAAACTGACCAGTACACTATATATATATATGTTTTTTTCTCTTTTCCAAGTAGATGAGCTTTTTAGTTTTGTATCTTGTCATCAAATGACATTTTCTTAGCATTAATGCCCCTTCTTTGCACTACTATGTCATTTAGAGACATTAAATCCATACTCAAATTTATCCAGCTTCAAGATTTGTCAATATCATTCAATTTTCAGCCTCAGGCCAAAGTTTCAGTTCCCAATCATGCTATTTCTCATAATCCAGCTCCCAGCATAGCAAGCTGAAATTGTGACATATTCAAGATGGAAACACTAGTGACTTTGTTATAATTTTCTTATACAATTATACAATATAGAAATGATTTTTTCAACAGAAAATGCACAAAATTTCATGTTAAATGTATAATAGCAATAATAAATATTTACAAGTAAAATAACAGTATTTAAAAAAAAGAAATGATACAAAATTTGAAAAGTCAAACAATTTATGTATACTGTATAATTTATATACAGTGTATATAATTATAAAATTCTCCTGGCCAACAATTTTATATTCAAAAGCAGACATATACCAACAACAACAACAAAAAAAGAGATCAAATCATAATTGTATATATAAACCCTTTTGAATAAATTTGTTCAAGTACAAATGAAAAATATTTGGAAAAATAAAATCCAGAACAAATTTTTTGTTTCCATAATTTTTTATTTTAATGCATAACTATACTATGCTCTAGTATTTCATGACATTTTAATAACTTTCAATTTTATTGATCTATTATTTGATAATATGGTCTAATCCAGTAGTGATGTGCTTACTCTTTTATCGAAATCAGGAATCTCTTAACCAATATGCCCGAAAAAACCTGTTAGCCACCTTACTTTCCTTTTCCATTCCCCACCCTAAATTTTTCCCCATATTCTTCTCTATCCCATTTTCATAACATCATCTTTGTTCAATAGTGAGAAACCTATGGCATGCGTGCCAACTAGTGGCACAAGGAATGATTTTTGGTAATATGGCTAACAGAAGGATGATTGATGAAAGTTTTCAATACTTTCTGCTATTGTTATATATAAACTCCTATTTATAGATTTTTTTTTTTTTTGCTTTATATATAATTTTTCTCTATACTAACAAATCCCATGCAGTTACCAGTTGTGAATTTTGTGACTCTACAGTCATACTAGTTTGGTATGAATCAGGTGAGTCAAATTCAAAATGAACTGTTCAAAAATACCATGTATTATTCCGGCAGCCTTCAGTTAATTCTGTGCAGTGAGATTTCTGTGATACCTTGGTTTTTCTAACTATAATCTAGTTAAATTAATTTAAATAAATATTGTAACTCCTACTTTGAAGATAAATCTTTACTTTAAATAAAATATATGACTTTATTTTGATAAATTAAATTTAAGAAAAAAATTAAATAAGACAAATATTTTAAAAGTTTTATTTACACAATTTTTTTTAACTCCAAGAATAAAAAATAAATTATGATTTCATAAGACTAGACAAAAATGTAAGATATTGTTTCTGTTTCAAAACAGTTATATCATTATATAAAACATTACATGCAAAACATAAGACATCTATTATTTCATTTGAATATAGATCAGAGAAAAGAATACATAAAAAGGGTCTATGAATGCAAAAAAAAAAAACCTTCCAAAACTTTATAAAAGTAAATCACGAAGTCAATAAATCAAGTTTTTTACTTCATACTGCACTGCTAAATAAAAAGGGATAAAATTAGATTTAAGTTGAAATAAAAATGTAACGTCCAAAAATTAACTAAACTGTTTTTTCAACCACAAATGGGGTTTTTAGATTTAACTTGAAATAAAGCATGGGTTGAAGAAACAGATTGACTTAATTAATTTCTGGATATCCCATGCTTTTATTTCAAATTAAATCTAAAAACCCTAATGATGAAGAAACAATTATTATTTTTTTGTTTTTAGTGCATGATATTAAAAGGAAATATGCCTACCTGTTTGAAAAGGTTTTTAATAAATGTGCTTTACCAGTTCTTACTTATGGATCTGAGACTTAAACACTTAATAGAAGAGTAACACAGAGACTTCAGATCACTCAAAGAAGTATGGAGAGGTGCATGTTGGGAATAACAAGAAGAGATTGAAAACACAATATATGGGTAAGAGAACAAACAGGTGTTACTGACCTCATTGAAAAAATTAAAAGACTGAAGTGGAGTTGGCTGGACATCTTGCTAGAACCGATGATAATCTTAAACTGGATTCCAAGAGATTGTAAAAGACCCAGAAAGAGACCACATGTGAGATGGATGGATGAAATAAGGTGTACAGGGGTGATTTGGAGAGGAGAAGCTAAAGATCGGAGAAGATGGAATGAACTTGGAGAGATCTTCATTCTGCAGTGGATTGACAATGGTTGTTGGTGATGATGAAATAAAAGCATTTAATATAAAAAAAAATTTCTCTCTATTTATATTTAATTTGTTAGTATTGGTATAATATAAAAAAATGTAAAACTATATTGTACTTTCAACAGACTTGATAATTATAATTGATATATACATATCACTAGATATTTCTGCTAAAAGTTAATCCGTATACCCCTTATGTATAAATCATATTTAAATCAAACTCATATAACACTACAATACTAGGCAAAAAAACAAAATTTTACTAAAATTCTTCCACAACCATGGTTTCATCTACTAACAAATAGAGCTTTTCAAGTAAAATTCGACTAAACGTACAATACATACAGAACAAAATAACCTTCCCATCATTCACTTCAAAAACGAATTTTCTTTAACATCAAAGGATGTTTTGATGAGATTGCTGGTCTCAGATTCAAACAATTTTATCACCAAGGTCTCTTTTACTATTCTTTTCGATTCATTTTTTTTTCATAAAAGATAACCTCTGCATTGTCAAATAATATTTTATAACCTACATTCAGTTCATGAATATACAAAGCTGAGGGCTGATATCTATTTTTAACTCTACTCTTATGAACTTTAACTTTTTCATTAAGACTTAATTTACTCTGACTTATGTAAATTTTATGACAACTACAATTAATCTTATAAACTATCCCAGGAGTAGATTTGCAATCAGTTGACTGTTTTGAACTATTTAGTAATGAATTTAAATTCTGGCCTTTCTTCCAGCCACTTTCATACCCCATAATAAAAAAACTTAATATAAATCAATTTACTAATTATTGACTCATATGGCAAAAAAACCCTCTTTATTATCATTAACAATTAAAACAAATATTTAATTGTTAATGAAAACAAAAACTTTAATTTTTTTCCCCGTATGAATCACCAATTAGTAAATTGATTTATAAAAATAGTTTTTTATTGGGTAGTATGAAGTGTCCTGGAAGAAAAGCATGAATTTAAATTTATTACTAAATAGGTCAAAACAGTCAATTGATTGCAAATCTATTCCTGGGATAGTTTATGAGATTCCTTGTAGTTATCATAAAATTGACACAGATCAGAGTAAATTAAGTCTTAATAAAAAAATTAAAATTCATAAGAGTAGAGTTAAAAATAGATATTATGCATTCATGAATTGAATCTAGGTCATAAAATGTTGTTTGACAATGCAGAGGTTATCTTTTATGAAACAAGTGAATTGAAAAGAATAAAAGAATCTTTGATGATAAATTGTTTGACTCTGAGGCCATCAATCTCATGAAGACATTCTTTGATGTTAAAGAAAGTTGGTTTTTGAACTGAATGCGGGAAAGACAATTATTGTATGTTTAGTTGAATTTCATTTGAAAATGTGTATCTGTTAATAGAAGAAACCATGGTTGTGGAAGAATTTTAGTAAAATTTTTGTTTTTTGGCTAGTATTATAATGTTATATAAATTTGTTTTGGTTGTCGTCGAATAGCTACTATATCCCACTCAATAGCGCATTTTTCATGCTTAAACTATAAAATATGATGTGTTTTTTGTAATGCGAAAATAAAAACAAAAGAAAATCGTCTTTTTTAAATATTATTTAATTTCAAATATTATTCTTTTATTAACGTATACAAATTAAATGATAATAATAAATGTAAAATAAAATAAACACATTAAAATTTCATTCGTCTTTTTTAGTTTGCTTTTTATTAGAAAAATCAATTTCTATCGGAGATTTTTTTACTGGGGTTATGGCTTTTTTTTGTTGTTGTTTACCGCTATTTTTTATTTCAAATCGAATGACAACTAAAAGTAAAAGTTGTTACGGTAGGTTTAGGGTTAGTTTTAGGAAACAAATTACAATTTGATTTGTCTTTTTTAGTTTGCTTTTTATTAGAAAAATCAATTTTCTATCGGAAATTTTTTTACTGGGGTTACGGCTTTTTTTGTTGTTGTTGTTTACCGCTATTTTTTATTTCAAATCGAATGACAACTAAAAGTAAAAGTTGTTACGGTTAGGTTTAGGGTTAGCTTTAGGGTTAGCTTTAGAGTTAGGTTTACGGTTAGTGTTCTGTTGTTTGTAATGCTAAAATAAAAAATATCAAAATTGTATTTTTGTAAATATTTTTTTTTTTTACTAACATCTATAAAATAAATGATAACAATAAATGTAAACTATATTCAACAGAGTATAACAGTAGTCGGAGAAAAGAAAGAAACTAAAATTTTTTTAAACAACGACAAATATATATATAAAATGTTTATAATATATGCTTTTTATGATATTTAAAAAAACGGTGTACAATTGTACTTTTCTTTCTGGATATTTTTGTGTTAACGTTCTTTTTTATTTCAAAAATATACACACGGTACAATCTTAAAATGTCTCATGGAAATGTTACAAACAGTACATTACTTGACATGTTACCTAATTCCAATTCACTTTATACATATATCTCGTCAACATTTACTACTTAAAACTTCAATACACTACGGTGTAAAAAGTCTGTTAATTATTACTTTACAAAATCTGAACATTTCAATACTTTTAAATAAAAAAAAACCAATGAAAATAACATTTCCATCCAATTAAAAAAAACACACCCTCTCCCCAAGCCGTAATAATTTTATAAACTGTGTGAATTGGAAAAATGTATTTGCTGCGTAAACATACATGCTGTACTGCGATGCGACATAGCGGCCTGCAATCTGTAGTACAACAAAAAGTTGTATTGTAGAAAACACGGGTTCGAACATGTCGGCCGCGGAAATGGCATTTTTATGTGTTTTAGCGTGAAAACAGCGCCATCCAGTGGGATATGGTGGCTCATCGACGACAACCTTTGTTTTATTTATAATTACTAGTATAGCATTTGGCAGTATTCTTTATATCATATTTAGTATGTGCACATAATTATATATATATGAGTGTGAAATAAATTATTAGATGACTAAAAATATGAAAATATCCCTTTAAGTGAAAAATGTTTGATATTTTTACTTTTGACTGGAATTTTTTTTTAAAAAATGCTTACCAAAACTATATTATAAACAAACTTCACTTAATATATACAATTTTACTTTAAATTGATTTGATACAAGTTTATATATATATCATTAGATATTTCTGTATTGTTGATATGTATATTTCTTATGCATATATTATAACAGTACGTATATACACATGTTGTGCAAATGTGTGTGTACATACAAGTTACATAATTTACTTGTTTTTTTTATTACAAAAATATAAAATTTAAAATATCAAGAATTAATAATTTGGAAGGGTAGAAGTTAAAAAAATAGAGGGAAAATTTAGAGATAAGTTAGGAATTAGTAATAATTGTAACTTGTCTTTCTTTTATATACTTTTATTTTATAATCCTGTCAAAATACTCTTTGAAAAAATATTTTTAATTAAAAAAAATAAAAAGTTCTTATGATTAAATTAAATAGTTTGTACAAAACTAATCAGGCTTTGGAGATTAAGATTCCAGATTGATTAGTTGAACAATATGACTAATCTCTGTAATTAAAATAGAAAAACCAAAAAATAAAGAATGTAAATTGTAATTAAATTTTTTAGAGATAAAATGTATTGATAACGTGGTAGAAACTCAAGCAAGAATGGGGTCAGAGGAATATAAAAATCACACATCCTTTATTGTCTTCAGTTTTAGAGTTTTGAGTTCAGTTAGAGTTATTATTCTATTGAAGTATTAAAGAGAATGAGTGGCTAAAACCGAATCCTGGTGTTCGGCCATTTCCTTCGTTCGTCTCCCATGTGCCATTAGCAAAATGTCATGGTAATTTACTCTAATTCGCCTTCTGCTGTTTCAACCCACCCTACCAAATTAAGTAAACCAGACATACTGTAGAACAAAAAACCAAGAAGCTTCATTTATGTTGCAAATACCTGACCGGATCCGAGAAAAAAGAGGTGATCACCCACATACAAAGAAAAACCAAGAACTGTGCATATCCACATACAAAAACCAAGAACTGTGTAAAAAAAAATGCCTATGGAAATCAGAGACGATGTTTAACCCACAAATAAAATCCAAAAGCTGTGCTGTATTTATCCTAGGTAAATATTCATTGATGTCATTATAAAACTTAAATTTTATCTGGATTAAGAATTCGTTATCATAAGCTTGCATACTTGTTAAGTGTATATTATCACTTATGTGTTTCATATTTTATTATTTTTATTTTTATTATTACATTTATAATTATTATCTTTTAATAAATTTTTTTAAATTATTAATGTCATTTTACATCTTTCTCTCCCTCTCTCCATTCATCTAAGTAAATGTGTAGCCGGTCTCATGTTAAGAACTAGGCATGGGTCAAGCACTTGAAACATGTTAATGACATTTAATGGGTTCCAGTGTAAGTATTGGATGGCGCCCTGGTTTAATCCTGTTATAAATATCCCTATGAGATGTTTCACATTTCATGCAGCCGGGGAGCTATCTGTCTGGAAAGGTCACTGCCGGTTTAATATTTTATTAAATCTCGGTCTGACCGGGGTATGATTGACATGTAATTATTAATCATATTTACTCCCCTGCTTGAATAATGGGTATTTTAAAAATCATATTGCAAAATCATATGAGTTTTACAAAATAGAATAAATAATAGAAAGTTTTAAAAAGTTTAAGTTTAAGGAGATGGAATTCCTGTTACAATATATTTAGTGTGTGTACATAATTATATATGCACATAATAAACCACAGAAGCAAAACTCTCCATATAGTAGAACCACTCATTGCAAGTCAGAGTAATCAATGGATGCAGGAAGGTTTGTGCATAAAATCCTTATCAAGTGCCTACTCATCCAATATCCCAAAACCAATGGCTTTCATCAGTGAGGAGCCTTGGATCTGAAAGCACTAAACCTAGATCTTAGGTTTGGGGATATTGGATGAGAAGGTACTAGATAAGGATTTTATGCACAAACCTCCTGCTTCCATTGACTACTTTGGCTGGCACTGAATGGCACTACCATATGGAGTTTTGCCTCTGTGAAAACACCTTGTGTAAGCCTAAATAATGATGAAAATGTGATGTTTGATGGTCATATAATAAACCATTAATTAACTTAAAATATGAAGATATCCTTTAGTTGAAAATTTTTTTGCTATTTTTTTCTTTGCATTTGAATTTATTTTTATTTAACAAAACTATGGTAAACTAACTTTATCTTATTCTAAATTGAATGAAGCTTACAATTGAAACCAAGAAAATCATGCACATTACTTAAATATATTGAAATTCTATGAACAATTTTTAAATTTGATATCAAAATATTCCCACCCAATGTTCCAAATCTAAGAAACAAGGTCACCTACCTAAAATATTAGTGCCATATCATTTTGGATAGCGATTTAAAAAGTATCAAATTTCAACAAATTTAATTGATTTTAAAATGCCATTATAATTTTAAATCAAAACAAAAAAAATCTTTGTGCTGTTATGTCATGGGCCTTATTTAAAACATATTGAAGTTCTAGAAATGAATTGTAAATATGATATCAAAACCATTCAAAATTTCCCTGCCCATTGGTCCAGATCCTACGAAACTAGGATGCCTATTTAAAATATTATAATTCCATATTGCTTTACAAGGTATTTCTTTCTTTCTTTCTTACATATCAAAATTGAACCAATTCTATTAAATTTAAATCTATTAAACATTGATTTTAAAATTTTAACTTAAATAATATAAGTGAATTCAAGAATTTACAAATCAACCCAACAAACAGATATTGTAACTTAAATAAAAGCATTTAAAAAGACCATAGATGGAGAGTTCTTAAAAAAAATCTTTTTATGGATGTCTGAATACCTTTTTTTTTTTTTTTTGCAATTTTTCAAATAAAAATGAAATTAAGCAAAACCAAAAATTAAAGATATTCCTTTATCTACTCTGACTGTTCAATGAAAAATAAATTTCATGAATATATAAATCAACAATTTGAAAATGACTTGGGTCAATGTAATGTTAATTTATCTTTGGATTAAAGCACTGAGAGAAATGACATTAGTAGCAAAATTTTATACAGTTTCTAAAAAATCTATAATTGAAAAAGTATAGACTATTTCACCAATATGTTCTATAATATCAGCAAAAGATATTTTCTGCTACAATAGATGTAACAGCTGCAATGATAGGCAAAAATAGTGGTTTATTCAATTGTTTGAAAAATATCTTGAATATCTATTTTATGTCTTCATTGTGTTATTCATCAAGAAAGTTTCTGTGCACATATTTCTAACAGAAAATTGGTAATAGTTACATCCAACTGTGACAAAAAATGTCAATAATTTTGCTACAAAAAACTTATGTTATTGCTGGAAAAAATTGAATCAGAATATTGAAATATCTCATATAATAAAGTTTGGTGATTAAGTAGGGAAAACCCATTAATAGATTTGTCAATCGTTTAGCAGAAGTAAAAATGGTTTTTTAAGAGAAACTGGTAAAGAATATCCTAATTTAGATAATGACATGAGAGTTTTAAACTTGATGTTTTAGCTAACATTGCAGAATATTTAAATTGGTTAAACTAAAAACTTCAAAGGAAAAAGCAAACTACATTACAATTACAGAAAGTCTGTGCTTCTCGTGTTGAAAAAAATTGCAATTTTAAAATAAATATATATCTTTCAAGCTTAAAAAAGTTTGTGGATTCTATACATAATGACTTTGTTATAACTGAAATTTTGGATTATGCAACAATTTTGCAAAAATATTTCACACAGATTTAATGATTTCAAAATACTCACCTATGTTTAAATATATTTTATAGCCTGCTATTAAAGACAATTATAAAAACAGATAAAAATTATTTCAAATTTTTGAACATTAAGTATTTGGATTTAGAATTAATTGAATTACACAATTCTGAAATGTGAAAATTGAAATTAAAAATGCCAGAGATGAGATTATGAAAAATGAAAACAATTATCTGACATAATTGTTAAAACAAGGAATGAACATCCTGATAGATTTTCATGTATGAAAATAATCACATTTGTTTTTTTTAACTGTTTCCGTATAATGTACTATTGTCAGCAAACATTCTCAATGATGAAATATATAATTAACTTGTGCAGAAATTTTTTAACTGAAGAAAAATTTGGAAATGTGCATAAAATGTAAAAACTTCAAACTATGAATGAAATATTAAGGTGTTAACTTCAAAAGTTGAACCTCAAGAAAGTCACTAATATTTAAATATTGTAATTTTTTTGTTTTTACATGATATCAAATATTTATATCAGGCTATATATAAATATATATAGACCTCATTGTACAATGATAGCATATTTGCCTGCCATACCTACAACTTGCTCAAGCCTGAGAATTTTTCTTTCATAGATAACTAGCTAGATAATCTTAACTAGAGAAGATAGTAAAATAAGATGGAAAACTGCTGAAACCATCACTGGATTGTCAAATCTGGTGACTGTTACAGTCTCCATGTTTCTTGTGAGAGGCAGTTCAAAAGCACTTTGCCTGCACCCATCTATTTAAAAGTTGTTTTATACAAGGGTTAGGACAAAATAATGAGATATCTAACTCATTAGCATTATCTTTTGACTTCATGTATATAGAAAGAGAATTACATAACAATAAGAAGATCAAAGCATCGGTGCACAATTAAATGGATTATTAGTATTTAAATTGCTAGATTATTCAGTTTCATATTTGCTAGTCTGAAGAATAAAAAGATTGTATTCATTTTAGACATGAGCACAATACCTGCAAAATCCTGCTGTGATTAGAAATCTACATGTAGCAAAAAGGAACAACAGAAAAGAAAAAAAAGGGCAATATCACCCCAGAAGCCAACACAAAACAATCCTCTGAGAGGTTCACAAGAACATTTATAATTAACTTATCATTAAGGCTACTGTTTTCTAATGTAAATGCTATGACATATATATAATTAAATGAAGTGGACACTATAATGCCAAATGATCACATAATAAATCGTTTTCTCTTTTTGCAATCCCTGAAAAAATTTATGCCTGGTGTCTCAAACAACAACAACAACAAAAAAAAGATTAACCAGAATGTCCTTTTCTAAATGTGAGGCATGGTAGTGGAAATAACATACATAGATGAGTCATATGATGAAACTATTGTGACAGATAAAACTCTGCCAAAATCATTATGATTCATAGTTAAATATTAATTTGAAAAACATTAGTGTTCCATTGTATATTTTTTTGAGCAAATGAATCACAGCTTTGAATAGTATTCAGTTTGTATATTCTTAAATACTAAGTAAGATGATAATATCATACATTCACATCTTTCAGAAAGGTTGAAGATTTAATATTACTCTAGACCTCTACTCAAGTGATATAAGTCCATTCCACATAAAATACAAGCAGTTTTTTTTATTGTAAATGGTAAATGATTCAATTAACAATATGTGAAGGTGTATCTGCCTTTTCAATTCTATGATTTTTCTATGGAATTTTGTCTACTATCTATATATTCCTTAGAATTTAAATACTGCCTTTTCACTTCTATAATTTCTCTATGGTATGTCCACTACATTTTATGATACTAAGCATGTTTTGGATTTATAGCAGATGTTGCATAAACCATAATAATGAATATAAATTCTGAACTTTGCTTCATGTTTTATATATATATATGATTATCTAGTTGCAGAATAGCTTACAGGTGAACCAAAGATCCTGATAATTTTTTGTCACCCTCATAAGAAGACTAAGACATCAATGGCATAGTCTGGATCTCCTGTTAATAAAGAGTCGCAGACAAAAAAAAAAAAAAAACTACCCCAAGATTTCTCAATTAATTGATATTATTACTAAAATTTTTAATAATCATTTAACTGTAGATAAATATAGCAATAGTTATAAGAAATGCTCCAACTAAGATAATATTCAAAACAATTCATTTTTTTTATTATCATTTACTATAAGGTGAAACTCTTATAACTAAGATGTCATGGTGACAAATGTGAGATAAGAGTTTCATAAGTAGACATTTTAAATGAAACATGAATTTCTAATTTATAGTGCAAGTAATACAAAGTATCACACAAAAATTAGATGCTGTTTTCTGTACTGCTAAATTTATGAATTTAACATTGCCTTTTTGAGAGTGATTGAGTGAATCCATACACATATTTAAATGTGTTCTCTCTTTCAATACTTCATAATTTCATTAAAAAAAAAAATACACTGTATAAATGAAAAATTAGAAGATTCATTCCAGACCAAAGAAATCAATGAAAATAATGAAATAAATCATATAAAAATATTTTTGAATCTTTTCTTTTTTGCATGCTATCATTTGCACATAAATATAAATGAATTATAGAAACAAATTTCATTAAAAAGCAAAAAAAAAAAAAATGCAAAGAATTAATAGACATAAAAATTGAACAGAAAATATAATCTGAGTAATACATAAGATTTTATTTTTTGTCACTTTTTGACAATAAATGCACGTATTTGCGTATGATTGTAATATCACTGGAATGTATAACTTACCATTATTAAATTTTGGCAAAATTAATAAATCGAATCTTGCTTTATTTTGGTTTCCTCGTTTAGGATTGCTGACAAAAAATTTTATTTGTAATAGAATGTGGTTTGAGATAAGAAACTTCAGTATGCCTCAAAGATGCTAAGAAACAATACGTTGTAAATGAACAGAATTGCACAGTTAAATATATATTATCTTTTTTTTTGGTTGATTATCATGTGTAATAAATTTAGATTATTAAAACTTTATTTGATAGCAAATCATTTCTTGCAAAAAATATAAATGCGTGTTTGTTTCATTTCTATGAAATAAAGTTATAGATGGTCATTTTTCCAAATAAATCTTTATAAGTTTAGATAGTAAAAGATACTTTCTCACAAAAAACAAATGCATGTTTGTAGACATTTGTATCATTTCTAGTAAATAATGTTGTAGGGCATGATTTTTATAAATAAAATCTTTAATTGATCGATTAAGTTTGTTAGAAAAACTCCCATGCAAACGTTTTATTTTCTGAGATTGCAAGATTAGAAAATTATTGCCAGACTAATACATATGTTAAATCTCATAACCAGACCTATGTAAGTATCAATTTTTTTAACATCAACACCAACAAGGTACTTTTTTTTAAAACCCTAACATCAAAAATGTCAAAATACAAACAAAGCATCAATGTTCTGAATGCTTCCCCATTCAAAACAAATTGTCAAAAACATCAAAATGAGTTTCCTCATTTGCAGTAATATTGCAGAGAAAGGGAATTTTTTAAAAAATAATGGGAAATAATGAAATGAAAACTTTTTTTTTTTATCAAATGAGATGATAATACACATAAATTATTTTTCTTAGTTTTTTGATTGATCATGTCATTTCAAAATCATTTAAAAAAGGTTCATGTAAAAACAAAATTAGGTGTAATAAAACATCTATGCTATATACACATGTATTAATAACATACATTATTATAGAGTCTATCTTTCTTTTTTTTTTAATTACTAATTTAAAACAAACTATTGAAAAATATTTTAATTTTTAGAAATCGTGCATTTTATTTTATTTTTTTAAATTTGAAACAAAAAAATAATAATTGGAAAACATGATTAATATTATGTACTACATATTTAATTAAAAATTAATAAAGATAAGAAAAATGATTAAAGAAGAATAAAACATGATTATTTCAAGAATTTTTATCAAAAAAGAAAAAAGATAGTCATCTGATTAAACAATTGACAACAATAATAAGAATAAAAGAAAAATAAATATTTATATTCTTGTAAAAATATTCAGCACAAAAATAAATAAAACTCTGATAATAGAAAAACAAAATAATTGTTTAACTAAAGCAATAAATAAATCCAATTTAACAAAAAAAAAAAAAAAATTAAAATTGAATAAGTTTTATTTAAAAATATATATATATGCATTTTAAATACATGTGTAATTAAATTATTTAATAATTAAAAACAAAGCATAAAATCTTTTACTAATGAAAAATCCTTTTATTTTGGAAATTTTGTCATCATAGATTTAGCTTATTTTGTATGTATGATACACTATAATTAAAATTATAATTTTTACTACAGTATACTATGAGATACTTTTAACTCCATAAAACAAATTAAATCTAACAAGATAATAAAATTTTAATAAGATTTTCAAAAACTTACAAATTATAAGTACTATATTTCTTCACTAATATTAAGTCTAACATTCATAAATCTGGACTTATTTAAAATGTCTGACATATATAGTAAATTATGGCAGATATTAAAAAACAAAAAATATTTTCTACTATATTGCATCTTTATGGCATATTAACACATTTATAAATATTTCAGAAATATAACTTAGATCTACTAATTCAAACAACTATTTTACTAGGTAATGTATTATGAAACTATTAGAAATTTTAAATTCAAAAAAATCTATACCGTATAATTGTGGACATGTTTAAACAAATAAATATATTTACTTACTAGCACAGAAATATATCTATTATAAAAGTGTGTAAGTATTGTAACAATGAAAAAATATATCATGATCCTATCTGGTCTATCTATCAACATATCAAGTCATTATACCTACCAAGAAAAATTGAATATATTATTACTACTTAGTCACATAACTTAACTACTTTAAATATTGCAAGCTGAAAGATAATAAATAGCCACTCAAAAAAGAATATGGTAATTACAATTTAAAAGAAGACAAGAGAACTACTCTAAAAATGAGTTTAGTGGTGAATATATACATCAACAGACAGCATATGTTGGTCCAATTTTCTGTTTACTTATTATTTTACAATATCCTCAAAAATATTTTTTTTTCTTCTGAAATACTTCAACAGCATATCTAATTGTAACTCTCCAAGCTTCCCAATGGAAACAATTAACATTGTACTTCTTTAGATTGTCTGAGATAATCCTTATAACATACAGGGTCTAAAAACCCATGTTAAAGTTCACCATAAACATCCTTTTAGGAAGTCTTCCATTATTCATTCATTTTATATGATCAATCTAAAAATGTGTTTTTACAATAATGGACTTAATGCTTTTCATCCTGCAAACTGAAGAACGTATTGGTTTTATGATCTTGCCACTGTATTTTTAAAATTTTACGGAGAATCCTTAAATAAAACTTTTCTAATATCTTTATATTGCACAGATAGGACTCCCAAGTTTCACATCTATATAATAAATTAGATAAAATAACAACTAACTTAGTTGCAGTAGTTATTTGCCTTTGATGAAATACTCTATCTTTTAACTTGTTAAAAGCAGCAACAGCATATATGTGTTGAATCTCAACATCTAAATCCACCCTTCTAATAAAACTATCAAAGTATTTTAATTGATTTACTTTCTGAAGTTGATAATTGTTCTAGCTAAAAATTGCTGAGAATTTTTCTTCCATTATTGGCTGATAAAAAACTTGAGTTTTGTGAACATTAAATAATAAACCGAGATCTTTATAAGTTGAGTTTAAAACATTAAGAATACTCTGTAAATTGCCTTTTAATCTGGCAAAAATACCAGAACCATCAGCATACTGTGAATCCAGAATCCAAGAAGATGAAGATCTTATAATTAAAAATTCCACCATCAAACTTCTATCTTGATCCCTATTTGATTAAACTATCTATAAATAATTTCAAAGCCAATTGAAATAAAGTTGGAACAAGTACATATCATTGTTTAATATCAGTTTTCATTTCAAATACCTCAGATTTTCTACTGATAGCAAAAACACTTCCTCTCTTCATCACATAGAAGCTGTACAATATGAATAAATTTTTTTAGATAACCAACTAATTTCAAACAATACCATAAAGACCTATTAATTAAATCAAATACATTGACCAAATCAATAAAAGCAAGCTGATAGTTAATCTTTATTGATAAAATGAGCAACAATTCACTAACCACAAAAATATGTTTGCAATATGATGCAATTTCATTTCTGATGAGAGAAGCATAAACCTCTTAAGGATGTTAAGCGGCATTATCTTGTATTTTGAAAACTCTAAATTTCTTCAAACAATATTAATTATTTGAAAGTTAATTTAAAAGCATCAAATGACAATGCTAAAATTAAAATCTGATAAATAATATGGGAACACTGTTAATGCAGATTCAATAATTAATATTCAAAAGTAATTTTAGATTTTTGATATGTTGGAATTATAGCCAGTCCTTATGAAGTGCATAGGAATGTAACAAAATAAAAAAAATATATTTTTCAGAAACAAGTTTTCATATCATAAACACATACATACTGCACAATAAATAATTCAGCAAAATTATTTAAACATCCAAAATTTGTCAAATTATATATGGGGGGGGGGCGGGACGACGACGACTAAGAGAGCCATTTTGAATGCATTTAAAATATTACCTTTGGTAAGTCACCTGTATCAGATTTTTAAAGCTATGTATATATTAGACAATAATAAATCACTTCATTTTCCATACTTTAAATATTTTCTCATACTGCACCTATCAATTAAGAGCTTGTTTGAGCTATTGATATGCTCTCTATATTACATTTTTGTAAATACAAGCTTATAAAAGTAATGTCACATTTTTGTAAATACAAGCTTATAAAAGTAATGTCATGTTATATATGACTTGCTTTTTTGATTATTGATTATTTTACTGCCATTTAGAATAAACTTTAATAATCAGTGACTAGATAGTACTGCATTTAAAAGTCCATTCCCTTATTGGTTTCTGGCTTTTGCATTTATCAATGAGGCTTCAAATTCAAAGCTGAAAGTAAACCCAATTATGCATTTTGCAAAAACCTTTATCTCCGTTTTATTATTCAAACTAAAACCCTGAAATTCAAAACATCCTAAGGTTTTGAACTCAAACCAATCTGCTTAAACAATTATATAGTAATTATATATTTTAGTATCTACTTTTTTCTAACTTTAGAATTTTTTTTTCCCCTATCACTTGATTATTTATCTTAAGAGAATATGTAAAAAAAAATATTTAACGAGCAGCTGTCTACTGTCATCTTTAGTAAACAAGCTTATTGTAGGTGAAAGCTATGTATTTTCTTCTATATAAAAACTGTGATCTCAAAAAAGTATTATAAAAGATAATGGTGAATAAATTTTCAGTCTTATTTCAAATGCCTTCAAAATACATCAGCTTATTTTCAAAAGTCAAATTATTTACAGTATAAAAACACAAAATGTTATTAGCTAATAATATACATGAGTAATTTAGGTAATTTTTTTTTCATTACAAAAAAGTTATTTCATACAAAAATAATTTATTCATACATTATAATTTTTGTTAACTGCTTGTTTAAAATGAAATTAATCTTAATTTGACAAAAAAAAGAAAAGAAATAAAAGTTATTAGATATCAAAGACTACAATCTTTTGAATGGTTGTACTAGTTTATAAATAATAAAAGTTTTTTTCATACAAATTGAACAACATAATTAGACTTACCATTGTCACGCATGAACCTGTAATGATAATAGGAAAAAAAAAATTATAATAAAATTGTTTAACTATTATTTAATAATAATAATAATAATAATAATAATAAATTAACTAATATCTACTTATAATACAATTCTGTTTTTTTATTTAGTAAATAATTTAATGATTCATTAGTTGGAAAGTTGTTAACATTTGAGCACTGGAAATAAGAGTTAATCTCGATCCAGAAACTTTGGCTAATAGAGTTCATTATTCTATTATTGTATTAAACCATACATGGCAATAAATTATGGGTTTTAATGTATAATATTATCTTTACATACATTTTAAAAATACAATATATAATATATTTTTATGCATTTTTAAGTGAGGTTTTTTACTATACATTTTAAGTTCAAAGTATTCAGCAGTAATTTCATTTTAATTAATATTGTTATGCAATTCATTAAAGTATTTTTATTTTTCAATTAGCTACCCAAAGAAATTCTTTAATTAAAATAATCTCTAAATTCCATCAATTAAAAAGAGCAGAGTCAAAAAAAAAAAAAAAAAACACCATATGATTAAAAATCATTCCAAAGCTAGTTTTCTATTTTCAAGTCATACTCTAGTTTCAGAAGTGTTTTAAATATGATAGACATAAATAGATATAACTAGTGATATGCATAATGTCAATTAATGTTGTGTTGCAAGACATACAAATAAGTGATTCAATATTCTCATGTAAATAAGTGAATTATTTTGAGAGAATTTTCTTTAAAGACCATCTGAATTTCCAATACATTATTATACTTTTTCACATATTTTATTCATCTTCAAAAAGACCATTTTGGAATATTATTTATTTTTGATTTTCTAATATGATTCATATAAACTGAATTCTTCAATTTTCATAAACTAATTTTCATAATAGACAATCATACATTAGATGTTTAGGACATCATATAAAATTCAAACACCAATTTCATTTAATTGACCACATTGTTTTTTTATCATCTAGAATTGATTCCATAATTTTTAGTTTTTTGCGTCTATTGGCTCATAATAAGGCCACTTAATTTTATCAATCTTTGACAAATTTGGGATAATAATAATTACAAATACAAAATTTATCAAATATTTTATTTATCATTGGGTAATCTAATATTAATAAGATTTTTTTCATTCTAACTTTTTGTCATTGTATTTTTGTAACAAACTTGATATGATAACTATAAAAATACATTGCCATATAGACAAGTTTTTATTTTTTATATAAAATTACCATTTTTTGCAAAGTATTTCAATACTTGCATAATTTATACAAATTCTTCCTTTTACAAATGCATATCTATATAATCAACTTAATAATAAATGAATCAAAAGTCCTATTAGCTGAGCATTGACTTTGTTAACTAATTGTTTGATCATCGCTGAGACTTTTTCTTCCATTTTTAACAAAAATGTTAATATTTCAACTTTTTAGTGTTGAATTCTAAAAATCTTATTATACATTAATATTTAAAAGTAGATTTGAATTCTTTTATGGCTGCTGCTTATTGGTTACAAATTTAGAATAACACGTTTTAACAAGGATTTTGTAATAATTATCACTTTATTATCTGAGATCTGATTATAAAATTTAAAAGTCTGACATAAGAATAATAATGCATTACATAAAGCTATTAATAGCAGCCAGCAAAATTCAAATTTAATGATGTCAAGGGTTGTATTTAAATATTTTCTTAACATCATTAGTTTGCTAAAAGTCACTGGAGTGAAGCTCACTCAATCACTTCTGGTATTCAAATAATATCCCAAACATAGAACCAATCAATTATTTATTTTTATTATATATACATAAAGTTAAAAAGTTTTCATTAGTAACACTTTTTTTTTTTTAAAAAAAAAAAAACTTTATAATTTGTCTTTTGATCTGATCTACTTACTCACAATTTATCACAGCAATACATTGCAATATTTATCAGTTATTCTAAACTGAATGAATGTAAACTGGAAAACATACAATTTACTCCATGCAGACAAACATTCATCAAATAATAAATATCATAGATCAACAGAAGAAACATTTTCTCATAAAAAATCAGCAATAATACCAATTTTTTTTTTTAAAGTGTCATAGCATCGGCCGGGACGTGAACCCGCAACCCAGGCAACTGCCTGCAAGTGCAAGGCAGTCGCGCTGACCTCTCGACCACCAATGCAAGACATAATACCAATTTTTTAGACAGATAATGCAATCTATACTTGCAAACCTTCTCAATTGTCTTTTGTTTCTGCTTTTGATTTCCTTATAAAATTATGCTGTATTTTATTTAGGATAGCTTTAACAACAAACAATTCTATTATTTTGTTTTGCTTTTTTTTTTTAAAATCAATATTCCGAAATAAAAAAAATTTAAATTAATAATTCAAATTTTAAAATTATGGCTCTGGTATTTCATTAGTAATTTGCATTACAAATTAGATATAAAATGATAATTATTAATTCTTTTTTAGTTCCATCTAATGAATTTTTTTTTTTTGCTAACAAATGATTCACTTATTCATGCCTCCAACCACATATCAAGTTTACTATCTTTACTAGATTTTGGATCTTTAAAACCTATAATTAATGGCAAGAGATTTAAATTATAATTTAGTTTGAATAAAAGCATTAGATAAATAGGATTCTAGGTGAGATTAAATCTCTAAGTATCACTTAACACTTATTCAAAAGCCTTTGATCTGCCAACTGAGTTACTATACTTTGATGTATAATGTCTACTTTTATAATCATAAAAATTTATTCCCAGATGGCGCTTTTAAACAAGATTTGACTTACAGCATTTGTAACATTTTTTTTAGGTGATTTAATTTTTAAAAAATGAGAATAATTTAAAAAATCATATAAATTTAACCTCTTTTGAATAAAATTCTAGAAAATTATAAATGACAGCAGCCAATTTTTTCTATAGTTTCTGGTGACATTTTTAAAATTTTGATTAATGTACAAACGAAAAGTACTGAAATTTCAGAGACAATAATAAAATTAACCACTAAAGTTATGATCAACTTTTTTTTTTTAAAGTAATAGTTAAAAAACATTTTAATATTATTTATTAAAAATGATAAGTATTAGGAATATCCACACTTTTAGATTAGGTGATCTACATAATCTACCACTATTTAACTACAATCAAAACATAATAAATAGGAAAACAATGCAAGAATACTACTTTTAGTAAAGATTTTAAATCTAAAAATATATATATTTATAAAAGTAAATGTATGTATATATATGAATAGAGATTTGAACTTTGAACTTTTCAGTCTATATTAATCCTCTAGTCCATCTCAAACAATCGACACAGATGCCAACATTCATGTGAAAAATCCCCAATGTAAGTATTTCATGCAGAACCAAACGCTCATCAGATAGGACAGATCATAATCTCCCACACACATAAAATCAGTGCTAGGTCTATATTAAGCAACTCATTAAACTTTAAAGGACAGACTTCAATCTTCCCACCCATCCAACTATTCGACTGTCCATTTCATTGAAAAACCTAATGGTGGGATATTCAAAGCCCTTGCTGATTTGATATTGTAGTCATATCCATGTAAATATTATGTCAAATCTAATTCCTTGTATTATCAGACCATTACACATCTATATATTAATAATATAAGAGAGATGAGCTGAATTTATAGATGTAATCTATTTCCAAGTCAATATGTAATTAGCCTAATCATTCGGTGAACTGAATGTTTCTTATATAAGTAAATAGGGGATTGGAACTCTACTTATATATAAACATTCAGTACAATGAATGAATAGGATAATTACATATAGGCTTGGAAATAGGTTACATATTCAGCCCATCCCTCTCCAATTAATATATGGATATGTAATGGTCTGATAATATTTAGGGATTAGATTGACTTAATGTCTACATGGGTATGATTACAATATCAAACCACCAAGGGCTTTGAACATTCCATCTTTGGTTTTTCAATGAAATAGACAGTTGAATAATTGGAAGAATGAGAAGATTGAGGCCTGTTGATTAAAGTTTTAAGGAATTATTATTTTAATATCAGCCAAGCACTGATTGTATATATATATGTGTGGGAGATTATGATCTGACCCAACTGATGGTGCTGGTTCTGCACAAAGTACATATATTGGGGATAATCTATCTTTTTTACATGTACATGGTCATGTGTGGTAGTTGTTTGTGAGAGAATGAAGAATGAAAATAGAGTAAAAAATCCTAAGTTCAAATCCATCTTTAATTATATAAGAAACAGTATACTGAATGAATAGGGTGTGTATATAAGTATACAAATATGTAATATTATATATTTGTAAATAATAAAAGCTCATAAAAGCAATGTCATACTATATATGATTTGCTGTATTGATTATTATTGATTAGTATACAAATATGTTTATAAAAATCATAACTACTCACAATAAAGATTTTCAATGAATGGTTTTCTGTAACAGTATATGCATGAATACATTAACTTTTAAAGCATTTATAAGTATCCATGGAAATTTTTCAAATTTCTAAAATTAAGTATTGTGTTCAATATATGTTTGTGCTATTTAATTGGTGTCTACAATAAAAAGTGGGAAAGAGGACCAATATTAAATTATTCAGTGTCTGTCAGCTAAATAGTTATGAATGCCCCTTTAAAAAATCCTCAAAAAAATATATTGCTCATTAACATGAATATTAGAATAAATATATTTATCAAACAATAAATTGTTTAAATTCAGTCACTTTAATAGTTTTATCAAACTATTTGAACTATAATTTTCTGTTATTGTCTATAACTCTTCTTGCAAATATGAAATTTTATTTGAACCAATGTTATTTATAAAATCTTTATTTTTCTTGATTTCATATTTACAAAATTAGAAATAATTTTCCTTTACATTTAATTCAACAAATATCGTTTTCTACTTTTATTAATGCAAGATTTATTAAAGTCTCTTGTGAAATAATGTTGGAAACACTATAGATTTCATTCACAGACTAGTTACTATTAGTGGTGTTAATAACTGTTTCTGAGATAAAACGATTCACAGAAGACCAATATTCCTAATTACACACAATTATACATGTCATTAGTGGATACAATTTAGGCTGTTTTATTATTAATTAAATATGATACATTTATGGCTGTTTTGCAAGCAGTGCCCTTCTTGATTGGTGTAAGTCATATTTCCAATAAATTAAAAATGATTATATTATATAAGCAGGGTAAGTCTATGACTGACAAGGACGTAAACTAAGATAAATTCTAAAGATATTAATAGTGCTATTTTTTGTGAACTCTAAAATAATTAGGGAAAAATTTTAATAGTATTGACTGAAGATCAAAACAGTTATAATATTCTTTTAACTTCATGAGAGCTGATAAAAGAAAGCAGTGATAAGAATTTTAAAGCTAGTTAAAGAAGATTCTTTAAAGAACAAAATAGATCTTCAAAACATCATAATCCAGGATGAAAAGGGAAAAATAATTTTATAGTAAAGAGACTATATTAAAAAAAAAAAAAATTTACGGTGATATTTTAATATTATTTTTCATTTTCATTACTTTATGATTTTGAATTTTGTTTGTAAATGTTTGAATAGTTAATATATTACTAAAACAATACGATTAAGTAACTTTTGGCCAATTCTATATGAAAATACAGTAGCTCTCCATGAATGCATAAATTTCAATTTCATGCCTGACTGTATGACTGCCATCATGAATTATTTCTCTACTTCATTATCCTGTCAGTGATATTCATCTCCTCAGTCAAGTATCATAAAGTGTACATTTCAGAAATTAAATTGTATCATAGGCTTGTGCATATATGTTACATTTCAAATATTTAGTAACTTTATTATTGTAAAAATAAATGAAAAAAAAAAGGTTCATTTAGTGCTCATAATATTGATAAAGTAAATTTGTCTAAGTCTTACTTGAAGTCTTAAAAATTTTTATAAATGACTCACATTTAATTAAAAAAAATATACACGACAAAGAGGTTAGGTATTAGTTTTTGCAAAGAGGTTAAATATTAGTTTTTAAAATAACTGTACTGCATATTTTTTATAATCAAAAATTCAATGAAAAACAAAAAAATACATTACTCATGCATGACTGAAAACTTTGAACATTTTATCAAATTTTCTTAGTAATGCCCATCTATTGATGGTGAAAACCCTAAATCATCAATTGTGGCCACATTAATATTAACAAGTTGTAGACATAGTATTTCAAAATAAAAAAGCTATCAACATTAAGAAACTTCAAACATCTGTTATTCAGTATTTAGCACTAAATATGGCTTTGAAAAAGATAAATAAAATATATATATATTTTTATGTCATATTAATAAATTCAGAGTCAATAAATATTTCACCATTTTCTTTCCAAATATCATCTATTAATTTCAATATATTTAAAAAAGAAATTTATTTACACCCCCCCCCCTTTTTTTTTTTTCTTTTCAAATATTGGTTTATTTTATGCACCACTTTTTTTATATTCCCATTTTCCTCCAATGTTTCAACCATATTATAAGATCATTGTCAAGAATTATTTCTAAAATATATAAATGTTTATAAAGAATTTCCAAAATAATATTACAAAAAATATTTTTTCACTTAAATTGTAATTTTTAAAAAATTTACTTTCATATGTCAATTACATTAAATTTTTTTTTTTTTAATTCAAAACAGGTTTTCTTATTTTTATATATAAATTTTCTTTAATTAATCTTTCTTTTTAAGATCTTACATTATTCATCATCTTTATTTCAAAATTGTAATGCTTAGATTCTTTCACATGTAAGTAGATATTAAAATTTGTATTTATTAAATGCTGTTTTAATCTAGTTTTCATTTTATTTTTTGTTATTCGTACAAATCATGTTTTTATCCACTCTTATAATTTAAGCAATTTACGGTATAAATGACATTCATATTTCCCAAACTCTCCTTTTTTTAATACTTATTAATTTATCTAAACTTTTCTATTTATATAGTGTTTAATAACAAATTTATTATTATTTGATAATTTAAAACTATTATAAATTTCTATATGCTTATATTCTATATCTTTCTTATATATTAATTCTCTGTTTTTCCTTTCACATAGTTTATTAATTAATCTAATATGATAATCATTTATCTTTGCTTTATCTTTTATTATATCAATTTCTTCTTTTAATAATTTATTACTATAGCACAATCTTATTTTATTATTAATATTTATTTTACTTTTACAATTTATATCTGATCCACAATAACAATATATCATAAAAAAGTCTTTTTTTCTGAAAATACTTGGTCCAATATTTATTTTATTATTATTTTTCAATTCTAATATTCATATAAATAATCATATTATTTATTTCCTTTTCCACAATAAAGTCAATTCTATTATCTATTTCATTTATAGTTTTTATAAATAATCAGCTATTCTTTTCTTATCCAAACCCTAACCCTAATTATACAAGGATAGGCATATCACTCATTTCTTAAAAAGATTGCACAGCAATTAATAGAAAATGGAACAATAAGATACAAATTAAAAAGACTACTTTAGTACCTAAAGATGTAAATGGGAATTCTATTAATATCAAATAAATAGTGTTAGTACTGGTAAAGTTAAATAGCCACAAAGAATTTACTGTTACATATTATATATTAGCCCTATATTGGGACATAGCTGGTTCCGACCAGTGGTAAATAGCCATAAAGAATTTACTGTTATATGTTATATATTAGCCCTATATTGGGACGTAACTGATTCCGACCAGTGGGAATAAGCACTGAATGCTTCAAGAGACAAATTGAAAATTAAGCTCAGAAACAAATTTCTACAGCTATATAATCAAGTCTAAAGAGACTAAATAGTAAACTTATCTAGGAATGGATAAGAAATAACATGGGATACCAACTAGTTAAAAGTTCTGCTAACAATTTTGATAGCTCTGCTAATTTGCATAAACAGGTTATTATCATTCTTATACAAATTAGCATATCCAAATTAAATTGGTAATTTACATAATTTTTCTTATTAGGCATTTTCATTACTTTTAAAGTGACTACAAATGTCTTTTATATTGACAAGTTATGCACACAAACATATGTAGCTTTATTTATTTATTATACAAACCAGTCAATACATAGCAAGTAATGTAAATTTTTTAGTCAGAACATAACAATAAGATTGATTATATGGATATTGGAATTAAAAAAAAACAATGAATAATAATAAATTAAATATTGAAACAAGTATTTTCAGAAAAAAAGACTTTTTATAGTTTAAGTAATTGTGGATTAGATATAAATTGTATACATAAAATAAATAATAGACTAAGTAGAGCAATAAGATTGTCCTCTAGTAATAAATTATTTAAAAAAGAATATAATAAAAAATGAAACAAAGATAAATGACTGTCCTATTAAATTAATAAATTATGTGAAAGGGAAAATATTAAAAAGAATAAAAGGTATAAAAAAGATAAGGAATATTCAAATATAGATATTTATAGTAATTTTAAGTTATCAAAAAGTATATTTTATAAGATAATTAAAATAATAAAAAACATAAATAGAAAGTATGATAATAAATTAATAAATGTTAAAAAAAAGGGAGGGAGAAGTTGGAAAATATGAATGGTATTTATATTTTAAACTAGTTTAGATTGTAAGAGAGATAATGAAAATGTTCATATGTAGAAACAATAAAATTAGATTAAAACAGCATTTCATAGATAAAATTTTAACTTCATTTCATTTCAACAAATAAAATTTTAACTTGTTACTTTTTCATTTACCATTGTCAAACTTCTTCCACTCACAACTTTGACGCCATCCATTTCTGATAAATACACTAATGATTATTACTAATGATTAGTATATTTATCAGAAATGGATGGCGTCAAAGTTGTGAGTAGAGGAAGTTTGACAATGGTAAATGAAAAAGTAACAATTTACTCTAGATAAATACTTTGCATATAATAAAGATATACATGAAAGATAGTGACCTGGGCCAACTGATGAGTGCTGATTCAGCACGAAATGCATCTTGGGGGTCATTTGTCTTTTATTGTATCTTTATTTATATGAATTTAAAAAGAATGGGGGAGTATGGAGGTATTTATTATTTCTATAAAATTTTAATATATAATTAATTACATATGAAAGAATCTAACAATTTAAAATTTGAAACAAAGATGTTGGAAAATTTGGAATCTTATAAAAAAAGGTTAAAGAAAGTTTATGTATAAAAATGAGAAAATTAGTTTTGAATAGAAAGTGAGAAAATCAAGTGTAATAATAGAAGAGCAATTATAATAATCAAGGGTATTTTATATAAAAAAAATAAAAATAAAAAATTAAAATGTAAAAAGATATAGATACGTATTAAAATAAGGAAAAAGTAAATTAAAAATTATTATAATTTATATGAAAAAATATTTTTTGTTATGTTCATTTGGAAATTCTTTGTAGATTTTTTTGTAAACATATATTTGTGTATATATTTTATAGGAATAATCCTTGACAATGACCATATCATCATCATCCTTATCAATCCACTGCAGGATGAAGGTCTCTCCAAGTTTAATCCATCTTCTCCGATCTTTAGCTTCTCTTCTCCACATCACCCCTGCACACTTTCTTATTTCATCCATCCATCTCACATGTGGTCTCTTTCTGGGTCTTTTACAATCTCTTGGAATCCAGTTTAAAATTTCAATTGTCCATCTATTATCATCTCTTCTAACAATATGTCCAGCCCAACTCCACTTCAATCTTTTAATTTTTTCAATGAGGTCAGTAACACCTGTTTGTTCTCTTACCCATACATTGCGTTTACGATCTCTTCTTGTTACTCCCAACATACATCTCTCCATACTTCTTTGAGTGGTCTGAAGTCTCTGAATTGCTCTTCTATTAAGTGTCCAAGTCTCAGATCCATAAATAGGAACTGGTAAAACACATTTGTTAAAAACCTTCCTTTTCAAACACATAGGCATATGACCATATAATATGATCAAAATATTAGAGGAAAATTGAAATTTAAAAAAAAAAGGTTCAGAAAAATAAACCAAGATTTGAAAAGAAAAAGTATGTTAAAGGAATTTTTTAAATAAATAAAATTTACAAAATATTCAATTTAAAAATAACACTAGAATAAGTTATATGCCATTATATTTAGTTTATAGATTTAAAAAAATCCAATTTTAAAAGGAAAATATATATTTTTTTCTTTATTCTATAAACAAATGTAATTCACCAGTCATGGATGCACAACAGTTCTCAGAAATGTTCAAACAATTATTACAATTTCAACAACAAAAACAACAAATTCATGTTTCTTGCAGGTGGAAGTTGAACTGAGTCTAGTTATAAACTCAGCATTGCTGCCTAATTTTGGAAATTTTTCACAATTATAAAAAAAAGATTTGAAAATCACATACAGCTGAAATCTATCAACTTTAATCAAAAGTTATTGTGCTAAGTTGTTATTAAACTCAACTAATACACCTACTAGAAGAATATTTAGCCCCCCCCCCTTAGAAAAATATTATTGTAGCACAACATTAATTCTTATCAAAATATCAAACTTAAGAATAATGCAATTGCAGACCCTGTCATAATATTATGAGCTACACTTGAGGAGATTGTAAATTCAATTTTCCATGTTAGTATAAAACATTGACTGTTGATAATTATCAAGAACCAACTCTAATAAGTTAGGATAAAAATTGTCATCGATGCCATTTATATCAAGCACCTTTACCAAAAATTAACACAGAATAATTGAAATTGAAAACAAAGACATTGAGAGCAAAGTTCATTGAGAAAACAAAATCAGTCAAAAGTGAGGTTTTATTTCTTTTAGCATTAACTGTTTTTGCCTATGCTGTGGGAAAAACAATCATCTTGCAAAAAATTTTCAAATTGACATATCAAAATTAAAATTCATGGGATGTCACAAAATTAGTTATATGGTGAAAGTAAACATCAAGACACCAAAACAAAGAAAAATGTATTAAACTTCTTATATTTTCTATAGAGGAAATAGAACTGAATCTAGACAAAAACCCAGCATTGTTGTCTAATTTTGATCAGAAAAAAAAAAAAAAACTTTTCGCAATTATATAAAAAAGATTTGAAAATGACATAAAAATGAAATCTATCAATGATAATCCAAAGTATTGTGCTAAGTTGTTATTAAACTCAACTGGTTCAAAAACATTCAAAACATTTCTGCCTTGATAGTATCAAAATCTTCTAATGTACACAAGACTAATAAATCTGCTAGAAGAAAAATATTCTTGTTGCACAACATCAATTCTTATCAAAATATCAAACTGAACAACAATCAATTGCAGATCTTATCATAATGCTATGAGTTCATTGGGGAAATTGTAAATTCAATTTTCCATGTAAGTATTAAAGCATCGACTGTTGATAACTATCAAAAGCCAATTCTTTAGGATCAAAATTTTCATCGATTACCATGTACACTAGATGTCAACAAAATAGTCTATCAAGTATCTTACTAAAAATTAGCACAGAATAATTGAAATTCATAACAAAGACATTAAAAGCAGAGTTCATTGAGAAAACAAAATCAGTCAAAAGTGAAGTCAATTTTATTTCTTTGGACATTAACTGTTTTTGTCTATGCTATAGGAAAAATAATCATCTTATAAAAGATTGTCAAATTAATATATCAAAATTAAAATGCATAGGGATGTCACAAAAGTGGTTATGTGGTGAAAGTATGCATCAAATCACTTATCAAAACAAAGAAGAATTCACCATCAATCTATCTTGTATGTTAACAATGACAATATGAAATCTTATAGCGTTCAACATGCCATTAACATATACCAGAAATATTTTTCAGCTGAAAACAATGAACATTATCTGACTGGTGTTAACATCAACGATAAGTGGACACTATTATTTTTGAATAAATTTGCTTACATTTATCTAAAAATACTATTGCTGGCAATAAATATCTGTTTTCGATCTTAGACTCAAGATATCTTTATACTATATGGTAATATCAATGTCAACTTTTCTTATAAAGAGTGTCAATCCAAAATGAAGTTTTTATTGCCCTGAATACCTATGTGCATTGTTAGGTCTAATATGGATCTGATACCTCAGATCAATAAAACATTGACAATTAAAAATATATATATCATGTCACACTCAATCAATAATATCAATGAGTTGGAAATTATGTTTGACAATGTAAATGCCTTCATCTTCTCAAAGTAATCATGTAATCCATCAAAAATTCCATGAATTCTGCAACAAAATAATTAAATTAGTACTTGCAAACAAAATAATGAAACAATTTGTGAAGAAATTCAAATTCAATTCTACTCCAACCAGAAATCAGAATAGAAGTTAGGTATTACCTTAAAGAAATTTAGCCAACATGACCTTGTGAAACTTGACAATAAGTATACACTGAACTAGCACATTGATTAATTGTATTAATGCCATTGAGAAAAAAATCAGTATCAATTTTGGACGCAGTTCAGAGTTCAAAGATGATGAGGATAATAACTCATACTAGAGTTGTGATTCAAAGTACCTGTATCTTCACTATGTATCAGAGGATCAATCAAATATGCAGAATCAGCAGAAATCAACTCTAGTAAGTTCCAATTCCAGAAGATTAATCAACTCTGGATTCACCTCCAAATCCTCTATGGGTTCAATGAACTTGCACATTTCCAGAACTGTCCTTTGTCTGAGTGTTTATCAATAAGTGAGGGAGAATTATTATAATTGTTTATAATATTATAGTCATCTTATACAAATAGTGCTGCCATCATTCAATATTCTAGTTAAAATATCAGTTCAAAAATGAATACATCAAGTAATTAAGTACATCTCTTTCATATTAAAGTCATCAAACATATCAAGAAAGCATCAATAGCCACAACATAGATTCACAAATGTTGAAAGTGCAAGTTGAGTAATATTAATATATATATAACAAGATTGTGGGAATTAATGATAAATCACATAGAATGGCAAGATTAGTTATCTAATGTAATGAAAGATTCTAAATACAGGTAATTCAGGTTTACTTTGCAATAAATTCTTATTCAGACAAAGAAATAGAGAATTTTACAGTCATCATAGTTAGAGTGTAGTGTTAAAATTAGAAAACAACTGAAAGATAAAATCCTGTTAGTAAATATGAATATGGACATCAGAGAAATTAGACTGATGGAATTTTACATAAAGGTAAATCTGAGTACTATGATTTTTTTTAAAGAAAAATTCAAAATAGATATGAATATGGAAGTATATTAATAATTTTTATTAGTCACTCATTTGACTAGATAATGATTAATATTTCTGTAGTGTAATTTTCACTAAATCACTCTCATGCAAGGTAGGAACTAGTTTCTATCCACTTTTAACACCTTGTGGAGGGATGTAAGCATAAACATATCACCAAAGGCATATGAAAAAGACCTATAATCCCAATATACACATTTTGTACTAAACCAGCACTCACCAGTTGGCCCAGACCACAATCTCTTACACATATCAAATAAACTGTAGTAATTTGCTATCTATGTATATAATGAACAATGATAGAGATATGTGTAAGAGATTGTGGTACGGGCCAATTGATGAGTACTGGTTCAGCATGAAATGTGCATCATGTCTTTGATCTTATGATTATGATCATTCCACCACAAGATGTTAAAAGCATGTAGAATTTATTCCCTACCTTGCATAAGAATTTTGTGGTGAAAATTACACTACAGAAATATTATTATTTTTATGAATATGAAAGCATGCAAATGAATACAGAGTTAGACCCTATTTTGGCTAACAGAAAATATATATTTCAAGGTTTTAATATCTTTAGAGATTTAACAAAGGAAGAGATAATAGATTAACGAGGTATAAGATATGTGTTAATGCAAAGTTAGAGACAAAAGTTATTAAGAGACATTATTGACAATTGATACTTCTAACCTTCAGCAATATTCCAATAAATTAAGCTAGAACTGGCAAATTATTGTAAAATATAAATGATTTCAACAATAGTTCAGACTTAAGTGAAGTCAGTAAGACGGAATAGATGGATAACAATCTTCTTATGGTCAACCCTACAAAGCATCATACATTAATATGAGAAACAAATTGTTTAATGGAAAAAAGACAATCTTAATAAATTCCTGGCTAAAAACAGAAACCAATAAAAACACAACTCCAGCAGTATTATAGAAGATAACCACTAAAGGCCTTAAAGATGAGGAGAATACTCTGTAAGGTACACTTCTCCGAGTTAAAATTACATCAACTTAACATTGACGTTATATCAAATCAAAAATGGAGATCCTCTACAAAGAAATTGTTGAACATAATATTAATGTTACTGTAGTTCAAGAGATTCATCATTTTTCTAATAAAGTCATCTTAAAATTCTGGAATTTGCATTGATTCCTGATAGAATAAATTCTAAACATGATAAGAATACCTTTATTTCAAACCCGTCTTTAAGGCAAAACAACTGTCACAGAAACATAATTCAAATGATATTGCAGTATTTCAGGTAAATCATTTTTATGTATGTAATATTTACAAACTCCTTAGACAAATTGGCCCTATCCTACTCTTCCAGATATTTTAAAACCCTTTTACGGAGGATTTCAACTTTCATAATAATCTTTCAGGTTATTCAAATGAGAATCAAACAGGTTATCAACTATAACAATGGATGATTTTAAACAACATATACTTATGATGCTAAATAAGAAAGGATATTACATTTAGGAAGATGGAAAACACAAATTCTCTCTGATTTCTATTTTTAGTTCAATAGACAAATATTTACCATATTGTTTTACTGATATTAGATTATTTTCTCTATAACCAATATAAACCAAATCTTGTATAACTGAAAGTTATCCTGTTCTAAAATAGTATTTAAAGAAAGCTGAACGGAATCAATATAGTAGATATTTTAAATAAAATATTAATAGAATTTCTCTATTTCCTTGTTTCTAAGATATGTTTATCAAACTTGTAATAAGAATAATTCACTTCAGGTTAAAACAAAACTAGCAATGCTTTTCACAGTCAAAATTTGGCTACCAAAAATTTCTGACTCATTTATTAAATCAATGGAGGGCTATAAAAAGCAGATATACTAGGGAAAATAGAACTTTACAAAAAGTGAGACATGCTGTAAATCTAAAAAGAATGTAAAAGCTCTGAGAAATAAAAAAAAATATTAATAGTATCTAAAGTTATAAATATTAATTATTATTAAGCGCGATGTCAGCACGTAATACTTATATAATTTTTAGCAAGAGAGATCTCTACAAATCATAACTTAAGATTGATAAAGATATACCAGATGATTGGAAAAATAATAGTTGTGACAATGATATTTAAAAGTAAAACCTATTCAGTCTTCTATCAGTTCTTATTAAGATCATTAAAATTCATCTTAAAAAAATTCTGGATTCAAGATAACCAAAACGTAAACACGAATTTAAAAAATGCTTTTAGTACAATAGATGACATTCCAAAAAAGAAATGGAAAGGAGCAATGAATATGAGCTGCCATTATGTTTGGATTTATAAATTATAAAAGACATTCGACTCTATAAGCATTTTGGAAGTGATTAAAGCTTTGAAATATATATGTATAAATCCAGGATATCAAATCTAGAAGAATATTTATCAAAAGAAAATGACAATGATTAATTACATATCACTAAAACTTTTTACAACAGTTTTACATCAAGTATTTTATGGATTAATTAAAATGGAAAAAGAATAAAAATAAATGGAAATTATTTAAGTCATCTAGATTTTTTAAACAAATAATACTTAAGAGCTTCAGGAAATATAAGAATTATCAATTCTGTTTGACTCATGGCTTCTGTTAAATTAGAATATCAATTTTTAATTCATCTCTATCTGCTGAATGTATTGCTTCTTCTTCATCATGTTCTTGTAATGGCTTCTCATTAGTCACATTTGAAACAGCAGCAAGCTAAAGATAAATGCTAGTAATGACTAAAGTCATGTTTAACTGTTTTTCACAAAATAAATAAAGATTGGTAATAATGAACTAGAAGTTAATGACTAAATACTTTGATTAGATTATTAATACAAATGTAAAATAATGGTTCAAATTAATCATAGAATTAAACTTCGATGGAGTGCATATGATCAAAAATGTAATACATATAAGAAAAACAAACGTGTTACACCATTGCACTGCGTGGTTTAGTACAGTGACAGAGAAGTATATGTTCTGGGAATTGTAGTGTTTGAACTTTTAATCAATCAAGTAATAAAATATATATTAAATATATATTGACATAACTGAAGAACAAGCCAAAATGGAATTAGAATGAATAATGGATATATTGCTAGAAGAGATGACAATGTATATAAAAAACAAAATTTTAAACAAATCTTAAAAATACTGTAAAAAGGCATAAAAAAAAGACCTATAAGAAAGTTTGCTTCAGAAATATGAAAAAAGAAAGCAATGGTTTGGAGAAATTGGATTGAATCATTAGTGGATTGATAACAGTAGAGAATAATGAAATATAAGACAAACTGTATAAAAGTAATTAAATTCCATAATTTATGAAACTTAATATAGTACCCCCCCCCCAACCCACTTATTTATCCATTATCTACTACAGTTGATTCTAAGCTTCCCATTGACATCTGAAACTGTAGATAAATACAAATATATATACCACTTTTAAGTCAATGCTCATTTGAGCCATATAATTTAATTTCAAGAATACCCACATTAACATATCAACAAAATAATTATTAAAATAAAAATAATATTGAAAAATAAAAAATTGAATGGTTCGCTGTTAGAGGGTCATAAGATATTTGTCACTAGAAATAAAAATTGGATTGCAATTCACAGATCTTTAGTTTTTGAATCTGCCACTCTACACTAAACATATAGGGCAAAATAACTATTAAAACGACAGTAAACTAATAAATCATGGCAGAGTAAATATATTGATTGAGTACTTACTGAGTGTAAAAGATAAGGAAATGGCTCATTGAAAGATGATTCACGATAACACTCGTATAGACGGGCATGAATATAAAATTTATGAATTCAAATTAATAATGAATTTCAAATTTATTTAATGTATTTTCAGACCATGGACTACTAAAATCATGAGCAATGAGTTAGCAAATACTTAAAACTATAGTATAGATATTCATATTATTTAAAAAACACTTCTTCCTAATAGATACATATATCTTTTCATCTAAGATTTGGCTTGTACTCATAAGATTTGAGAAAGTGATAATTTCCAAAAAAAATATAATACAGATTGTACAATAATTTCTCTATTTATAGCAAAGGTTTAATCAAATGCAAATCTTAATTTTCATTTTTTTATTTGCATTAACACTCGTATGACAAAATTATTTTGGGACCTTTATCATTGAAATAAAAATAGCTGTATACCGAGTTAAGAGCAATTTTAATATTTTTAAAGCTAAATTGACTTTTCTAATAAAATTTGCCAATAAATTTAAAAGTCACAGATATAATTTACATCAGTAAAAATCAGTTTGGCAGGTTGGTGCCATGATTACAGTTCATCAGAGCTATAGATATTCCGGGAAAGCCACAAATTATTACATATAGAAGCATCACTTAAATAAAATAAATAAAATTTTCATCAAATCTAGTGCTAAAACTTAATAAAATGCAGTGGATTCAATGGTGTATTTGTTAATAAATAATGAAATAATTCATGGGTTTATGAGTACCACAAGTGACACATATGGGGGATGGATATTTATAGCTAGCAAAATATATCATAGCATTTTCATTATTATTGTTTTATTAATCATTATAGTTATTGTAACTGAAATAAATAAATTTAAGAAAAGGAAAACTAATACTATTAATGTGATATTGATGGCATCATTATAGCAATGTAATTGTTGAATGTTAAATTTTTATTAGAATAAAGTTTAATAAAATACTGTGAAAACAAAGAATTCAAAATATTTATTTGTAAATTAATATAGATAGCATATTATTCATTAATTGGATAATCTCTAGCTTAATGAGTGACTAATAAAAATTTACTTCTAGCTTTCTATTTTTTTAAATGAATAAATTGAGTTAGACATAATATCTAAAATAAGTATAGCATTAAATTATGTTTTTCTGACCAGTGACAATTTTCTTTAACACAATAGAAAGTGACACAAACAATGGCAAACTACAGTCAACAGTGAAGAACCATTACTAATTGCTCATAAAAATCTATTATCTTATTAATCCCAGATTACTTTCAAACACAATTTAAACAAATAACAATTCCTTTTGTCTATGTAATAAAACCCAAAATGGCTAAAAAGGTATTGAAAATAGCTAAATATGACTTTACAAAATCCCCATAATATTTTAAACACTATTTTGATAAATGGAAACGGTATAAAAAAAAATTCACACATCTAAGTTTATTATAACTTGATTAACTAAATTAATACTTTTCCTACGAAGCTAAGGAACACAATGATATCAAGCACCAATAAGTAAAATTCATAAAAGTGATTTGATTTTTGTTTTAAGTTATCTTAATTGCCTATTATATACTAATTTAATAATACAAGGCAACATTTATTGTTATCATTATCAGCAACCACTTGCAAACTAGTATGATCATTTCAACTCTAATAAAAACAAAAATAAAAAACAGTATGTACTTTTATTACACTAGGGACAAGTTTTTCAATGTCTATACAAGCCATAAAAAAACTAAATTTCCAATAATAAAAAAATGTATTCAACTGTAGAATGGCAGTTGGTTTTGCAATTCCTCTTTTATCCTCAAGTTAAAATGTCTATTTACCCATCAAAAGTATTATAATAAAATATGTAACTTTGAATATCTTGATTACCGAATATATAAACAGAAGAAGATTATAAAAGTAGAAGCAATATTATTTTTCTGTGGAACAAATATTAATATAAATGTCTAATTAGATATAGTGAAAATGCTGGTCAAACAAATACTTCAAATGCATATTAATAAAAATAACTTGACTTTTAAATAGCCATTCAAAGTGTAATACTTATCTTAGTTATATATTTACACATTAACTGTAAATTTATATAATAAGTTATTTTTATAGGTCAAAATAAATATTAATTAAGTCAAATTACGTTAGAAATTATAATCAAATTAAATATACTATTGACAAAACTACAAAAAAAAATGACAATGATCAAAGCATTATTAATAATAATTATTCAAGAGCTATTATTTAAAACTTTTTACCTGAAAATGATCGATTTATAGAATAAACACATTGCTTTTTACAAATGATTTGCGAGACAACACTTTGACCAAAGTTTCTATAGATAGCAGCCATTTTGTTTTTGGGAATTATGGGAAATATATACTGACATCTAGGGGCATTCATTTTCAAAAACAGAGTTATTTTAAAATTAAAAACATTTGCTACCTTAAAATAAATATAAAAATTTATATCATTTTAATCTGTTAGTATTAAATTGAACAATTAAATTAGAAAATAAAATATTCTGCTTAGCGGTGAAAGATTAAGCCTGAAGAAAAAGAATTCCATCATTTTTAATATTTTTTTAAAAAATACATGTCATCTTTTTTCAAAAATCTAAATGTATGTTTTCATTTTATCTAATTTTGTTTTTTAAATAGTAAAATATAAAACAGACATTAATTAACTTTCTGCAAGGCAAAAAGCCCAGAAGAAGGGAAAGTGAATGAGGAGGGAATATTAAACTGACGCCAGTTATCGGATTACTATATGAAATAAAAATTCTAAACCTGATTATAACCTGAAAAAATTTTTTAAGTGATAATTGGCTAAGATTCAAATCTTAGCTTGTAGCATGTATACCGTGAAGTCCATAGTCTAAGAGTACGATTCTCATTAGGATTAGAAAGGTTTTGAATTTAAAAAAACCAGACTGGATCAAGTCAAAACTACATAATAATTGTATTTTTCCTCTTTGGTCTATTTAATTAAATAATAAATCATAATATCCTCACATACAAAGCATCCTACTTGGATGTATGTATAATACCAGCTGTAGATATTTAAATTTTTTTGAATTCTCATGCAAGAAAATATTTTGGGTCCTATAGTATTGCCTTTTGTTTATTCATTAGGTCACTTAGGCTTAGTCTACTTTAATTATATCATAACTATGTCTCTGCTGACTATATGTATAATTGCAGAAACTTTATTTTACCCTAAAACAATTAAGATATCCATACTATTACAAACTTGGCTCACATTATTGATTAAAGTTTATAAATGAATTTTTAAATATTGTGAATCTAAAATCATTTGTTTTGAAGGAATCACACACTCATATAGAAGTTTGTAATACTATATATTGTCAATGTTATATATAAATAAATAAATTTAAAGACATGGTTTAACTAAAATTTTACGTCAGATTTAACTTTCATTTCCAAAATGACATATGTCTGTATATTAAGTTATTTATTCAAAGACAGATTGAATAACAAATGATAACATTCAGCTTTGGTGCTAGAATACCATTACTTGGTATCAGGGACTTACAAAATTTATTGTTCATCTAAGTTTTTGCCTTAAAAAATTAGCTAAAATTTCGAGCAAAAAACAAAAACAAAGATAGTTCAAATTTCCAATTTTAGCTTTTAAATAACACTCAAAGTGGAGAAGTTTCTTATTTCTAAAGTTATAATATAATTATAGGGGATTTGAACACAGATTTCGAGTTCTCTTCAGCTATCCACTCTATCTCATATAACTAATACACACGATCACACACTTATGAAAAGGATAAGTGATTTCCAATATATGTATTTCATGCTGAACCAGCATTCATCAGTTGGTCCAGTGCTTGGATTGTAGTAAAATAGCAAGCAAATCTCCAAACTTTAATGGATAAGCTTCAATTTACTCTACCCTCCAACTCTTCAGCCATTCACACACTTGAAATATGTATACTGGAACTCATTTATTTTTTCCACATGTGTGTATCGTTTGTATGAAATAGAGTGAGTAGCTGAAGGGAACTTGAATTCAAAGTCTGTGTTCAAAAAAACCCCTATAATTACATTTAAAACTTCAAGTATATGAATTAGGCTTGTATTTCAAAGTATTAAAGTTATAATAGTAATTATGTATGTGTATATATATACTTATTATTAAGTAATGTAAGTATAAAACGTGTAATAATTTTTAGTTATGGAACGAGATAAAACAGATTTCCATTACAATATTTTAAAATTTTATACCTATCAATAATTTATTCACTTTGAAGTTAAAATTAACAAATAATTATTCCCAAATAAAAATTCAACAGAATTTTTTTTTTATAAACCAAAAATATTGTCACATGCTTCTTCAATAGAATAAATAAAATAATATAAAATTGCTTCAAAGACATTCTCTTTAGAATGAATAGTTTACATGGTAGCAGAAGTTTATTAGAACAATCAATTCTTTTTAAATTAATTACACAAATTCCTTCAAATTATGCCAAAACCTTGATTTTTATTTCGGAAGCAATTTAAAAACAAACAACCCAAATAGTCAAAATAAGAGTCATAGATCACATGACCCTATTCTCTTAAAGCTTGTAAGTTATAAACAATGAGGATTGCCAATTCCTCAACAAGCTTTGTTATAAATGCTTAGCTAGAGAAAGCATTTAAAAAATATCTCTGTCAGGACCCCCCTCCAACCTCTGACTATGGTTTCATGCTTTGGCACTCCTCAAAGAGGTGCTAGGGTAGGTTCAAACACTAGATCTAAAAATACCAACGCAAAGCTAGCATTTAACTAAAAGTTATCTATTGAGTGGAAAATCTGAAATTTTCAGACACCTACATGTTTTCAAACCCAGCTATCCAACTCAAATAGCTTTATAGACTGAGAGATCTTCAGCCATACCATATATTAGTAGTCTTAGCAATATAACAGTGCAATTTCAACTATTTAATTATAATCATGCACAAAGATAAAAAACATAATTCTGTAAAATAATAATAAATATAAACAAATGCACATATCATGTACTGTTATAAACAATAATGTGTATATACTACATTTACATTAAAACAATTAAGAATATTTTTCATACATTACTTCTCAATACTACATAATGTAATTATTTATATACACTAATATATCAATAATAAATGATATCTCTAAAATGTTATATATAATTAATAATGTATTTTACAATAGTGAGAAATAGAATGTTGTAGCATTGGTGGATCATTGTGCATGCATATGAAGTATGCATTTAGAGCCTCTGATTCTCAAGGGCCTTTGAAAGTTAACAGCTTCAAAAAGTGATACATCCTATGATCCTTCATCACAGATACCATCATCATGTAGATAATATACTAATTATCAAATGCCCAATGGTGAAATAAAAATTTTTTACTATATAATTGACCAATAAAATTTCCTTTTTTACTAGATAATTGACCAGAAAAATTTCCTTTTTCATCATTAGAAAATATTTTAAGAAATCAATAATATTTAAAATTCTTTGTGAGTTTACATACTTATTATCCAATCAATGCAGGGTGTGAATGAATAAAGATTTTTAACTGCTTGGGTTGTGATTGGTGCATTGTTGTTTTCTTAAAAGAAATATTATTTTATCAAACAAGTATTGATATATTATATTATTTTTGGTGTAATGTAGAATAATTTTTGCCTATTGTGAACATTGGTTACTAGAAGTGCATTTTAGTTGATTATAATAATCATACCATCAAATATTAAAATCAACTTAAGATTAAATTCAGTTAATTTCATTTTACTATTGTTTCTATTTTAATTTTCTTGTCAATTTTTATTTTATTTAACATAAAGAGATTGTTTTAGAGCATATGTGAAAAATACAAAAGATTAAGATAAAGAAAAACAAGGCACTGCAACAAAGAAATTAATTGGTAAATTTTTAACTGAAATTTTATTTTAAACCTCACAATAAATGGCTATGATTATCATATCTGCGACTGCAAGAGGTTAAATATAGAGATTTATTTTTAAGGAAATGTTTAATAATTTTAATATATAATAAAATGATTTGAAAACACTTGTGATTTAAAACAAGGAGGCTTCAAAACTAGTTGTGTCCTTGGAGACTCTCCAAGTGCTTGATCTGCTACTATGTAAATGCCATTCTTAGATGTTTCAATGTAAATGTATATATATATGATTTATAACATAAATATATATGTACTTGCTTTGAAATTAACACATTGCATGTCTATATATAATTGAAGAGGAATGTCTGCAATGTCTTTCCTAAAAAAAAATAATTTTTCAAACAATTAGAAATTTATTTCTTAATATTTGTTAACCTGATTGATATATGTAATTGGAAAATATTCTTCCAAAGAGTAAGCTTGTGGTTAAGACCTGTAGAGGTCCCTACCTTCACATTTTCCAGCGTATATTCTTGAGGTTTATTGCCTTAGTAAATATTATTTAATTTTTAATCTTGTTAGTGATGATTTAAATACTAATATAATATAATAATTTATAGTGCTAAATATTTTACTTAATGTTTTGAGATTAACTCATTGTAATTGTCTATATACAGTATAATTGAAGTGCCCTCTATCTATAGCATATGACAATACATATTAAAGGCAAAATAGGATATCACTTTTTTAGTCTTTTTTCTCTTTCTTTTATCTAGAAGATTGTCTGACAATACATTTTCTAGAAGAAAGGAATTTTCAAAATCAGACATTTATTTTGAAATATTTTAAATCGCATTGATACATGCATTTGAAAAGTAAGAAATTTCTTTCATTTTTAATCTTGGTTAATAATGATTTAATTACTAATATTATCTTGCAATAGAGTAATAATAATTGAAAATTATATGGCAAGTCAAGCCATATACAAGCTTTGCAAAAAATTAATAACTAGTGATCCACATCAATAAACAGAGAAAAATCAACAACAATCTCATCACTATAAAGTATTTTGTTTGGAATTGCTGATACTCTTCAGTGAGCCTGACAAAGTAGTTTTAATGTTTTCCAATACAAAAACATATTACTGTATAATATTCAAATCAGAAATGCATGCTTTATAAAAGAGAAAAAAAGAAAACTTGAAAAAAATGCATATTTACATTTACATTCTAACTTATAAACAGTATGCTAAGATTTTTATTCCATGAAGACAACTACTATATATATGTGTGTGTGTAATAATCCTTTAGACTAAATGGGTTTGTAAGTAATCATTAAAAACCAGTCAACACTTGGACGAAGTTGTCTTGATAACAATTTGAAATTGTTGATTGTCATTGATAGTGGATTGTCTAAGTATTGACTCATAAGTAATGATATATATTGTATACAATTATTAAAATAGAGGTGTATGATTTTAATCAAGAATAAACAAAGAAAAGCAAAACCCCATATAGTAGTGCCACCTGTGCTAAACAGAGTAATCAATGGATGCCAGAAGGCTTGTGCATAAAATCCCTATCTAATGCCTACCCATCCAATATCCCCAGACTAGTTTCTGGCTTGTGGCCTTCGTCAGTGAGGACTATATGGAGTTTTGCTTTGCTTTGTTTATAAACAATTATGTGCTAGTATTGGAGATGTGATAATGTGATGCTTGATGGTTTAATCAAGAATAATAAAAAAATCTTAGAAAATGCAAACATATATACATGTAACTTGTAAGCAATACATCAGGAATTGAATTTCTTGAAGCTATGTATATATGATTACTGAACGCAATAATTAAATTAGACAACGTTTTTCAAGAATTAATTTTTTTTTTTTGTTTTCACTCTTGATTAGAATCTTTTTTTTTCAAAAGCTTTATTGTCTTGGTTTAAATCTTTGAATTTACATGCTTACATCGTGTGTTATACAAAGTTTAACTCATGATTTTACTAAGTGTATGTTGACACATCTAAGGTAACAGAGAGATTAAAACTGCCCTGGACACCATCATCCTTGCCCCCCAGGGGAAGAGAAAACCAGTGCTGGCACTGATCCCCTCATACCCACATCCTGGTGGTCCTCCCAAAATACTGGAACTTAGGCTCTGGGGACTGCCTGGCCCCTCAACTCTTCCCCAGGGGACAAAGATGCATGAACCTGCAATCTCAACCTAAGGTCATAGTTGATTTACATGTTGTACTACAATATTTTAAACTGCCATGGCCAGCGCCATATCCACCACTCAGAAAAAAGGATATCTACATCAGTAACAATCCCAGTACAGCTTCCCAGCTCCTGGACCTGGAGGGCTAGAACTCAGGCCAAGGGGACCCTCCCCACCACTAGACTCCCACCTCCAGGCAGCAAAGTTGAGCAAACCTGTAGTAGTCTGAATTAACTAATAAATTCACAGTTGTCCCTAGATTTTCAATGGCTGACATGGTTTTCTCCTTCTTACTTAAATCAAAGTCTTTAGTATATATCCAAGAAATTTCATGCTTGAATTATGATTTATGTACAGATCACTGTTCAGATCTAGAAAATGGTTGTTGATTAATTCTTTTTGAATCAAGAGCTTTCATATATATCTTAATAATTATATATTTTAATTATGCACTATATATTCATCGATTCATAGTTCCACAGGGCAGCTGTCAATATATATAGTGTGTTGTAGGCATCAAAATGTCAAATTTTATATTCCATTCTATTCAAGGTGTATTTCTTTTTGAATCGAGAGTCCTAGTATATATCTTAGTAATTACATATTTTTATTATGTGCTATATATCCAACAATTCACAGTTTCACAGAGCAGCTGTTGATAGTGTGTTGTAGAGATAAAATGTTAGATTTAATTTTGTTGATAATATACTGTTGCATTAATCCATGAGATGATCAAGTGTTGTAACTGTTCCAAAGTTACAATTAAGGATGATTAGTAAAGTCTAGAATTACAATATGAATAACATTTTACAGGTATAATAGAGAATCTCCAATTTAGTATTGGTGAATGAAAACTAAAAAAAAATCTGAATAAAACATTTGAACAATTCACTGCTCATAGAGTTTGGCAAAGTGAGCCTCTTGGAGTAAATCACCTTAGTTTCAACTGCACTTAACTAAGTTTTGCTTTGTTAAATAAAATCTCTGATTTATAACACAAGCACTTAAATCATAATGAAAAATGTTATTTTGCCTTTCCAATGAGAGACAGTCAGCATTAGAAATGATTCCCACAGCACTCCCCTCACATCCCTTTTTCCCTTTAGAGCTGGGAGACAGATCTTTAGGGATCCCCAACAACTAGACCATCTCACTCTGTCAGAAAAATTGATTAAACAATATTTTTTTTTTAAAACTAAAATCTCTATGGAAATCTCTAGTAATTTCTATGGCTGCCATTTAATTTTCATAGCATTTTGAAGAAAAGTTGTGATTATTCTTACTTGTGATCAACTGATGACATTCTTTGTATCTAAAAAGATAGCTAAGAAGCTACCCTTATAAGTAGGATCATTTTCAGAGAGATTTAACTTCCCGAACTAGAAAATTTGGAACTAAAATGAGGAGCCAGTAACAGAGTTATCTGGAGTTCTTGGCTCCCTCTAGTGGACTTTAATTAGATCTTGTATTAGTAATTTTAACTATTACATATAATAATTATATATACATCATATACATATTGTGACATGTTCATCCATAATATTAAATTGCAAATAAAGAAAATAATAAAAAATAATTTGTTTACATAAAGTTTAATATAATTAATATTAAAATAGTTAAGATAATTAAAGAAAATATTAGGTTTAAATAGATTCAAACTCAGAATAAATGCAAAAATGAATGTAAGTATAAATGAAATATTAAAAAAACCATTAATTAAAAAAAATGAATGCATCTTAACTTTAAAAGAAATATTTTATTTGAATTAAAAATGATTATTTTATTATATCGAATAATAAACTTTATTTCATTGTATTAAAAAAAAAATCTCACAAGCAAGTTTGTGTAAAACAAAGGAACATTTTGTTGCTAAGTAATGAGACAGAGCTTTTCTTTTTTACTTCAGTCAGATCAATATTTTTTTAAATGAATAAGTTAAAAGTTTTACAAACTTGTTAAACAAATCATTATGACCCATGACTAAATTTTATTAAGGAAGGACATAGGTCCAGATAATTTATATCTGTAAGATCATGAATGGAATAAATAATTTTAAAACATCATTTCTTTAATGTGTGTTAACACTATGCTATATCTGGAAATGTATATAATAAGAAAGAATTTAATAAAGATGAAAATAGTTGAATATTATCTAGGAATAATACACATGGAGACATTATCATTATTGGAACTCTACAGAAGACATAAAAGAAAATTGAAATGATGCCGAAAGTACTTGTAAACTTTTAAAAATTATCACTAACATTTTTCTTTTCAAAATTTAAAATAACATAATTTTTACTTATCAATATTATTTAATATAAGTTAATAGACTTAAATTAACTAATATAAATAAATTTAATAAAGTAATCTAAAGGATATATTTAATATTTATTTATTTTTTTAACATATATAAATTTTATAGAAAAACTTTACTTAATTATTTTGAGTTTTGCTATTTTGAAATACAAACTCTAATATATTTATTTCACAGAGGGTAGTACTGAATTTCTTAACCATGTGGGGTGATTTAATATTTGGATATTTATTTCAGTTTAGTGTATAGCACTGGGATTATTTTACATATATATATATATACATTTTCATTTATGGTATACTTATGTCTGAATGTTAGTGTGAAAGATGATATGTAATAATGAGTTGTTGCAATTGTAGAAATATATACATCAGGATATTATTTAAATATTAAATGCAGATAGAAATTTTAGAAATTATAATAGATTCAAAATAGATTATAATATAGTGGATTTTTGAAATTTATGATTGTTATTGTAATTTTCTGTATGTTAAGACATTAATAAATTTCTATATTATTACTAATAATTGCATTATTTGATTCTCTTTTATAAGATATTGATTTACATATTCCTCAATTTATGTATCAATAAGTTATAGATCATCTATTCTCAGTTTATCTATCATTAATTCATAGGTCACCTACTCCTCAAGTTATATATTTATTAAGTTACAGATATCTAGTTCTTAAATTACATATTTAATAAATTAAATATTTATTGATTTATAGATTCATTGGCATCGTATAAATGTATGAATCTTTAATAAGTCTAATTTATATCAATTGGATTTACATTGTTATAAGCAGCTAGTTGAGATAGTTTACAAATTTAGATATGAATACCTAGAATTAAGTTTGATCTTTTTCTTATTTAATTTTTATCCATTACATTTTGACTAATCCAATGCGTGGATTAATGATCATTTTATAAAATAAGGAATAAGCACTTACTTAATTTCTGGCATCACATAGATATACCAGTTATATTTTTGGGTTGCATACTCTGAGGGATAAATAAAATTATTTACTTGCAATGGATAGATATATTTTTGGTTATTAATGTAATACACAATTTATAACAGTAATTTATAATATTTACTGTTAAATTTTGAGACATCCAACAGTGAAGCTTGATTATTATAAATTTATATAAGACTGACTATTACATTTTGGTCACTCAACATAATGCTGAAGAGAAAAACTATTTTACCTGAGATTATCCTATATATTTTAGATGTGCAATGACGGGGCAGATTAATATAAACCCATGAGATAAATAGTCATCAAAAAAAATACAGGAATAAAATAGTAAATGATCATAATTATTATAAGTTATATTTGTCTACAATCAATGTTGGTAAACTAACAGTGATTCAATAATGATAATACATTTCAATTTTGTAGTTATATTTTATTGATAGGCTACATTTTATAGTTAGTTGTTGAATTCTGGAGATGGATGTGACAATGGGCAAATTAATAGATAATTCTACCAAACTTGTACTGTTCAAGTTTGATAGAATTACAAAATTGTATGAAAAGTATATATAGTATTGAGATTTAAATTAATAGATAATAGAATTATAAAGTATAAAATGCAGTAGGAGCTATAAAATAATTTTTTATATAAATGCATAAGAAAAGTATAAATGAAGACAAAGTACCAATGGTGATACCTTGTCAAATTATAATAAAAGTTGAAAGTTGTATTCATAATTTTAAAAGCACCAAATTATTGGCTGTATATTGGTAATGCACCAAAAAATGAGAATATTTATCAAAGTTCTTTTATGAACTAATCATAAAGTAAATATTAAAATGTCCTTGAAATTATCCTATTAGTTTGTTTGGGAAATTGATGGAAAACATTTAACATTTTCTGTATGAGTTTATTGACAATGGCACGACACAAATCTTTGGGCACAGTTAAAAAATTACACCAGGTGGCAATGAGAAAGACATGATATAATTTGACACCAAAAATCATACATTAGTTTGAATAATGCCATTATGGATGGGTGAATCAATCATGATTGAGAATTGATGGTATTATAATATTTTACATCAGGTCGGTCTCTTATATAAATTAATATATGTAGTTAGATAACTAAATGAATTATATGAGTAGAGATGTAATGCATAGCATGGAGAAGTGAATTATTTATGAGTTGAGAATGACACTCCTGTTCTCTCCTTCAAATGATATATATATAAACTAAACTATGGAAAATCAGAAAGAAGAATTAGAAATATTAGGATGGGAAAAAAAAAATTGAAGTTCCTGTTACATCAAAAACAGATCAAGATGAATTTAATGAGTTTAATGAGTGAAATAAAACAAAGCCAGGAAAAACTGTCATGAGACATAAAGAATAAGATTGATGAAAATCAAGCACAAATGAAACAAAGTCAGGAAGATCTCAAGCAAGATATGAAACAAAACCAGGAAAAATGTGATAAGAATCAGGCAAAAATGAAAAGCCTAAAAATATTAATAATGAAGATAGAAGAAGATCAATATGAATTAGAAAATAAATTAAAGCAAGAAATTAAACTTATTCATATAGAATTAGTACAGGAAATAAAAATAGGACAAGAATAGATACAAAACTTTGGAATTAAAGTTAATGAATTAGAAAATAAAATGGAAGAAACTCAAGATCAAATGTAGGACAAAATCAATAAATTGGATGGTATAATAAAAAAAGAACAGAGTTGGACCCAGAGAATGGAAACTAAAGTTGAAAAGTATAGATTAAAGTGTCAAAATAAGAACAAAGTTCTAGAAGCTAAGATAAATAAATATCAGCAAGAAAATAATGAGATAGAGAAGATTCAAGGCAAACAAGAAGAGAAAATCAAAAGGTTAGAAATTGAAATTGAATAAAATCATTTGAATTATGGAATTAATTTACATGTAGTACAATCTAAAGTAAATGATCTGAAAATCTTTTTACAATCTCTGATTAATCAAGGTGAATTAAGTAAGGTAATTGAAAATATAACTCTAACAGAAGGAAAAAGAGAATTTAAGACAAAAAAAAAAAGATATCATAAAAAAGAATTTAAAAGGAGAGTAGCAACCAAAAATCAAAAGTTTTATAATAGAGATTAAAAGCCAAACTCAAAGGGAAGTAAATTATCCACTGATAGTTTAATAAAGCCTTATGATAAAAGCGTAGGAAGTCAAAATAATATTGGGATATCTCCAGTTAAATGAAATATTATATTGATACTTACCACAAAATATCTATCAAATGAAGATGGAATATTAAGTGATAGTGTAAAAAGGGTATAAAATAGTGTTAGTGAAAATCCTTTGATACAAAAGGATAGGAATTATGAACACATAGTTAATACTAATACCCAGGAATAGTACAAAGGTAGAAAATTACAGCACCATATCCAAATTGATTAGGCTTAAAACATTCAAAGGTGACATTGCAGAAAACCCTATAAAAATTTGACAACCTTACAAGAATTATTTTTTTATGGATTGAGTGAAAAAGAAAGTAAAAAAGAAAAGATTGCTAAGTAATTACCTCTATAGATCTGCTAAAAATTGATAGGAGTTCTAAAACTTATTATTTTGGGAGGCTACAACCAAGCTTTATTAAACAGTTTTTGGAATGAAGAGAGGCAGGATAGCATTTATCATCAGGTATCTCAAAAAAGATTTATGATTAATTTAGGAGAAATTTCAATCCAATTTTTTTATTGCCAAGTATTTAAACATAGAACTCTTATAGCATACCCACTATCTAAAGATTAAATTATAATGACCATCAGTAATAACTTGCCTAGATAGGTACAATAAATCCTTCTTACTGCCAATAGAGTCACTATTGAAGATGTGGCTGAATTGTTAAATAATATTCATATGGAAGGCCTACAACAAGAACTTAGATTTAAAAAATCAGAGATGAACATTTTAAAACATGTAATTCTACATTTCAGATTTCAAGTACACATATAGAACCACAAAGGTATAATTAACCATGAAATATATCTAGGAGGCATAATAATAATAATAGACTTTAAAAAGAGCCTATGAATTTGTATGATGGAAGTTACTCATGAGCTCAAAATTATGCTAATGTATCACTTTCAGAGAATATAGCAAAGATAATATTACCAAAACATGTTGTTCTAGACTAATTACAGTCTCAGGAAACCAACAGGGATCTTAATGTGGATGAACTTATAGTATCTTGAGTTATATCTAACTAATTTCTAAAATAAAAAGGTTTAATTGTATTGTAATTAATTTTGTTGTTATTGTTACATAAATTTTAACTGTCCTTAAATTGTAAATTAAAAAAATTATTTAGAAAATTAGTATTGTAAGTTGAATTGTTTATTTTATTAAGGATGGGAATATATGCCATGTAAATTCATCACATGTCCATCCATATTAATAAATTGTAAATACAAAGAACAATAAGGAATCATTTGCCTATGTAAAGTTTAATATAGTTAATAATAAAATAGTTACGATAATTTAAACAATATTGCTAGAAATAAGTTCAAACTCAGAATGAATGCAAGAATGAATGTAAGTGTAAATGAAATTATTTACAAATATATACATCTTAATATTAAAATAAATATTTTATTTGAATTAAAAGAAAATTAAAAATGATTATTTTATCATACTGAATAATAACCTTTAGTTCATTATATATAAAAATGTCTCACAAGAAATTTGTGTAAAACAAATGAACATGTTGTTGCTACATGATGAGACAAAATTTTTCTATTTTATTTCAATGAGATCAATATTTCTTTTACATGAATAACTTAAGGTTTACAAATTTGTTGAACAAATCATAATGACCCATGACTAAAATTGATCTTTCTTAATTAATATCTATAAGACCATGAATAGAAAGAATAACAAAAAAAAACCCAACCATCTATATCTGGAAATGTATATAAAAAGAAAGAATCTAATAAAGTTAAAAATAGCTGGATACCATTTAGAAATAATGTACATAGAGGCATTGTCATTATTGGAACTCTACAAAAGAGCTGAAAGAGAGCCAAAAGATGTGAGCTGGGTTGACAAATGCTGATGAACTTTTGAAAATTATCATTAACATTTTTTGAAACTTTCACAAAAAAATATATATATATATCAGAAATGTTTTTTTACAAAATTTAAAATAATAGCATAATTTTTTATTTATGCTATACAAAGTTAATAATTAGATAAAATAATTAAGTCTTAAATTATTCAATATAAATAGGTTTAATAAAATAATCTAAAGGATGTATTTAATATTTAGATTTTTGTTTTGAACATATATAATTAATTTTATAGAAAAGCTTTACTTGATCTAAAAGAGATATTTATAGTTTCACTTGGTCTAAAGATATATATATATAATTTCGTTTATGGTATATTTATGTCTGAATGTTAGTGTGAAAGATGGTATGTAGTAACCAGTTGTTGTGATTGTAGAAATATATATATATCAAGATATTATTTAAATGCAGATAGAAATTTTAGAAATTTCAATAGATTTAAAATAGTTTGTAATATAGTGGATTTTTAAAATATAATTTTATTTATGTTATGACTTTAATAAATTTGTATATATCATTATTAATAATTGTACCTTTAATTCTCTTTTATAAAGTATTGATTTACCTATTCCTCAATTTATCTATCATTAAGTGATACATCACCTACTTCGCAAGTTACATATTTATTAAATTACAGATACCTAGTTCTTAAATTAAATATTTACTAAATAAAATATTTATTGATTTATAGATTCATTGACGCCTTATAAATGTATGAATTTTTAATAATTCTAATATACATAAATTCACTTTCAGGTAAAGTATTATAATGAAGTAATAGTTTTATATTGGATTTACATTATTATAAGCAGTTAATTGAAATAGTTTATAAATTTAAGTATGAATACGCAAAATTAAGTTTGATATTTTTTTAAAAAATTATTATCCATTATATTTTGACAAATTACAATGTGTGGTTTAATAATCATATTGTAAAATAAGGAATAAACCTTACTTATTTTTTAACATTGCATACATATATCAGTTACATTTTTGGGTTGCACAATCTGAGGCAAGAATAAAATGATTTACTTGCGATGGACAGAGTTATTTTTGGTTATCAATGCGTTAGGCGATTCGTAATAGTATTGTAATTTATAATAGAAATATTTACTGTTAAATTTTGAGTCATCCAACAGCAAAGTTTGATTAATATAAATTTACATAATATTGTCTGTTACAATACATATATATATATGGTGGTTTTGATTTCATGGATAAAGTATATAGCATATTATTTATAAATTGTAATATATATGTAAATATGCATATTTCAAGAATTTGATTTTCTCTTTCTCTTGAATAGAATCATATACTTTTAATTTGAAAATTATAATCATCTTTTCGTCTATGGAGGAAAGATATTAGAGCATTAAGATCAACCGATGATTTTCCAGTTTTGGAATATAATGATTAAGTTGTGCTTGTTAATTTTCATCTGTGCATTGATATGGATGACTATCTGTTAAGCTTGTATGTAGTTTGATTGGATATTTTGTTATTCATATTCGAGTCATGTGTGACATATAATCATGATTATATTATACAGATGTCACTCTGTGCTTAATTATTATTTCATAGATCTTATAAGAAAATCCAAAGTATTTCATATTGTAATTTTCATTATTTAGAAAGAGGTCTCTGATTTTTTTTATACTTCAAACCCATGACTATTTTCACTTGTTTAAGCTTCTTCGTGCCTTATTTTTTAAAGAAATTAAAATAATAAAAAAAACCATAAACGATAGGACAAAATTATTTGGGTGAACAATAATTGTTTAAATGTAAGATAACTAACTTATTAGTAAACTCAACATGTAATTTCAGCGTATGTAGGTGGATTAATAATGATACATTTGATTTATTGTATTTTATTTTCAAATACTAAAACTACATTTTTTTATTAGCTTGTTATTGAATAATATTTTTGTTTATCATTACTAGCCACTGAAATATTATCTGTTACTTTTTTCTGTAAGTAAACTTCTCTTTTTAAAAAAATTCAATATTTTGTCTGTCACTCTATAAGGTATTTCATCATTATCATATATATATAATTTTAATGAGTATTAAAATCATTTAAAACAAATGTATTATTAATTTCCAAGGCCCTTTATTAAAATCCAACTATATCTTTTTACTGTATTTATTTGTTGGACTATTTCCATCATCTAATATGAGTATCGAATGTCTTTAGAAAAATTTAATTCCAAATACATTCATTTGTTAGTATAGCACACAGGTTAGTATATTCACGTTTCGAGAGGTATTATTCTCTCCTCTTTTTCAGGTGTTTCTGGCCTAACCAGTGATAGTATTAGCTGCTCACATGACATTGACAAACAATCTCATAAGTCAACTTAGTATAACTTTACATAATGTATGGGAAACACTAATCAACTTTGCTCTTAGAAAAAACTGAAGAAATCAGGAGGAATCTCATAGATAAGTATATGAGATTTCTACTGATAGTTGCCTTTGGCAGGATGACTCAAATTGGTTAGAGCATTATCTTAAAATTCAATACTCAAAGAATTGAAGGGTCCAGGTTCAATTTTCATACCAGTACTGTTACTGATCAGGCCAGCAACACCTGAAGAAGAGAGGAGAATAATACCTCTGGAAACATTATGCATATACTAACCTGTGTGCTATTACTAACAGTTGAATGTATTTGGAATATTTAAATAAAGTTAAATTTTTCTAAAAACATTCAATACTCATATTGGATGATGGAAATAGTCCAATATAAAATTGCAACTAGAACATCATTATCACAAACCTTCAGGAAAACAATATTTTTTAACTATAAACATTATTATTGATAATGACTTCAGTTAAAAAAACAAAACTCAAAATAATAACAACAATATTCTGCAAAAACTGTCAAAATATAAAAATTGAACTAATAAAAAGTAATAAAAAATTAGTTGTTTGTTTTAAATTATTTATATATTGTTTCTGTATTTTTTAAATATAAATTTTTGTCTATAAAAATGTTTTTAAATTTGAGATCCTAAGCTGAAGCCTTAATTATTTAGAAAATAAAATAATTTCTGAAGAGTTTTATACTATAAATAATGCAGGCAATCACAGTCTATAAATGTATGACCAGTAAATAAATCTACAATCATTTAAAAACATTTTTTTTTTCTTCTGGTTTATGTATTAACACTTATCTGATTGCTTGAAGTCGTGTTTAATTTCATTTACTATTTTTAAAATTATAGTAAAATCAATATGAATCCTGATTACCATTTGAAAGACAATTCTCAAAAATAGCCTATGTTGTTGTATTTGGGTTTTAGTTTCTCAATAGTGCATTTATTATTATGCCTCCATCAGATTCCACTGTTAAGTTACATGCTTCTTTTAACATTTTAGTGCTAATGTAATTGAAAAACTACTTATTTTCCTTTTCTACCTACAATTTAAATACATCAAATTTTTTCCTATTCCACGTTTTAAATGTCCATCTTTCACATCCATAAAATTATAAGATTAAAATATAACAATTACCCTTCAAAGTTTGATAACATCTCTATTAAAGGCAACTACCACATTATGTTACAATTACATTTTTGTTTTATAATCATTAATTAACATTTATTTGACTAAATGAAAATAATCTAGGACAATTAATAATGTACTGGATAGCCAAGGGTTGGATATAAGCCATCTATCATCAAACATTTCCAAACTCTATCTATATTTGAAATTAGGTTATGGTTATGGATGGCAAATGTACTAATCATTACATTCCAAACCTTTATATAAAAATGTCACAGTTTGAATAATTCAGATTTTTAAGTTTAAAAATATGCTGTTTCTTCTAAAAAAACTTTTCTGTTTTTTCTACTAATATCAATCTGTACTGAGCAATAAAGTAAAGCAAAATTTTTGATAATGTTTTCACCATCAATTTATAATCAGCTGCTAGTTCTTGATTTCATAAACTTTGTTTTTATTATATTTAGATGATATCCCATTTTTTCAATGTGTTTTTACATTTAACAACAGCTATTTTTTTTTTTATATATTTTTAGTTACAACAATAACTCATGAGGATGTCTAAAGTTGTTTGTGTTTCTTTAGCTCCATTAGATAATTAAAAATAATTAGTTAATTAGAAGTTATGTGATGCTCAAACACTCCATCACACAAGGGGTTAACTTAAACGACTATAACATTACATCACATGATCACCATTTCTTATGCTTGCCCATAACTGTTATTAAAACAGGAAAAAATCTCCATACAGGAGTGCCATTCAACCACAGTAATCAATGGATGCCAGATGACATGTGCATAAAATCCCTATCTAGTGCCTGCTCATCCAATATCCCCAGACTAGTTTCTGGCTTGTGGCCTTCATCAGTGAAGAGCCTTGGATTTGAGAGCACTACACCTAGATCATTTCTTATGTTTACATAATCTGTTAACACAGTAGCAACTTTCTCCAGAAAATATTGTCACCTAGTGCAGTCATAGCAATCAATGGATGCTAAAAGGTTTAGTGCATAAAAATCCCCATATAGTCGTGGGATGTTGGGTGAGTAGGCACTAGATAAGGATTTTCATGTGCTAACTTTATAGCATTCATTGATTACTGCACCAATCTTTTATCATCCATTGATTACAATGGCTTGCAATATGTAGTAATGATATTTTATGGATAATTTAGTGGAGTGGTACAATAATGAATTCAAAAGCTCGAGTACTGAATTGAGGTCCAAACTATCACTTACTAATGCTTGAATGTTACATGATCTTTGAGTAATTGTTATTGAATAAATAAGTTAACAACCCCTGATTAATACTTTTTCCAATTTTTATTCACCATTTCTTGATTTAACTCCAGTATGTCTTTTTTCATGGGAGGAAATCATAAAAACAAACAGATGATCTAGAACATCAACTTTTCTAAAAAGTTTCTAAATTTAGCATGATTGCCTAAAGCAAGGCCATCATTGTAATTGACAAAATATATGGTCACCTTTTTTTTGATATTCCTGAGTCATTTCAATTATCCAGCATATGCCATGAATGCTATTTCACTCTTTGATTTTTTCTAAAATCATTTTGTATACTTAAATGCTTTATTCAGTGAAATACTCCAGGAGTTTGCTGTATAATTTTGTTTGCAGATAAAATAAAAAGAATTGTATCATCTATTTATTTATGGTGTTTAATAATCTAATTGACACAATTTGTTTAGCTCTGCTATTGTTTTTCTTTTCTTTAGTTTTCTATAAATTCTCTGTTGCCTGACTACTGGAAAATGATCTTAAGTTTAGTTTTCTATTTATACTTTTTATTTGTAAAAGTGTCATGGTTGTAGTGTAGGTCTTTTCTATATAAATTTCATTTCTGTTCAATCATTGTTACTTCTATTAAAATCAAACTACTATAATTTTAGGCAAATCCGCTTATGAGTGAAACATTCTTTTGATCTCATAAAGCATTCAAATGTCATATTTTAATATGTCTATTGGTTTGAAAATATTATTGCTTTTTGAATTTTCTAGCTACTCTTTTGATTTTCTAATTCAATTTCTATAAAAAGTCTTTACTCCTTTTAGTTTTGACTTCACTGCTTTGTTTGCAAATATTATTGAAACTTCTAAAATTCATTTTGATTTTTCTCTCTTCCGTCTCAGGCAATTTTTTCTCATATTTGTCTTCAATTATTTCTTTCACTTTCATGTGTAGTTTGTGTTTCTTTTATCTATTACAATCCAAATCTTGAATGAATTTCAGAATTTTTAAAATAATAATGATAAAAAAAAACCTGTTAATGTACTCAACAATCTCTACACCACCAAACATTCTTTTTAAAACAGTTTTATTGGTGAGACATACTGATACAAAATAGGAATTTACAATGAAAATTAAATTTTTTATTTCATTTCATATAATTATTGTTGTATATGCATTTTTTCCATGAGGTTGGAATAATTATAATATGAAAAAAATTCGCTAATATAAAACAAAAGATGGACATAGAAAAAAATAAGTAGACTGATTTTTGAGGATTTTTTAATGTTCCAGTGCACTGTAACTATGTGTTAAGACCATAGTGCTAATATTTCTACCTGATATAACAGCAGTTCATAAATGAATGAAAGAGAAATGTTATTAGGAGCATTTAATTCTACATCAGTGTAATTATTTAAACTTGAATAATCAATAAATATTAGATGATAATGATTTTATAATAACATCTATTACTATCAAATATATTACTATAATACTTTTAAGTTCATGGTATTCATCAGAGAGGAACCTGAATCTAATGAACCTTGATCTAATCTATTTCTCACCTAGCAGCCATATTTCTAAATTTTAATATCTAATGGCCAAAATTCAAAAGAACCTTCATGCCTTGTAGATATGGCACCAGACCGATAAGTATATATTTCAATGTCCCCAGTTTTATAATAACTTTAGGTAATTATTAGATGGATTAATCAATAAATGCACAATTATTTCTGATTACATATAACATATGCGTTTAGGAACCATTTTTTTTCATTCAAACCTTAAGGATTATCAATGAATGGTAGTGCTGTTAAATCCATATTCAATGCTAATATATCAACATCACCAGATTAGTTTATGGGTTTGCTATATTATAAAAGCTGTGAAATAGAATGAAATAAGCAAAACAATTGCTAGATAGAAAAAATAATAAAAGTCCCACATCACTGTAAGATTTGATTTAATAATAACTGTAATTTCCCCAGTAAAAAGGTTTTACAGTTATCTTGCTGAATTATAGTATAATAATCAACATCGTAGATTTCAGCGTTTAAAATAATTGAACACTGTATGGGGGGGGGGGTGTACTAAAGGTCAAGGCAAGATTGATTTTACATGCAACAACTAATGAAACATTATTATTTAATATGATTGCTAAATAGTTCCATCCATTTTTATTTTCTCATGAGGTTCATATAGTAAAATTATCATTCACAAATTTAAAGTCATAATTTTTTTTTATAAATCTTATTTATTTTATGAATCAATTATATTTACACCTACATTTAATATATGCATGTTTTTTATGGATATTTTTTAAAATATGAAATTGATAATAGAATATAGTCCAAAAGTTGGTGGAATTATAGGATAATATATATATGAATGTAAAATTAGATCATAGAAAGATAGACTTGTAAAGAAACTTGTGATAAAGAATATATGGATGATAATTTTTATATACTGGAATTAATGGGTTAATTTTTTTAAAAAAGTGTTATTTATTTTTTATACAGTTAATTATATTATTGACCTTTAAATAAAAATAGACTTTTAAAACCAGCCAGTTTTATATATAAAAATCAGGTCTACGACTTTATTACATTCAAAAGACTTTAAAATTTATACGAAAGATAATCTTACATACATAAATGGCTTATCAAACACACAAAAAAAAAATTACTAAAATATTTATAGTCGGGGAAAATTATATTAAATTATGACAACTACTTCACAGGAATTAATTTAATTTAATCGAAAAAAAAAGACTTAGATCTTCACTTTATCGTAGAGTTAATAGGCAGAATGAAATCACATCTAAATCAGTTACTTGATGTCTATTGCTTCCCGCAATAAATTAATAAAAAAAAAAATTAGAATAACATTGAAACATACATGAATTCTAAACGAATCAATAGACTTCTACAGAGAATTTGAAATATAATTGCATTTGGCATATTTTTGTGTTTTTATTGAATATTTAATTTATCAAGGAGATAACATATAAACGGTATAAAAGCCAGTCAACTGAAGGAAAGTGAAAGATGAAGTACATTGGTGAAAAACATTAAAGTAACAATAGATGCATTGTTTGAAATACTAATTAATATCTTAGTTTTGATAAAATAAACAAATAGTTTGTGGCAGATTAGAATAACAGTCAGTGAGTGTAAAGAACGACCTCAAATATATATTATAGTAATCATATTAATGTTGTTCAATGAATGTATCTATGATCTACAGAATACTTAGAGACCTATCAAGATGGCATTGAAAACATAGTAGAAATAATATAAAGAAGAAGTTTTATTCTTTAATCTACTGATCATAAAGTTATTGATATGACAGCTTTTAAAAACCATGGAGAAATCATTTCATTATTGACAATAAAACTGTCACTGATTCACTTGCTAAAAATTTTAAAAGTCACCACCTAATTTATGCTTGCTAGTAGGAAATATCTCTGCTGTTGTTACCATACTACCAATCATGGTACATCAACATGGGAAGTCCTACGATTCTTTATACATATAGCTAAATATTTATTGTTTTCTCAAGCTAAGTTGGAATGATACTATTGATGATTTAAAAATATTGTCAACCTATGATAATGTTTAAAATGTTATTAGGTGGTTGTGGAAAATCTTTCCTTGTCACATAATGTCTCAAAAAAGGGTCAGCTAAGAATAATTTTAATGTTAAAAAACCACATTCATGATCAAAGAATAAGATGATCAGAAAATAAGATAGGATGAAAGTTAATTGTGATAATATATACCTAATAAAGAAAAAACAAAATTATCAGGTATACACTATTAAGATTGATAGAATGTGTGAGCTCCTTGACAATTAAGGTTCATAGATCACAGTTATAGATCTGTCATTTTAGGTGCTGGTACTTTTTTATGAACTTCTGAATAGTAAACCAATCTAATATTTTCTGTATTAATAAAATTAATGGTATTGAGGATATATAACTCCCATAGATGTATTAAATCAAAAGTGTCTAACTAACAAGTGAAATTTACTAGGCAGTAACTAAGGGATCAATTAAAAATATCTTTTAAAATGATGAAAGCCACAAGCTAGAAACTAGTCTGGGGATATTGGATGAGTAGGCACTAGATAGGGATTTTATGCACAAGCCTTCTGGCATCCATTGATTACTCTAACTTGCTGGATGTGGCAATACATATAGTGAGTTTTGCATGTTTTAAAATGACAGTTCTAAGAGAGTTCAGAAAAACGTGCTTTATGGGGAAAAGGATATAAGATCATTAACTTTGGAAGAAAAACATATATTGAAATAAGAAATATTAATATTTTTATTAATCATTTACTGGACTATAGATTATTTAATAATGAATAATATTTCTGAAGTGTAATTTCACTACACCATTCTTACATAAGATAGGGACTGGTTTCTATCCACTTTTAACACCATGTGGTGTAATTATAAACATATGACCAAAGCTATGTGAAAAAGATCTGTGATCCCCAAGATGCACATTACATGCTGAATCAGCACTCATCTGTTAGTACAGATCACAATCTCTTACACATATCTTTACCAATGTTCAATATATATATATATATATATATATATATACATACATACATACATACATACATACATACATACATATAGCAAATTACTACAGTTTAATTGATGTGCTAAACATGCTATCCTTACAACTTAAACACAAATCACTTTAGACTAGAGATTATTTAATAATGAATAATATTTCTGTAGTGTACTTTTCACTACACCATTCTCACATAAGATAGGGACTGGTTTCTATTCACTTTTAACACATTGTGGAGGGATGTAATCATAAACATATGACCAAAGGCATATAAAAAAATATATGATCTCTAAGATGTGAATTTTGTGCTAAATCAGCACTCATAAATTGGCCCAGATGACAATCTCTTGCACATATCTTTATCCATGTTGTTTGCCACATCAATTAAACTGTAGTAATTCGCTATCTATCTATCTATCTATCTATCTATCTATCTATCTATCTATCTATCTATCTATCTATCTATCTATCTATCTATCTATCTATCTATCTATCTATCTATCTATCTATCTATCTATCTATCTATCTATCTATCTATCTATCTATCTATCCATCCATCCATCCATCTATCTATCTATCTATCTATCTATCTATCTATCTATCTATCTATCTATCTATCTATCTATCTATCTATCTATCTATCTATCTATCTATCTATCTATCTATCTATCTATCTATCTATCTATCTATCTATTTATCTATCTATCTATCTATCTATCTATCTATCTATCTATCTATCTATCTATCTATCTATACTGCACACTGATAAAGATATGTATAAGACAGGGCTCCCCAACCATATGCCTGTGGGCACCATGGCGCCCACAGACCATTTTACCTGTGCCCGCCGCTATCCGAACATGATAACAAAATTATTTATCTGATACAAATAAGTTTAATTTTTAAATTTTTTTTATAAATTATTGTATTATATTGTAATCAAATTGTAGGGCATACTATAAATATAAACGTTAATTATATGTTAAAATTTTATTTTTGAAATAAATTTTTTTTGTACATTATGTGTATTATTAACGATATCCAACTATAAATTCACATTGAAAAAATAAATAGTGCCCACCATCTGATTGAAAAAAATTAATGGTGCCCACCACCTGGCCGATATTATAGAATGTGCTCTTAAGTTGAAAAAGGTTGGGGACCCCTGGTATAAGTCATTGTGGTCTGGACCAAATAACAAGTGCTGGTTTAGCATGAAATGTGTATCTTGGTGATCATAGAACTTTTTCATATTTGTTTATACTTACAATCCACCACAAGGTATTAAAAGCAGATAGAAACCAGTCCCTATCTTGGATGGGAAATGGTATAGTAAAAATTACACTATGGGAATATTATTCATTATGAAATAATTTCTAGTTTAATGATTAACTAATAAAAATTATTAATATATTTTCATTAAGTGATATGCATCAAAATTGTAAGAGCAGCACGTTTGACATATCAATTAAACTGTAGTAATTTGCTATATATATATATATATATATATATAAGAGATTGCTATATATATATATATATATATATATAAGAGATTGGGGAAAAAAATCCAATCTCTTATTGTCGATTTAGGCTGCCATTTGATGATGACTTTTTATTTAGATACTTACAACTGCAGATCACTTTCAAGTGAAGGAAGATTGCAAGAATTAGAAGAACTGTCTTATATTAAATGGGGCATTATTGGAAATTTGTGAAGTTAGAAAAAAAATGAAGGGACAATTTGATTTAAAAAGTGGACATGTACTCTACTATAAAGGCACAAATATTGGAAATACAAGTAGAATAGGATTCATTATAAATAAAAAGTGGAAAAATAACATTGTGGAGATTGATGGTGTATTGGACAGAGTGGCAATATTAGTTATACAACTTAATAGCAGATATCAAATGCAGATAATTCAGATTTATATCCCAACAAGTTCTCATAGTGATGATATACTAGAAGATTTTTATATGGATGTACAAAAGGCTTTTGATCAAAGTAAACAACATTTTAAAATTGTTATGGGAGACTTTAATGCTAGAATTGGTAAACAAATAAAAGATGAAAGAGCTGTAGATAATTTTGGTTATGGTAATAGAAATGAGAGAGGACATAGACTTGTGGAATTTGCAGAAAAAAAAAAACTTTATATTATGAATTCTTTTTTTGAGAAAAATGTTAAAAGGAACTGGACATGGTAGCATCCAAATGAAGGTATAACAGAATAGGATTATATTTTGGCTAACAGAAAATACATATTTCAAGATTTTAATGTTCTTAATATATTTAACACAGGAAGTGATCATCGATTAGTAAGGTGTAAGATACATGTTAATACAAAACTAGAGAGACAAATATTATTAAGGAAAACAATATTTACAGTTGGTATTCCTAATCTTCAGAAACATTCTAATGAATTCAAATTAGAACTTACAAATTGGTTTCAAGTATTAGTAGATTTTGAACATGATTCAGATTTGAATGAAATTAATATGAAAATAACTGATACACTTTTAAAAACTGCAACAAAGATAGCTGGTAGAAAAAATCAGCAATTGACCAGTAAAATTTTTACTGAGACTACAGAATTTATAAAGAAAAAAAGGAATGTGAAGATATATAAAAATGATGCATTAAAAAGGATTGAATATCTTGAATTTTGTAAAATGGTAAAAGAGTTGAAAATGATATAACTATGAAGTAGCAAGGAAATCTGTAGAAGAAAATAAAAGTGTTAAGAGTGTAAAACAACATTTTGGTATTGGTAGGAAATTTATATCTGCAATAAGAAAAAAGATGGAATTATTATTAAAAAAAGAGATGACATCATGAAATGGGTAGAAGACTTCTGTCAAGAATTATATAATAATAAAGAACAAATACCTCCTATATCTATTATATCTTCCAAATTGCCCAGAATTTTAACTGAAGAAGTGAGACATGCAATTAAATTTATGAAGAAAGGAAAAGCTCCAGGTAATGATGGAATTATAATTGATATATTAAAAGAAGCAGTTGAAGAAATAAATTTTTTTTTAGCAAAGTTATATACCAAATGTCTAAATGATAAAAATGTACCAGATGATTGAAAGAATGCAGTATTAATATTAATATTTAAAAAAGGTGATAAATAAGATATTAGAAATTACAGATCTATCAGCCTTTTATCAGTTTTATACAAAATTTTTACCAAGATAATTACAACTCGTCTAAAGAGAACATTGGATTTCCATCAACCAAGAGAACAAGCTGGTTTTAAAAGTAGCTTTATTACAGAAATGAATATGAGTTGCCATTATGCTTTGGATTTGTAGATTATGAAAAGGCATTTGATTCTATAAACATTTATTCAGTGATTAAAGCATTGAATCATCAAGGTATAAATCCAGGATATTGTCCTATTTTAAAGAATATTTGTAAAACTGCAACAACAAGAATTATATTACATAATGATACTAAGAAAGTCAATATTGAGAAGGGTGTAAGACAGGGTGACTCCATATCTCCAAAACTTTTTACAGCAGTGCTGCAAGAAGTATTTTGTGGATTAAAATGGGGAGTGAAAGTAAATGGAGATTAATTAAGTCATTTAGATTTTGTAGATGATGTAGTTGTTTTTGCAAATAATTCTTTAGAGTTGTAGGAGTTATCAGATGAAAGTAGGAAAGTAGGACTAAAGATAAATGTTAAAAAGACTAAAGTAATGTTTAATGGATTTTTTCAAAATATGAAAATAAAGATTGATTATGATGAGTTAGAAGTTACAAATATCTTGGCAAGATTATTAATACAGATGACAACATAATGGATGAAATTAATCATAGAATTAAACTTGGTCAGAGTGCTTTTGGTAGAAATAACTTGATACTAAAAGGAAATATGCCTATGTGTTTAAAAGGGAAGGTTTTTAATAAATGTGTTTTACCAGTTCTTACATATGTATCTGAGGGTGTTTTACCAGTTCTTACATATGGATCTGAGACTTGAACACTTAATAGAAGAGCAATACAGAAACTTCAGACCACTCAGAGAAGTATGGAGAGATGCATGTTGGGAGTAACAATAAGAGATTGAAAATGCAATGTATGGGTAAGAGAACAAACAGTAGTTACTGACCTCATTGAAAAAATTAAAAGATTGAAGTGGAGTTGGGCTGGACATATTGCTAGAAGAGATGATAGTAGATGAACAATTGAAATCTTAAACTGGATTCCAGGAGATTGTAAAAGATCCAGAAAAAGATCATATGAGAGATGTATGGATGAAATAAGAAAGTGTGCAGGGTTGATGTGGAGAAGAGATGATAGACATCAGAGAAGATGGATTGAACTTAGAGAGATCTTCATTCTGCAGTGGATTGATAATGTTTGATGATGATGATGATAAGAGATTGTGGTCTTGGTCAACCAGTGAGAGATGGTTTAGCATGAAATGTGCATCTTGAGGATCATAGACCTTTTTTACATATTATATGTTTATGATTACATCCCTCCACAAGATGTTAAGAGTGGATAGTTACCAGTCCTAACATTGCATGTGAGTGGTGTATTGAAAATTACACTATAAAATATTATTCATTGTTATATATTGAAATCAGATGGTTTAGAGCAGAACTGTAGGGAAAAAATGATTGAATTAATTTTAAAGAAACGATTTAGATATATTTATTGGACATTTAATATTATTAATTATGGTATTACATTGTGCTACTTAATATTATGCACATAATAATAAATAAACTATTTTAAAGTCATTAAAATTATATGGTTCTGTTCGAACAGTGAAATTTTCTTTCCACAGCATCATGTTTGTTACAGTAATGGTGCTTCATAAAAAGAATAGCTATCATTCAGTATATCAGCAGAGAAAAAGTCATAGTCAGGAAATTCTTTCTGTCTACTACTTATGATTCTACTCAGGATGTTTAATGAAATACACTTTTTATTTGTCTTTGAATTCAGAGATATGTCTGGATTCATTTCCACAGTATCACACAAACAAAAATAAATCAGAAAATGTTATGCAATATTTACATAAATTTGTTGAAATGTCAGTGTGAGAAACTTGAATATTTTGTCATCATTATTATATATAACATTAGTATATGTTTCATTGATAAGATATTGGGAATACATATTTAAATGATTTCATTTGTTGTAGGATTTAATGCCATGTAAAAAAAAAACATCAGGTTTAAAACATGATTTCACCAAATTCTTAGTGCTACAAAATCAATAAAATATCATATGATTTCAGCTTATTCAATGTTGTTTTAGCAGCCTAGTTGTTTTTATATTACAGCTCTGTCATTTATTATAAGCTTTAATAATTGACAGCTGCAGATGATGGCTCTTAACAAATACCTATCCAAGACTGTTCTATTCAATATTCCCAGACTAATTTCAAGCTTATGCCTTTTATCAAAGAGGATTTAGCATCTGGATATTTGGGATCTAATGCCTTTTTCCTCTGCCAGCTATCATTTACCCCCCTAGTTAAGATCCAATGCTCCTCAATGATGAGAGCCATATGTTTAAAATTAGTTGAGGATATTGGATAGGATAGCAGTGGATAAGATTCATTAAGCATTATCATCTACATGTGTCAATTAATAAAGCTTACAGTGACTAGCACAGCTGTGCTAAAAGAAAAAAATATATGCTGTTGACACTACAAAGACATTAATTCAGTCAAATATGGAAAATTTTAAGGCCTACTAGTAGGGTATTAGAGTATACACTCTCATTATAAGTGCAATGGCAATACTGAGTTTCTTGACCAGTCATAGTATATAAAGAGAGAAATGATTCTATAAGAAGATTTTTCAATTTCATGATCTCTTTCCAACATCAAATTAAATTTTTAGGCATTTTGGAGAACTAATCATATATTATTGTGCATCACATTCTTTTTTTCACTTGACAATTTTTATGATGTCATAAGTTTACAATTTTCATAATGTTATTCATTTGTCTTGCTCAAGTCTTGCATGATATGGATTTCACAGTATAATTTTATTAGTAAATGATCAGTTTATATATAATCAAGTTTTTATTTTTGATCATCCTTAATTCTCAGCATGCTCTTTCTTACAATAATTAATTTGTATAAAATCATATTAAACAGTGCATCATATGATACTTTCTCATCTGAATCAAGAACTGTTATCACTTTATCACTTAGGTTATATTCATCTTGGAATAAGATAAAAATAAACAAAAGTGACTGCCAGAGGAGTAAGTGCAAACATGGTTTCTCTTTGATATCATCATTGAAAAACTAATCTGGTAAATTATTTAGCACTGGTATATGTGCCCAATGATTATGCATGTTTACAATAGATGTCTATAAAAGAAAATAATGATAAAATGGTTTAGGCACTCAATGCATTTATGTCGCGTTATGTGATACAAAGATACAAATATTTTGAGTTCTTTTTATAACATTCAGTTGATATAATTGTTTCAAATATTCTCCCTCATAATATCTCAAGAAAATAGGTTATACATCAAGTAATAAATATATTATGACAACATTTTTTATTCAAATATCTTGTTTTTTTTTAATGTATGTGTGTATGTTGTTTTTTTTTCATTTTACTTTGATGAAATGGAAATTTAACAGATTGAGAAATGTCATCTCTTTTAATTTTTATTTTTTCAATTTACTGATCATAGCATTACTGAAACACACCATATCTGTTCCTCTAGAATGCAAGACTTCAAACTCGTATATGTGTCTGGATTTCTTGATCTAAGTCCTTTATCAGTTGAAATATTACCATATAGAAAAAGTAATTGCAATTAGAAATTTTCATGGATATACATTTGATGTCAAATTTTTTTGTTTTTATTATCCTGATGAACTCAGATTCATATGAAGTGCTTTTTTTTTTTTACTGTTGTTATATAATAATAATAATAATAACAACAACAACAACAATAATAATAATATTGTTTATAAACAAACTACAACAATTAAGAGCCCGAGCTTGCAAAATTCCTTCTCCAGATATTGTAACTGCAACATGGTCACTTATAAACAACCTTCCAATCTATAACCAGAGTACATTGGCTTAAATAAGCAATATTCAATCACATCTTCACAAGCCTAACAACAGATATTGTTCAATTATCCAGATACTTACCAAGTAATCATCTAATATTGTAAATACATATTAATTAATAGACTACAGTGGTCATACCACTATAAGAATAACAAGGGCAACAAAAGCATCTGCAGAACTTACAAGTGAACCCATTACAAATAGAACTATTGTCATCAATGAACTATAAATATGATTGTTCATGTAACCCATCACAATCAGATTATGTAAAATCTAATGTAACCTTTTTGAAAAATTAATAAAGATCTAGCTTTGAAACTTCATCATCATCAGTCTTCTAACTGAATAAATGCTATGCTTCCTAGTATCAACATCTACAATGTTCAGATGAAAAATGAATCCAACCATATTTTGCTGTCTATACCTATAGTTAATTTAAAATTCACTGGTTATTATCATTGGCTAATCTATAAGATTTTAGATGGCAAAATGAAAATTGATTCATTTGAACTTAGTAGATTTTGATACTAGGGAGAATTGCATTTTTAAAAACTTTGGAAGTTTAATTCTCCAATTATTATCTATTTATCAGTAATATTCTATCATTATATTTATATGTAATAATAATGAATGATGTTAATTTAACTTCAATCATCTATAAAAAAATTTCACAATCTTTCAAGCAGCAATGTTTGATGAAAGAAATCAATCATGTTTCTGTTATAACATACATCATTAGCAGTTTAGAAAACAGTTGATATACTACCAAATGTGGCAACACAATTTTTTTTCAAGCATCATTGCAGCATTCCATTAAAATTTGGATGTAAATTTAATAGTAATTAGACTAAATCCACCAAATAATTAATATTAAGCTAATACAAAGAAGACTTTACTTAATGTTAAATCTATGTTTAACTTTTGATATCAAATTAAATATTGTGATGGTGTTTAACAGTCTTACTGCCAACATCATTTTGTAGTGCTTTGTATTGATGCTACTGGTACTTTTGGTTAATTTCATTTTTTTGCAGCTATCTGTAATGTTCATTTGCCACTTTTACATTTATTTGATGTTAAAAACTGGAGCTAAGTTTTAAAAATATGAAGATGTTAGTATCATACAGGGATCCTAATACAAATGATCAATGGTGCTGATTGGTAGATTCTTTGGTTTCAGTTTTTGAGAGTTTCTGCAGAAAAAAAAAATGTATATTTTTCAGAGTTTATTTATATATTTATGATTATTTTTGGCTTAAAATATTTGCTTAGTAATTATTTAAAAATATTTATGATTACATTTCAATTTTATTCAAAACATATTTGATTTAAAACAAGACCGGTGAATTTTATACAGTGACTTACAATTGGCTGAAGTAGCAAGAATGGTATTATAATCATAGCAGCTTTATTTTTGTAATGATGATGTGCTAATATGTGCACCTGCGAAATACATCACAAAACTATGTGATGTATTAGAATAAAAAACCATCTTTAAATGGACAAGAAAACAAGAAAACCTTGGTCCAAAATGTTTTAAAGACTTGACAATTGGATTTCAAAATGATCATTAAGCCACTTGAAATTCAAGGTGCAATTTTACCACACTCTCTCAACCCGATGACACACAAACTTGTTGAATAAAAGCTTTCTTAAAAAAAATTTTCAGACTTTGCAAATATGAAGTGGAATGAAAAGCAAACATAGAAATCTATATAAATGTATTGTGCAAAATAGGATAAAGTAGCAATACTCTATAAAAAATGATCAAAAAATTGTATAAAAAAATAAAATACAATTCAAGAAAGAGAGCAAACCATGGATAAGCATACCATATATTCCAAAACTCTTGCACAAAAAAATCTGTACTCCCACATATAAGTCTTATTCCCCCTCTCCAACATGAATTGCTTGCTAAACAGTATCAAGATAAAATACACCCCCCCCCATCTCAGATATATATATATAAAATTAAGTGCAGCAATGCTGCTTTGCAAAGCTGTATATCACTGTGAGTCTAGGGCAAATATAGCCACTAAAGTTTCCCAACATAAATACTTATATAAGCAAACTAAAAGTAACGCAGAAGAGAAATCTGATTTTTGGGATCCAGTCACATCTTTGATCCAATAAATGTTAAAATTGTTTGCATGGAATGAGATGACAGAAAACGAAAAATGAAGAAATTGTGTTTTATTGCAAACAGCAACCATGCCATTAATAAAAAAGAAAAGGAACTCTCAAACAAGTGGAATATGTAAATAATTAATTTAAATAATTAGCATTTTACCTATAAATATTGCAGTGAATCTGGCTTCTCTAGCTAGCGAAAGTGAGCTCAGCTATTGTTAATAAAGACATGAAATAAACATTTTCCTTAGCCAACATTAGAAATGTTTTCCGTAACTATTTTAATAGTTATAAGTGGAATTTAAAAATTTTAAAAATAAGTTTATTGCTTTATGATATTTTAGCAATTTTTGTTTATATTTTAGAAATGAAGTTCAAATAATATTTTTTTTTTTTTTGTTGAAAACAAATTTTTATCAGCAATAGAAAAATAATATAATGTTGTTTTTCTATTAAACTATTAAACATCACATGATCATCATTTTTTATGCTTACATACATTGATTAATTACTGGTGGCATTACTGTATGGAAAGATTAGCCTCTTTGTTGTTTTTCTATTACTGTTCTGATTACATATTTCAGTTGTATTACTTTTTTTTCTATATTTGTAAAATTATAATATTATTTTTAAAAACCATTTTCATTTGTAAATTAATATTTATAATGAATACATTTAAAATTTTGGAAATATAGTATAAAATAAAGGTTTCATTTTAGAAATAAAATGTTGCAATAACCCAAAAGGTCATTGGAATCTGTCAAGAAAGAGTTACTAGTATCTAGTAGTGAAACCATTAAATAGAAATTGTATTACTATGTTTGATGAAATAACTATTAATTTCCAAGCTGCTAATGATGTCAGTTAGAGGAAATTAGTTGATTTTTTTAAAAATCAAACAGTGCTTTCGAAAGATAGTGAAAAAATGCATATGGATGACACAAATTAAAATAATGTTATTCAGTATTATTACATATTTATGTGTATTTAATTAACTATATATTGTAATGAAATATAAATGGTGTTTACTAGATGAGGCTCCAATAGTACAAAAAAGGTGTGTTTATTTAACGAAATCTTGGATTGACCCGTACTTAACATGAATGGAAATCAAAATTTCTCAGTCTGCCACGTTTTGCATTCTCCTTCTATATTCATGGCTTATCAGTAAAATTTTAAAGTATTTAAATTTTGTCTTAATTGTTATTTGAATATTTCAATAAAAAGCTCTGCTGTTATAAAGATATAAGACAAAGAACTCTTCAGTTTTTTTTAGTCAAAAAGTAAGAGTAAAAAAATAAATAATTTCTCATCAGGCCAGTCAGCTATTAATTGGCAAGATCTTTATTAGTTTACCTTTTTAATTTCGCTCTAGCTAAGAGTGATAAGATTTTCATTTGCTAGCAAGTAATTAGATGACTAGCTAGGTTGACTATAACCAATTATTTAAAAAAATCCACAGCATTCTTGGAAATATTCAACTACCTAATACAATTTTCCAAGTGCCATACAGATTTGAATCTTAAGTTGCAAGCATGGTTGACAGATACATTAACCATTACAACAATGAGATATACTATAAATACTCATGTATATTATTTGTTTTAAATTTATGATTAAGAATAATATGAACCTGATGTATGAACTTGATGAATGATTTTTTTAATGGAAACATTGAAAATAATACATGCATATTGGCAAGACAATATATTTATTTAATATTTATGATACCCATTTTTCCATATATATAAAATTTAAATCCGTTAAAATAAATACACACATTAATTCCAAAATATAACTCAAACAACAAAATATGATATATAGATAAATATCAACAAATTATAAATTATCCGAACGTTTTCGAAGGCTTACCCTTCATTATCAAGAAAAACACAATTTTTTATAATTTTCAAACAGTATATATAAATAGGAATAAAATGCATTTAATAAATAGACAAGCTGCTAATATTAAAATAAGGGATTCATGAGATTTGAATTGATGACCTGTGCTTCAGCTTTGTTTTTGTTTTTTAATTTAATTGCAGTTGAGGCAGGTTTAAGAAATTAACCAAAAGTACTTCTCTGGATTGAAAGACTGTTTATAATAGTTTATTACCGTTATATTTATTATTTTTATGATTACAATTTTGTTCTAATTAACGGATATTTTATTTATATTATATATATAGTTTAAATGCATAAACATGCAAACAACTGATTAAATCAATTCAAAACAAAGCAAAACTCTCCATATAGTAGTGGCATCCATTGATTACTCTTGTTAGCACAAGATGGCACTACTATATGGAGAGTTTTGCTTTGTTTTGAATTGTTTAAAAACAATTATGTGCTAGTATGAGATAGTGATCATGTGATGTTTAGTGGTTTAACTGATTAAATCAGTAAAATATATATGTATGTAGATCAATTCCATAAATTTATTGAAAACATTAAGACCAAAAGTTTATTAAGAATACACCATCATTTTCTACACCTATTGATCCACAGCAGAGTGAATATTTCTTCAAGTTTAATCCAGTTTTTTTAATTTTCTAATCCATAGACTCTCTCTTCTCCACACCACACTAGCAAGTTTCCTTAATTCCTCCATCTATTTCACATATGACATCTTTCTATATCTTTTACAATCTTCTTTTGTAATCCAATTTAAAGCTTCAAATGTCCACTTATTATCATTTCTTTTTATTCCATTTACATCATCTCAAATATAATCTTTTTTTGGGTGTTTTACAATTTCAGGAATCTAATTTAAAACTTTGTCTATCTATTGCCATCTTTTCTACAGATAGTCCAACACAGCTCCAATTTAATCTCTTAATTCCTTCAATGATGTTAAAGACAATTTATGTTTCACTCACACAATTTTTATTCTTAACAAACATCTCTCCTACTTTGGTGGGTAGTCCGAAGTCTCTGTTTGTTCTTTCATTAAATGCCCAAACTTCAGATCCAGTATGTAAGAACTGGTAAGACAGAGCTATTAAAAACTTTCTTTTCAAATACTAGGCACAATTGTTTTTTAATGTTAAATTATTTCTATTAAAGGCAATCCATCCACATTAAATTCTGTAATTAATTTCATCTATTATGTTTCTATATATATTAATAATCTGATCAAGATATTTATAGTTATTCACTTCTTTAATTCATGATTATTAATTTTAATTTTCTTATTCTATGAAAATCTATTGAATCTTATTTTAGTCTCTTTAGCATTTATTTTTAATCCTATTTTTCTATTTTTATCTGATAATTGTTGCAACATTTTCTGAAGCTCAGAAGCATTGTTTGCAAAACTAGCACACCATCTGCAAAGTCTATGACTTAGTGAGTAAAATTAGTTATGAAACCATTTGCAATGTGAGTCATTTATGGCAGGATTACTTGAAAAAAAAAAACAAACAAACACGGATATATTCAATTTATTAGAAGATAACTGCAACATATTTGATCTATTAATTTACAAATTGCTTTAATTTGTATGGGATACATCAATTTTGTTATTCGAAAAACCGACAAGAAAACGCCAATTGCTAAAAATTATAATTCGCAACTTATGTTTCATAATCTTTTTGCTAAAAAATTTGCCTTGACATAGAAATATTAATTTGCAAAAAAATAATTAAAAATCCTTAGGAAGAATTTTGTTTTTCATCTTAAAATTTGATAATAAGTGTGAAAAACAGTTTCAGTTTTTAGAAAATATTTAGATTTATTTTATATTTAGCATATACATTCACTCAAATAATTAATCCACCCTTATATATCTTCAGGTCTGCTTAGAAAGCAAGATGAGTAGATAAGACTTTCCAGACCCGAGTACTATAATTTTTTAATATAGTATAGCTCACAGAAAATGTTGTTTGCGCTTAAATGATTGTCAGTTTACCTAGGAATATTCAAAATGTATAATTTTGAATACTAGGCAGCTATTTATTGTAATCCTGGGTTCGGTCCAATAATAGACTGGAGATTCTGGAACTCAAAGATTATCATTTTCATATTCGAACTTTTATGAATCCCTTTTTGAGGATAAATATAAATTGTTGCTATTACACATTATTATAAATTTGGTGAACAATTTTTATTTTTTTTAAGTCTATTATTTATTATTTTTTGTATTAATAAAACAGGATAATATAAAAATAATTATTTTATTTATTTATTTGGGGGGGCCTGCTAAAAGTCTTCTTTGCCCGACATTTGCTCTCGACCTTCTTGCTTACATTTATATAGTGAATATAACTATAAGTGTGTTATATATATGCACAGACACATATAACCAATTTTTTTAAAAAGAAAAATAGTTAAATATAATTAATATTTCCTGTCAAAGTATTTCCAGGGGAAAAAATACCAGATTAAGAAACTCAAAAATGAGGGATGAAGAAAGAAACCAAGAAAGTTATGAAAAAACGCACTTATGTTGCGGTTGACTTCCAATTCAAAATTTTCCGACTAATTTTTATTATTTATTTTTCTCCTTACGGCGATAAAAAAGAAGAAGAAAAAATCATTTCAAAAGGTTATTTAATAAGTTATTTTTTTAAAAATTTTGATAATACTAGAGAAAGAGTTAAATATATACATGAACACCCACACAAACCGCAAAGCAATTAATATGTCTATCACATAGTTCAAATTCCGAGCAAGTTTCTAATTATCGTAAGGCCATTTAAATAATAATTTATATATTTTGTTTCTTTAGATTTTTTTTTTTTTTAAAAAGAAGTAATTTGATATATATTATTTATTGGGATATAATTTGCAATATTTTCTTAGTATTAGGAATCCACATAAATAATTTGCTAAATAAATTTTTTTTTCTAAAAAAAACCCATTAATTTTAAAATAACGAATAATATTTATTTTAACATGTTTGAAAAAGATTATAGCCGAGTAAAATTATTGGATATGTAAAATATTTACATAAATGTTGAAATTGTTATTATATCTATTTTTTTAAAAAAAAGTTATAACATATATAGCAGATAATCAAAGCTTTTTAAAAACATATTGCATCGATATAAAGCTAAATTTTCTTCACTTGATTAATAATATTAGATTTTAACATTTTCCATGAAATAATAAAATATTTTTAAAATTGTTTAATTGAACAACTAATAAAATATTAATCTAGATTTTAATTTTAAAATAATATATTGAAATTTTACGTTTATATATCTTATAATCAAAATCTATTGTGCAAGCATATATATATAAGAACAGATTCATCCAATTATTTTAATAGAAGTTTTTACTATTAAATGGCAATTTCATTGAAATGATTAATTAATATTGAGTTTAAAATACGACTAATTAAATTATTAAAAAATATATTAGATTTATATATTTTACATGTATTAATTAATTAAATGTATCAAAAAATCCGTCATTCATGTATAAATATATGAATTGATATATTGATTTATTTTTGTATAATTTTTTACTATTTATATGATAATTATATTATAATGTATATAGTATAATATTGAGTTTATAAATACGTTATTATAAAATTATTTTAAAAATTGCATTGATATATATTATGCAAAGTAATCGTACATATTTACACTACAGTTTATTTGTTGTTGTATGAAAACCTAATATATATATATTTAATTATTATCTATCAAATAATATGTTTATATTTTATTATATGAAAAGGGAATTATAGTTTACATTTTTAGTTATTCACGCACACCCAAATATTTACATATATTAGCAATTAAAAAGGTCATATTCTTATTCCTTTACAAAATTATCTGTTATTATTAGTTTTCGTTTAATTATTACAATAAATAAGAGTTAGGAATCTAGGTTTAAATTAATATAAATATTTCAATTATTTCATAAAACGAATAAAGTATTACATTTAAGAAGTTAAAATTGTTTATTTGCAATTAAAGCAATAAATAAATAAAAATCTGCAATTCATTTTAAAATTATATATAAATTTTATTTGACAAATATGTACTTATATATATGATTCAGTAAGTATATCTTAAAAATAATTTAGTTAGACAAAGACATTTTGCAAGAAATAAAATGTTAATAATTTTATATATATAACAAATTACATATTTATCTATCTGCATATAATTTTAATTTTAGTTGTTCCATATATATAAAGTTATTTGTAAATAAAATACGGACACAAAATAATTATAAAATAAGCATAATTTGAGTTGAATTGAGTCAAATTAAAGTATAATCGTACTAGAAAGATAATACTAAAAAAAATGTTGTAGCTAAAATGAAAACTCAAACATTATTTAAAGATTAAAAAAAAAAAAATTAAATAAAATAAATTTGAATACTATACTCACATATTTGCATCATTTTTAAGAAGAATGAAATGCGCGCAAATTAATTACTTAAAAATGTAATACAATAAAAATAAAATTTATTGTGTAAAAACACAGAATAGGTTCTATGATGGGCTAATAGATTAAACTGGAGTAGAACATTTTTTTTGTTGTATTTTATATATTTTATTTGTTACGAAATACAAACTTAGAAGTAAATATATTTTATAGTTGGCAAACTGTTCAATTTAATTGCAACAAAATAATAAATGTTAAAGTCATAAAGTCAAATCTTTTTAAAACATTTTATTACAAATGATGTAGAGTCAAGGTCAAAAGCACTATTCCACCATTTTCTGTGTCAAATTGGATCTATCCTTTTCCAAGTCTACTGGAAATTTATCACACTCATAAACTAAAATGGTAATCTCGTTTTTTCCTCGTACATTAAATACGACTTCGTGAGCAGATATAGGCTAACATGTTTTTATAAATGCTTTAAGAACCCGGATCATACGTTATGTAAAAAAAAAAAATAATAATAAAATAAAATTAAAAAATAAAATAAAACTGGAAAATAAAATCATTATGCTTTAAATATTTTGACAATGATTTCGAAATGTAAAAAATAGCATCACAAATTTACAGGAGAAAAAAAATATATTGCCGCTCTATAAAAAATAAATTGCTAATTTAATATAAATGACGTCAAAAAATTCTTTTCGTAACGATTTTAGCTAAATTAAACTTTCTTGTTGACGTTGTTAAAAGCTTTGTTCAAAAAACAAATATTTTCATAATATAGGAAAATTGAAATGTCTGAGACATTTTCTTTTCTTTTTTATTACGAAAGAAAAAATTTCTAGATTGATTTCTATAAAGTTATGGCAAATCATCAGAAACAATGATCAAGCAAGTAATAGTCTTTTTGCCTAGATATTTAAATCTACTATTTTGGGAGGGGGTGGGGAGGCGAGACTGGACTAACACAATTATAATTTTTTAAGACCGTAACATGTGTGCATGTTATTTTATTTTGAAAATATGTATGCATTGTATATTATAGTACATACAATTAATATTAAAAAAATAACAATTAAAAAAGAAATAAAGCCGTTCTTTATAGACAATATTTGTATATTTAGAGGGCCTCTAGGCTGTCACGAAATGGAAAACACCTGAAAAAAGTGATTTGAAAATGATCCTTTCGTGGTGATTACTCATTAAAGTGGTGCAAATAATTGTAAAATCAGTATTCATAATGGTATTGAAGCAGAAAGTAATTGTAGTAATATAAGTTTTTTTTTTTTTTTTAACATAGGCACATTGGTTTGTGCAATTTTGCTTTTAGAGATATCTCTTTTCTAGACACTATAATTGTTTTTTTTTGTCAAAAACGAGATAAGCACGAAAATACTGGATGGTGAGATCTAATTTGATATCTTATTTTTACATTCTTAGTTGTATTAATTAATAATAACATTAATAATATTTAAACCTGGTTTGTGAAATAGTATTTGACTCACTTTACTTAAGTATGTTTATATTCCAATATGAAATCAATTCAGAGAAAAAAAGCTTTTATTTCTTATTAGATAGTATTTTTATTTTAATATCATGATTAATTAAAAGAATATTTCTTTCTTGAAGTCTTTAATGCTGGTATTGGTCAAAGGTGCTTGAAATAATATTATTAGTGATTATCAGAATGTTTGCCAGTAGGTGGATAGTCACAAGAACCTTTTGTTTATGCCGAAAACTTAGGCTTAAAACAATGCCAATATAGTTAAAAGTAAAAATTCAAAACTTATATTATTAAAAAATGTTGTTGGTCAGTTCATAGATAAGTTCCCCCCTTGGGTTTAGTAAACCCTGATAAAATTTAGGGCTCAGCAATAAAATTAGTTTTTGAGCTGTAATTAATAATATAAAGTACAGAATAATCACTTTTATATAAATATCCAATAAATTGTTTTTGATTTGTTGTTTGTTTTATCAATCAGTGAAAATTCTTAAGATTCCAAAAATTTTTATTGTTGGATTAAAAAAAATTGGGAACTTCAATTCTAAAATTAAAATGATATCTGCATTAAAAAAAACAAAAAACAAATTTAAATTCAATTCTATTTGTTTTTCTATATAAACAGCTACTATCTATGTTAAATATCAGTAGTTATTGATTAAATACTAACTTTGATAATTTGGATTTTCTGAATTATAATGATAGGAAGCTGACATTATTATAAGCACTGCTATACAAATATAGGTTAGTTTATTTTTGGGCTTAACTAAAAAAAAAAAGAACCATAACTGTTTTCCTGACAATGATTCTATTATATTAATTTAAAGAAAGCTCTAGCCAAATTTTCTGCTTGGCCATGTAATGAATCGAATGTGAAGCTAAATTAGCAATATAGAAATTTAATGGCATAGATTCAACAAGTATAAAGAAGCTTAAAAACTCTGAATTTAAACTGTATAAGAGATGCAGTCTAGTATGCATATCATAATCTTATTAAATTCATGAATATCAACCATCCCTTTATTTAATAATGATGCTGTCTTGAATAATATGAAAATGGTCTTTTAATCACTTTTTGTATAACACTGAAAAACTGAAATAAGTTTAAAGGATAAAAAAAATAGGCCTTTTTAGCCTTAAAACTAAATATGTTGTAGACTCTTCTGAGATATCTGAAAAAGTTTTAAATATAGCGGTCCAGATGTTAATTTCAAGTTGTACCACCTGATTTTAGAAATGCTTCTATGATTGCAGTTTATATAACTAAAATGGATTAGAAATGATTGCAGTAGTTATGGTTGAATATTGTTATTCATTACAACAAAAGCACTTTCAATAACTTTGTTAAATAGTTCCTATGATTTTATAGAATTAAATAACACTATAAACTGGTATTTGTTGCCAGAAGAATGCATTAGAAGTGAAACCAAGATAACATTTATATATTAATTTTATTGATTTGTTTAAGTTATTTATTCAGTTAATGGAAAAAGTTTGTGGCATTGTTTGAAATTATTTGGTTGTTTATTATGTTTGTTATCTTAGCAGCTTCTAACGAATGAAGTCTAATAATTCTTGGTGCCAAATTGCAAAAAAAAATTAGTTCCAACTTCTGTTTTCCATTTTCATGACTGTAGTTTTGAAATAGTTTCTCATTTTTATGAAATAGTCAGACATCAAAATTCTGTATAAATATGATGGTGAAGTTTTCCATTTTAATTGATTATAAGCAAAAAAGTAAGAACATTATTTTTTTTTTTTTTGGTTTTTAGATTTACCTTATAATGATGATTATACATTCTTGCCAATTCAAAAGAGATGATATTTAAAATGTTTCTAATATTTTAAAGATTTTGATTTATTAGCCAGTAATGAGGAAAAGATATTCAACTTTTAGTGGGGATGATTATCAGTTTAAGAATATGAGCCAATTTAAATATCCTGATAGTTTTTCAAGTAGAAAGGAATCTTGGATATTGAAGAACAGTATACAAAGGAACAGTTTATTGCTCTGGAAAGTCAATAAAAAGTCCAAAACAGGAAATGATAAGACCCTTGAGATCCAAAATCTGCCATTCTACTACTGCACCAAAACATGCTGGAGTACTGCTATACTTGACAAGCTAAAAATGAAGTATTTTATGATATAACTATGCAACTAAATAATTGTATACAGAGCTGTTATTTTACCCAATTTATTATGTAGAAGTGGGATCTGAAACCCCACAACATAACAAATGCCTTAAAATTTTTTCATTTAAAGGTGTTCTATAAGATTCTTAAAAATATAGTAAAACCAATCGAATAGTTGAATATAATACTATAACATCTACTATTATAAAACTACTTGATTCGGTGTTTGAATCAACTGAATGCAGCAAATTTTCTATTTAAAAAAATCAACAAGGGTATTGTTTTTTTTTTAACGAGAGAGCATATCTGTTCACATTATTAAAATTATCTCAAAGACTGTGCAATACTGATTGCTTTCATTGAGAAGATATGACTGGTGATACAATACATCAGAGAGCTACAATTAAGCGAAGTTTTGAAGTTATTCAAAAGGGAAAGTCGTCGTAGAAGTTAAAAAAATACCACCGCAAAATATCCGAATAAACAGACTAAAGTAAAGATCAGCATGTAATATGCACGAACTATTTGTTATTGCAGATTGCTTTGTTATAGTCATAACAAACTCATTTCAGATGCATTACTATTGCTATTTCTTAACCTTCTATCTTTGTTTTCAGTTCTCGTTAGAATAATAATAATGGAATTCAAAAGAAGTTCGAACCCGGAAATGCCAGAACTGGAATCGATCCGCGGTAATTTACGCTTCAAACTCGGACACTCTACTATGCATTTATGGCCATACTTGTTTACGAGTGGCTGCTAATATGAATGGTTACTTATATAAAACAGCTTTTAATTGGTTTTCTCAATCTATTTAGATGTGGACAATTGTTTTGAGAAGCAATGTGGGCTATGTATATGTTTACGTGATGTAAATTAACAACAACAACATCAACATATTTATTTGAAAAATAAAATTTGTTCAAAAATTTTTTGTCGATTGTTTAACTTTTTTACTAATATGTTAACAATTTATAAGCTTATAATTTTTGATTATCTTATTAGCACGAACTTTTTATTTTTTAATTAAATAAAATGAAGTTAGTCGAATCTTTTGACATTTGTCATACGCCCATAAAATGCTCGTTTGACCAGTAAACAGAATGATTTTACTCACGTGATCTATTCGATTTATTCGCTTGGTGGTAAGTTAACTTTCGTTACACTCGACTGAATTTGCAAAACTTACCTAAAAGGATAAAGAAAAACGTATTGTTGGGTTTAAAATACCTTTTAACCAATTGAAAAAAAAAATTTCAATGATAAGGCGGAGTCAAATATGTAAAGTGATGTTTGTCTTTTAACAATAACAATTAAAATAAGATCAACAAAATAAAATAAACTTTTTAGCCAGAATTAAAAATATTTAAACAATGGCAAAAGTTTATAAAGTTTTGAACTTTAACAAACTTCGCTGAACGGGCATTATTGCGTTGTTGAAGTTTCATTCGACTACATCGCCGAAATGGATTCAATTACATTGCAACCATTACTAGTCCTAATATGAAGATAAGTTATTAGAAGAAATTTGAATGCGTTTTAGAAGTGAGTAAAGTTTAAAAAATGTTATTAATTTTTTTCAATAATTTTTGACACACAAATTCATACATACATACATACAATAAGTTTAATAGATTTAAGTCAATTTAATGCATATATCACAAAGTATACACAGTATAAATACGTATTTTTCTTTCTCCAATCACAATGGCTGAATTTATATATAAACCTGTTTTTTTTTTAATTGTATGAATTAATTTTTAATAGTTAATATATATGCTTATTAAAATGTAAAAGTTGTAAATATGCCGAACAGTGAAAAAAAAAAAAAAAAAACGCCAAAGAAAACAAAATTTGCCATTTATAATAATTTATTAATAATTGACCTGCTTTTTAATAAAAAATAGGTCATATATATATATTTAATATTTTGTAATCAATCCACTGAGGAAGGTGGATTTTTAAAAGGAGTACGGGGGACTCAATCTTAGGTTTTAAAACTTTTTTTATATTTACAAAGGGCGAGCAGTAAGGGTGTGCACCATTTATTAAAATCTGGATAATGTAGGCTGAAACCAAAGCATTCATGAATTTATCATATGAAACAAAAACAATGAAGAAGTATTATAAAAAGTCTTTCTTAGTGCAGATTAATAAAAACAAAGAATGGGATTTAATGATTAAGCATAATCACTTGATTACTGTTAAGCAACCCACTGCTGCGGATATAACTAAAAGAAGTGTTGATAGTATGAATATAATTTATTTTCAGCAGTTCCTATTTGAAAGATGTATCCTACATTGATAATAAACTGATAATTCAACCACATCATAATATAAAGTAACTGTTAATCAATAAACATATGCTAATTTTAAAAATAATTAATTAATTTAAGATATTTTTTTTTAATTTTATTGATTGAAAGCTTATTTGTTTTTAAAAGTAAACATAAATCCTTCATGTAAGTGTGCTTTTTTGGAAATTAGTAAAGCGATTTATTTTATTATCAATAGGTGGCACTATTATGGTGGGGAATTAAAAATATAGAACATCTCTTTTTGGAATGAAGTATATTGGAAAAAGGACAAGATAATTAATATGTAGAATATAAAAAAGTGGCAGAGATGGAGATTTTTGGGGTTTTGTTTAAGTCATTGTGATAGGCATAAGAAATAGAGGAAAGGATATTAGACCAAATGAATGAGCTTTTATTGAAATGGGATAGAAAACAAGGAAATGTATTAATAGAATAATTTGGTAACAGAAAATTGGAAGGGATAAGTTTACAATAGTACAAAAATGTTACAGAGTGAAGATTGCACTAGAGTTCAAAAAAAGATAAGAAAAGATATACTAGATGAGGAATGTGAGAAAATATTGAAGCCATTCAAGAGAAAACAATGAGTGATTAAGTTTCTATATATGAGATGCAAAATCAAATTTAAAAAATGATTGAAATATTACAATTTATGGATTGTATTAGATTAGTGAAAATGATTTTTAATTGGATGATATGGATAGGTCAAGTCACTAAGTATATAAGAAGTAAATAAATTATGCTAAGGATTTATATAAAGTTTTAATATAATGTTTGGAATAATAACTTAGTAAAAATTATTATTTGTTGTAATAGAAAAAAATGAAGTGAAGTAGATGAAAAGAATGAAAATGCAAAGATTTCAATGAAGCAATGTTGAATGCTCACAAAAATAAACTAATAATTAAAACAACATGAGACAATAATAGGAAAAGTAAAGTGGAAGGTCTAAATGACAAAAGAATAAGTATTTGATGATGTGTTAGCTTGCAGTCTGTGTACTAAAAAATCTGAAGTAATAAATACTTGTAGTTATATTATATTAGTCTTTAGATAAAGAAAGAGGGGGGAAATAATGAAATTGTAGATAACTAAACATGGAAAAGATAGATATGTAAAGAATAAGTTATTGATATTATATTGAGTTTAGGTAATACCAAAAGATAAATAAAAATCAAAGTTCAAAACAGTTAAGAATGATATGTGAGAGTAGTCTAAACTGACAAATAAAAAAAAATACTTCTTTCATTCCACCCCATAGTTAATTACTGTGCAAAGAACTGCTTTTGAAGCATGTGTAATGTATTGGCAAAAAGAAAGGGAAAATGAAACCATAGACCTATTAAAAAAATATTTTTTATTTGTTTTGTTGTTGTTGTTTTTTGGTTAACAGGTTTAGCAATAATTATATCAATGTGTTGCTCTCTTATAATCAATTTAGTTTTGAAAAGGCAAAATGAATCAATTTACAATTGTTTTTCCAATATTTATAAGGTTAGCAAAAGACTAAATATGAATAAACATAGCCTCATTTAATATGAATAATAAATTAACTTCATAAGATAGAGTTAATTTTGATTTATTTTAATGACTTTATGAATAAATAATCATATATAGAATTTAGTTCCAATATATACATATGTTCTGATCACAATCTTGAACTTAAATGTGGGCAAATCGAATCTTAAAAAAAAAAAAAAATTTCCAGGTACTTTTTTTAGATCAAGTAATCAACACTTAAGCAACCCAATTACTCATTTTTAATAATTGATCAGTGAATCGATGTCTTAGACAGAGTTTAAAACAAAAGAGGAACAAACTCTTAATATTCATCATTTGATTATCCTGATGAATATTGTCATTTTCTGCATTGATTCTCTAGAAAAGGATGCTGAAGAGATCTTTCTTCTATAGTGAACTATATAAAAACAGTTAAGACATACCACTATTGTGATAATGTAAATCCATAAGTAATTATCTTTTAATGTTATTCTGCCATGATGATTTGATGCAGTGGTACAATGTCAAGACTCTGGAGAGTAAGAAGTTTGGATCGATTCCAGTTCCCAATTTCTTATGACATTCTGAGCAATAAAATTTTTCATTTATTTATTTATTTTAATGCTATTCTCATCACTACACATTAAATATTCTGGATCATCTTCTCAACAAAGATTTGTAATATGATAAAATTAATATGAGATTGTTTAAAAAGTCAATGGTTAATCGTTTGATAAGTTAGGCAGATGATTCAAAAAACATTAGCTTTAGAGTCCTTCACTCTATCACTGACACTGCACTACATTCCTGAAGGTTATTAAGCATTGACAAATATATATATATAAGAAAATTATATTGCTTTTAATTCAGCTAAACAGTTAATCATTTTAATTAGTTTCAATGTCAAATCATAGCAATTATTATAAGTATTTTTTCATACAGTCTTTAGGACATAAATTTTCAAAAATAAGTTTGACATTAAGTTCAATGTTAGAAAAACTTATCATAAAAATAATTACAAATGCTTAAATGATTCAAATATGTAGAGAAATCCTAATTTTTCAAATGCAAACAATATAATTATGAATGGCCATTCTAAATTCAAAAAAGAACAACAAAATTGCGACTATCTAAAACCCTTATAATTACATGCAGAGTTCAAAATCTATTTGCCATCTTCTGATATTGTATTAACTTCTTTGCAATAATTTTTTTTCTTCAAGAACGTCTTCAACATATTGTCTGATTATAACTTTTTTATATATTTATATTCAATTTAAATTTTAACTGACAAATGATTACATTTAACATGTAACAGAAAATAAATTATCAAATCATTTTATTTTAAGGTTGCAAACGGTTTTCTATGTTATATATATATATAAGAACTGCAAGAATTAATATTACAATTTAAGGTTGAGAATTATTTTAACAAGTTGTTCTAGAAAATGACACGACTTCATGAATTATTTCAGATTGGGAAAAGGTTTAAATTCAACTGTCTAACAAAAAATTTATAGATATAAACAAGTTTTGAAATTGGAAATCAAATGTTTGCAAGAGATATAGAATAGGTATAGAAATACTCTCCATTTATAATGACTTATGTTATAGGCTAATATAATTGTTTTATTGAAGATTATATTATATATTACATTTTAATCACATTTAAATCAACTACTGTATTGATTTATAAGAATATTTTAGCCTAATATGATTTGGCATAGAATATGGGGATTATTTTATGTACATTAAATCACATCCCAAGGGTATTTTATAAATGGCAACGTAAACATTTTTTCCAAAGTTTAATATTTGGTCCACTTTGAAATTTTTAAACACAATCCCCAACACTGTTAGTAACTCAAAATAACTAGCAGATCTCTTTTAAAAAAATCTCTTATTTAAAAATTGCCTGGAAACACGGCTTAATTTATATATAGAATAATATATTCTAGTTATAACGTTAAAAGAAAAAATACCCATATATATGTTATCCTTGTAACTCATAATATCTTTAATAAAAGAAAACTCAGTGTAGTTAATTGCAGTGGTAGAATAATGGACTTTGAAGAACAAAGTCTATGGCTTCAGTTCTGATACTTCCTATGAATGAATTTCTTATAATTTCCATTTAATAAAAGATTCAAATATTTTGTTAAAAACAAAGCAATGTACCATGTGGTTGAAGTAATGAACTGAACTTGAAATTAAAAATTTCTGGGTTGAGACTTTCATGGTGATCGACATATTATTAGATTTTATTTTATTTTATAAAGCTATTCTTTAAGCGATAATCAGGAGCTACTAAAAAGATTCTATATGGAAAATATTTCTGTACATAAAAGCTCTAAAACAGTAATTTTAGTAAAGATGATTATATTTCCTTTAGGCATTCATTTTGCAGATTTAAAACTTTCTCCTCACATATAATGATTAGAATACTAGAAAGAGTTTAATTTTGTAATCAATTGCAAATAATATATTATATTCTGGTAACACGTTCTTTCACAGTGGCATTAAACTTTAATAATTAATGCTAGCTTTTACTGAGTTTATTTACTTTTCATCGTTGAAAATGTTTTTTGCAGTTAGATAATTTATATTTTCTCACATGATAAGAAAACCATCCAAAATAAATATTTACAGAATAAAATTGTTTATTTGAATAAATGTTATATAATTTGTTGTAAGTTAAAGACTGAATGTAGGTTTGATCACCAATAAAATTTGTGTCTAGTTTAAACATCAGATAATTTCATATTTGAATTATTATTAATCTTTTGAATAAGAGCGATATAAAATTAAATGAATATAAAGTTTTTAATCAAGTCAGGTTTATAAATCAAAATCAAGATTCTATCCAAGCAATGATGATTTAGATAATTGATAATTGTAGTTTGCCATTTTCTGAATATAATTTTGTCTAGAACCATTATGTTTAGAATTAAGTTTTAAGTGAGAATAATTCAGATACTAAGAATTTTATCAAGGTCACTTTAATCCTTAAAAATGATATTAAAAGTTGTTTTTTTTTAAAAATATGATCAAATATTTTGATATCCTGTATGCTTTTATGCAGTGATAAAATAGCAAACTCTAGATCATTATGTTCAATTCTGTTATTTCAACTTTTTATGAATTACCAAATAATAAACGTTTAATTATTGTTATTAATGCATCTTCACAGAAGTGTGTTTTAAGAGCTAATATCCGCTGTATTTATTTTTATCTGTGTAAAATTAAAAAAGTCAGTTCAATTAAAAAAAAAAAATCATGATCTCCCAAGCAAGCAAACTCTTCGTACAGTAGTGCCCCCAAGTGCAAGCCTTAGTAATCAATGGATGCAAGAGATTTTGTGCGTAAAATCCCTATACAGTGCATGCATGAAGAGTTTGCTACTGTTATTGACAACATGCGTAAACATACGACGTGGTCACCACGTGATTATTATTTTATTACTGTAACATCAAAATAATTTTTTGAGTAGACAAATCTGGCTTTAGGTAAAAAATCTTAGCAAAAGTAAATGTTATATGTTAGGCTTTTATTTTCTTTACTAATAAATGTTGCTGAGGGTTTATAATTAGTGGAATCAGGGCATAAAATACCATAAATGAATGAAATTGTTTTCATCTAGAGGTTAAATTTCAATACGTTATTTGCTAAAATCTATATTGAATTTTTAATTTATTTTCTTTAACAATCCTCTGTATTTTTTGTATTGTTTATATTCCTTTGTTGTTGTTGTTGTTGTTGTTATTATTATTATTATTATTATTATTATTATTATTATTATTATTATTATTATTATTATTATTATTATTATTATTATTATTATTATTATATTTGAAAGCAGCAACATATATAATGTTGGAGACGATTGATTTCACACATGTGTACAACAAAGCATTATTTCAAATTGCCTATGAAAGAAGCAATCAAATCGACTTCAGTATGCAACTCTGAAAATGTTATAAAAAGACAGGAATTAATTGCGAATTAGAAAACTAAAGGTTTTTGGGTTAAAGCTTAATCTTGTTTGGTGCTCTAATGTACAATTTCCGAGCAACTAATCATTAAGCATTCGATTATTTTTAATAATAACTACAAGAATAATAATGTAGTTAGATCATCATCATCATCATCATTATCAACCATTATCAATCCACTGCAGGATGAAGGTCTCTCCAAGTTTAATCCATCTTCTGCGATCTTTAGCTTCTCTTCTCCACATCACCCCTACACATTTTCTTATTTCATCCATCCATCTTACATGTGGTCTCCTTCTGGGTCTTTTACAATCTCTTGGAATCCAGTTTAAAATTTCAATTGTCCATCTATTATCATCTCTTCTAGCAATATGTCCAGCCCAACTCCACTTCAATCTTTTAATTTTTTCAATGAGGTCAGTAACACCTGTTTGTTCTCTTACCCATACATTGCATTTTCGATCTCTTCTTGTTACTCCCAACATACATCTCTCCATACTTCTTTGAGTGGTCTGAAGTCTCTGTATTGATCTTCTATTAAGTGTCCAAGTCTCAGACCCATAAGTAAGAACTGGTAAAACACATTTGTTAAAAACCTTTCTTTTCAAACACATAGGCATATTTCCTTTTAATATCAAGTTATTTCTACCAAAAGCACTCCAACCAAGTTTAATTCTATGATTAATTTCCTCTATTATGTTTCCATCTGTATTAATAATCTGACCAAGGTATTTGTAACTCTTAACTTCTTCTAATTCATCGTAATCAATCTTTATTTTCATATTTTGAGCAAATCGATTAAACATTACTTTAGTCTTTTTAACATTTATCTTTAGTCCTACTTTCCTACTTTCATCTGATAACTCCTGCAACATTTCCTGCAGCTCGGAAGCATTATTTGCAAAAACAACTACATCATCTGCGAAATCTAAATGACTTAAATAATCTCCATTTACTTTCACTCCTTTAGTTTCCCATTTTAATCCACAAAATACTTCTTGCAGCACTGAATTTTATTAATGTTATTAATCTAGACATTTGCAAAGGGATTCTATAATAGGTTAACTTAACAAATGAATTGTATATACATAAAATAGTAAGTCTTATAATATTATAACAGTGTATCCACTTACCATGCTTATGACCCCTTAGATTCGAATCCAGACTGAGAAAAACTTAAAAATTTTTATAATGGTCATAGCAACCATTCATTATTAGTAAATAAATAGATAACTAGCTATTTTTAAATAAATAATATAAGAATGGAAAATTACTCAAATTCTTACCATCTAACAATTGGGAAGTTTGATGAAGTCCCTTCATTGATTCTTTTTGAGAGCTTATTGGAGAGAGGCCTTTTCTTAGCAGAGAGCTTATTTAAATATATTTTATCTTATTTATCTATCGATAAATAGTAATAAAAATAAATTATAGAACATAATTTTAACTATAAATTATATTTTTAAAAATGGTAATAGAAACATATTTTTGGGTAAGATGACTTAATAAATTTATATGCCTGTGACTCTGCTTTTGTTGACAGAGTAAAAAAGTGCAACAAATTATACTTCAGAAGTAATAAATTTTTATGCTGGTTTGCTGACAATTTATTAGACCATTTAAATATTTTTTTTTGATGCAAAATATTCATATTATTAAAACCAAATTAATATAATAAAGTTCGGCCTTATAATTTGGATTATATTAGAAAAATAAGGATTATAAAAATCGAAATGTTTTCAGACACTTTGTATATATATATATTAGCTATTTAATTGTGATCTCTAAAAAGTTAGTTGTAAAGAACATAACCACAAGACATTGGTGTCCAGTCAGAAAAATCATTAGAACAAGGGTCAGCTAGTGTATTTAGAAATGACAAATAAAACTACTGATAGAATTGCATAGTTATTCATTCATCTAAGTTTCACCATTATCATTCAATAATAATCTTATTAGTGCCTAGGACTATGTTTTTTAAGTCTTTTTTTTTTTTTTTTTACATATATGTAGTTAATTATAGCAGATCAGATAATTTGAGAGACTTACTAGTAGTTAGGCTAACTTCTTCTGGTCTAGTTTTGAGGGATCATATAATATCCCTATTTCATTTGGTCAGAGTCAGAGTTTTATTATTATTATTATTATTATTATTATTATTATTATTATTATTATTATTATTATTATTATTATTATTATTATTATTATTATTATTATTATTATTATTATTATTATTATTATTATTATTATTATTATTATTATTATTATCAACAATTAAACCTAGAATTGTCTTCTTTAACTACGAGCCAACTCTTTTAATATGTATATATATAATTTTTGTTTTTTATCAGTGAATCTCACTTTTATCATATCACAATCAGCTTTCAGCATTAAAAGTCAAAGCATTCTTTTTCAATAAGCATGTATTTTAGAACTATTTCATTTTTCCATGATATAAGAAATAACTTAAGTTCATATATATGTATTAAAAATATTTAAACTTAACTTCAGATATATTTTAAAATTCCATTACATCATACATTCCTGATATGAACGAATTCATCTGAAAAAAATCAAATAACCCTTAAGATGTGCATTTTATGCTGATCCAGCAGTTATCAGTCAGCTCAGGTTATAATCACTTACACATGCCTTCATTATTTATTTAGTTTTTATAAATAGCAAATTAATACAGTTGTATCAAATTTCTGCACCCATAAATTTGACACCAATTACTTTTATATAATTACATTATTCACAGTATTATTCACTTGTCTTAGTGCTATCGTAAATCATTTACTCATTTTGCGCAGTGGGCCAGGTAGAACCAAAAACCACCCAATTAACATCCTAATGTCATTTCACTCCAAATAGAATTAACAAAATTCAGTTCTATATTTATTTTCTTTGTTACAATGTTATTTTTGACAGCCAATAAAACATCTCTACCTCTTGAAAACTAAGAGTTTACATGATCATGCCTATACAATAAATACTTATGATTTACAATTTGATCATTAATAAATTGAGCATTCAACCATGTTTCTGTCAGGACTATCAGATCATACTCCTCTGCAATGTAGTATGGTTCAATGATTGACATTTAATTCTTAAACTTCTTCAAAAAATTAAACTTCTATCTACTCTCTTTCTTGATTTATTACTGTATTGTTTATCATAAATATATTATTCTATTTTTTGTTGCTGTTAATTTAATATAAATTATATCATAGGTGCATGCATAAATATATGTTAAACATGTATAATACATAGGATATTTTATTATTCACAGTTTCAAATATCCATGGGAAGACTTAGAATCAAATTCAAAGACCCACTATGTGTTTGAATATATATATATAACTAAATGTTTGACAATAGCATATAACCAAGAAATAACAATTGGGCATCAGTAGGGATAGTTCTTAACTTTTCAATAATTAGACATGTTACAAGCTTTAATAATAATCTCTTTACATAAATCTATTTATGATAAAGTGAAATGAGCAGTAATAATTAAATAATGATGAAATAAATATCAAAATATAGGTAAAATTAATAAAATATAATAACTATCATCAACTTTTAGTCCCTGGCCTCTTCCCATTTTTAATAAAATTAAATCCTAGTATCAACATCATCAACAATAAAAAAGTTAATTAATCTTAGCATTTTAGGTCAAGTATATTACCTATTTATAAATTTATTTATGGAATTAATATATGTAACTTTTTTTTTTATTGGTTCTACTATCCTGGTGAATATTTAAATTTTTTACTGTAGTACAGTACTTAATATTTAGCTTCAGTGAAAATAACCTCTAAATTGGGCTCAAAACTTCTGCACTTTACAGCGATATTTTATCATTATTATATAACCCTATGTGTTTTAGTGCAATGGTGGACTAGCAGACTCTGGAGTGCAAACTCCAGAAATTGCTAAATTCCTTCTGTCATTTCCGATGCTCAAATTCCTTATGAACATGCAAGCAATGAACCCATTTGATTATGTTTTGCCCTGCATGATTTGTTACAATGATAAAGTTGTAGATTCTGGACCTCAAAATCCATGGATCATAGCTAAGCTCTGCCATTACTAGTGCTAAAACTGCTTATGAATTTCTTAGCAATAAACGATTTTTTAATTTTATATATACTTTGATATTTTATCAATATTACTTATTATATAATTAATTACTTACAACTGCATATATATGCAGACCTCAAAGCTAAAACAATCTTAAATAGTCTTCTATAGATGAAGTTCTCTGGAACATCCTTTTGAAAGAGAAAACATTAATTGCTAGCAGCCATAGTAGCAGTTTTCCGGTTGGTGAATAATTTTTTGCTTTATCCATAATTAAATATAACTATGACCAGCTGGGTTACATGTAGATTGGCTACACTTTGAATCCTTTTTTATACATATACAAAAAATTTCTGTATCATCATGCTCAGCAGTTCATGTTGATAAGAGAGATTCATGTTTACAAATTAATCTCTTTCTTTTTAAAAGATTCTCTTGTTATTTCTTTTAATTTCTAGGAATAATCTCTTATTAAAGGAGCATATATCACTTCACTATCTATTGTAGGGTTAAGTAATCAATGGATACCAAATAAGACCGGTTATTAAATCTGTACCCAGTCTACCATCAAGTATCTATTACACAAGCTTACAATAGATGGCGCCAGTGGGTTAGTTAATAGAGCTTGCTCCTGCAAAGCATTAAGTAAACTGGAGATCATAGGATGTTTTTTGGTTTTATAATTTATTATTTTTATTATATCATTCACATATGCACTTTTATATTTTAATATGTATTTGTCCACTGATATGTTATCATGATTTTAAAGAATACCATGGGAACAACACAATGATTAGACTGGTCCAAAGTTTCATTCAAGATTGAATTTGGTAGCATTATGAAATGTTTTATTTTTTTTTTTTTTTTAATTGGAAGATGTTTAAAATATTAAAGATAAAACAATATTAGGATGATTGCTAGGAAGATAAGTTTCCTCAATTATTTATAATTACAATGGGAATTGTGAACATTCAGTCAAACTACAGGTCTTTCTCAGAAAAGATTATTTATATAATCTCCATGAATTTTTCCTGTGCCTGTTATTTTTTTTTTAATATTTAAAAACTTTTGAACAAATAAATTTGAAAAAATAAAACAATGTTATGCATAATGCAGATGTTTTTTGGTGTTTTTTTTTTCTTTTCATAATTTAATTTTTTTTTCTTTTTTAATTTTTATAAAAGTGATGTAAATCAGTAAACATCACATTTTCACAATTTCTTGTGCTTGTTCAAGCTATTAAAACAGGAAAAACTCTCCATACAGTAGTGCCACTTAGTGGAAGCCAGAGTAATCAATGGATACAAGAAGGTTTAGTTTGAGTATATTGGATGAGTAGGTACTAGATAGGGATTTTATGCCCAAACCTTCTTGCATCCATTGATTACTCTGGTTTGCAGTGAGTGGCACTACTGTATGAATAGTTTTGCCTGTTTTAAAAGTGATATACTCACCCCCCCTTTTTTTTTTTTTAAAAAAAGTACCATCACTATTTTACAAATATGAAATTATTTATAAAGAAATTTTTTTCATTTTTTGACTTTTATACTTCTGAATTTTTATTTTTCTACTCAACAACAATCCACAAAGTAATTTGATTGAGCTAAAGCAGGGGAGATAGTTCAACAATCATAGTAATTCTCTATCTAGATTGCATTTTTATCTTATTCAGGATTAACCAAGGAATATTTGGTTTAACCAATCAGCATACAACTTGCTGATTCATTTTTTTTTTATCATTTGTTTTTTTTTTTTATAATAATTCTTTAAACTTATTACAAAGAAATAAAATTAATTAATGTGAATGGTTTATTGCTCCTAAGAAATTCAAGAGCACTGAAAAATGATGAGTCGGAGTCGGTTTATGAATCTTGTGCTCCAGAGTCTAATACTTTGCCACTGGGCTAAATCCCACAGGATTCTAGAAAGCAATGGGAATGTTATGGATAATGGTCATTATTCTTAATAATAACTCGCAATGGTCTATGGGTTATAAAATTGATGTTGCAAGTTTGTTTTGCATTGCCATCTGTTGTTCATTGCCATCTACTGGTTAAAGTTATTACATTTTTTAAATATATACCTATAAATATATGCAATCCATAAATCTAATTCACTCTCTCATTTAAAATTACGTGGATAACATATATAACAATAAAAGCTAAGAAGATAGATAATATCATGTCTTTTGAAGAGTTTATTTACATATATAACTGTATATAATTCAACGGAAGCTTCAGTTACTTCCTGTTCAATTACATATAATCTCAGTTATTTATCATTTACATATATAATGATTATTCTTAAACTTTAATTCTTTTTCATCACGAAAGAATCTAATTGACGTACAACGAATAAAACGATAACCAATCAGATTAGATTTGAACTTTAGTTAAGATGTAAATAATCAGAATGTTGTTTTTTTAGTATGATTACATTATTTAACACTGGCACACAAATAAATCTACAATAATCTTAAATAATTACTTCCTCCCCGACGGGTTCGATTCCCCGTCGGAGAGGAAGTAATCTTAAATAATCTATTGTAAAAAATTTTCACAAGTCTAGTGAAGAAAGTGTCAACAATTGTAAATAAAGATTTTTTTTTTTTTCTTATTTTATTCTATAGATAAAAATAATTAAGATAACTATTTACTGATTGGATGGATGCTAGATTAATAAATCACATATCCTGAAAGATTATTCTAATTTCCAGTTGAGAAAAAAAATCAGTCGATTTTAGACTTCTCTGCTTAATTTCATGTTTATTGTATGTTAGATCTTAAAGATGTTAAACATTTAGATTATTAATTTATATATTGGAATGAAAAATTAATCATTAGATGGATATAATATTGTCTGAACTTTTAATGAAAACCAATTAGACGAACCAATCATGTGAAATTATTTTACATTACCACCCGGTGATCATTGTTGCTTACTGGTTAAAATCCAACTATTTATTAATTTATTTTAAATATAAGAGGATTATTGGACTATAATTCTCAGCTCAGTAAACAAAAAATAATTAAATGAATAAAAGTTTATAAGTATTAGCAGTTCGTCGAGAATAGGAATTAGAGTTTCACTTCAGATAGCCTGTCATTAATTAACTGCTTTTGCCTTCAGTGCAAGGCTGAAATAAAGAATTAGCATGATATGATCTTTATAAACAAATTTAAAAACTCATATTGAGAATGTTGCAAAACTATGATGCCAGTGGTATAATGGTCGAGTCAGTTTAAACTCAAAAATTACATTTGACTTCATAAAGCTAGTAGGTGTAGTATAGAAGCCAAAGACTTTTTTAAATTTGTATACGACCCTGACAGATTATGAAGTAAATAATATTGGAAAGTTATCCTCCAAAAAATTATAGTGATATGCCAATAATTGTATGAATGTAAGAATTTGTATCAAGGTATAGCTTTTTACTGTAAATTAATTTTTTTTTTAAAACATAAAATAATATTAAGAAATCATCATATTTATTAAATATCTAACAAAATAACCAATGGTTTTGTATTAGGAAGATCATGTGATGTCAAGTACTAGAATTGACAGAGTTGAATTTTGAACCAATTAGTTTTAGTTCTTGATTCCACGACTTTACTGAGTCCTTGATGATATTTAAATTTCTGAAAACATTCTAAACAAAACTGGATACATTTTTATTTTAAAATAGTAATACCTAGGGTTTTTGAAGACTTAGAATATGTGGTAATTTTTTTTATAAAGTAAACCAAAAAAAAAAATCAACATAAAATAGGTGACTATTTAAAAGTTCAACATTTTGTTAGAACGGACAAAACGAGGTGAATAAAGAAGAGATGTCAATAACATCTAAATGATGAAAATGTTTAGTCAATTTTTAGAGCAAATTATTTAAATAAAAAAAAAGCATTTAAAGTAGAAATAATAATAAAAGATTGTTTTTCCTTTAGTAATTTATATTTTTAATCTAGAATTGAAGATTATGGCTAGAAATTTAACCTGACGATTCTGCTGTTCAAATATCACATGATCTCCAGAGTAATTAACCTTTAGATTATTTATTTTTTAATTTCTTTTATTATGAGAAGACAATACAGTGGCTAAACAGATTTTGGGGATTCATAACATAATTTATTTTTACCATCGATTTCTTTTTAAGGGGTTTCTTTTGTTAATTAATTTGTCATATTTGGTCAGAAAAGTTAGTATTCGCTATATTGTAAAAAAAGATTATTTAATGTGTAAATTGCCATTCATTCAAAGAGTAATTGAGAATCAGATAGTGAAGAATTTCTTAAATAACTAGCATTACTATTTAGTAGTCTATCCATAGTCAATTTAACTGTCAGTTCAATATTAATCAACAAATGCTTAAATTATGCTCCCCCCCCCATCCAATGGTAAAAAAATAAAAAAGCATAAAATGACCAACAATGAAAACAAACAACAGGTCATTCTAGGATGTTTATATAATCATTATTTATAATAGTTTGCACCTCTTTAACTCAAATTATTCTAGCATTTAAGTTATTTAGAGCAACAGTTTTATTTTCTATAAGTCTTTGCATCCATAACATGCATACATTTCAATGGTATTCATATTAAATTAAAACAGGATGATTCCATAAAGATTTTTTAAATGAAAGATCAATATAGATGAAACATATAACTTAATGTAGACAGATGGATAGAAGAAGTGTGAAGTTTTTTTTTTTTTTTATGTCGCTAGGCAAATACACTGTATATAGAACATATTTTTAATAACTTTTTAAAATATTAAATAAAGAATCAATAATTAAATGAAAATATATTAATTACATTCAGTTACTTATGCCGTTATTATTTGATCTGGGATTAAATAATTGATTGCTATCAATGTCATGTGATTTACAATGTTAGGAGTTATTGAGTGAAAATCAATTAAAAAATCTCTAGCTTTCAATATATCCATCATTCTACTACACAATGTTTTAATTAAGAGAGAATAAATAGTACCCAATCATTGGAAGACTAAATAACACATTGGCTTAGGATTAAAATTCAGTATATTCTATTAATTTTATATTTGATAATAAATAGTGCAAAAAAGTGGGGTGTTTAAGAAACTTTTTATTCTTCATTCTTCACTTAACCTATTTAATAATAACTCTTTTGTCTCTACCAAGTGAAAAGACTTCATACCAGTAAACTGTAGATTATTGATTTAATTTGTGAGATTATACCAAGTGACAAAACCTTAAAAAAGTCCTGGTACCATCGTTGAGTGTAATATGTTCAGCTTATTGATATTATATCTTATGTCTTCTACTGAAATCTACATTGAATTCCTTCCTATTCGCTCTAATAATTCTTTCTAAGAACTGCACATATCTTTTTTTATTTTATTTATATTAGTTGTCTTTCTTTTTATTTTTCTTACTTTCATTTTATTTATTTTTCTTTTAAAAAATAATCGAAGGCTTCATTGTTGAGTTCATAAAGAGTTTGAACTCGGGAAGAGCGGAAAAGAGCCGAAACTAAAATCTACCGAACAAGAATCGATCCAAATCCCATGGACTCCAGAGTTTGACATTCTACCACGGTACTAAATATTCAGAACAGATTCTTTTTTTTTAATGACTTTTTATTAGTAATCGATATTGTGCAACGTTGATATAAAAGAATGTAAGCTATTATTAATAACAAGCTGGCAATATTAAAGCATCATGTCAAACTACTATGGCAATATATATATATATGTTCAACAGAGTTCATTTATATAATACCAAGAGTCGACTTTTATCTTGATGAGATCCATAAAAACATATAAATTACAGACTTATCACATATGACTAGCATAACTTCACATATCAGAGAAATATTGAAAATCTGCTCGAAAAAAGACTGGGAGAATCGAAACTGACGATCATTTTTGAAAATTTGGATATAATAAAATATTGTATTTTTACTATGTTTGGGTGTGTAGGTATTATTTGTTTGTATTAATAATAATAACTTATTGAAACTTTGCTACTGAAATTAATTAATTTATGTATGAAAAAATCTTTAACTTAATATATATATAATACTCGTTATATATGTGTGTGTGTGTGCTCGCGCGCTTATGTATTAAATAATGTTGTGAATCCTACCTAGATTTTATGACTTAAAAAATATCTTATTGAAAATCTCTTATAAAAAAAAATCGATAAATACATATATGTAATTACCTACATGTATAAATAAAAAACTAAATGGATTTGGTTTGGTTTTTTATTTGTATATTTCTTTTAGTTAGTTTATATAACACTCTTTCCGTGGATTGTGTACATTTAGATAACCTCGTGATATTGTAATTAGCACAACTTCCTGTTAAACTCATGACCTGAACATTTTTTTAACAGGTTGAGAATTTTCATGCAAGCTTAAGATTTTTTTTTTTTTTTCAGAATGTGTTCATATTCAATTAATTACATAATTATTGATCAGTTAATGGATGTCTAACTGTTATCGATTAACAATGTTTGTCTAACTTGGAAATATTTTATTGTAGGCTGTGAATCTTTATTTTCATGATTCATGTTTTGAAATTCAAAGATTTTAACCTGTGCAGAATACCTATTGTCGTAATTTAAATTGCATTTACCTTTCTTAGCTTAAATTAACTCAAGTATACAACAAGTATATTTAAAATAATCTAATAGCTTTATTGCTCAAATCTTCATAAAAAGTTTAAATACTGGAAATGACAGAGCTTCCTCCATAGACCCTAAATTCCAGAATGCATCACTTTATCACCTCATCAAACTATATAGGGCAACAAATATATTTAACATACATATAAATATTTAATGCAAATATTGAGATAACTAAACAATAAGAACTATGACTAAATAATATTTGATCATCTGCAGCAATAATAATTGTATTTCTTGCCCCATTCTTAATATTATTTATTATAGCAATTCATATTTAGAATTATATACAAGTTTTAATTAACTATTGATGTTTAGAAGTTTATTATATAATAATAAAGTTTCTTCCATTATTAAAATTGACTTACCTATCTAATTAGTTTGCACCTCATTCTTACTTTCAAACATATGATTGTATATATTGGATGGAAGAAACTACTCTAATATAAAAATGAGTCCTTTAATTATAAATAAGATTATGGTATATTATAGAAAAAGAGAGAGAGAGAGAGAGAGAGAGAGAGAGAGAGAGAGAGAGAGAGAGAGAGAGAGAGAGAGAGAGAGAGAGAGAGAGAGAGAGAGAGAGAGAGAGAGAGAGAGAGAGAGAGAGAGAGAGAGAGAGATATTATGCCTCTGCAAAAGAACCTTGCAGGTATATTTACACTTCATTTAATTTTAAGATTTTATCTAAAATTAAATGGAATGTAATAATTTCTACTCTATTATAGATTGGTTAATAATAAATTTATATATTTATTGAAAGGTAATAGTTTTGAATAAAGATTTACTAAAAAATATGATACTTATAAAGTAAATTATCTTCAGCAAAAACAGCAGCCATCCAGTTGAGCCTTCCGTGATTCCAAAAAAAAAAAAAGATAGTAATAATTTATACAATAAATTCCAGATGAAGAAAAAAAAATCAAGAATAGAGTTAAAATATAATAAAAAATTAATATACAAATGTATAAAATAGTAAAATTAACAATTAAAATAACAACGACAACAAAAAACAATTGAATTACAAATGGCTATCATCTAATATAAAGACATCCCATTAATAAAGATATATATATATATAAATTAATAAACATAAATGTATATAAAACTTATATAACATATTAAGATTAACAATTATAAGCATAGTAAACTATAGGAAGTATTAGTCTCAGCATTTAATTATATACATAATATTCCAGAATTCAGTAAGATCAATTATATCCTTACTCTTATTGATCATTTGATTTAAAGTGACTTTTAAGTTAAAATAATGTTTATCATTTCCCATATTTTTTTCAGATGGAAACACAAAAAAAAATTACAGTTGAAGTATAAACAATTATCATTAAAGATTAAATTTATTCCAGTAATTAGTTAAAGTTAATCATAAGATTTTTTAAATATATTTAATGAAATATAAATAATTTTAGAATAACATTACATTAAAATACTGAAATACTTTGGACCATTATAATATAGTTGCTATCTACTTTGGATTTTATTATAATGTGTGGATAGTCGGTCAAATAAAATTTATACTTTCTAATTTTACCTTGTTTTTAAAAAAAACATTGTATTAAAATGATATAGTTTGAAATGATGATTTAAAATATTGACTATAAATAATTTTTTGATTAATAAAATTTGTTATATTATATAAAAATTTAAATTTTTTCAATGATTTATTTAAAACAATCTTTAAAGAAAAGTTCTGTAGAATCTTTAGAGACCTTAAATGATATGAAGCTATGTCTCCCTAAAGAGATATTCCATAAATTAATTTAAAGAGAAAAATTTGCCTGTAATACTGTATAATAATTTTCTGTAATAAAATGTTCCTAATTTTATAAAAAAAGAAAAATTAAAATCTTAAATTTCTTTGTAAATAAATTATGTTTATCTCATCTAAAATATAAGTCCAGCAGTAATCCCAAATAAAATGTAGATTCAAGTTGAATTAATTTTTTGTTTGATATTCCAACATAAATATCATGAAAATAATTGTATATATTTACATTTATTATAATTGATAATTAAACTATTATAGAAAAACCCAATGTCTAATTTTACTTAAATCTTTTGTATATTAATTTTGGAAGTAATCCATAAGCTGTAGATGATGATACCAATGCTGTGTTATTTGCAAAACCTAAAACTGAACCTTGTGATACATAAAATTTAATAAAAAATAGTTAGTTATTCAAGGCACCATTTATTTTAACACATTGTTTCTTAGATCAAAAAAGGCCAGCCAATCTGCCAAGCAGCCTCTAATACCCATATAATAAAATTTCTTAAGTTTATTTTTTAAATCAAAAGTTTTACCTAAATCTAAATAAACACTTTCTGTTTTGTAACCATGTTCCAGTTACTTTGTAATAAGGATAATATGTTTGACAAAGTCAAAGTAGTGGATTTATTCCCTAAAAATCCAAGTTGGTATATATAGAAAAGATTGTATTTAGAAATAAATTTAATAATTCTCTTTTTAATATAAACTTCAAAAAAGTTAAATAAAATATATTTTTTTTAAAAAAAAGGGAGGGGGGGGATCTTAATACAGTTGTTTGTACTATTGCAGAAAAATTCAATAGTGTAGATTTTAATAATAAAGATATTGGTTTTAATTTTTCATTTGAAGCATTGAAATATATTTAAGCCTATTATAAAATAATTATTTTTTAACAAAAAGCGTAGATTCATTTTTGTTTGCAAGAAAAAGGGTTAAATTGAATTAGATTATTGGAGATGCAAGATCAAATAAAAATATATTTATTAATAAAGAATTATTACTTGCAAATAAAATATTTCTTTTAAAAAACTTGTAAATTATATAGCAAAAAAGTGATATCAATGTCTGGATAAACATGGAAAAATCTGGTTAAGAAAAAGTACAGGAAACGATGGTTGTAAAACATAATTTAAAAAAAGATTTGACTTCTATTTGACAAAGTGATGATGTTTCAGTAAGATATATTTTGCTAATAAAAATTGTTCTGAATATAAAGATTTTATAATATTTCTTATAAATATGATGTTTTGTTAACATATATTTGATTTTTCATTTGACATTATTCTAACAGAGGTTTGGATTGAGATACATGAAAAGCAATTGCTTTATTCAAATGAAGGATTTAATTCTGCTTAAAATCCTAGAAAAGATAAATAAATCAGGTGATACTATTATTTATTGTACGTTTTAAGGCTACTTTATTCATTCTTTGCCACACATAAAAAATATTGATTACATTTGTTTTACATTTTTTAATTTTTGTCCATATGTAATAAATAACCAATGTTATTAGAATTCAGAAGTATATGTAGAAGGTGGAGATTACATGTGGTTGGCAGCAATTACATATATACATAAATTCTTCAATTTTTAAATGAAGTAAATATGTCATGAGATAGTTTTGAATATTGAAAAAGAATTGACCAGATTAGTTATCTTTTCTGATTGTTTTTTAATCACTATATTGATTTCTACTGAATGTTTACTTATTGTTATTTTTCTAAGAAAAAAAAAATACTATTGTAGCACTTTATAGATAATCTAAATCTAAAATTTATATTTTTAATGCTGAGTTAAAGGATTTACTATCTAAATTGGATAATAATATAGTTATTTCAATGAGTTTTCTTCTAGAGATATTCAAGATTATCTAAACATAATGTCATTTTTTGGTTTTATCCAAATATTATTTTCTCCTATTCTGGGTTTCTGATCTACATTTACATTATTAGACTATGTATTAGCAAGTAAATTAGATGAGTTTAAATTAGATTGTATAATTCTTGATTGGAATATAACTGATCGTATGGGAACTCAAGTTTACTATTCAAAATCATAATTCTGAAGTTAAAAAAATCAATTTCAATATTAACTAATGATAAACTGAGTCATCTTATTGATTTACAGGATTGGAATAAATTATTTAATAAAAAGATGTTAATGAAGCATTTTTTAATATTTATTAACACTATTATATATAAAAAAAAGGCAATTACTATTATAAGAAAAAATCTGTTGAAAAGAAATTTCTAAAATAAATGACAAAAATAAATTATATAAACAATTTAATGAGTTTTCACATAATATGGAATTACATCAAAAATTAAAATCAATGAATAAAGAAATTAAACAAACCATTTTACTCTGAACAAATTGATGAATTAAAAAAATAAAAATATTTTTGATCAGTTATTAATAAAGAAATTATTAAAAAAATACATGAGAATAAAACCACATAAATTGTAAAAAAATGAAGTTATTATTCATGTACATGGAAATGAAACGTTAATTACAAATAATATTAATTGTTTTTTACTAATGTTGTAATAATTTTTTTGAACAATTTTTATTTTCAAAAAATTAACTTGGAAGGTTATTGTTTTTGAAGATATTCAGCTAAATGGAATATTTAATACTAGTAATGATATAAAAACAAAAGAAAGATGAGTTTAGATGGTATTTCAGTAAAAGTAATTGCTACTAATTTGTTTATTCTATTATAATATTACAATTTTTGTTTAATTTATTAGTCAAATCTAATATTTTTCCAGATTTAATGAAGCTGTCACTCATCTTGCCTATCTTTAAAAATGGTGATAATATGGAAATAATAATAATAATAATAATAATAAACTATCAAGCATCACATGATCACCATTCTTTATGCTTACACAAGCTGTTTTTCACAGAGACAAAACTCTCCATACCGTAGCACCACTCGGTGCAAGCCAGAGTAATCAATGGATGCAGGAAGGTTTGTGCATAAAATTCCTATCTAGTGCCTACTCATTTAATATCCTGCCCAAGAGGATTATAGTAATTGTGGTTATTAAAGAACCAAAGACACCAAAAAGTATAGATGCTGAACTGAGTTCAGATCTGTTTAACTATACAAGCTAATGAGTTTAGTTTGAAAACATTATTGTGTTTAATTTTGGACTCAAAGCTTTATAGTTATTAAAAAAGTAAAAGGTAGCTGCCTGAGAGTTGCATTAGATCCTAAGACCTAGGTGCAATGCTCTCAGATCCAAGGCCCCTCATTGATGAAAGTCACAAGCTAGAAACTAGTCTGCGGATATTGGATGATGAGGCACTAGATAAGAATTTTATGCACAAACCTTCCTGAATCCATTGAATACTTGGCTCCCACTGAGTGGCACTACTGTATGGAGAGTTTTGCTTCTGTGAATAATAATAATAATAATAATAATAATAATAATAATAATAATAATAATAATAATAATAATAATAATAATAATAATAATAATAATAATAATAATAATAATAATAATAATAATAATAATAATAATAATAATTTAATTTAGTACATTTAACAGATTTTACATCAAATAAAAATGCCCAGTTAACATATTATTCATTAACATTTATAAACAATTTGTACAATAGTCCTAAGTTTTCTACTATTTGATTCAAACATATTAGTATCACTAAAATATTTATTATATAATCTAGGTAGTCTTACTAGTGCTGATTTTTTTAAGATTTTACTTTTAAAATTTGAAATGTTTTTAATAAATATATAGATCTCGTATTCTTTCCTTTTATCTTAAGAAATAACGTTGCTTGGCAATGCCCCAGTCTATCATATCTGATGTAATTTTCTTTAAAAGGATTATATCATTTTGTACAGTGCATTATTTTCTAATTAATATAGCTTAGAAATTTTTTTTAAAAAATGTTTCTAATGCTAATCTATGACTTAATTTACAGGAGTTCCAAATTAGTTAACAGCAATTTAAAATTGGTAAAGCCAGTCTATGCATAAACAAATCATAATAGTTATATTTATATATTGAACTATTTCCATAATCTAATAATAAGTATTGAATCTTTTAAAAAAAAAAAATTTATTTAAATTTTCCAATTTCATTCAACTGTTACTAATAGCACACAGCTTAATGTATGCACAGCGTTTAAAGAGATATTCCTCTCCTCTCTATTTCGGCGTTACTGGCTTAACCAATGGCAAGATTAGCATTGGAATAGAACCCAAACGCTTAGATTCTTGAATATTGAATTTTAAGGTATCACTCTGTTTGTTCATTTTATACATTTTACAATTTTTGTGAATTAAGCCCATTATTTTGTAGCTTTCTGCAGCAGTATGGTGTTTAATGTAATCAAATGTTCAATTACTATTAAAAATAATACCTAAATCTTCTTGATATTTTTTCCTTGGAATATATTTTGAGGAGAGAGAAAACAATATGGCACATTATTGTTCAACTTTAATTTCTATACAATTTTTTAGATCCCAATTTTGAAATATTTTGATATTAGGCTTAAAATTTTATGATCTCAAAATTGGTAATAGTTTATGATAATAATAATAATAATAATAATAATAATAATAATAATAATAATAATAATAATAATAATAATCATCATCATCATCATCTTAGGCTTTTCTTTTACAAAGGCTCCCTTGGTATGGCATGAGACTCAAAATACAAACCAAGTTATAAGATTATGTTTTGCAAATTACCAATTCATTTTCTAAGGCATATCTATCAATTTACTCCAAGATATATTTGCTCAATATTCTTGCTATGACAAAATTGGACCTTATGCACCTATTATCAAATTTTCAAAGATGTTCATTTCTGCAATCAATTCCATATGCAATAAATTGCTTTGGAGCCACAAGACTGTATCAATATCCATAAAATGACAACTTCCAGCCCTTTAACAATGGTCTAGGCTTGCATAGCATTTGGGTGTTCTATATACAAAAGATCATTAACTTAATGGCAGCTATTACCAACTAGTTCCAAAATCTCCAGTGCCTGCTGAACGTAACCCATACAGATAAACCTCCTCCTTCAATGTCTTATCTCTCAGATCTTATTTGCTCAATCTTGGGTATTATCAATCAGATCATCCTCTCCCACAATTCCAAGTATACTTACTGGCAAACATATAACCTGCTTTATTAAGATCCTAGCAATGATTATTCCTTTCCCACACTTGGAATAATAACCATCACTTTCTCTGCCAATTTAAAAAATGGATACTAGAACCTAAGTTTTTGACTTTCTAATTAGAATCAACCTGCACATACTTCCAATATCTGTTTGTCTGTGGTATTGTCATCGGTACAAAAATATTGACCCATTATGTGAGCTATGCTATGAAGCTGAAGAGACTCAACAATACCTTCTGAATGACTACCAAGCATGGCAAATTATGTTAAATGCATACAGGCAACCCAAAAAATTTCATTCACCACATAACTCAGTTCTTCCAAAGATTACACATTCCTGTAACTTATGCAACAACATTTGCCCTGTTTGTCTTCTGTTGCACCCATTGCAACTTTTTATTAGGCAACAACACCAGAAGGTATCCATCCACATTTAACAATAAATTACACCAGCTAAAAGCATGTGATACAACATATTCCTGCCTCTGGACATTTTTAAGATCACCTGGTCACTCATTAGAGAGCAGTTCAACCTATAAGCTCCGCAATAGGCAGCCTTGTTGGACATTTCATCTGTTTCATAATAAATCTTTCTACATAAAAAAACTATCTTCCAGACACTCATTACAATAGTTCAATAGCATAGAAGGCTATCTAACCAGATCAATCAAGTTCAAAACAAATAAACTTTAATTCAAAAGTTATGAACATTTCTTTTTTTATACATCCAATACTATGTTATATAAAAAAGGTATCATTAACAACAATCATGTACAATTACCAATATTCATATAATTGTACTATAATCAGCTATGTTAATCAAATTTATATAATAACAATCATTATACTTTAAATACCTTTGTAGCCCTGATAAAATATTTGTAAAAACCTATGTAGCACATCTTTTGGTCAATAAAGTATATTGCTGAAACATTATTATCATCATCATCATAATAATAGTAGTAATAATAATAATAGTTCAGCAGCAAATGGTTCACCTGTTTAGAGTCAAGATAATAAGCCCCAGAATTTTACACTTAGAAAGAACTAAAAATCTACATCTGAAAAAATAAAAAATTTACCTATACACCTTTTGTTCAATTTAGATTTAATTCATACCTTTCTTTCAATGATTTGTGATAATTTTTGTTCAAAATTTAAAAAAAAAATGAAATCATTAAATATATGGCAACAGATATTACATGGTCAGAAATCTCCAAAATAATCCTGCAGCAAGCAGTTCACTTGTTCACTGTCAAAGTAACAAGCTCAAATGTTTTACTTTAGAAAGTACTAAAAACCTAAACCTGACCATGAAATTCATGCTGACTAGTATTTTTCTATCTTTTCCAAGATGCAATTCATGCTGAACTAGTACGTTTCCATTTTTCCAAGATGCAATTCATGCCAACTATTACTTTTTTATTTTCCCAAGATGCAATTCATGCTGAACTAGTGTTGACTAATATTTTTTTCATTTTTCTTTCACATGGAACTTATATAACAAATGAACTATAAGACTTAGCTATGAAAATTATAGTACTCTCATCAAATGAGCCCAATTTTTATGGGATCTTATATCAATCTAACACCAATTTCAACCCTTCCTCTATAGGTTTTTATTCATAGTATCATATGTTTCCACATATTTTTCTCAATAGCTTATTAAAAATTCTATGTAAACCTAATTTGTCACATGTATCTTAATTATGTAATAATTATTTTTCTTTCAATTACTGTAAGTCATGTTTTTCTTTCCCATTACAAACTGCACTTCCAACACACACCAGTGAAGCTATTATTTTAATTGTGATAATTGTGGCTTAGCACTTTTAGGGCATATTTGCTCCCATATTCATAGCCTGTCATTTTTCATTCTGTGTTATTGTTAGTGTGTGCAAATTATTTAACCAGTCCATTTTTTGGAAATTGAGAACAGGAATCACATCTGTTACACTAACGATAACACAGAATGAAGAGTGACACAGGCTATGAATATGGGAGCAAATATGCTCTGAAAGCACTAAATCAGAATTAACACAATTAAAATAATAGCCTCACTGGTGTGCATTAGAAGCACAGTATAATAATTATGAAGAATTAGTGAAGTAAATAAATTTTTACAAACAAGATTGTAAATCTATATTATATATGTAATATCAAGAATCAATTTGCATCTAAAACGTCATGTGTTCAAATGTAACTTATATAACTCTTTTTTGAGTCTCAAAAAGTTTATTCTTTGAAATATAATAATAATAATAATAATAATAATAATAATAAATTCCTACAGATCGTCTCTCCCCCTCCCCCACATATGGATATCTAGTATCATTAGCACACTCAGCACAAATCAATTTTAGAACTACAACACTCACATTTGATAGCAAATACACATACTGGCAGACATATGAGTTGATCAACCCAGCCACAAACAACCAGATCTTTAGACCAATGCTGGGAGTAAATGACAAGCACATCCTTAAAAACTTCAAAAATGGTCAATGGAACTGAAGTTCTTCGACTTCTTGATCAAGCTGAATCTATTTGCACTACCAACATCCTATTTCTTATGATACCATCATCTTTATAAATCAATAGACCCTTTCTGCAACCTATACCATGCTGCTAAAAAACATAACACATATTTTACAATTGTACAGCGTTAAATATTATGCAAAACAATATGCCAAATCAATATAAAACAAAACAAACTATACAACAGCTAACAGATTTTACACACAAGCAGACAACCCCTACAGCATGAGCAACAATCTTTGGATTTTACACATTTTGGTGCACACGATGTATATTCAGCCTGGTAAATAATACCAGATGGCATCCAGCAACACTTTACAACAAGCTACAATAAATAAGGAACAGAGATGCAAAGATTGCACATCCAGATATCTATGCAACCACCTGGTCATTACTAAAATTGCAAGCTAATTTATAAAAGCATGCAAAACTAGATTATATAAGCCTAGCCTATTTATACAAAACAAATAATGAACAAGAAACTAAAAGGACAATATAAAATATAGATTTTCACACAGCTGAACAAATGAATAAAACTTTTGACCAATGACAAAAACAATAATACTAACTAACAAGATCAGAAAAAAATAATAAGAATAAACACAATGATAGCAATAACAAAAATATCATAATGTGAAAAAATCTACCATGAAAACCCAGGGTTTCTTAAGTATTGTAATTGAATAGGTTAACTGATCTAAACCCCTATTCAGCACATCCATAGGTATGTAATTAGCAATGAAATTGTCAATCAAACCAAATGTATAAAAATCATCATGCTACTGTAACTAAGGCATAAGTATGTAAATATCATGTAACCTTTGTTGATAATAAAGTATATTATTAAATCATAATAACAACAAAAACAACAACAATAATAATGATAATAATGATGATAATATTACTACTATCACTACTACTACTACTACTACTACTACTACTACTACTATTACTACTACTACAATTGTCTGTCTGTATAATAATCAAGAATAATGTGTAAAAAATTGTGTAACCTTTTTTAAGTTATTGAATAAAGTCCTTTGAAAGATAATAATAATAATAATAATAATAATAATAATAATAATAATAATAATAATAATAATAATAATAATAATAATAATAATAATAATAATAATAATAATAATAATAATAATAATAATAATAATAATAATAATATAAAAGCACTAACAAAAAAAAACTATATCTAACATGGATCCTTGTGCCAGTTCTAAAGTCAACTGACACAAACTAGATGCATTCCTGCTTTAATTTAATTGAAGTATATCTAATTGAATATTATCATATGATTAAGTGATCATCATTGATTTTGTTGAACTTTTTTTTTCTTAGAGACTTCTAGTTTGATAATGCATACAGTTACTGATCAAATCATTGTAAATATGCAGTTTTGTGAAACTAATTTATATGTAAGAACTATGTGTCAAATGTAACTTGTATAACCTTTTAGAATACTAATAAAGTTTATCCTTTGAAACATAATAATAATAATAATAATAATAATAATAATAATAATAATAATAATAATAATAATAATAATAATAATAATAATAATAATAATAATAATAATAATAATAATAATAATAATAATAATAATAATAATAATAATAATAATAATAATAATAATAATAATAATAATGCACTAGAAATAGTGATGATCATACACATCAATCTGTGAATCCCAAATATGTCCACATAAAAAACATGCTGGTTCATTATTCTGTTTATCTTATATTTTATAATGTTGTCTTATAACTTCTTCTGCAGCAAATTTTTCTTTCTGAAAGATTTCAACACCATGTGTAATTGTAGTTCTTCAATGTATTCTATCTTCTATTACATTTTTCCAATAAAAGCAATAAATGTTATACTTCTTTAGAATGTTTTTAAGATCAACCTACTAATATGGAGAAGAATCTGCATCTCCCACTAAAATCATGTTCCAATTCATTATAAAATACTATTGTAGGAAGTCTTGTATAGTTTATTCATTTCTATCTATTCTAATGAAGATGTGATTTTACAATATGAACTCTATATTACCACATAAGGTTAATTGAAGAGCATATTGATTGATCTTATGACCTTGTTATTATATTTTAAGATTTTAAAATGCATTCTTAAATGAAATTTTTTAACAGATTTATGTTACACATAGGGTGTCCAAGCCTCATTTCCTCACAATAAATTATATAAATAACAGCTCTCTATATATTGTGTAACATCAGCTTCATGGTATATGGTTAATGTATTAGATAATGGGTTCATGATCTTGTAGTTAGCCATCGAATTATTTTTTGATAAATGTTTATTTATTTTTAGTTAGAAAGTAAAACAAAAGTAAAAAAAATAAAAAAAACCCTTCAACAAACAGTCCTTGATTAACTTGATACAATCTTGTTTTTTTTTTTTTTTGTGCAGAGATAATGGAAAGATTTTTGCAGTATATGGTAATTTAAGAATAATTTGCACACTTATATGTGTATGCCAGAGAGTGTCTGCCTACATAAAATTGAAAGATGAAGTTAGAATAAAAAAAAGTTTAAACAGGTAAATCATGTGATGTTTATTGGCTTAATAAAACAAAAATGTTGATATCTTTGAATTATACTATTTGTGAAGTCTTTTAAAAATACCAGTGTAGTAAGAAACACTAAGAGGATCTTTAATTATATTGATACACATATAACAATATTGAAATTACCTTATTTTGACATATTATTATCCAGATTCTATCCATTAAAAAAAAGTGAAGATAAAAGGATAACAATCAATCAAAGAAATGAATGAAAACAGTAATCACAATAAATCTATTAACATTTAAACAAATGATATATCTTATTGGAAAAACGCTACATACATAATTACTGAAAGCCACAAATACATCTTAAGGATAACGAATCCAATGGGTAACATTTCTGAAGTTGTTCTAAATATTAATATAATAAAATAAATGGTGTTGAGGAATCAGATTAGCAATAGATAAACTTTTTGCTTTAGTTTACTTTCCGATAATCAACCACTCACTATTGGTCAATAAACTGATATCTGTTTTGAAAATGATGAGGAGTTATTTTTAACCAGAAGATAAAATAAGGATAGAAAATTGCTTAAACCTTTACCATTTAGCAATTAACTAATTTGGTGATTAATGTGTTTTTTTATTACTGTTTTGTTTTTAAGAGATTAGTTGAAAAGATCTTCCTATGCAGAAACTTATTTAAAAGCCGTCTTCCCCTTAACTTTGTTATATTTTTTTGTCAAAAAGAAATTTTAACAACTAAGTCACTAGGTATAACGACAAAATTTAATGGACACTATACATAGGTTATTAGTATTTTGTTACTATTTGAAGTATATATATATGCATGCTAATTGTTTAAAGTTTTTGTTAGTGTGTATATAAATGTAAAATTGTTGGAAATCTATTTTAAAATAAATTTTTATTTTCAAGCAACTAAACGATATAAAGAGTTCTTTAAAGTTTAAGCCTTGCATGGTTTAAGTATATAGACAGAAAGATTGATTTGACAGTTTGAGGTCTATGGAAGACCATAGCGTAACTTTTGGTACACGCATGTCTTATGACATTATTAACGATAACCATTTGATTATATATATTACAGTTTATGATATAGGTTTCAAACTGAGATGCTAAAATAAATTATATCAAATGAATAGCAAGCGATATAAACTATTATAGATGATCAAAAGTTTTCTATTGATCTAGTACTCCCTATCTAATTATACTTAATTCGAAATACTTTTCTCCGATTCTCTTAAAAAAATGTTAACAGTTGAAATATTATTAAATAATTAATCAAATTAGGTGTCTAAATTACAATTGATATAACCTCTATGAATAATTATTATAAAACTCAAAAAGTACTTTTACGCAATTGAATTATATTATTTTAAATTAATTGCTATAAAAATTTTATTAGTCAATAAAAGTTAATTAAAATAATAACAATTGAAAAACGTACATTAAATAAAAAATCGGAAACCGAACAATTATTGCTGGAAAACGCTAAAGCAAAGTGTCACATGACAGACTGACCAATCCTGAAAGACAGTAGAGGGCTCTGGTGTTTTATTAAGGGTAAGTAAAATTTTGTTAATTAATTAGAAATATCTTATATTTATCCCATTCTCACTTAATCAAAATTTTTATTTTTTAAATAATTAAACTTAACATTTTGTTAATTTATCAAAATTTATCGTTTTAATAATTTATTTTACGAGATATCTTCAGACGTAAAATTGATCGTTAGTAAATTTTAAAAGTTTTTCATAAATTTTAACAAATCTTTGCTTCTCTGGTGACTAAAATAATGATAAATTTAAATACCGTTATTTTAATTTTTTAAATTTTTATTAGTTAAATTTTTTCTTCCAAATAAATTGATTTATTTTCACATTTATATATATTAACTATAAGCATTCAAAACATATCCAACTTTCATATCCGTAGAGTAGCACAGGAAATATCATAGCTTGAATAATTCTAATCTTTTAAAATATTATAGGAAATTTGCCAAAAGAACTTCAAATATTTATTATATTCAGAAAGATACTAAAATAACTTTAGTTTTTTTTTTGTTAGATTTATTAGGCATATTTAAAAACGATAATCAGAATTGTTCCAGTTTTTTATATTTTATTTGAACCTTTATGGATATGAAAATTGCTTACAAAAAACAAAGAAGAATGGAAAAAGTATTGATGACTGATATTGGCAAAAACTTTTGAAAATTCTAAAATAAATATCAGCAAATAAATATTAGATCTGATTTGGCCGAAATTGTTCTATTGCTATCATATTATGATCGTGATGATTTGATTCATAATTCCCAGAAGATTATTTGGTGAAATAAGAATACTATAACTAGCATTAATGTGGATAGAGTCCACCGTTGAAGACCATAAAAAACTGAACAGATTATAAATGAGTGACTCTGAGGGACAGCTGAGAGTTAATCTTGATTTGAGTAACTATATTAATTATAGTATCGCAACAATCCAATTTACTGGAAATGTAGGTCATTAGCATATAATTAATTATAGATTTGCATTATAAATATAAGTATAAGAGAGAAACAGAACAAATACAAGAAAAAATAAATAATATAAGGTGCAGAACAATTAATTATTACATTTATTAACGAAAATATTAATTAAAATTTATTGAAAAAACATTTTCATTAAAAATTATGACTAGAGAAGGCAAATGCCAATTGAGTTAAAAATATATCAGCGAAAAAAAAAAAAAAATGTAAAACAGACTGGAGACTTTAGTGTCATGACTTGCTGCTAATAATTATTATTATTCAATTAGTTTACCTAAATGTAAAATAACAGTCTATAGCTAATTATAGATTACACAAGGTAAGAACAAAAATACAGTATACATTACATATAATTGTTAAAGAAAAGCAATAATATATATATACTCAAAGAAGTATGGAGAAATGCATACTGGGAGTAACAAGAAAGGATCGAAAACGCAATGTATGGGTAAGAGAACAAACAGGTGTTACTGACCTCATTGAAAAAATTAAAAGACTGAAGTGGAGTTGGGATGGACATATTGTTAGAAGAGATGATAATAGATGGACAATTGAAATTTAAAACTGGATTCCAAGAGATTGTAAAAGATCCAGAAAGAGACCACATATGAGATGGATGGATGAAATAAGAAAGTGTGCAGGGGTGATGTGGAGAAGAGAAGCTAAAGATAGGAAAAGATGGATTGCACTTGGAGAGACCTTCATCCTTCAGTGGATTGATAATGGTTGATGATGATGATGATGATGACAATTTAACAATCTTGAATAATAATATTTTACTTGAAGGAATAAACTATTTTTATATTTAAAAACGAAAAATTGAAAAGTTTTAATCAATAATAGCCTATGAGTTTTAACTTATAGTTGTAAAACGTGGCTTTTTTATTCTGTAAAAACTAAAAAGAACGAATATATAGAGAGATAAATAAAAAAGAAAAATAATTAACTGTAAATATTTTTTAAAAATAATTAGGAAATGGAGTAAATATATAGTAAGAGAAATGAACCTTCAATGGGATAGGATAGTTTTCAATTTCCTAGCCAGAATAAAAAAATATATTCTGGGAAAAATATTTTTTTAGGATGAGATAAAGTTGTTGACATCATAACGTTGATAGAATCTTTATGAAAAAGAAAATATTCAATAAACATTTATTAATTAATAAGGATAGATGTATTACAAAAAAGATGCATTTCTCTATGACAATTTTATTTAAAAAACATTAGATTAATGATTTAAAATAATTTTAATAGATTGAAGTATATATTTGTAATAAACATCTTTTTCATTTTATAAGTGTTAAACAATTAATTTCCATTATAAAGTGCAGTCTTACATATTTGAAAACTGCATAAGCTTCTATTCCTTTGTTTTAAAGAAGTGGAACACATAAAAGGAAATCTAGTTTTGGATTATTATTATTATTTTGATAATAGATTGGAAAATTAATTATTCTGTAAACAAATCTTTCTATGTAGTAATAATAATGGCCCACGCTAATGGTCTTTGCTTAGATTTTTCTAGCCTTTATCATCATATAGTCAAACGGATTATTAAATAATAAAAAAACAATAATTTATTTGTTCATGACTATCCTTTTTAAAAATAATAAACCGTAACCGTTAACAAATTAATTAATTTGATTATGAAGTATTGTTCAAACAAACAGATATCTAAAAAATAAAACAAAGACAATTCACAAGCCTAAAATTAAAGGCAGCTATCATATATACTAAATTTTGCTACATAGAATAGAGTGATTTTAATGTCCGATACACAAGATATTGTATAGTACCTCCATCTATTGGTCCTAATTTGTACTTATTATATTGGATCATTAAATATTTACTTTTTTTAAAAAAAGATGTTAAAAAAATAATTACAAAAGTGTTACTTAATAAGCTGGGTCATGTTATACATATAATCCTTAAATTATTGATTATCTTACTTGAGGCATTATAAGTTCCTCAAGCCAATCATCACAGAAATGTTTCAAGGATGTTGGTTTTTATGATATTTTGAAGATATTTTTCTGCCAAAAGGAAGGTTTAAGTAACAAAGTGATAATAATAGTCTTATGAATAAGGTATAATACTATGATCAACGGTGGCAAACAGCTACTTCCTACTTCTGTTATATAATTTATTTTAGCACCTTAATATTTATGACTGTAACTTTATATAAAGTTTAATATTAAAAATGAAAAATGGAAGTATGAAGAATAATTATATAATGCTAGGTGAAAGAACAATAAAAATAAACTAAAAGTAAATTAATAAAAAAATATTAACGCTAAAACCTAATAGAATTTAATTGTTACTTCAAACTGAATTGTGTTTATAGGCAGAAGGGAAAAGTAATGGCAGTACCTGGGATATCTTATATGTATAAGTCTAATATTTGCATCAAACCTGATGACATTGATTATGTAAAATTTAAATAGTAAGATGAAACAGATTTTTTAGGTGAAAACATGAAGTTCTCTGAAAATTTGTTTGTGAAGGATATTAATTAATGAAGAAAATTATTGATGTTGTATTTACTCGAGAATGGCTCACAGACCCATTGTCCTCTGATGATTAAGGAGGAAGCTTTGTGAAGGTTTATTAAATATGGCATTTTGTCAAACTTAGAACGTAAAGTTTCCTGGAATGAGATTCAATCTGTCACTTCTAGTGGTTGAACAACACAGCAGGATCTCCTAAGCAGTTAACTGTTTTGATAGTTTTTATTTATTGGAAAGAACATGCAAAATACTTTACTTCATTCTTATTTTTTTTAAATTAATATTTGCTTGTTTCAGTTCTTTAATGTAAATTATCATCTTGGAATATTTTAGTTCTGACTAAAAATAATATTTATCAACATGGATTGAATCTGGTCTACAACAATATTCAAATAGTCTGAGATATATGCTTACAGAATAATGATTGATTCAATATAAGCAATGTTTTTGAAATTATGAAAGTTTCTACTACAATCTTTCTCAGTGAGAGAAGATATACTATTTAGTAATTGCCAAGCACAATTCATTTTATTGTTCCAGGGAAAAGATTGATTATGATTGGTTTGATCACATGAATACAATCATGCATTGTCTCATTCTAATGCTAAGAACATGCACTAGCATCATATTGGCCAGATTCCTGTCAATTAAAAGTTTTAAAGAAATTATATTTACCCTATGCCTATTTAGCATATAAATTTAAGATTGATTATTGGCTATATAAAATCTAATTGTGAAATTTATGGTGACTAATTTGATATATACTGGATTATTCAGATCTACAATGATTTGCTCTATTGTATTTTGTGTTTCATAATGTTCAGTACTTCATCTTAATGAACATTCATTTCTCATCACATTGTTTATTCAACATCAATTTGGACAGCTATTAATGATTATTTTTGATATTGTTGAAGTGTTAAACAGATCAAAAGTTTGGGATATATATATATCACAAATAATCAAACACTAATAACTGGGCCTTCAGAAAAATTTTTTTTTTTACTAATTTGTTCTATCTCATCATTGCAGTATTAACAACAACTTGCAAACAAATAGACTACTCTAAGAAAAAGACAAAAAAAAAAAAAACTAGAGATGAGTTTTATGATAACTATGCAAACCAATCTATGATGTCAACATTTAAAAAATGATGGTTCATTATTATTGTTTTTTGACATTTTATGATGTTATTTCTTAAATTCCAGGAAGACTTTTTTTTTTTTTTTTAGGAAAGACTCAATACCATATCTAATTGTAATTCTTCATTATAATGGATCCTCAGTTATATCTTCCTAATAAAAGCAATACAAACTGCATTTTTTTAAAATTGTCTCTGAAATGATCTTTATGACCCACAATCAGACATGCCTTATCTATGATAATAATTGTGAACAAGTTCATTACAATTTAATAGTAATGTTTATAATTTTTGTTTTCATATAGCTATAGAAATGCAAAAAAACACTGGATTAGGCACAATAATAAAAAGAAAGTATAGTTTAATGAAAGATTTTTGGAGGGAATCTTGAGTGGAAACAAGGAAAAAGGATGGAAAAGATTGACATTGTTTGATAATATAAAAGATGAGAAGAGTTAATAGAAATGAAGAACTGGTCAATGAAAGAGAATGGAATGGGAAAATGGATCAATTGTTAATGTGACTACCCTCTGGATTTGTCCATGGGACAGAATACTATTGATATCTGTAGATGTTTTGAATCTAATTTCTATGTTATCTATAGTATTGTGTAAATAAATCCAAAACTATTGTCCTTTACTCTGCTTCATATTTTGCTGCTTTAGTAAAACTAACGGAGTAAGAAACTTTTCTTCATGAAAGATTTATTCAATATCATGTCTAACTGTAGCTTTCAATTGCATTTTATCCTCAGCTAATGAAGAGTAGCATTCATATTAATTACATGTAAAAAAAGTGCAATATATGTATTTAAGATTTTGTAATAATAATAAACTATTCATACTTGTAGTATTTTTAAAATAACATTTATACTCCAGAACTAATCACAGATGATGATGTAAAAATAATTCACCTCTGGTTGTAATCTTAAAGGCAATTAATTCTTGAATCCAATCTTGATATGAGGATTTCTCATAGGGTTTATGATGGAAAAATAAAATTTCCAGAAGAATCAGAAAAATATATGCTAATTCTCCTCATATTCCTCTCTCCATATGTGTAAAAAATAGTAAAGGACATGCTAAAGATCATCTGTACTAGAGATTGCAAAAATTGCTTTTTTTTTTTTTTGCATTTAACTATGTAACTGCACTTTCTAAAAATTTTGAATAATTCATTTTAAAGATAAAAGGTAGGTTAAAAAGCCATCATCATAGAGTTAAACTTGGTTGGAATGCTTTTGGTAGAAATAATTTAATATTAAAAGAAAATATGTCTATGTGTTTGAAAAGGAAGGTTTTTAATAAATGTGTGTTATCAGTTTTTACTTATACAGAGGCTTTAAATTACTTAAAGAAGTACAGAGAGATGCATGTTAGGAGTCACAAGAAGAGATAGAAAATGAAGTATGGGAGTGAGAGAATAAACATTTTATTGACATCATTAACAGAATTAAGAGACTGAAATGGAGTTGGGATTGACATATTGCTAGAAGAGATGATAATAGATAAACAAATAAAATCTTAAACTGGATTCCAAGAGATATTAAAACACCTAGAAAGAAACTCCATGTAAGATGGATGGATGGATGAAATAGGGAAGTGTATTGGGGTGATGAGGAGAAGAAAGGCTAGAAATCGGAAAAGATGGATTGGATTTGGAGAGACCTTCATTCTCCAGTGGATGATTAAAATGTAGATTTTAAAGACAGTAAAACTATTTAAATTTATAAAGCAATTGTCTATAAATAAGTTTTGACAAAATAATGTTTATAAATAAAGTGACTTGATATTACTATTATTAGATAAACAAAAATTAATGTCAGTGAATATTGGAATATGTGCAATGATTTGGCCTAATTGAGGAATGTTAAACTGTGCATTCTTAATCATTTTCATTTTTTCTTTGCTTAGAGCTAAAAATGTTTAAAAATAAACAAAGTGTGTGAATATTGAGTTATCTGAAGAAATATTTAACACCTAGTTTATGAATAAAAAGTTGGGCTAAAATATAGATTAAGAGATGATTGTATATTAATTAATAGATGATTTAATTTTTAATCTAACATTAAACTATATATCTGAGTTTAAGAAACATATTTTCTACCTTAGTTAGTGTAGCAGTTATCCAACTGAATGTATGCTAATAAAGAAAGGTTTTTATAGTAGATAAACTATTTTACAACTTTCTGCTCATCTTAATAGTTTATTCTCTCTGTTTATCTTGGTAGCTTTATTTAATTGAATTCATTTTCATCTCTAATTTTCAACAAATGTTTGAAAATCTTATTAAATTTTTTTACAATATTCTTAACTACTAGAAAGTTCATCAATCTGATGTAAATTAGTAACTTCCCCCCTCCAAATACTGTCAATATTATTAAAATAACACTTATTCAATAAATGTTTCAATAGATATTAAACAAACAAAAAAAAATTGTATTCATATATTTGATTATTTTCATCATCTAATATAAGTATTAAATGTCTTTGGAAAAATTCAACTTTATTTAAATATTCCAAATACATTCAACTGTTAGTTATAGAACGCAGATTAGTAATATATTCACAACGTTTCAAGAGGTATTATTCTCCTCTCTTCTTAAGTGTTCCTGGCTTGAGCAGTGACAGTACTAGCATGGGAATCGAAAGTAGATGCTTATATTCTTGAATATTGAATTTTAAAGTAATGCTTTTACTGACAGTTGAATGTAATTGGAATATTTAAATAAATGTAAAAACAATCAATACTTATATTAAATAATGAAAATAGTCCAATATATTAATTAATACAGCTAAAATACCAGCATCACCAACCTTCAGAAAAACAATATATATATAGCATGTCAATATTATACTTCATGTATATTTTTTGTAATTTTACATATGCAAACTAATTCGTTACACACTTGACAATAATAATTTAATTGGGCTGTTATTTACAAAGAAAAAACAACCTCCACTCAATAAAAAATTAATGTTCACTTTAAAAATTAATTAAATACTATAACTGAGAATTTGGTAAAAAGAAAACCATTTAATTCAACTAGAGAAATGATCTTTGTTTACAGAATCACATGCCTGTTCAAAATCAATTAAGCAAATATAACTATTGAACAGTATCTAGAAGAATTTTAGATATACATTATAAGAAAAAGTCTCAAGTCAATGAAAAAAGATGTTTAAAGTTATCCTTAAGTTTCTCAAATCACTATTTATCTATGTATGCTATACACATTGAAACAATAGCATTTTGGAAGGTGGCAATATTAATTGAAAATTAAGACTTCTTAATTATATCATAAATTATGTTTTACTATTGACATGGTCAGTGACCCTATAGAACAAAATCTTCATTTCTTTCTACAAAATTCTATTTCAAGACTTCATCTTTTAAAATAATCAAACTTTTAACATCAGATGAAAATTGTCATAGTCTCTTGGTTATTCTTTCTTTTTGTTTTATGTTTTTTTAGGCTATTTAATTTTTGAAAACATCTCTAACCCTCTATCAGAGTTTGAATCTCTTTTTCTCTACCTATTTCTTCTTGTTATTTTTAAGATAATTTTTTCCCCATATTGTTTTCTATCAACATCTGTTTTATTTTGAATTCAAAGTTTATTTTTCATTAAAACCAAAACAGACCCCATATATTGTGTTGTTGATTAAAATATTCTTTTTACTTTAATCTTTATTGCTGCATTTTATCTCATTTTACATTTATTTTGTTTTATCTTATATTAATTCAACTTAGTAAAGTATTTACTTTAGAAAATCTTTTTTATCATTACATCAACACCAACAATATATATCTACAAAAAATTGTTTTACATCCATTTTCAAATTTAGTAAATTTTGTTCCAAATTTTTGATATCATCTTGTCTTAATCTATATTCTCAACTATAGACTAATCTAATGTTAAAGTTTTTATAGACTCTTCATTTTGTCCCTTACTAATGTAAAGTCAATCAATCAATCAATCAATAAATAAATTTCTTCAACTAATGGATCACCATTCTAAAGTCAATCAATCAGAAGATATTGTGATTTTTGCACCAAAGACCAATGTTCCATTCTATTCAAAATATTGATATATATAGGCTTGTTTTTAATTATATATATATATATATGATCAGTTTCTATAGCTCTATCCTTCCACTGACGAAAGCAAACCAGCTTGAAATCAGCTGATCTGGAGGTGAGCAAAATGAAAGAGGTAGTTAATTCTGACTCCTTTTGCGTTTATGTAAAAATATTTTACACTTGTTTCGGCGGTTTTGGTAAAGACGCCATCTATTGATCATAAATAACAAGTGATAGCAGGTTACGTGACTAACTTGTATTTATTTTTCATATATATATATATATATATAGAGAGAGAGAGAGTTAAATATTTCTGGATGACTCTCATCTAAGCAAAGTAAGTCTATATATATATATATATAGACTTACTTTGCTTAGATGAGAGTCATCCAGAAATATTTAACTCTATATATTATTTCTTGTTATATTTACATTAATTTCTACATTAAATATTGTCCAGCGAAACTATTTTATTAACTTATACTGGATATCAAACCAAACCTTACGTTTATTTATAATTACTGCCATTTTCTTTTTCTAATGACTATAACTTAACTTTTTTTTATTTTTTTATTTTAACTTAATGTAAACATGTTTATATTTTATCCACCACTAATATGCTTAGCATATTTTTAACTATTATTTGTTATATGCATAGCAATATAAAATTATAGCAAATGATAATGCTCTCTGCAAAAATGTAAATGATTTAATTTTCATAATCCATTTTCTCAACAAAGGGATGCACACTTCTTTCTTATTAATAGCATCCACTTTATTGGCTATGTGCCATGCTTTCTTAACATTGCATTTCTGTTGTTTCTCTTGAAACACACTGTATTAGTCCTCAGTGGCTCAAAGGCATGACTGTGTTTGATCCCATGTTCTGAAAATATAGACTTGGACTTGATGCTGTTTTTTGCCTGGTTATAAAGATATCTGTGCACGCAATTCTAGTTGTGAAGATTTGCATGTAATTCACTGGAGTAAATGGCCTTCGAAGAGAGTTCTTGCATTCTATCTTGTGAACAACTGCGTCTGGGAATAGAATGTCTTTGGAATGATTTAAAGTGCACAGAGTCCTAATAATATTTTTAAAAAAGTATTTCTATCTTCCTTTAGTATTTTTATATATTCTAATTTCCTCTAACATTTTATTAATTATTTAATTAGTTATTTTGTTTGCTTTCAGTATTCTTTTATTAATGTAACTGTATCCTTCTGCATCTTTTTTTAAATGACTGCATAACTGACTTTATATTTGAATTTATTTATTTTTTGTTTTCAATTTGCTAATGTTTTATTGCTGCTTTTAACATTAGTTTTTATAATTTGCTTATTTTTCTCAAACTAATTTCATTCCACCATATGTCAAATTCAAAAAATAGACTTTCACCTTCAATAGTTTCTAAATTTATTTTTGAATATGTATGTATTTTATTTAAAATCTGTTGTTGTCATATGTCTAAATCCTCTTATGATGTGTATGTATGTATTGATTATCTCATATTATTGTTCTTATGAAAAGCCCATTAATATTTTTTTCCTTTCATTCTTAAATCCAATTCATTCCTATCTTGTAATATTTATAATATCTTTTTTTTTATCACAAATTTTTACCTTAGCTTTCATATATTTACATTATTAAACGGATTTTAAAATTATGTATACACATTGTAAAGGTATATTTTATAAACTACATAGGCTAAAACAGAATGAAAGCCTCTTTAAAATCTTCCTGCAACTGTCACCACTACAAAAAGGAATGGGTCCTTGAAAGAACAATCCTAAAACTATTTGGAATCTAAATAAAAAAAATCAAGACTTATCTAGTCTAGATTCCAATTCAACATTATAGCAGTGGCAGGTGGATGCTAACTCTTACATATGTATACTATTTTTAAGCAGCAAGATAGTAAGATTACAGAAGTACCTTGCAATATTGACAAAGCTTTTTTCTAGAATGTATGAAAATGCTTGAAAAAACGTTATTTGTCCAGCATTGGTGGTCGAGAGGTCAGTGCGACTGCCTTACAAGCAGTTGCCCGGGTTGCGGGTTCACTTCCTGGCCGGTGCTGTGACACATGGAAAAAAAACCTGTTATTACAATTGAAAACTACACACATGTGAATAAATATCCTTAATAATACCCAAAGAAAGCAGAATATAAAAAAAAGGCCTTAAGTCTTTTACTTAGTAAGTTAGGGATTTAAACATTTAAACTAATTTCTTAAAAACTGCCTGTTCAAATGTTATTTAAAAAATAAAAAAATAAAATTTAGGATTTTATTTCATTGAATATAAAAATTTTAAATGCATATGATCCTGCATTTACTAATTCATTCTTAATAATAAGCTGATGCTTTGCTGTGAAATTTTTCTATATAATAATTTCTATAGACTTTCTATATATCATTTTTGTAAACATTATTAGAATATTTTTTTATGGTCAGATCATTTCAATCCCATATCTATTTATCTAATTATAATCTCTCCAAGATTAAAAAATAAATTAAACCTAGAAATATGAAACATTTTCATCAATAATAATATTTGCTTTTACAATCTGTGCATCAAACCAATCTAACCAATTCAGGTTAATCCAGGACCTTCCAGCTAATCAAAGCAAGATCCTTATTTTTTGACTACTACTGAATGGATTTCTTCTATTTAAAAAAAAAATTAAACTTGCTTATGACCCAAATAATTTTTCAAGATTTGACCTATGAGATTCACCTTCAGATAATGGGTAAAACATATAATATCACAAGATTATTTTCATTGGCAAACTAAATTTATAATAGCAGCTGATGATTGCTTTTCTACTCTATTAGTCGTTATTCCACTCACATATATAGTTTTAAGAAGTTCCAACCGTTTTTAAAAACCTACTGTCAAGTATTGCACTATAAAAGACAAAAATAAAACATTACCTATAAAAAATAAACAATTATTATATTTCACAAATAATACTAGTATTTATTTCAGACGTTTTTTTTTTTTTTTTTACTAAGAGTCTCTTCGAATTATAAACCTGCTTCCAATAAATTATTTAACATCTATGCATTATTAAGCATGGAAAAAACGTGATATTTCTGTATGCAATAAATATGTTACGTTATGAAATCTAAAATGATACGTATACACGTTTTCGGTTCCGAATGCAAACTAAGTAATTAGGCAATTAATTACTACATACTGATGATATCAGTTAATCACCATCGATAATAATTTGATATTGTTTGTTATTCTCTTAAATATCATTTATTTTTAGCATCTCAATTTTAAAACTACTTCATAAATTTTGATGAGGCTCTTTACATCGTGAAATCTATAAGAAAATAAATACATTTAGTTAGTAATTCTAAATATAAAGTAAATCTTATAAAGTCGTTATAATCGAGTTATTATGAAAAAGTAATAATTAACGTTCAAAAGTTTTAAATGCATTGAGCAAGCTTTCGGCAAATTACTGCCATAATCGTAGAGCTGTTTAAAGTTTAGCAGTTAGAAGTATATATATATATGGACATTCAAAACTTTTGAATGTTGATTATTACTTTTTCATAATAATTCGATTATAACGAGTTGATAAAGATTTATATATATTTTTAAAAAAAAGTAAATAAAAGAAAATTTAACTAAATAAATGGTTCGCACCGAAATGTGTGTGTTGCATATATTTATACATTTATGTGTGTCCTACTATATTAATATCAATAAATTTGCTCCGAAGTTATATGCAAGACTAAAAATTTGAAATACATTTTGATAATAATTATGTAGATATATACTCTGCTTATATGCATATTAAAAAATCTGTAGAATAGTAGATTACCGATTTATAGATTACAAAGAGTCTCTTAGAGATATATGATGAAGTAAAACTGCTTTGCTATTTTTCCTTACATAAATGAAAAAAAAGTCTTTTAATTTTGAGGTTACTCTATGGCGTAAACAAAAAACGTAATTTATTTATAATAATGCAAATATGGGAATATAATGCAAATGTTGTTTACGTTTTAAAAATATTTAATTAAGAAAACTATACTGTTATTTATATATATGACAGTGCCTCTTTTTCCTATTTTCTTTTTTTAAAATATTTATTCAAAAATATTTTATTTTAAACACATTTCAATTTTCCCTCAAATGTAATTGTACCTAAAGTTTGGCACCCGGATGGGATAATTTGTTTGACAGATTTTATCTCCTTTAAATACATAAAAAATGCCATTTTTCGTGTAAGTACAATAAAACTTGTATTATATGACAACCTCCTAATTCCTGGAATCCGACGATGACCATTTCCTCTAGGTATGCGATTACCCCTCAATCTTTGTTTAGAAAATAGAGCATCCACTCCTCAAAACATATTTTTCTTAAAATGAGACTTAATTAGGTTAAAATACACAGGAATTGGAATAATAAATGCTTTTAATTTTGACTTTATTTTTATGAAAAATAACTCTCTAAAAAAGGTGCCATAAGTAAAAAATAAGAGAAATGGGAAAATGTCTCTTAACATTATTTTGAAGAAGTTAGTGGTCTATGGAGAAAAAAAAAGTAATTGTTTAATAAAAAGTTCCATATAGGGCAGGCCAGTGAAAAAGATCGTTTAGCAGAATTTAAATTATGCTGTGGTTCCGAAAAGAATTAGGGGGAAAAGATAAGAAGAATAGTGATTTTCATAATACACGTAGATGAGCGAAGATAAGCTACTTGTAAGAATACGCGTATAAATGTAAATGCGTGTATACTCACATTTGTATGTGTTGTTATTTTTGTCCAATTTTACCATATTCTTTTTTTTTTTAATATATGTCAAAGTGTTGTCCGGAAAGCGAACCCGGGCCAGATGCTTGGAAGGCAGCTGTGCTAACCGCTAGGCCACCAACGCTTGACTACCATATTCTTAACTAGTTTTTTTTTTTTTAAATATATATATACATTATTTCTAATACGTTTTTTTTAGAAAAGTAAAAATACTTCATTAGGCGAATAATATATACATGCACGAAAATATAAGCTTAATTAACATTAGGTGAAAGTAAAAAAAAAAAAAACCAAAATGAAACGAATCGTTTAGCTACTTATTTTTCTCATAGAAGCTACACATACGTATGTACATTGAAATTTTTTTATATATCTGTAAAGAATGATAAAATGTCAGTATACATATATTTCATTACATTTATTTTTCTCATAGGAACTACACAAACACACGTATATGTACATTGAAGAGTTTTTATATATCTGTAAATAATGATAAACATATATATTTCCCTACTACCATAAAGTTTCATTCAATCAACAACAACAACTAAACAATTAGTATGAGCAATATTTCTATTTGTTACAGATCAGAACTGATATATAAATAATAGTTCAGATACCATTGTTTATCTCAGAGTAGAAGACTATTTCTACAAACATAGTTAAATAATGAATAACTAACTGCATTTCTTAGTAAAAGAGAAAACTTTTTTTTCCTCCAGTTGGCCGCTTGAGGAGATTTTATACTTCACTAGATTGTTTTTACTTTCAAATGCCTTTATTTGTGCCTCAAGACGATTCAAGATTGTTTTTAAAAGTGAATTGTTAAAAAAATAATATATATCTAATGATGTAAAATATTGTTAAACTTTAATACAGTTTATTAGTCAACGGGCGTGTGTGCGAAAAAGGTCCAGCCCATCAAGTAAACAATCATTTCCAAACTTTTCTGTTCTTTGCTTTACCTTTCAAATGCTCACAGTCTCTCTTTTAACTCCATAAATTAACGTCATTCATGATCTACTTGACTTTCTTTTTTCTTACTATTCATACATTCTTCCAATATAATTTTTATATACTTTTTAGTTCTAAATATATTCTCATTTCTATTCTGTTTATAATTTTTTAGATAAATATGTTTTCTGTGTGACTACATTCTCTTCACTATTTCAATATTGTTAGCTCTAATCTTAGGATTTCCTTTTCTTTTTTATTCTTCTACAAATCTACTTGTCAAAAGCTATCAATGTTTTTTTTTCTCACTTTCTTTTTAACTAAAAGAATTTGTTACAAATATAAATTATACACAGCAATTAAGAATTAACAATCTTCCAATTACCTTAAATGCATATTCTTTTCTTCTAAAGTTTTTAGTGATTCATCTGGATATTGATCAGTTTTCTGCAGCGCTTTATCTGTGTTTATTTTAATTGTTGCTTTTCCAACATCGTCCTTCATTGTTGGATGTTCTTATTTTTTCACTTCTTGTTTTTACTAACAAAAGTATATAAGATTATAATTTTTATTATACCCTCTTCCTTTCTATTCAGTATAGTACTCATTATTATCATATTATTTTTCTTACAAAATCATATCAACATTTTATCTTTTTTATTTCTATTATATGATCTTCCCCTCTATTCAATACATATATTCATTCATTTAATGTGTATATATAAAAAATAAATACAAGTATATTATATATACTTTAAATTTTTTTTTGGAAGATTTGCTATCTTAATATAAACCGAGTACTGATTATATATATATATATATGTATGGCAGATGTTGATCTGGACCAATTAATGAGTGCTAGTTCAGCACGAAATATGCTCATTGGAGATCATTTATGTTCACATATATGTGTTCCTGTGTATCGATTGTTAAAATGGAGTGGATGACAAAAGGAAACTTGAAAGTCTGGGTTCAAATCCCTAAAATTATATATAAGTGCGTGAAATTGTATCAACTTCTTAACTCTAATCTATACATAATTTTTTCTGTATTTTCATAACATTCATATTATGTTATTATATATTTATTTCTAAATTTATTTTCAATTTTATTATACAAGCTCTATATTTTACACATGAACTGATAGACATTTGCATACTTCATTCCATATCTTAATAGATCTCTTAAAACAATTGTTAGAATCATTATTATAAACTTTTTCTTTATGAGATTGATAGCTATAGAGACATTCTTTATTCTTGATGATAAGCCTATGCCTATCTTATTGACCTGCTTTTATTACCAGAACAACAAACTCTTATATTCTTTTTGCTTATTTCAGAACTAGTTTATCTTGTTTTACACATATTTTCATATAGCTAGCCATGTATTTATTTTTTACCATTTTAATTACAGATTCTTTTTTAGTTATTATTTATAATAATCATAACTTATATAAATTAATAAACTATATATAGGCTTACATACACCTGCACATATATAATGTAATATATAAGGGATTCAAACTCAGACTTTCACACAACCCTCAGCTCTCCATGCCATCTCATATTGCTGAACCACCTGATCATACACATGGATCATTTTTAACAAAAGTCAAAACAGAAATTAATTAGCAGAGTGAATGATAAAGATTTTTATAACAAATGTCCAAAGAGGAATAGTGAAAGTGAATGTATTACTCCCCAATATTTTTAAGGGTTTCTTTCTTGTTTTATTCTCTAGCTAAAAATAGTTAGATATCCATTTTTATATTATTTTTTTAAAATTAAAAGCTGGCATTAATGTAAATTGGGTTGATGTAATTACTTCTAAAAATCAAACTTTTTTTAGATCAGTATCCTTTTGCATTTTCTAGTTTCAAATATCAGAATCCATTAAAATGTATGAACTGAAACACAGGCTTGTTATATACCTGTGTCTATATATGTAATATATAGGGTATATGAGCACAGACTTTCACACAACCCACCACTTTCCACTTTATCTCATATATGATGCTATAAAAAATTATGTTAAAATAGTTACAACCATAAATAAACTATCTCTTTTGTTTAAATAAGAGAGGCAAATTTAACAAACAAATTTATATATAATATATGAAATGTTGTGGAAGGAAACTAGTTTTTACATATAGCCTATAGAATTGATACAACTTTCTCATCAATAAACATTTTAGATTACTTTTTAAATAAACCAACATTTATTGGCTATGCTTGGATGTGGGATTTGATCTTATTGGGAACCTGATTTTTAATTTGGCATGTTAATTGCATAAGTTAAGCTTATAACATGTGTGCAAAGAGTAATTTCCTTCCACAATATTTTATATGTATAAATCACCATATTATCAATTATATATATATGATAAATTTTGAAGTATCCCAGCTTATTGTTAAAAAAATGAAATTTAAAACTGTGATTATTCATTAATTTTTGTATATATATATATGCAACTAATCTTAACAAGATACTTAAAATTATTTTTACATGACAATTGGCCTAATACAATTGATTTCTGTTTCATTAATCCTCAATAAAGACTAATTAGCAGCCACATGTAAATGAGAATAGGCATTATAATTACAAAGAAAAGAAAAAAAGAACAAAAACTTAAAATTGAGTACTAAATGATTTCATGATATTCCTGATGTTATTTATTTAGCATCTTGTGATACTATATATTTTTTTAATTTTTTTAATATCAAATTTTTTTTTTTTTCTGATTTTAAAACAAAGTGATTAATTTTTGAGCTTTTCACTGCATTCTACATTCAGTTATATCCTCTAACAAAAGAAACCATACTGTTTTTTTTTATAATGTCATTTCAGGGGTCATTATTTTTTCTCTCTTCCAATGAAAATCATATTGGAGTTCACCATAAGATAGTTGTATTTAGAAGATCTGATAAATTTACTAACTTCACATGCCCAGTGCAGTGAAGTTGTGCTCTTATAATTGTAGATCAATATCACAACAGTCAGAAAGTTAAAAAAAAAAGCCAATTGATATTATAGTCTTACTATCATAATTTTGGAACATTAGGTAGCATTATTAAAAAGAACATCTTAATGCTTTTGCATTATATTAATGTTGCATCTATATTTAATTTCCATACAAAAAAATTTAATAAAATAATATTACATAAATTAATTTAGAAATAGTTAAATAATTATGATAAAATACAGTTTATTAACTTTTAGTTTAATAAATACAACAGAAACATATTGAAGTCTAGGTTGTATGCAAGCAATATCTAATTCCATTTTTTTTAATTTAAAAAGCTACCAAAATATTTAAACTGGATCATATTCCAAGATAATATCATATAATTATTGGGTAATAAATCTTATGTTTTTTTAAACATTAATTATGATATACATCATATTTAAAACATTTGCAAGAATAACTCAATTGAACCCAAGTTGAAGTCATAGTTTTTACTTTTAATTCCCCCATCATCTTTATTTGATTTTTTGTTATTTACTTCATGTAGATATTAATAAAATTTTCCCAAAAACCTCTGTCATAAAACTGCAAATAAAGATGAAGTTAGAATACATTCTTGTTTAAAATTAATTTTCATTCTATATGGTTTTGTTTTTGCTCGCATCATTTTTTTCCTTCTAAAATCAAGTGAAATCTCTGATAATTACTTATATATGACTGGAAGTAATCTATTTGTTTGTATATTCTCGCTGCAGTGAGTAATAATGATACCCCATGTTAATGACTACAAATTGAAATAGTAGAAGATTAGGTCAGAGATCAGATGATGTAATTTTATAGATCCATATATTTCTAAAAACATTTAGAAGTTTTGAAATTAACACATTGATAATGTAATTTTAGATTTTGATAGAGGTCCTATCAAGATCAATAATCTTTCTGTATTAGACTATTTTAACCTCATTTCCCCCAAATCTAAATAAATTATTAGATTACAGATATATCACTGAAAATAACAATTTTAATAATTGTATCACTACTAAAAAAAATCATAGAAAATATAGAGCCATACTATGATTGTAATCAAGAAATACCACAAACAACATATCGGCACACAAAACAACCATCTCTGATTTAATTGAGATATATGAAAGTCATAACTGCATTTAATGTAAGAGGACCAAACTCAGTTAACAAGATCTATCAACTAAAACACTAGCAGAAATCAGGGGGAAAAAATGGACAACGGATACAGACAGCAAAGTGACTCAATACAAAGTATTGTTGAAGCATATCGGAAACTCAATTCCAAAAAAATAAGAATAGCAACATTCATGTTATATGCACTTTGATGCATGAAATGCAAGTTTATTATGTGCAACAATATAAGATGTCACCCCTTTGACCTTAACAACAAAGATCAGAGATAAACTAATAGCAAACCAGAACATACATAATATCACTTGATTACTAATTCAGACAACCATTGCCCCTTTCAATGAACAAGTTAATACAAATGCAAAAACAATTAGAAGAAAAAAGTAAAAACAAAAACACCAATCAAAATATGGAAATGCAATAATACATATAAAAAAATGCCAATTTATATTATGAAAATGGAATTCCATTAATCCTAAATTTGTTGTAAATCTGGTTTTTTAGGAAATAACAAAGACTCATAAAGAACTAATTGAACTATATCAGAAAGATTTAGAACTTGTATAAATGGAGATCATCTAATTAATAACACATGTAAAATATGTATTTAAACAAAAATACACAACTCAAATATAAGTAAAATTACTTTGGTACAATAAAGTTCCTTATTGAAACATAAAAATAAAAAAAAGGTCAAAATAATCCCTCTATCTACTCAAGATTCTGTTGTTATCCTATAAAAGAATGCAACCCCCGATCTTGCATAGACTAATGCAGTAGAAGGTGGTATTCTCTGGAACTCAAATATAAAGAATTATGCCTCCAATCCTGCTCAAACTTTTAATGGACTCTCAAAAAGTATGATATAGTGCAGGGTAGAATGGTGAATTCTGGAGCTCAAAGTTGATGGGTTATAACTCCAGTTTTGCCACCTTTGCTGCTTGAACTTCAATTTATTTTTTATTAATGAAATCCCCTGTTTAATGAGATTCTATTGTTTATTTTCAATATATCTAAAATCATCTAATTGCAAATGAATCATGATTAAGTCTTCTTTTTAATCATTTAATTTCTTCCTTTAATTAATATTATAAATAAGATTTAATTAAGTAGAGAAGTTATATGTAACCATGTCATAGAAAGAACTAGATTATTCTATTTAATGAATCTGAGAATAGACTTATATTTCCAGTATGTTCTTTAAAAGAATATCTTACTTTAGTAACATAAATTGAAAATTCAAATTTTTAGTGTTGACCAGCTATTTAAGTGAGGGGTGAGTGGCAGATATTTTTAAAAAATGATCATTAAATTTTCTACAGTACGTTTCTGGATAAGATATTTTTTAATTTTAGATAGTTTTAATCTTGGAGCATAATAGACTGTGATCTATTTATCACTTTGTACTTACAAATGCTTATTTCCTTTTATAGACTGACTCCAACTAGTTTTGTGCATGAATGCATCCAAGTATTTTATAGTAATTTTACACTCTAAACAAAATATTCTTAATAGTTATTTTATGTAATACACAGACCTTCAATAATGATAGATCATCTAAGTTTTTGAAACCAAAATCATAATTCCAAAAATTTTGAGGATATGCAGTAAGTCTCTAGAAAGAAAAATCCAGTTATTATGAATGGAATGACACTATTTTTCTTTTAATATTCTAACTCTGAGTATAAGACTTGATGAAAGAGAACATAGACATCACTATATAAACATAGACATCACTATATAACAGTCTTTTATGTCATTGTATTAAACATCAAAAACTTCCAAGAAAAGAAGTTGCCAAATGCAATGAGTCCACACTATTCAGTCATCATATGTATTATTTAAAAAAAACCATACTTCTGAAAATAATTTGTAAGCAAATCAGTTAAATTTTCTTCTTCTGGAGGACATGCTTCTGCTAAGAGCAAATACATCCATTTTAAACATCTATTAGAAAACTTTCAAAAATAAATTTCATGTCAAAACTCACACCTTTCTTGTATTTTTATTTTTTTTAAAAAGGTAAATATTTTCAATTAGTGCTACTATATTCCTGGTAGTGCCTTAGACTGTTATGCCCATAATTTGATTTCAAATTTTGAACTTGAGATTTTTTTTCCAGGAAATTACCATATAACCAACCTAGCCTGCTGACTACCCAATATTGGTTAGTAAATGAATATAGTTTTATTTTTAACTAGAAGGTAAAACACTGTTAAAAAAATAATGCTCTAATTCTTACTATCTGGCTAATATCAAGTTGAGTGAATAGTAGCTTCTCCATTGTTTATGATGATTTGTTGAAGAAACTTTAGTCTTATAATGGATTATTTAAAAATGTTTTCTTTTATTTAAATATCACCATTGCTTCCTATTTTATCACTTTTGATATTATAACTATCTCTTCCATTTATATGAATAATATGTAGGTCATGACGAACTAATCAGATTTGCAAGATAAACATACCATTTTTGTATTTCAAAAGGAACTTTATTGATAAACCTTACAATATTACAAAAAAAAAAAAGAGATAAATAATCAGTACATATAACATGACAAATACTACATTTTATTAGAATGACAAAAACATTATAAGTTGTAAGACTAACTTTTATATCATCATTTACTGTAAATATATTTGATGGAATAATTTGTTTTGTCTCTCCAGTTTGTTTTTAAATTAATTCCAATGTTTTCTAAGCTTATTTTATTACCAATGACTCTATAAATAGAAAAGACACTTGCTTTGCCATTTCCAGAAAATGGATACTATAAAAAATATTTCTGCATATATTTGCATATAATTATGTTGACAATCTACAAGGCTATGATAATGGAGTAATGAAACTCTGAAAGCGTTTAGCCTAAATAAATTGGTATGTGGAATTGTTTCATCTTTGTCACATTAGCATATTATTAATTATATTATTATTGTAAAAAGTAATTATCTTGTATATCCACAAAGCATACAATGTGGTGATTCTTATTTTGGAAAAACAAGCTTTCAGAAAAGACTTGATGATAGAATGAATTATAGTATTATTTTTCCTACAACCAAGCATCCTGTAGTCTATCATACTTAAGAAGCAAATGATTTTGATATTCTGCTTCCTGTTACACAATTAGCATGTAGTTTTTTTTATACTAAGAAAATATAATATAGTTAAATATCAGCCCAGGAATACTTAAATCTTCTAATCAGTCGCTTGTTACTAAAGCACTGCAGAGTCAACATCTTCATTTACCTTTGGATATAGAAGAATATGAGTTTTCCAATTTTGTCATTTATCATTTGGGAAAGTTATTTTAATGTTTGCCATTAAGTTAGTTAATTGGTGTTAAAATTGTCTGAAGATATGTTGTGCATGGAGAGGATTTATCTATTGGTGCAACATTGAGCATCCTTCCAGCTATAGGAATAATTTTGCCATGGATAATATAAAATCAAAAGATTTTTGAATTCAATATATATAAATTCAATGTAATGCTAATCAATTCCAGGATCTTCCATATTATAGTTGTGCAGCAGGAATCCTTAGTTAGGGTTGATCGACTAACAATCATTTGCTAAATAAAATTCATATTAAACTAACTGTCAATTCCAAAGCAACTAATTATTGAATGTATTGTTTCATGCATAATTATGCTTAAGGGTTTCCTATCTTCTAAATTAATAGTTATTATTCTTTCTCACTACTGCATACTTTCCTTACTCACAAATACTTACACCCACAAATTAGAAAAAAATTATATTGATGACTGAAGTCGGAATTGCTGTCCACATAATTAAAGAATGATAATGTGGTTGCACAAATATACTATTTCATTATTATTGCAGAAAAATGTCAAATATTACAAGCAATTTATGATAACCAGGATGTAAACTGATTTAAGATGAAAGATGATAAAAGGAAAGGAGGAGAGAATGAATGAGTATAGAGAGAAGATGAAAAAACTGCCTATATTGGAAACAATTTTTCATCTTTGAAGTGATCAAGAATTTCTTATTAGCTATTAGCAGTTAGTTTTATATCCAGAGATAATTCTAGCAGCTACTAGTTCCGATTTGTTATATATGTTATATCAAAATCTAGGACATTTTTATTATTTCAATAATTTTGATATTGTTATTCATTTAATTTACTCTTATTTAATGATTAAAACAATAATATATATGAAAATTCTTAGCTGTAAAAAGTTTAGACTTTCTTGAATCATTATTGAAGTTAAGCAATATTGATTAAGTTTAGTAGTTGGATTGCTACCAATTTATATATCTTAATGATACAAGGAAATGTGAAATTTTCTCATTTATTTCTAAAGGTGATATTAGAATAAACTAAGTTAATAGGATAGCAGGTAGTGGCAAATTTTATATTGTCTAGTTACTGTATCATCCTTTTTGGCAGAGAATTTTAAGCACACACGTAGGAAGATTAATCGAGTTATTTAACGTATCAAATAATAAATATTGAATTTAATATCATGATATAAATCTTATTTTATCATAATTAGATAATTTTTTAAAAATTAAATTAAAAATATAAATAACTACAGTTCATTAAAATCAATTATTTGATAATAAATAAAAATGATATTGCAAAAATAATAATAATAATAATTGCACTAATTATTTCAAATACCAGCAGGTGGCGCAGTATTTCATAAAAATTCAAAAAAAATCCAAGAGATAGTTATAGATTAATTACAATCTACAATCATGACATGTATAATATCATAAAAACCCTTCATTTTTATTTTAATAAATAAATAAAAATTAAAGATGAAATCATAATTTAATTTTTAAATAATCATTTTTTTGATATTAAAATCAAACTTTTCATATACAAATAGCAGACATGGGTTTTTATATGATTAAATTATGTTCACCGCAAATGTATACAGTTAAGCTTATGTTAATTTGAGTAGTAAATGGTGCACATCACTTTGTAGAAACTGAACAGATGAACTTAAGAATATATCAGTTTACAAAACTATCGGCTTAAGAGATTCTCTTAGAGGATCTCTATTGTGGAATTTAATATTTAAAAAATGCTTAATATTATATTGTCTATTCTAAATATGCTGGAAATGTGAACTTCATAATACCTATATTAATTGACACATTAAAAAAAGTCAAACGAAAGTTAGTATAAAAAGTTAGGAAAATTCTTTTATACACATATAGACAGACACTCATACACATAAAAGATATATACTAAATAGGTATATAATCACGATATCTACTTTTTACAAAAACTAAAAAAACAATTTTATGAAAATAAATTTCAAACAGTATTAGATTTCTAAGTCTCTTGATTCGTAAAATTTGTTTTCTATCAGATAATATAATATATATATGCTTTTCAAATAAAAGAGTATTTCTTTATTTTAAAAAATGACTATTCTGTTAGATGAATAATTATAATACCATACCATAAAATCGACCTAAAAAAAAAAGAGAGACGGAAGGGATGATAGAAAACGACTGTTTGAAGATTTGTGATAATGATATTTTGCTTGTAATTTCTACCCTCTAATTTAATTGTTAAATACTTTTAGAAAAATTCAAACTTTATTTTAAATAGATTAGTATAAAACACTTATTAACTTGTGCGTTATTATTAACAGTTGAAGGTATTTTGAAAAGAATGTATTTCGAGTTTTTCTAAAAACATTTAACAATTCAACTAGATAGTGGAAAAGTGAAAATTTTAATACAGAGCTCGCAGTTCGAGTTTGAGATTTAGTTTGATCGATTAACTAAGAAAATATTTTGAGTAGTTTTAACCCTTAATTTTTTTTTTTTAGTCGCAGGAATCTGAAGATATTTTATAAATGATAAAAATTAATTGTTATTTTAAACATTAATTCAAGTGTGCGTGTTAAAACAGGCAAAACTCTCTATACATATTGCCGCTCAGTGCAAGCCAGAGAGGATGCCAGAAGGCTTGTGCATAAAATCCCCATCTAGTGCCTACTCATCCAATATCTCCAGACTAGTTTCTGGCTTAATAACAGTTAAGAGCAAGCATAAGAAATAGTGATCGTGTGTGTGTGTTTACATGAACACATTAAGAAAATATATCATGCGATATGAGTGCAAGCTGATAAATTATATAGATATATTATTCAAGGATAAGAACTTTTTTTTCTTTATGTATTTGTCTTGTATACATTCTCTACTTTGCACATTTCTTAAAAAATAATGTTTTTTTTTTTTTAATGAAGCATGGTGGTAAGTGGATTGGAGGTGGAGAGCTTCTGATTTTTGATATTTAAATATTATACTTAAATTAAATGAAGATACAATGACCGTGCATACACTTATTTGCTTTACCTATGTCAGGAATTTGAATCTAGGCTGAATAAATTAGAGACAAAAAAACAGTATTGGGGATATTGTTTTTTTTTAAGTACTTGATCTTAGCCAACTTTAGCTAACTATTATAATATTAATCAGTAAATGGATATTTAGTTGTTTCTTAGCCAGAAAGTAAAATAAGAATGAAGATCATCTATTCATACCTTCAACAATCAATACTATCTTCTCATTCACTATTTGTCAAAGAAAAGATGTTGGAGAGACCTTTGCCCTATAGTGGGCTATTTAATTAAAAATTGTTTTATCTAATTTCCTGCTTACATTTTTTTTAAAAAAAATCTGAATCTGGGATGCTATAGTAATTTTAGTTAGGTAAGAATGGAACATAACACCACATTATTACTACTTGATTATGGAGTTATTTACCACAAGCCACCACTTAATTATATATGAATGCATTATATATAAACATTAATGTGAAAAAATACTCATATAATTTAATAATATTTATTGTACCTAGTATATTTTTTCAACGCATTCAAATCAGCAAAAAAATAATGTTCTCAACAGACTGACCACGAATATGATCAAGTGTCGAAATTATACTCAGTACAATAAATTTTATTAATTTTTATATTTAAACTCTGTTATGAGTATTTTTTCACATTAATATTTACAATGGCAGATTGTGGAAACCTAATTATATATAAACACTATTCAAAAAATATATAGACATTTTAACTTTAAACTATCATTATGTTTATCTTTATTAATTTAATGTTATAATGAAAAAAAAGTGTCAGATTAAAATTTAAGTAAGGGATCAAATTATATTAACATTCCCATCCAGATATTATTCATCTGTGAATATTGCTGCAGATTTGGGAGTGGGTTGGGTAAATCTTGTCTTGGATAAAGAATTTGTGTTTTTACACATGTACATTATAAACAATGCCATGTCATAAAAGGGAAGTCCTAGTGCTAAAGTTTCTCTCCAAACATGCAGTATGTGAAAAAAACAACAACAACAACAAAAGATAAACAAACAGTAAAAACATGAATAGGATGTAAAGTATTATATGTTCTTCATAATCCTCTATAATATTTCACTATTGAACTCTATATTCTGTAGTTTCACTGCATTGAACATTAGTTTGCCTTATTTCTAAAGGATATCTTGCTTTTCCCCTTATTTTATTTTTCAGTTTCTATTATAATTCTTGGTAGACATACATTTTCTATTCTGATTATATATTTATAGATCAAAGTTTTCTCTGCTCACTTACCTTTATAGTTTTTATTCCTTTCCTTATTATGTATACTGCTTTACTCCTAACTCCGTCTCTTCATAATTTTCTGTCATATATTTAGTCTTTATTAAAATTAAGCAAGGCACTTATTCATTGACTATAATATCAAACTCTATAAAATATTACGTGTGTGTGTGTGTGGATACGAGGAGATTTGCGTTTATCTTTGATTAAAAACATGTTAGTCATAAATTATAAACAACTGTCCTATTCGTTTATTTTTTAAATTTATTTTTAGAAAAATTCAGAACTTACTTCGCTACTTTTATATTCTTCTACAGTTGATACATTAAAAAAAAGTTTAAATTATATATATAATTAATGATATACTTTTTTCATATATCACAGAGGTAGAGCGATAGACTCAATGAATATAAGTTGTACTCTTCAATTTGGTCATCTGAAGGAAACTGATGTATTCAGCCGTTTACTGGAGAGTCAGAAAGGTTATTATATATGTAAATATATATACTTAAACTAATGTTCCAATAATTTTAATAAAACAAATTTCCATTTATTATTGCATTCTATTGTTTAAAAAAATATTTAGAAGAAATCAAAAATATATACAGAGCGGAAAAATCTTAATACAACCATCTATTTAGTTCATTACGTAAATAGACTTAACTATTTTTTGACGATCTGACATTTGAATATAATGAAACTATTGCAGTAGTAAATAGAAACTGAATTCTGTATATATGGGTATGTCATAAATAGAGAACCACTCCGACCCCAGACCAAAATGAATACTATAAATAATCTTATTTAAATGTTTGTTAAAGATAATCACTTTCAACCAACATTCCAATAAAATTCAATGAAGTCATAATTAGTATTATAATTATTAATGCGTTTTTTTGTTTGTGTAACATGATTTTAACCTCGACCACGAGAATATTAGAGTACTGAAAAATCTGCTTAGCATCTTTTGAATAGGTTGAAAGTGTATTTTACTCTTATCAAACGTTTAGTGAGTTAATTTATACATATTAATTTGGTCAGAATGACTTATTATTTATTTCGCACTCATATACTGTGTATCAAATTCAACTTTTGTTTATTCCCGCTATAATTTCATTATATTTGAATGTCAGATGCCAAAAAGACAATAAGTCTATCACGGATGAATTAAAAAGATCGTTGTTGATCTTTCGGCTCTGTAATTTCTTTCTTTCTTTTTTTTTTTTAAATAACAGAAGCAATAATAGTCTACAATTTGTTTTAATTATAAACTAAAAAGTTTAATGAATTTTTTGTTACCTGAAGGCATTTACATGTATTTAGGCAAATTGAATTTGATATATTCGTGGCACTTTGCCAATCAATGCTTGTCCTCTTTCTAAAATATTGTATATACGTGTAAATTTTAGCAAGCTCTGGTGTTAAAAACAAGTGAGTTGAGTTTTTAAAATTAGAAAGTTCCAAATAAACATATAATTAAAAAAGAAGGGGGACATTAATAAAAAATTGATTTTTTTTTTTTTTACTATGATAAAAAATTTAAACTTTTACACATTTTGAAGCATATAATATTTTGACTTCAATTATTTTAACACATACTGTAAACTTAAAATCTAAATATACTATTAATACATACTTAGTGACTAAAGAATGCTGAGTATTTCTTTCATTGGGCAGATGGAAATAACTAAGCAATAGAGTATTATAATCAAACCTAGTACTTGAAAACTATTAGTGGCCACCTTCCAATGTTGCCCAGTCACCTAATATCTGTTTATTTTAATAAATGTATCATTGTGAGTTCAATAAAGATTTTGCATTTTTTATATTATTTTGCATGATATATCTCAGATTGGAAAATGTTGATATATATAGCAGCTGTCTTTTATGTTATTAAACATTAAAGTAGCCCTGAAGAATTGCCATTTTATAAGTATTACGATTATTAAAATATATTTCACTTTTTTAAAAAATATTTTGCATTACTAAATATAAAGTATGGGGCAATTGTGTAATTGATTTAATGCTGTAGATTTGTACTGCTAATAAAATGTAATTGAACTGAATAATAATAAAAACAAAACTATGTATATATTCTTAACCTACACAATGTAAGCATATGTGTCGAGAGGTCAGCGCGACTGACTTGCACTTGCAGGCAGTTGCCTGGGTTGCGGGTTCGCGTCCCAGCAGATGCTATGATACTTAAAAAAAAAAAAGCAATGTAACCCTTAGTCTGAAATAAAGTTCATTTTTGAAACATAATAATAATAATAACAACAACAATAATTATTATTATTAAATTTATATTTACTTTTAAATTTAGACTTCGTTGTTGTTAATAATATATTTTTCTTTACGATAATGTATTTCAAGTAAATGATTGCATTTATAGCCTAATTGTAGCGTTGTTTTTATAGCAGATTGCTAATATTCTATTGGTCTGATTAAGCATGAGGGCTGTGATGATATAATTTATATAACTAATTATCTGTTAGCATTTACGAGACTTAATGCATATATATATAAGTACACCATAAGTATCTATAGATAATTAGTTTTTATGAAGAAGTCATATCGTTGCAGTCAATGCCTAAATAAAACAATAGTATATTAACTGCAATGAGTGTTGCCTTGATAACAAATAGTTAATATTCTATTGGCTACAATGATATAATATATTGTGTAAGAGAAAAACATAAACTCATATTTTCAACTTAATATATATGATAAGTACGGTATATTTTATATCAACACATTTTTTTTTCACAAAAACTTCAAGATTGAGTTGCTAATACAGCTTGTTAACCATTTAATAATAATAATAATAATAATAATAATAATAATAATCATCATCATCATCATCAAATGGTTAATCACTTCGAATATCATATGACGTTTCAGAATAGAAATAAGTTGTTAAAATGAGAAATGTTTCCAGAATCTGTTGATAATTTTAAAAATAAAATGGAAACGTTGATATTAATTGGCTAGTTTGCTCTGCATATGATGATAAGCACGTATGCTGTAATTATATTATTTATAGGTATATATTTTGCATATAATATATATATCAACAAAACATTCAGTGAGATGACTTTGAAAGAATATACTATTGAAAGTTACTGAGAATTGAAGAAATGATAAAAATTTCCAATAAAGAATAGGGGGGGGGGGAAGAAATTTTGTTTAAGAAAATTGTAAAGTAAGTTATAATTGTGTGGCTATATATATATATAATAAATCCCAAGTCTGTCTAAAAAAAATTCTAAGTTTACTTGGCCCTGATTCGAATCTGGCAAATAGACATGCTACAACTATACCATATATTTATTGAATATTAGAAATTTATTTATAGTTTTTAATTATCAAAATAATGTGTTTTATAATAATAATAATAATAATAATAATGATGATGATGATGATGATGATGTAAACATAACACATAGGCTGATTTTTACTCTTCTTTTTTTGTTTGCACATGTATTAATGTAAATTTTGTGAAACGTTTCCATTGCTCCATTATCAAGTCATTGTAAAATCAATTGACATTCTGTCTATAAAATTTTCAATTGTAATGTACTGTAATAATTTAAATATTTTTTCTAGCAAAATTTGAAAAGTTGTTTTGCTGCTGATATGATTACAATCATCACTGCTACCCAATTCTGATCATCATCAATAGTATGGTGTCCCATGGATAGGTCGGTCCAGTGAGTAGTCAAATCATCAATTATTCATTTCCCCCACTCCAGTCTCATTATTGCCCAGCTCTTCAATTTCAGGAAAGTCTTCCCATCCCTTATATCATCCAACAATGTCAATCTTTTCATCCTTTCTTCTTACTTCCACTCACCATTCCTTCCAAAACATTTTTCTTTAGCCTATACTTTCTTTTTAATATATGTCCAGTTTTTCTTTCTCTTTCTAATTTTCTCAATCAATCTTTTTTTTTCATTTACTCTTTTCAAAACTTCATTTGTTATTTTATTCATCCAACCGATATTAGCAATCCAATTCTAATATTAATAATAAAACTTTCAAAATAATAATAATAATAAAAAAAGACATAAAATAAGAGAAAAAAAATTATTAGAGGAAAAAAGAGAAACTCAGGGTAGATTTTAGTATAAGATGAGACATAAATTATACCTTGCTATGATACCTGGATTTGCCAGCCCTAAAACAGTTAAAGATGATAAATGAATAATAACTGAATGGCTTATTGTTCTGAGAGTTCATAAATAGTTGCAGTACCAGAAGTGACAGATTTGAGCCATAATCCATAGGTCTTGAATCCAGAGTTGCCACTCTACCATTTAAGCAGGTTTAATAATCTTTGATAAAGTTAAATATGGATAATTTATAAATTTTAAACAGTAATTAAAAAAGAATGAATTTAAGAATTTTATAAATTTGTAATGCAATATATTAGCTTGTCTTGTTTCAACACAGATTCAAATCCAGAGGGGACCTCAAAGTTTTTTTTTAGATTGATGAGAAATTTCCAATCAAGGGCATAATTTTATCGGGTAGTGTATGTATAGTAAAACAATGAGGTATTCAGTGTTGATTGTAAAAGAAAATATAGGTATTTTTAGCTGATAGACAAATAAATCTTAGGATATGATAATCTGGATTGAATAGCTGAATACTGTTTTCTGACCATTAATATGTGGTCGAGTAGTCAGCACAGCTGCCTTACAAGTAGTTGTCCCGGGTTTGCGGGTTCGCTTCCCAGCCGATGCTTTGACACATGAAAAAAAAAGATGAATGCATATGAAAGAAAGGTCCATGTTTGAGGAACTCATCACGATTTATTTGATGATTAAAATATTATATAAATAATAATTTACAGAATGAAAAAAAAAACTCAATGAAATGTTAAATGTAATTGACATGTGTAAAAAGCAAAGTGTGCTTTTTAAATTTTTATCTACCTTATATAAATATAATCGAAGGGTTTTAATGCTCGGGAATCATAAGAAATTCGAGCGCTGAAAATGACAGAACAGTGAATCGATTGGAGAACCGCACAATCCAGAATCCGAACGCTCTTCCACTGCATCAAACCGTGCAGTGTTTTTTTTTTTTTTTTAAAAAAAAAAAACATCTATTGAATCCAAGATTCTATAAAACACTACAATTGCATATTTAGAATAGCAGCGGTAAAATTAAAAGACCGATACATGAGATAACAAACTGATACATTTTACATTTCTTAAATATTATTAAATTTTTGTTACAAAAATAATTTAAATAGACTGAGTAAATGAACTGAGATTTTTAAAAAGATATCAAATTTGAAAAATTAATCTACGTAAATTATTATCACCCCCCCCCTCCCAAGACATAATCGCACAACAACGCCATCTAGTGACTAGCTTACAAAACATCATTGAATTAGAATAATATATATCTATTTCGTCTATATATATATTATAATCTTTATGCATAGCAATATATTTTTGCAACTAAGGCAATGACGCACTTGATTGCTATTGGTGATTGGTTGCTATTGCATAGCTTTTTCATACTATTTATTTGTTATTTACATCATCTCATCATAAAGTAATTATTTCTTTCATTATTGATACCTAGTTAAATTTATGTACAGTAGAAGTTCAATTTTTAAGAAATCATTAAAAAACTAAGCTACTAATTTAGTTGATAGATTTTTATAAAAGTAAAACCGATTTTAAATGGCCAATTTCAGGACAAAGACTTCTCCATCACCTTTCCAAAAAGAAGACATTATGCATTAGGCTAGTTAACTGCTAATTGGCAAGAGTTTTAAAATTTTCTTTCCTTGATTTCTGTTTAAATTTAATAAGATGCTCTTTAGCCGACCATTAATTGGATAGTTAATTAATTTGGTTGTAACTGGCTATGTAAAAAAAAAAAAAAGTTAGTTTAGAAATACTTGCCCTAGCTATTTGAAAAAAATCCCAGATACAAATCCCAGATAATGGTTAGATCAGGAGATTCTGTCGAACATAGGTGCATATATATCAAATCCTCTTTGTTTCATAAAATTGAATATCTTAAACATTAATTATTGCAAACATTTTTTGTTAATGTTTCTATGGAAAGCAGTGAATATGATTATCAGACATGCCTAGTCAAAAAATATTCTTTAATAAACTTGCTTTCCAATAGATAACCTGATTCATGTGCACGCACACACATAGACAAATAATAATTCAGTTTTTAAAGCAGTTCATGGCAAAATTAATTATTCTTAACAGAAAATGGTAAAGTGATTCTGGAGTTAAAGAAAAGTTACAGTGTATTTTCACAGATGTTGAATGATAATCAGTGTTCAGACTTGAGATCTAAAAGTCCCATGAATCGAAACTCTCATGAATGATGAACCATATAGTTATTTTATTGCGAGCAGTTTAGTGCAATGTTATAGTAATGGACTTGCAAAGTAAAGATCTTTTGGATTGAAGCTCGATCTATCACTTTTGATGCTTGAATGTCACATGACAACAAATGAATAATTATTTGATTATAATTTAGTGTATTGTTTTGCCGTAAATATCACTGCCTGTATGATTCCTGATTAAAAAGTTAGTGTAAATAGTTCTGACCTATTCCTAAAAACAAAATGTAGGTTAAAGGCTGAAGATTCTTGGATTCACATTTGACAAGTAATCTGATTATAGAATTAACAGTTAAACTTCAAATAAATGATTATAAGGTAAATAAAATAACTGACTTAATAATAATCAAATGTTTTATTGCTGGAGTTCATAAAAAGTTCTAGCATCTAAGTCACAAAACTGACAAGATCCATGGATCTTAAACTCTAGAATCTGATATTCCACCACTGCACCAAACCATGCAAACTTAAGATTTAATACATTTTAATGAAGAGAGAGATTGTATCTCTTTCACCCTATTAATTTGATAACACTATTTGCTGACCAAGATATATATATATCAAAGTTTCTAAATAAAATTCAAGCACTTTTAATAACGATTTTTCTCTCTCTCTGAATAGCGCTATAAATGCATACAAGTTTAATGGTGGAATTTGAATTCTGGATTTACAATATGCTGATGATTGTGCTATTTTTGCCAGTGATTTACAAAATGTATTTAATGCTTTGAATGCACTATATAAAGAATTGATGTTTAAAAAATTAATTCTTTATCAAATAGAGACCAGAAGAAAAATCCTCAGATTAGCTTAATGTAACCGGTGGTAATTTCATAAGTAGAAAGGTGACTTAGATGTTGAGATGGAATATAGATGCCAATGCTAGCTATATATACCTCATTTATTGTATGGAAGTGAGACTTGTACACTCTTGTCAGGTGCAATATAAAGGCATTAGAGAAGTTTCATCTAAGGAGTTCTTTACTAAATTTTAAAAGTACAATGGCAAAATCATTAAACCAATTTATGTGTTCTTCAAATTGCTGGATGTGATGCAATAGAGCCTACCATTGTAAAATCACATCTTCCTTGAATCTGATATGTAAAATAAATGATCAATGCAAGACTTACTTAAAGAATATTTGTGATGAACATGAGCATGGTTTTCCAAGAGAAAAAGAGATTGCATCTACTTTATAAGGATTAATTCAAATACCTTTTCAAAGAAGTGCAACGCCAATTGTTTACATTGGGAAGATATGACAGAGATAGAATACATTTATTAATAGAGTGATACAATTAGACTTGGTGTTGAAATATTTTAGAAAAAAAGTTTCTGCTGAAGAAATGAAGTCAGCATTGCAAAATATCAAACAAACAGATGAATGGACCAGAGTGGTATACATGTGGACGTGTTTGTGGTTTACAGATTGGTTTGTATAGTCATTGCAAAATTCTTTTTTAGAACACTATCAAAATCGACCTCGAGAAGCTGTTGTATGTATGTATTTATGTAACGTGTTTATCACGCATTTTTGCTTGTCTGTTAGTTTCTGTGTATGCTTTTTTTTTTATACTTTAACTCAAATTTTTATTTGTATACAAACACCTTTTTTTGTTCTATTTCCAATGAACTTATAAATTTTATACAACCATAATAAGGGCCTCTTGGAGTAATGATAGCTCATCCGATTGCCATGCCTACGATCTGGGTTTGAATTCCAGCGTGAATAAATTTGAAAATATTTTCTACACGTTTGGATTTTCTTTTCCAGACAATTGATCCATAATTAGCCAACCCAGTCATCTTTATCATTATTTTCAGCCACCGTTCTTTGTTAGATGTAAAATAAAGTTGGAAAAAGCTATCAATTCTTACCACGTTTTCTTCATTGTTTTGTTAAAAGAAGATATGAGAAAAGATTTCAGACTTCAGGAGATGGCTATTTTCCCCTATATATCTGGAATGTAATGAGAACAGGTATCTCTATCTATAGTGATTAATTGAAGTTAAGAATTTATACAGATGCAAAAAAAAAAAAAGTCTGTGTAATAAAAGATTATATTGTATGACTACATTAATTAATGACACAAGAATCGAACTGCTCCCCCCCCCCCCCCAGTTAATAGTAAGTTATTGAAATTTTAAAAAAAAAAATTTAACAAAGAAATTATTAATTAAATAAAATTTATATACGTTTAAACGCCTTCATTCATTGGTTGAAATATTTTCCGCGGATGTATACATAGTTAACTTTGATAAATGAATTGCTCATTCACCTGTGAAACTTATAAATCATCAATATTATTATTTTCTTCATGGATTAATGATAGTTTGTTAACGAATCCACGTCATAAAATAACGATGAACTTATAGATTTCACAGATACCTGTATATAAACGCGAAAACAACGAAAGTCTACATTCCAAATCATTATATTTACGGGTGTGTGTCCGTATGTGGATTAGAATAGCCCACAATAATTTACCAAACTATTCAATAATTGTATTCTACTTACATTCTTTGTGAATGAAAATTATACCATTCAGTGAATGAAAAGACTAATTTCTTTTTTCTTTTCTCGGTTCTTGTTTTCTTTTACCTTGAATGCTCAGACTTTTGATAGCGTTGTTAAATATTTGGACGTTATCAAAGTATTGTAGGGCGCCAGTTAACAAGTGGTTTTTTTTCTTTAGCAGATTAAGCGGATTAGATCCGCAACGTTTGGGTTAATTGTAAGAGGCGTTTGTTTTATTTTGTTGAAAAGTTAGAATAATAAAACTTACACACTAATTATGCAGTGAATTTATACGGTAGAAGTTTTTTTAAATTCTCATTAATTAGCATTGTTGTTGATAATTATAATAGTGTAATAAGTAATAACTTATGAATTATTTTTAAAAAAAATAACGAAGTCAACCGAATCTTTTCAATTATCATTGTTTATTTCTTTTATAAATTGACTCCTAATTTACCTCAAATTTTCTTCCCCTTTTTTGTGATTTTTTTTATTGCATTTTTTTTTTTTTCGTCAGCATGTTTTATCTCTAGTTATGAGTTCTTTTTGGAGATTAAATAACTTCTTCACTTATAAATGTTTTAAATGTTTCCTCTCGGTTTGAAGGACTCTCTTGTTTTAGGCTGTTTGGAGCTATCTTATTTTATTTTAATATATAGTTCGCATTGTCAATAACAATGATTTTTATCTTTGTCTTTCTTATTTATATAGCTTATATATAGTGTAATTTTTTAAATATTTATTTTCATCTAAACAGTTTTTATTACTTGTTTGTTTTATTTTATATTCCTTATCAACGTGTTCTCTCACTCTTTACAATTTTTATCAGGTTGATATGTAAAAAATAAATAATCCAAGTTTCCTTTTAGTGGATTGGCATTTTTCTCTTTATTAATATTATTTTTTGTTCGTGAGTGAATGGGGGGTTATTTCCTTGATTTTGAAAGTAATCTTTTTATTATTAATAATACAATACGAGTATTGCTTATATTTCACTTTATTCTTTTATCTATTTAAATATACAATTTTCAAAGATTTATTGTAATAATGTTATTTATAAAACATTTATTATGATTAATAAGTGCAGCCAAGTCAACATCGAGTTGGGTAATTACGTGAATGTTATTTTTTTTATACGTACAATTGTCAATATAATATAGAATAATAATTTATTATTATTTTTACCTCTTCATTTTGAAATGATATTTTGATATCGATAGTGTCAGATATTAATAATATCGACATAAAAAAAAATACAAAATACATGCAAGCAATGAAAACAAAAAAACACAGCCTCTCCCCACCGTTCCTTAATGAATGATTGTTAAAGAAAATATAACATTGCTCAGAAATTAGAAAATTATTTTTAAAAAAATATAAATTAAAAACAGTTATTTGGTTTCCCTATTTTCTGATGGGTTCCAAGCTTTCGTTTGGATATCGAAAATCGGAGAAAATATTGAGTCCTATATAATTAAACTTATATATATATATTTTTAACATCCATAATACAATACAATGTATTAAAAAAATTAACAAAAATAATAAACAAAAATATAAAATAATATATCTATGACAATTATAGTGGAGTAAAAAACGGACAGAGGAAAAGAAAACAAATTATACACGTGTCTATTCTATTTATATGTTCACTTGATCACTACTGCCCCCCCCCCCACCTATTTTTTTAAAAAAAAGCTATCTTTTTTCATTTTTCTTGTGATGAAAAATTGATGATAATGAATTTGCTAAAGACATAATGCCTAGTAATGTTAAAATTGATAACTTATATATATATTTATTTGACTGTACAAATAGTAGAATCCATATTTTTAAATAATATTTTGCAATTACAGTGACTATAATTTGCATTGTAAAAATTAATATTTTGCTTAATTAATCCCAAAGTATGAAATTAATGATGATAACAATTCTGCAAAGACTAAGAAAACTATAAATGCTTTATTTTTAAGTTCCTAGCAATTTCTAAATTATAACCATCTCTTATTAGCAGTAATTGACTTGACACAGATTCTTTGCAAAAGACTGTATAGAGTCAATGTTTTCTGATACAATATATTACTTACTGACTTCATTAATCTCCTTTTGCTCATATCCTCTATCCCAAATTCCATGATTTTAAAAATCTTTAAATACTTATTATTTGCTGTTGATGTCACTGTAAATTTCAAGAGTACATGCAATTCTAGGATGCATTTTTTTATCACTATATTTCACAATTTGACATTTTATTAAAACAGGCAAAACTCTCCATATAATAGTGCCACTCTGTCCCAACCAGAGTAATCAATGGATGCCAGAAGACTTGTGCATAAAATCCCCATCTAGTGCCTACTCATCGAATACCCCCAGACTAGTTTCTGACTTGTGGCCTTTGTCAGTGAGGAGCTTTGGATCTGAGAGCACTGCACTTAGATTTTAGGATGTGCTAACATAAAAAATGATGATCATGTGATGTTTAGTGGTTTGACATTTTATTCTTAGATCAGCTTTAGCATAAAGTTTTTCTTTGTTTCAGAACAATTATTCTCATTTCAGCATGTGAATAAAGTAATTTAGAATTTTATTCAGGTTTGGACAAATTGCTACTATCATTAACCAGGTTTGTTGTTTTAAAACACTTTTATGCATCATTTTCCATTCATTTTTTTAAAAATATTTTTTCCTAGATTGTATTTTTCAATGAAAAAAAATCAAATATTTACATTTTAGTTTAATTTTTCCAAAAACATAAATTCAAATAATAAAAATATTCTTGTAAATAAAATAGCAACTTTACAACTAAAAATTAGTAGTACAGTGAAGCTGCGATATGCACTTTATCAATATACACTATTTTTACTTTTTTTAGAGTGACACAAAGATCCTCAGTCAGAGAAATCTCTGTAGTTCATCATCATCATCAGCAACCATTATCAATCCACTGCAGGTTGAAGGTCTCTCCAAGTTCAATCCATCTCCTTTGATCTTTAGCTTCTCTTTTCCACATCACCCCTGCACACTTTCTTATTTCATCCATCCATCTCACATGTGGTCTCTTTCTGGGTCTTTTACAATCTCTTGGAATCCAGTTTAAGACTTCAGTTGTCCATCTATTATCATCTCTTCTAGCAATATGTCCAGCCCAACTCCACTTCAGTCTTTTAATTTTTTCAATGAAACAAGTAACAGCTGTTTGCTCTCTTACCCATATATTGTGTTTTCAATCTCTTCTTGTTACTCCCAACATGCATCTCTCCATACTTCTTTGAGTGGTCTGAAGTCTCTGTATTGCTCTACTATTAAGTGTCCAAGTCTCAGATCCGTAATTAAGTACTGGTAAAACACATTTATTAAAAACTTTCCTTTTCAAACACATATTTCCTTTTAGTATCAAGTTATTTCTGTCAAAAATACTCCAACTAAGTTTAATTCTATGATTAATTTCATCCATTATGTTTCCATCTGTATTAATAACCTGACCAAGGTATTTGTAACTGTTAACTTCTTCTAACTCATCATAATCAATCTTAATTTTCATACTTTGAGAAAATCCATTAAACATTACTTTAGTCTTTTTAACATTTATCTTTAGTCCTACTTTCATACTTTCATCTGATAACTCCTGCAATATTTCCTGCAGCTCTAAAGCATTATTTGCAAAAACAACTACATCATCTGCAAAATCTAAATGACTTAAATAATCTTCATTTACTTTCACCCCTTTAGCTTCCCATTTTAATCCACAAAATACTTCTTGTAGCACTGCTGTAAAAAGTTTTGGAGATATAGAGTCACCCTGTTTTACACCCTTCTCAATGTTGAATTTCCCAGTAGCATTATATAATCTAATTGTTGCTGTTGCATTTTTATAAATATTCTTTAAAATATGACAATATCACGGATCTATACTTTGATGATCCAATGCCTTAATCATTGAAGAAATGTTTATAGAATCAAATGCTTTTTCATAATCTACAAATCCAAAGCATAATGGCAACTCATATTCATTTGTTTTTTCTATAACTTATCTCTGTATCTTGTCTTTCTATATCTTTGTAGTTATGTTCTTTTAAATCATGCTCATACAGCATCTATTAAGATATTTTGCTAATTCTTTTTTTAAAACAAAAATTGCATATTTTCAAATATTGATGTTTTAATTTAAAAGAATATAACAAGATCAGTATAGTCAAATAAACAGAAAGTCCTGCATCTATGCATTCTGTGTATTTAATCCTTTGTAATTTGCTTCAGAATTATTTGTGAGATTATTTTGAGAAATTTTTTGGAATAACTAAAAGACTGACTTTTTTTTTTTGCAAAGTTTATTAAGATTCATGTTTATTTTTATACAATAATTGTATAATAATTATTAATAAATAGAAATTATACATGTTTACACTTTTATTTTATATGTATATATTTTTTTAAATATAAGTTAATAAACTTTAGCATAAAGAAAACAAAAAAAGTATAGCTATAATAATCACTAGGCTGTAAAATTGATTGCTCAATATCATTAGTGACAAAGCATTAGAAAATATTGAGATAGTCTAAAAATTATAAAGAAATTTTAATATTTTAAAGCAGAATATTTGTCAGAGATTAACATTTATTTGTTCATGTTTTAAAAATAAATTTCAATTAAATAAGATTTTGTTCATTTTCTGGAATCATTTATTTAGTTTGTTTTCCTGCTAACTGTTCATTGATGAGAAATTTCTTTATTCTTCTTATAAACTCAATTTTTCATCATTTGCAAAGTTCAGATATGATTTTTAGATTGTTTTTGATTTGTAAACTTATATTTCTATCAAATCAAGTCCAATTTATTCAATTCTGATATAGGATAATAGTTCAATATTAAAATCAAAAAATGAAAAATCAGAAAAAGTGCTACCAGAGAGAACAATGGAAGTGTTTCAGTGTAGAAGATTTAATTATATGTTATCCAAAAAAATATAAATAGACAAAAATTGAACCATTAAAATTTGTAAATTTAATACATTTTACAATATAGCAGCAGCCATTTATTTGATCTCAGAATGCCATATAATATTGTGGTTAATGGATTATTTTTTATCATTTTAACCATTCTAAAAGTTTGATGTGATGCAGTGTTTTGAATTATAAAATGTCTTCTAAATGTAAAGATTGAATATAATTTAAGAAAATTCATGGTTTTTTAACCTTTATAACGGCCAGTATTGTATTGGTCGAGTGAGGTAAAAGTGTAAACTTTTAATTGGGCAAGTCACAAAGTCAATTGTCAAAATAAATTCAACTTTTAATATTATATTCACTTTAGATTCATTTGTAAAAAAGTATATTAATAATTTGTCAGGTTATGAAAATGAACGAAAGTTTTTTCAAAAACAATTTTCATTTATAATTTAAACATATTTGATAATAGTAGCAAATTTAAAACAAATATTAGTGATCAACGAAATAGCTTTGATGACATCAGTGATATGTTGCTCAATTTTACGTTGCATGGATAATTAAATAATTTTGCTAAAGTCTTAACTATTTTTCTAAGAATAATTTTATTTTTAGCATAGTTTATCAAAATAATTTATAATATGTCAAAAAATACATCAAAAAATACTTTTAAAGTGATCTAAAACATTTGTTTATCACTTTCTAAATGAAAGAAAAAATCTTAGCCATTTTGTTTTGATGAGTGGTTTGGACAAGCGGCTTTCTCTGAACATGATGGTTACAGTCAATCAAAATGAAGAACATCCCACCTACTTGTTTTTGTTATACATGTTACATCAGTTTTATTGATTTTTTTACTTGTAAAATAATTCAAGAGAGGGCAGCATCTTACAGAACTTCTTTAACAGTTGAAAAAAGAGCAAAATCTTTACTGTAGCGTTAAAAATAACGAAATTCAAGCAACTTGAAGTGGCTGCGAGTCATCTCATAAGGATCGGCACAAGGGTTAAAGGATAAAATGAAAATTATCAATTTAATAATGACAGAAAAAAGAACTGTAAAATGTTTTTATATTGCATCAGCAAAGCTTAAAATTTGAAGAGTTTACTAGAAAATCTGAAATGAGTAACAAGTAGAATGAAATTGATACAGTCTTAAGAACATCAAAGGAACTAAAATTATCATTGTCTTTTAACCCTTCACTGAAAGTCTCCAGTCATAGATGGACATGGCTTTAAGACACTCAAAAAACATCAGTTTTTACATTACTATAGTGAATTTATGGTTATTTTAAAGCTTAAAAAAAGTACCATATGATGCTGCTCTCTCTAGAATTATTTTACAAGTAAAAATCAATAATATTCAAATTTAGGTTTTAACAATAGAAGAAGGCAGTCTTTCCTAGGTTCTAATTGGTTGTTGCTCATATTGGACAAAAGAGAGGGCTTGCCAATAATTTTCACCGCTCCAACTTTTTTGTTTCATTTTAAAAATGAAAATGAAAGTTTTGGAGCATTTTTAAAAGTATTTTTTGACTTATTATAAATTATTTAGATAAAATATGCTAAAAATAAAATTATTTTAGAAAAATAGTTAAGATTTTAGTAAAAATTATTTACTTTTACACAACGTAAAATTGAGAAAGAAATCAATGACATCCGCAGCACTTTCTAATTTGTTATGAACCTTCTTTTTAGGTTTTCCACTATCAAATATTTTTATAATTATAAATAGAAATTTGTTTTTGAAAAATATTTTTTCACTTTCATAATCTGATAAATTATTAATATACTTTTTACAAATGAAACTAAAATGAATATATTATTAAAAGATGAATATATTTTTACTGCTGATTCTGTAATTGACCAGTCAAATGTTTAGAGTTTTAACTCACTCATCCAACTGGAGTTTCTACACTAAAAAGGTTGATAATGAGGCTGTTAATATATTTTGATAGGGATAAAAAATATGAAAAAAAGATATCCAGAACATGTTTAATTGCTATAAAAGTCTGACACTTTATTTTTCATTTTATTTAAAAAAAATAGCTGTAATGTAATATTTTTATTATTTTTAGTGTTTATGTGAATGAGTAAACACACATACAAAAAATATTTGAAAATGTGCACCTTCAATTTGTTAATTTTTTTATTGACTTCACTGTGCTTGTTTTAGCCTGTTCAAGATCCAACTTCTATATCTCCTATTTGAAAAACCCTAATGACAACTTCATTCATATTTCATCATTTTATTTTTACAATTCTTGATAATCTTTACATTATATATTACAAATGTAAGATTACAAATGAAAGTCATTTTGAAACTTAATATTTGAACTTTGCAAATAAAAATAAAATAAAGTACTAAATTAATTTTTATTTGTAACAAAGTAATGGTATTTGACTATTCATAAAAATTGTAAAACAAAATATTTTTTATCTGAATTTCATTTTTAAAATAAAAATGAATTTTAGATGAGATATTGTAAAAATTAAAAATATACCTTAAAATTAAAAATTTAATTTATTATTAATTTTTTTATATAAACAATTCTATACTGATATTAATGAAACTCTTTATTGTTAGCCAGTAAAAATAGTTTCCAGTTTGTCATAATTGTGTTTACTACTTTCTTCTTATAAATTTAAAATAGGCAAAACTGTCTCCATACAGTAATGCCATTCAAAGCAAGACAGTGTAATCAATGGATGCTAGAAGGCTTGCACATAAAATCCCTATCTAGTGCCTACTCATTTAACATCTCCAAAACTAGTTACTGGCTTGTAGCCTTCGTCAGTGATGTTTAAAGGTTCTTCTTACAAACAAATATTTTCAAATAAAATCTATTTATAATCATGTAATGTTTTGGTTTGAAATAAATATTTTGCAAATATATTGTATAAATAAGCTTAAATATGTAAATAAATTACTGAAAATTATAATTTTTTTAAAAAATGTTATTACAAAACACATATTCAGAATTGCCTTCATGCAAATAATCTATCAATCAGATATCATTTGCTTATTCTGAAATCCAAGTAAGACACACTATTTTATTTTGAGAGCTAAATAAGGCATTGTTGGCTTGCTTTTTTTCTTTCAAATTTCATATGTGATATGTATGCTACTGACATCTTTAGCCTTTTTAAAAATAATAATTTTAATTAATGATTTTTAAGCAAAAAATACAAGCTTTCTAATGTTATAGATACTTGCAAAATAGCAAAGAAAAGTCTAAGTAAAAGCAGTGCCATTGTATCACTCCAAAAATCTCAAAATCAACAACCTTGCAACTACTAATTCAAAATACATTAACTCATTCTCTTGTGATTATATTTAGCACTATTTTGCATTTATGGTAAAAACTAGAACTAAAATCATATTGATATATTAATTTTAAAAAATCTTAAGTTGTCAGTAATGTACAGAAAAAAATAGTACAAAGTAGCTGATGATAAGCCATTTTGTTAGATTTCAGCATATTTATAATTTTTTTTGCAAAAATATTTCTATAATATTTATTTTTTTAGAAGAATAATGTGATTAGATTAAGATTTTATTCAAAATATTTATTTTTAGAAGACAAATCAAGAAAAATCAATAACAAGCAGCCACAACCTGTAATTATCTTTAAAAAACCTTCTTATTGCTAATTATTTTTAATATATTGTTTATTAAATTATAAATAGTAATTTTAATTTTAAATAAAATTATATTATTTTTAATTAAACAAAACAATAATTCATTCAGGCTTTACAAATTAAGTTAAAACAAATCTGATTTTTTAAATTTAATATTTTTGCCAGCAATGCTATAACCATCTAGTAAGAAAAAAGTTATTGCTCTTTATAAATCTTATTATATATTTCAGTTTACATTTTTTTCTATATTTGCAAAATTGAAACAATATTTTTAAGAATAACTTTTATTTGTAATTATATATTTTTAACAAATAATTTAGTATGCACTTTCCATAATTCTGGATGCTAGAGGAAGCCCCCAAATTATTGCTGACTAATGTAAGTAATAAAAGAAGTTAGATATAAGTATTTCAGATATTTTATTTAGAGCACATTAAAAATTGCACTTTTCAGAACTTATGCAGAAATAAGGATATTCACATGGTCTCCCCAAAAATCAATGATTCTCAAAATTAAATATCAACATATTAGTAATTAGGAAATGACCAAAAAATTAGCATAACCAGGTTATTAAAAAATCAACTGTCAATTAGTAATTAGAAAATGACTAAAAAAATTAGCATAATAAAAAAATAAAAGCAATATAAAATATGGCATATAAAAAACAATACTTAGAAAATATTAGTTGTTAGAAAATGTCCAAAAAAATAGCATTATCATCTATCTACATTATTGAAAATATCAAATATTAAAATCAAAGACAATAGATATTATATTAGATAAAAAATAATTTTTTAAAAAAATATTTAAAATTTAACTAAACAAGCACCACATTGTAAATGTCATCAAATGTTTAATTATGAATGATATATTAAAATATTAGGATGCAGTGGCAGAATACAAAAAAAAGTGCATAACTAACAAATTCAATTATTAAAAAAATGTGCTAAAATGAACGGATTGTAATTTTATAATTAGCAAGCATCATTATTTTAAAGATCATCAAATGTTCAACTATGAAAGATATACTACAAATGAATATAAGCTGCCTCTTATAAATATTAAAATTAATAAATAAAACTATAAAACCATATTAGCACATCAAAAAATTAAAACAAATATATAATTACTAAATCAGTATAAAAACTTGGATGTAAAAAAACATGTAAAAGTACTTATCAGTTTAATAAATATTAAAATACTAGAGTTAACAAATATTAAAATTTATGTTGATTTTTAAAAATTAAAATAGATTTTATATTACCTCTATGCCTGCAAGATAGTATCCTACTTCTTTATGTGGTAGTCAGCAAAAAGAAATAGTAAGTAAAAAACTTCAGTACTCAATTTTTTACTATATCACCCACTTGATGGTGCTTTTTATGTGCAAAAACACATAAAAATGCTTTTTACTTGGCCAATCTTATGGCCTATAGAACAGTTGTATTCATATTAGCCATCACAGGCCTAGATGTCATTGCACATCAATATTATGGCCTGCTGATGTGCTTCACAAAACTATGCAAATGCGCACACTTCACAGATCACTACTGTATCATGTGGGAATACATAGAAATCAATTGGCCATAACTCTTGAAATGTATATTTCAAGTAATGATCTTACACCCTACCTGATATAGTATTACATAGTGATCTTACATCCCTACCTGATATAGTATTACATAGTAATAATTTTAACCCCATTTCCATGCTTCCATACAAAACTTGCAAGGTTTTTTTAAATAATGGAAAAGGGTAGGAACAAGCACCATTGCACAGAATTCATGCAAAAACTCATGTTTGCATGAGATCACATATGAGACAAATAAAATGGCTGAGGTTGCAGCTTGTTTTGGAAATTGTAAGGTTGGTTTGCTTAGACTACTGCATCATTGGTCCCCCCCTGCACATTTCAGTGCTACATGTTGACATATTCTCTCTCCCTGACCCTTTCATATTTTCACAAGTTGTTTCAAGTCAATGCATTTTGTACGATCAGGTAAACCATTATTCCCCCTCCCCACATATTGATGCCGTCTTTCAAGAGTTGTTGTCCAAAAGAACTTGTTTGATTTCAATCAAAAATAAGTACAGCAATTAATTTATATATGTATTTTTTTGTTTGTAATCTCAAAATAATATCTGAAATCAGACAATAAAGCCAAAAATGTCTGGCATGGTAAGGTTATTAAAATAAAAGTATGTTTTTAAAACCAAAAGCAACTTTTTCGTTTCCAATAAAAAATAAGTAGATAAATTAATTTAGATATTTTTTTTCAATCCGAAAGAAGTACAGCAATTAATTTATACATGTATTTTTTTTTAAATCTCAAAATAATACCTGAAATCGAATAATAAAGACAAAAAGTCCACCATGGTAACGTTATTAAAATAAAAGTGTGTTTTTAAAAGCAAAAACAAAAAGCAACTTGTTTGTTTCCAATAAAAAATAAGTAGATAAATTAATTTAGACTTTTTTTTTTTGATATAAATTTAATACCAGAAATCAGACAATAAAGAAAGGTAGGTGGGGTAACGTTATATTTATGTGTTTTAAACTGTATATAACGCCATCAAGCAGCCTGGTATAGTATAAAAATACAATACCGTGAAAAAAATTGCTGGAATTAGGCTACCATTCCAAAGGGCTCATCTTTTATTTTTTATTTTTTAGAGTGCTAAAAAAATAATATCCAACTAAAAAATTAAAACATATTTTAAAATGTGTATAATCTTAAAGTGATTGCATGGGTAAAATACCTACAATATTTACAGGAGAAATAATTATCCTATGTTGATTGTTTTTGATCATTAAATGGATATAACATTATCTATAAATATGTGGTTTGGGGAGAGGGTAGAAAGGCTGTTTTCAGACTGACCTCATCACATCAGGCATTTCACAATGGTTTGTACATCTAATTAAATTAAAGTAGATTTTTTTAAAATCCATAAATTTTTGTTTATTAATTGAGTTTTTTTTATATATATAATTGTTTTGTTTGTGATTAATAGTAATAAATATTTGTCAATGTTTTTTTTTTTTAATTTTATTTTTATTTGCTATTTAAAATTTGTTAATTGATTTTTATTTTTGATGTAATGGAAAAATAGCTGTGATGATGTTAATCTCTTATCATCTATTTAACTATCTATAGACAGACAATGGTAGAAAATAGACAGAAAGACAGTCAGATAAATAAAAAGGCATGTAAGCAAACAGATAATTAAATAACTACTTTTCCCCCATCGGGATCAAAAATAAAAGCCAATTAGCAAATATTAAAACAACAAATAAAAATAAAACTTAATAAACATTTATAGGTGTTTATTAGAATTAGTAACAAGAAAAACAGTTACATTAAAAAAAAACCCCTCGAATAAACAAATAAACAACATTTATGAATTAAAGAACGAATTAAAAACTCTTGCTTTAATTCTGTTGGATAAACAAAGCATTATTTTTTTCTGCTTTACATTTAAATGTCAAAGGACTGAAAACAGCCTTTCTATGGTTCCAAAATCCAGGTATTTTCAAATAATATTATATCTATTAACTAATCCAAAATAATCAACATAAAATACATATTTTCCACATAATTATTGTAAATATTTCACTCATGCAAACATTTGTATTACATTTTGAATTTTGTTTTAAATTTTTATTTGATTATTAAACTTTTTTTATGGCTCAAAAAATAAGAAGTCAAAGGCAAGCTCTTTGGGGTGATGGGCTGGTCCAGTAAATTTTTTTTATACGTTATTTATTTTTGCTGGCTACCACATGAAGAAGTAGATTACCATCTTGCAGGCATTAAGATAATATAAAATCTATTTTAATTTTAAAAAGTCAACATAAATTTTAATATTTGTTAATTTTAGTATTTTAATATTTAATAAACTGATAAGTACTTGTACAAGTTTTTAAGTTGGTTTAGTCTGTTATTTGTTTTAATTTTTTAATTGTATGTTCAATCTGATTTTACTGTTTGTATTCATTAGTAATATTTCTCTTATCATTAAATATTTGATGACATTTAAAATATGATACTTGCTAATGTAAAATTACAATACTTTCATTTTAGCAAATTTTTTAAATAATTGAATTCATTAGTTATACACTTTTTTTTCTGTATTCTGTCACTATATCTTAGAATTTTAATATATATCTCATAATTGAATATTTGATGACATTTTTAATGTGATGCTTGTTAATTGTAAAAGAAAAATACTTTCTTGTCAGAATATTTTTTTGTAATTGAATTCATTAGTTTTACATTTTTTCTGTAATAAACCATTATATTTTAGGATTTTAATATATCTCTTATAACTAAACATTCGATGACATTTAAAATGTTGTGCTTGTTGATTATGAAATTAATTTTTTTTGTTAGACTCAAAATATTTTTGAAATTTTTACTTTTTTTGTTTAACATAATATCTGTTGTGTTCTAATTTTAATATTTGCTACGTTCATTAATGTAAACAAATGATTATGCAATTTTTTGTTCATTTCCTAATTAAAAATATTTATTAAATATTGTTTTTGATATGCCATTATTTTTCCAAGTAAAATACTGTATTGTTTTTTTCAATTTTTTATTATGCTAATTTTTTGTTAATTTCCTAACTAGCTAATATTTTTAATATTTGATTTTGGGGGTCTTTTTGATCAAGTGATTATGCTAATTTTTTGTAGGGTTATTTTCTATATTTTTATTTGCTAAATATTGTTTTTTGATGTACTATAGTATCATTTTATTTTTTATTATGCTAATTATTATTTGTCATTTCATAATTAGTAATATTTTTGATATTTGATTGTTTTTTAGTCATATGATTATGCTAATTTTTTTGGTCATTTCCTAGTTATTAATTTGTTTGATATTTCATTTCAAGAGTTACTTGATTGCTTTTTAGGGAGGCTATCTTTTTTGATGAAAGTTTCAATTTTTTATGTGTATTGGATAAAATGTCTGAAACACTTTTTTAATGGGGATATTATGCATTATCTTTTATTGCTTAGATGTGTCTGAGGTGGTTTAGCAGCTTCCTCTGGTATTCAAAATGATGGAAAATGCATACTAAATTGATACTGCAAAATTTTTGAAAATATAATAAAGAATAAAGACAAATTTGACCAAATAAAAAATTGGGGATTTTAAACCAACCACTGCTAAAGATTTAAAAAATGTACATAACTAAAGGTTGAAACATTTAGCAACAGTTTTGGGTAACACATTATATCATGTTTCATCTTTTACTTTCAAGGATTTTTTTAGTTATATATATATTCTGATGAATAAAAACTTAGTTTTTAATTTCATATTTTCATTTTTTATAGATTTCTGTTAAAAATGTAAATTCAATAAATGAAATTAATTTAAAAATAAATATTTGCAAAGTTTTTAAAATAAGATTAATTTAATAAAAGGATTTATTTAGAACCAAATATTTTATAATTTTACAAGAAACAGTTCAAAATAAATACATTATAATTAAACCTATTATTTTATGTTTATGATGTAAACAAAAAAATCAATATAGTGCATATACAGTAGCATGTATTTGTTTACACAAAATGAATAGACTGATTGTTCTGATTGACTTCAAACTCTCTCTACATTATTATTTTATCTTCAATAGCTTGTGATTTGAGGTATTTAAATTAGAACTGATAAATCATAAAACCTTTTTTAAATTAAATTTTTTGCCATTAATCATTCAAAAGAACCTCATCTGTTAAAAGCATATATCATTGTTCACAGGAGTTGAGAATAACTGGAGTAAAAATAACCGAGGGGTTAGTTACTATACCATGAAATTATTCTTATGAACATAAATATTTACACATATGTATACATTGGAGCAACAATATTTGCTATATTTTGTTCCAAGCTCCTTTTGTGTACATTGTATATAGCATATAATAGCTTATATTTTATAGCTAAACTTTAATTAGAATACAGTATGCATTGTTTAATGATCTGCAAGTTTACAGCACTTCTTAACATACACATGTAAATAATGCAGATGTTTTTTTTATATGTATAATATGCATATATAAATTAAAAATATAGGATAAACAATTTTTTAAAAAATAATATAATTATTAATGATTAATTAAGGGAGTCACCATAAACCATTTTCAATCCATTGCAGAATGAAGATCTCTCTATGTTCAATCCATCTTCTCCAATATTTAGCTTCTCTTCTCCACATCATCCCTGCACACTTTCTTATTTCATCCATCCATCTCACATGTGGTCTCCTTCTGGGTCTTTTACAATCTCTTGGCATCCAATATAAGATTTCAATTGTCCATCTATAACCATCTCTTCCAGCAATAGGTTCAGCCTAAAACTACTTCAGTCTTTTAATTTTTTCAATGAGGTCAGTAATACCTGTTTGTTCTCTTATCCATATATTGCATTTTTGATCTCTTCTTGTTACTCCTAATATGCATCTCTCCATACTTCTTTGAGTGGTCTGAAGTCTATGTATTGCTCTTCTATTAAGTGTCCAAGTCTCAGATCCATAAGTAAGAACTGGTAAAACACATTTGTTCACTGGAAAAATAAGTATTTTGGATAATAACTTACAATAATGTGTTTTTATTTTTTAAATAAAGTAAATAGCAAAATGTTTAACTTTCATTATAATTTAATATTCTCTGGCAATATTTTTTTTCAATAACTTTTTCTCTTATAGAAACATAATAGACTAGTCTCACTATCTTAAACTATGATCACCCTAATTGTTTAAATGTTTTAAAGTGAATATTAACTTTAAATACTTTCTAAAATTTTGTGAAATGTTCAGCATTTTGCTTAGAAAATATTTAATTAAGCAAAATATTGCATATGAAATTCAGAAAACATAATAAAGAAAAAATAAAATGTATGTACTTTCAACATAAACTGAAGAAATTTTATTAATAAACATAATTGTTTAAGATACTTTAAGTTGGAAAAATAGTTGCTTGCATAATTTGAAATTTATTTATAAATTTTATTTTATTTTTTAAAAATATGACCATCTACTACTGTTTTAGAAATAAAAAATAGCTGTTTAAATATCATAAAATGTAATAAATTTGTAAATTTTAATGGTTTTTTTTGGTTGTTTATACTTTTTTTTAAACCAGCATATACGTGAAGTCAAATTGATGACTTCACTATGCATAATACAATTTAAGCTGAATCTGAATAATATGAATTGTTTTTTAATATAAAATTTAAAATGTTTCCATCATTGAGGTTATAAAATTAATGTCAAACATTTTAACTACAGTGAGGCCTATGAACTACATTATATATAATTGTGTAACTTCAATTATACACTACTCCCCAAAAAATAAACAAAAATGTAAATAAACAAAACCCCAAATTTTATGATATCAGAGCAGCCTCTTTTTCTTCTCTGAGCACTGTATGCACTCACATTAAAAAATCAAAATTTGTGAATAAATATGCTAGTAGCCATTTTCATTTCAGAGTGTAGTACATGATTATATAAGTTAATAAAATTTCTTCAGTTTATTTTGAAAGCATGTTTATTTTATTCTTCTTTTATTACCATTTTCAAAATTGATGCACAATATATTGTATAATAAATTTTTTTCTGAATATAATTTTTTTTTATAACATATTAAAAGTTGATATTGATTTAAAATATCAAACTAATTAGAGAAATTTTAATTTCTTGATAACAGGAACATTATGTTTTCATAAGAGAAAAAAGTATATTGCCCAAAATATATTTAATAATAAAGAGAATTAGACATTTTGCTATTTTCTTTATTTTAAAAATAAAAATATGGCAGTTGTCAAGTGTTGGTGGCCGAGTGGTCAGCACAGCCTCTTTACAAGCAGTTGTTCCGGGTTTGCGGGTTTGCTTTCCGGCCGATGCTTTGACACATGAAAAAAAAATATGGCAGTTAGTTTCTTTTCTTCTTATTGCTTTAACGAGTGCATGAGTGAACACATACTATATGCACCCTCTCAATATATTATTTATAATTATATTATTTTTTAAATTTTTGTTTATACACTTATTTTTATACATGTATATTATTACAAAAAAAAAATCAAGGCAGATATCACATGACCTAATTTAATAAGCTTGCATTTACAAAAATGTTATATATAGAGGTCGCAAAATATTACATAAAGTGTCTATGTTATATATGTGTTAAAAGGTACTGTGTATATGCAGTTCAATAAACAATATATATACTGTATTTTAATCAATGTTTATTAACAAAATATGAGCTATTATATATTATAAACATTTGTAGATGAGGGAAGCTTAGAAGAAAATATAGGATAGTTCAGGGCTCTACTACAATATAAACTTTTGTATAATTAATTTTTTTCAATGATATATTTCTCATATTATCAATATATTTTTAAGCTCAATAATTAAATGTATAAAGTTGTGAAAAAGATTTTTTTTTTATGAGATATTTTAATTGCTTACAGACAATGCTGTAATTTCATTATCTTAAATTTGATAAAAAAAATTTAAACATTAATTTCTAAATATTATTTTTATTTAATTGTTATTATTTTCTTCATGGTGACTTGAACAGATTTGTGTTTTTAAGTGGCATTCAAAATTGTTTTAATATGATTAATCTTTTTCAGGACATTATAACATAACTAAATCAAGCTAAAATCATCGTGTAAGTACAATCACTTTGCTAATGTTTATGGAAACATTAAATCAGTTTCAATTAGAATTACTATTTGAAACCTAAGTTTTTTAAATTTTAAGAATCATAGTATTATCTTGAGAAACAAAAAACATCTGAGCTTTTATTAACCCTTTAACACATTGACATTTTCTATTGATAGCACTGATGGGAGTTTTTGTCCAACCTTTAACTTAAATATAAATACTAATTTTATATCAAAATTCAATAAATTAGTCTTAGATTTTTTAGAAATTTGAGTTTACAAACAAAAAATATTGTAAAATAAGTTCATAATAAAAACAAATGAAGTTTTCAGCATTCAATGGTGGACAGGAAAACAATACCCCCAGAAAATCAAGAAAATCTTCTTTAATTGAAATTTATTTTTAAAATATGAATAAATAAATGATAATCTCTGGTAAATCTGTAAGATTATGTTTTAAAATATTTCTTTATAATTTTTAGAACATCTCACAAGAACATAACACAATGTCAATAATGTCAGGTCATGACATTCCAGAATCAGTGTCATAAGGTATGATAATCTTAATGGCCATAGTTTTCTTTGTTAACATTATGGTTGAATTTATTAACTTTTATTATTAAAAATAAAGCTTATACGAATAAAATCAAAGTGCACAAGTATATATATATTTGCTTTTAAATAATTATTATACAAATATTGTGTAAATATAATCAAAACTATTTAATAAAGTATACAAAATTCATATTTTTGGTATTTCAAATTTTTTTTTGAAGTAATTTCACAAATGTGATAAGTCAGATTATAGAAAATGAAAACTGTCAAAGAGTGGAGGCAGGACTAAATATGTGGATATAAACTTTGATCTTTACTAAACTGCCTGGAAAATACTGATCTCTTCAGATTTTTTAAAAAATTTATAAATTGATATTTACTAGTTCATAGTTTTAACATTTTTAAAGAAAACCTACAGAAATATCACTACAGATAACTGTAGAAAGAATTACCTTGTCATTTCTGAAATAAACAATCATGTTAGCTCTTTAATCTCATATAAGCTGAATTAAGGGTAAATGAAATTTTATTTTTTCCATTATGCAGGATTTTTAATTCTTAACTTCTTGAAAACCATGGCAGCCATAGTTTGATGAATTGGTTTAAGACACAATTTTTAAGATAGCTTCAATTTGCATTATGAAAAGATCAAGTAGTTATGTTATCATAAAGATAAAATACCAAGGGATGTATTAAAGCTAAAAGCATGTAAGATAATAAAAAATAAAATTTTAATATTTTTTAAAATTATTATTTCAACATTTCATCAGAATTTCTAAATGTTTATAGAAATGTTTTTATTAACAGATTCATTACAATTGTTATAAAATTTCTAATAAAATGTCATCTAACATGACATCATCAAAAAATAGAAACATTGATACCTTTCATTATCTCACAATAATTTTTTTTGTAGGGTGTCTATACATAATGAATGAAGAGAAAATGATAGAGATGAATAAGTTTAAATACTCTTCAAGTTCTAAGTGGCTCAGATATATTATATAGTATGGCTAAACAGAAAAAAATCTTTAGATTTAGTGCAATGTAGAATATTAATAATGATAATACTCTATTTTCATTTTGTTAAGTAGAATCCATGTAAAAAGTCATTAAAAAAATAATAATAATAATAATAATAATAATAATAATAATAATAATAATAATAATAATAATAATAATAATAATAATTGCTGTGATGATGAATTTTAATTTTACTTGATTCTATTGTTTTTGTATGTGGTTATAAAACTTGAGAGAATTTGAACTTCTGTTCATTTTGCCTTTTTCTTACATACATTGTATGGAAAATCAAATCTAACCCATGGCATGCTATGCAGAAGTTGAAGTAATTACCTACTCATTTGTAATATTTACTGAGGCTATAACTTCGAGAATATGCATGAAAAATGTGATAGTAAGGACCTCTACAAGTGTTTAACCACAAGCTTATGTTATGGAAGAAACGTAAGCTTGTAGTTAAACACCTGTAGAGGTCCCTACTATCACATTTTTTATGCATATTCTTGAGGTTATAGCCTCAGTAAATATTACTTACGTAATCAATGTGCATTTAATAAATTTATAATTACTACTCATTTGTTAGAAATCCAAATCTCCAAGTATCAATTACACTCCATCATTAAAATATTAAGAACAAATTTCCCTTACAAATTCTATTCTATTTTCCAATTCTTTTAAAACCAATCATGCAAAAAAAATTCAAACTTTTTAAAATTTGAATTTTTAAGATGCTTTACTTAAAAATATTACTCTTTTGGGACTGTCTTGAAAACTTTTGACTTGTTTTTATTAATTGATTGAAAAATAATTTGCTTCAATTATTATAAATAACAGATGGAATTTAAATAATTTTTAGTTTATACTACAAAGAATTATATTTGATTTGTTTTATTATTTAATTTTCTCAACTAAAGATTTTTTTTGTTCATATTTAAAACTTGTTTCAAGCATAAATAGTATGTATATTCAAATGATAGATTTCTTTCATAACCAATAAAACAAGTCATATATAGATGACATTGCTTTTATGAGCTTGTATTTACAAATATGTAATACAGGGGGCATACCAATAGCTCAAACAAGCTCTTGATAGAGAATTTAAATATTTTTTGCTTACCATACATATCATTAAGAGCTTGTTTGAGCTATTGATATGTTTCCTATATTACATAGATTTTTTTCATTTGTGTGTACACATCTTATGTCTATAAATGAGTACTTCATCAAGTATGTGATTATTTGCATATTAATAATAGATTTTATGTCTAGTAATAACAACTTTCTTCATTATATGTTTTAAATAAGTCTGTTATTTTATATTTTTCTACAGAAGTCTGTTATAGTTTAATATAAATCATTGGAGTCTCTGAATATTAATTTCTTATATCAGCTTGTATAAACTTCTCATATTGTTGGATGACATGTTCTGGTTAAGATAAATGCTGGTGATCCTCAACTCATTTTAGCTTCCATAATTTTCAAACTTCAGGTACAACAATTTGTGTCTCCAGCATACATATTGGGCTATGGAAAAAAACCATGCAGATTATTTTTCTGAGACATTTGATTAGCACAGAAACTAGTAGCATTTAGTTAATGTAACTCTACTATTTATGATACTACGGAATTTACAAAAAATTATAAACAGGGAATTAAAGAAAAATAATTAAAGTGAGGAATTTTCTTCTTACTTATAAAAAAAAAGAATAGAACTATATTATAATTGTTTTGGTTTATAACTTACATTCATCAAAAACAAAAATAGTTTCTTAATTAAAAAAATTCCTTCTTAATCCTTTAAGTAAAATATATTAAAATTAACACTGTAATTAGATGTGCATCAAAAAAAATATTCTTACTTTAAACAAAAATAGTTTTTTTTTTTGTACATTATAAATTTTAATTTTTTCTCAAAATCAGAAATTAGTCAAATAAAATATTTATATTAAAGGTCTTTTTTTTATATTTAATTTTTAATACGTTATAATACTTCAAAAATAACTAGAAGTATTATTACTTAATTAATCACTATTTCAGTCATTCCAGACATTATTTTAAAATAATAATATATATAAATTTGTCCGTATTTTTTTTTTTTAGTCTTTAAATATATATTAACAAACACATTATCAAGATTCACTATGTTATACACCATTATAATAATTTGTCTAGAATATCTATATATAAATTCAAGATAAAAGTCTTTCCAAGTTTAGTTCATTTTTTATTATTAATTTCTCTCCATATTTCTCCAGAAAAACTTTCTTATCTCATTTATCCATGTAAGATGTGGTTCTTTCTTAATCGTTTGAGATCAATTTAAAACTTCAATTGTTCATGTATTGATATTTATTTTAACAAAATGTCCAGATTGTTTATTTTATCTATTATTATGTAACCTGGGCTTTTTATATTGCTTCTCTATTAAATATCCAAGTATCAGATCTATAACTAAAGTCTTTATTTCAAGGATATAGACATAATTCATTTAATATCAAATTATTTTTATCAAAAATACTCTGTGACTAATTTTATATACCATGTCAATTTTTTAAAATTCAGTATTATCAATTTTTATTTTCATTCTATTTTTTGAAAAAAAAAACAAAAAAAACATTGAACATTATTTTAGACTTTTCTTAGCATTTATCATTAGCTCTACTTTTTTGCTTTCATCTGATAACTTTTGTAGCATTTGTGAAAACAATTACTTCTTGTGGCAAAATCTAGATTACCTAAGGCAATCTCTATTTATTTTTATTCTTTTATCTTTCCATCTCTATTTTTATTCTTTTAGCTGAGAATTTCTAAACAAGCTTGGATTTTTTTTCAGCAGAGGACCCATAATCAACTTAGATTAACATCCAATTATTATAACTATCTAATTATTAGTTGCTAAATTTGTATCTAGCTAATCTTATATCTAGAAAGTAAAATAAAAGAAAAGGCATAAAAAATTCTCATCATTCAGCAACTGATTATTCTTGTTCAAAAGATGCACTTTTTTTTTTAGGATAATGCATTATAACAGAATGATTTTTAAAAACATCTGTCTGTTCTCTATCCATTTATAATACTATCATATTTATTAATAAGTTAATTATTAATTGTTATGATTTACTTTTTCAAAACTTTCTGTACAACCACAGCATTATTTCAGTTAATACGTTTAAAGAATGCAATCTTGTGGAAGCTATTAAACAACTTAAATTGAATTCCAGTCTGGATCCAGATAATATATCTACTTTCATTATTCGTAAAGGTTTTGCCAAATATATATTTTCTCTTCTTTGTCATATTTTCAATTGTTCTATGGCAAACTCTTCTTTTCCAACATTGTTAAAAAATTGGTAAAGTCATTCCCATCTTTAAAAGAAGAGATAATGATGAAGTCAATAATTACAGGCCCATTTTAGTTTGCACACCATTTTCAAGGATATTTAAAAAATGCTATTACAATAAAGTTAGTATGTGATGTCAGCAAATCATTGGATCTTTAACATGTTTTATGCCAAACAATCAATAGAAACAAACCTTGTTACTATTTATGATCATATTGCAAATGCAATTGAAGAACAGGATAGAATGAATGGTACTTATTTTGACATATCCAAAGCCTTTGATAAAGTTGATCATAACATCCTTTCTACATAATCTTAGTCTAAAAATAAACTCCAATTTGTTGGTTTGAATTTTTCATAAAAGCCAAATCAACTTTTGTCAAGTTTAATGGTCAAATACCTTAACAATATTATTGTTATCTTGGAGTGCCTTATGATAGTATTTTGACTTCTGTACTTTTTAAAGTCTGTATTATCAACGTCAGAACCAGTCTGCTAATCTTTCATCTATTTTATTTTGATGATTGCAAGATTTAATTGTGATTGTATATTGCTTCAAAATGATATCAATAGTTTTCTAAATTGTGTGAAGAAAATGGAATAATAGTCAACATATATAAATGTTATTTTGTAGCCTACTCCAAGAAATTTAAAAGTTCTAAGATTTTCAATATTTTATTAATAAATCTTAAAATAAACTCTATTGACATTCTTAGGGATCTCAGAATCATATTTAACACTAATGGCTTTTTTTTTTCAATAATAAATAAAACCCTCAAAATGGTGTGAACAATTTGCAGACATGATAATGTTTTTGAATACTCCATCAAATATACACTTTTTCCTTTCTGTGGTAAGTCCTATTTTAGAATCTGGATCAATTATATAGAATCCACATTCACAAAGAGTTATAAATAAAATGCAATTAGTTTTCAAAAAGTTTTCTAAATTTTGTCACCCGAGGAGTGATAGCAAAATATATCTCTTTTGGCAAGATAAATGTTAGATATGTCAAATGTTGTTAGTCGAGAAGTCAGTACAGCCGCCTTGCAAGCATGCAGTTGGTTGCAGCCGGTTGTGGCGGGTTTGCCTCCTGGCTGATGCTATGACATATGGAGAAAAAAAATGCTAGATATGAAATTTTTATGCAAAATAATTTTCAAAAATTGAATTTCACTACATTTTACTTCTAGTTAATACATAACTTGTGCACATAATTACTTTTTCCTTGAAACTTGTAGATGTAGTACTTTGAAAAATCCCCTCATTTTCATCTTTCTAGTTCTTACAATTTAGATTTTGTCAGTAAAAATGTTTTCAAATTTATTATATATATATATATTAACCCATACTATTAATCACCTTATCTCTTTAAAATCTTCTCTTGATTCTTTTGATATATATATTTTTTTTATATACGATTTGCAATTGATTGTTGGTTATCAATATGTATGTTAAATAAATAATTTAATTGAATTATTATAGGATTTTCTTGTCTTAATTGATTCTTTGTGATTGGTCTATATTTATTCACCCCCAGAGACAATAATCATAGTTAACTATTGCTGTTTTCATTTTTATTGATATGCATGGTTACTGAGATTTTTCAAACAATTTTTAAACATAAAATGGAAATTAGAAAGAAGTTTTTACATTAGTAGAATGTTATTTCATTACTAAGACAACAGTTTATTGTTTGGTTATTAAATGTCTTAAATTCTAAAGGCAGAGCCATTGTTTTTTTATACACAGGGAATGTTGTAATTAGTAGTCATTACTTTAAAAATATAGATGCAATTCGGCAATGGTGACTGACTTCAATGCATGTTGGAATATGCGATATACTAATAATTATATTTCAATATTTTCCTTTCGGTACTTATATATGTTTTCTTGTCACAATATTTTTGACAGATAATTAATTCGGCCAAGATGTGGAGACCTTGGAGATTGCCGAATGCATCATTGTGATTAATTCAGATATCTGGGGGGAAATATAAAAATATTCTTTACATTTGATGACTTTTTAATCAGTTTGTATATCTCCAAAATTATTATGTGTATCCATATAGTAATGCACAAGGAAACTGATTTCATTATTGATATCATCATCACCATCAACCATTATTAATCCACTGCAGGATGAAGGTCTCTCCAAGTTCAATCAATCTTCTCTGATCTTAAGCTTCTCTTCTCCACATCACCTCTGCACACTTTCATATTTCATTCATCCATCTCACATATGGTATTTTTCTGGGTCTTTTACAATTTCTTGGAATCCAGTTTAAGATTTCAATTGTCCATCTATTATCATCTCTAATACAAATATATAAATGCAGTATAATAATTATCTTGGTTATTTACATCAAATTTTTAAAGTCAATTTTACCACCATAAATTGGTAAACTTTGTTAGAAACTGATTTATATTAGAATTAAGCACCTGGTTTTCTCAGATACATTAATAGACTCTAGTGATATCCATTTTCAATTCTAGAGTCCCCAAAGTAATCATTGAGAAAATTAATGGCCATTAAAAATATTTTTTCGATTTATACCAAAAGTGAATTTTACTATTATTTGTCTCCAAAAATATTTAATTATTCTTTCACATCGTGGAATATATTACGTATCACTGCTGGGCACATATGCAACTTAGTCATATTGATATATATCTATGTGCATTTAAAAGTATTTATTAAAAGCTAAGATTCTTTTATCTTAATAATAGTTTCAAGAAAATTTAAACCCCCAACCTATTTTGAATCTTCCAAAAAATCTTTCTGTTTATGAAATGCCATTTGCTATGTTGATATTTTTTGAGTAATTCTTGCTGCTATCACTTACCAATGAAAATAAATATATAGATGGAAGGCAATGGAAAACTATTGCTATTAGTTATAAAGATTGAAAATAAAATTTACCTTATAAGGAATTACCTATTATGTGAATATACATATACAATAAATAGTTAAAATACATTAGCATATAGTCCTGTGAGTAGTGGGCTTAAGAGCTCAATTAATTATTGATTGGGAAATGGGTATCTAATAGTTAAAGAGTAAAACAAAGAAAAAAAACCCACAACTGGAACCACCAGTGCTTAACAAGACTATTGGGTGATATATTCCACTTCATCAGTTTCTTATAGAGTTTATCTTGGGAAGTCATTTTTTTCTTTGGTCAGTTTATTTAAAGATAGTTTTGTCACATTTTACTAGTAGCAGATATCAAATGCAGATAATTCAAGTTTATGCCCCAACAAGTTCACATTGTGATGATGAAGTAGATGATGTGTTATATAGAAGTGCAAGATACTTTTGATTAGACAAAACAACATTTTAAAATTATTATGGGAGGCTTTAATGATAAATTTGGTAAACAATTGAAAGATGAAAATTCTGTTAGATAAATTTGTTATGGTGATAAAAATGAGAGAGATCATAAATTTGTGAAGTTTGCAAAAAAGGAAAAACCTTATATTATAAACACTTTTTTATATACAAAAAATGTTAAATAGAAATGGATATGGAAGTATCCAAGTGAAGGTACAGCAGAACTGGATAATATTTTAACTAACAAAAAATACATATTTCAAGATTATAATGTTGTTAATAAATTCAACACAGGAAGTGATAATCAATTAATGAGATGTAAGATACATATTAATGCGAAACTAGAGAGACAAGTTATTAAAAAAAACAATAACAGTCCAATGAATTTAAATTAAAATTTGCAAATCGTTTTCAAATATTGACAGATTCTGAACATGATTCAGATTTGAATGAAATCAATAGAAAGATAACTAATATCCTTTTAAAAACTGTAAAAAAATAGTTGGCATAAAAAAGTAGCAATCAACCAGTAAAATTTCTACTGAGACAAAACAATTTATGAAGAAAAGAAGGAATAAGGAAAATAAAAATAATATAGAAGGATTGAATATTTCAAATTTTGTAAAATGATGCAAAAAAAAAAAAGAGTTGATAATGGTATAAGAAAATATAATTGTGAACTAGCAAGGAAATATATAGAAAAAAATAAAAGCTCAAGAGTGTAAAACATCTTGGTATTGGTGAAAAACATATTTTGCAATAAGAAAAAAAAATGGAACTATTATTAAAAAGAGACATGATATCATGAAATATGTATAAGAGTTCTATCAATAATTATATAGCAATAAAAAAAGAAGGAAAAGTACTTCCTACAACTACTAGATCTGAATTACCCAGGATTTTGAATGAAAAAGTGAGACATGCAATTAAATTTATGAAGAAGGAAATGGAATTTATAATCAATATCTTAAAAGAAGCAGGAGAAGAAATAGAATTTTTTTTTGGCAAAGTTAAATGCTAAATGTGTCTAAATGATAAAGATGTACCAGATAATTTGAAGAATGCAGTATAAATATTAATATTTAAAAAAGGTGATAAAGAAGATATTGGAAATTAAAGATCTATCAGTATTTTATCTATAAGCCAATAAACATCACATGACCACCACCTCTTATGCTTGTGTATAGCTATTGTTAAAACAGGCAAAACTCACTATATATATTGCCACACACAGCAAGCTAGAGTAATCAATGGATGCCAGAAGGCTTGTGCATAAAATCCCCATCTAGTTCCTACTCATCCAATATCACAAGACTAGTTTCTGTCTTATGGCCTTCGACAGTGAGTAGACTTGGATCTGAGAGCCCTGCACCTAGATCTTAGAATATAATGCAACCCTCCAGCAACTACCTTTTATCTCTATTTAACTACAAAACTATGAGTCTTAAACTGAAAACACCTTAATGTTTTCAATACAAGCCCATTAGCTTATAGTGAGTTTTGCCTGTTTTATTTTATCTATACAAAATTTTCACCAAAATAATTACAACTTTGACTATAGCAAACTTTGGATTTTAACCAAATAATAGAACAAGCTGGATTTAAAAGTGTTTTTAGTTCAATGGATCATATAGAAATATTGAGAGAAGTTATAGAAAGGACCAATGAATATGAGTTGCTATTATGCTTTGGATTTGTAGATTATAAAAAGACATTTGATACTATAAGCATTTTTTTAGTGATTAAACCATTGAATCATTAAAATATAGGTCCAGAATATAGTCATATTCTGATGAATCTTTATAAAAATGTGGCAGCAATAATTGGATTACATAATGATACTAAAAAATGAGAAGGGTATTTTGCCAGGGTGACTCTATATCTCCAAAATCTTTTATAGCAGTTTTACAAGAAGTATTTTATGGATTAAAATGGAAAGCTAAGGAAATAAAATTAAATAGAAATTATAAAAGTTATCTAGATTTTGCAGATGATATAGTTGTTGTTTTTGCAAATAATGTTTTAGAGCTTCAGGAAATGTTGGCAAGAGTTATCAGATGAAGTAAGAAAGTAGGATTAAAGGTAAATCATAATAAGACTAAAATAATGTTCAATGGATTTTCTCATTAACAACTACAAATATCATGGTCAGATTATTACTACAGATAGAAACGCATTGCATGAAATGTTTTTGATAGAAATAATTTAATACTAAAAGGAAATATGCCTATGTGTTTGAAAAGAAAGGATTTTAATAAATGTGTGTTACCAATTTTTACTTATGGATCTGAGGCTTTAACACTTAACAGAAGAGAATACAGAGACCCCAGACCACTCAACAAAATATGGATAGATGTATGTTAGAAATAATGAAGAGATAGAAAATGAAATACATGGATGAGAGAACAAATAAGTGCCATTGACATCATTCAAAGAATTAAGAGACTGAAATAGAGTTGGGCTGGACATATTTGTTAGAAGAGATAATAGCAGATAGACAGTTAAAATCTTAAATCGGATTCTAAGAGATTGTAAAAGACCTAGAAAGAGATCACATATGAGATAATGGATAAAATAAGGAAGTGTACTGGAGTGATGTGAAGAAGAGAGGCTAGAGATCGGAGATGGATTGAACTTAAATAGACATTCATCCAGCAGTGGATCGATAATGATTAAAATGATGATGGTGATGATGGTATACAATAGAGATTACGTTTATTTGGAGGCGATGTCTAATAACTGATCACTTCTCTTGTAATAATTTATTTTAACATTTATCAATTAGAATTGATTATAAACCGTATGTGCACACGCTAATACATGTAAGTGATAAATTTTTTAAAAGTGTTATTTTAAGGATCAGAAATACTTAAAAGTAATGATAATTATATAATGCTAAGTTATAAATTTTGTTTATGAGTTTGTTTAAAGCAGATATAGATTTAAGGTAAACACTAATTTTGGTTGGAACCATAAAAACTAGGTATATTATTAATTATTATTATTATTTTTTCTAAGTTTAAAAAATAGATCCTTTGCTTATGCGTCATATCATTAACGTGTATTATGTTTATCGAAATCCTGAGGAATGTAAAGTTTTAGAGCTGTTACTTTCTCCGCCTCCAATCCCTCCAAAAATAAATGGAGTTTGACTCCGGTTCGCTTTGATATAACAATGATTTTGGAATATGTTGTCTAAGACTGTTTGTCGGCATTTTTTCAAAGGAAATTGGGTTTTCTACATTTTACAATATCTTTGCCTGCTATATTTAAAGTCTATAAAACCGTCAAAAACAATGGAGATAGCGGATAGATGGTCCCTCCACGGCTGGATTTATCTACAGTTAGTACAGTAAGATGGCGACAGTAATTTTTGGCTTATGCTGTAATGCAGAGATTTTATATCTTTTAGGTAACAAGTCATTTTTTAAAATATTAATTAATATTTTAAAAAAATTATGTATTCACACGCATACTTAAATGATATTAATAAAGAAATGTGTACAATTTCAGTAATGTAAAAACTTCAGTAGTTTAATTTATTTAATTTCACCAATAAAGTTTTATCCAAAAATAAAATAATGTAGCTTATTTATTAATATGATAACATTTAAAAAGAGATTGAACAATAGCTTAATTTATTAAGCACATCAGATGACTGTAAAAAATATTCAACGCTGTTTATATATATTAGGGTGATCTGCGTATAAAAGTAAACAATCTTAAATAGCATTCTGCAAGCCAGCATATTAATAACACTCGTTCCCAGAGGAACACCCAAAGAAAGACATCCACAGTTAGTTGATATCTGCTTTTATAGTGTTTTGCTTTATATTCTGACTAAGAATACCTAATAAACAATTCTCTTAGTGATTTATGTGTGTAATTGAATGATTGACCAGGTTACCGAGGAGTCATCCATCTAAAAAGATCATCTTGTTTAGAAATTTCCATCTTATCTGGTTAAGGTTAGGCATATATGCTGTTTAAACAGGTATATATAATGTTATGATCTAAAAAAGAAATGTGAGTCACATTTTTACTTTCCCAACGATGTATTTGAAAAATAACTTCATTCACATTACACTATCTTTTCTCTCTCTGATGAATTGCTTAAAAAGAGATACCATCCTTAGATTTAAAATTATATTCCCAGTTAGGCAAAGATTCACAAGTAAAATTTAAAATGATTCAACTATCTCACTTTCAAAAAGTGTGTCTTGCTGAATTTGAGCTCAGCTCACATAAACAAAGTATAATTTTGTACTGCATAGCTTAATAAAGGATAAATTTCTAGATAGTGATATAAGAATATTCAACCTAACTTAGATGATGATTAGATGAAGCTTATAATGTATAGAAGAGGAAAAGTGCCTTATAAAATCAAACTTGTTCAGTCATCCTGGTCTTTAAACAGTGATTTGAAAACTATCCTAATCTGTCATTCTACAAAACTTAAACATTGTTCAAATCCTTTTTAGTATATATAATATTTAAGTAAAATGCCTATCTATTTCTACATGTATAATTATTGTACTCAGAATAATAGTTATTATTAGGCAGAATTTTTTTTTTTAAACCTTAAAACTTTGAAGTTGCAAAACATAGAGAGTAGATTGATAAACAAAAATTATTTGTTCAATTCCTTGCAGAAGGGCATCAGATTACAATGGAATTAGAAGTTTAACTACTGATAGTTTTTCGCTTGCAAGAAAAGTCATGTGATATTCGAGCATCAAAGTGAAAGGCCCATTACAACATTTCCACTCAATATCCTTATGAATAATGATTTGGAAGATTGACTGATGTTTAAGCATCAATGTGACAAACTAAAAATAACAGCTGCAGTATTATTTGAATTTACAGAGGATTTTTAAATATTATCACTAGGATAAACTACTGAGTGGCAAAAGAAATATGGTCACAGCATTTTAATTGTCCTTATGCAATGTAGAGAATTAGAAAAAGTCATATTATCTTCAGTTTACTCCAGAGTTATCTATTTTGTATATGACTAATGTTTTATTTTAATAAGACAATAAAAACAATTACTCAAGATTTTAATAGGTTTATAAATGTAGATGATAACAATCAACCCATAAGCTATCAACAATCTCAACCTATAGAAAAGGTAACCTCCTTTAACAATAAAAGTGGTACCTCCTTTATCTATAGTTGAATATGATTATATAGATACTAAGGGTTGCATCTTGACCAAGGAGTGTGAGATTAAATAAACCTCATTAATCAGGCAAATATAACCCATTTAGAAAGTAGACTAGTGTTTTTATTACAGAGTCGCTGTGATCCAAAGTATCCATAAAAAAGTGAATCATATAAGGACAAATGCTAAAAATTACAATGTATTTAAAAATTATTTGCAGAAAATTATTGAAAGCAAATAATACAGATTCAAAAAATCAATTTAATAAAAGGCCAATATCCTCTTTTTGACATATGGTAAGAAAAAATTCTCATTCACATTGATCATGTCAGCAATACGGATGTGTAATATTGATTGTCAAAGTAACATCAACCACATATAACTTTATATTAATATTTTTTATTAGTTTTTCAAAATGTTATGACTATTTTTGGCATTTGCAATTACTTGGTCTACAATATTTAAGCATTGGTGGTCAAGAGGTCAGCGCGACTGCCTTGCACTTGCAGGCAGCTGCCCGGGTTGTGGGTTCGCATCCCGGCCGATGCTATGACATTTAAAAAAAATATTTAAGCATCAGAAGTGGTAAGTTAAGTTTTAATCAAAGAACCATTAGCTCTTAAGTTCATAGACAGGATTTATCCACATTTTTGATTGCTTGTTATTAATATTATCACACAGTTAAATCTCATCCACTAACATTTAGGTAGAATCTATTCTATTAGGAATTTCAATTCAGAAATATAGTTTAGAATTATACTATCCTGAATTGTCTAATTAGCATGTATCAGAAAAATAAGAAAAATTATGAAGAAATATTTATTGTCAGATTACTGGATAATAATATTTATATGATTCAATTATATAAGTCCTAGATTTAATAAAATATTAAACTCATTACAGCCTGTGGACAATAATTCTGGCTTTAATTTTGGCAATCAGTAAAATGTTTTTTTATGAATTAACATAGTCGTGGTTAAAGCAAATCATATTTTAAAAGATTAACAGTATAGAATTGTTTATTTATTTAGAATTATTATTTGTAATAAGCATGGTTGGTTACTCAAAATTAATGCGATGTCTTAGCAGTCTCAGCAGTTTGGGTATATTGGTATCCAATTAATCACCCCTCCCCCTCAGTATAATATCAATCCAGGAACATTATGTCAAATTGCAATGGGGGGATGGACTACCTGACCTACATCCATCATGGCTGCTATGTATTTAGCTATTCACACTAAGTACAACATTACTGAATTTCAGTGATCAAATATACATAATATGATTGTAGATAGATTTACAATTTGGTCATCAGAATTACACAAGCTTTTTCTTCAGGTAGACATATAGAAATTTAAAAAAAAGATTACATTTTTTTTTTTTTAGAATGTATGGTTTGCAAATTGCTGTCTATTGTCCTGGGTTAGCGGGTTCACTTCCCGGATAATGCTATGATACATGGGAAAAAAAAGAATATAGATTGTTCTGGTAATTTACCACAATTAGATGCATTCACCTTAAAATAAAAACATGATCATAATTTAATGAATCTTGATGATTAATTAGAAGTACTAATTTACCATTGCCTTTTTCCAAATTAAAAAATAACCCGTAGGGAGAAAAAATATTTGTTTTAAATTATATAATCATATACCATCCATGAATAGATGAAGTGTAGTAATTTTATCTAGCAAATCAGTGCCATAAAGAAATGCTACCTCAGTTAAGGTCAAATCGTCTAAATACTACCTCAGTTATAGTTGTAAAAGAATGCCCTGCTTGTTTTATTTTCATGTTGAAAGTGCAATTAAAATTAAATATTATTTTTCATATAGGGACAAATATATATATAAACATGAAAATATTTCCATTGCATTGTTAATTTTGATATTTTTATAATAATAAAAAAGGTATTTGTTGTCAACTCCACTTCAGAGTTTTATTTTTTTCAATGAGGTCATTGAAAATATATATATATGTCAATGTATGAAACCGAGTAAAATATTAACAACTAGGTGCACTTTCACTGCAGTACACCATATTCATGTCAATCAAATATTACAAAGTGAACAAAATATTAAATAATGATTAAAATTTCACTATGCTCAGTTGCACTTTACTAGACCTTTGATGCAGTACATTAGAATTAGCAATGTATCAGGTTTCCTCAATTTTTTTTTATCATATGATTCATTACATACATTGCTAATTTTCTGACTATGATCATGCCCAGATTGTTTCTCATAGCAAACAAAAAAAAAAAGAATTAGGTTTAGATTTTTTATAATGAGTGATATGTTGTTTAAGACTTAACAACAAGTTAGCTTTAGTTTACCAAAGTAAATGGCTGAATAATTGGGTTCAACACAGTATAATAGAATACGTAATTTGATATTATTAATATTATTTTTCAATCTATCTGAAGATAGAAGAGATCTCAATCTTATATTAATTAAAATTTTTTGAAACAACTTTTTTTAGTTTTAAATATAATTTAGGAATATAAAGCAATGAAATATATTTCTTATTAATTTTAATGTCATTATGTTTAATTTTACTTTATTATCATCAACTTTAATTGTTTTTATAACAAACTATTATTATAAACTATCTTTATTAAATCGTTGGTACACTCTCTTCCATAGATTTTGCTCCAAATTCTAACATATTGCTTTAAGCTTCATTGGCAAGTTCACATTTGACAAATTAACAAAAATTATTACTTGTACCTGTAGTGATCAGTTTATCCTGCTGTTTTCTCAAAAACTAAAGCTTACAAATTATTCATGAAGTTTAATTTATTATATATATATATATATATATATATATATATATATATTATATATATATATATATATAAAGATTTTATATATAGTATTATAACAAATTAGAGGCCATATTAATACCATATACTTGAGAAAACATTGACTATTTTTTATATATGTTTGATATTATATACAATGTCATAATTTATTCTAATATATGTACTGAAATGGTATTATTTTGGCTAACATTCCATTTCATCTACTATGTTTCATAGTAGTATTTATCCTCAATTCAAGCCCATCCAAGTTCATGTATATTATCATATATTAACATATATTAATGTATCTTGAACATATATTGATGTATATGTACATATATTTATATATATTTGTGTACATTTAGAGGTATTAATGTCTGTAAATTAAAAGTAAGTTGTGTAAACATTGTTGTATATGCATGAGAGCACCTACATATATATTCGAAGGAAGCTACAATGTAATAGATTTTATAAGCATTGTAATGCAATTGAATTATTTTATCTTTAAATTATTATAAAATTAGAATACAAATATACTTTCATTCGCATATAAATCTCCAATTCTAGAGGTGACAGAATTACATATATAACAGAATTTTTACAAAACTTAAATCTCTTTTAAAAGATCATCTGTTTCTTAGAAAATCTCATGTCACATGCACCTGGTTTAATTTTGTGGGAATGAAGAGCATATTTTTAAAATAAATTTTAAAATAGATTTAAGACAAAAGAAAAGCAGTCAAGTGGCATTATTTTATGACTTAGATTTTGCTTTTGTCTTTTCTAAAATTAATAAAATTATGTTAAAACTTGAGATTAAAAATTTATAAATGGTAAACAAGTTCATGGTTTTGCAGGGGGGGGGGGAGTTAAAGAGTTAATATAAAAAACCCCAAAATCAAGCATTAAAGTTCACTTAAATCTTGAAATATATTGCTGCCAGGAGTTACACCCATTTTAACAATGGAAATGAGTGGCTAGAAGCTTAAATTTTGACACCTTCCTTTGGAAGACTGATCTATGGGAATGGAGGAGTTCAAGACCAACAGTCTGCCATGAAGACATCAGACAAGTAGCTCATAAAGAATGCCAGTGCCAAACACCTCAGCCAGAAGATCTGTAACATTTCTTTCCACAGAGCTCCTTAAAATAAATCTAAAGAAAATTATTCTGATAAATTTCTAAAACTAGCTACATAATTGAACATTCATAAATTGTAATTTCTAAATGTTTTCTTAGTAAATTAAAACTTAAACTCTGTAATAATTTAATGTAACTTTAAATTAATAATGATAATTGTAACAATCTTGCCTATTAAATGAATATTTATAATTTAATAATCTTCTCTAAACATAATAACTGTAATCAGTTATTATATATATCTAATTTCTGATCTGCGGTCATGCCTATTCTTTTTTATATTATTTGTTGATTATATTAATATATTATGATATGCCATGATTCAAAATGGAGAATATTAATATTGATAATTTAGAGAGATGATTAGAAGCTTTCTTGTAAATGATTTATGCTGATTCTTTAGCACACACTTAAATCTCCATTTTGAAACCTATCTTACATATATGTATATTTAGTTAAGCTATTATGTTTTAGCTTATCATGATTAAGGTTTGCATGATAGTAAATTATATCTAATTAATTAATAGCAGGAATGATATTAGAAAACACATTATAGCTCATTAAGTAAGTCCCAAATATGCTTTATTTCTCCTTAGTTTATGATATAAGCTATTCAAATTTAATTTGTAAACTAGGTCATTTTAATTAACCCTTTTTAGAATGTTTATGTATGCTAATCCACGAACTGGCAAATTTAGCGGTTTATTAATTTTAATATTAATTTAATATTTTGGAAAGCTTTACGAATGTGTCCTTATAATGCACATATGTACTATATGCCTTGCTATATATATTTTCTTATTAAAATGGGCTTCTGGTTTAAGGCTATCCCATTAGTATTAGTACAGTCCATGGGCTTGGTATTGAATTCCATGAGTAATTACACATTCAGGCGACAACTCTTATTTAGTTTATGTAGCACCACAGTCTCTGAAGCTACGCTGCAAAACACCAGTTCATCCTTCCACTCTATTATTCTGTTCAGCATTGATCTGAAACCCAGATCTAATTTATATAAAACAATCTGCATAGGGAGCACATTTATTGCTCATTATGTAATATTAATAAATATGTTATATTTGTCACTCTTGTAAACTTAACTCTTAGCAAACCTCATAGGAATGGTATAGCATAATTCAGGCATGATTATAAACCATAGATAAAATTAATAATAATTATAATTAATGTTAAATTTAAATGATTTAAAGTGCATAAAAGATTAGCACTTGAGTGTAAATCCGAATGCACTTCCATTTTGTATTATTTAACTTATATTTTAATAATTAAATATATTTAATTGTAATAGTGTTTAGTGTGTTATTTGCAACCCATCCTAAATTTTATCCAAAACTATTTTAATTTAGTGATAGTTATTAATATATGCATTATCTCATCAGCCATATGTGTGTGTGTTTAGTTAGTTAATTACTAATTTAGTTGTTATTCCCTGAGTTTCATACTCCACCCTTTGCTGCTGCTGACTAAAAGAAGCCGAGTGTAATCTCATATTTGTCATCCGTAAGGTAATGTTGGTGAAGAAACTGAGGTGCGATCTGATTCAAGGTCTCAACCCCTCATCTAGATCAGCTTTTGGAGAATTTGCAAAACTTTGGGTTCTGTTGTGTGAATGCACAAATATGAACATTGCAATACACATATGCATACTTTCTTCAAATCATGCATAATTCATGGTCTCACCAAACTGCTAATTTTTATATCTCTAGAATCTTATATCACCAATGTAATTTTAGCATTTTATGTCATGTTTGTTTTTATGTTGCATTCATTCTATTTCAGTTTTTTCATATAATTATATATTCTATCCAGTTTTTACCTGAATTAGATGTGATATGTTGGACTATTTCCATCATTTCTGAGCGAATGAATGTATAGAAAATTTTAAACCTTATTTAAACTTTCCAAATGCAAACAATTTGTTAGCAATAACACATAAATAGACATCACAGGTTAGTAATTACACAATGTTTTGAGTATTTCTACACTGCTCTTCAGGTGTTGCTGGCCTGATATGCACAGTGACAGTATTTGCATAGAAGTGGAACTTATACCTTTAGATTCTTGAATATCGAATTTAAGGAAAACATTCTAGCCAACTGAGCTATCAAATTCGATATTTCAAGAATCTAAAGGTGCGAGTTTGACTTCTATGTGAATATTGTCAGTGTGCATATCAGGCCAGCAACACCTGAAGAAGAGTGAATAATAATATTACTCGAAACGTTGGGTAATTACTAACCTGTATTGTCTATTTATATTTTGTTACTAAAAAGTTGTTTGTATTTGGAAAGTTTAAATTTTTTTATACATTCAACATATCACATCTAATATTCTACCCATCTTAATTCGCTACTTTTTCATTTTTTTACAATCTTTGGATAGTTGCAGTATTAATGCAGTAATAGAGTGATTGATTTAAGTTTTCAGGTTGATACTCAACTTATCTCTTTTGATTCTCGATCATCACTTGACCTTCCAAACAATTAACATCCGATTATTTGTATAGCTCAACATATATGCCACCAAGGTCTTTGAACTTCTCCACTCTTTGATCCGTCCAAACTGTAAATCTCGCCTCTCATAGATATTTTAAAAAATTCTGATTTATAAATAGTATTCTTTTTTGACACACGCTTACATATATGTTATTATTGCTTTAAACAGAACAAAAAACATTTAAGATGTAATATAGCGTTAATTCAGAGCTTTTATTGAAAAATCAAAAATGAAACGAGGATAGGGGGGCTACAAAAACTTGTCTGTATCTTATTGATTTTGCAATATATAACTAGACTAGAAGCTTGAAATTTATAATATATATGTATTATTATTATATAATTTTTTTATGCTAATATAAATATATACGAGTGAGATATTCTAACTCACTTCAAATCATAAGCCACACATCAGGAGTAAAAATTAATATTTTTTTAAAATTTATTAACAATTAAACACCAAAAATGGCATTAGACTAAATATAATTTCAAAAGCACTTGTAAATATCCATATATATTTTTTAAAAAGACACACATATATATAACGAAAAAATCGATTATTAAATCAATCTGATATATAACGAAAAAATCGATTATTAAATCAATCTACTTAGCCTAAAAACTATAATGAAATAATTATAAATGCATATCGCGTTCCGGTCAACGCTTTGACATATTAAAAAAAAAATAAATTATAAATGCATTTGAATAAAGGTGCGTAATGTTAACTCCATTTAATTATAAATGTATTTGAATAAAAGGGTGTAATGGTAACTCCATTTAATTATTTTACTGCGTCTCTATCTATATATATATGATTTTTTTTGTTATATAATTGATAGCACATACGGCTATCCATACACGAACTTTTTTTTTTTTTTTGATATATAATTGATAATAAATACAATAAGGGATTGGAAAAGAATCTAAGTCAACACCATGACACGTGTAGAAAGTTAGAGGATGCTGATAGGCAAGTATTTTAGCGGGACTTCGCCAAGAGCTTAGTTCCATTAAATTAACAGACCTGCTGATATGCGGCTTTCGGCATTTGCGCGGGAAAAAAAACTAGCCACTTTCGTGAATTATAAAATGTGTTTGCAGTTCTTTTAACAAAGAATTGGATGTTTGATTAAAGATTTTATGGTGGCGGCATAGGTTTATTGGAGGTGCATATTAACCACTGGAGACGAAGTAAATCCCGAAACGGTCTAGAATTAACGACCAGCATCCATTTGGCAAAGGTGAAAAACTTTTGCGGAAATGTAGAATATATTACTCCTATAATAAATCCGTATTATTTTAAGTTATAATAAAACAATAAATGAATCAATATTCAACATTAATTTTCGTTTTCCTCTCTCAAATATATACATATTTAATACAAAATGTCTTTTTTTTTTTTACTAGTGATTGATTGATTTATGCTTAAATTTATATATTAATGAAAAAATCTGTAAAAAAAATAATCTATAATATTATTATGAATTCTTCTATATATGTTTTAACTTGATATATAATTGCATTTTTATCGTACTTATGATTTATATTTACCTTAAGCAGTTTACTTCTTTGTATCATGTCATGTGTTTGAAGTCGGTAGCATAGATTTTAATTTTACAGACTTTCCATCCAATGCATTCTTAATGTCTATTTTTTAGCCTTGTTTGATCTCTTTTCAAGACTATTTCTTTCTCGGTTTTCCAATGGGTCTTTTTCTAATTTTTAAAAAAAGTAATTATGCATATCTTCATTAATATTTTAATTATGCTTGATTAAAAGACTTCTTTATAAGGTGAATTATTATCTCAGAATGGGAATAAATCAATAGTGATGAAGAATGGGCAAAAAATAATATAACTAAATGATGCACTAAACCATTGATAAGAAGAAATATTTTAAAGCAAAATAAAGCTTTGCATATATTTAATTTGTATTTGACAGTATAGCCTCGTTATTATTATCCCTGAGGCAATCGTGTAAGCTTAAGCAATCAATACTCATCATGTCATGACGATAATAGTGGTTAGCTGCCTGTTATTGTGAGATTGTCAATAAATAAGAGCCTCATGGTGCAGTGGTTAGTACATCCATCTGCCTTGCTGATGATCTTAGATTTGACTCTGGATTGATTGAACCTTGCGTTTTGCTTTCAGATATTCAGTTTATAGCCATTTCAGCTAGCTATCCATTAGAGGATGGTAGTGATGGCCTCATGTTTATGTTGGTTGTCTAGATGAGTGTTGATCTATTGGTTATAAAAAAAATGAGAGGGGGGGGATGATAATGGAAAAATTACATGTGTAAGAAAGTAGAGCCTTTTTCCTGATAATTAAATTTATTAACTGCAATAAGCATGGCAAAAATATTTTAAATAGTCATTTGGCTTTGACAAAAAGAGAAAAACTTTATTAATTTATATTTTCAATCAATCTTTTTACCTTAATATAATTCCTCATTTGCTTATATGTATATATAAAATTTCTTGTTTAGTAAAGTTCGCATTTAAATAAAAATTGGAAAATTTTATGTAGCAAACTCAATTTTTCCCCCCAATTAGCCATTCTACAATTAATCTAAGTAACCATCCAATTAATGATCAGTAAATAAATGCTGAGCTATTCTTAAATAGAAGAAACAGGAATGGGTCACTATTAAAATCTTCACCAACAGGCAGGTATATGTAGTCTGATGATTAATAACTTGTTTATTGTTCTAATCATGATTGTTGTAGAATGTTTTAACTGTAGTGGATTATTTAATGTTTTATCTCTTACCTAATATATAATCTTTGATAATTTATAAAGAAATATTTATTATTTCATTGGTTTCAGATAAACCAAGCATGTAAAACTGTACTCAAATAAACATAACCAAACAATATTTATCTGCCAAACAACAATATCTGTTGTTAAGACTAATTACTTCCGATAAAAATTGGAATTTTACTTACTGACTGATTTAAAAAAAATTATTCTCTTATTTATAATTTTCTAATTTACAATCTACTGAAGAGCCTAGGTGAATGTAAAGAGTAGAGTTCCAGTCTGAATATAATTAATTTGTCTTGATAATAGATAGTGGAGTTTGGGTAAATACTTTAAACATTGGTTAGTGTGTGATTTGTTTACATATATGCATATGAGTATAAAATTGTAAAAGACCTAGAAAGAGATCACATGTGAATTGGGGGAATGAAATAAGGAAGTTTTCTGAAATGATGTGGAAAAAAGATGCTAGAGATTGGAGAAGATGGATTGAATTTGGAGAGACCTTCATTCTGCAATGAATTGATAATGGTTAAAAATGATTATGGTGATGATGCACACATCAACAGAACCGTTGTAAAAAAAAAAAAAAATGTATTTCTTGTTGTTGTTTTTTTTTTTTTAATATTTTTTTTATTTAAGAGAGTATATATGTTTTTCTATAGTTAATTTTTGAATATTCTTTGATGTTCACTGAGAACCAGTGATTAAAATCCAGAAGAAAACTCCTTTCACTGAACATCAGCTATTGAGATATCTGGATAATAAATATGAAGACAATCTCTTTGTTTATTTTTGGCTCTGGGACACATTTAGAATGTGACAATTGCATACCTTCTTTTAAAAGTAGCTACTGTTTTTGTTTAATAAATTAATGACTATATATTTTATTATGAGCCGACAAATGATAATAACAACTGAAGAACATCGAACATTAGACCAAAATTGATGACAGGCATGCTTATGATAAAGGGGTCTCACAATGTCACCTATGAATACTATTAAATCTGAATGCCACTTTCTAGTCATTTCAGTTTTTATTGTATATAATATTGGGTGAATTTCTTTTATCACATATTATTCAAAATATTTTTTGTTAGATTTATTCAGCTGTTTTTCCTTCTATTCCAAAGATTATCACTTGCAAATAAGAATTTCATTTTTACTTTCTCTTTTATGTCTGTTATCTTCATTAATTATACTTGATCTAATGACCAAATATATTCAGTTTTTTTTTTATATTTGCTTTTAAATTATATATTTATTTTAATATCAAGTTGTTCATATATTTACATAGTCCACGTTTCCTCTGTATTCATGATTTTTGATTTCAAGTTTTTAATGCAATATTTGAATCCATTGAGAACACTGATATATACATTAGAAACATAGTTGTGCATATGGATATGATTTAATTTAAATTATAAATATCAACAAATTAGCTCAAATAATAATGCAAATAAAAAAGTGGTAAGATTCATTCAAAAATTCTTCCAAAAATTTGGCATAAAAGAAAAACTATAACAGTCTTAAAATGAAACAAACCCAGCAATAATCCATAAGATTACCATGTAATAGCATTATATGTGTTCTCTACAAACTTTTTAAAATAATAAAATTTTTGCCAATAATTAAAAGTCATCTATCTATAGACCAAATTGGATTTTATTTTTAACAATTCATATAGGAAAAGGCTTGAATTGAAAAAGGCTTTTATCAGTCAATAGATGTATTTCTCTCATATAAAACTAATTTGTAGGCTTCATTTTTTGGCACATTTCACAATTGCATAACCCTAAAACTATATTAGTATATATTCTAGACTAGTGGAACAGTTTGCATAATAATTGCTCCACTTTCTGAGGACCATTGTGCCCATAGAAACATTTCTTTTCAGTTTGGAAAAATGGCTTCTAAAAATTTCTAAAATTCTTAAATTCAGGGAAAACATTAATTTACCTGAAAAATGTATTTCTAATACAAAATTCATATGACACTAAATAATATTCATAATAAACACACAATTTACCAAAAGATCTATTACAGAATTAAGTTCTCTCATTTACTTTATTTAACAGATTCATCAGTGTTCTTCCAGATCAAAATGCAGAAAATTTATTTTTACTTATATTGCTTTGACTTCTCAAAAGAGCTAAAATTTCTGAAATAAAAAAGTCTTTTAATAATGACATGAAAAGATTGGAAATATTTTTTAAAAATTAACATCTTATTCCTGATCTAATAAAGCAGTCTATTCAGTTTTTTATTTAGGCAACAAGGAATCGTATCATAATCTGAATATAACTTTTGCAATAGTAGAGTGGAACATAATTCTACTCTATGCTATTTAGAAGTAACCTTCATTCATACTCTAATTTATTTTCCTCAATTATCTAAGATTAGATCAAAATTAATTTTTAAAAATAATTTTCTTTGAAAGCTGATTATCATTATACGAAATGATGCTTTGTGGATAGATTTATTAGCACTTGTATATTCTCCTGATGAATATCATATCACTAATTGGGGGGAAAATCCCACACTAAACTTTTGGATATTCAATTAAATATTACCATAAGAAATGTTACTAGCATCCTTAAGTCTAAAATGAAAGATAATTCATTTCAAATGAAAATTCCTTTTAGGGATGTTCAACAAGAATCTAAGGTTGAAGAATTATGACATAAAAAATGGACCTCTTATGAGGTTCCATACACATTTTTATTTCCAAGGTAAAACATTATTGGCAGGGAAATTTGATATTTCCTTGATGCAACTGGAGTCTCAAAAACACATTCAGGACCACCCATGATCATTGTAATTGGGCAAAAACAAACTATAAAACATATAAATAGTGATTTATGAAGTCCACTAGTAAATCTGTATCTTGATTAGAATGTTTTTAGATGCCTTCAAAATATTTGTTAATAATTAAGCTAACTAAAAAGTTCATACATTAAGTAAATAAATGAATAAGAAATAGAAATATATATATATAAAAGACTTATGAAGCTGTTTATATTAAATCTGAAAATAAAAGTTTGTTTTATCAAGTTGAGATTTGAAGATCTGTGGTAATTAAGGGTGACTAAAACTATTCTGAAATGCACTTGTTCTAAATTGCGGAATATGACTTTCTGGCTGTAGTTGAAATGATGTGATGAATAAAAAAATTAACAAATAATATAACCAAAAATACAATATTTTATTTTAAATAATGAAGTAAATGCCACTCAAAATAAGAATGGAAAAGATCAATGAAATTGTCTTATTTTAGTTTTAACAGTAGATTAGATAATAAGTAGGCTTATAGGTTAGGCATTAATCTCTCTTTTAATGGCAATAAATGATTAGCAAGATTCATTACTAGCAAAGTTAGATAGTATCAGAACTAAAGAAATTTTTGATAATACTAAGTTAGATGTTTCTGGTAGTTTCAAAGGCAAAAAGCTTCCCAGAGTTATTGAAGAGTTATCCTTGAGAAACTTTTTCACCTGCATTTAAAATACCCATCAATGATACACCTGAAATGTTTCTAGATATGAATTTTTAAAATTCTGCTCTTACTATAAAAAAAAAAGTTGATTTTGATTTATGTCACAAGAAAATCCTTTTTGATTGCAATGTTTGAAAAATATTTCCATTATTTTGAAAGATTTTTTAATAATGGGTATAATTATTTTTATAATTACCAGTGTATCATGCTTTTAGTAGGATTTAAACTATGTGATGAAAAATTAACATAGAAAGATAAACTTTTGATAAATTCATTTGATATTAATTTTTTTTTTTTTTACTTTAGTTATGCTTAAAATTATTTTTAATATTAACATTAATTACATTAAAAATAGTTTATTTTGTCACAAATTGCATTCTGATGGAAAGCCAAATGTAAACCTTGATTTGGTTACATTAATTATCTTGTCAAAGATTTAGATGACTAGTTAATAACATAATTAACTAACAATGACATTGGGCGGTGCTTTTTTTATAGTATTGCAAATTAAAGTAATTTAAGTGATTTTAGTATTAATATTAGTTGAACAGTAGAATTGAATGTTCTTAAATAAAAAAGAAAAAAGCATATGGTTCTATTGTTTGGGATTTTGTAAGAAGTTTGTGCACCAGAATTCATTTTGAGACAACACCAAACCTACGAGCGCTAGAATGGATTCTGGGACAGAGTACTAGACTTGTGAGTGCCCAAATCAATGCTGGGACCTCCTGATTCCAATTGAACACTACCAATTTCACCACAATGTGCAGGGCATGTTCTTAAATAATAATTTGAATATCTGTTATTTAAAAACTTCTGTAACAAAATTTTAAAGTTGATCTTTTTTTGCAATAAATAAATTAACTTGTACACATTATTTATAAACAAAATTTAACAAACAAAAACATTCAGAATATATCTACAAATTAATAAGATTCTAATTGCAATAAGCTACCTGTTTTTCCCTATATTAGTAGACTTTGGATTTACAAAGAGGGGATAAAAACTCTGTTCTTGAAATCTGAAAAAATCACAAAGCCTTGAAAACAAGGATTTCAGTTTGATGATGCTTTATTTGTATTTCTTTGCCCATAGGCTTATGAAATAATTAGGTACTATGACCAAATGGAAATACTTGGAATCATCAGTAGTAATTTGTTATTAGTTTTCACTTCTTAATACAAATTTAGTCAGCATTTTACCATTAAAAGTTCCATAAACTTTTTATTTATTTATTATTATTATCATCATCACCATCCATCTAATGTGTAATATGTTTGTGATGTATGATACTAACATTACATAATTAAAAGAAAATTTGCTTGAGTTCAGAATCTTAGAAAGTTTGCATTTTATCTCATTAGATTGGATAGTGTAAAAGAAATAAAAGCAATTTTTGAATAATTGAATGCAAATCCATAACTTGATCTAATATTGACATTCAGTCATGTTCCTATAACATCCGTTTTCACCTAAAGATTGGTTATTTAGACTTTATTATTGAAAATGTATATGAACATGAGGCATTATAAAAATGAAATACACTTGAGAATAAAACCTATATCAAGAAACTGTCTGATTAATGGTTTATTATTTTCATCAATTATCTTAATAATAATGGCTTTAAGAATGCTCTCCTTTGTTCAATAAAAAATGAATATTATTGAATAATGGCTGTAGGTTGTATTTGAGTCTTTTTTTTCCATGTGTCAAAGCATCCGTTGGGAAGTGAACCCGCAAACCCGGGACAACTGCTTGTAGAGCAGCTGTGCTGACCATTCAGCCACCAACGTTTTATCAAAATATAAGGTTAATTTTATATATATGTAGGATTTTATTAGTAAGTCAAATGCATGCACACACACATATATATAAATATTAGAAACTTGACAAAATATTATATAAGCAAATTTCAGAAATGTTTTCACTTTAAATTTGTCTGTTTATGTATATATGTGATGAAAAATTTTGAAAATAGCCTTTTAAAGATACAAAGACTCCTCCAACAATTCTTTGTAGAACAGTTAAGAAGAAGATATTTTATTCACCATACATGTTTGGGGGAATTTTTCTTTTATTTTTTAACTAACAATATCTAGGTTGGTTAGTTTGATTGGCTTGCTTATTTTAAATATCTGATCTGAATTCAAACCTAAACCTATATTGTAAACATAACATATATTTACTACCATTATACCATGATTAGATTATAATAGTTTTAGATAATCATACATATAAAAATACACAAATAATTACTGTGTTCAATAAATTATGTGATGTTGTAGCATCCTAGTGGCAGCTGAGTTCTCACAATTTCATTCAATTAAATGTGAACCAGATCTTGTGGGTTTTAATTTTTCTATTTACATATTGCATAGTTGAAAATGAATACTAGAAGCTGAGTTTACTTCTGTGTTATGAAATGCACAGGGAAAAACATGTTACTTACTCTGAGAAGGTAAGAATTCATTTTGGAACCTATGACTTTGAATTTGCTACTATACCACTGATCCAAAAAATCAATTGTAGAATCTTCAACTATATCTAAAGGTCTCTCACTGGGTATAGAAAGTTCATGCACCATTTGCATGGTCTACTGGCAGATTAAGCACAGTCAGTTCCATTCATCAATCCTAAAACCTGTAACTGGAGCTTACTATTCTATCAGTGCAATAAGCCAAACAGATCTGTCTTTGGTCTGCCAATTTATCACTACTGGCAGAAAGTATTTAAACATTCAATTGGCAGATTAATCATTGGTTATTTAACTCAGTTTAAATCAAATATTTGTTTTCTATTTGTTTTTATTTAGTTTAGAACAATTCTACAAAAGTCTATCACTCTTCCATCGGTCTTGAGAATCAGTCGATCACTGCAATAGAAAGATAATATACAATTTTTATTGGTGATTAACGATCAACTGTTAATTCAGTTGGTTTAAATTGAGTTTTGTTTGGAATTGATGTAAAAAGGTCTTATGCCATTTGAGTATTCTGGTGAAGATTATTTAAAGCTCCACTTAGTCTAAATCTACTTTAGCTGAAAAGCGATTCTGAAACCGCTTAGTTCTAAATTTGTCACTCCAGCGATACTAATAAAATCTAATATATTAATATAAAGAATATTAATAATATTTTAAAATAAATTGAATTTGTATTAAAGCAATTTTTCTAAGAAGGATGTTAAGTTGAACAATTGACTTCATATGGTAAATTAATCGATCTTTTTAAAAGTGGTAATGTTGATTATTCTAAATTAAAAACAAAATTAATTATTAAAAAACACACATATTAAATATTTTTATGCTTTAGTTTATGAATTATTCATATGTTCTTTGTAAATAAGTATCATTCTTTGTCTTTTTTTTTTGCATTTTTTTTTCTATCCTTTATTATTTTATTGCTTTTTTTATATAGTAGTTTTTTAACTTCAAGATTTTAAATACTTTAATCTACAATTAGAGTTATTGATTTATTGAAAATGTATGCTATATTTTTCAATTCATGCACTGTATATGTTTTTCTCTTTCAAAGACGCTAGCGACACGGTGGATGAAAGCTGCACTACTTCATTGATAATTTTGACATTAGCATAATTAAGTTATGCTGTTTTTTTTTTTTTTTTTAGTCGTGACAGTTGAACGTGAATTTTTTTTTTTTTGTTTTGACGGCACTAATTAAGACTTTTTTTTTTCATGTTGTCAATTATGTCAATGAATATGGGAATGAATAATCCATGAAGAAATACAATAATAATAACAGATAAATACGCAAAGAGAGAATTTCTCGAAGATGATGAAAAAATTAAGATGATAGTTATTTGAAGAGGTTTTAAAATAGTATTACCTTTCCTCTAATTTTTTTTAATAATATATAAACGTATACATAATTAAAGAAACACACATAAGTAATAATTATAAAGGGTATTTTGATAAAAGTATCCGTATCAATAAACCTGATTTTTACAGATCGCTTGATATAAATTTCAGTAGTTAAAATCGTTTAACACTTATTTGTTTCAAATTAAAATTCGAAATGTCTAAAAGAGATAATATATTTCATGTATAATTATATCTCTAGCTTTATAGTAAAATCTACACTGAGTTTTTTCTGTTTTTCTTTAAGTATTTTTTAGGATTTTTATTGTTATTATTGTCTGTTATAGTCAAGCTTGTCGTTCTAATGTCCTTAATTTTTTTCCTTTATTCAGGCTATCTTTTTTATACAATCAGATTTTTACTAATACTAATCATTTTAATTTAGATTATAAACTATTTTGTAATATTCTTAAATTAAAATGTCATTGTTGATTACTTTAAATTTATTTATTTATTTATTTTTTCATGTGTCATAGCATCGGCCGGGAAGCGAACCCGCTAACCCGGGACAACTGTTTGTAAGGCGGCTGTGCTGTCCTCTCAAACACCAATGCTTGACAATAATTTATTTTATTTGTTTGCATTTTTTACGTTTTTGCTTGTTGCTTTCTTTTTATTATTATGTTTTATGTATTGCGCTTATTCCCTTTACTAATTTAACGTACAGCTGATAATTGCTGTATGATGTTGTTTAACTCTTAAATAAATGAATTATTATTATTGTCTATTTTCTATTTTGATTTGGTTTCTTTTATTTGTTTATTTTTTAAATTTTATTTAACAATAGCTCTATAAAATAATATTGGAAAGGAATAACTATAATGCATGGAAAAAAAAAACAGTCATAAAACTATTAAAAATAATGTACTGAATATTTTATAGTATAAATAAAATGTCATTTATATCACTACCAAAACTGGTATTGAATTGAAAACATTTATTAAATAATTAAGTAGAAAAATATCTATCTTATTCCAAAGTATATATTTCTAATGAGTCCAATTAATGAATACTTTGGCTACTATAGGATTTTCTTTTCTACAATATATACACATATTCATTTTTAAATATATAATAAAATTGTGCACACGTATGTATATATGTACTGACAAAGCAAAATTTGATCATTTAATTACAGATATTCTTCGATGTGGCTTTTAATTATTATTAAATGCACTAGGCTAGAATTAATTTTTAAAGTCTATGCTCTCCACAATTACACAGAGGCTAAACTCTCCATACAGTAGCACCACTCAGTGCAAGCCAGAGTAATCAATGAATACAAGAAGATTTGTGCATAAAATTCCTATCTAGTGCTTAATCATCCAATATCCCTAGACTAGTTTCTAGCTTGTGGCTTTCATCAGTGTGGAACCTTGAATCTGAGAGTACTGCTCCTAGATCTTAGGATCTAATGCAACCCTTCTTGCATCCATTGATTACTCTAGCTTGCACTGAGTAGCGCTACTGTATGGAGAGTTTAGCTTCTGTGTAAATAGCTTATGCAAGCATAAAAATGGTGATCATGTGATGTTTAGATCCTCTCCACAATTACTAGAGAAAAGACATTCAAGTATCAAAGTGATAGACTATTTATAATAATGCTATTGTTAAAGGTTTACACTGAGCAATTATTTAATTTATTACACGTGGGGCCAGAGGGGGATATCTTTTTGAATTCAAATGAGAATTGCTTTAGTTTGATCAATTAAAGTATATTTTTGCAACATGTTCTGCATATATCCATTTTAGGTTTTAAATTTATACAATAATACTATTATTGCTCACTTAGATTCAAATCCATTAACTTAATCTCTTGTCATTGTATTTTTATCGATTTGAAACTGAAGAATGTGACTCAGTTAATCAAAAAGAGTTTATAGTAATATTTGAAATTAAAAGGTTGTCTATCGTGTTATTAAGCTTCTGTGTAATTGCATGGAAAGAAGACTAATATGAGTGCATACTAGCTTCTTCTTTTTCTTTTTGGAATAATTTGTAAAAGTATTAGTGACAGCAATATATAGTATAGCAGTTTCAACATTATATTAATTTTTAGTCACAATAAGCTGACAGTTAGGATATTCTTGCCATTTCAAAAGATAATCCTCAGAATATTATGAATAAATCTCTAAAGACTTTGGTTTAATAGTTAATATTTGGAAAACTATTATGCTTTATCAGTTAGTGATAGGAGGAAAGCCTTTAGTAATTTTTAGCTTGAGTAATTATCAGTTTTATTTAAATATTTTGCTAACTTTTAAAGTAGATATAATGTAGACTTCAATGAATGACTGCAATTAAAAAGTTTTTTAAAAAAGAGGCATTTCATTATAATGATATAAAAACATTAACTAAATTAGTTGTTAATTATCAATCATAAAATAAAGTATCTGGAAGTTTTTAAAATTATTTTTAAGGATGTTTCATAGAATTGTACATTATGATGGAAAAACCAATTGGATGTGTTCTCCAAGTTGATGGATGTGATAAATATTGATTTTACTACTGTAAAGATACTTTTTTTTTTTTTTATATGTCAAAGCATTGACCAGGAAGCGAACCTGGCCCAGCTGCTTAGAAAGCAGCTATGCTAACCACTAGGCCACCAACACTTGACAAAGATTTTTGATGGTTTGGATTTAGGAAGTAAATAAACAATAAATTAATGAACTTGAGCATTGTTTTCATGAGTGAGTTAGATCTTGTTTTAATAGTGATGATGTCAAAGTGCTTCAATGAAGTGCATGTTGATTGCTTTTATTGGAGCATACGATTAGGAATAGACTACAATGGGGAGCTACAAAGAATTTGCTGCAAAAAAAATACAATAACATGCAAGATGTAGAATAACAAATTAAAGAGTCATAATGTTATATATGTGGATATATTTGTGGTTCTCTAAATCATTAATATGACTTGTTTGCTTAGTCATAACAAAACTCGTCTTTAATTATTACGTTTTGTATTTCAATCTTTTTATTTGTATCCCCCATCACTCAATTTTTGATTTTTTCTTTCAATTCAGGAGTTAAAATACTATTTCTCATTTATTAGAGGGTGTTTAATGCCATTATACAAATTTTATGGCATTAATAATAGGATAGACTGATACATTTCAAGCAGTAGCTATTTTAATGCAATGACCTTCAGTATCAAAATAATACATGTTGCAGATGTTGCAGATGAAAAACGATTCTCTCTCATCAGCTGTTCACAATCTTCTATGGATAGTAAATTAGACAGGGATATTTTTTGATTAGACATTAATTCTGTCTTGGGATTTTAAATTATTGGCTAATTTGTATGAGACTATGTGAACATCTTCACTAATTTGATATTAACTCCATTAAACATTGTCAAATGTATTATCTATAAGATGATATATGGCAAATCAAAGCACATTCATTTTTCATATGCAGTAGAAACTACATTGATACTACAGAACGTTACATTAATGAAGCTAGCACTTGGAAGTTTATCATTCTAGTCATTATATATGTTGTATAACTGTAACATTAATATCACGTAAATTTTTTCACTGTATCCATTATCCTTTTTACTTTTATCAAAATCCAAGTGGGGCAATTATATGTTTTTTTTTCTTTGTGAACAGCCAGATATTTATATTTTCAACTAATAAACTAGTACAATATGATGAAAAGACCAAATATTCAAAACTTGTTTATGAAATCCTCAACTGTTTTAGATATGAAAACTTTTCTATGTTCCATTTAGTTTTGAACTCTAATGGTGAAGGACAACAGAAGTACTCTTTAATTACTTTATCAGCTGATGTGCTTCATTTTACTTATACTACATATTAAAATAATATTAGTTATAATCTTTTAACAATATTCAATTAAATTCGGGATTAATCTATTTTAAATATAATTTTTAAATAAATAAAGCAATAAAAACTATTCCATATAAAAAAAATTTGGAAAGGAATAAAACTCGTTGGATGATTGTCAATATTGATGAACTTGAAAGCTAAAGGTCCTTGGATTGAAGCCCAATAAAACTCTCACTCTGATCATTTGAGGGAACCATTGCTCTCAGCCTTCTATTTTTTGGGGCTTGAATGTAGCATACCCCCCCCCCCCCGAAATTGATTAAACGATTATTTATTTAGCGATTTTATTATTTTACTTATAATGTAATTCTAACGAAATAATTTTTTTAAGTTTATAATGTAATAGAATAAATAATGTTAAGAGAATAGCATGTAATGGAAAATTATCATCCGAGATTAGTCGTAATATTTTATGGCCTAGATACTTCAACCTACCTTTAGGCATGATTAAGTGTAAGATTTTAAATTTAAAAAATCTTTATCTCTACATAAAAAGTTCTTATTTGAAATGTACACCCACCCACACATACATTTATTTCTTTTTTTAAAAAAATATTTACACAAACCATTCTAAAATATATGCTTGTGGTAATAGCGACACCTAGTATCAACATTCTTAAACGATGATTATTGAAGGACGGTTTTACAATCACGGCAGTACTGATAGAAATGTAATTATTATTATAAGATGCTACAAAGTTACCGTCAATTTCCGATTATCATATAAATAATATTCTATCTATTCATAAAAATTTTAACATTAAGTGCGTAAATATTTTGTGTCAGCTTTCCCAACTACTATGTCATATGTATCAATATATTTATATGTTGCGTATATTATTATAAATCTTTATTATGCGATTGCTTATTAATATAGTAATTATATAATGCAGCCTCCAAAATTAATCAAAATAAATTTTATTAAGACGAGGGCAGATAATGACAGATTACCTTCGATGATGATCAAATGTTATTTCCATTTCCTAATTGCTCTACCTCGGTTTAGGCTGAGAATTTAACATAATTACATACATTATTCTCAAACAAACGAAGCCTCACAAATATATTTAATAATTCGCTCATTTTTGTCCTTTTATGATCTAAAGATATTATTTATTTGTGCCCAGAAAAAATAATTTGCTAAATTTTTTTTGTTGAGGTCGAGTTCTCCTTTTCTTTTAATATATATATATTTTCATGTTTAACAAAATTTAAATCATAGTATGTAATTTATATATATTATTTTATTTAAAAAAGATACTCCCACCAAAATGAATTAGCACAGTGTTTATGTTTTACTGCCGTGACATATCTCACTTCAATTATCATTTCAAATTTAACTTATTTCTTTATAAAATATTTTTATTATTTAAAAAATGTTTAATCATTTTATCCCAATTTAATTATTTATTTTTCTACTTTTTCATTTTTTGGAAATGTGTATTAGCTTAGTTATTAAGATCTTATTAAACAAGCATACTGCAATTTTTTTATAGTTTTTTTCTATCTTGTATTTCATTTTTCCATCCGTTTACCACCATCATCTTAAACCAATAGCATCCACTGTAAAATGAAAGTTCTTCAAGTTTAATCTAATTTCTCTAATCCATGATTCCTTTTTTCCCAAACTTCTTTATGTTAACCATCAACCTCACGTTGGTTTCTTTCTAGCTCTTTTACAATCTTTTGGGACCATATTTAAGATTTCGTTTGCCTAGGTAAATTAATCAGATTAATTATTTTCAGCCTTTTAATAGTTTTAATAATAGTAGAATATCTTTTTGTTTTTCACTTAGGTTTTTTTTTCAGCCACATATTTTATTCTTGATCTCTTCTTTCTGCTCCTAACATCTTTATTTCTCTATATTTTGCTGTGTAATATTTTGAATCTAATGTCCTAGTTTCTCACTGATGGAAGCCATAAGCTTGAAATCGGTCTGGGGATGGGGACCATCATAGATAAAGGCTTCAGGTATTTTCTCTTGTGGCATTTATCATAAAAAAATAAAATAAATAAGCTTGTTTAGAGCTATTAGCAGGCTCTTTATATATTACATATTTGGTAATACAAGCTATATAGGTCATGCACATATGATTGATATTTTACTAATAAATAATTAATGTAAATTATAAAAGATTTGAAGACAGACTTTCAAGCTCCCTTCAGCTATTCCTTCTATCTTATATAATCGATACACATGACAACACACATGTGAAAAAGATGACCCATTAATATACATATTTTGTGTTGAACCAGCATTCATCAGTTGGTCCAGAACATCATCTCCCACACACACATATATTGGTGTATATTAAGGTAGCAAGTCTTCAAACTTTAATGGCTTCAGTCTACTGTACCCACCAATTCTTCAGTCATTCATACCATTGAAAATGTGATGATGGAGTTGAAGAGTGGAGTAGAGTGAAGTCCATTAAAGTTTCAAGATTTGCCATCTTAATATAAACTGAGTACTAGTTATGTATATACATGAGAGATGATGATCTGGACCAATTGATGAGTGCTGGTTCAGCATGAAATATATATATTGGAGATCATTTATCTTTTTCACATGTGTATTAGTTGTATGAGATAGAGCAGATAGCTGAAGGAAACTTGAAAGTCTGCTGAAGGGAGCTTGAAAGCCTGTGTTCAAATCCCTTATAATTTACACTTAAAACTCCAGGTATAAAATTATACTTGTATTCAATCAAATATAAATAAATAATCGTAAAACATTATTTAAAAACTTATTTCATTCACATGGCCAGAAATACTGCATCCAACTTTAATTCTACGATTAATGTTATCTATTAAATGTATATTTTATCTGTTTTAATAATCTAAAATATTTTTTATTTCATTACTATCAATCTTTGTTTTCTTTCTCTTTTTTTTTAGCATTTATTTTTAGTCCTATATTTTACTAATAACTTTATTGACTGACTATTTTCTATCCAAAAATGTTTTCTAATCTTAGAAATTAGTTAAGTTTTCATCATTTATTATTATTATTTTGGAAGTATTTCTGTTTTTATTTATCGCTATATTATAACTTTTTAATTTTTGAATAGATTTTATCTTTCACTTTGAAAATTATCAGTTATTCCATTTTTTAAATATTTAAGTTTATTAATCATTTGTTATTTCCCAGTAATATGGCTTAGAGTAATCACAATCCTATATGGGTCCTTTTGCTTTGTTTAATAATCTGGACATTTTGATACAAGTTATTTTAAGATCTATTCTATTATTTTGTAATTTTAATTCATCTTTAAAACCAATGATTTAGTTATGATAGCTAAAACAATTTTTTTTTCTTTGTTTACTTCAGTCATTGAATAATCTAACATAAGCACTTATTGTCCAGATATTATACTGAAAATCAATCTGTCATTTAAATTCCTGATTAAAATTTGTGATATGTCCAGGTAAAATTTATGAAATGTCCAGGAGAAATGAGGACTAATAATGAAGCAGTTATTATGTGGTCAGTTGAATTTTTTTCCAAAGTCCAATCAAGCTTAAGATTTTTCTTTAGGTAGCAGGTGCACAATCAAACATGCAATAATAATTGATAAATAACTAACTATTGTTGATTAAAATAAATTAGGTTAGAAATAGTTCAAATTCTCATTCTTCATCATTTGATAAGCCTTGTAAATGTTGCCTTCTCTTTTAGCATTTCTTTATGAGAAATTGTTGGAGAGACCTTTGATATGAAATGAGATTTTAAAGAGAGTTTTATCATTTATTTATATTTCTATATGAAGTTAAAGATTTATTAACTCTTTTTTTTTTTATTGAATTGCCACTTTGATATGCTCCTCCCCTAAATATGTTATCAAAATAGCACATGTCTCAGCTAATAGATAAAAAGATATCCCATTATTTCAATTAGCTGATGTATCATAACATTATGCTGCATTATGAAGGACATCTGAACTCTTATTTATCTTAGTACTGAGTGATCTATGTAATAGACTTGCATTTTTACTAGTCTTTCTAATAATTGAATCTGTCACTGAATGTTCTGTGGCTAATCTGGTTGCTTCAATAATTGGATCTATTACTCAGTGTTCTGTGGATAACAAATTTGAAGTGCAAATCAGATGCTATTACTACAATTGTTATGTTGGGTCACACATGATGGTAAGGTAAAGGTAACCATGATTTTACCTTGTAGATATATACTTCCTCCCATTATAAGCAAAAGAAACATTATGATCATATTTTTTTCTTTTACAATCAGCACATCAACTCATCTGATTAACTCAAATTAATTTGTAACTTTACTCTCTGTCTAAGAATAGTTAAATACCAATTCACTAAATATTATGTATAATTAACTAAGTTATATATAGCCTGGATGTTGAATAAATATAAACTTATTTGTGACTTGGAAAAATGTTAAATTTCATTTAGTCTATATTCAAATTCCAGCACATTCCAGATAGATGTATTAACCAGTACACTAAGAGATCTTTTGCACACCTGATTGACATGCTGAAAATTTAGTAATAGTTATTTTGTGAATATAACTATAAAATTAAAATACTTGTGAAAAATTGTTTAAATCTTTTATAGCAACCCTGGATTTGGTTTGTAATAAATTATTCATGATGAAGTATAATGTTGATCATGTGAGTAAAGAATGAATTGTTGAAGTTTATAATCCTAAAATGTAAAATATATATAACAATTAAAGAAAACAGTTTATATTCTTTATTGATTTTTCTTTTTTGTTTCCTCTGTATTAAGAATTAAAAAAAAATTCTCTAGTCATATAATTCTTCATGATATATAAACCCTTCTTTCCACTTTCACACTTTATATATTAGAGAGGGGTCATTTAAAACTAAATCTGATATATCACATTTCAATATATTTGAATTTGATTAATTCTTTATACTTTCTTGTTTTTGATTTAACAGTATATTATACACATTTATCTTAACTTTTTAAAATTTCTATTTTATTTTTTATTATCATTCTTACATTTATTTTGACTTATTTCCTATCTTTCATAATGTTTGGTACAAACAAATTGCTTTAGTTATGTTTTGTCTTCTTAATTGTTATTGTTTTAAAATGTATTATTTGCATTTACTTTAATTTATTTGGATCTTTTCTCCATCACCTGATAGTAACTCATGGTGAGTTCCAGCATGTGATGTATATGTGGATGTATTTGTGTAGCATGGATTGATTTGTATACTCATCCTAAAATTCACTTTTAACTTTTCTTCTCTCTTTATTCTCTCTCTTTTTCTTTTGGAATTAGAACTGATTTTAAACAGCCTTTTATAGAGCAAGCCTTTTACAATAGCTCTCTCTAAGAAGGACAATGAAGGAGATATTATTTTTATTACATATAAATCTCTTGATAATGATCCATATAAATGATGATATTATCATATTATTATATGTTGTAAAAAACACATATATGCATATCCATGGAAATGTTTAATTCAATATATATACACAGCAGATATATTTATTCTAATATTCTTATGGATAAAAGATGAATTCATAGTATTATTTATAGGAGCTTCTGTGTAATAAAAATACAATAACTAAATAGCTGAGGTTTCAGTACAATAAATAACAAATACTTTCCTCAGAGCTTCTTTTTTCTCAAACTATAAGAATGTGTGTAGTGATACTTGAAATCATTTTTTTTCCTTTGTTATTTTCTTTTCATTCTCAAAGTCTATTGGTTGAGAAGTTTTAAAAAATATTTTATCCTCCTATAGCTTTTTTCAAATATTGTTAATTTTCTTTAATTCACCCTTTTCATTTATGCTCTTAAATGTTTTAAAAATCTCTATAATGTCCCTTAGCAGTCTCTGGCCATATTGTTCAAATTTTGCTAGAATATGTCTTTTATTAAAATTGATGTCAAATATATATATATATGATTTCATATTATTATTATTTTCAGGATATTCCATGTAGTAAAATAACTAAATAGCTGATGTTTCAGTATAATAACAAGTACCTTCCTCAAAGCATCCTCTTTTTTAAATCATAGGAATGCGTGTGATATCATTATTTTATTTCCCCTCATGTTTAAATTCTATTGGTTGAGAAGTTTTAAAAAAATTAATGAAATATTTCCATTTCCTAAAGATAATTTTTTTTTAGAGTGTCATGGGATATATGAAATTCCATATAGGGTCTATTCACATGCCTATATTGGACAGACTAATTATAGAATAAATATTAGAAAAAACACATTCTGGAAGTCAGAGAAAAAATCCAATTCATCAGCTTTTTATTCTCATATAAAATTAACTAATCATGATATCAATTTTGATAAAACAAATATTTTAACAAAAGTTGAGCAATATGACCAGAGATCACTAAGAGAAGCTACAGAGATTTTTAAATGGCCCATGAGCACAAATGAAAGGTGTGAATTAAAGAAAATTAACAATATTTGGAAGAAGCTATTGGAAGACAAAATAATTTTTAAAACTTCTCAACCAATAGAATTTAAATATGAGGAGAAACAAAAAGATAAAAATAACGATTTTAAATCTCACACACACTCCTATGTTTTGAGAAAGAGGACACTCCAAGGAAGATACTTGTTATTGTACTGAAACATCAACTATTTAGCTATTTTACTACATGAAATATCCCAAAAATAATTATTATCCTGAAAATAATTATAATATGAAGTCATCATTTATTCATGAAAATATTAGAATTATATATTAATGTTAATTCTAATATTTTCATGGATAAATAATGATTTCATATTATAATTATTTTCAGGATATTCTATGTAGTAAAATAGCTAAATAGCTGATGTTTCAGCACAATAACAAGTACCTTCTTCAGAGCATCTTTTTTCTCAAATCATAGGAATGCATGTGAGATTTAAAATTGTTATTTTTATCTTTTTCTTTCTCCTTATACTTAAATTCTATTGGTTGAGAAGTTTTAAAAATTAGTTTGTCTTCCACTAGTTTCTTTCAAATGTTGTTAATTTTCTTTAATTCACATCTTTCATTCAACTCTTGGACCTTTTAAAAATCTCTATAGCCTCTCTCAGTAATCTTTGGTCATATTGTTCAATTTTTGTTAGAATATTTATTTTATCAAAATTGATATCATGATTAGTTAATTTTATATTAGAATAAATAGCTGATGAATTGGATTTTTCTCTGACTACCAGAATGTGTTCTTTCTTTTTAATATTTATTTTATGATTATTCTGTCTAATATATGAATGTGAACAGACCCTACATGGAATTTCATACACACCATAACACTCCAAAGAAATTTTATCTGTAGAAAGTGGAAATATTTCATTAATTTTTTTGAAGGTAATGTAAACTGTATGAATATTATTTTTCCTTAAAATGTTACCAATTTTATCAGTTACTCCTTTTTTATATGATAGATTATTTTACATTCTAAAGAAAAATAGTATTCATACAGTTTACACAACCTTTAAAAAAATTAATAAAATATTTCCACTTCCTAAAGATAAAATTTCTTTGGAGTGTCATGGTATATATGAAATTCCATGTAGGGTCTGTTCACTTTCATATATTGGACAGAATAATTGTAGACTAAATATTAGAAATGAAGAACACATTCTGGCAATCAGAGAAAAATCCAATTCATCAGCTATTTATTCTCATATAAAATTAACTAACCATGATATCAATTTTGATAAAACAAATATTCTAGCAAAAATTGAACAATATGACCAGAGAGTGCTAAGAGAGGCTATAGTGATTTTTAAAAGGTCCAAGAGTTTGAATGAAAGGTATGAATTAAAGAAAATTAACAACATTTCGAAGAGCTATTGGAAGACAAATTAATTTTTAAAACTTATTAATCAATAGAATTTAAATAAGAGGAGAAAGAAAAAGATAAAAATAACAATTTTAAATCTCATATGTATTTCTATGATTTAAAAAACAAGATGCTCTGAAGAAGGTACTTGTTATTGTGCTGAAACGTTAACTGTTTTACTACATGGAATATCCTGAAAATAATTATAATATGAAGTAATATATATATATTGAAAACATATATTTTTAAAAAACGATCTTTTCTGTGGATGTTTTCATTAACAATTATGTATTACATTATCTAAGAAAAGAAAATTATTTGTAGTTGATATATATATATAATAGTGTGTATAGTAAGATTACATCATTCGTTTATTCTAATTTTAATGTTGGACCAAATACTGTTAGATTAATTATTAATGGAAAGGATGTTGTTGATAAAATCAATAAATGTAATAATATCTATAATGTGGTGTGCGATTGTGGGTTCAATTACATTGGTGAGTCTCAATGTGCATTGTAAAAGAGAATTCATTAACACGAACTTTTATATAATAAATTGCATTATTCAGTGGATAGATTTAAATCTGTATTTGCTGAACATTGTTATTGGTAATGGAGATTTTTGTTTTGGTAGTGTTTTTATATTCCACATGGAAAATGATTTGAAGAAAAGAAAAATCAGAGTCATATTTTATAAATATGACTGACAATGTATTAAGCTAGCAATATAATTGTGTTGATACACAAATTATGGAAAGATGTCCATTGATATGGTAATGATGAGATTTTTAAAAAAATTTTAATTGTTAATTAAATGTTACTCAGAATGGTATATATTGATTATAAGCTGGATACAGCTATTATTTATTTATTTTTATATTGGTATATTGAATATTGTAGAGTTGTTCCAGAGTATACTGATTGTATATATATATATATTTATTACTATTTAAAAGTTAAAGAAAAAGATAAACGATGAACTCAATACCTCAAAGAATGTAATCCCCAATACCAATAGTAAAAGCTGCAGTATATCACAATTATATATTTATCTGTTTTTCTTCATAATTAGTTTGACATCATCATACCAATAAAGATTAACCTGGGGCCATTATTCTGTAACTAAAAATAGTTAGATACCCATTTTCCAATCAACCCGGAGTAGTAAGATAATTTTGCTATATGTCAGTTAAAAAATCTCATAAGTTTTAATGTCATATATAAAAAAATCAGGATTCATTCAGAAAGTCTCAAACCCAGACATATTGGATTGAAAGGTTTTTTCTTTTTTTTAGTTACCCGGTCTCTTAAGAAATATTTATAAGATTTCTTTATATATTGTTGTATACGTTTTTTATACTATTTTTGTTCACATTGTTTTTAATTTTCCCCCCCCATAATTATGAAAATTATTTTTACTTCAATCAATATACATTACGGTATTTTATTATATAACTAAGCTTATTTGTATCACAAATATATATCATTTACTTTGTATTCATTACTATTGTGCTTCTATATATATATACCATTATATATTTATGCTACTAATTAAATTTTATCACTTTTATAATTCTTTCATTTTTGCTCTTAAATCATAATATTGTCCTGTGTCATTTAGCATAAGGAACTTTTCCTACAGCAATTTTCAACTATGGTGTGTGTGAGTTTCATTGGTTGAGTAAAATTATTATCGGTCCATAATTTTTGTGTTAGAATGTTACCAGATCTCCAAACAGCCTACATACGACTATTTTTTACAAAATATTAAATCCTTTTTTTTTCTTAACCAGTTTATCTATTATTCTACTTTTAATAACCTTTTTTTTCCAGTTTTCTATTTAATTCAATAATTGAAAAATCATCTTAGCACAAACATCTTTGACCAATCATTTTTACAAATTACCAACTATTTACGATTGTATTGTCTTTCGTTTTTTATATAAGTTTATTTATAATATATATTACTGTACTGAGAATTTAGCACATTGACAGAAGAGAATGATAGCTCAAGATTCCCGGATCAGTCAATCTCTTACTTCTGGCGCTCCCCTTTCATGTCATATTCACGGGAGTAAATAATTTAATATTTTGATTCATACTTATTTCATTATGTTATTATATTTTTAGCATTTGTTGTGCAAGATCCAAATGTTTTTTTTGATTATCTTATTTTTCACATCGCAATATGTTTTAAGAAATCACTAACAATGAACTTCAGTAAGTAGATTTTTTTGATGAGATGATAAAGTAAAGCGATTAAGTGGGAGTGGTTGATTCAAAAGGTAAAGATTCCTAGATCAATCTCCATTTGAAAAAAGTAAAAAAAAAAAAAATCTGCTTGGTTCATTAAATGAAGCAGTTTTAGTCAGTTGACCAAACTGTCATAAGACCATCAGACTGGAAGTCTCTCATCGCAATTAATAATCATATGATTACGAGAAATAAATTATTATCAAAAAGCTTCTTGTTTCTATATTATCATTAGTCATAACAAGGATACATACACAAGTAGGAGGATTCTAAATCCAAAACAACAACAAGAAACCCAATATATATGTATATAAGTATTGAGTGAGAACTAGTGTGCTTGTTATTAGGAGAATTAAAAAAAGAATGGATTAAAAAAAAAGAATGTGGCTGCAGAAAAGCCCAATCCCATTGGCATAATTTAGTTGAGAGAGATAACCAATAGTCTAAGATGTCCACAATGACCAAACTTTATAGAAAATGACTAAAGATAGCAAGATAAATAAAGTGGAAAAAGAATGAGTTATAGAATAATAATGATTACTTTATTTATAACTACCCATTAATATAATTATATGGTATCATATATTTAAGCACGCACATAAATATATACTCGGAGTGAACTAATATTGAGTGAGATCATGAAAACTTGACGTAATAACTTTTCAAATATTACTTGAATAGTTTGTTTATTTATACAGCTATTTCTTGAAATCAAGTTTTTATACTTTTCCAGATTTATCTTCCTTTTTTTTGATCGAAATAACTTAAAACAACTTTTCTTTAAAAAATTATATACGCATGTGTGAGAGAATAAACAAATATTACTGGACATCATTAAAGAATTAGGGACTGAACTGAAGATGGGTTGAACAAATTGCTATAAGAATTGATAATAAATAGTAAAACCGGATCCCAAGAAATTGTAAAAGACCAAGAAAGAGACCACATATGAGATGGCAAGGAAGTTTGTTGATATGACATGGAGAAAGCGAGTAGAGATAGGGGGAACTGGATTAAGCTTAGAGAGATCTTTATTCTGCAGTGGATTAATAATGTTTGATAATGATGATGATAATATGTTTTTCTATCGTTTTTTCCAGTCATAAATTTTAAAAAAATATTTTGTTAATATGTACTTCTTTCATGAGCAGGAAGAACATATTTTTCGCATTTGTTTTTATTAATAATTATCTTTGATTTTTACTTCCTAAACTACTCTTAATGGGGTAGATATATAGAGCTGATAGCTACTATTCTATTAAATAAATGGTGGATGAAAAGTGAAAAGCCTGATTTTGTTCAGTGTGGGCTCAGATAAAAGGAAAAATTATTAAATATGGGTGAAGATATTAAAAATTGAACTGAAGTACATTCATTCAGTCTTTTTACTAAGAATAAGCAAAGATGAGATAGTGAAAAGAAATGCTTAGGGTTCCCAAGATGATTGTAAATTTTCGGTTGCCCTTTACTTTTAATTTTTCATTTATTGTTTCAATAAATTGTCACTTTACAAGCTAATCATTAAATTTTTTCTTTTTCTTTTAGTATAATCTTATTAATTCAAAAAGTATTTTTTTGACTATTCTAATCCTAATTTTCATTACCATCATCAGCAGCAGTCATTTATTATAGTCATTCTGACCATAGGAAAAAAAAACAAACAAAGAGAGAATGAATAAAGACAAAAAGTTAAAAATGTGGTTTGTGATGACTACACAATCAATCCATGAACTATATTATATCTTCATAAATCATATAATGATCCTTTCGCGATGAACTATAGTTTTTAAAAGATTTCAAAAATGTGTTTATTTTCATATCTTTATCCTATTCAATTCTCATATCTTTCCAAGAAAAACCATTAGGATTGTACTACTTTATATTGTCTTTAAAATAATATTTATAACCTAAATGAAATTTGCCTCTCCCCCAAAAACCAAACTCAAGTTTACATAAAATACTTTTTTTTTTGAGTAGCCTGTCATCATTAGTTCAGTACATTTTCTTCAATGCTTAGTTTTATCCTGTTTGTATATATTTTAATATTTAGTTTACCCATTTTTTCATCTTAAACCTTATTAGAAATTCATCTTTTTTTAAATAATGTTTTTATTTGTATTTTTTAAAATTCTACATAGATTTTGAAATTTGACGTATAAGATCAATATTATGCCATTGGAAGTTATTATTTTATTTATATTTTATCATGAGATTGAGATTGTAAGTAAAAGTGAATGTGTTTTATATAATTAATTAAAAACTTGCCTGATCGCATTAAATTTAAAAGCTATGATGACAAATGCTCTAAAGCCTTCAAACTGTACTAGAATAAATAATTGGCAGGTTTTGAACTTAAAACAGTAATACAAGACTTAAGTTGATTAACAAATTTGTTCATCTATTTGACTTTTTACTTTAATCAATTAAATTAAAGGTTTTTTTTTATGTTTAATTTATGTCCTGAGTATTCCTTACAACTCTCTCGTCTTTCTTTTCTTTAACATATATTAAGAGTGACTTTGGAGCTTCAAATATTTTTGCATTCGCATAAGTGACTTTTTTTTTTAATCTTTGCATGCAATAAGAAGTTTCTGTTGTTTTTCTTCATCAAATCCCATAAATCATAAAATCTTATTATTAAATAACAGCATTTTTATATACTTACATTTTTATTTAAAATTGAATTATTATTTTTTTCATTTTAATTATTTAGCCAAAAAAAATTTATATTTAAAATAAACAATAATCAAATAAGTTGGTATCCATAAAATTTTAATCATCTGATATAAATAAAATGTATGTAATGTATAACAATTAATGATGGATGTTTATTTTCTCCCCCCAAATATTTTTCTTCTGTGAAATCAGAACAAAATAAATAAGCAATATCTATAAAACTGGAATGGAGTACAAATCTTATATATGAACAATTTTGTATAAAATTCACACTCTGTTTTAATAAGCCATTCCACATAATCTGTCCATAGCAAAGCTATTTTAATACATTTTAATAATTTAATGAATAGCAACGTTACTTCACAAGCTCATACTTGAAGAGCTGCTCCATCTATCTTAGACTTTTTTAACTTTTGATTTAATTATCTTTTAAGTTTCTAAGGTATGTAATTTTACCTCATCTACTGTTGTGTAATTTTTATAAACATTGAAATATAAAACATAAAAAAAAATTGTTCACAAAATTAAAAGGAAATAAAGATTTTGGAGATTGATTTACTATGAGATGTCTGAGAATATTTATGGAGGTGGACTTAGAAAGAAAGATATTAAACAATAAATAATATTTAAACAAATGACAATAAAAGATATGCATACAAAATTTAGCATGAGTATGCATAATGAATAAATGAGAATAATTTGGCAAAACAAACAGAGGAGTAGATTCCAAAACAAAAACTAAAGAAAAATGGTTTGGAATAAACAAAAACAAAGTCTATAAACTCAAAAGCTTGCAAGAAAATAGTGATATGGTAAAGAATGGAATTTAGTTGTGATATATATATATTTGCAAAATCAGGTAAAATAAATATAATCAAAATAGTCTGCAATAAACTCAACTGTATTCAATATACCAATATATATATAAAATCAATAATATAATTGTGTGAATATACATAAATTATGGAAAGCTAGTCATTTGTGTTGGAACATTAGTGATGTGTGACTTTAATGAGATTATTTTTTGTTTAAATTCTAATTATTAAATACTATTCAGAATGGCATTACACTGCCATAAGATAGCTATAGTTATTATTGATTTTTTTTTATGTTGGTATATTGAATATTGTAGAGTTTATTCCAGAATATTTTGATTATATATATATGTCAAACAACAAAGATAGCATATCCAGATATCATAACTATGATTTGAGTTTGAAAAAGGCAAATTAAACTTGAAAATGTTTTCAACAGACTTAGGATTTTTCTTCCAGGTAACTAGATTATTGCCAAACCAGCTTATTGGTTATTAAAGAGGTATCTAGGCATTCTTTATCTAGAAAATGAAACAAGGATAAAAAAAATCATTCAAATCCTTATCCATCCTTAAAGTGGTAACTCTGATGAGTACTATCTTATTTCATTATTCTCTTGTAAAGGGCTATTCATGGAGACTATTGCCTGAAATGCTTGCTTAAATGTTATTTTACCCTTTATATATATATATATATATTATTACTACTTAATCAATGTTCTCATTATAGCAATCTTTTGAGTTCAATAAATTGTTTTCAGTGGATCAAGTCTATTTCAAAAAAATGTAATTCCAGATTTAAGATTCTAAAATAAATTATAAAAGGTATGGCAAACAATTGATTATGATCAAATATTATTATGATTAAGTATTATTACTTGATTATTTTATCCTACTGTCTCATTTTCCCAATTTGTCTAGCATGGAATGTGATATACAATACAAAAAATAATAAGGAAAAAATGAGCAAATGAGTGTTTAGAACAGCCTTTTTTATACTTTAAGGATTTAATGTTAATTAATTACTGTAATTATTAATAGAAATAAAATTTTAAGCAGTGTAACTTTGATTTGTAATTTTTTAAGGGATCTAAAATATATATAAAAAAGTTACTTTCAAGTTATAGTGCACAATGATAGTTCTGAGAAACTTTTAAAAATTATAGATAAAAATAATTTAATGATTTTTGACTGAATCATATGGAAAGTATAATTCAGATTTTATAATTTAAAACATCCAACATCTGTTAATGTGCATTTATAATTTCACAATACTGAAATTACCTAAAATAAAATTTATTTTTTGTTTTGTTTACATTTCAGTATTATTCTTCATTTTAATCTTACAAATAACAAAACATAAAAAAATCATTAAAATCTTGATTTAAAAATTGCATTACTGCTGTAATCGGTGTTGTGTGCATGAATAGGTGATGTGATAGCCAGGCATGTGATGTGGATATTTCCTGAAAACCTTTTCTTTCCTTACTCTTTAAGGAATCTCAAGAAAATGCAGCCAATCGCAAGTTTACCATCTTCTTATTCTTTTATGTAATAAAATAAATGTCAAAAATAATTGGAACAAAACAGTAACAAAAATAAATATAATAAACCAGGTTGAGATGAAAGTGAAGATATACACAAGAATATGCAGAAATGTTTATAAAGAATTAAAATATAAAAGTGAATACTTTAATGCTTGATTAAATATTACTCTTGACAAGTGTTTCCAAATTTTCATTAAGATTTTAAAAGAAAAAAATAGAGAGTAAACATTAATATAGACTGTGAGTCATTTCATTTTCTTTTTTTTAAAACTATTGTATAAGAGGAATAAAATATAATAAACTACCACATGGGGACTTGTTTGCAGTGAATTAAAACTTAAAAATGAACATTGGTAGCCATTCTTTATTAAGCTATTAACAATATTATTTCTAAATTTTTATTTAATTTAAAGAAAAGGACAGAGTAAAATGGTTATATATAATTTAAATAAAAAAAAATGCAGTAAATTATTGTATCAAGGTCAGTGATTTGTCAGTGATAAGCATGATAAAATGATAATTAGAGAAATGATGGAGACAGAAAAAAAGTTCTAATTCCAGAACAAAAAAGGAAGAATGGATAAAAAATGCATAAAAATATTTACATGCATTCAAGTTAAATCAATTTATCACTTTAGTGATATTTTAAAAAATAAAATTGTCTTTAAATAGATTTATCCAACACCACATTGTCTATAAAGCATGCCAACTGTGAGTAGCAAGGATTTGAACAACAATTCATTTTCCTCTACCTAACAATATCTAAATGTCCAAAATTTAATGATTATCTGTATTGTTTATAGTCCTGCTGGTATTTGAACATTAAAATATTTTTTGATTACTACATGGACTAGATTCAAACAGTAGGTTATAGATAGAGAACATAGGTTTATCTAACCACTGTGCCAAAAATAAATCCTGGTAGATAGTGATCATGTTTAGTGGTTTAACACCAATCCTGCCTAATAGGATATTGATGGCTATGGTTGTTAAAGAGCCAAAGGCACCAAAATGTATGGGTGCTGAACTGAGTTCAGACCCACATGATTATATAAGCTTAGATTGAAAATATTATTGTGTTTTCAATTTCATTCTCATAGTTTTGTAGTTAAGTTAATGGTGGCTGCTGGAGGGTTGCATTAGATCATAAGATCTAGATGCAATGCTATCAGATCCAAGGGTCCTCACTGATGAAGACCACAAGCTAGAAACTAGTTTGGGAATATTGGATGAGTAGGCACTAGATGAGGATTTTATGCACGAACCTTCTGGCATCCATTGATTACTCTGGTTGGCACAGGGTAGCACTATTGTATGGAGAGTTTTGCCTGTTTAATAAGTTATGTGCTAGCATATGAGATAGTGATCATGTGATGTTTATTGGTTTAAGAATAGCCAAACTTGTTTAATATAAGAATCATGTTATTAAACTAGAATGATTCAAGGAATAAACAAATATTACACAGCACATAAGTTCAAAAGCTTTATACAAATATTAATGGATGTATGTAGTAATAATATTTGTTAATGATTTACTTTGTTAAACAATTAATTTGTATTTAAAGTGCACATTTTTTACAGGCATTTATTTATATGACTAATGTTTTCAAAATCTTGATTGATAATTATTTTAACTATCCTATATAATATATTTAATATGCTAAGGAACTAAGAAACATAAAAAAAAAAGAAGTAAATAAACAACTTGTTTTCTCACTAAATACGATTTCAAAAATAAATGGATATTCTTAATTTTATTTGTATTTATGAAATATTTCTTATTCTTCAACTATCTTTTCTATATTGACTGTATTAAATCTAATATAATGAGTAACAATATTTACAAATTTTCATATATAATGCAATATTTTTTTATTATGTTCTTGTTAATCAGACAGTTTCATTGTTCAGTAATCTTCTTCAGAGCTTATAATTTATTGAATTAAATAAAACATTTTATAAAATTACAAACCCTTTTCATCAGAGATAGGATTAAGTGAAAGATCCTAATATTTTGGACTAATAAGATTTGTTGTTTAAAATTACATTATGAAATACTGGAAATATATAATTACCTACATAGTAGGTATAGATATAAGATGTATAGCTATAGATTGATGTCTGAATTTTTCAAACGTTTTAAAATATCACGCTGTAAACAACTTTCGAAAAAATAAAATAGCTCTATGTGGCTGTCTACCTGACGATTTTTTTTTAAATATTTTGATTAATTGTTCTTTCTAGCACCATTAGAAGGCAATGCGAGGAAAATAAATGCCTTTGTTTTAACTTTCACCAGTAATCTTCATGGCTTCTTATTTTTTACATTTTAAGTAAACAACAAAAAAAATCTTTTCTGTCTTCATCTAGTTCATTTTTTAATGTTTTCTTAGGAATTTTTTTTATTTTGTCAACTTTTTATTTGTATGTGCAAATGTAAAACACACATGTAGTTAATTATTTTAATACATCTTGTTTCATTTATTTTTGAATATAAGGCTTTAGATTATATAAAATATTTTAGCTATTTTTATTTACTACATTCAATTGATTATATGTTTAATTCAATTGCCTTAATGGTCCATTATTATTATTGTTGTATAGAAGCTGGTAAATGTTTCAGAGCACGTATTATATATATAATTAGAAGGATTTGAACTCAGATTTTCAAGCTCCCTACAGCTATTTGTTCCATCTTATACAATTGGTACATGACTCCATACACGTGAAAAAGATAAATGATCTTCAATATAAATATTTCATACTAAACCATCACTCACTACTTGGTCCAGATCATCATCTCCCATATACATACATAATCAGTGCTCAGTTTCTATTAAGATAGCAAATTTTCGAACTTTAATGGACAGTCTTCAAACTTCTCCATCCTCCAACTCTTCCACCATCCATATAATTGACAATCTGATGATGGTGTACTCAAAGCCCTTGTTAATGTCAAAATTATTGTCATATCAATGTTAACTTTAAGTCACTCTGACCCCTCATGTATAGGATCTTAATATGACCATTATAAATACACAGAGTATGGGATGGGCAGAATACAGGCTGAATATGTGAATATGTAATATTTAAATACTTGTATTTAAATATTATATATATATATGTGTGTGTCTTTACCTAACGTCATGTTAAAATATGTGCTATCTACAATGCTCAGGACTAAATAATAATACTTAATCACTTTGGTGAATATATATATTCATGATTGTAAAACAGTTTAATAATCAATATTAATATATTCAATGCAATGTGAAAGCAATAAAGACAAATCACAATATTAATACACAGGTAAAACTGAGACAAGGGACATGTTAAGCTGATGTTTGAAATAACCTAGCCAGTTTTTAATCATATATTAAATTTGCCTTATGTTCAGTTGTAAAGAGCCATACTTGAGGATTAATGATATAGACTGAAATTCAAGCATTCACTTCCAGTGCTCAGATTTCAGATAATCTTCCAATTAACTATTCAGTATTTTTTTTATAATGGACTTAAGCATTATTAAGACACCTGAAACTTAAATAATGATCATTGTGTATAATAAGACATGATTCCATCCCATACTTGTAGACATATGACATCACTTGATTGGTAATGAAGACTGCATGCTATTTTAATCTTATGATCATGTGATGTTTGGTGGTTATTTTAATCTTGTTTGGATTTGTTCTACCTTTCAATTAAAAATAGTTTGATGCCATTTAAAAGCAAGACTGGATTGCTAACTGGTTAATTTAAGATGGACTTCCTTAAAATACTTAACTATTTAAGAAACACACCAGCACTTTCATGTCTTAACTTGGAGATTTGCAACTGTTCAAAATTTAAATGGACAATATATCTTTTTTTTTTTTTTTGAAGTGTTAAGTGCATTTCATTTATTTATGTATCTAATTGTTTTGGAAACAAAATTATGTTCATGCATCAAATTCATATAATTCTTTTATTCAGTTAATAATAAAAACTATTTTATTTTATTATCCTCAGGTAAAAATTGATTGAATCTGCCACTCACTACTGGACCTATTACTCAAGACATTTAATTTAATTTAATATATATATATATATAAACCAGTTTACTTAAAGAAAATTTTATCCAATTCTTTTGCATTCTCATATAAACAATTGTAAATAAATAAATTATTACTTAGAATATAATTCTTTGTATTTAAGTAGTGAGATTTGAACTTAGGATTTTTCAATCTATATTCATTCTCCACTCATCGCAAGAAACCAATACACGTGACCACATACATGCAAAAAAAGATAAACGATCCCCAAGATACATATTTTGTGCAGAACTAACGGTCGTCAGTTGGGCCAGATCACAATGTCCCACACATATTTACAATCAATGCTCAGTTTATATTAAAATAGAAATTCCTTAAACTTTACTGGACAGGCTTCAATATTTTCATCTTCCAACTATTCAACTGTCCATGTCATTGAAAAAACAATGATGAAATGCTCAAAGCCTTTGTTGGATTTGATATTGTAGTCTGCCCATGTAGACATTATGTCAATCTAAGCTTTCAATATTGCTGGACTATTACATAATCATATATATTAATAGGAGAGAGATAGACTGAACTTATACTATGTTGTAATTTATTTGAAAGACAATATGTAATTTTCTTATACTGAATGTTTCTTATATATATATAAATAGGATTTGAATTTAGGATTTTTCAATTTATATTTGGCTGGAAAATCCTAAGTTCGAATCCCTCTACTTACATATATAAGAAATATTTAATATAAGCAAATTTTTTGTATTGTGTATATTTAATAATTTATATCTTACATGGAAAATTAATAATTTGCTTACATAATTAAGAAACTTTTGGTGCATAACCATCAAGATTTTAAGAAATAAATCTTAAAATAGCAAACAGATGTAGACAGAAAGTCCATCATAACTAGAAAGGTATATTTTAATGTAATTATTATATATTTATACCATTTAGTTTTTTAATTGTCTTTTTTAAAAAAATATGTATGTCCATTTATTTGATAAATTATAATATAATAAAATAATGATAAACAGTGAAATAAGACTTTTGGAATACTACTTGTGATGAAACAGGCTTATATAATATAAAATACATTCTCAATTGAAATACATATTTTACTAATAACAATTTACAAATCTATATTTGTTTTAAAAAAGTAATATATATATATTAAGGAAAAGGGATCAAATGATGATGAGGATGAAGAGTCCTGAGACAGTCAATTATTTTATGCATTTAGCTATATTAAACAATGTTAAATGTGTAAAAGAATCAGTTGCAATATTTAAGTTATTTAAAATCAATAAAATAAATTATCAAAAAACTTAATTTTAATAAATTATGTTTATTTGCAAAAACAATAACAACAAATTATATAAATTAAAACAGTCAAATAAAAAACAGGTATTTAGCAGAATTTATTTTGATAAAAAAATTATAAAATTAATCCCATATAATACATACTGCTGTGATTCAAATAAATTTAATTTAATTCAAATTTACTTTATACTCATTAACAAAGAATGGTTACAAATTTGGTTAATGTAGTATATATATTATATAACAATTAAGATGAGAGTAATGGATTATTCTATTACTTTTATCACACAGATAATAATAATAATACATATAAATAATGACAAGTACATAAATGAATAGCATGGAGATATCCATAATAGAAATTAAATGACAAACTTGAAGAAAATATTCTTTTACCATTAAAGCAGAGTATTTATATTTAACTTCTTTTTCACTTTTATATTCATCCTATATTTAATATTAAATATTCAATCATTTATTCTTTTTTTGTACACATCTTATACTTAATATAATATTTCCATTCAATCCATTTTCCATTCCATATCCATCTTATAATAATACCGACACTCATATATATATCATCAATTATTCTGGAACATCTCTGTAGATCATCTAATCTACATCCCCACTAATCTTCAAATATTATTATTATTTTATAAAAAAGATAATAATTTATAAAATAACAATAGATGAACTTATAAAAATAATATAAACCATAATAAAGGATATGTAACCCTATTATCTTAATAAAAATGAATACATTTAAACAATAATATAAATATGTAAGTAAATGACTAAATTAAACAAATGTTAATATTATGTTTTAAATCTAACATACTTTTTTGATTACTCTTTTAATTTGGGAGGTAAAATATAATTAAAAAAAAAACAAAAAAACAAATTTTTAAAAATTTTCATTTATGTGAGGTTGATAATATAAATAAATTGAGATAAGCAAAGTTTTCTATGAGTAATATATTTATTTTCTAAGAATAAATTAATCGTTTTAATTTCTTTAAATTATGAAACATACATTAATTTCATGTAGATTTATTTTCTTCTCATGCGCTTTACTATTGCAAATTATTCTAAATTTGATTTTATTTTGTTTGTAATATAATAATTTTATTTTTTTTATTTGAAGATTTATGTGACAATAAACTGGAAATTTAAACTACAGATAATCAAAAAACATAAATCTCCTTAGTAAGTCTATTTAACTAAACTGCATGATTTTGCCAAATCAATCTATTTTTGTATTTCTTCTTTTGTAATATAAGAGTTTTATTCTTCTGTTTATAGATTTCAAATTTAAATGTTAATACTAAAAATAGCACAATAAATATATCCCTGTATGAGAGTATATAAACATAATTATAAATATAAACAGAAATGAGTAATTTAGATATGAAACTGATAAATCTATTTGCACGCTTCATTATTTGTTAGTTCCCCCCCCCCTTCACAAACAAAATGACTTTTCTTTGATAAACAATTTATCATATTTTAATGTTTGTTTGAACAAATGATATAAAAAATGGATACTTTTTAAAAAAAAATTTTTGTGTAAAATAAAATAATAATATTAATTTTTTAAGACAATAATTCTGTTAGCAAAAATCTTTACTAAATCTTTTGAATAAATTAGCCCTTTAATATTTTTATCTCTTGGTGGCCATTTGGGTTATTCTTCCACCATCTTATTTATTTTTAAACCATTAAATTATCCTGTAATGTGTATCCATAAATTGTATTTGATTTATTAGAAGTTCAAGTTTACAAATAAAAAACATTCTTAAAAATATTATTTCAACTTTGGAAATGTAGAAAAAAAGTAATGAGCTGAAATACACAATCAGCATAATGACTTTTTTGCATTGGATGATTATTACATTGTCTACAAATAAAATATTTATTCTTTGAACTTCATTTTTAAAATTGTTAAGTCATTTGTAAAGCAATGAAATTCATGCTAAAATTTAAAATTGTATTTATAATTATTAAAAAATGACAATGATGTTTATAAAGCTAGGGTTAATCATAATTTTATTTTTAATTGTTTTAATATTTTTCTTGACTTATCTTCTTAAAAACATTTTTGAATAAAATGTAAATGTAATTATGAGTATTTTTGTTTTTAAATAAATAGTATATACATATTTTGCAAAAATAGTCAAAAATATGTAAATAAACTATGGAATATATATATCTAAAATAAGACAAAAAATAGCAATTGCAAGCATTCTCAAAGTGGAAAAAAATACTCTACAATCAATGGCATTATTAGCTTATTTGTATTAAGTTTCTCTGAACAATACTGACATCTTCAGATTTTTTTAAAACTAATAAAATCAATATATATATATATTAGTGTAAATTTTTGCTGTCAAATGGATACAAAATTGGAAAAATAATGCTACAGATAGCCACAAAAGAGTAAAGGAAAACTGAAGATGACCCAGCGCTATCATTGTATGAAGATGCATTTGTTTCTGAATACAAGTTAATGCGAATTAGATAAAATGCTTAAGATCAAAAAAGATTAAATAAAGTTATATAGTTATTATTACTATTTTTAAATGTAAAATAATATAAATACATACTAACAAAGCCTACAAACATATGTTCATATTATGTAAATTGACCAAAAATATAAATAATCATTTGAATAAAAAAATATGATTAAATAAATTATAAGTAAAAAATGTATATATATGATAGCATAGATTAAAAACTAAAACAGCCTTTAACTAGCCAATTACAAATAGTTCTCACACTTAAGACAATATTCACCAACTGAGTTAAATTATTTGGGGATTTATGTTTTTTTTAATTAAAAATAACTAGATATTCATTTTTGACCAATAATTGGGTGTCTAGCTAGATTAGCTAGGGTTTATTTGCTAACAATAAAAAACTTAAGATTGTGCTAAATATGAAAAAATTTCCAACTAAACTATTTGAATTTGAACTCTATGTATATATGGACAAAATAAATGAATTTTTTACATTAAAAGACTTTTTGCAATATAAATATATGTATACAAGGTGTCACATAAATCCAACTTGCTGAAAAATAAAAGTAAAATGAAACTTTTGGGGAATTTCTGCTTTAGTAGCATCAATACCACCACTGATATCAATAAAATTTTACTAATTGCTTTATTAAGTATCTATCCCATGTTCTTAAATTTTGTGATAAGTTAGTTACTATATCTCATTATAGGCATTATATAAACTTTGTAGTAGGCTCAGTTTAATTTAAATTAAAATCAAAGAGAAATGGATTATTTGTATTTATTATTGTTTGCATTATGATCTGTAAAAATATGAAAATTAATATGCATTAATCTAAATTGATGGACTTAAGAATACTTCATGCACATACTTATAATTTTGAGCAAAAATAACAGAATTTCTGCATATGGTGTGGGTTATGATTGCAATTTAAAATTGTTAGCATTGTATGGTTTTTATGCACTAGATTTTTCAGAAATTTAAGAGACAATGTCTAGTTTCCTCTTATTATTTAAGAATGGTCAGTGGAGGTAAAAGTATGTAGAAGTATCACCATACTTCAAAATAATGCTGAACTGCACAGTTTTGTAAATTAAAATATTATCCAGGAAAATGATTAAAATCAATGTTTGCATCATGGGATGAACTTTATCTGACAAAATGTCCTAATAATTTGACAAACAACACAGTCATATGGAGTAAGCCAATAAACATCACATGATCAAGATCTAGGTGCAGTGCTCTCAGATCCAAGGCTCCTCACTGATGAAGGCCACAAGCCAGAAACTAGTCTGGGGATATTGGATGAGTAGGCACTAGATGGGGTTTTTATACACAAGCCTTCTGGAATCCATTGATTATTCTGGCTTGCACTGAATGGCAATACTGTATGGAGAGTTTTGCCATATGGAGTAGTGATTAAAATAATAAGACTACCATGATATAGCTATGAAAACCTGACTTTCATCATTGTTATAAGAAATCAATATAAGTGATAGGCATCTTTTAGTTATTGTTAAGTAAAATGCAACTACTAATTATAAACTAAGTTATATGCTTTCTGCCACTCAGTCAGTTCTTATGAGTGTAACACCCATCATAGCGTTCATATCAGAAGCCAATAGCTTTAAAATGATAGATTAAATATAAATATTCTGCTCGAGGAGTTATGTTCTGATTATTTTGGTAAAGTTTGGGGTATTCAGATATGATTAACAACCAAAGCAATTTATTTCACTGCTGTATTTTATTTTTAATTATAATACTTCCTATTAATTTTTTTTTGTTTTTATTGATTCTGATTACAGTTATTTTTAACAGGTTTTGTTCTCCATATAGCTGTGAATGCAGTCATCATTATTAAGATGGTTTTAATCACTTCAGCAATTTTGAACACTAGTGATTAGTTAATTAATCACCAATAATTTGACCTCTTTTAAAGTCAGATATATCTGAAATATCTTTATCCGAGCTCATGAAACTGATGTAATCTTTCTGTCAGATACTCTTTAGAATTCTTTATATAAAAATGAAGATTTATGATATGTGAAGGATAATGCTAATGTATTCAAATATTCTTTTTATTTTGTCCAGTCTTTATATATATATATATATATATATATATATATATATATAAAATACTATATATATATATATATATATATATATATATAATATTACATTAATCAAAAAAGCAAGTCATATATAATGTGACATTACTTTTATAAGCTTGTATTTACAAAAATGCAATACAGAGAGTGTCCCAATAGCTCAAACAAGCTCTTAATTAATAAGTGTAGTATGAGAAAATATTTAAAATCTCTATCCAGAACACTCTCATCTCCAGACCAACTGGTTTTAAGCTTATGGCTCACATCAGTGGAGAGCTAGAATATTCGGACACTAGATCTAAAATATCAATTCAAAACCCAGCACTTATTTCATATGTATATTTAAGTAGAAACTGAAATTTTTGGACATGAAAATGTCTTTAAATCCAGTTATCTAACTTAAATATTATATCACATGATCACATTTCCTGTTTTGCTCTGTTTATTAAATATTATATTTAATCTTTTTATGGTTATATGATGTAAATAAAGTTGTTTTTGATTTAAATCATGTATTATTTTGTATTACTTACCAACATTTTGATGAAATAGAATCCATCATGTCAAGGGTAAGTTTTTAAAGAAAAACCATTAGATCTGAAATAGTAATGAGACCGAGGGTGAGTAAAGAATAAAATACAATATTTTTTTTTTTAGTATCAAAGCAAAGTTTATTGGATAAAAGTTAAGACTATATAAAAAGTTTTATGACAAGAAAATTAAAGAGTATACATATACTTTATTATTACTTGTATTTATGAAATTATTAAACTTGAAATCAATTAATGGTGGACTTTTGTTAATCCACATATTCTGAATACTCAACTACTTCATGCTCATTCTCATTCATTACCTCACACTCAATTGCATTACTACTTGAGATCTAACATTTTTTCTTTAAAAACTTAACCTTGACAATGGCGGATGCTATTCCATCGAAATCTTGGGAAGTAATACAAAATAATGATTTAACCCAAAACTACTCTATTTATATATATGTATAGAAAGAGATTTATGGTACATTACTAGTGCATTTTCTTATTATGTCTATAATCTAGTTTTGAACTTAAACTTCGGTATGTGGATTGAAATTTTTCTTTTAAATAGTGAGCATCATTTAATCAATTTATCTAATCACCCAATAATGATCAGTAAATGAGTATCTAGATTTTACATGCAGCAAGTAAAATAAAGATGTAAAAATGATCAAACCTCATCACCTAAAAATTTCCAAACCTGATGGATATTCTCATTTATTATTCCCCTATAGAGTGTCATTGAATAAGTATTTGTTCTGTAATGTGCTATTTAAAGACTGTTTTACAATTTATTTCTTGCATATTTTAATTATAGGATTATTTTCACAGGTTTATACATTTAAATATTAATAATTTAATGGGATGTGCTAATGTATTTTAAAAGATAATGAGCTACTTCTAGATAGCATGATTTCAGCTTGTAATGTCTATTGTTAATTGGTCCTTTGTTTATGTAGAGAAATTATATTAAATTATTAATATATATATATAGATTGAAGACATTATTTTTACCTTATAATATTTTGAGAATGTTTGCAATAATTTTTTAATATGTACATGCATGCACGCACACGCATGCATAAGAAACACTCTTATATAAAAAATAAATCAACATAAAAGAAAATATGATTTACTAAAATCTGCATTGGTAATAGTGATTTAGTCAAAATAATTCATGATAACAAGAATTATCAAGAACACTGGCCTTGACCAGATACATTGATTAATTTTTGGCTATTATATAGCATTAGATAAAATATATTCTTCCAGCAATTAGAAATTTTCATTGGAATGGGTCAATAGCTTAAAAACTAGTTTGGAAATCAGAGAGCTGCTATCCTCTAGCATTTATGATTAATCATGATAATGTAAATGAATCTATAATAACAATATTCAAAAAGGCACATAATAAAGTAAGAAAAAAAAGAAAAAATAGATATAAAATATGATTAGTGGTACTACATGCACTTTAGCACAAATGATAGAGTCACAAATTTGTGAGTTCAGAGTTCTGGGTTTAAATTCACTGTATCCTTTACAACGTTTAAATATCTCATGGTCTCAAAAACAACCATTCAGTTACATTTATGTAGTGGTATTACCAAGACCAAAAATATGTGAACATTTAATTTCTATAATAATTTTTTTAAATTTTTTATTGAACAGTGAAAATCACTAGTGATTTAGAGAAGTTATTGCTGGCAATGATATGTTGGAGTAAACAAGGTCACACGACACTTTGTTTTGCTACATTTTTAAAATTATAAACCCCAACTTAGAATATTAAGATAACAATAAAAAATAAAGTGATCTTCAATTTCAAATATGCACTGAATTGAAAATAAATGATTTGATTTCATAAAATATATATAAACTGATATCTCTTTTTTTTATCCTATTAAAACGTTTATATATATAGAAACTAATTTAAATATACAGTAATATTAAATGAAGAATCAGTAATATAAAAAATCTACAAAAATATATAAAATACTTTTTTCCAAATCAGTATTGTTAGTTATGGTTATGAAATATAAATTTTCAGACCAATACTGAAATGCAAGCAAGACAAAAATTCATGGTATCATCAGAACAACATACTGAATATAAAGTCACAACTAACAGAAAGTGAAGATAAACACATATAGCTGACATTATAAATAATATCACTAAAATTAAAAATTATAAAATAATAAAAAGCTTTAAATTTGTATAAGCACATTTAGCAATTATCTTTACTTAGTTAACTTCAGTCTAAAACCTTAGTATGTTTGAATCTCAATAATTAGCTTAAGTATTATGTACCAAATTCAACATTTCTCCCTGATAATCAATAGTCAAAAAGTATTTTGGGAATATTGGTTGACAACACTATTTAATGACCATTGATTATTCCTTTTTTAAATAATAGATGATTCTGGAACAAAATAATAGGATGAATGGATTATTAATATAGATGCTAAATTTATATATCCTTAAAATGTTTGTACTATTGAAATCATCAGACATATAGAACTGTATCCACATGTCAACTAGCTAAAATAGCCACATTATTCTATAAAATGGTTTTATATTTTATTATTTGTCATCTAACTCAGGTCACAGATTTTTTTGACAAGAGATTGACCCAATTGATTAATCTAAAAAAAAAAAAAAGCCACTTTTAAACTTATATTAAATGCCAAAAGTTTAGCTCACTTTTATGCTAATAATAAGTGCAAAATGACATTTTGAAAGATTATACATATATATGCTTGCTTGTTATCCATGGAATAGGGATGCCAATCTGTGTGAAATTTCTATTTTTTTCAGACAGCCTGAAATTTTTAAGTCATGTAGCCATTTATTTATTGATTGGCAAATGGATTCTAACTAATTTTAGCCACAATAAAATTAAAAAAAGAAAACGCATAATAATTCTCACCAAATAGCAATTGATTTGTGAATAAAATCTCTGTGAAGAAATATTGGAAATTTTTTTGGTCTACTGTGAGCTATTTAAGTCGTTTGCTATATATTTATATTATATACATATAGGATCATTAATTATAACGAATCTTTGAGACAAAATTCTATAATATTTTTTATCAAGGCTTATGCAATAAATCAATAAGATGGATTATTAAGTGATACTTGATCATAATGAGAATAACTGTGGAATTTTTTGGAGTTAATAAACCAACTTTTTAAATCAGGTTATTTTATTCATCTATTTATAATAATTATATTAGTTATTTATTAGGAATGTATTTTTTTTACATGTAGGCATAAGTAAGAGCGATTAAAAAAAGTCTTAACAGTATATATATTTTTACTATTATAAAATATAACTTTGCTTGAGGCTACTGAAAAGAAAATAAACTGTTTTGCCTTGAGATTGAGATCCCATTAAAGATAAGTGACAAGTTTTAAAAGATAAAGTAAAAGAGCAGGACTCTAAAAATTAGAGTTGCATTTTGGTATATGCAATGTTTGTACTTATAAACATAATTGAATGAAATGTTTTTAATTGAAAAGTAATTTAATATTAAAAGTAACACTGTCTTTGCGCTTGGAAAAAAATAAGCTTTTTCTTATAAATTTGAGATTTTAGAACATATAGTGAAGTAAGAAAGAATGTATTTAGAAATAACAAGGAAAAATCGAAAGCAGAATAGATTAGTAAGTAAGTAAATAGGAAATACTGACATACTGGAAAGGAGTTAAAAAGCGGAAATATTTAGATAACTAAAATTTTAAATGGGATCTCGAGAGAGATTAAAATATTTAGAAAAAGACTGCCAATGAGAAAAGATTAGATAAAAAAGTTGTGCTTAAAGTGACGTTGAAAAGAGAAGCTATATAGACAGACAAAACGTATTAAACTTGAAAGATGTTCATCCTGCGTTGGACTAATATTAGTTGAAAATGATATACAGTATATTTATTTATTATCTAATCATTTCTCTAAAATATATGTAGATAATATTCCCACCAATAGCTGATTATTGGAATAATCTTAATATTTATTATGGATTAATTTTACAACATAACCACAACAGTGACGCAACATTGAAGATATATATATATATATTGTTAATTAAAAAAATAGCTTAATAGTTTTTCGCTCTCTCTTTTTATATATATCTATGTTGTTGGCGATATAATGAAATTTTATAGAGAGGTGAGTTTGCCCTGTTACTCATGATCTAATATTTGAATCGGAGATGAACAGAAATCTTTCCATTTAAATGGTTTTTTTCAAGCAGTTTGTCTATAGCTAATCCAGATAACTATCTGATCATTATCATCATTAATTTACACAACCAAAGTCTCTTCAAGTTTAATTCAGTTTCTCAGATTCATAGCTAATCTCCAAATCATACTAACAATTTTCCTTATTTCATTCATTTTTTTCAGATAAGATATTTTTCCATATATTTACAATCTCTTGGGATCCAGTTTAAGATTTTAACTATTCATATATTACCATTTCTTCTAGCTATAGCTCTATCCCAGCTCCATTTCAGTCTTTTAAATTGATATAAATTTGTTTTTTCACCCAAGTGTTTTGCTTTTGATCCTTTCTTGTTACTCTTAACATTCTTTTACATATACTGGCTAAAGTCATTGTATTGCTTTTCTGATGAATGTCCAAATTTCAGATCCATAAATAAAAACTGGTAAAACATATCATAAAAATTTTCCTTTTTAAATATATGGATATATTTCTATTTAATATTAAGTCATTTCTATCAAAAGCATACAAGTTTAATTATACGATTATATTTTATTCATTGTTTCCATCTGCATTAGTAGTTTGGCCAAGGTATTTGTAGCTATTAATATTTTCTAATTCATGATTATTCATCTTTTTCTTTTCTTGAGCTAATCTAATGAAGTTATCTTTAGTCCTACTTTCATCTGATAACTCTTGCAAAATTTCACACATTTTGAAGCATTATTTCCAAAAAATAGACATATCATCTGCAAAATCTAAATAATTTAAATGATCTCCATGTATTTTTATCCTCCCTCCCCATTTTAATTCATAATATATTTTTTGAAGAAACTGTTGCATAAAGTTTTAATATGTAGAATAACCCTACTACATACCCTTATCAATGTTAATTTTCTCACTATCACTGTGTAACCTAATTACTGTTGTTACATTTTGATAAATATTTTTTTGAAATATGACAATATCCTGGATCCACTTCTTGATGATTCTAAACTAATTTTGAAACCTAAAGCTTAATGGAAATTTATATTTATTGGTTTCTTTCTATAACATCTTTCAATACTTGGATGTAATCCATTGCACTAAGATAATATTTAAATCCAGCTTGCTTTATTAGGGTGATTTGAATCCAAAGTTCTCTAAAGATAAACTCATTTTGGTAAAGATTTTGTATAGAAGTGATAGGTCTGTAATTTTTACTAACCTTTTTTATCACTTTTTTTAAATATCAATATTATTATTACATTCTTCCAATAATCTGGTAACCTTTATCATTTCTTCACCTGCTTCTCTTTAAGATAAAGATGATAATTCCATCATTATTTATAAACTGTTTCTCTTTTTTACAGATTTAATTGCATGTCTCACCTCTTCATTTAAAATGCTTCACAAATTCAGAAGATATAGTAATTGGAATTGCTAGCTTTGCTTTTTTATTACTATATAATTCTTTTGTAATCACATTCATGTCGGCTTTTTCAAACCAAATTGTGCAAACGCTTTTTGCGAGTGTTAAATAATAAATGAATACCCTCTGACCCATACAAGATATAGAATTTATGCAGCAATAAAAGGAATCCTCTTATTACTACGACTCAAATATTTATATATGAGCAAATCTGAAGTACTGGCACAGAAGGTGTGACTATAGAACAGTCACTTTGAATTACTATATATAACTTATGAATGAATGACGCCAATGAAATTTACTAGAATTTACTGAACGTCATTCCAATTGAAATTAATCATATATATAAATCAGCATTTATTTATTTATTTATTTTTTTTAAGAGGATTCCTTTTATTGCTGCATAAATTCTATATCTTGTATGGGTCAGAGGGTATTCATTTATTATTTAACACTCGCAAAAAGCGTTTGCACAATTTGGTTTGAAAAAGCCGATATGAATGTGATTACAATTGTATACAGACGCTATAAAAAAATAAATGCTGATTTATATATAATTTTTTGTAAAACTCTTTCACTCATTTCATGAAGTGCTCTCTCTTTTTAGTAATAGTGCAATGCCAAAATGTTTTATACTTTTGATATTTTTATTCTTTCATTGCCAATTTACAGTTATATTTTATTACATCATTATTAACTCTTTTTGTTTTTGTTTAAGATTTTACAGAATTCCAGATATTAAGTTCTTTTCAATGAATCATTTAAAAATATTTTCATACATATATCTTTATATATTGTATAGATCCAGAATATTGTCATATTTTAAAGAATATTTATAAAAATGCAACAGCAACAATTAGATTACATAATGATACTGGGAAAGTCAATATTGAGAAGGGTGTGAGACAGGGTGACTCCATAACTCCAAAACTCTTTACAGCAGTGCTGCAAAAAGTATTTTGTGGATTAAAATGGTAAGCTAAAGGAGTGAAAGTAAATGGAGATTATTTAAGTCATTTAGATTTTGCAGATGATGTAGTTGTTTTTGAAAATAACGCTTTAGAGCTGCAGGAGTTATCAGATGAAAGTAGGACTAAAGATAAATGTCAAAAAGACTAAAGTAATGCTTAATCGATTTTCTCAAAATATGAAAATAAAGATTGATTATGAGTAGTTAGAAGAAGTTAACAGTTACAAATACCTTGGTCAGATTATTAATACAGATGGAAACATAATGGATGAAATTAATCATAGAATTAAATTTGGATGGAGTGCTTTTGATAGAAATAACTTGATACTAAAAGGAAATATGCCGATGTGTTTGAAAAGGAAGGTTTTTAATAAATGTACCAGTTCTTACTTATGAATCTGAGACTTGGACACTTAATAGAAGAAGAGCAATACAGAGACTTCAGATCACTCAAAGAAGTATGGAGAGATGCATGTTGGGAGTAACAAGAAGAGATCAAAAACGCAATATATGGGTAAGAGAACAAACAGGTGTTACTAACTTCATTGAAAAAATTAAAAGACTGAAGAGGAGTTGGGCTGGACATATTGCTAGAAAAGATGATAATAGATGGACAATTGAAATCTTAAACTGGATTCCAAGAGATTGTAAAAGACCCAGAAAGAGATCACATGTTAGATGGATGGATGAAATAAGAAAGTGTGCAGGGTGATGTGGAGAAGAGAAGCTAAAGATTGGAGAAGATGGATTGAACTTGGAGAGACCTTCATTGTGCAGTGTATTGATAATGGTTGATGATGATATTATATTGTCTTGGGCTCAGCTGAAAATCAACTGGTTGGTACTGACATTAATGTAGTTTTTAGTAAAGTATCAATTATATTTTTATAGATGTCAGTCAAGTTTGAACTATCTTCATAATCAAATATTTTAAAATGATTTGTAAGTGCTAATTTAAATTTATTGGCTTGTTTTTGCAGCCTAAAATATTAAATTTTAATATAGTATTTTGTAATTTGTTTCTTTTTAATTTTGCATTAAAACATATATCTCATTCATGGATAATTACTTTCTATGTTGAATCTATTAAGAACATTAAAATCTTATAATATATATTTTCTATTAATCAAAATATAATTCTGCAATACCTTTATTATTTTTATATCTAATTTGTTAAGTATTTTCATAATATATAATTTCTCTCTTTCTGTAAATTCCACAAGTCTGTATCTTCTCTCATTTATATCACACAACAAGATTTACCTACATTTCTTTCATCATTTTCCAATTCTAATAATCAAGTCTCCCATGACAATATTAAAATGATCTTTGGAGTGATACATCTAAATAAAAAATCTACTTCTTCATCAAGAGAACTTGTTGGGAGATAGACATTAATATTTTTGATTTTGACATCTTTCATTAAATTAAATAAATAAATCTTTCCATTTTTTTTGCTACACCATCAATCCCTACAATATTGTCCTTACTCCTTGTATTTATAATGACTCCACTCTACTTGTGCATTCAATACAAGTTTATATTCAAATCAATTGTTTTAGTATTTTTTCTAACTTCACCAAATCCAACAATATCCCATTTAATATTAGATAAATCTTTCTCTCAATTTATATAATCTGCCTTTACTTGAAAATGATCTGCAGTTGTAGGTATTTAAATAAAATATCATCATCAAATGGTAGCCTGGGTCTGCCAATCAGGAAATTGTCAGCACTTTTTGTCTTTAGCCACCAATTGCTGCCTTGCCAGATGTTTTTACAGCCTTCTGGGAATAAGGGTCATAATTTGGTTTTGTCTGATATGATTTTAAATATATTAACAAAATCATTCGCACACACATTTATTCTGTCTTAAAAAAAAAGTTAACAGATGTTTCATTTCAAAACTAAGACATAACTGAGAAAACATTTTGATTTTAATTTAAAGGTAGAAAGCAAATAAATTCACTTTATTCTCCGTGATGAATGTTGGTGAGCAGTCTATCCATATTCATTTATCAAATAAATAATCACATAGTAGTCATAATTGCAAATGATAAGAATGTGTGGAGAGGTCATAAAGGATTTGCCATGTTCAGATTCTTTAAAACTTCAAAAAGGAATCAAAGAATCTTTCATAACAGAAAACTTCTTTTTTGTAACCAATCATCCAATAATGGTTACTAAATAGATACCTAGTTAATCTTAACTACAAATTAAAACAACCATGGAAAATTATCAAATCCTTGCTTACAAACAGTTGACAAAGATAATATTATAATCGCAAAAATAACAATATTCCTTTATCAGGGAGGTTATAGAGAAGTCTCTTTTCTGTAGCAGTTCATTTAAAGACGGTTTTATCTTTTATTTGTCTGAAGGTTTGTGATGATGGTATATTATTGGATGTGATATGTTGGACTATTTCCGTCATCTATGATTGAATGTTGAATGTATAAAAAAAATTAAATTTTATTTAAACTTTCCAAATACACACAACTTGTTAGTTATAACTCACAATTAAACAACACACAACGTTTACGAATTGTATTATTCTCCACTCTTCTTCAGGTGTTGCTGGCTATATGCACAGTGACAATATTCGCTTAGAAGTTGAACTCGCACCTTTAGATTCTTGAATATCGAATTTAGGGCAAACGCTCTAACCAACCGAGCTATTTTGTCAAAGGCAACATATAGTAAAAATTTGATATATTTATATATGAGAGTTGGTTCAAATCCTTCTGAGTCCTTCAATTTTTTTTTGCCTTAAATTCGATATTCAAGGATCTAAAGGTGCGAGTTCAACTTCTAAGCGAATATTGTCATTGTGCATATAGGCCAGCAACACTCGAAGAAGAGTGGAGAATAATACTACTCGTAAACGTTGTGTAATTACTAACCTGTATACAAATTGTTTGTATTTGGAAAGTTTAAATAAAAGTTTAAAATTTTCTATACATTCGACATTCATTCAAAGATGATGGTTTTATCTTTTATTTATATATATGTAACTCATTGGAAGTCGCAAATAGTCTATAAAACATTTATAATAAAAGAAATTGGCAATAGAAGCTAAAAAAAAAATTGATTATGGCTTATTATCATAAGCCTTCCACCGTTTCATTATTTCTGTTTTTAAATTGCTGCTTAGGCAGTTAGAGTTATATGTATATATTAACGATATAAAAACGCGTTAAAATTTATGATATAGTTTTAAAATTAATGTTAATTCAAATTAGTATTAAGAATAGCAAGCAAAGGCAAATTTCCACGGATGATGATCAAGCGTTATCTTTTGATATTATCACTCTATAGCCTAGTTCTATTTCAATTAAGCTTTTGTCAGCATAACTTATTGGCTCTATTTATCTTAGAATCAAATTAACTTTCCAATAGGAAAAAAAAACAACCTTTTAAAATCATACTAGTGCCAATAGTCTATTATAGATAGACCTTAAAAAAAGTTCTGCTAAGCAAAACAATTCTGAATTGAATTAATTTAAGGAAAATATATAAAAAAACAAAAACAAATTTGTTTTCGCTAATTAAGGTTGAACTAATGGGAATTAACACTTTAGCTCCCAAACATTAATTGATTTTATGCTCAGTGGTCCATATGATAAACTAGACTGGCTCCAACCCGTGGAATAAGTATACCATCTTTATTAGTAAATCTACTGCAATGTAAAAGTACAAAGGAAATGTTAATAAGTGACAAAACATCCTTATAGAATTCAACTATCAACAAGCTTATTGTAAAGATGTGTTTGATAAACAAGTATGGAGAACAATATATTTAAAATAATAAAAATATTTTTCTAAAATGAAAGCAAAACAATTAGAATTGGTAAACAAAAATATAAGTAGGCAGTCAACAATGTATTTTTATTCTTTACAAATATATATGTATTAGTAAAATGTGTTCATAGTCCCACACACATCTAGTAAAATTATTTATATTCTTTACTAATCAGCTTGATAATGTATATTTCATAAAACTGATTGTTAACATTTAATCATTATTTATTTATTTACGTTTAGTTATGAATTTAAAAATAAAATCTCTCTATTACTTTCAAAATATCTTTCTGGCCAATTGTCACTTTAAGATAATCCAAAGCGACTAATAATAATTGAAATTACGAGATATGAAGGTTTACGTGTGTGCTGCCAAATCTGTGATGTTGTTATCACACATGTAATATTATAAGCAAATAAGAATAATATCCAAATTTAAAAAAGAAGATTAAAACTAAATAGCCATTAAAATATAAAAGGTAAGTAAAACAGCTTATGACAAAGTCCACTGCAGATCAAAGACCTCTTAAACAGCCTAAATAAAGCTTGCTGATTGCTGGATCATTAAAATGATTTTCCATTATTGTTTCATATCGAGTGTATGCTTAGTTAGATACCCATTTACTAACCAGCATTGGGTTGATTACCTAGATTAATTACGGGATGACCAGCTGTTAAAAATTTTATTATTTAACTCAGATTGCATAACCTTTTCAAAAGTTAATGATGCAGCCCTAAATATTGATACTAGAATAAGTTGTGTTAAGAGAATGGCAAGCAATGGAAAACCACTATCATGATGATCAAATTTTATTCCCTGGTTACCTCCATCAATATTACATATGGTAAAAAAATTATACAAAATTGAACAAAATATCCGGAACACATGATATCCTCTATTAAATTTAATTTTGGACCATTATCCAAAATTGAGATGCTAGAAAAAATTGTATTAAGAAAGTTTCAAGCAATGCTAAAATGCTACTGATGATCATCATCATTGTATTCTGTAGTTACACCACAGTCTGCTTTCAGAGAGGAATTTAATGCTTACAATTGCATAAATAACTACTTGTATTTACATAGAACACAATTATATTTTTTCAATAATATTCAAGACAAATGATTAGAGCAGGCATAAGAGATTAGAATATCATTATCTTAAATTTTATTTTAATCAATATTAAGACTGCATCATCTTAGACAAAGTGTTATTTAAAACTAAAACTTATGCTGCAGAATAAACCCAGTTCCCCAAAGTATTCAAGTAATGTGCAGCATACCAAATAGTGATTCAAATCAAGAAATTACCATGATATGACTGGTTGAATCATATCTGTTTCACCACTGTGGTTCACACATAAAAGTAGGCAGTCGGGAATTTGATGTCAGACTTAAAACTCTGTGAATTGTATAAAAAAATGTACATTATGATTTTGTATCAGTTGTACAAAAATAGGTTTCTAGTCACAGTTATTTTGAAATAATAATTTGGCCATAAATATTCTGCATGTAATCATGATTGGTTTGATAGAAAATGAAATTTTCTGAGTAAAGTTTTAATTGTAATTTTTTATTTTTTGATATAAGCAATAATTTTATTTTACTAAAATAAGAAATAATCATATTATAAGCTTAGAAGAACGAAGTGATATTCCCACTCCAAAATGATAGATTCCATAGAATAGACAAACTTAAGACTTTTAAAACAAAAAAAAAAACAGTTGGGAATTGGTTCAGGAACTTTTAATTCTCAGTGACTAATTTACCCAAGTGAAATTAGAATCATGCTTAATAATGCTTATTTAGCTTAGAAACATTATAGTTAATAAAAATAAGATTTAAAAAGATGGTAATTATATTGCTTTAATCTCATTTGGTATCAACTAAAACATTAGTACTTAATAAAATTATTTTTAGTGCCAATATCAAAAATGAGCACAAGGGCTGGCTTTCAGTGAAAACTGACTAACTACTTCTGTGGAATGCTATAACAGATATAAAATTGGATAATGATTAAGAAAAAAATAGCATAATTTATAAAATAAAAAAAGAGAACTAAAAATAAAATAAAGATTGTTAATGAATTAGAAGTTAGTACCATTAATAGAAATGAAAACAAATTTGGATGGAGTGATATTGATTGAGATAACTTAATATTAGAAGGAAGTACAATTCATATGAACAAAAAGGAAGAGTTTTAATAAATGTATTTTACCAATGCTCACATGTGAATTCGAGACTTGAACATTTAATACAAAAACAATATATAGACTTCAAATAACATGGTAAAATACAGAGTAACCAAAAAGAATCAAAAACAAAATATGTGGATAAAAGACATTCTGAGCTTACTTGCATAATTCAAAGAATTAAGATGCTAAGATGTCATATTACTAGAATAGATGAGATATATTTAGAGACAAAAATTTAAAGGCTTAAATTGGATCCCAATAGAAGGTAGAATTTGGTATTTCATCTAAGTCAAACAAATGACACCAGTTTATTACAGCAAAATGACTACTTTTCTCTCCAAGTAATACACTATAGCTATTTACCACAAAAATGTTAAGATACTAGGATGCTTAGATCATTAATTATAAATAACATAAAATGTGATGCATTTTGTAAGTTAACCCATGATGAAATAATTAGCTAACATTATATTTTGTTTTTATTTGGGCAAAACTATTAATAAAAGGTTGAAATGGATCAAATTGTATACGAGAGTGAAATCATGGGTCATAATAATATTTTCAAATTGCTTTCAAGATTTCATAATGGCATAGAAAGCATGGAAAATAATCCATGAAACTCTCTCTTACATTTTATGTTGAATCCAAATATGCTAATATCTTAAATTTTTTATGGTAAATAGCTAAACTGTCACTATGTAATGCATGTGTTGAATCAGAGATGGTGCTTCAGGCATCTTGGAGAAAGAAGTAGCCATCTTTTCACTGAAACACACTCTATATGAAAGTAATTACAGAATATTTGTATTTATTTTAATACATTCCACTAGAGCTATGAATTCTATGATAGATAGAGACACCAGTGGAAATGTCAAATGTAGATCTATGTTGATTCAAAAAAGGATTAAATACATAAACATTTAGCTCATATTGTTTTTGCAAAAGTTAATTGACTTTTACAGTATAGATATGGCAAATATAAAATTGAAACTCTATTCAAACAATTAATTAATTATATCCAATAATCAATTTCTCAGGCTGAATGCAGGAATTTTATTTAATTAATTATCCTGAGATTTTTAAAAATCCTAGAATCAACCTAGGAATGTTAACTCTTAAGTTTACTGATATTATCACTGTGACCACTACTCAGAGTTATGACAATCATAGTTTATGAAATTACAAAATATATAATCACCACTGATGAAGAATTAGCAATTTTTATGTAATAGTGATAAAAAAGTTCTCCAAGGAGATGAAAGCACTTGGATAAAATATTTAATAAGTTATTGGAGAGTAGTATCTTTCTAAAGCATAATAAGTAATACATTGGAGGGGGGGGTATTTCAATAATATTATAAAATAATTTTCCACTTAATTGGTGTCAAAATAACACTGCAATTTTTTTTAATAGCTTTTCCAGTTCAATTTTACTGTTATTATTGATTGACCCCCTTTTTTGTGACAAAATGATTAACCTGGAAAAGTTAAGGAACCAAGAATCTCACCTAATATACTTATGTAAACAAATCATAATAATAACAAAAGCAATTTAGTTTTGCTATGTTCAAATGAATTTTAAAAATATTATGTAAATTAATAACTATTTTATTTATTTAAAAATTTAGATTTAAATAAACAAATATTAAATATCTTTACAACATATTTACAGATACAAATAATTAGAGATGCTGTTCTATGACTTAACACAATCTGAAGTGTTAAGCCAATTTAACTGACAATGAAATCACATGGAGTCCTATAATGTTTCCACTACTATCCCACTATCTTATGGGAAATGTTTAAAAAATGAAACTAAAGCATAAACAAACCCTTAGTAATTAAGATTAATGAATTATATAATTATAAATCTTTGAAATATATATATAGTAAAATATAGCAAAATAATAATAAAAGATATTTAAATACTTTTTAAATAATATGAACATTTAATAAATATATAGTAAATTAGTTGTGAGAGAGATAAAAAAAATGAATAAATGAAATTAAATAATCAAATAGAATGTGTAAGTCATAAGTGGTATGCCATTCCAAGACATATAACATTGAGGTCATGTACCATTAAAGTACCAAAATGGAAAAATAATTGAATTGCATTCCATGGACCTTTACTCCATGAGTTTGCTATTATACCATTGTATCAGACCATTTAACATATATTTTATAACATTAAAATGTCAAAGTTTTCTATGAATTATTCAGCATAGTAATACAAACACATTGCACAATCTTGAAATAACACTGTAAAATGTAATTAATAATAAAAAGCTGTCTTAAAAAATAATTTTAAAAATGATTATTTATAAGGGAGTGAAAAAAAAATAGAGATAGAAAGGAAAAAATGAAAAAGATTGCCTAAAGTAAATTAAAGAAGAAATTAAATACAATAATGCTTCTGTTATCCTTCAGATAGCTGTAAGTTAAAGAGGTGAAACAGAAAAGAACAGAAATAAAAAGAAAGAAATAAGTTTGGAAATCCAAGAAACTAAATACAGTAATGTTTATGATGTTCTTTGGATGTTTGTTAATAAATGATTGTAGTGCAGTAATTTTTATTGCTTTCACTATATATTCATTCATTTTAGGACCATAAATTATGACATCAAAATTATATTGTAAAATACCCCCCCTCCCCAATATATTTTAACCCTGTCTCTGATATCTTTATTTCTTCCCTTAACTCTTATTTTTTAAGAATTGGTTTACCAAACATATACTAAGAAAAATATACTATATGATTTTAATATGAACATTTTATGTAATTATTCTTAATTTTATTTAATTAAAATTATTTAATACATAAAAGAAAATTTGTAAATTTTTGTTTAATAATTTTTATAATAAAAGTTTGTATATGTTATTTTATATATCAGATACATTATTTTTCAACATTACTTAAAATTTACAAGTTATATCAATATTTAAATTTCTGTGAAAACTTTTACATCTGAACCAACAGAACTAGTGAACCACTGAGGTTAACTTCTTTCACACTTATTTTATGGAAAACCTTCCTTTCTTTATGTGATCTCATGATTACAAGCCTATTGTGAGATGTTTGTAATTTATATTAAAAAGTTTAATACAATACTTATATATATGAATATATTCAAGCTTTAAAAGCAGCAATTGCACAATCACAGAGTTAATATAGAAAGTTATTTAGTAGGAAAATCCAGATGTTTAAATTATCTAACTCTCCTGAAGAATTGAGATTGGTTCCATGAAATAAGTATGATAAAAGTTAGCCTAATATGTTTTTTACCAGTTTGATTGCTTGCAAGATTGAGGAGTGCATTGATTTTAATTTGATTGGTTATATGCTACCAGTGGAGTAATTAATGTTTAGATAGAGTGCCTAATTAATTTTTTTTTAAAAATGAATAGCAGAATAATATTTCAGAGTAATAAGATACTACAGAGTATGATGTCAAATGAAATTTGCTATTAATTGGAAAGAGACTTTGATTCTTCTATGAGGCCTTAAAGAAAGCAAGCAGGACATACTTTTAATGTCCTTTTCATATGTTCTTGCCATTCTAACTGTTATTACTTTGTTATTATTCATGTGATTAAATGGATATCAATAGGCTGTTAATTAATATTCATCAACTAAGGTTGTTAGTTATGTTTGAGATTAAGATAAAAATATCATGGTCTTTTTTAATCAAATATCTGCTAGTTCTTCACGGAAATATAAGTTTTATTTGTTGAAAACTAGATAAATGTGTGAACACACATCATTTTTTATATTTGTAATCATAACAGAAAATGATAGTAAGTGAACAGTTGAAGTCTTACACTGAATCCCACAAGATTATAAAGTACTTGGAAAAGGTAAAATTTGCTGGATTGATATAAAAAAAGAGAAGGTATAGATAAGAGAAACTGAATTAAAGTTGGAGATCATAATTATTTTTAATGTATCATTAATAATAATAATAATAATATATATATATATATACTGAGTACTTAACAAACATTGCTATTATTGTTGTATTTACAAATCTTCAAGAAAACACTATGTTATTGTGTATGATATAAATATAGCGCTGAAGAATGTGTAAATGAGAGAAAAAGAGTCAATTTCCATTGGCTATGAAAATGTAAATGGCTCCATCTGCATTTCATTTTTAATTTTTTTGACAATGAAATGTGGATATATGCATTTATATTTTCACATCTAATGCAAGTTGGTTAGTTTTCTTTTATTTATATATATTATAATATTTTCCATAATCTCTGAGTTCAGTTTAATATATAAATATATTTGTTATCACTAGAACAGAAATTTATAGACTTAATTTTTCTAATAAGAAGCATTTTTTATATCATCAGCTAATATATTTATCACAAACTACTTTCTTACACTTCAACTCAGCAAATGCTTTTATTTTATCATTTCCATTTTTTATTTTATTTTTCAGTATTCGATCAAAGCGCTTTGCTTACCTTTAAAATGGCAGTTTTTTTAAAAAAAGTTTTTAAAGTGATATTTTGAATTTTATATATTTTTATTATTATTATTAAATTTATTTCATTCCATATTTAGCAGCATTTTCTTTTATTTAAAATTCATGAACCGAGATAAGAATAGAAATATATATTGATAAAAACATTCCCTTTTAACGTTTAAAAACATGTTTCATATAAATATACACTAATGTCAAAAATGTCTTCAGTTAGTTTGCAACTGAAGTAGGTAAAGTTAAACCATTAATATGGATTTAATATTTACAGAAATATAATACCTCTCTCAAAAGTAATAAAAGCACACATTATATTATAATCATATTTTTGATTTAAAGCACGAACATCAATTTTTATCTGAATGATTCAGACTTTACTATTCAACTAAAAATATGTAGATACCCATTTACCAGCCCAATAGTGGGGTGATTAGCTAAATTGATGATGGATCATTATTTAAAAAAAAAAAATTTCAACCTTTCTAAAAAGCCCTTTCAAGTTTCATTCAGATTTAAATCCAGGTTATTGGATGGATAGATGCATGGATAAAACCTTTGATAGATTAAAATATATAGATTCAGAATTGATTTTGCACTGAATTAAGCACATGATAAGATATAGTTATTTTTCTAGTCTATAAAAGTATTAGGAATTGTTCTTGATTAAGGTGAAAATACTTTTAAAGCTGGAAATATTTTAAGGCCATAATATGATCATCATGAGAATGATAAACTGAAACTATAATAGCATTGTTATTAATGGATAATTGATTGTTACTGGCTGCTTTCAGTACTATAAAACGATGCAGAAGGTAAATGCCTTTTAATAGCCACAATTCAGAAAACAATGCACTATTCTAGCTTTAAGAATATACTTTTTGATGCATAGCAATTAAAATAAATAATTATACTGTTAGTTTCTCAAGAGGTACTGGAATATCAAAGTCCTAAAATAGCCAATTGTGTGGCCAAATGAAAAGCAATTATTATTTTTTTATTACCCATTTGGAAATTCTTCTGAAAATCTTTAACCATGGACCTCATTGCTTGTGAGTGCATTAAACCCTAAAAGGACAGATTTTACTCACCAAAGATTTTATGACTTAATTCTTCTGAATTAAACAAGCAATAGCAATATAAATTTAAAATTCAGTATTTTCTATAAGACTTTGCAACATTAATACATACATATGTGTTAGCAGAAGATGAATGCATTTGTTTTTTTAAATAGAAAACTGTGTACCCAAGCAATTTTTTCACCCAAATAATTTTGAGAAAGATATTTGTCTGCTATATATCATTATCATATATTTTGAAATAACAACTTGATTGGGAGTCTTAATAAAGCTCTTTCTTAAAAACATTGCAATTGTTTGGAAGAAAATAGTAAAGAGTAACTAATATTTTGGTATTCTCTCAAGCATCATCTTCAGAAATAAATTAAACAAACATTAAGAATTAAAAAAAAATTTTTTTAAGTAAATATAAGAGTGGGTGGGTCCTTCTTCAAATTTTCATTCTCTTTCTTTTAGATATTACTGATTAAAAGTAAAAAAAAGATTTTTTCTCTAAAAAAGTGTGCAACTAATTGAGTTTTTAAAATATATATATATTAGTTTATGGAAACCATCTAAGGATTGCTTCCGCACTTTGACATAGTTGATAGAGTATCTGACTTCGGCATTTGAACCTCTTATGAACTAGGGCAATAATACCATATGCTTTTTTTAAATCTCTGAATTATTAATAGATTTAAAAAGCAATGTAGGATTAAATAGATCAATGTACTCTACCTGTCACTTGCATGACTTGAACAACTAATCAGAAACACAAGTTTAATAATTGTAGATTCATGAGAATTCGGTGAACATTTCTTTTTAATTCTATCTGGCTTTTTAATAACGTACAAGACTAAAATATCTATTTTTTTTGTAAGGTTTTTAGATCATAATGGAATAAGAAAGCTTGTGATAATTTCTGTAGTAAGATTTTTAACCTGAAATAAATTGTCAATAACCAGAGATAATGTCACGATTTGATATGTTTTTCTTTTTTATTTAATCTTAAATATAAAGCCTCACAATATTATACATTTTTTAAAGAATGCTTTCTTTTGTTTTAAGCTTGGGGGCAACAAATTTGACTTTTTTAAATATCACAATAACTTTAACTCCTACACGCAAAGGTATATAGTGCATTTTTAACGGGTAACTTGTTATTTTACCCGCACCCACACACATATATAATAAATAAAATCCATTACTGTTTACTCAGAATGAAAAACTCCCCCAAAGTAAGTTGAGAATATTTTATTTCTTTTTCCCCTTGCATTCAAATATCTAAGATTTTAAAACTGTTTATGAACTAAGCCAATAAATGTTTTTAATGATAAAAATGTTTTAAACAGTAAGTTTGAAGGCATCATAAACATACTATAAACAGCCTATTGCAGAAAAAAAGGACTATCTCACAGCTTCTTATAGAAAAGCAAGTTATAGATAGTAAAGTTTTCAATTTTTATTTTACTCTCTAGTTTAGAATAGCTAAATACTCATTTGCTGACCAATATTTGCATGACGGTTGGCTGGTTATCTGGAGAAAAATCTCACAGTCATTAAATCTAGTTTATTTGTCCTAAGTTGTAGATATGCCAGGTAAATTCATTATCATTTCAACATTCATTTACCTACATATTTATCTGTATAAACATATTTTATAAATGATAATTGCTTATCAGTTATCAAATTTAAAAAAATTAAGCATCACATATTTAAATTTGTTCCATAATTTTTATGCTTTAGAATATGGCAAATACTAAAAACAACCGGTGAAGTTTAAATAAAATGGATTTCATTATTTAGAAATCTGATCCAAATTTATGTTTCTTTGTATAATGTCATAAACAATGGTTACTAGAGTTTGGAAGTGTCCACTTCCTTATGACAATGTACTAGAAAAATGATTCTGGATTTTTAATGAAGGATGAGCAATCATTTTTTCTAAATCACACTTAGGTTATTCTATGTTATCAGACATTAAAATAAGGTATGGCTCTATATATTCAAATATTAAATTTTTTTTTGATACTATACAATTTTAATATGCTCAGCCTCACTTCACTTGATTTTTAATTGGTATTTGAATGCTATGGATATAGAAAAGTAGTTTATTTAAATGCTCTGAATTATTCTTGTATCTTCAATCAGCATAATATAGCAATATCTTACTCTAATTATCACATTATTTTAGATGCATTCATTATTTTATAGCCGTTCAGTGCAATTTCTTTGATCTCTAGCCTCTCCACATCCCTCAGCACATTTCCTTATTTTACCCATCCATCTCACATGTGGTCTCTTTCTAGGTCTATTATAATCTCTTGGAATCCAGATAAAATTTTTAGCTGTCCATGACAATTCCATTTTAATTCTTTCAATGATATCAGTAACATGTGCTTGTTTCCTCACCCATGTATTTCATTTTTCAATCTCTTTGTGTGACTTGTAATACACACCTCTCCATGTTTCATTGAGTGAACTGAAGTCTTTGTATTGCTTTTCTATTAAGTATCTAAGTCTCACATCCATAAGTAAGAACTGGTAAAACACCTTTATTGAAAACCTTTTCAAAAACATAGGCATATTTCCTTTTAATATTAAGTTATTTCTACCAAAAACACTCCAACCAAGTTTAATTATATATATTGATCTAAAAGTTTGTGATAATAGTATTTTACTATTTCGACCATTTAGTATAATTGTTTTTTTTTTTTTTCAAATATTTATTAAATAAGTACAATGTTTACAATGACAATTATGAATACATGATAGATTAAAAGAGAGGTAGAATTACAAACATAAAGAAGGATTTGTATGTGTACCTGAGGTAAACCTGAATACCTGGACTACTATGAACACACAAGTAGGCCAATTAAACTCACCCAGACAAATTACTTCATACTACCAAGAGTCATTTAGTCAATCTAGAGTTTGGTCAGATCATCACTGGTATAAACTCCACAACTATGATGCTTAGGTATTGTATGCTAAATCTGATGTATTCAGTTTATTATTATCCATTTTGATAACATAAAAATATGACCTTATAATTATTAAAAAAACCACTTTCAGCAATGTCTTAGACAGAAGAAACAAAGAGTTTTAACAGCAATCATCCTTTCAATGTAATCAGTGTCCATGTTTTCTCATATAATACTTTTAAAGCTAGGAGCATGTCATGTTTTTTAAATTTTATAAGTCTATTCAGAAAACATTTTTCATCTTGAATTGCACCAGGATTGAAAACCATTTTACAATGAGTAGACCAGAATGCATAATTGATGAATAATGAAAGCCTAATAGTTGGGATGGATCTTGTCCTAATATTATCCTTAAGAGAGGTAACAAGGTAAAAATTCACTTTAAGGTTATCAGCAATAATCCTTCTAGATCTCCAGAGTCCAGGTCATGAGTGAACCAGATGGTCAAAAATTTCATCATGAGTCTGGCAGAGGGGGCAGATGGGGTCAATTTTGTTGATGCCTTGCCTATAGAAGAGAAACCAATTAGCACTAATGGCATTCAAATTTATCTTAATAATGAAATCAAAGTATTTCAGTTCCATAGCCCAGCATCTGAAGAGGAAGGTGATCTTATTATTGGTCAGGGCAAGTAGTGGTGTTATGGGAATTGTGACAAGGTGAATGAGACTATGAGCTTGCCAAATATTAATCTTGTTATCAAATGTATCATTTGTGATTACCAACCTTACTGCCCCAGAAGAGTTGGGATGCAAGAGAATTCATTTTATTGATAAAGGTTTTGGTGATCCTCATGATGGGCAGGTAATAATTGAGCTTGGCCAAACAAGACTTTAAACTTTCCAAATACATTCATCTGTTAGTAAGGGTAGCAGATAACAAAATGTTTTGAATAGTATTCTTCTTTTCATTTTTTTAAAAATTGCTGTCCACAAATACTGAATTTAAGATGCTAAGCAATTGGATTAATCTGTCAAAATCAATTCTTGATCAGCAACTTTTATAGAAAAGAATTTGAACAATAAACATAAATGATATTGTATCTTCATATAAAATTTGGCTCTGTTATGCCAATGATATATACGTTCACACGAAGAAGCTCCATTTCAAATATTCTGAACACATATCATTAATGCATATCCTTTAATTATATTCAAAATAGAACTGTATCAAGAATGAAATTTAATATTCATAAAATATTTTTGTGAAAAGACTCCATCTTGGCAAAATTAAAATTAAGATTTGGAGAAAACCTATATATATAAAAGAAAATACTTAGTATGTATACACACACAAAATGGAATTATACTGTAATTATGGAATAAAATAAAAGAACATTTTTAGAAATAAATCACTTTGGTAAAATAAAAATCTTATATAAGGTAAACTCTCATGAAAAATGGTTATTCATCAACAATCACTAAGAAAATCATAACTAGACAACAATGAGAAAAAATCTCAAAAGAAAAACTTATTATTAGTGTTGTAGTGTAAATTGTACATACAAGAGATAACAGACAAACTAAAGAAACTGGATTATCAGTATAATATAGGAAAATCTTTCCAAAGCCACAGCATATTAAGAGAAAACCTAATGCTCATAAAACTTCAACTTAAAATGCTTAAAAAACAAAAAACTGCATCTATTAAATATCATGTAAATGTGGAGCATCTGTTAAACTAACTTACTCCATTGAAATAAGATTAAAAGAGCATAAAGTAATGATTAGAATGGGGAGAGGCATTGCCTAAAATGGAGACAACACATATACTAATGTAATATTCATATATTGTTAATTGGAAAAGTCAATGACAATAGACAGAGAGGAAAAAGTAAAAAAAAAAGTTTAAAAATCTACCACATGACAATGTAAATAATCACTTAAGTCAATCTATTGTTATAATCCTTAATATGTGGTAATCACTTATTAATCTCGCCCTTAAGCAAAATGGAAAAGTCAGGAGGATCCTCATAGTTAAGTATATAAATATCTACTGACTATTGCTTTTGATGAATAAGCAATATTCATGAATCTATAGATTATTGGTTTGATTACCATGCTAATATTGTTCCAAGTTAAGTCATCAGTATTTGAAGAATAAAATATTATTTCAATTTTTATGCTAACCTATATGAATGAATTCTGAAAAATTTGAACAAAATCCGATTTTGTTTTTTTAACAATTAAACTAGATGATGGAATGTAAACATATAATTATAAAATAGCTTAGGAACTTTTATAATAAAGTTTAAAACAAAAAAGACTTATGAGATACTAAATTTGAGTTATAATTTTTTGAATGATCAATTGAAGTAGCTAATATGGTAAGTAACTACAGCATGTAAATAGTGCACTACAAGATGAAGATCTCTCCAATACTTCACTTAGAGGTCAGCAAAGAAGAAAAAAAACTCTTTTTCATCAGACTGCTCAGGGTAATGACTCTGAAGCCCAAGGTCCATGAATAAGATTCAATTTGTCATTTTCAGTTCTAAATTTATTATGAACTCTTAAGCAACAAACCATTTGATCAATCATTATTATCACCAGACTTGCCAGTTTACTATCCTGAAAAGTTTTCATTTTTTTCATTCTAGCTATGAAAAGTTAGACACCCATTTTCCAAGCAGTGTTAGATGGTTAGTCATTTGAAAGAAAAACATTAAGCCTGATCCAATGCTAAAGTTTTTTTAAAAATTATGGATGGGACACATGACTCTGTTAATCAATACACCATGTCGACCCTATATATATATATTAATGTCACCTATCCAAAATAATTATTAACATTATATGCTTATTGCAAATAACAAAAACAAAAAAAATCATCATATTTAAAGTAAGTCTATCTTCTTTCTCTTAGTTTTGTATTACATGCATAAAATTTTCTGACAGAAATGAGAAGTTGAGGAAGTAACAAACTATTAGAACGGAGTAAACAACTTATTCACTGGTTAGTAATAGTTTGTCGGTCTGCAATTCTCTTAGCACAATTTATCTTATCATCAAATAATTAGACTATATGATAAACTGTAATAATCCTTTTACATAACTATCTACATTGTTTAATATGATAATAGATTGTTGGAGTCAAAGGTTCCATAGATGGTGATTGTAGATTCGTTACTTTATGTACTGTTAACTTTTTAGAAATTCCTGAGCAATAAACCATTCGATTGTTTTATCATTAAGATGTGTTGTTAAGCATTATATAAATAACATTAAAGTATTAATATGAAACATTTTGAGTTTTGGGCATATATAAGTTTAGTATTAAGTTAGCTTGATTAGAAAATAACGCAATATGTTTTAGTCATATAAAAAAAAAAATGATTATAGCAATCTAAATTTATGTTATGGGAACAAACACTCCAATTTTAACCAGCATTGTAAGAAAGTTTTTATCCTATATACAGAAAAAGAAATAAACACACATTAATAGTTAGATATTTAGGGAAATCTACTTGTAATCTCCTCCATATAAATTTATACATAAATATTTTGCTTCGACTTGTCTTTGAAGTTTTGCAGAAACAAAACGAGTTTGTCTTCAATACTATGTAATCGCATTAAAGTAAGAGGTTTTAAAAGAAAACAAATAAAACTGGATTTAAATAAACTAAAGTGACTTTTTAATCGAAAATAAATAAATAAGTTCTTTAAAAAAATATACGTCATTTTTAGCTCTAACATTAGATATATAATAACTTTAGTAAAATAATTGATAATTAAACTGTAAACAAAAAAAATTCATTTGCATTTTTGTAATATATATGAGCCTTAGAACAAAATTTTGACTTAGGTTTTAGAAGTTTAACGTAACATATTATAAGATTACGTTGATCTAGGTAAATAAGAATTCAAAAAGATCACTAAAGCGTTATAAAACCAAAAATGTAAGTAGTGTGCAATGTGGTAGCTTCTTATTGTTTAAAGTGAACACAAAACATGCTAGTGAAGTCGCCGCTGATCCGGCATTTAGTATAGTGGTCGTTGATGAGATTTCCCCCATCGGCCACTTTGTGGCCTTCTTAAATAGTACAGAAAGAAGTGGTGTTTTGTTAGGATCATTTACATGGCCAGTGGATCAGCGTCTATCTTTTTTAAAGATCGCATTGTTTTCTTAAGCCTCAACCTGTCTTTTGTTTTCCCAGTGTACACGAGCAATTTCTATTAGACGCTTAAATGTTTCGAAATCTATGTGGGGGGTATCAATTCTTAGTTATTACACTAAGGGTAAGAGAAAGTATAGGTGGTCAAAAAAATTCACCTTTAGGTAGATGTTTTTCGATAAAAAATATAATCTATACTTTTACACGTTATTTTAATATAAATAAAAGTTGTCAATTCACGTTTAAATGTATGTATTTATATAAATACGCACACATGAAATTACATATTACAAATTTTTCTGCTGAAATCAAGTTTTGCTAGCTTAGCATGTCTTGAAAGAAAAAAGAATGTAATCATTATTTACTAATATTATATATATATAGCGATTACATTATTTTGATTTTAAATTCACACAAACATATATTTAATTTTTTAATCAATCCATTGCAACTTAAAATTGACAGGACTATTATTCATTCACTTATATCAATTGGATATTTGAATTAATATGCGATATGTGGATATATACTATTTATTGACGAAGTTAATACAAGTTTAACCATGCTAACAGAATGAGTTAAAAAAAAAAAATCTAAACATATATATATATATGAAAGTTGCTGCAGAATTAAAAATAATTAGCAGTATTTAATTATCATTAGTGTCCGTTGTCTTTTCCTGCTAGACTTTATCAGGTGTACATTTTAACACTTTCTAAAATGCTGCAATTAAAAGAGAAACTCTAATTTTGGAACAGTAAATTAAAAAAGGTAAAAAGAATATTATTATAATATAATGAGCAATAATTAAGGGTATTCATAATACTCTATTCTATCACTATACTATCTGCTTTTGGGTATCTAAATATTTACACATATAATTATTTAAATTCACTGCTAACTTCATGGTTATTTTTCTTCTTATTATAACTCCTATAGTTTGACTTTTAAGATGTTCGATTATTTTTAAGGAAAAAATAAATAAATCAGAATAATAATAACAATAAAAAAAGGAATGTCATAGAATAAAATTCATTAAAGAAAACGATCTACTAAAGTATAACTGAAAGTAAAAGGAATTTTATGCATCTATCATATAATTAAATTATGTTTTTTTTTTTTAAATAAAAAAAAAAATCAAATTTTATTTAAACCTTTCCAAATACATTTAACTGCTACTAATACCAGGCAGGTCAGTATATAAGACCATGTTTCAAGTGGTATTCTTCTTCCCACTTCTTCAGATGTTGTTGGTTTGACCAGTGACATAACTAACATGGAAATTGAATCAGTTCATTTTAGATTCGTGAATATTAAATTTAAAATGGCACTAATTAATTAGACTATTCTGTCAAACATAATACTTATCTCTAAGGACCCCCCCTGATTTTTTCACTTTTTCTGAAGGGCATAATTAATGAAAAGTTTCCAAACATTATGGATTATTACGCCAGGCTAGTTAAATGTCTCCTTAAATTTAGTATTCATGAATATATTTGAGACTAAGTTTAATTCCCATGCCATTAGTCAGGTCAGCAACACCTGAAAAAAGAGGAATAATACAATTCGAAATGTATTGTATAGCATAAATAAAGTTTTTCTTTAAAAAAATATGGAGACAATATCAACACCATTTTTTTTACTAAATGTTATTTGTGTTTCACTTTAGTTGTTAAATTTTTCTCTGCACTAGGTTTTTTTTATAAAATAGAAGTGATGAAAAAAAAAATCAATCCTTTTAATCAATTTGATAAACATATATATGTGTGTACAGTATTTGTCATCTGAAGGCTAAGTTTTTTATTGTAATATTATATTAAACTATTAAAAAAAAAAACCTATTGTGATAGAGAAAATTTTTTTTAATGATATCATTACGCTGTAATATTTATTCGTGAATATATATATATTCTATCTATAATAAATTCAATGATCCCTCTTGTCTTTTGAAATGTGGCATTAAAATAAATAAAAAATGTTGGATATATATATTCCTATCTTGCGTGAGAGTGTTGTAATAAAAATTACATGACAGAAATATTATTCATTATGTGGATAATATCTAGTCTAATGAATGACTAATGAAAATTATTAATATACTTCCATTGAATGGTTTGTATCAAGGTTGTGAAGGTATAAGTTTGACACTTATCAATTAAACTGAAGAAACTGACTTTCTATATACACTGAATAATTTAAGAGATTGTTATCTGGGCCAATTGATGAATTCTGTTTCAACAAGAAGTGTACATCTTGGGTTCATACATTTTTTTTTCATCTCTTTGATCACATGTTTATGATTATATCCCTTCACAAGGTGTTAAAAGTGGATAAAAACCAGTCCCTATCTTTCATGAGAGTGATATAGTGAATATTATACTACAGAAATATTATTAATTAAGTGGATTAAGTCTAATAAATGACTCATAAAAATTATTAATATATATATACAGTCAGTGCATTTAATTTCCATTAAGAAACATATTAATAACAATATTCTTTATATTCTTAGTAATTGTAATAAACATTCATAGTTAAATGACTATAAACTGTATTGTACCTGTCTTTATGTATCATACATATGATCAAATGATATATTATATCTGGAATATTTTTTTAATGCTGAAATGATATTAATTTATTAGATTATTATTTACAGCAATAAAAATTGTCTCATTAATTTTTTTCTTTCTAGTGTTTAGGTCATCTTGATCCATTTACATGTTTAGGATAAACACATAAAATAATTAATGTATTGAGAATAATATGCTTTCTTTTTGAAAATAGTAAGCCAAAAAATAGACTTTTTCTTCTGAAGTAAATTAATGAGTCTATACAAAAGAGTCATTTCATCATGTGATAACAACTGATTAGCATTGCTTGCCAGTTTTTCTAATGTAAGAGCATATTATAAAGCAACAAACCATTAGTATAAAAGAATACGTTTTACAAATGTACATGCAATTAACATTCTTGATGTGAATTCGATAACTAAAGATTTTTGAATCATGACTCAAATTGTCATTTTTTGTACTGAAGTAAGACAATGTGACTAGCTATTATACGCTCAAATTTTAGCTTACATAGTATTCGCCAAAACAAGTGCAATTCTTTACTCCTGTGATATCCTTAAATAATCGGTTATTACTAGGTGGTAGAGAATATAAATTCCCATCACCAGATCATTTTCTCAAGAGGCTTCAATCAATCACTTTTAGCTTAATTTCACTATCCAATCTTATATCAATTATATAGATATAATTCCAGGCCATTGACTATATATTTTTGTATCTCATTTGTTTTTTTTTTTATTAATTGTAAACATCATATTTCCCTGGCTAGAATGTTAATAATAATAACCAATCATGGAGTGATTTGAAAAAAAAAAAACAAAAGCCAGAAACTAGTACATTAAAGATTTAAATATACTTCCAACTTCCACTAGAATGGAGAGTTGCTCTTATTTTAATAGCTACACATAAAACTTAAATGACATTTTCTTCAAGATCTCTTTAAAATCTAGATGAATAGATCTTGCCCTTGGATAAAAACATCTATAAGGGAATCTAAATGTAGAAAATGTCAATTGAAAATATAAACTATATGCTTAAATCAACAAACAAATTATTTGTCTACCCTATCTAAGCTAGACTTTTTGAGAAAATTTGATTTTATTGGTCTGTATTTACATATACAGTACTTATCACAGTTCATTCATTCTTTGTCTTGCAATGTAATTCTCCTATAAATGATGGCTGACTTTTTTGGTAATTATGTTATTGTTAAATGTGATAATAATAATAATCAACTTATTCTTTATCTAACACAATATGTGATATAACAAGAATTTTTTATTTTAGTGATATCTATAGTAAGTTTGAGTAATTAGTGTTTTCCAGATGGCAGTGCATTTATATCTCCAAATTGATTTCTGGCTTTTGCCTTTATCAATGAGGCTTAGCATTCAAAGCTGGAAAAATGCTTTTATATATCTAGCATCTACTTTTAAATCCATCTTATCAAGTTAAAAGCCTGACATTTAATGGAGTTTATAATTATATATATATTGCTTATGACACTCTATTCATATATATGTTAATGCAACAAATTTTCTTAAACACTTCTTTATTTTCTTACAGTTTTGACTGTCCAGCAGTCTTCATCAGAGCTCGATCTTCTTCACTGCCTTAATTAATTAATAAAGACTGCTGGACAGTCGAAACTGTAAGAAAATAAAGAAGTTTTTAAGAAAATTTGTTGCATTAACGTGTATATGAATAGAGTGTCATAAGCAATATATATAATTATATGAAGATATGCAAAGAAAGTGAAGGAGAAGAATAAGAGTTTATAATTATTGAAAAAAAAAACAGTTTTTAAGATGGGAATTTAAATGCATTATTATGTGATCACTTAGTATAGATGTTAATAGAGTGAAAAGCTGCTTTTGTTATTCAATGTATTATCAAAGAGTCTGTAAGCATTTTGGTCGTGAAATTCATCTATTTCATTTCTGATTATTTTTACTATTAATTTTTCTATGCAATATATATATCTCAGAAATAATATCCTGGACAATATTAGAATATATATTTAAGAATGTCAGAATAAAAATAAAACTGATTTTACTTTATTTGTGATTCAACTAAAAGCCGAGGATTGATATGTTTGAGTAACTATTTGTTCACTTTCATCTTTGTTCTTTCATATTCTCAAAAACATTTTCAAGAGCATGCTGATATACATTTTACTATTAAATTAATTTAATGAAATTATGCTGATTTACAAAACTTATAATTAAATAAATCCTAATCCTGATTTTTAATTTTAATATATTAATCAAATCAATCTATAAATTTCACAATTTTTTAAAACAAAAATGTATTATTGACTATTTATATCCTTATTTCCAATAAGAAAATACCAATTTAAACTAAAAGAGTTTGATATTATTTAGTTAGTATCTCAATTCAGAGATTTGTGATGTAATTGTTACAGTCATAATGACTGATTGGTTCAAAATAGAGCTAAGAGATTTTTTTTATGGAAGTTGAGAAATTTTCAAATCAAGATCAAAATTTTTTAAGTAGACCTATAACTAGCCACATAACCGTACAATATTTATTTTACATAAAAGTCTAGATATTCATAGATAGAGTGTAATATAAGTTCCACATTCCATCTGGATATATCAATTTTATTCTGAATTAACAATAATGTTAACAGAGGTATACTTATAAATGGTGCAGTTCCAAGAATAGGTGAATTCATTCTATTTTTCATCCATTGTTTAACATTTAGAGTGCTTTTAATTTATAACCTGAGGGAGGGTGATTTCCTATCTTTGTTTAATATATACATTGATCTATGTTTAATTTAATTTGCAATTATTGTAATCAAGGTGTTAAAAGAGAGAGATTCTGTCTTCATCCTTATATAATTGATTATTAGTTTAATAAATATTTACTGCCACATTCCATCTGGTTAATATATTAATTTCACCATGAATTACCAACAATGTTGTCAAAGATATCCTTATAAATATCAGAGCACCAAAAAAAAAAAAATAGGTGGATTTATTTTACACTTAACAAGTAGGTATATTTACCTTAATATTATTTTATTAAACACAGTTGCTCCATGTTTTATAAAACATATTTTCCTGTGAGAACATTCATTATTATAGATATTATTTAAGTAATACTTTGGGTGCAATTTAAGAATTATAATTGCAATTTGTAATGTTATAATTGACTATTTATTAGACTGCATTTGAAACAGGTTATATTTACTTGTTTAAAGGAGGTTTATTTAAACTTCTTTGTATTAATAATTTCAGTGATCAAGTTACAGTCTTTAGGGTCTATATAAATGCATTGAACCATAAATAAAGAACCATAAATAAAGGTGGGATTCCACCTTTATTGTTAAAAGGAGGTTGCCTTGACAACAGGTTGAGATTGTTGATTGTTATTGGAATTATCTAAGTGTTGACTGATTTTAATGATATATATATAAAACAAACAATAAATATAGCATATATAAATCACAGTAAGATTTAAGTTTTTTTTAAAAAAAATTATATAATAAATAAATTGCAGAAACATTTCCATTATTATCACAATTATTTAGTCTAAAGTAATATTCAGTCATTTTAGAATGAGCAAAAACAAACTGATAATCATAAATTAGAAATTATCAACTACAAATACTTTAATTAGTTTTTTTACATTAGACTGAAACATAATAAATAACATTAATCATACAATTAATTTTGAATGGTGTGCTTTTGGAAAGAAATAATTTAATATTAAAAGAAAATATACCTACATGCTGGAAAATGAAGATTTTTAATAGATGCATTTTACAGTTTTTACTATAGTTCTGAGGTTTGGGTGCTTAGCAAAAGAACAATGCAGGAATTTTAGACATTATGGAGAGATGTCTATAGGCAGGAATGGGAAGGAATTGAAAGTCACTGACAGTGGTGAGAATACAAACTTGTATTGGAAAAATTAAAGAGACTAAAAATGGACTGATAAGGACATAATATTAAAAGAAATGACAATGGATAGAAAGTTGACATCTTAAATGGGATTTCAAGAGAGTGTGAAAGACCTAAAAAGGGACCACATATAGAATAGATGAATAAGATTGAAAAGTTTTCAGGAGTTATGTAGGAGAAGAGAAACTATGGATTGGAAAAATTGGATTAAACTTGTAGAGATCTTCTTAAAGTGGACAAATAATGATTAAAAATCAATATTGTTGAATGTAATTAAATGCTTGAGATTGGCAATGTTCTATTAAAGTTGTAATTAAATATGTATTAATTCTTTGTCCCACAGACAAATTCAGTTAAACATAGTTTTGTGTACTTTCATTATAAATAATTATTTCTCTTAAGCCTCTAAAATGCATAACAAAGTTGACTAATATATGGAAAGAATATGTAAAAATAAATCTTTTTTAAAAATAGAATAGAACATTAAATACGACAATCTTACCAATCCATATATTTATTAATTATAATTAAAAAAATTGATGCAAAATTATTTTTTAGCTAATATTAGCCAAAAGTTAGAATATGTACAGAATAACATAACTAAGGTATTAGAAATTATTCTACACCATTGAACTTAATAGGATAACGTTATTTATCCTGTCATTTTAGAGAACCTGTGAAATGTATATGTCCGAATTAGGCCTGAAGAAAAACAAAAGAGTGACAGTTGGATTTTTTTTTCTCAGCAAAACTTGCTTTTAACTTTCTTGGGATTTAAATTCTTTTTTTTTTTTTTTTGACAATATTGAGGAATATGCTTCAGTCACTGCGAACATATATTTCATAAAAATACAATCATAGCATAGCATATGCAATGTTTAAATGCACACACACGCATTAAGTAAAATAAAAATGATACAAATTGTACAATATAGTACATATCTTTTTATTTAACACACATAACATTAAGCATATGATATAAATACGCATATAATTTGTTAAAATTTTTAGCCAGTAAAAGATTCGTAATAAGAATAATTTTAAAAGCAAAAACAACCTTTAAAAAACTAGTTTTAAAACAAGTCTTTCCATAATTCCTTTATCCAAAGAAAAGTACAAAAGAAAAAGACTTTACTGATTAGGCTCCTCACTTGATGATGGGGTTTTTTAAGTAACTTTTCATCTTTGTTTATTTTCTAAGACAAGTCAAATATTTATTTATTGAGCAGTAATTGGATGCTAAAACTATAATAAATTTGCTTGAAAATCCTTAATCATGCGAAAAAAATTTCACTTAGATTCGAACCCTAAGTTATGGAACCGGCAGAAAGAATTGTCACGTAGTTCTCTTTCATTTTAAAGAATAATATCTTTTCATAATTAAATGATTTTATATCAGATGTATTATAGAATTAAATTATCTTGAACTATTTTCAAATCACATTTCTCAAAGCCTCAAATTTTATCCTGAGCAGTTGACTCAGTTTAAAAATAGTTTGCCGAGGAGCAAATTCTCAGTATAATTTCTGAGAAAGCTGGAAAGATTGGAATATAAGCTCAAGCAGAATTGTGCATCCTTTAAGTTTAAGTTTGAAATTCTCAGTTTTATATAGACCTTACAAATAGTTATATACCAACTCATAATTTATTATGCTGTTGCACAACATAATACAATTTATTATTATTAAATAATATTATAGATTTTAGTATTATATAGAAGTTTTGCAAAGTGGAATATTTCTAGTGTCTTTGTTTTACATTTTATTAAATGTTAAGATTACTTTTAAAGTGTACATTTAGCAATCAAATTTTATGATTTTCTAAAAAAGTTGCTTCCTTACAAAAGTGATTAAAAAACTCTTGATACACACTCAGCAAAAAAAAAAATGAAAAAGAGCATTATTTATTGGGCTTGCTAATTTCCAGATAATGATACTTTAATTGGTTTGACAGTTTTGTTTTACTCTAGATGCCTATTTACCAACAAGTATTAGATGTTTAGTTGTGTTCACCACACTGAATACCTAAATAAAGATCCTTTCTGATTAGAACTGAAAAAATTTTCTAAGGTCCACCCAACCTAGATTTAGTGATTTGTGCCACATTATGGACATATCCAATAAATGTGGTGCCACTTCACTGTAAGATCTATCTTAATTATGTAAATAATATCGCATGATCATCATTTCTTATACTTGCTTAATGGGATGATGGTGACTATTATTAGAGAACCAAAGATACCAAAATGTGTTTTCATTTTTGACTCATAGCTTTATAGTTGACTAAATAGTCAAAAGAAAGCTGCTGGAGAGTTGCAATGCTCTCAGATTCAAGGCTTATCATTAATGAAAGCCACACACTCAAAAGTAATATGGGGATATTGGATAAGTAGGCACTAGATAAGGATTTTAGGCACAAATCTTGAATCCATTCATTACTCTAGATCACAGTGGGTAGCACTGATGTATAGAAAGTTTATCCTCTATTTTATGCATATAATATTATACACAGTAAGTAATAACAATGTAAAACAAACAGAAACAATCTTTTTTTTCAATGTGCTGCTTTTACCCCCAGAGTCATTTCAAGTATAGTTGAACTTTATCAAAAGTTCATTCAGGGTTTAATTGAAATTCTATTAGATGTAAACAAAGTCTTATTTAATATAGCCACCCCCCCCCCAAAAAAAAAAATCAGAATAAAAAACATTTTTTCCCCACTTACATCATCTATCAGAAAACTTTTCTCTTAATATCTAAGACCATATTTGTGGGCCTTCTGACAAAATTTAAAAATAATATATTTATTAATAATTATATTTGTCTTATCATTAATTAATCATAAAAATTTTAAAATGTATTAAAAATGAAGCTTTGTTTATATATAATGCAAATTTAAATTTGTCAAAAAGCTTATCTCATTAATATCTGATTATCAATATGTGTTCTACACTTGCAGGCATTCTGACAAAAAAAAGGATGGGGGAGGGGTTCCATGATATTATCAATACATGGAAAAGAAAGTTATTTCTACTTTGTCTTATAAGTATATATATATTTGACTCTCTTTTAATGCTTGAATTTCTTAAGAATTTCTAAGCAATAAACTATTGAATTACAATGAAGTTTTAGTATATACTATATAATCTAGTGAAATTATATGCTATCCAAAAAAAAGGTAAACAAACAAAAAATAAAAGCATTAAAATTTAAAATTTTTTACAATATGGCAGCAGCTCTTTTTTCATCTGAGAGTGCTCTACAAGATGACATCTATTAATATTTCATTTGTTACAATGAAATCATAAAAAGACAACTAGAGAGGCCATAACTATAATGACACTATTATTCATTTCCATTGAAAAAAAAATTATCCAGAGCATATTTAATTGCTATGGATGTCTGACATTTCATTATTCATTTTATTTTAAAAAATAAAAATATGATATAGTAAGTTTATTATTTTTTTGAATGAATGAGCACACACATATATGTAAATGGGATCTATAAATTTATTACTAATTAGTACATTATTGTTTTTTAAACATTGTTTATACTATAATTTTAATTATTAAAATTAGTCAACACTTAGACAATCCCAATATCAATAACAATCTCAACCTATTGTCAAGGCAACCTCTTTTTAACAATAACGGTGAAATCCCATCTTTATGGTCCAATATATTTGTATAGTTGCAACTTTACCACAGAGATTGACTGATTTTAATGATTATTTATAAACCCATTTAGACATTAGCATTATTACACTTATTATAATTTTAATTTATATATGCCTTCTATACATATAGAAAAGCAGCTAAGTTATATATAAAATAGAAAATCATATATTATTACAATACAAATTAAAACCCAAAATTTTACTAAAATTACAGTTGTCATAAAATTTATATAGGTCAAAGTAAATTAAGTCTTAATAAAAAGAATTGTAATTTATAAGAGTAGAGTTATAAATAGATATCATAACTCTGCTTTGTATATTCATAAACTATTATTTAACAATGCAGAGGTTATATTTTATAAAAAATCTGAATTTAAAAAAAAGAGTAAAGAATCTGAGGCCATCAATCTATTGAAGACATTCTTTGATGTTAAAGAAAGTTGTTTTTTGAAGTGAATGATGGGAAGGCTTTGTATATATATCATATGTATGTTGTCAAATTTCACTTGAAATGTCTATTTGTTAATAGATGAATTTTGTTTTTTGGCTAGTTTTGTAATGTTACATAATTTTCTATTTTATTTATCATTACTAATATTGTAATAGTCAGTATTTAATATATATATGTATTTTGAAAAGCACCACACATATACAGTTCAGTAAGCAATACATATTCTATTGTAAACAAAGCTTATCACTAAAACACTAGCTATTTTACTTGATGTGAGGAGGCTTAGAACAAAATATAAGGGATATTATAACTGGACCATATATTTATTGTATTTGGTGTATTCTCTATTAAAAGGTAAATTAAGTTAATTAAGCAGTAAAGGATAAGAATTGTATAATAACACTGGATCATTATTGGAAATAATATGGAAGTCTCATATAATTTACTTTAAAATCTCAATATTTAAAAATTCACCACAAACTTTAATGAATTCTCTTATTATTAACGGGCATCTAGTGCTTTATACAAATATCATATTGGAAAATGATTTATCAATGTGTATTTGTCTATTTTTATTCTTAATATTATTGTAAATTTTATTGAATTAAAAATTGAAATTGTTACAGATAGATAAAAAAAATTTTTTTAAAATATATTTTGTAAATTTTATTGAATTAAAAAAAACTCATGTAGATATTATTTATATACAATTCAATTTTACACATAAAAAATTATATATTTATTGTGTATATATATATATTGTACTGCTAGTGAATAGTGCTACATGTTTTGTAATTTTTTAAGAAAAAATATGGCTAGTTTAAGATTTTTAAAATGAAATTTTAAAAAATAAAAATACTGCAAAATCATTTATTAGTAAATGATCGGATTAAATTTCACAAAAAGAAATAAGTAAAATTTTAATAAATGAAATATTAGTATACTGAAGTTAAAGAGTTTTTTTTAAGAGATGCAAATCGACAAAGGACAAAGCATTAATAGTTAAAGAGTGAATAGGAAAGGGAGGGGAAAACATTAACTAAGCAAAAAGTTAAAACTTAAATCCACTTAAAGATTGCTTAGCTGATAAACAGAAGGAAATAATAATTATAAATTGCAGTAAATGAAAATAATGGAAAATGATTCAAGATGATATCTTATTTAATGGCTAGATTAATCTATGAAAAAATGCAGATTAAAACAAAATGGGAAGGTAATTAATAACATTTTTAGATTAATTAAACCGGATCAAAGTAATAACTAGAGAAACAATAAAGAGAAGTCCTATAAAAGCACTAAAAATCCATTCATTATTAATTCATTATTCATATTGCTACCATGGAAGAGTTTCCAGAGAAAAGAAAATGGAAAAAGCTACTAGAATCCCCAGCATGTGAGTAGGTGTCTTCACATTTACTGAAGAACCATCTAACATCATGCAGTGCTAGGCAGTCACTGGAGTATGTGGCCAGTCTTCAGTTCCAGTCCTCTAGAATACCAGAAGTTCTCCATCTAGAAGTCATGCAGACATAGTGATATGAACATTCAAGGAAAGTCAGCCAGGAGCCAAAACTATTAGTGAAGTTCAAAAACTCAACTGGTTGGTGATCGTTCAATTGGCTTTCCAGCATGGGTGCCAAACTGTCATAAATTACTAGTAATTATAAACATATCATTATAAACATGAAAGTGGCATACAGTGTAGAAAAAGAAGGGACCAAAGCAAACAAATAATAATGAATCTAAAATAAAAAAAAGTCTAAAGAGATAGATATTTTAGGCAGATTGGTGTATTGAGGACAAGGTAGGGATAGAAAGAACTAAGGGTATTTGGAGGCAATTGCATGCTTCGATTAAGAAAAAATATTTGAAGATGCTTCAATTAAGAAAAAATATTTGAAATAGAAAAACAGAAATAAGTAAAAAATAAAAAAAAAATTAGGAAAACTAGTAATCTGAGATAGGTACAGAGAAAATGGAAGCATTGATAGAAAAATTAAAACAGCGGAGGTCAAAAAATAGGACAGTGCAACAAGAGGATAGATAAGAAAAGACACGATAATAATAAAAGAAATGTGGAAACAGGAAAGCATAAGAACATGCACACATATAAATAGAATTAATGCAGTGAATCAGTTATTAAAATAAAAATCTTTTCAGGTACATAGGGGAAGCTCCAAATGAACACCTTGATAGTCTGGAATATTATTTTATGCTGAATAAGTTAAGCAACATAGCCAGGATTGCTATACAGAGTGATGCTCAATTCTGGTGGGACTTGTTATTCCCAAATCAACATTCAGAGAATACAAACAGTCATTACTGGTGAACTATTGGGAGGATGAATATCAGAAAATATTAAGCACCAGGTGGTTCAGGATAAATGGTCGTCTAGGAAACTATTCATCACATTTTTCCATCAACAAAATGCAAAAATTAAGATTGATCATGGCATATTCTTTATCTGAGTGGCAAATTATATGAATAGTTAGACGTAATCTTCCTAAAGATATAGAGCAAATGATAATTGGAATAAAACAGGAGATGTTCAAGCAGGTGGCCAAAGTACTTAGAGCACTAGCAGTAGGCAGATTAGGAAGAATAGGGCAGGGAATATAAATTTTTCAGAAATCATTAATGAATGGAAGAGTGGTATGATATATTATGCTTTCAAAAAGTCAGGATAAGAAAGGTAGCAAAGGTGAGATTGAGGGGGAAGGACAAAACACAGATGAGAAGATATGATAGGGAAAACAGTCATATGCAAGTAACAAACCTGGTATCACCTCAGGGTTGTCCAAAAGTGGAAATAGTAATAGAAGAGGTGATAAGCAGTGCTTTGCTTGATTCAAGAAGCCAAGTGTAAGTAATGTCCCAGGAAATTTTTGATAGAATAAGTCATGTTAACCCTAGTGTCATGTGATGACGGTTAATAATAAAAGGATGAGTCTAGTGTCGAAACAGGTATAGGTGAACATGCACATAACAAAAAAGGAAGCACAGGGATAAAAATAGAGATAATGGAAAAGATAAAAGAATCAAGGTTTATAAACAATGATCAAAAGGAATGACTGGAGCAAGTGCTAAATAAATGAGAGCATTTTTTCTGAGGTCACTGGAGTGACTCAAGGGTATGAGCATAGAATTATACCCATGAGGGATCAACCATATCAGGCTTAGGAATAATGGGAAATCATCTCTAAATGCTTTCTCTTTTAACAACCCTATTGTAATCATAAAAAGAGGGGGGGTCCATTCAGCATTGATTATACACTTGACAATTAAATAAGATAATTATTCCCAAAATGCCTCTCTGCCCATGAATGAATTACTAACAAAATTTCATAAGAGAATATTTTCAATGTTTGATTTGACTGCTGGTTATTGGCAGATTAAGCTTCACACTAACAATCACTTAGAGTAGCTGTTATGCAACTGCAGACAAAAGGGAATTAAAAAAAGTTTTTAGGCCACATAATCAGTGACAAGGGAATCCAATCAAATCCTGACAAAATTCAGACCAGCCTAGTTTTATTCAATTTTTGACATGGAGCTATTACTGCAATTGCTTAAAAAAGAAAAACAATGATTATGGACTGAATAGCAAGAATGTAGTTTCAAAAATGTGAAAATGTTTTTTAGAAGGTTATATTGTCATACCCAGACTTTTGTAAGCTGTTCTTTGTGTAAACCAACAGTAGTGGAAATAAACTACACCATAACTGAGAAGGAGACCTTAGTAATTGTATGGGTGTTCAAAAAGTTTCACCAATTTCTGATAGGATCTGAGGTAGTTGCAATTACCGAGTACAAAAGCCTAAAATTCTTAAGTCATAGCTTCCTTATGAACAGCTGATTAATAAGGTGGAGTTTATTTCTTCAAGAATTCAATTACAGCATGAAATACTGCCAAGGCAAAGTAGATGTCATGGCAGACACATTAAGCTGATACCCTGTGGTACAGGAGCAACAGCATTTAAGTTGTAATGGTGCATATATTGCTGCGATGGAAATAAATGAAAGTGACAAGGTAGAAAATGACCTTCGAAGGTTAAAAGAATGGCAACACATTTAATGAAGTATTTACATCACCAACCTATGATGAGAAAACAAAAATAACCCATTATGAAGTGTAGGAAGTGGGGGCTTTTGCAGCATAGAAATGAAAAAAATAAACAAAAGCGGATAATCATTCCTGTCATATATATCAAAAGTATGGGCACTATGGGGCAAATAAAGTTGAGGGTTGGTTGAGCCATTGGTTTTACTGACTGGGAATGTATGCTAGCATCTTAAACACATCCAACAACTGAATATTTTAATGGCTATAGATTTTTATGGACCATTGTCTCTGTTTAATAAAATGAAATACCTTGTTGTGGCTTACAATGTATTTTCAAAACTGGTGGCTGCTTATCCTGTGTCTCAGGATAATACTAAACAAACTGTACAGGCTCTGGAACAATGGCACTCTTGGAACTTAGGAATTACTGGCAAAATCAATCTGATCATGGAAACAATGGAATGAGAAATGAAGAATAAAACACATTCTCCATAACCCAGTCCAATCCTTGTGAATGGGTCATGTGGAAACTGGGATGACTGTTTCAAGTATACATACCCAATAATATTTAGAGTTGGGGTAAGAAGATTCCATGGATACTTAATATGATGAATTTGTCAAAAAATTAGTTGACAGGGCTTGAACTCATCTGGCTTCATTTCGGGAAGAATATACCATACTCATTTAAGATCAGGCTACCAGTAGGAACAGGCCTAATAGATAAAAGGATTCTGAGCAAGTATGACTTAGGCTAGAGAAATGGGTGAATTAAAGCAGAAGAGGCAAGAAAGGGCTAAGGATGGATTTATGGTAGGAGACGAGGTCATGATAAGAGTCAATCCTGTAAGCCATCCCAAAAAACACATTGACAAAAAGTTTCAACCAATCTGATTCTATGTATCTATGCACTTCCTTATTCCCATTTATAAACTTTGATAGCCATAGCAATCTTTAAGTGTCTCCTATGCGTATTTAATTTTTTCATAATGCATTTTAATATTTGCAAAACTTTCGATTGAGTAATGAATTTATGTCAATGTGTGTGTACATATTTAGATTTAAATGTTTTAAATATAGTATTATTTATTATCATATATATTAATTAGGAATGTGTTTAAACAAATTTATAATGTTCTTTTATTATATTTTTATTATTATTATTTTTATGGTGATTAAAAATGTTTTAAATAAACCGTTTGTTAATTAATATTTGGTTGGTTCTCTTTGATAATTAAGCCACTAGTCTACAGTTAAATATAAGCATTAAGAAATATATATATATATAGTTTGTCTCCCTTATACTTGAATAAAACAGCTAGCTAAGGATTAATCAAGCACTAAATTGTATACTTGACAGCTGGCACTTGAGGTTTTACTTGAAAACAAATAAAATAATAGGATAGGGGTACAAATTTAGCAGCCGAGAATTTCTATAGCTTGAAAATGTGACTGCAGGTTATATTTTGTATAGCCACAGTCTGATTATAGGGGCCATTGATTTTACCCATCTTCTGTATTTGACTTTTCTGATTGAAGGACCAGTTTGCTGCAATAGTGAAAGTGCAGTCAGAGCAGATAAAGATTTAGTTGCAAATTTATAATCAGAGCGATCTTCACCCACCCAGTTCAATATATATATATATATTGAAGAAAAAACAAATGAATTCCATTAGAATCCTTTATAGATATGTTCCATGCAAAAGCTTAAATGGAGAAAGCAGAGGTATCTGAGAATATTAAAGCTGTTCAATGGCAGATTTTTAGAAGTATAAATTAAATTAGACTTTTTATTATTTATTCCAGATATTACCCAGAATAGTGCAGTTCCATTTTGTTTCCTCCACCACTGTTATGTTAATTTAAAAAAATAAAATAAATTTATATTTTCATTTTTGTACATAGATGTCAGATCTATTAGGAAAACAGCAAAGTTCTTAATTTATTTGTATCTGGAATAATGCAATAGGAACTTTTTATGTTTTTCTACCAAAAAGACAAACAAATTTAATACCAAAAAGACAAACAAATTTAAATTTAAAGCTTATTTTTATATTTCACATATATTTTTGTTTGATATTTTTACTAATAAAAATAGAACATAAGCACTTAAGAATAAAAAAATACAAAAATACAAAATAAAATTTTTTAAAATTTAAATGAAAAGAAGATTTATCTTTTGACAAATCTATCAAATTCTGCTTTAAAATGTTAAAATTGATTTTTAAAATATTTCAATTTATCCAAATACAATAACTGCAATGACATATTAGCTATAAATGTCATAAAGTGAGGTAAGCAGACTGTCATAATTTTCTTTATAAACATTACCCTAGAAATTATTTCTATTTTTTAAAAAATATATGTTTAAAACAACAGTGCAACAATATATACTTTGCAAAAAAAAATAATGTTTTTAGTTACTCCAAAAACATTCTCAAAATAATCCTGCAAATAATTGTGAGCACTTATAACAAAAGAGAAAGTGAATCAAAAAGAAGGTAGTGTTAAAACTTTTTATTCTCCCACTATTCAAATTTACTGATCTCTTTTGATTTTTTTAAAATTAAAACATCAATATATTAAAAGAATGCAAAATTTACAACTGTTTTTAAATATTGAAATATCTCAATGAATGACTATATAAGCACACTTTTAAAAAATATAATGTGCAGATGACTATATAAGTTAATTTTTTTAATAAATGAACTTCAAACGGAAAGCAACATATATACAAAGGTTAAAGAATAGATTTTATTCTTTACCATTTTTATATCGGCTTTTATTTTTCATTATTATTTCTTTTCATTTTATAAATATTAAGCTCAAAAATAAATGAAGAGGATTTTCAAGCAGTACTGAAAGACTGAAAATACAGTGAAGATGCATAGAAACTGCTCTTCCAACATATCTGCCAATTCATTGTTAAAGGTCAATTTAATAAAAAGATTGCAATGATTTCAAATTATCAGAGCATGTGAACAATTATAATTATGTGTATTGGATAGATGAACATTAATATAATTATCACACTTTAATTGAAACAGCTAATAATCAGAGAATAAAGTAGATTGTCCATTGACAGTGTAATAAAGTCAATTTTGTGGATGACATAAGTTATCTAACATATTAGGCAACGTTTTTGAAAAGTAGCTTCATAATGAACAAATTAAAAGAGTTTTTTCAAGCATTTATTGATATTCATATGGCTCAGAATTTGTGTATTTATTGTGCATCACAGTTATTGTGAACAAATTCCAGAAATGTTTCAAAATTAAAAGATGATTTTTCAAGCAAAGAGACTAAATATAACACCTTGCAAAATTTTTCTTTGATAAAATACATTGTGAGATTTGTTGATGAAGCCATATCAAATACCCTTTACTTTCTCAGCATTTTTAGTCATCAAATGTTATTCAAGAATAAATTTTTTTGTTTTTTCATTTAAGATTCCTTGCCATTATTTTTCTATATCTGTAAACTAAAAAGAAATAAATAATAAAAAATAAAAATATGTATACAATCTGGTATAAATATTTTTGCCCTCTTTAATTCAGTAATATCTTTATTATTTGATGTAGCTCTAAACTTTATAATTATTTTTTATTGAAATTTATAATCTAATTCAGTGCAAGAAATACGAAGAGAAAGCAATAGAGTAAATGAAATCTAGGCATTGTGTGAGGTTAACTGAACATATGATGATAAAACCAAAATAAATATATTAAGTGAATGCAAAACAGTAAAAAAATTGCAACTAACAATTTATTTCCACATTGTTGTATTGGCCAATCTAAGACTTTTTTCCTTCAAAAATTGATACTGGACATGTTAAACACAATAATATATCTTTTTTTTTTTTTACAGGGAACATAATACATCATTTTTTTTATAGGAAACATTCAAGAATGTAGATCAGTGAGTAATAGTAGGATTGTTAGATCACTTTGTAAATAATATGTAAATAATAAAAGAATAAAAAGCACATACACCTGTTATATTAACAATATTTAAACACTTAAATCCAATGTGACATCTTTATCAAAGTCTCCAATCCAAATGATAGTATTTACTGTTCAGCAGTCATTCTCAGGGCTCTTTATTTCTAAGTAAAAATAAAAGCTCAGAAAAAGTCTATACAATCAAAACTATCAGCTGTATTGGAGAATTTAATAAAGATATGGCACTGTATTAGATAAATATGGAAATGTTTAAATATTACTGCTATTTATGTAAAAAAAAACAAACACTTATACCTCACTTTTTTTTTTACCTCACTTTCTAACTAAATTACTCCAAGACATAAATAATCACTGCATGCACAAATTATGGCTAATAATCTGTCATTCATACTACTTAAAGCTACTATATAACTTCTAAGCCTAAAACATGTCAGAAAATAATAATAGTTGAATATGTGGGTGAATATTCAATACTCCTCATTAATAGACTTAGAAATCAGTCAGAGGTTTTGGATGGGACACTTTTTGGGTTGTAGAGCACTACCTAGAAAAATCTGTTACCCACCTTATTTTGCCTTTTCATTCCCTACCTTAAGTTTTTCCCATATTCTTTTTTATCTTTGTTCATCCAATTTCCACATCATCTTTGTCCATTTCATGGCTTTTATATGTAGATCCTCCTTATCTTTTTCCAAATCCAGCATAAAGATCAAGAACCCACTTTCTGTATAATCACTTAAATTTATATTTATTCTTCCACAACTTCATTATTTGTATCCTTTCTGCTTGTAAGCATTTGCATTCAATTAGCAGATACCTAATATTTTCTATGCCTTTTTTTATATAACTTGTAGACTAAATCATTCACATTTCACCATTGATGTGTATATTCCTTTGTTACTAACAATCCTGTTCAAGCTTTAAATGTTAGACTACATTTCTGTCTATATTCCCTTGTTATTAACGATCCTGTTCGAGTTTTAAGCAGTAAACTACTTTCCTTGGTATTATCATAAATTAATTCACACCCAATATTCTGTTTACTTTTTAGACTCTTTTCACTCTCCATACTAGTTCTCCATCTCCCTATTTTTTTTTATTAATTCATCAATTCTTTGCCATTATAATATTCAACAATCCTCCTAACCCAATCATCCTACCTTTTGTACAATTATACTGACATAAAGTCTTTATCCAAATCTTCTGCATACTTTACTACCTTTATCATCCATCTTGTTGCCTGTCTTTTACTCACAACTCAATTAAATACTATTTTGGCTATTCTTTTACTATCTACTGAACATTCTCATTTTGCTTTTTGCATCTCTCATATAAAAACTTGACCATCCCATTTTTGAATTGCCTCCTTTGCCATCCACACATCAGCATCTAATGTATGACTTTCTGCTTTTCTTTGTAATTTTTCTAAGTAACCTAATACCTCTTTATTATTATATAATGCATCATTACCATAAGTTAACCCTGCTATTGCCACACTGCCTTTCAAATGTTGAATTATAAACTTTCTAGTGTCAGCATATGACGATAAATTTTAAAGGTAAAGAATTCTCCTTCTTATATCTGGAAGATTGTCTACAATACCTTTGCTAGAAGAGATAAATTTTTAATCAATCAGAAATTTATTTCTAAATCTTTTTAAATTTTATTGACTGTATATATATATAGCTGGCAAATATTTCTTTGATTTTTAATCTTACCAATGGTAATTTATATACCCATATTATGTGATAAATAATTTACAGTGCTAAGTGAATATATGTAATATTTTGAGATTAATTGATTGGTACTGTTTTATATATAATTAATGTACATTTACATAGTTTTTTTACCATGCCTTTTTTGTTAATTATTTATTGTTTAAAATCATATATTTTAATAATCTTCTATAAAGCTACATATAAAATCATGAGGGCCCTTATATGCCCATTAACATATGACTTTATTTGAATTAAAATAGAATAAAAAAATATACAGACTAGTTATATAATACAAATTAAACCTTTAATTTGGAAGGTGTTTGTAATCTAATGGTGAATGCACCAGTCTCTATGACTATTGGTAATTGAATATAAAAGTCAATTTTTATATGGATATTTCAATACATATATATTTAAATAGCCAACTAATGATTCAACCCAACTAGACATCCAATTTGATGATCTAGCTATTTTTAGTTGAAAATAAATTTTTCCTCCTGGCTTGGTTAAATAAAATTTGAAGCATTAACTACAAAAAATAACTAAAATATAAGATACCATCCATCAAAGTGAGAAAATGTATATACTGATATGGGAACTCTTAATATCAGCATAGCTAAGTTTTATTGTCTTAAGCAGGGGTGGGAAAATAGTGGCCCGAGGGTCACATGATGCGGCCCGCCAAGACAATCAGAATAATTCGCCTTGAACTGAGATTTCCTTCCTGTGTGTGACCGAAGATTTATCTCATATTTTCCACTAGGATGGTCACGTTGGTGTAGATATGATGTGCAGTGCTTTTCTAGTTGATCTGGTTAATTTTGATTTTGTCTATGCATTAGCAAATAAATACATTTCCAACTTTAATGAAACCATGAACCCTCCAAAAAAATGTAAAATCGGTGATGAATGTCATGTGCTTAATGTAGAATGGACAAACAAATATTTCTTTGGTAATACAAGGAATAAAGCAGTGTGTTTATTGTGTCATGAAAAAAAGGTGCAGCCCTCCGCTAACCTTCGCTTCCATAAAGTGGCCCCTGATGCGGCCCTCCACCAACCTCTGAGGCCCCTGAGTCAAAACAATTGCCCACTCCTGGTCTTAAGCATGAACATATTTTAGACATAGTGCATCCATTAAGGCCTTTGTTGTAAGGTAACAATGTTTTTGCAAACTATGATTTGCCTATTTTAGGTTAAACCAAGAATTTAATTACTTTATAGTGATAATCTAATTTTGAGTTTCTAGAATTAAATTATGGAAAAAGATTGATAAATAATCCAAATTACCGCTGACCAGGATCAGCAGGGTACTAACAACAGTTTGAGTGTTTATTTTCTTTGCCTACTTATCTCCCCCTTTCCTCAGGTAAATAGGGAGAAAATATACTTTTAGTCAATTTGGAGAAGTAAGAGTTCAAAATAGTTGTTAAAAAATTAAACATTATATATAGCTTTATATAAATAGTTAAATATAAGGAAGCAATTTAACGGAATACGCCTCATTTTCAATTTTTGTAAATTTAATCTAATCGTAGCAATTAATAAAACAAAGTGTCAAAGACAAAATGATTAAGAAAAGAAGAAAATGATATATATTAAAATTATTGTTTTACAAGTAATATTTTATAAATAATGTGATAGGTCAAACAACATAATAAATAGATTAATTAATTAATGTAATCTAGTTGTTATTTTAAAAAGAAATGAAGATATATAGTATGAATTAAATGAATATGAATGGATGACGTTTAATGACGTATTGTGGCTGCTAGAGAATCCTAGCGTTAAAATATTAAGATAATTTAAAAATAGTATAATTGCAACAAATAAAAAATATATTTAAGAAATAAATCAGACTTAAATAATTAAAAAAATTTGCAAGAGGAATTTTCTTTACTAAACAAGGCTACATATAAGCTAATTTAAACATGACAAAAAATATGTTACATATATGTTTGAAAAATCACATGAGGTTTTAATTAATATATGTATATATATTATTTATACATTTTTTAAAAAATAGTATAGGAAGTCAATTTTTTTCATTCGAGAAAGCATAGAATAATAATAAAAAAATACGGTAAATATAGTCATTATTTAAATAAGACATAAAATGTCTAATCACTTTTTATTAATAACGTATATTTATAGTAAAAATAAGAAATAGAATACATAGTGCCAAGAGAATTTTTTCGTAAATAGGTAAATAAAATGTCTTAAATTTATGAGTATGAAAAGATCAAATAACTTATCTTTACTAATTATACATTCTAACAAAAACTTATACTATAAACGCATTTAGCTACTATTCTTTGGGCCTTTTAAACATTACTTTATGTATATAAACAAAGATACTCTACAAATGGCCTTTATATAACGTAAATTTAGGCTAACAGTAGATAGATTATTAGCAAATATATACGAGAACTAAAGAATACATGATTCTATGTAAATTATATATATAATATTCTTTTCATTGCATGAAAATTTACCCACATATATTATATATAATAATAAAAAGATGATTACGTTTAAAAAATATCTAAAAACTAGATTTTATAAACTAGATAAAAAGCAACAATTATTAAACATTTTCATTGTTTGACCGTAGATTTCTTTGTTTAAAAAGACTTTGGAGTCAATAAACCTTTTCTTTTTAAATAAAAATCGCATTAATAGGAATATTGGTGTACAATATATTTCAATTATCGATCTGCAATTATTTTACTTCCCTCCTCTAACAATCTTCATAAGGAGGACCTTTTTTTTTTTTTATTTACTTCAGTTTTGTTTATGTTTTTTAAAAAATAGTTTGTTTCTAATATCTATAATTGACAGTAGCAATTAAACTGCAGGAAGAAAACAATCACAAACTAGTAATGTGTATTTCGATATATAACAGTAATTAGAGTTTTTGAAAAATTTATAAATAAAACATAAGCATTATATTGATATAAACATAAAAATATTACTAATAACTTAATTAAAATGATAATATAAAATATACTATTGTAACTGCTATAGAATAGATTTGTTTTGTTGGATTAAAAATTATGCTATCTGTACTTGTAAAATAATAAGTAAATTTTAGCAAATGGTACTGAGAATGAAAATCCTACTGAGAAGGTTTAAATAGAAATATCCAGAAAATTTATTTTCATAAATTGTACTAGTAAAATTTGCAAGAGCATCATGGTGTAGTCATTAGAACATCCAACTGATGTGCCTATCATCTGGAATTGAATCTAAATGAGTTTGGATTTTTTTTTCCACGTTTCAAATAAGCCCAGGATGTTTACTTCTGATAGTAAACTCATTATCAACTCAATTATCTCTCCCTGGTTAGCAAAAAAGCACCTAACTACTTCTAGTTGTTTCTCTAAGAAGAAATTCTTGAAAAACTTCGGTTTAGTAGCAGGCTTTTTTTACATTTAACTTGAAATGGGATTTTATCAGCAAATTTAACATTTAATAATATTATACACTATAAGAAATCTATCTTAATATTTGAGCAAGAATAATAAATGACAGTGAAAATTAAATACATAGTATAAACAATTATTTGAGATTTTATATATGTATACATACCAATAATATTTATGATTTAGTTATACTTTCAACAGTATTACCATATGCCTATTCATATACTTCCAAGAACCAATATTATCATCCTATTTCTGAAACAGCTATAGTAAGCTTAAGTGACGAATAGCTACTAGAATGAATAATTCTATAATATCATCATCCCCAGGCTGCTATGCTTTATTAAAAAAAATCTAAGAAAAATGAATATATTATATCAGTAATACATGAAAGATGTAATGTAAGATAAATTATTCAATAATCCTGTAGATAAACAGATTTACCAATTGCTGGATGATGATAGTTTGGCCATAATTTCTATATTTTATTCTCTAACTAATAATAGATGGATACCAGTTTATCAATATAGTTAATTTTTCACCCCTGTCATTTAAAATGGAAAATCCTAATACTGGACAGAAGTTGAAAATTTCAAATTTTACTCTGATGAAATATGAAACATGATTCTGGACATGCCAAATGGATGCAAAACCACTATGAAATAAGTCTCTTCTAATACAATCTATGTATTTTAAATATGAAGAAAGTAGAAACAGACATTAACATTTGATCATTGCCAGTGATACTTTGTCATGTTTTGTTATTTGGATTAAAGTTATAGTGTAAATATTAATGGGCTCTGATATTTAGAGTTATGAGAGTTGGCAACATGAGACCCACTCTATATTAGTATTACATTTCTGACACATTGTGTAGTACAGAAATCTTTTTTTTAATAGATAAAAAATTTTAAGAAGATAGTAGGAATATATGACAGGAAGTTGATGTCAGCTTTAAGATCAATTTGTTGGAGCCTGGTTAACCATAACACCAATGTAAAAAACGTGATAACTTGTTTAATGTTTTGAAATTGATAGTCCCAAAGAATATGACTGCATTTGCTAAAGATAGAAATCAATCTGCTAAAAGCAATGTGTCCAGAAATAAATGCTTACTAAAAAGGATTGACAAATATTTTGAAGAATTGTAGCACTTGCCCCATATAATCAGAGTGTATAACAGTGGGATAATAGAACTCCATCACAGGGAAACCACATTAAAATATTTTTGGTCCAATTACTCTGAGCAGAATGCATTGCAGATATAGATTATTTAAATACTTGGTAAAGTTCACCCCATAATAGTCAGTCAGTGCTAAAAATATTGGCTGTTGGATATCTTCCATGCACTCTGGATGACATAACTTAAAATCACCGAGTCTCTGAGGTCATTATTAAACAATAAATAAGATGACATTCTCTTCCAACATCTTTATTATAGTTTTTCTCCAAAAAAAAAAAAAGGCTTAACTTTCTCTAAATAGTGTTCAAATATTATATAATTACTACTTGTGAAAATATTAGAACTTTCTTATTGAGAGATAGAGATCTATACCATATAAATAATTAGATGTTTTCATTATTTCACCAGTTCTAACATAGCATCAATACTTAGAAAATAATTCTAAATTAAAATGAATTATTATAATTAAGAGAAACACACAAAAAACATTGTCTAATAAAACAGCTTGAAACAAAAAAAATAATAAGACATTTGCTAATTTATCTATTTGCTTTTTTCATTTTTGAAATATTTTATGCCTATGTTACTAGTACAGTTAATCTATTTTTATGTAAGATCTATAGAATTGCATTTCTCATCTGATTACTCTAAGCTTGACCCAAAATATCATCTACAAAATAAACTTTTATTGGAAAATAATACAGTATTTATGGATTAACTTTTCATTTATTGAGAAACTACCATGATTTTCAATCATTATCAATCTTTCAAGCAAAATGAAGTTCTAAGTTTAATCCAGTTTTTTTGATTTATTGCTTCTTTTTTTTATATCTTTCCAGCATTTTTTAAATATCATTCAACTATCTAATATAAATTCTTGTAATTGATTTGTTTAGTCATACTATCTATATTAGTGTTGCCATACATACACACACATATATATATATATGTTGAAAATTATGAAAAAGTCCTTCAGCAAAATGATACAATAATCATTTAGGCAAATTAGATTTTACAACTTTCAGTAATTATTGACTTATGATTAAAAATTTTTTTTTATGAGAAACAACTTTGTATTAAGAAAGGTAACATATAATAGTCTGATTACTAAATTACTGATTAGTCAAAAGAAAAAAGAAGCCAAATCATAACTAAAAAAAAAATGTTAATGTTTGTTATGATTAAAGATTTAAATGCTATCACTATACGTATACTTCCCCTCCCCAATCAAATAATATACACCTTTATCAGAAATTCATATAAAATAAAATTTTAACAAAAATTTTGAAAGATGAAAAAATATATCAATATAAGCATTTCATTTACTCAATAAACCAGTGTTAGAATGTTAATCTAGTTATTATATAATACAAGTTATTATATATGAAATAATTTTCTAGGTATATATCTATGACAATGTATAACATTTAATCCAGTATAAACTATGTAAAATATTAATAATGACTTCATGCTTAATTTTTTACTTTAAGTTAAAAAAGTTTAGAAACAAGCTTTCAGATGGAATAGCCATCTTCAACTAAATTGTATGTATAAATATCAAAAGTGACATAGTTTTAGATGAAGATGGCTACAAAGATCTATTCAAGATAATAGTGTTTTTAATTTATAGTTAATATTACACATTAAGTTTTATCATTACCTTTATTAAAATGTATGTTTATATGTAATAATTCACTCTTTTAAAGTTTTATATTATTATTATTATGTTGTTGTTGTTTATAAATAATACTTTTATGTTTGAAATGTATTTTGGATTTGTTTTACAATTTATTACTTTTTACATTTGTAAAAAGTAGATCAAATAACATATACTTATGCAATATTGGAAACATGCTTTAAGAGATTTTAAAATACAATAAATTAAAAGATTGTAAAGTCTGAACACATCATGTCAATTGTTTCTGTTTTTATTTCACTTGTTATCTTAAATTTAACATTTTTAAAAATCGGAAATATAAATAAGATCAGAGATTTTAAGTCATTGGAAGAATAAGTGAAGTAGTGATTATTTTTGAAACTGCCAGACAAAAAAAGATAAAAGTTTGCAGTATCAACATAGTCTTTTAGTTTAGAATATATATAATTTCAGTTTTTTATAATCATATAATTGAACTTACGATGCTTTAATTGATTATTTGCCACACAAACAAATTCTGAAACAATATGGTGAGAGACTTCTGCTTTTTATAATAGCTTTTTCAACTAATAAGGTTTTTTTTTTTTAAATAAATAAATAATAATATTAATAATATTTTGTTTGTAATTTTTGAGTTTTATGAGTGCTAGAAAGCTTAGACATTGATTAGGGAATTTAGCATATATCTATCTTTATAAAATATATCATCATCATCATCATCATCAACAACAACCAATCTGTCTTGCATAGCTAAAAAAATTCCAGATTGTGTAAAGTAATAATTTTTTTCTTTTGTTTTTACGATTCTTTTTTTTCTTTCAAATAATCAGCCCATAGTCTACACAGCTAACATTCCAATATTGATCAGGAATGGAATATTTATCTTACTTAGCGAGAGAGTAAACTAGTTTGGAAAACTACTTAAATAATCACTACTTGACAATTGACTCCTTCAACTTTAAAAAAATTTCATTAAAGTGGGTTATTTAAGACTGCTCCATGTTTAAAACATATATATATATTCACATACAGTTATTAGAAACAAATTAAAATTAAGAAAGTAAGGGTACATTTATATTGAGAGAAAATAAAATATAAAAACAATCAATAGAATCATGAAGTGGGGGGGGGGGTAACTGAATCATGTAAGACTAATTGTATGAACTACTCAAACTGTTAATAAGTGAATATTAAAAATTTTCCTAATAACTGGAAACAAAAACAACAACAAAAAAATTGAATTTATATGTAAATAATTATAAAAATATGTTTTACTTAAACCATACCTAAATAAATTTAAAAAAGCAGTAGCTTGTTTCACCATCTCTATATTTTTAGTATAATTAATAATAATAACACAAGTAAGCTATACGTTGTAATTACTTTACTGTAAATAATCAATTTCAAATCTTAATTAAGATTATTCTGATAAAGATAACGTAATAAATATATCGCGCACACACAAACAAACAGCTATTAACCAAAAAAACAAAAAGAAATTTTTTTTTTACAAAACTTTATAAAAATATAATTTAATACTAATTTATATATGCAGATGAGAGATTTAAAAATGAATAAAAAAATTAAATAAATATAATAAATCAATTAGTTACTTAGGAGATAATATGATATTCGGGCATCAAAGTAGCACATTGAACTAAGAAACAATACAGGAACTTGGGATCTACAGTCCACTATGTTGACAATTTATACTGCACATGTATTAGGAATGATTAAAATTCGATTTTACAAAAAAAAAACAAAAAACATATTACTTTAAACAACATCATGCATTAGAAAATGTTTATGTATATAGCAAAAAGATTTATTAGCCAGAAAAAGTCTTCAGTTGAATTCGCTATTTAAACGCTTTAATAACATTGATCAAAACTATGGTATTAGATTGTTATGGTATCATTTTTGCCAATACTTTCCAATGCACATATAATTATTTTCTACTATTAATTATATTTCATTTGTAACTTTTAAACATTATCTCATTTTATTTATAAAAAGTGAAGTATATATCATCCAAAACTGCCCATTTAAAAAACGTAGCTAATATTTATTTATATAAACATAGTTATATATATATACTGTAATAATATTATTTTAAAAACGAGTTTATTTCACTGTTTACTTTAAACAACATCAAGTTATATGTCATAAATTAAAGATTATCATTTAACATATTACAATAAATAAAACATTAATATATCTTTTCCCTTATTTATTAATTTTTTGCCTATATTATATTTTATTAGAAGATAGTTCTCTTGAGGATGGTGTGATGGTGAACTCAACATTTTGCTTAGATCATAAAGAACACCATACATTAAAATTTCATTGTGTCCACATTATAACTTTTTTTTATGTCATTTATTTTAAGTCTCTATAAAATTGTTTATCCCATTATTCATGCAATTGTTGATTGGAATAGTATTGTTTATTTTGAAAGATTGCTTTGCATCTTATTAGCCATATGAATCTTAGTAAAGATAAGGCAGCTCTTATGTTTTTTTCTTCTTTTTACCACAAATCAGAAATAATATTATTAGAACTAAATTGATATTAAAAATATTATACATTAAAATAAAATAATCATTTTAATATTTATAAAATCTCTATAAATTATATACTGAAGATAAATTATTCTATAGATCATTTACATCTATATTAAACAGCTTATTTTTTTTATGTGATTCTTTACTTGTTCCTAAGACTTATGATAGATATTTTAATATACTGTAGTAAAATTTTCAAGCTATGTTGAGAGTTATAAATTGAAGTTTTAATTAATTAGTATAAAATTTTTGTTATGGCTTTGTCAAAATGCAATAGCAGGGATTGAATTACATGGTGGTAATAAGATTAACATTGATTCCATATCTTGTGAAAACTTTTTACAGCAGTTTTACAATAAGTATTTTGTAGATTAGAATGGGAAGCTAAACTAATAAAAATAAATGGAGATTATTTAAGTCATCTAGATTTTACAGATGACGTGATTGTTTTTATAAATAATACATCAAAGCTTTAGCAAATTCTGAAGATTTATCAAATGAAAATAAAATAGAACTATAGAATCACAACTAGAAAAGACTAAAATAATATTCTTCATTGAAGAAGAAAATAAAGACTGATTGATAATCATAAATTAAAAGTTGATGACTACAAGCATCTTAGTCATATTATTAATGCAGATGAAAACATAATGGATGAAATTAATCAAAGAATTACATTTGAATGAAGTGCTTTTGAAAAAAATTAGCTTATTATTTAAAGTATTTGAAAAGAAAATATTTTTATAGATATGCTTTACCAGTTCTTATTTCTGGACCTGAGACTTGGAGACTTTTCAGAAGATCAGTTCAGAGACTTCATATCATTTAAATGAATATGGAAGATGTATATTAGGAATAGCAAAAAAGATGAAAACAAAATATATAGGGTGAGAAAAGAAACCCATATCATTGAAAGAATTAAAAGAGTGAAATGGATCTGGGATGGTCATATTGTTAGAAGAGATGATAATAGATATTTGAAATTTTAAATTGGATCTCAAGAGATTGTAAGAAACCTAGAAAGATACCATATGTTGAATAGATGAGTGAAATAAGGAAGTTTGCTGATGAGTTATGGAAAAGAGAGGGGGTGGGTCAAAAATAATGACAACAAAATGATACATACTATAACTGAAAGCAAATTAAGGTTGTCAGACAAGAGGATTCTAGAATTAAGCAATAACATTTGATGAATAATTGGTATGTTTAACTATTGTTTATCAATAAGTGATTTAATCTAATTTATCAAGTAAATCCTAAAATAAGCTGTCTTGAAATAGCAATTAGTGTTTTTCTTTGCCTGGCATAATTATAGCTCATGGTCTGAATCCAGGCTAAATAAATCTGAAATTTTTTCAGATTAGAAATAGATTTTTTTTTTTGGCTCATAGCCAATCCAAATAGCCATCCAATACCTGCTGGTATATTGAGCTATTCTTAACCAAAGAATAAAAGTTTCAGATTAATTTGAGTTGATTATGAGAGAATACCAGATATATTGATTGCAAAAAAAAAACAACAAAAAAAAAAACCCTTATGTGATTTAATGCACTGGTAGAGGGATGGATTTGAGAATTAAAAAGTGTCTGGATTGAAGCTCAACCTATCATTTCTGACACTTAAACATTGCATGACCTCCTGAGTGACTAACCACTTGATTATTTATTTATTTTATTACTAAATAAAAATTTGATTGTAATCTGTCTCATCCTTCATTACTGAGAGGGAGAGATATGTTAATCATCAGGTATTGAATCCATGGTTATTATTACTTTTACTTTTAATCTCAATTAGCTGAGAGTTTTCAATAAAGTATTTGCTTTAATGACAATCTGCAAAATTTAATTAGTACCTAAGATTAAAATAGGTTATCTTTTAAAATGTGAGAGATTTTAAAGTAATATGGATTAAATCTTCCTACTATTTTTTCCACAATAATTTGTAAAAGGTATTTTTTTAAAAAAAATTCTACTTTAATAATAATAACAATAAACAAATGATTTGTTGCACTGAGATTTATATTAAAAAAGTAATTGATTGGTTTATTGTTTTGGACAGAATTCTGATCCACGGGCAATGAGTTCCAGAGTAAACCACCCTACTATTGCACTAAACCACATATTGCAGTCGCAGATTCCACAGCTGAAACTCCATAGATTGTTGTTCATCAATTCAGTACTTTTTGGGATTAAATTTCATTTGAACTCCTAGGCAATAAACATTCATTGTTTATTTATGCTATTTATTATTAATAGTATTTTATTATTATTTGCATTTGCCTACTCATAGAGGCTAATTTCAGATTTACAAGTTGTGAAATATATATCTTTTTATTGAGTTGTATTGGTAATTAAACATTAAATATGACAAATTTCAATAAATATATCTCTGACTTATTCACAATATCTTGGAAAGATAATCCATTGTGTCCATTTATAGCATCAAGACCCTTCATTCTTTTATTTTTTTCTAGACCATGCTCTATCAGTTGCATCTTGTAAGACCACTCATTGCTAATCATAATAAGAGGTTTTTAATAAAAGATGTAGTATACTAATTTTGTTTTTTTAATTGATATTACTTATTTTTAGTTTATTTTTTTAAGTTTTATCATTTTAATTTTTTTTAAATGTTTGTCCTTTTAGACTTATTTTTTACTTATTTGTCAATACTGACTAACTAGAACTCTGAAAAATTTTGCTATTTGAATATAAAAATGGAATTTTTTGATTAATTAAAATTAGAAGAACAATGATTATGCATGCCAGATTTTTAATTTACATATGATTTCTGAGAAAATTATATAAAAACTTAATTGTTTTTAATTTTTTACAACTTTCCAAGCTCAAATTGGAAAGAATTCTAAAATGAAAAAAGAAACCAAAAAAATGTAACACTCTAATATTAACATTGATGATTTTAGGTTTAATAATTATAATGTGTAATAGCAATCATTAAAAAAAATGGTTAAGAAAATAGATGAAATCAGTCTATTGAATAACTAAACTTCTGAAAATATTTTTTTATCACTAGATTAATTACATTAGACAAAATCATCCAAAACTATAATGTCTTTATGTAGTATTTACTGCTTACATTAGATAGACATTTGAATTAAACAGTTGGGATTTAATATAGCAAGCATTATAATCCTAGACAAAAAGACTTTAAATTAGCATTAAATTATCAAGGCTATTTTAAATCTTTGAATTATTTATAACAATATTAGGGGGAAAAAATTAGAATATTGAAAAAAATATGGCATAAGTATAAAAGGAACCACCTTAGAGTTGCTACAGTATTTTATTTTCTGAAGATTCTAAAAATGTAGAAACAACAATTACAGAAGTAAAAAAAAATCCAGCAAATACAATTTAGAAATACTTTATTATTACATCTAATAGAATAAAATCTCAATGGAAATTGAAAGATAAATCTTGGAAATAAAGAATAGTATACTTTTCTAGCCAAATTTTCGATTCCTTGAAGAAAATAAAAAATTGCAGCAAAAATTAAATAAAGCTTAAATTTGCTATTGAAGATAAAAAATTCAGGAATGAAAATTTATTATTATATTTTAAAAAGTTTATAATAGGTGTTTATTCCTTTATTAATATGCAGAGGGTAAGTATGGTCTCTAAGCAAGGATTAAAATAGTAAAGGTTAAATCTATTAAAGAATATTAAAAAGAAATGTGATAAATCTAAAAAAAAAAAAAACAGAACTGAAAAGTGTATGAATCATTTTCTAGAATAAGAAATGAAAGAAAAAGAGTCTTTAGATAAAAATGAGCAAAAAAAAATTTTGTTGGAAACAAAATAAGATTTTAGCTCTGGATCAGAATCTGTGAGAAGCGTTATTTTCTTCAATAATAGTAGAAGCTGTATCATATTACAATCATATTTTTGTTGTAAAGATCAGAGACTTACTTCTCTGATAAACTAATCTTTACCCTTCATCTAAAAATAAATAGCTATTCTTTCTTGAGCAATAATTGTATGACCATATAGAATATATCCATAATAATTTTGAATTATAACTAAACACTAGAGACCTTTTAAATTTAATATGATTGCTCAAAAAAAAAAACGAAAAGAACAGTGATAACCAAACAATAAAAGTTATTTATTCTAAAAATGAATATTGAAATTAGATTGTCTTAAAAAGTGATGGAAAATATTTATATTGGTGGCAAATAATTTGCCCCATTCTATATATTGGTCATATATTGGCTGTATATATATTCATAATTTTAACAATTCACTGTAATCACTTAAATTGGATTTTTTTTTTTTTTTTTTTAAAAAAAAAACTTGGAAAAAGTGCTTTTGATAAAAATAATCTCTTATTGTTTTTTTTTCAGCAAGTTTGTCTATCATTTAAAATTTGAAACTTGATAGAAAAAAAAAAGTCTTTCAAATTAGAAACAAATGTATAAAGATGTTTATTAAAAGCAACAAGGAAGGATCAAAAGGAATTATGTGAGAGAGAAAACCGGTATTAATAAAATCCATGAAAAAATAAAAATAAAGATGAACTGGATATGTTTCTAGTAAAGTTGATAGTAGATGAACAACTGAAGTCCTAAACTGGAGAAATTACATATAAGATAAACGGTTGTAATAAAACGGGGAAGAGATCAAAAAAGAAAATATTGAAAAAAGCTTTCCCATGGCAGTAGATTGCCATTGAGTGAAAATCTTATTCTAATGATATTTATAGTATGTTATAATTTCATATCAAAACAAAGTAATATAGAATTTCTTTAGATTAAAATTAACCTTAAAATCCGATTTAATAAAAGATAAGAAAGACTTTTGTCAGTTTGTTTAGCACATTCTATTCCTTTGTCAAAAAGTAAAAGCTACCAGCAGCTAGTCTATAACTGAGAATATCAAAACAGTTACTAAACTAGTTCCAGTCCTACAAAGCTATACATGAGTTTAAAACATGTTTAAAAAATTCAAGTTACTAATTTGAAAAGCATATTGGGTAAAAAAAAAGGGGGGGGGGGTTACTGGATATATATGTATAAAATAGTATCTACTAAGGAAGATCAATATCCTAATCTGAAAATCTTTTTTATAATAGTATCTGGTATCCATTTGTTATTCATACTTAGAGATAGTTCATAAGTGAAATGATAGGAAATGTATTACTGCTTAACATCTTTGAAGACGTTTGAATGATGTAATATCTTTTCACAAATTCTTATATTAAGTAAACTTCCCTTTGAGACATATATATACACACACGCACGCATAAATGTCACAATATATGCTTATATATTTCAACAGTCGACGATGTATTGAGATTAATAAATATTTAAGCATTGATCTAAGTACAATCTATTTCACTAAGGTAAATTTACATAATGATTGAAAATTATATATATACACACACATATGTATTCGCAAAATTATTTTGAAAAGTCTTTCTGTTATGATAACTCTGGTCAAGCTATAATAAAAAGATTAAGACGTGTGAAAGCTTGCATTGACTGACATCTTACTTTTAACATAAATTATTAACCAATTAATCTCAAGATTTATTACGTAGCAGTTATCTCAAGAAAAAAAGATGCATAAACATATATATACAGTAAAATAATGATCTTTTTTTTTTTTTAATTAAATGTGAGAATTTTATTAAGCCATTAGCTTAATTAAATTAGAAACTTTCAAAATTTTAAAACTTTTTCCATTAATTACTCACAGGAGGTGGGTGCAACTACTTTTTACGATAGTTTTAATATCAAAATATATTTCGGATAAAAAATCGCAATTATAAGATCAAATTTTAATTTTAAAAATAAATAAATTAAAATTTTGAATTATTACAGGGATTTTTAATTAATCATTTACAAAGATTATATATAGCCTTAGGATAAATTTGTGATTTACTGTATTGTTATTATATTTATTTAAACTCACTTATATACTATATATTAGATTGTATAATCCCCTTTGTGGTTGGAGTAGTGACGTACTTAAGAAGTTAAGATTTTGGATGGATCGAAGTTCAACTTGTCATTTCTTGATGCTCAAACGTCAGATGATCTCTCGAGCTATTAATTATTTGATTATTTATTATAGCATTTAACTTAATAGTAATAAAGTATGAATACATATCTAACATTAAATACAAATTTGGTATCATGTATATATTAATAAGGCTATACTTATATACAAAGCGCGTGTGCACACACACTTTTTATCAAAACAGATCAAATATAGCTAGCTAGTATTGTAAACAAAAAAATATCTAAGCTTACTTTGGGTCATTGAAGATTATAAATATGACAATGAACATTTTTTTTTTTTTTAATAATAAGAAATATTTTACTTCTCTCTCTCTCTCTCTCTCTCTCAAAAAAGTATACTTTTTGTTTATTAGCTTCAGAAATACTAGTCTATATTAAAAGTCTATTTTATACTTTAACGTACTAAAGATAGCTTATAGAGTTTAACTAGCCAAAGGTTAAACTTGTAGGCTTAGTTTAACTTTAACAACATATTATTTTTGTCATTTCTCAAGCAACCTCTTAATTTTTACGAGAACGGTTTCAACACCTTCTCCCAACAAGCATTAAATCATGTGATCATTTATATATGACGTCATTAAAATGTTTACTGTATAATTTATTTTAGAATGGAAGGAAATAAAAAGTGTGTAGAGAAGCGTAGTATATTAAACAATATACAAATATAACCAATTCAATCAATATTTAAATCTCCCAAATTAGACGTTTTGTATGTATATACAGTATATATTTACGCCTGAAATTCTTGAAAGTTTCATTTCTCAATTAAAATTAGATGGCAAAAAAATACATGTTTATATGAAATAAATGAAATAATTATAACACAAGACTTTTTCAAATAATTGACAATCGCACTTCACTCAATAATAGCAAAAGAATTTAAAATTATAAAAATTAATAATCAAAATATTATGTATGGTCTTAAGTAAGCGAATAGCACTTGCGTATTCAATCGAAATAAAAAAAAAGATCATTTAAAAGCAGAAGAAAAATATTATTTATACGATAAATAAAATTACACAATTAAGATTAAAAAAAAAATTGTATGAGACTTATCAAAATTAATACTAGAAAATTTCTATAATTGGGCTACAATAAAATACCTTTACAAGTCTTAATAACTGACTTCAAACTCGAAATATCAATAACTAGAGTAAAAGTAAACAGAGAAGTAATGTAAATCAAGCTTAAGCGATGAAAATAAACTTAGCCCAGTTACAATAAAGCCATAGTTTAATGAAGCATTTATGTTCAAACCTAGATCACATAAGTCTTCTGTTGTATATGTATTCTTTTTATAAGGAGTAATATTTAATTATTTAAGAATCCTCTCTCTGTTAAGAATCCTCTCTCTGTTAAGAATCCTCTCTCTCTCTCTCTGTATATATATATATATGACCATACGCACACACACTCCCATAAAGTGCATATTGTTTTAATAACTACTATGAAAAATATATGTATGAAAATAGTACTGGGGCGACTCAAAATTTTAAGTGTTTAAAATTGATTTTTTAAAATTTTAAAGTAAATAAAAATGCATTTGTTTATCAGTTGTAATAATAATTTTACTGATGTAATTTATAAACAAAATTTTACATCACTATTTATTCAGTGAGTGCTTTATTAAAATTTTCCTTTCATCTCGTCTCCATTGTTTTGTTTCAATTGTATTCCTATAATTAAGAAACATCCAAATAGAATAGTTATTAAAAGTAAATTTTCCTAATAAATATACAGAAAAGTGAAGAATAATTAAAATCTCTGTGATTAATTAGTCAATAAATGTGAAGAAAAAAAAAGAAGACAGAAATGAATGTAACAAAATTGGTAAATATTTCCATTTTAGAACACAAAATGGCGTCCTGTATATTCACGTTAGTGTTAAGAAAAAAGTTATAAATAACTAAAATGAGTTTTATACTAGTAAAATTATAAAAAAAGTTTTTAAAATTAAAATGTGGAAAGTAATTATCAGTTATACAATTTTTTATGTTTTAAATAAATTCTTTATTTGATTTTTTTTTTTGTTTAATTATTTTCGATATTAACGCTTGATTTTTATAAATTCATAAAGTCTGTTTGAACTAGATAGTTATAATATTTTAATCATTTTGTATTAAAATATTTAAATAAGATTAAATTTTATTTTAAAAATTTAAGGATTTATATAAAAGTTATAACTGTACACACATATAAAAATAAGTATATAAACTAACTTACACATCCTATACATAAAAGTTTGTAAGTGTAACTGGTATTGTGCAAGCATTAAATTTTATAAGTGAACATATACACACATGCATAAGAAACTAACCATATATTTATCCACACACACATTCAATTAATTCTGCATGCGAACACATTTGCATTTATTTATGTGATTATATAATTTAAAATAAAAAAGACACCTTTTCATTAAATAAAATTATATTACTGGTAAAGGTAAAAAGATAAAAATATGTACATATTACAAATAAAATCCTATAGAAGTGTAAAAAATAGTTCACCCTGTTTGAGATCACGTGCTCTGTAGCCCTAGGACTTCAGTGTTTCTTTATTTACATTTTTTTTTAATGGAACAATAAATTAATTTCTTTGCTAGGTTGAGAATAGAATCCAAAATGGTTCATCACATTCTTTTTAGTCCGAAGAATTTTGTGAATTGAGGTCCTGCGTCGTTAACGCTATATGCCCGTCCTTAAGTCGCTTTTTTTGTTTCATTCTCCTATTTTGAAACCAAATTTTAACTTGAGTTTCATTTAATTGTAAAGCGGTTGCAATTTCTATCCTACGCGCTCGAGTAAGATACTTATTGAAATGAAATTCCTTTTCTAATTCAGTAAGCTGTTTTGTAGTAAAATTGGTCCTTCCGGTATTATTACCTCCAGTAAAACCACAGTCTCCACTTTTACCTGTAAAAGTAATAAATAACAAACAGAAAAAGAACGGAACAAATATATATATAACAAACAGAAAAAGAAGAAACAAATTAATATTTATAAATGTGTACGCAAATTTAAAAATATTTTTATCTTTACAAACTTAAGTTTTGGCATCTATAAATATACACACACTCACATGCTTTGTATGCATAAATATATATACGTTAGTGCATAAATAAAATTTACATATCTAAAAAAAAGCTTTTAAAAAATGTATTTTTATGTATACAAGTGATTGCGCGCACATACATTTACAAATATAAAATTGATTAATATAAAGCTAAAATATACATATATCCAAACTTTAATTTCATTATTTTTCGTACAATAAGAACTATACACAGATAAACAGTTATTAAAATATGTCCTTAGTAGTCAAGACCTGCATAAATACATTTTTTTCCCCTAGTTTTTTTTAGGTTCGAATTATTGATTATTGAAATTTTTTTTCTTTTTCAAAATTTACCATATACCGTAAATACAAGCCCAGATGCCGGAAGAATTTTTTTTTTTTTTACAAGCTAATTAATTTTGCTTTTTTCAATAATAATAAAAGTCTATATATTTTTACAGAGATTTAATTAATCTATTTAGTTTTAAATATAAAATATATTATTAGACAATCAAAGGCTCATTTTTATTATAAAGAGTAAACGATTGTGGGTATTGCACAAGAAGGATAGTAAAGAGGTATAACTTGATTTCACATAATTATAAAAGAGCTAATGAATCAAAACAGAAATTTGATTACAGTGATCCCCCACTTGATTACCTTATGGTTTTGTATTCTTACTATTTTTTTTAAATTTTCTTTTAGAGAGCTCTGTAAATACTTACCTGGTTTACCAGCGCTGCGCTTAACTTGCATCCATTTATATGTAGGGGCCGCACTGTGGGTATTTTCCGTTGTCTGACTCCCGTTTATGATCGGAGGAACTATGTGCATGGGAGCGTTGGAGGGAATATGTTCCGGTGAATAATTAGAATTACAAGTCGTCAATACATGTAAAGTCTGACTTTCAGAATAAGGAAAGGAAACATTATTTACATTATTACTATGCAAGTTTTCTTCATTATAGACGTCTATAATATTTTCACCGTTATTATACGAATGACTATAATTTGACCCTGCCGAAGGACTGTAGGTATATGGAGGGGAAGGCTCGGCAGCTGGGTCAGGACCGCCTGAGAGTGTAATAGAACGCGTTTCATTCCTATGTGTCATACTTTCGAGGCCGTTATGGTGCATATATTGATGCCCGTTAACATAAGGATTTTCTGCACTATTTGATACTGGTGGATAATATACCTGAGTAGAAAAGTCATTGTTAAACGACTGAGGTGAAAAATTAGGAACTTCTCCATTACACATTCCATATAAAACATCAGAATTCATAATTTTAAACCTATCCTGTAATCTAGTCTTTGAATAATGGATCACAAATTAGCTGTCTTTACAAGAGATAAATCAGAAATAAATGCTAGGTAAATTACACGCCGTAGTTGACAGAAATATGACTCTGACATCACGTGAATAGAAAGATCCAATCATAATCTTTAAATTAACTTCCGTTAGTTGCGCACCGTCCTAAGATAGACAGGCTACAAGCGATTTCTAGATAACTTGAAAATATTATATTTAATCATTAACATTAGAAAAGTAAAAATGAAATAATGTTAGCTATGCTAGAGGAAGTAATATATTGCATTTAATAGAAAGAAAGTGAAAATCTACAATACTATTTATTTTGTCTACGATTAACAATGTTTCTATGGAAACCATGGATTAAAGTTTTATTTAAGCGCAATGGAATAACGCATTAGGACAGGTATGTTTTTGGTATTTAGTATTCAGTTTAGAAGTTCATAAATATTATTCAAACTATTTCTAATTTTAAAGTTATAACACGTTTACTATTCACTAATTTTAACTTACTTTTAGGAAAGATTTCCAAATCTATATTCATGTAATGTATTGACATTTTAAAACTTTTCTTCTTCGATTATTAGATTTTATCTTTTCGACTATTGCCTGGAATTAGCAACAACAACATTATATATACGACTTTTACAGACTGACATTAATTAAATTCTGATCATTTACAGCCTTAGCTATAAATAAAACCTGGTCACGTATAAACAATACATTATTTCAATATCCGCTTAAAAAGTAAAAGGATAGATATCCCAAGATTTCGGCACTTTTAAAATAAAAGTGAATCTCATTTACAATTGCTTAAAATAGTCAAAGCTTAAATACAGCATTCAAAGATTTCTACAAAAAAAAAAAGAAAAAGATTACGACTCTAAATTACTACTAAGCCTTTTCCTTTATTACGTAATGGAAGTAGTAATCCGTTAATAAGTGCTCTATTTAAAAACCTGTCAGTTGTCTTGCTTTCTTTCTTTCGTTTACTCACTTTTCATTTGCGCCGTCCAGAACGTTTAAAGGCGAGTATCGTAACAGCGAATAAGTCCGAATTCTTTGTAAGCCTAATCTTAATTAGAAGAGTTTTTATAATTGTTTTATCTTAGTAATTGTAATTTTGTTTCAAGGCATTAGAAAAAGTTTCCTTACTCCTTTTTGGTTAATCCACTTTAATCTCTGGTTTCGTTTTAATTTTTTTTAAAAAAAGTATCCCGCCCTGTTGAATTAACGTTTACATTTTATTAAATTACAATCCTCCATTTTTGACTAGTCAAGAGATTTGAACAAAGGAAATAGATTTCTCGCTGAACCAAGTGGAAGATGAGCGCTTAATTCATAATTTATTAGAGTGAATCATTATAAAAATTTTATTGACTTCCTTCTATAGGACAGAACGTCATTAAAAAAAAAATTGTGTTTCCACTAGTGATTATTAAAGTTGATATCGTTACAAATTCTCCCACTCAATGAAGTTTATTTAATTAAATTTTATAATTGTAATAATAACATAATAGTTTATTATTTAAATATCTGTGAATATAATTAAAGCCGTGAAGTTGGAATTATTTATTTGAAATAAATTAAAAGTTATTACTATTTATCTGTCGTCAAAAAATAAAATAAAAAAGTATATATTTAAATTTCTTTTTCAAATTATTTTTTACTTGTTTAGAAATTTAATTAATTATTTTAAAATTTACATATCGTTAAATTTGATTAGAAACATATTAAGAATAAAATAATCTTAATTTTGTTGTAGAATAATATATCTTAAATCTTGTTTACTGAAGAAAGTCAAAAGGTTATCAGTTTTAATTTAATATTCTAATCTTTAAGTTCCTTACAAAGTAAAATTATTTTAATGAGACAGGTAATAGGTAAAAAGTATCTATTTAGCTAATTATATCTTATTATTAACAAGCAATAAATCTATCTTTGGAATATAAATTATTACTTGGTAGTTAAAAATGACTTCTTGTAATAATAATAGTTAAATATTGGATATAAATATAAGAGAACAAAAATCCTGATAACTTGCCAAAGGACAACGTACCTCTTCTTTCTTATAAAAAGCTGTGCATGCGCAGAAATATCAAAATTCTCGGCCATCTATCCATTGTTTAAACTGCAAGAAGAAATTCAGTCATGATGTCTAGGAGCTTTCTTAGTTATTAAAAAAAAAAAAAAAAAGACGTTAATTAATAGTTCATAAAAAAAAAAAGTCTTCAAAAATCGAATCTTATGTAACTTGGTTATTCTACATTTAAAAAAAAAAATACAATAAGAGTACTGTATTTAAGCCCTTTCATAACGTTGGTTTGTAAACAAAGTTTATAATTAAAATGATTAATGTAATTTGTATGAAAAGTATGCCTAGATTTCAATGGATATTAAATCAAATTTTTATTTCAAAAGTTACTATAAAATCAATTATTATTTTTTTATCATCTATAAATTCATAGTTTGAGAAATAATCGTGTGTCTGTTTTTAAAAATTATTGGCGAACAAATTGTACAAGTATGCCAAGTGTATGTTCATTTAGAAAAAAATAATTTTATATGCCAAATATATATTAAGTTATGAAATTAATGTTATTTAAATTATTCAGTAACACTTTACGCATGTGGATATTAAAAATTTATTTGGGTATTATTGTCAAATTAAACATTGGTTATAATTTTTTATCATATAGAATCGGAATATCTCATTCAGTTTTCATGTAAGTTTAGAATTATTTTATCAATTCTGTATTTATACAAACGCGTAAAGTCACCTTTCATCTAATGTGAGATTCTTTGCGTTTCTCTGTGTTTAACGATATAACTTGTTTGTAGTGTATGTTTAAATACATTACATTATAGTCTATTCTTCAAAATGTGTGTTTATGATTTTGTTTAAAGCTGGATAGCTAATTGTAATTTAAAAATGTAAATTGTATTTGGTTTATGTTATATCCTAGATATTTGCGTTCTAAACTGATTCAGAGAAGTCACTTGTACTATATCCCCATAAACTCAAAAAATGTTTAAACTTACTTACAAAAACTATAAAAAAAAGTTTTACTTATAATGTTGTTTAGTTATGAAATAAAATATTTATTGCTTCCCATCACAAATTATAATAATGCTTTTAAATTTGAAGTCAAGAAAATTAGATAATATTTAAGATTAAAAAAAACAAAAACATTTTTTTTGTCTATGGAGAAGCGTTTTCAAAATACAATAGTTGTAACTTTTATAAATTATTGTTAATATTATTTTTTATACTAAATATTTGGTTTGGTGGAAGATCTAGTTTAACTGAATCCGCCATTTATTTATATATCTTCTATAGCAACGAAAATGTTTTTATTAGTAGTAGTATGTATTATATAAACATACAAGTAGATTTTCAAATATTTTCTTTATATAAACTCGGCAAATCAAAAATTTAAAGTTCCTACTTATAAGCAATTCTTAAAACAACAGATTTTTTTTTTCTATGATAAATTATTTCCGAATAGTTTTTTGATAAAAAAAATATTTTACTAAATATAAGTTATATTCAAATCTGCTCTTTAAAACATTGGTGCAATCTTTTATTCTAATATATACTTCAATTATTGTTGTCACTTCCCCCTTTATGTATCTTTAGTTTTACATTATATCTTGCTTATTTATTTCTAATTATAAACGAAGCTTATAAAGAATAGACTGTGGAGAGAGAATTGACCATGAATTATTTTATTCATGCATGTATTAAAAAAATTTAATGTTTTTAAAACAAAAATTAAAATTGCATCTCACAAACCAGGTCATATTTAAAGCATTTAATTACTGCACACATCTTCCATAGCAATAATTTACATGTAATATTATTTCTTATCTCTTATGGCATAGGTCCCAATTTTTTAATAGCCAATTGTCTAGGCATCTTAATAAACTTTTAAGCAGAGAAAGTAACATACATATATTATGAAATCTGTTAAATATAAATTTACTTTTTTATACTATTAAGCATTTAGTTTCCTATAGAAAAGTTCTAGCCCAGAAAAGGCTTCATTATATTCCAGTTCTTTGTTGATTAATTTAAATGACTTTACAAATCTGCATAAAATATAATTTTAAATTTTTTATATACAAATTGGGTTACAGAATAGTTCAAAAAAATTGAATCATCCATTCTTTTTGCTAAGCTTTTGATTTGGCTGGTTGTCAGTGAATAAAATCAATGGCCATCAAATAAGTTTTTAACTGAACTCAATAGTTGTTACTCTGGAATAATCAGATATTAGGGTTAAATAAATAAGTGGTACTTGACCAAAAAAAATTACTTTATAATGATTTGTAGGATAATCAAAAGATTGATATTATTTTCAATAGTTTTTTTGTGTGTTCTTTGTAATCTTGCATCTTAGTGCCTCCAGTCATTTAATACAGAGCCAGAATTATTAACTTCTCACACCTATAATTATCTAATAAGAATCTGCATTTGGTAACCACATTTGGATTCATTAATCACAGGCATAACAATTTTGACTGATATTTTTACTTTTTGTGTTGCCACAATTCTTGGTGCTGAGAAAGCAGTAAAATAGACATCCTAACTTGTAATCTTTGCACAAGTCAGTTTAATCAATAGAGAAATACTTTGAAAATGGTACAGGATTTTCAATTTAGTGAAAGTTATATATTTAGGCAGGCTTACTTAAAGAAGTACTTACATATTAGTATATGCCATGAAATTTTAGTCTTCATTATTTATGATTGCTAAATATTTAATAATACATTTTATTTAATTAAATAAGTTTAACTTTCAAAGATTTAAAGAATCATTTTTAACAAAGTTGTAAATAACAACTCCACTTTCTGTATTAATTAATCTTTAATTAAAGCATAAGTAGGTCAATGATAGCTAAAAGTTAATAAAGAATATATAGTAGGTATAAAAGTACTCTAGAGATCTTCGGCAGCTCATTTTTGAAAATGAAATGTATTAATTAATTAAGTAAAACATACTATCAAATATTTAGCAATCATAGATAATCATACTGATTGTAATGAAGATTAAAATTCCCCCGCCTGGGCCTAATATGTAAATATCCTTAAAGATCTTACTGACTACTATGAAAGCAGAATGGATCTAAGAAAGATGGTCTAAAATGGCATGTTCTACATTATCTTATTAGGCCATAACTTATTTCAATGGTTTAAGTAAATGTAAAGCCAGTAATGTTAGTAATGATTAAGGATGAAGTTTAGGGTAGTAATAAATTTGATTACATTAATTTAATTTGTCACCCCACCCTTAAATATAGATATATGAATATGAAAATTTTGCTCCACCTAACTTTTTTTAAGTTTATAATAAGAAATATATTTATAATTAAAGAAATATCAAGATTTAAGATTGAGATAATTGCTTTTGATAAACTGATCTTTCATGGAAAAAAAAAAATTATGAGATTGGATTTGCTGTGAGATCTAATTTGGTACCTTGTATTCTTGGAATTAGTAAATGTAGTAATGTAAGGTTAGTGGTATTAAAACTTAATTTGTGCAATGGATCTCTGCCAATTTTATTAATGTTAATAATTATCCAAAATTAGATTCAAAGAGTTCAGAGGGGGGGGGACGACTGCATTTTTATTATATTAAATGGATGTATTAACAAGAACAATAACATTATTGGAAATAATGATATCGAGGCTTATAACTCAAATGCTTTATTGTATAGGATTTTTATACATTACATAGATTGACCATCACAAACTCATTTTATTTAAATAAGCAATAATAACTCACCCTTCAATGCACTATGCCTAGTGCATTTACAATACTTTATTATTTCAGAAATATTGTTATAAAAAAGAAAAAAAATGGCTACATGGTGTTCAAAATTATGGCATCCAATAGATTATACAGAATACAAAAAAAAGTTTACATTATATGAGCATTTAAAAGTTCAGATTGTTGGATAGATCAATCATGATTATATTTTAAAAATATATCCTATTCTAAATTTATATCATTAAGAATTTTAGTTGAATTTGATGTTCATTTAGCTTAGTAAAAGCATTTACTATGACTATTAATATTTCAATAGCTATTAAACATTAAAGTTGTCAATTTGGATTTTTAAGGTTGTCATGTCATTGAGAATTAAAATTACTCATAAAGAGTGTGTTGTGATGCAAATAAGTTTAATCTTGAATTCACTATAAAAAAAAAATCTGTTTGGTTTTTTGGCAATATTTTATTATAAGTTACTTGATTAAAAGAATAGATGCTTTTTCTGTTTAAATGAAATAGAGCATTTTTAATGTAGAGAAATTTAAAGTTAAAAAAAGTTTAAACAGAAGGAATCAGAATGTGATATTTGTGGATGTATTTTTGTTATTCACAGATTGCTTGTATAATCATCTCTAATATATTATTTACTGTTCTTTCTCTATTTTGTTATTTTCTGAAGTTAGAATAGCCATACTTCTAGGAATAACTACTAATGAGGATGATTACAATAGTTAATACATTGGACATTATGATTACACTAAATTTTTGTGATATTTTTTTTTACAATTATTAACTTATTTAAGAAATTTCTTCCATATTTTTGTTTTTTGACATGCTCAGAGATATACTAAAAAAAAAGTCATTTGAAACCATGAGTTGATTTACATGGTTTGTAAAAAGCCTTAACTTGAAATTCTTATAATTTATTTTTATGGTAGTTTTGGTAAGTCTTGAAAAAATGTTAATATCCCAATTATTCACAATTGTTGTGATGTTACATACTAGGTAAGAGATGCTTGAACCATACTCTACTTGATCTGTTTTTATTATTTATTCTTATTTTATGAATATAATGAAGAGTAATATTATTATTATTGATAAGCATGAGAAATTTCTCTAGTGAAATAAAGATACATCATAATCTCACATAATTTTATAGCAATATTTTGCAATTTATATGATAGATTTGAAAAAAAAAAAAGCTTCATATCTTATTTATATCAAATAGCTATAATTTTCATTAAATGCTACGAAATACTCTTTATCATAATCTTATTCCATTTCTTGATCTGGAATAGAGTTTTTTTTTAAAACTTAAAATTGTACTAATTTCTTCATTTTTTTTGGATTGTACCATATTTTTTTAAATTTTATTTTAATTTTTTCACTAATTTCTTTTTATTTTGTAATGTACAAAATAGAAATAATTTATGGTTCAACAATAATAAGAATATGCCCTCTCCCTCTCAAACAGAGGTGATGGCTGCATCATATTACTATCATACTTTGTATTTATAGTCAGCCCATTAATTCTTATCTGATCAATCTGGGACCTTTACTACCTAAAAAAAAAAAGCTAGATAGCTATTTACAAATTAATAATTAGATAATTTGGAGTTAGCTACTTAAAATAAAAATTGTAAACCTGTTTGTGAAAAAAAGAAAAAAACTTCCAAGTTTTACTTAGTCTGAAGATCATTAACATGTTAGTCATACTAATCATTATTTCAGAAGCTCTTAAAAAGTACAAAATAATAAGGTTAAAGAGAATTACATAATTCCCTTCCCTCCTCTTTTCCCTGCATTCATTTTCTCATTTATTCTACCTATGCTAATTTTTCTAATAACATTTTATAAATATCTACTTCTTAAAATTAGTAATATATACATAACATTAAAAAAAATAGCAATAATTTTTTTTAGAAGTGGTTATTAGATGATAGTATTTATACCAAAATATTGTTTTCATTTATTAAAATTTTATTCTTAGTCTTTCTGGATTGTTTCCAATAATCTCATGTATACTTAAATAATCAATTGCTTAATTGAATAATATTTGAGACCAAATTGATAAGCTGAGCAAAACAGTTGATGAACTCAATTGGTAGTCACCAACACTCTACCCTTGAGATAAATTGCACATGAATTAGATTAAAAACTTGTAACATTTTGCAGAATTTGGCATAATTTTGATACTATTCTTATGTTTGAGTAGATGCATGATAATGATTCAGCTATCTTTTCTTATTTTGAAATCTCTTACTTAATTATGCTGTATTTATTATGCAGCTTTTGTTTTCTATTTTTGATTTTACATTTGTCTACATCATATTTTTATTGTCCTGGAAGTTTGGTGCAATGGTAAAGACACAGCATCTGAAGCTTAAAGACAATGGATCATGATCAGATCTGACACTTCTGCTTTTCAGGCTTTTTAGAAATTCCTGAGCATTTATTTATGTCTTTCCTATGTACAATTCACTAATCTGTTTTCAATTTATTTTTCATCTTACTTGTTTCTTCATCTCTTTAAATATAAGTTTTGTATCACTTATCTCTATGACGTGGTTTAAATTTAGAATAAACTTAAAATTTTGTTGCTAGCTATACTTAGGATTTATTTTATAGGTGGCATACCAATAAGGTTATATTAAATATTTTCTTAATACTAATATTCCTTTAAAAAGTGATTAACACAATTTAGGTTCTCCTGAGTAATTTAACCAATGAGGATACTGGTCAATTTAAAAGCTAGTGAATGTTTTTTGAATCATTTCATTTTAAGAGAGAAAATAATATTAACTTTAGATAAATAAGTCAAAAACTGATAAATAATTAAATGGAAAGCATTACAAAAATGAAAAGAAGTGAATTTTTAAAGAGATTTATTTAATTAATATGAGTAATGAAAAAATAATGGAAGAATATTAGCATTTTCAAAGATAAACCTCTCATTTTTAGTCAGTTGAATGAAACGCAGGCTTTAGTTTTCTATATTGTTACTACGATTTTGCCTGAAAAATTGTCTTTAAGATAAATCAGTATTACCTATTATATTTATTTGTAATTTCATTTGAAAGAGTTATTTTTTTTTAAGTGTCATAGCATCGGCCGGGATGCGAACCTGCAACCCGGGCAACTGCCTGCAAGTGCAAGGCAGTCACGCTGACCTCTCGACCACCACTGCAAGACTGAAAGAGTTATTTTTATACAAACTGAAAAATAATGCATGGTTTTATAATATATATTTTTATTATCAAATAACTTATAACTATAAACACTTTTACATCTTTATCACATTTCTAAAATGATTTAGAGACCCAATATATAAATAAAATACACACATATTGCTTATTGTCTTAAAAAAAAGTGTTTATATCCAACTTGGTTTTTTCTTGATGTATCAACAGCAAAGAATATATACCCATATATATTTCTTGAGAGTTTGTCTTTCATATATTTATAAATATTTTTTGTAGTTCTTTGATAAAGAAAATATATGATGTGATTGAAATATCAGCAAAAAAAAAAAAAATTGAATTAATGAGTGAGTCACTAATGAATATTTTTTTTTAAAGAAAATAAGCAGTGCATGTCTGTGTGTATCTATACCTATCATATAGCGTTTAATAAAAAAATACATGAAAGATTTATATATATTTTCTTGTTGTTTTGAAATTTAATCATGTTATATAATTTACTTTTTTGAAGTATTCTGCCATTTTTTTAATAATTAAAATTAGTCTAAGGTTTAAATAAACAAACAAAAATTATTGATTTAAACTACCAACTAATGATGTATATACTTATATTTTTGTTTGAAGGTAGGATAAAGTATTTAGTCAATAGACTATTATAATAAAAAAACAACACTTGATCATTATTATGGAAGTTTGAATCTTATTTAACTCAATATATTCTAATATCTCATACTTTAGAACTAAATTATAAACTTAAATGAGCACATTGCTTCCTAAAGTTAGATAGATGTATGTCATTGCTAAGGGTAAACTCGGTTTAGCACTTTAAGAAATAAAATATTTTTTCAGATTATATTTCACTTTTCCAATCATTTAATGTATGTGAATGATATTTGTGGTAAATAGAATATGTAATTAGTTTCTTTCTTATGTGATGAGAATCATAATACTGTATTTTTTATTTAGGATTTGTCTGAAATTTTTTAGAAAAATAGACTATTGATTAAGATTTTTATGTAAACACAAATTTGTAATATTTGAAAACACAACTTTGATATATATTTTTTAAATTATAAGGTTTTATTTAAAGCTTCCATCAGATAAGTGAAGATTAAAAGGGTATTTAGATCCATTGCTTTTCAAGAGGGTTTTAAAAAACAATAGAGAAGAAATTATTCACCAATCTTTCCAACTGTTGTGTGTTAAAAGCTTTAAGTAGTTTTCCATTCCCAGTTTTATCCTTTAGAAAATAACTAGATATTCATTTACCAACCAATGACTAAATGACTATCTAAATGGTCTATGGACTGGAATGTAAAAAAAAAAAAAAATAGTGTTAAGCTTGTTTGAGAATTAAAAGTTGTCTTAAAACATAGTTAATAATTTAACATTTCAAATTAAAATCATTCTTTGGTAGTCAATTATTTCTCAAAATGTTTTATAATAAGAGTCTTGAGGCTAGGCTAATAAAATACTACTAAAACTAAGATTCTTTTGTATATAGACATAATAAATTATGATGTTATTTTTATTATTTCTAATATATTTTCTAAATTCTAATTTTCTTCTATTTCAATCCTATATTGAAAATAAAGAATAGATAATCCATCTATTGTGATTTCCCAATTTACTTCCTTTTGTAAAATAGCCCCGAGTTTGAACTCTGTTTCCTGCTATTAAGTAATTACTGAAACAATTAGGTAAACATGGCAGGAACAATTTGAATTATAAAAAATGCTAAGCGTGAAAAAAAATTATGTAGTAGACATTTTTTTCATTCATTATTTCAATCTATTAAAGGTGTTTCTGTTAGTCTACACTCCTGAAATTCATAAATATATTTAAGTGCAGTCAGGGACACTACAGACAAGATATTTTGCTGCATTTGCAATTTAGAGGATATGCATTATCTTTTATGAACTACTACATTATATCAGCTTATAGAGTCTAAACTTTATAGATTTTACAAATATCAACTATTTATAAATGATTTTTATATATTTGCATTAAACATCACATTATGACATAACTGAGTAATTTTTCAACTTTGTGAACTTAAAATCAGATTAGAAATTATTTATGCAATACTAGAAGAAAACATTTGACATAAAAACAAAACCCATTTCAATCAGTATAAGAAATATCTATGTAAATGTTGGATTTTATTCTGCCAGGGAATAAGTTTGGAATCTTTAGCTTCAATAGCTAGCATTGATTCATCAACCTGGGATTGACTTAATTATGATTTCCATATATATATAGTTTTTATAAAAGTAATAATTACAGAATGTTTGTTTCTTGTTGACTCTTTTACAAATTTAGAGGATTACATAATCCAAAACTATATATATTTTTACAAATACTTTCCCAATCATGATAGTGAACTGTATTTATAGATTTTAACATATACCATATGTTGAAAATTATATGTGAACAAAAAATATTAAAATGTAAAAAGTTATTATTTTTTTTTGTTAATTTCTATATTTTTAATTGTGGTTATATGAAACTGGGAATACAAATACTATATATATTCACCTCCCAGCTGATGCTATGACATATGGAAAAAAAAAAAAAACTATATATATAGTAAATATTTTTTTTTCTTGTAGTATAACTGTTTGTTTTATTCCAATTTTGTAATTGTTATCTCTAGTTAGAACTATGCACAAATGTATTATGCTTTTCTCATATTTTTTTATTCCAAAACTTGAGATGTATGTTTATAAAACATTGCTGGTTGTTGTTTTCTTAATTGAAATAGATCTTAGATACTCAATGGTACAAGTCATTTAAGTGGCAAGTTACAACATCATTGTAAATAAATAGAAAACAATATTTTCTTATGATAGTACTTGATAATAAATAAGGGCTATTTGCCCTTCCATAAATGACTTCAGGTTTGTAATATGTAACCTGACATCTTGAAACATTGCTGTAATAAAGAATACTAGTATGACACCCCTTCTTTTCCACTGCACACATCAAAAAAGTGCCTTTTTTCCTCATAGATGATATAGCATTAATAGCTCAAAAAGTAGATATAAGAATATTGCAAATTATTTTAAACTATCTGTAGTCTCAGTTTACCATGTGTTTTTAAATAAAACCATCTAGCTTCTTTTTGGTAAAAGAAATTGCTTCTATTAATAATTCCAAGTCAGAAATGTTTAATAACTATTATTATTTTTTTTTATTATAAAGCAAAATATAACTTTAACTGAAAGAATTGATACATTTTGATTTCTAAGTGTCAAACTTGTAAAGCTAAATGTAACAATTTACTGATAAAGATATCTATGAGAGATAGTGACTTGGTCAACTGATGAGTCCTGAATTAGCACTTAGTGCATCTTGGGAGTCATTTGTCTGTTATTGTATCTATCTTTATTCATTCAAATGAATGTGTGATGGTGAGGAGATTATTTAATATCTTTATTAAAGACTTGACTGACAATAGAAATAACCTAAAGTAGATATCTTTTTAGAATGAGTATCATTATCATCAATTAGATATCTTTTTAGAATGAGTATCATTATCATCAGTTTTTATTTAAAGAGAAAGAAGTCTAGAAGAGAAAAGGGAAATTCAATTTTTTTTTTTTTTTTTTGGGTATATATGCATTATTAAAATAATCAAATAATTATACTTTCATTGTAAATGATAAAAATACAGTTATTCTTAAAAAGTGTTGAAGTATTGAACAATTAAAAATACACATTTTTTTAACAAATTAAAATAGTAATAGTAACTAGATTTGCAGAGTTCAATTTTTTTTTTTTTTAAATCTTACAATTCCCCACGTGCACTCTTTGTTTTTTCCGAAAATCCAACTAACCGAAAGTTCAATTTCCTCTTATCACCCCCTTCCCCAACTTTTATTTTTTCACAGTAGCTATGATTTGATAATTTTAATGGATACCCCCCCCCTTTTGAGCGAATAACCGAAAAAAAAAAACTCAAATAAATTACCTATTACTTGGTGTAATCAAATCTTTTAAAGTTTGCAAATATCAAAATTATACATCTTTAAAATACCGATATTCTTTATGAATAACTCGGAAAAAAGAAATAATTCTAAGTTAAAGTAGCTTTGACTAATAAAGTCAATATCTGTTATCTTTGTCGGATTACTTTATTTTCTTTGAGTAAATAAAATGCTTTTACATTTAAGAAGCAAAAAGCCGCTAGATTGCAAAACAAAGCGGATATTACAAATTTAATCTTAGATAATGTCGCTGGTTTTTGGTAATTGTACTAGATCTAAAATATGTAAACCAACAGTAGATTCAGATCATTTAAATGATTTGACTACTCATTATATATATAAAGAAATATTTTAAAATTAGTTGTGTAATTGTATATATACCATTTATTTTTTCTGCTTAGAAATATTATGTAACAAGTTATATTCTTCAAGTCTTGTTTATGGTAACACAGCCTCTGAATAACCTGTTGCAGGTCAAAGGCCTATTCAACAACCACCCAAAGGAGAACAAAGAGCATACATTAATCACCAGGTTTTCCAGATATAAATAGTAATGGTTAGAGCGAGCACTCACCTTTGCTTATGCCCTAGCTAGATGTCCATTTAACTACTAATGCTCGATGACTAGCTATGATGATTATGAGCTGACTACCTGAAAAAAAATCATAGACTTGTTCGGAGCTTAAAAAAAATTACCAAGACATACCTAGTTTAAATTCAGACTTTAGGTAGGATTTCTTAAATATATGATAAATCAAATTGTTAAGATTGAAAACAATGACTAATTACTACCATTTACAATTAATTGTAATCACTTGATTAAAAGTACCATATTACCTAAATGTGTTAATCTATCTTTGGGCATAAATTTAACATGCACAAATTAATAATATGCTAACATATTCATTTGCCTTCTCTTTCACATATAATCATAAACACAAATTTTTTTTTTGCCTGTCTTATCAATGTTTAAATAAATATAAAAAATGGATAACTTTGAAGATACAATCTTAGGTTTCATTTATGTCTATTTATGCACAGCAATAAATCTCTATAGAGAGACAGTATAAGAAAAAAACATTTATCAGGTGGGATAACTGCTAGTTTCATTTTGCATTGTAGCAAATGTGCTAATAGCTATAATACGCTAAAAACTAAAATGATTATAAATTAAATTTTGCTTATATCTTAATTTTTACAGTATGGTAAAAGGAATGCTAAGCTATTACCATTTCTATGCTCAATATACGTTAAAATAAGTATTGACATGCATGTTTATAAGCACCTTATTTATCCCTATCAGGGTTAATTATTAATATTAATGCTAATTGATGTTATGATAATGAGAAATATTTTGGAAGATCGTTAGAGATTTAATAGTTACTATCAAACTGTTATAGAGAATGAAGAAAAAGCAAGTTAAAGTACTAAAATACATTTAAAGAATCCTTTTTTTTTTGACTAAAACAACATAGGAATCTTAAAACTATCCCAATATTGCAATCACTCCTATTCCCCATGCTTATTTCAGTTACTATACAAACAGCCAATTCATTTAAAAGCATTTGGCATTGATCAGTTATACAAATGTATAGCAAATATTTTCACTTCACTCAATTTTTCTCATCGTTTCACCCAATATTTTTATTTCTCTGATACAAAATTAAAAAAAATGAAAACTTTTGCAAGATGACTTTCACTTTTAATATATTTGTCAGAATAAATAAAAATATATGATAAATTGGTTAAATAGGAGATGACATATTTCATTAAGAGATGGAATGTTAATGTCAAAGTTATTATTATAATTGATCATTGTAATTTATTTGCTAGATATTTATAATATTGTTTCTGGTAAAGTATTAACAAAGCATATTAAAAACATAGTGGCACTAAAGTTGTATTAACTAGACAACTATGCAGGCGTTGTTTTTCCTCGAGGAATTTAAAAACTATCCAGAATTCCTTCAGATGACGATTGATCATATAAGGAATTTAAAGGAGCATACTGTACTGCTTCAACTAGAAAACGTGGAAATTACCCCATCTTTCAGTAGTGAGGAGACGTGGATTTCAGACCATGCATCCTCTTTGGATACAAATGAAATCATATGGCAGGTTTCTGGGAATGTGCGTTGGAGGTTATAAGATTTCTGTTAGAAGAGGAATATTTCCCTCCAGATGATCCTTTGGTAACTCACCTTCAAGATCACTTACAAGAGGTCCAAATGCAGCTCAACTGTGAACAGGTTCTTCAGAATTCCATTAACAGCTGGGAAATGTCACCGTCTTTTCCATCTGCATGGCAGACTAGCAGTCATTCACCTGATTACAACACCTCATTACCTTCTATAGCTACACTCACAACACAACTCACACACCAAAATCCAAACAATATCAATCCACAGTCCTTGGATTTAAGTCCTTCTGAACCATACTACGAAAATCTTGAGGAAACTGTAACACCTATTCATTGGACTAATTCTTTTGTTTCCCATCAGCAAGTCTACACTCTCACAATCCCTCATCACATGGTTCAAGATGGTTTACCTGTATGGTTAAATCATGAAACATAATGGAATAATCAATAATATTGCACTTGTAAATTTTTATCTTATTTTGTTTTAGAATGTACAACATTTGTAAGTAGTTCCAACACTGAAACATTTAGTCATACTTTGAACTGTTTTGGATTGAACACATTGATGGATAACACTATTGTAAACACTTAAAATTTCCATTTCAAAATGTCAATCACATCACTAGAGAGCACAATTATATATACATAACAATGGCAAATTAAATATATTATTTAATTAAAGAATGATCCTCCAAAAAAAAAAAAAAATATTGCAACAAACAGTAAAATCACTTTTTTGAATATCTATATGAATCTATAAATTAGTTCATTTTATTGTTGATGAGAAATAATATCTTTTAGGCTTTTTTACTTGAGTTATAATCACCCTTATATCCTATTGATTTTAATAAGGGTTTAATAGTACTATATTAACATCTATGTTAATTGTAAATCTATAACAGCAAAGCTCTTTATATATATTTATAGAAAGTAGTTATATAAATTGCTGTGAGATAGTATGCTTATGCACAAATTTCAAGTAATAGGGACACGGTCATTTATGTATAATTTTTATCACTATTCTTCACTAATTTCAAGATAATATTATTGGATTGAATCATTGAATACATGTTTTATGGTTTTAAAAAGACAAGTCTAACATTTATGACCTATGAATATTATGTCAAGCAATATATATGACTATGAATGATATTGGTTTGACATCCTATTTATATATTTCTTGTAGCATTTCACATTTAGAATATCATAAACTTTGCACATTGGGACTTCTATTTAAAACTTCATTGTCAAATGATTGTTATTTATTTATTAACGTTTCTTATTGATGAAGGTCATTAAACCAGAAACTATAATGAGAATTGGAATGGGATACGGTGATTTAATGTCTATTGCTTATCACACAGCAGATGTTTAGACTAGAGCAAATAGAATAGAATCACTGCTTCTAATGCAGATATAAATAAATAGAACATCACTTGTGATGCATTGTTCATTAAAATCATTCTTTTCAAAGCATCAAAGTTATAGTTATAACAAAATTAAGATCATTAAAATATTTAGCTGCCGGTTTTGTTTAAATAAAAATCCAATGCTTTTCACTGAATAAGAGCAATATCAACAAACTAGAATGAGGATTTATCATTACCATTTAATATTCACCAATTATTCAAACTTGCAATATATGGCTCTGAAGCTGAATAATACAGTAAAATAATGTTTCTAATAAAATTTTCAATACTTTTTCTAGTAAATTGTTCAATGAAGATTTTCAAAATCTTAAACTTTAAAAAATAAAACCCTAGCTTTTTTTTTTTTTTTTAAAAAAAAACACAGCCCATTTTTCAATAAGATAACACTAATAAGCTAAAATGATATGATTAAAAACTCGTCAACCATTTGATGTTCTAGAAAGGATTGTGGCATTCAATAATAAATCTCTATAAACATTAATTAAGTATTATTGATTCATTCTAGTATCCTATTGCTTAATCATTTAACTTAAGTAATTTTTTTTCTTTCCAGAAACTATTTTCAAAAAGGCTACTGTATTCAAATAGAAGTTTAAAATATGCTAACTAGAATTGTATCTTTAGCTTTTTTATTAGGTAATCATTAATTCAATGTTTTTATATTGCTATGGGCTTACTTTATATTTCAATTTTCACGAATATGTTGTTACTACATCTACCAAACATTCTCAAAGTAAAATGTTAAAATATTTTTCACATATATATGTTTCACAAAAATAATAATAATAAAAAGAAACAAATAATGCAAAGACATTAGGGTTTATATTTGACCGAATTTATGATTGAATTATATAATATAGCTTGTCCTGTTTTCCAAAATTTTAATAAAAATATTTTTTGTTTAAGAATCATTATAAAAACAATACTGTATTTATATTTTTAATTGTTAAAATCAATTGTTTTTTTGAGTAAAATATATTTTGGAGTTCAGATTTTAAATTCATTTTTGGGTGCAGTTTAATCAACATGATTTTTTTTGTATATTTTTTTCTTGACTATTAAGATCCTCCCACCATAGAGTTGTAGTTAGCATATCTATACATCATGCCCATAATCTGGGGGTTGTGTTTGGGTTGATTAGACCATAAAATTTTTCCAGGTTACAAACAAGCTTAGGATTTTTTTTTTCAATTGGTGACTCATAACCAATTCATCTAGTTATGTATTAGAAATCAGTAAATGGGTATCTTATCATTCATAACTGGAGATTAAAAGTCCCAAGATAAAATAAAATACAATTTTTAATCAAATTTTAACTTGAATTAATAGTTCAGTTTTTAGCAAAAACTTTTTTTATCCAGGACATAAATCTGCAATTGGTGCTTTTGAATATGATAAAAACAATATGAAAATAGCATTACTTTCAGCACAAATTAGTTTGCCAGTGCATTGTAAACGCAGCACATAAAGTATATAACCTATATATATATATTTTAAATCACTTGACTTTTTAACTGACAAATATCAATTCAATTATTTTGAATAAGAAACTGTATGAATAATGTTATTCTTTTAGCATGTTTAAAATAAAGTTTTGGCTACACAATATTGTTGAGTTCACTCAAAAAGTTCTTAGTAGGAAATCATACTAATTCTTAAATAATTGGATGTTTGTTACATTTTAGACAATAGCAGTTCTCTTAATTCAGAACTGTTTATTGTAAGGTTGAATAATCAGTAATTATCAAATAATAATGCAATTTAATTTTTATCCAGACTTGTTTCTGGATTTCCAACTATTACTCAAGCTTACAATAGATAATATTAGAATAGATAACTGCTTTAGTATATAATACTGTAGTAAGATAAAATCAAATGACATTACATTTATAATTCAACAAAACTGAGATGTTTTAAAAAATCATATAAAAAATATATTCCACTAAAAAAAATAAATCTGATTTTTAATCTCCGATTATATATTTTCAGTTTAAAACAATATTTTTCAATGTAAAATATTATTAAGTTTTTATTTATTAAATAAATTGTTCATGGGTGAAAACTATATTCGCCCTTTTTATTGTTAGAATATAATCAAAGGGTTGATCATTATCAATGGTAGTTTTTTATTATGTATTATATCTGCTATCTTAATACATTGTTTATATTCAAGAACTTAATAAAAAATATATTGTCACCATGAACTAGATCATGAATTAAGAGAGACTCCTTTTTGCTAATTGCAGCATGTATTTTACACCTTTATAGCTATAGTAGACATCTTAATCATTATTTTGGAATATAACTTAAACATTAGATACCTATTAAGTTCAATGAAACTCTGAAAAAGAGAAGATATAACAAATTGAGTTAATAAGATATTAAGCAATGGTAATAATAATAAAATAGTGATTATGGTTATATATTATTCCTTTGTTACAGAAACCATACTGTCTAATTTATCCATCAGAAAATTAGTTTTTATGAAAGATTTTGTTATAATTACAGGATGGTACATTTTGTGTATGTATTGGCTAAAATAAAGTGTCTGTGTTTGCATAGTCAAACATAGTAGGGAACTTTACATATTCTCTTATATGTACAGTGCATATAGTGGTAAATTACAATTATAGATTTGATTATAATTTTGATACACAATAAATTGTATATGGGGAAAAAGTTTTAATTATTAATGTAATTAGAAGGGATTTGAACAGAGACTTTCAAGCTCCCTATAAACTATTCACTCCATCTTACACAACCAATACACATGCATATGAGGAAGATAAATAATCTCCAATATATGTGATGCTGAACCAGCCATCACTTAATCTTCTTCCACACATATATGTAATCAATGCTCGGTTTATATTAAGATAGCAAATCTTCAAACTTAATCTTCTTCACCCTCTAAACTCTTCAACCATCCATATCATTGAAAATCTGATGATGGAATGCTCAAAGTCTTTGTTGATGCCAATTAGATTTTCAATAATATGAATAGCTTTAAGAGTTAGGATTGTCCATTAAAGTTTGAAGATTTGCTATCTTAATATAAACTGAGTATTGATTATATATCTGTGTGGGAGATAATTATCTGGACCAATTGATGAATGCTGGTTCAACATGAAATAAGCAAAAATTGGAGATCATTTAACTTTCTCACATATATGTGGTCATGTGTATTGGTTGTATAAGATGGAGTGGTTATCTGTAGATTGCTTGAAAATCTGAGTTCAAATTCCTTCTAATTATCTTAAGTTCAGCATAGATAATATTCTTGTATTTAAATAGCTGTCAATTACTTCTGTAGATGCTAGCAAATTAGTCAAAATACTCTGTCCAAGTAGTAGAATCATAAACTCAAGATAAATCTTTCTGAATTAATTCTCATTTGAATACAATAAAAAGCTTAATAGTTTTGCTAACTGAATGAAACTATTGTCCCTGACCTATAACTTGGACATCACAGGACTTACTGAGAAATTAATTATATAATTATTTTCTATAACTGAGAAAATAAAATGTAATGTTTTTAACTAAATTCTTATCTATTTAGGGCCACTAAAAGGAAGAAGTGGCTTGCAAGCCTGTAAACAAGGGCTACTAGAATTGCCAAACTTAATTAATAAAAACAAAATATATATATACTATTAAAAATGTAAACAAATTAAATCAATAATAAAAATAGAATTATTAATTTAATATATATTTGTAATATACTTAACATAAAATTGCTCAATCTTATTTCCATTTCATATATATCTGTTTGAATCCACTGTCTAAATGCTTAAATTAAATCATTAGCCATTATGCTACATATAAATTTATTTTTATTCTATATTATGTAGTAAAACGCCTTTGTGAGGTTATTTTTTTTTTAAGATGAAAAGATCCACACGGTTAATTTTTCATGGGCCTAAGATAATTCTTTTGACAGTTTTATAATCATTTTCAATCCACTGAAAGACAAACATCTTTTCAATGTTCAATTGCCTCCAATTTATAGACAGTTTCTCTTCTTTACATCACTCCAACAAACTTTTTAAATCTTATTCATCCATATCATATTTATTCTCTTACAATCTTTTGGGATCATTATACACAATGAATTTAGTGAATAAGAAATAAAAAAATTTGAATAATTTAAATTAGTATATGCAATTTTGATTTTTTAAAAAATCATAGTCAGGTAATAAAACAAAAAGTAAAATATGTTTTACCGACTGGTATTACAAAGTTTTTTCTAGGGTTACCAATTGTTAAAATTTAATATTTTTAGTATATTATATTTTTTTCTATAGTTTTTTAATTCTGTTACTTCACTATTTTTTAAGTCAAATCCTTGTTTTTATTTTTACATTTTAATGGTAGTGTAACCATTGTATTATTATATTTAATGAATAGAATATATTAAGCACATGTTAATTCTGTCTAAAAAGACATGATTTGTTTTTTTATAGATCTTTTTCAACAACTAGATTTATATTTTTATGTAAATACTTAGGTTTTTTTGTTGGGGTTTTTAAAAGTTATTTATAGTAAACTCCATTGGACCCAATTTTTATTTGGAATGCCAGTAAACTATAATTGGTTCTATTGTTTATCTTTTTTTCAATTTCCTAATAAAATTTAGGAATAGAAGTATAAAATAATATAGTAACTAAATATTTACATCTTATAATTTCTAATGGGTGTTATTTTAATTCATAAATCATACTGGTGTAAGAGCTTCTTAAATTTATGTGCTATAATTGTGTTAAAAAGATTGCAAGTAATGGCGACATACCAGTAGTAATAATGCTTGGTACATTCCAGAATAAAACTTTTAATATATATATACTAGACAAAAAAAAAAAAATCTGAAATTTTAATTTGGATATAAATATAATAAGTAAAATATATTTTAAATTCATATTTCCTAGTTCAGTGCAAACATAAATTAAAAGATTTCGTGTATACTTAGAATGTATCCTAATATTGAAGTATGAGTTGGATAATGAATACATTTTGTTAACCAAGCTTAAAAAAATTACTAAACAAAATCTAAATAGTACATTTAGCATTCATATAAATACAAATATATTTGTATATTTTAATTTTTTAAATATAAAAGTCTTTTTTTGTTTTTATATAGCATACTTCACATTATTAATATACATATGCAATGTAACAATTTGGAGCTTAGTTATGATTTTATGTTTTACCCTCTTTCTCAATTCATTTCTAAAATAGTATATGTATATTTCATTACAACTGAAAATCATCAAACATTCCATATTACATAAATTCATCTTATCTCAAACAAGTATTCTTTGATAACAATCGCTTTTACATATATAATGATTATTAGCAATCATTTAATTAAGTTAAAAATAATAGTATTTCTTTAATCCTAGTCAAAGATTATTTTTAAAACAAATCAAATGTGTTCTTTTGTATTTGCTCATCAATTTCCTTTTTATTTAATCATCCAAACTCCATCCATTGAACATCCACTACTCATGTGAAAATCTTATACTTTTTACAACTTACAATAAGGTTTCAAATATATGCTTTAGACACTGAAAAGGATGAAAATGGCTATTAATATTTGTCTGAAAACTAGTAATAGTAGTAGTTTATTTATCCTACATTGGACTATTTCCTTAATCTAATTAAATTCTTAGATGTTTTTAAAAAATTCAACCTTTATTTATAATTTTCTAAAGACATTCTATTAATGGCAATACACAGTTATAGGATAGATCACAATATTTTGAATGGTATTATTTTTCTATTTTTTTCAAACAATGCTGACTTGATTAGTGATAAGATTAGTATGGAAATTAAACTAGTGATTTTTATATTTATTAACATCAAATATAAAGTAAGGCACTTCTGTATTTATGAATTTAAAAGTTGCTGTTTCAATTCCAAATTACATTGGTTTTGCTGGCAACATTTGAAAAAGAGAAATTGAATAGAATGTTCTTAGAAAAGTATAAATAAAGTTTATTTTTTTCTAAAAACATTTATCAGTTCAACTAGATGATGGAAATAATCCAGCATATAACAAGTTTTTAACATGAACACCAGTCAGTTAATCAGAAGCCCTTACATGTCAAAAACTATATATATGAAAATGATTTTCTAAGTTATTACTATCATAGGTTAATAATTAGAAATGAACAATTATTCATTTATTTTTCTACAAAACTTCAAACAAAATAAAACTTAATAGAAATGTTTTGCATGTTAATAGATCAGTTTTAGGATTTTACATAATAAAACATTTAAAATAAAATTTTAAGATGAAGTAAAAATTTGTATTCACCTGCCATGCTCATGATTTGGGATTCAAATATCATTGAATGTTAAACATTTTTTTCAGATAACTGATTTTCCAGTGATTTGATCATAAAATAAAAACAATATGATGCAATTTTTATCATTGTTTAAGGAAAGACATACTACTGTGGAAGTTGAGTCTTTACTTTTGTCTTTTCTTATATTTAAAATAGGGTTATATAGTAGGAATAGCAAAAGTGACAGATCTGGGCTATAATTTATAGACCTGGAACTCCAGTCTACCACTCTACCAACTTATGCTGGGCAAAAATGTATTTAATAATAATAATTGTGTATTTAAAGTATCGGACAACTTTCCAAAAATGAAATGTTACACCTCATATATCATTAATTAAAGTAAAGTGCTTACTATGAAAATATATATTAATAAATTTATTAACTATTGTATGTAACAAAAATTAAGCTTAAAAAATAAAAATAATGAAAGTTAGTGATCACTGTGTTATTATTATTTTTTTTGATGTCAAGAAACCTACTTTCGAACAAAAAAAAATTATATTCTTTATGAAAAAGTATCATCTATAATATTATTTTCTGGATCCATCCATTGTCTGGATATGTTGTGATTTTTATTTTATAAACAAAAATTCACAATATTTTTTCTATTGTTTATGTCAATACAACTGAAAATAATATCTGTGTGTGTGCACATTTGTTAATATTGTCCAAGATATATAGATTAATGTTGATTGTAATTATTTAAAATTCTAGAAAGACAAATATTTATAAAAGTCATCTCTTTTTATTTCTGAATAAATATATTAGAAATATAAGTTCACTTTTTTTTTTTTTTATATTAAGCATTTAAATATTTTGTTCTTTAATTAATTTTTTGATTTTTCTATGAATTATAAACAAACACCACGTTCACGAACACAGAAAAAACAAAGGTTCTCCTTTGAGATAGACTAATATACAACATTTTTCATGCAATTAAATATAATGTACACCATTTTTCATTTAAATGTTTTTTTTTTTTAAAGAAAAAAAATATAATCGATCTTAATCTTCTACTGATGAAATTCGGTCATCAATACTGAATTGCTCAAAAGTAATATAAACAACATATGTACGCTCGCACATCTATTCATTATATACATCCACGTGGGAGCGTATATATATAAGCTAAAAAAGAAAAGAAAACCAGTTTGCTACGACGTAGCTTCTATTCTTTCAAAATTTTAAATCATTTACAAAGCACAGCCTATTTTATGATTTAAATTAGTTTTTTTTTTAATGCTTATTTTCCGATCGAGTTTAATTAAGATTATAGTATTCTGCCGGAAAGTCCTCGTTGCTGACGTCATTAAAGATAAAATCGACCGGAGTACAGTTTGCTGCTGCATTGTTAGGAACATTTAAGTTATACGTATAGTTTACGTGATCGTATGAATTAGGAACTAGCTGGTTGGAAGTACGGATAAAGTCTGGAATGTTTGGGCTTCCCATTGCTGGACTTTGAACCGGGTTTGACAATAAAGATATGCTAGGGTAGTCCTGTTTAGGAGCAGTCGCGAAGTCTGATAAGCAGTTAAAATTCTGTTGTAAATTTGGAATTTGGCTTGAATTTATTGTTTGAAGGCTTGGAGAGGGTGGCGAAGGAACGTCAGGCGATGATAGGCCTGTATATCTTTGATAGTTATCATTTAAATAAGTTGTTTGATTATTACAGGAATTTTGCCGAGTTCCATCAATGGAAGACATTGTGGAAAAGCCATTTGTATTTGCATTATAATTTTGTGCATTTCCATTTATTGGAGGTCTGAGATTTTCAATATTATCTCTGGTAACATTAAACGATTTGGGATTTAGAGTTTCTAAACTGGAAAAATCGCTATCGGTTTCATTATAGGAACCATTGAAATTTACGGAATTTATATTTAAATCCACCGAGTCAGAATTTTGCGAATTTTCACCATCGCTACAAAGCTGAGAAGAAACAGGAGAATTTCCATTACATAGTTGATTATCATGATTTAATTCCTGTCCCACAGTACAGTCATTCATTAATTTTGGACTTCCCACTCCATTGCTAAGAGAGGCTGAGTTATTTAGTTCATCAGTGCTACTAACGCTATTACAGTTACTATCCTCGGCGCCTTTACTCAAGTTTTGGCGTTTATGCTTCATGCGTCGATTCTGGAACCATACTTTAACTTGTCTTTCAGTTAAGTCCAAGGAGGCGGCTATTTCAATCCTCCGAGGTCGACATAAATACTTATTGAAATGAAACTCTTTTTCTAATTCCAGTAACTGAGTATTAGTGTAAGCAGTTCGCAACCTCCTTGGAGTTCCGTTGTTTTCTGACGCTGTATCTGTAGGAAAGAAATAATAAAACTAGTAAATAACGTTACCAAATTGATTTAAATGTTGTTGTTTTTTTTTAATAAAAAAAAATAAAGAAAGAAAGATATTTCAAACGAAAACTTTATTTTAACGTGGATAGTCAAAGTAAAATAATAGTTAACCCTATCACTACTGGCCAAACTGGGTTTATAAATACCTTTTGATCTTGATGCCACCAGAGCTCAGCAGGAGCAAAGATGGCGTCCAGTTTGATGCTTTTAAATTGACAGGTTTTATAAAACAAATGTAAATATTCTAAAAAATAAATCTAATTTTATATTAACTGTATATGCAATATGGAAATGCAATTTGAGTAATTTATAATAATAAAAGCGATATATATATATTTAGACTTACATGCCCGCGGATATATACATATACTTTGAAACACTTTATAAAGCGACTATTTTTCTATCTTTGTTTTGTAAATAGTAATTAAACTTTAAGAATTACTTTATCTAAATTACGCCCCCCCCCCTTCATTTTTAGACATGAAATTTTAAGTTATACTAACCTTGATGAGGTTTCCGGACAGTCTTTTTTTCTCTCATCCATGGATACTCAGGCAGCTTAACGGACGGGACATTGGAGTGTTTGCGTTGCGAGGTTGCTGCAACCGTAGGCAGCTGATTTGAACTGTTCATGTTCAGTTGTTGGCAGAAGGTAGGAGGCATTCCCGCTCTAGTGATTGATGATGTATGAAATGTTTCATTGATATGGGGAATAGATGTCATAAATTCTGCTATGGACGGATGGCTATTTATAAAGCCGGACTCGTGGTCGCTCTCCATCCGTATTTGCCCAAAATTTAACAGCGTTTCGTACCCGTAAAAAAATATATTCCTTTTCCAAAGCTCTTTTCACAACCTCCCCACTGCATTGAAAACACAATTCTGGTTTGATAAGCGAAATCTGACCATTTCTTTAAGTCACGTGATCCATAGAGCCAATCAGCAGCAGCGGATAGTTCTTATTGACAAGCTACACTGTGTTGCTTTGACTAAGGCCGTTTGCACTCCTCAGCACAAAAAGTGCATAAGCAAATCTTCATCGTATTTACCATTATCATTTAACTGGAGAAGTCGTGAAGTTCTCTTAAATATAATTTGAGTTATGATGTATTTGCATTTTCAGTTGAAAAGCTCTTTTTTAATTCATAATTGAGATATAAAAAAAATCGTAACATTTTGCTAGTATTCTAGTAGCAGACGAACGTTAGATAATTACTCACAATAAATTCGTTATTTTTCACTCTTTGACAGAAATGGTAATGACACTTTACATATCATACAACTTGACGGCTTTCTCACCAGTCATTAATCGTGCAGCTCGTGACCGTACGGCACTCGTCGAAATCTTAGCTATAAGTTTAAACTGAGTTACGTGATTATTGGAGAGTAAATAATTTGCACTGAAAATTTATTCATTTCATACTGTGTATCTTCTTGACATTTTGTATTCAGTTTTTATCCTGAGAGGAGTTCAAAGCTGCATATAGTAAAAAAGGCAAGTATTTGAAATAGCTAACCTAATGCTAGACTAATTTATCTAAATGTAAAAACTCAGTTATGAAAGTGGTCTTTTATATTTTTTAAATGCAATTAGGTCAATTGTATTGAAAAGATGTTCGGTGGCTGTTCATTCATATAACTAGTGCTTGAATATATTTTTGATAGACTTAGTAAGAAATTTAAACATTAAGACTTTTTAAACTTATTCTATAGATAGCAATATATATATTAATACGTATTATTTTTTATTTGTTTATTCTTCGTTTGGATACATTTTAAGTCATGATTATAAAAATGAAATTGATCTCACGTTTATTTATCTAAATTTAAATTTTAATATTGATTAAGAACTAATGTGCAAGTTATGGACATTAGTATAGAATAAATATAGGGACACGCAATGGGTAAAAAGCTGTCAAAATAAAAATATCTAACACGAATATCGTTATGAAGGAAGGGTGGAGGCTTGTCGAAACTTCTTTTGTATTGCATTTAAATTAAAAACGTAGTTTTATTTCTTTTTTCATTGTTTATCTATTTTGTAGGTAAAAAGAACTATTTTCATTAATAAAAACTTGTATAAAATTTAATTTAATTATAGTAAGTATTGGAGCTTTTTAATGAAATTTTAAATATTCGTAACATTCTAGAAAGAATCCTAAGCCATATTGGACTTTTCCGCCATTATTCTAAACCCGCTAATATAAAATCAGCCATTTTTTCAGCACGTTGTAAATGTGTCAAGTCATTCTTACATAGATTTAAAAAAATCAAAAGCTTTATATAAATATTTTTAAATAAAACAATTAAGTTTATTTTAAATATCAACAAAATATACCTTTTCATGGAAGTGATTTATTTGTTTCCAGTTCCCGCCATATTTAATCCGAAATGAATGGCCTAAGTATTATAACGCTCGAATTACTGAGATAAATGTGAACTACATTAAAATAATACTTTAAGGTTATATTTTTGTTATTACAAGATTTTAAGACATAACAGCTAATGGTTTTAACATCTTAAAAATATTTAAAGTTTATGCCCACATATGTCTGTCTGTTTATGTATACATAATAGTAATGCTTTTTAAATTTTATTATTGATATAAAATATACAAATTTTAACATTTAATTCTTCTTTAATGTCATTATAGTACAAATGTGATTTTAGCATTTAATTTTCTCGTTTTTAAATTAAGTGTTAGAAGCATAAGTGCATGTGCAATTTTTACGTACCTTTGCGATTTGCTTAATTGTGCCAAAATTTCATTTTTATGTGTAATTCCTATTCACTATATCTTGATAATGTTTAAACATTATTTAACTAATTGCTAATTAAGCTAAATACGCTGCGTGTATTAAAATAAAAACATCTAATTTCTTGTAAAATATTAATATATTCTTACATAAGATGATTTTATTAAAATATTATTTTAAAATATATATTTGTAAATAAATATATGAAGGAGCTTATGTTATTTAGATGTATTGTAAAACAAACTACCGAATTGTAAATTAAATATTACGTTTAATTTTATATTATTATGCATAATTATATATATTATTTTTCTTTTTTTTTTTTAGATTGCTTTAATCCACTAAGAGATGAAGCATCTGCATATATTTGTGATAAAAGCAAGTCTGGAAAATTAAAAAAAAAAGAAAGGTCTATTGTTCTACTTAAAAGCATCGTTTTGATTAAATAATTAACCAGCCACTTTTATAAAAAATTAATATTATTTATTATCATATTTATTCAACTTTTTTTAAAGAATGTTTTTTTTTTTTTAAAATACAAAAATCAACAACCTGTATTTATTTTAAATAAAAATTTGGAATTCATTTGTTTTTTTTTTCTTCCTGTATCAATGTATTGCTAATAAATAATGCTTATATATTAGTATGTGTGTGTGGTATGTATATGTAATCTGAAAGTAGTTTATTATATGCTATTAAAAATTCTACATCACTATCTATGGCATAGGATGTGTATGCAAATACACAGAATATACGAATGTGTATATGATTCATAAATCGGGCAATGTTTTATTGGTACTTCATAAATATATATTTTTATGATAAATTTTCATTTTTAAAAATTATATAAAATATATAGTTAAAAAATTTTGATTTTGTTTGCCTTGTTAGGAGACTACAACTATTATATTTAGTTGTGTGTGTGTGTGTACATATATATGACGCGGAAGCGAAAAGTGGGCACTTACACTGTGAATGTATAAACGTATATGTCATGCTCATAGTTGATTATATGTAAATTTGTGAGTGTGCTCACGTCTATATAGCACAAATATTTATAAATAAATTTAAGGGGGCGTAATATGTTTATAGGATTAATTTATTCATTCTATTTATATGGAACATGTTTATAAATAAGTACATGTGCATATGTATACAAAAGTGAGTATGCAGTAATATATAAATAGTATATTTTACTCTTTATTTTGTAAAGTATAATTAATAACTTTTACCGTTTTTTTTTTATAACAAAGAAATTATATATGGTCAATTATATAGTTTTAACAACAGTTAATGCGCAAAGAAAATTAATTATTCTGATTAAGTTTAGGGAAATCCTTTATTTACATGACGTTGATAGTTTATTTTATTTTTAAATATGCGTTCTTAGCAGACAACTTGACTTTTTAAAATAAATAAAGAGAAGAGACTGTATGTTGGTAAAATTTTAAAATATTTTACTACGCCATAGTACATGACAAAAAAAAAAAAACATTGACATGAGGAACATAATCACTTCTCACATAAATGATGACAAAATATTTGTATATCACACAATGCAAATAAAAAAAAAATATTTTTTTTAAGAATATATATATCAAAAACTATTTAAATAAAACAACTAAAGGCTAAAAAATAAAAAATATTTCTCTAAACTTTTGAGATTCTTTTAGTCAACATTATTTTTAATACCCTGTTTTTCCTTTAATATATTTAAAAATATATCCTCGACCATTTTTAGAATAACACTTAAATGGTCGCACTTTACACTTTAGCTTTGGTAGTTATAAATCACAAACATATATATACATACACGTATCTGTGCGTGCAAATATATGTATTTTTATATTAGGAATACTTTTAGAAAGACATTTGTAGGAAAATATTTTCTCTATTGTTCAGTTATATAAAAATTAATATTTTTATTGCTTTAGTTATTTAATTTATAATTAAAAGTCATTATTCACAGATGCGCATTATAAGTGAGTTAACTTTGGTGGAATTGCATAATTTCCCTGAGAATGCATGGAGGAGTCATGCATATTATAAAGTTGCTGCGGTAAATCAACAGGATGAATATTACTCGGCGGCATTAAAACAGGCGAATTATTTCCCATAATAGTTGGAGATCCAGGATCTCTGATATTTAATGTCCGAGAAAGCGAATGGTGGTTCGTTTGAATTAAAGTTATTGGGCTACACTCTAGAGAATCATGATGTGTCGGACCTGCCGATACTGTATTAGGAGAAGCTACTGGACTATCGCATTTTTCTGAAAATCCTTTCGCTTTTTGATCCTTTTTGTATTTCATACGGCGATTTTGAAACCAAATTTTGATTTGACGTTCAGATAAATTGAGCAACGCGGCCATTTCAATCCTTCTAGGCCGGCATAAATAACGATTGAAATGAAATTCCTTTTCCAGTTCTACTAGTTGAGCGCTAGTGTAAGCAGTTCGTGCTCTTTTAGTAGGTTGCTCAAACTCTAAAAAAAAAAACAAAAACAACATATATACACACATTAACAATGAGAAAGATATATATCTAAATTATATGCAAAAGTACACACATTCACAAATATATAAAGACAAGTGCCTATATGATTTTAAGATCATTACATGTGTTATTCAATTTAATTTAATGTATTTTAAAAAAAATTTGTAAAAAAAATTTTTTTTTTTAAATTTGCTTTTCTTTGAACAGAATAATTTTTTATTATTTACTCATAAGAATAGTACTTTTTTCAATTTAATGACTGTGTTCAAAATTATCACACATACGCACATGTATATTGTTTACTTATATATATAAACTTTTTTTGTTGCTGTTGTTCAACATAAGTGGATTTATTAATGTTATTAAACCACAAAATGACTTTCTTTGAACTAACCAGTAAGGAAACGTTAAAAGTCATTAAAAGCGGACGCTTCCATAACCTTTAACATCATTACCAGCTGTAATGGGACATGTTTATGATGGTTTAAAGACGCTTATTATCCGTCTTGCAATTTACCTGGTAAGTGAGACAGTTGGCGCTGTTTGGAATTTTGGCGAGATTCCTTCATCCAAGGAAATATCTGTTTTGACATAGACTGAGGGTTATGATTTGGTGTTAACTCAGGAATATTATTCTGCGAAGTTTGCATACAGGCCTGAGAAAAGTTCGAGCTATTAGGTGACAATGGATGTACCGCGTGCTCTTGAAGGAAGCATGCCGGACGATAATTGTCTTCTTGCCCATTATCATAATATTGTGTCTGTTGTTGATGATGATGATCATAACTATATCCATTAGAATTATTGTAGTAGCTTGTATATGGTTGTGTATTATCGTAAAATGTTTTCTGCATCCCTGTATGGCTGAAATTTATTTCATTCTGACATCGCTCTGACATACTGATCGAATAACATTGCCACTTTTGATCACGTGTAATCCTTTGACCAATCACTTAATTAGTTCTTACTGGCCAGTGCTATAGAAAAAAAGTAAAAACAACAACAAAAAATCATTTATCTATAAAATAGTATTATTAATCTTTGTAATGTTTAATGTAGTAAGTATCATTTATTTTATATTTCAGTAATGTTAATTAATTGTAATAAATATTATTAGTAGAAATTTCGGCAAAAAAAAAGGGGCAAAACATTTTTATATTTTTAAATAAGAAGATCGAAATAAAAAGCAAAATGATTTGCCTAAATTTATATAAAAGTTAATTAACTTACACGTGGGAAGATTAAGTTTTTCTGGAATTAGAGAACTTCTTAATCTCTACTCTCGTTAGCGGAAATTCGCTTTCACAGTCATCCAACCAAAACCGCAAAATTTCTCAATTCTTTCAGTGTCCAGTTGGCGCGTATTTGACCACGTCTTGGCTTCCAATTTAAAAGTCTACACCTAATAAACATCTATTAAAATAGTCTCTCTTTTTTTTTTTTTTAAAAAAAGGTTATAAATGAATTAAGTAAATACAAAATTGTTACTTTATTGATAATAGTTTCCATCTAAATATTTATTAAAATATATAATGCATGATGCTTAAAAATTAGAATCATCAATTTTGGAACATTCATTTTTTAAAAAGTTATAAAAAAAAAGAACTTGCATAAGTTTAATATAGCAACTTACCTATATAACCTTTTTAAGTTATCATATCTGCTTTCCAGAGAACGTAATTTATTCATATATGAACTTTGTGTAGAGACAAGGATGCAAATATATAACGTTGTACGTTAAATATTTTATGAGGGAGAAATAGTAAAACATATGCAAATTAAAAAAAAAATATCATGTCACAAATTTAAAATTAGTCTGCACGCTATGCTTTAATAATATTTTTAAAATATATTAATCATTTTCCTTTAGGTTTATATAAAATTATTGTTTTTAATATTATAGTATATAGACTATACATTTTTTAAAATATTATTTTACAAATTAAATGAAGTATAAGTTAGTTACATTATTTATCTTAAAAAGACAAAGTCCATTAGTATTTTATCAGAAATAAACGAATTTGAGTTGTCTGTGTGCTTAGCATATATAAATCTTAAGTCTCCTGTTTTTATTAATATTATTATAGAGAATATTTCTCACAAAAAGTAGACTATGCATATATTAAGTTTATTTGATTTATACATATATTTTAAAAAAAGATTTATTTTCAATGAACTAAACGGGCTTTAATTGTTACATCTTTTATATATTATTCAATATCATAATAAAAAAAAACTTATGTAAGTAAAGCTATAATAATCAAAACATTTTTTTCATGTTTTTGATATAAAATAAATTTAAATATGAGTTAACACTCAGCGTTGATTATTTAGTTAAAGGCAAATGAAGCTTTGTGTAATCAAAAATCTTTTTTGGCGGCCATTATGGCTAATATAAATCGTTAATAAAAATGCTTTTACTTTACAAAAAGAATAATCTAATTCTATGTATCGATTTGTTTAAAAGCAAAATTGTCCACAAAAAATAAAATATAGTGTAAATAACAAGCCAGTTATTTTTTTTTATGTTAATAAAAAGCATACACAGCATCCTTCAAATTTTTAATATCCAAATATTATATATATATATTACTTTGTATAAAGAAAATGTAAAATCAAGGTATTTTGTATTGGTGTAAAATCTTTGAATATTTTGTTTGAAAGCGCATTTTTAGATTGAAATAGATAATTGTACACGGTTTTATACTTAAATAATTGTATATATCTGTATAAAACCATATACTACTATACTGTAGTTGTTTTTTGTAAAACAAAAATATAATATAAATTAAATGTAATAAAAGTCAGACAGATAAAATTTGTTAAATAAATATAAAAATACATCACTTATAAATCATGCTTAAAAAATAAACTTTTGCTTACCTAAATAAATTAATAAATTTTTATGAATCTTTCACTTCTTACAATCCATTAAATTAGTTGAATTGATCATCGATGGTAAAATATAAATCTATATATTTGCAAAGTTTCATGTAATCAATTGCACATTTTTATACTATCCAGTTAAAATAAAATACTGTATCGGAGATTCTCAGGTTTCCAGATAGTTTGTTACTGAATTAACATGTGTTTGGATATGCAAATATATCTTATCTTGATAAATAAATATTAAATAGTTAAATTTTTTTACTTAAAATTGTTATTACTATTTCTACAATCACTTTCTTTAGTTAAGCTTTTAATTACATACTTACTTTTAACACAAAGAAATAATTAATTAAAGCCTGCAATATTAGAAGCATATATAAATTTTAAAAAAATCTCTAAGAATGGAAATACTGCAAAAACAAAAACAGTCCGACAATAAATAATATTTGGTAAAGAAAAAACAACGGCTTTGAAATGACTATAAAGTTATACTTAAAATATTAAAAACTTTTCATCTTTGTTTAAAACCTATAAAAATATTTATAAATTTGCTGAAGTTTATTTTAAAAAGATATTGTTAAACGAAAAGTAAGCCGCCTAAAGAAAAAAAAATAACGGGAGAGGGATAAACTATTCTTCTTCGGCTATTATATACGCGCGATGAGTGATCGGTCAAACAAAAGAAAGATTGATTTTATTCCGCCATTAGGACTCTGTAATAACCCACTTATCGCAAAAGCGAAAGATTACTGAAAAAGATCGGGTTTTCCTAGCTCACACAAGGAATAGATCTTTGTTAAAAACAAAACCAAAAATTAAATAAATTGTAGTCTTTAGTAAAGTCTCACAATTGACAAGGCTTTCTAGTTTTGCGCCAATTGGCGGTACTTCTTTGTCAAAGGGTTGATTTTATGATACCCATGTGTATAGTAGACGCCATCTTGCTTAGAATGTCCCTTGTCTTAGATTGAAGTCAATATCAAAACTATTTGTAAAGAGCAAGTTATAAAAAGCAAAAGATAAAAAAAAGTAGGGTGGGAGAAGCGGGCTATAAGAAAGAAAAGAAAAATAACATTCTAACTTCTTTGAGTTCAGTTTTAAAACACCCCATATTGCGGTGTACTTTAATATTTCTTTAAGAGTAGCTATTGTCAATAGAAAAAATTATATTTGTAATATCAACAGGAAAATTCATAGGCGTGGTATTTACAAAACTTCTGAAGTAGACATAGGCTTCAACGTCTCGTCCGTAAACTTCAAAGAAGATTTGAAGAGGAAAATGAATTGCGCTGACCGTCCTTACTACTATAAATATTTCATTTGCTAGATTTTGTAGAGTAGTCGTTTACGCAATCATTAGATGATTTTGTACATTTATATAAAAGCAACGCGATTTGTCAAAGAGAAACTTAAAAAAAAAAGAGTAGAAGACAGGGGGGCAGTAATTAACAACCTTCAGGCCAAAATAATTAAGAATGGAAACCTCACGTGATGTAGCTTTAGAAAAAGACTGGAATGAAAATTTAAGTTTTGTTTGTAGTTTCAAGCTAAAGAAGTTTACCGCCATTTTGCTCTTTGCAAGTGTTGATAAGAGAAATATTTGAGATGCTAAAGTCTATCCAAACCTTCCTAGCAAAGGCTACGGACTTAAATTAAACGAAAAAACTACAATCAGCTGCGATTTTTGTTGGGTTCATTAGAACAGATTTTAACGCAATGACGTCATCAGCTGTTCTTTCTGACGAAACTTAATACGGTAAAACAAATAGTATTAGATAATATAAACAAATTTTATAATTTTTTAATCTAAACCATTGCTACTTAAAAAAAAAATTATTTTTTGAATTGATAATTATATTTGATAAATTTCGACTGATTAAAAATTTGGTGTAACTAAAATTTATGTAATTATTTTAGTTTATCAAAATATATTTATTTATTATTTTTAAACATTCCTCCACCTTTCTGTAGTGTGTTTTTTTCCTTTTTTTTTTTCGTGAGTAAAAAAAAGTTCTTTAAAAATGAAATTTACAAATGAACCAACTTCAGTAACTATTATTTTATGTTTGTATTTCAATTAAAGATAAAATTATAATTTAATTAATTTTATTATTTAAAAAAAAGTTATCTAAGGTTAAGAACAATCAAGATAGAATATACAAACATGTAAAATACATTGTGTATAAATTTCTTGTTCTAGATAATTACATATATTTTTATATTTCTTCTGCGAAAAATATTTTCTGACAATAGTTCGCTATTATTTTTTACCTAAATATTAATTAGTGATAGATTGTTTTTAAGATTCAAGGTAAAACAATTAAACTAATTTCATTAAGAATGAAAATGCACGCATCCAAACATATGTATGTATACGGTTTCAAAAATTTTCCGCTATTTTTTTTTAATACTTTCAAATAGTTATTTGTATTACGTATTCATTTATCTTTGTTTCAGTATTGTATATATATATTAAAAGAAATGTGTAGTGATAATAATTTATTATTAACATTTTTAAATTTTGTATATTCATAAATTATATGCGAAATTAATATACCAATAATCGGCCTACGGAATATTGCACTTTTAATTTGATATATATGTAATCGTTGCATATTTATATTACACTAGATTCTATTGTTAATTTGTTTTTGGTAAATAAAGTAATATATACACATAAACAAAATTTTCATCATAATTTCATTTAACTTTATCAAAGTAAAATATGGCTTTTAATATGAATGGCTGATTCAAAGGCAAAGAAATCTCTGATCCAATTAAATTATTGTTCTCAATCTGTCTCTTTGGTTCTGAAGTCATTTAACCTTCTGAACAACTAACCACACTATTATTTGAATACAGTAATATTACCAAAATTTTTGCATCACCCCAGCTTTGGTCATTAAAAAAAACCAAAAAAAAAAAAAAAAACAATTTTCATTTGATATAACGATTGATATGAAAATCAGCTGCTTTGACATGTGATTGATTATTTTGTAAGAATATTCATATATTATTTACTGGATCTTATAACAAAATGAACAAAAGAGGCTGCACATTACATTTTCACAATCAATATAGTGTTGTGCATAGGATTAAAAACAGAGCTAAACATAATAAATGGAATTGGAGGGAATATTTTTGGTAGAATTTCATATTAAAAGAAATTATGCCTATGTGTTTGAAAAGCAAATTTTTATAGTTATATTTTACTAATTTTTATTTATGGATCTGAGACTTGGACACTTAGCAAAAAAGCAACATGAGTGAAAAAAAACAAACATCAGAGCCATCATTAGAACAATAAATATACTGAAATGGAATTGAATATATTGCTAAAAGAGATGATAATAAAAATGACAGTTAAAGTTTTAAATTGGATCCAAAAGATTGTAAATACCATTGAAAAAGGCTATGTGCAAGATGGACAGATGAAATAAGAAAGTTCATCCTGGTGATGTGGGGAAGAGAAACTAAAAATTGGAGCAATTAATTAAACTCAGAGAGACTTTCATCCTGCAGAGGATCAATAATTATTGCAAATGATGATGATGATTAATTGACAAATATAGTTTTGAAAAATAAGATTTAATACTATGTAATGTTTTTTTACATATGTATAAAAAAATTGAAATGACGATGATTAAAAAAAAGATCATTCAGTGAACGATAAAAATTACAAAAAGACACATCCAACATCTTACATATTTGCAAGGATGTAAGCATATTTTTTTCCCCTCAAGATATCAGATGATAACACTTTGCCATTGATTATTAAAAGAATTAAAGATTCATGGAAGGAACTAAAGGTTCCTGGATCAAATATCATCAAACTTTCACTTATCGTGGGGGACATGACATGATATTTCAAAGATTAACCTTTATATTGTTTATTATTGTTATCAAAGTGAATTTTAGATCAGTTTTTTTAAATCACAGGTAGGGGTGGAGTGGGGGAAGGCACATAAAAAAATGAAAAGAGGAATAAAATTAAAAGTAATAAAATAATAGTTGAATATTTTTAATAAAAACAAAATGAAAAATAAGAAAATGTCAGGATTCTCTTTTATTAATTAGTCTACATCATAAAAAGCTTATTAAAGATAATAATAATATAGGTCCAAACATGAAATGCTAGATGATAATAATCAAGTGTTATTATCACTTGGTCATAACATTCAATATCTAGTTACTCCTATATTTGTCAACAAACAATTCAAAATTTCTCAAATTTCAGTATAGAATAATTACAGACTGGTCTAATTATAAAAATTAATGGAGAGAGTTTGAGCATACATAGTAAGCAAAGATAATAATCAATAAGCTAATCTAATTTTTAATTATATATATATATATAAAGTATCTGAAAAAAAGAAGCCTATTTTGACATGAAATTATAAAATATGTTTTACTAGAGAATATGATGTTTTAACAAGGATTTAGTTTTTTAGTAGGCTAACAATATTTGAAGATGGTAAATCTTGGATAACGAATCAGTCTAAAAGCATCACAATTACAAAAAAAGAATAGAATATAGTATTGTATAAGTTAAAATCTAAAATTAAAATACCAAACAAAATGTAGATAGAAAGGCAAGCCAAAGAAAATGTAGAAAACTAAAAAATTCATATGGAGGTTCCAATAATTATTAAAGTAACATTTGATTAGAAGAGTTAAATTAGAAAATAAATTGATTAAATTAAAAAAGATCCTTCATAAAATTACAAAAGATAAAAAAAGAAATATAAGAAGATATTATGGGCTATAATGATTTATTACATAATAGCTGCTATGTATTTTCCATTCTGCAGTTGATTTTATGAATACATATATTCCCATGACTATTTTCTGCTCAAAATTTTTTCTTTTCAAGGTAGGAAATTCAAGTGTTGTTCTTTTGTTTTTTTATGTTTATTTTAAATTTTCTGCTAAAAAAAAAAGTTTTATCAAACAGTCTTAGTGATGCCTACCACTATCTTGACATGATTTAGCACAGTACTATAACAAAGCATTTTAAGTGGCTTCTATTAAATTATTAGAAGCACAATTGAGTCTGTTATAAAGTAATAAATTCTAGAATGTCATGACAATTTTTATATTTTATGAAATTTCATTCTATTAAATTGGAATTAAAACTAAGACTTGAATCTATACTCACCATGTACTTATGAATATTAAAAATTCTCTATAAAATCAGATTCAATAAGGGGAAAAAGCAAAATTGCAAAATAAATCCGTTTTTGAATTATCATTGCAGGGAGGAAGGGGTGCCAACTTTTTAATCCAAGTTTATGCTGTAACTCGGATTTAGAACTGCATTATAAAAATGTTAATGATCTATAAATATTAAAACTTTATAATGAAGACTTTTACAAATATTTTAGCCATTCATTTTTTTTATTGATATTATTTGGGGAAGGTAATATTAAATAGGTTAATAGCAGGTATATAACTATCTAAAAAAACCAAATTTAATATATAAAAGTGAATTTGTTTAATTGTAAAAGTATGTATAATACCTATGTATTTTAATAGTGATTTGTTATTATTAATATGCTTTATATATAAGTCTTTAATAGCAAAAATGGAGAGAGAGAATCAGTCTTAGAGAGAGAACCAGTCTTTCTAGCAGCTCTTTCTGGAGAAATAATAAAAGAGAAGACATTATGCATCAAGTTTTCAGCTGCTAGTTGATAAATTTGTATATTTTTTTCTTTAGGGCAATATTTAGAATGACAAGCTGAATTGGCTATCGATGAATTATCTAAAATTTTTTAATGGCTTGAAAATTTTGAATTGGAAATTGACATGACACCTGAATTTTCTAATTATTACATTCAGAGACTTCTTTTTACATATGATATAATCTCAACAAAAGATTGTTCAAACTGATATGTGCTTTCATATCCTTCCTCTTTTTTTATATTTTACAACAGCATCATGAATGTGAAATTATATTAATATAATAAAAAAAAACATTATCATAATGAATTGATATTTGTATGAAAAACTTCTAAGCTTAAACATTCTATCTTCAAAGTTTAAATTTTTGAATCAGTTTTACACTTATATCATTTCAAAGATCACTAAAATACTTCATTTCTGTTTTTGAATTGCCACACATATTAAGTGATTTGAAAAGATATTTTGTAATTCAAAAAGCTTCAAGGCTTATGACTATTGTCACTGGTAACACAAAAGTTAATATAGTATCTTTTGTTTAAGACTAATTATAAAGTAATAATATCGATAATGAAATTACAATGTCTTGAGATTATGAACAAGTGTAATAGTAAACCATGTGGTAAATATATATATATTAGAGAAGATTTTTGTGGTGTAGTTGTTCAGAATTTACCCACAGCAAGATTTGAATATAGGATGAGCATTTGTTGTAAAGATTCTAATTAGATTTATGGGTTTTTTTTATTATAGATAATCAGCTAAGACAAACATTCCATGCTGATCAATGAGTATTTTAGAATTTATCATGCCATTGAAAAATCTCTTCAGTATTTATTTATAGGAGGATGGCTGTTGAAAAAGATTTTGTTCCATAGTAGGTTATTTAAATGTTATTCTAATTTTTTATCTATTCTCTTTTTTTCTGTATACATATGTCTACAGTAAAAAACATTATATTTATAAAATATAATGTATTATTAAAAGAATAGTAAGGAATGGTAAATTTATACTAATAAAGATCTTAAATATTGCTGGGTGGTTATTGAACCATTTTGAGTTGATTACTGACAGAATTGTATTGATACTAAACCTATAAATTTAAGCATTTACTAAGTACAAACATAGTTTAATTTGGTTATTGGAGAAGTTTTTTTTAGACAATAAGGCTTTTATAATCTATTATATAGGCAAAAGTAATTACCATGGTAATTCAGTAATAAAGTTAGCTATATTTATAATAAACAAATGTAAAATAGTAATAAAAAACCCCCAGCAGAAGGAATATTTTAATATAATATTACCACACTTGCTATAGGGAGCAATTGTTTCAGGGGAGAGGAAAGTAGAAGTAAAAAAAATATCAGTATTAAAAAATATAAAGAATTATGACATTTAAAATCAGATACTTATCATTTTTATATAATGACTATTTTCAAAAATAATTCTGTCAATTGTTATTATACTGTTGCTTTTATAAATATAAACAAAGTTACTATAATTGAGAATCAGAATTGTTTATGTTAAGCATTAAATATATATATGCTACTTAATACTCTCCTCATATTGGAGCAGAACTCATGTCTTAGAGATGTTCCACAACTGCATTCACTCCCAAGCCTCCAGATTATGATTAAGCTCTGGATGAAAAATATCACAAAAAATAAAGCAATATAATTATAAAAAAAAAAAGCAAAATTAAACATTTAACGGTGAATTAATAAAAATTATGAATGTATACTTATATTATTATTTTTTTCCAAATGCAAACTCTCTTTTTTCTTATCTTTTCAATATTCCCTATTTTTTTATATTATGTATATGCTATTAAATCTATCTCTATACCGTACTTTTTATAATTGTTTAAATTTACTTGCACATTACTTATTTACTGAGAATATATTCATATAAACTGTATGTGTATTTAGCTGTGAAAAATGAATTACTTGTAAAAAAAATAATTCAAATCATTACTTTTAACTTTAATTTAGATCTTATCTTTATAATGAGAACTCTAATTAAAGATAGTGAATTCTAATATCATTAGCTTAAGCAAGTTTTTTTGTTTTACATTTTTATATTTCATAATAATTTAGCTAATGTTCAATTAAAAAGGAGAATAAACCATGAACTTAGAGTCTGCTAGTGTATGACACTTTTTCTATTAAAAGTGAAGGCCACATGACATTAATACTCTATTTTTTTGTTTTTATGTGAATATCCGGTATTTTTTTTTAACTAGAATAGATTAATTTGAAATCTTTACTCTTTAACTAATAATAGTTAAATATCATATGTTTAATTAATAGGAGATACTTGACTATAGGCCAATTACTGGAGGAGAAAACATTAATTTACTTATGACCTAAAAAAATTTGGTTCATACAACCCAGACTTGAATTCAAATCATGGCTATGGCATGATGATACACTAATTAATGCATGCCAGAATTACTAATATCTAGAATAATAAGACATGATTCATTTAAAAAATATTCAAATTACATTGAAAAACTATATTTATAATAATATTTAAATACAGATATACTTTGTATCTCTCGAGTTCAAATCCCCTATAACTATATTTATAATAGCTATAGAAAATTATTTTTTGATGATCAAATTGTATTACTTGCTTGAGCATTAACTAGTCATATTAAAGATTATGTTATTTATCACTGAATTACTATAAAAATCAAACATCATTATGTTCAAATTTATTTTAACTGATGTGACTCATTCTTTAGTATTACCTAATTACACAAGTAAGACAATAGATTCTAGATGTTACTGAAAATAAATCTTCATGTTAGAGTTTTGGATAATTGGATTTTTGCAGGAGGGTAAAAATCCCTGCACAGTTTGGCGAGTTGGTAGAATGTCCGACTTGGTATTAGGAGGTCCCAGGATTGATTCTGGTGTTCGCAGGTCTGTCGCTCAAATTTCTTATGAACTCCTGACTAATAAAATCATATGCTTGGTGAAAGTACAATAATAAAATAAAACTGGAATTCACTATTATTACTTTATTCTTATAATCTATCAAGTTTAATACTTAAACATCAACATGACAGATTAAGAATTCAATTCAGTTGACAAATTGATATTTCCTCTTTATTTCCAGAGATGATACAGACATTTTTTAATGCATGAACAAGTTGTCACTCTTACCATTAATTCAATAATAGAAATTGCACATTTGGTAATGACTTTATAAGTAATTGTGACAACTGATAATGATTGGTTATTTACTTGGGAGGTCAAATAATATTATGGCTAGTGATCACAATAGTTCAAAATAATTTAACTTATTACTCAGCTAATAATTGATTCAGAAATTTATAGCTAGTGAATCCCTATTCTGTCTAAAATATACAAAACATGATTGTGATATTGTAGTAAATGGAGAATCCGTTCATTAAATAACTATATCTATATAAGAAAGAAAACATAATATACAAAACGGATCTTCATTCTAATATTAAAAAAAAAACTTTTATAGAAGTAAATTATTATTAATTCACATTACAATAAAATTAATACCCATAAACTGACGTAAAAAAATACAAATATTAATTTTTGAAATGTGTCAGACATGATTGTAAACATGAACTCTATATTACAATGTATATTTTACTTTTTGTGCAAATAAAGATTATTTTTTTTTAAAAAAAAAAAAAGTTGAAAGCAGAAATGCTGAAAATTAAATGATGTAAAAAAAAAAAAAAAACTTTTATGGAATTACGCTTAATATTAATACAAAATAAATGTTTTTTATTCAAAATAAAATTGAAATCAGTCATCCAATAAAAAAAAAAGTTCTAAGTCTTTGAAAGTAGTAAAACAAATTTATCATTGTAAGTATATTCTATTAAATTATACAAGTTAATATAAGTTTAATCTAAATATACATTATTAACGTACACTAATTACTGCACTAAAATTAAAAAAGTCTTTATTTATAGTTGAAGTAATATCTGAATAACGGTTTTTTGTTTTCATTTTGTATTTGATTCATTTGTTATTACAATACAGATAATTTAAATGGATTTTATCTTCTAGTTTTTGGGAATCTAATAGCTGTTGGGATTGTTTCTAATACCACTGTCATTGAGTTAATCATGTTACCCAGGTCATGGCAGATGAAATCTGATTAAAACTCTGCTGCTGTAATAACAACTATATTAAAAAGAACTTGAAAATCTGTTTCACAATGTATTTATAAAATAATTTTTATAATTTCTAAAACATTTTAAATGTACAATTGCCATCTTTGGAATTATATGCAAATAAGCATAATATATATATATATAAATTCATTTGTAATCATGAGTATATATATTAGTCCACTGTAAGATAAAAAAATTTCAGTTTCTTTGATCCACGGTTTTTCTTTTTTAAATTATTACAGCAAATTTTCTTAGTTCATTCATCTTAACCGAGGTCTTTCTCTAGGTCTTCTCATCTATCAGTAGATTATAAATGTACATTTGTGTAAAATGGATTACATGATTTTTTCCAAGAACTTTTTATTCTTTTGTTTTCAATTCTAATGAAAAAGGTTTTTTCCTGAAGACTATTAATTAACATTATTTTAAAACATCAAACTTTAGTGATATCTCATTAGAATTTATTATTGTTTCTATAGTATTTTCAAAATTTTGAAAATGACTTAATATTTGATTAAAAATTGGTACTTAGAGATGCAAGATAATTTTTAAAATGCCTCGAGTTTTCACTTTTTTCTAACTGCTGAAAAATTTAAATATGTATTTTTAATATTTCAAATCTCTAAGCAGATGAAGCTTTTAAGATAAAAAAACAACATTAATGTTAAACTTTCTTCTGAAATGTAAACAATTAATGTAAAAATGGAAAAAACGATAGATAGATCAAGAAAACTATCTTTAGCAAAATGAAGCAAAAAACAAAAAAATAAAAAATATACAATTTAAATTAAACAATCACTTACTAAAAATAAAGCAGAAAAATATTTTGGAAACTTGTAATTTCAAAAAGAAAATGAGACTTGTAAATTAACTAAATAATAAATCACAGCAATAGTAAATGTATAGTTACTGTTGTAAAAGTGAAAGGAGGGTGTTTTATTGACATTGGAATATTAATGTGAAAGATTCGGCTTTGATTCAGGAAAATATAAAATCTAGCATACTCTCACTTTATTAAACCACACTGAAGGCAAAATAATGAATAGTTATATATATATACAATAGTCAAATATGTTTAAAAATACATATATACAAGCAACAAAGATTACAAATTATAAAATTATCATAGAAAAGATATAAAATATAAGAGAGGAATGGTTTATAAAATTAGATAGTAATTTTTGTAATATGGTTTACTATGGCCAGACATCAAAGCAATTGGGAGAAAGAGCTAAAGAACACAATGATGCTATTGCTAGGAAAGATGATAGATCTGCATTATATGTTCATTATTTGCAGTATGGACATAAAATAAATTGTATTGATAATATAAGTGTTCTTGATTATATTAAAAATGTTAATAGATGTTAAATATATGAAACAAACTATATTATGTATAATAAAAACAACTATGAATATATACAAAACATCCATTAAGTTAAATAATAAGTGGTTAATGGATAAAGAATGGATAGTTAATTAATTAATATATGTGGATATATATCCATTCAATATATATAATAGAATAATTTTGTAGTAGTATTGAGAAAAAAAATCACATAATAGATCGTGTCAGATATCCATTTGTTTATCTGTCTTCTCTCATGTATTGACATAGATGTCGCTGTATGTGCTTTAAATCATGGAGTCATATTGAAAAAGGCAAAACACATAATTTTCCGAAAAAGGCTTTTCTATGATAATTTTATAATTTGTAATCTTTGTTGCTTCTATATATGTATTTTTAAACATATTTGACTATTGTATACTTGAAGTGCAACATAAAAAAAGAATTGTTTTTAATTCTGATTCTTTTTCTGTATAGTAGTTATATATATAATGAAATAACAGTAATCAATAGTTTACTTAGTCAAAAACTCGTAAAATGATTGAGCATGAGAAGTGACAAATTAAGCTTCAATTCAAAATACCTTAGATGTAGAATTTGTTATTCTATCACTGCTATATTTGCTACAAAATAGTTTAAAAGCAGTATAAAATAAGGGAAATGCAAACACATTTAATTTAAAATAGCATTGGTTAATATTTTTTCATGGAAGAGTAGCCCCCCAAGTATGATGTAACAAAAAGTAAATAAAATCTTTGATGAAATATAAATTAATGAAATTTATTATAAGATAATCAAGAATATTGAGTACAGAACTAAAAGTAGTCTCAGATTATTATTTATTAGTGGTATAAATAAACTTAAAGAAGAATATAATTGCTAAATAAATAAATAAAAAAGAGTGAACTAATTGTGCAATTTTGTAAAATAAAGTTAATTGGTAGAAATTTTAAAAATTTTAATGTTCTATCTATATAAATAAAGACAATATTAATCCAATCTTAGAAAAAAAAGTGTTGTCAAATATTTTTCTTTGATTAAATTTTATGTAAGATTACTTAGGAAATCTTCCTTTTGTGTAGGATATAACTGTTATGGTCCTTCTTTTGCTACATCCATGTAATTATATTTATTACAGACCCCCCCCATTTTATTTTATCTATTATCTGTCTGACTTTCAGCATTTACTTTCTTCTCAGATTTCCTTTTTCATAGTGTAATAAATTTGCATAAACATATAATAATTTGTATGTCATTAGCAATTTCTATTATCTCTCAAATGTTTGCTTACATTAGAGAATTAGTTTTTCAACAAAGTATTTTTATTTTTGTTGTAATGGCAACAATTTCATTTTACATTTATAAAAAAGCATCATTGATTATAATAAAAATATGTAAACATTAACTTCTATACACTTCAGAGTTTATTGCACCATTCCCTAATGCCAGGGTGAGTGCAACATTTTATTTTAGTATTGAACCTTTTATTCTATATTATGTGTCAATAAATTGCATTTGATTTATTAGAAATATAGGTTTATAAATGAAAAACATTCTAAAAAATCATATTTAAACTTTGAAATTATAGAAAAAAAAGTTAAATATATAATGAAAACAGTAACTATTTTCATAATGGACAATTATTTACAATGCCAATAAAAAAACCCCAACATCTTATGATTAATTGACTTTATTTCTAAAACCCTAAATAAATTATTATTAAATTATCATAAAACTATGTATTGTTTTAAAATTGCATTCATAATTATTAAAATATCACAAAAGTTATGTTCTATGGGGTGTTACAATTGTAATTTTATTTTTACCATTATTATGAATTTTTTAATTTTATATTTTTAAAAATAAGCATAAATACATTGCTAACAATAGAAGTTTATAGGTGATCTTGCTTTCTCAACAAATCTACCAATCAGCAGTGTTGTTAGCTCACTTGTCGTACTTTCTCTGTAGAATACTAAACATCTTCAGATTTTTTTGAAGTAATAAATCAATATTTACTTTAGTTCCAGTTTCTCTCAAAAATGATTGCATAATTAACAAAATAGCATTATAGATAACCAAAACTATAAAAAAAAAAAACTGAATATAACATCTACACGATCAAATACTTTGTAATATCACGCAGCTGAGAATTGTTTTTTTTGCTGTGAAGTTTATTAAGATTCATGATTACATTTTAATTTTATATATACATTTTATTTTTAAAAATAAAGTATAATAATTTCTTGTATAATGGTAACAAAGAAAAGTACTGTTATGATCTGTCAAACTGATGAGTGTGTTAGAATTTTTTGAGATATTCTTAAAATTACAAACCAATTTTAATATTTTAAAGCAAAATTGGATAGATTTTTAGAGATTAACATTTATTTATTCACATTTTAAAAATAAATTTCAGTTTTAAAAAAGATTTCATTGATTTTCCAGAATCAATCATTTAGATTGTTTTCATTCTATCCATTGAATAATGAAAATGTCCTTTGTTCTTATTAAAACTTATTTTCCCAATATTTGCAAAATTCACATATGAGTTTTTTGCTGTTTTTTTATTTGTGAACATATTTCTACCAAATCAAATCAAATTTATTGAATTATGATATAATATTGTGGTATAAAGTAATAGTCTAATACTAAAATCAAAAGTTAAAAAATTACAAATAATGCCATAAGATATAACAATGGACTTTTTGCCTTATAAAAGGGTTAAATCATTCTCTTTTATTTATCTTTGGTACTATTTTGCCACATTTACATTTATTTGATGGCAAAAACTGGAAATAAAAAAAATATTGATTTATTAGTTAAAAAAGATCTGAAGATGTCAGTAGGGTACTGAATAGTCCACAGAAGAAGACTTCAACCAAGCTGACAAGTCTATATTGGCAAATTCTTTGATCTTGGGCATATGAACAAACTTGTAAACTTATCTTTGATTGTTGTTAGAAATGAGCAAAGAAAATATATAATTTTGTAGTTTGTTTAAATATTTTTGATTATTTTTACAAAATATTTGTATAGTAGTTATTAAAAAAAATGTCTTCACTTTTTTTGAAATATGTTCCATTTTTAAAAATACAAAAAAAAAGTGAAGAAATTAATTTAGTTTTTTTAATAACAATTATGACAATCAATCAATAAAAAAAAGTCATTGTTCTGATTATGTGTTTCACTTTATTATTTTCTATATTTTGAAAAGTTTAAATATGATTTTTAACATTTTTCTTAAGTGATATGAAGGTTCCTTGGATAGAAAACTTGTCATTTCATGTTCACTTAAGACCACCTTATACAGCTATCTGTAGTAGCATTTGCTATTTTTGTATATACTGCAAAATTAAGAAACTTAACAAATATTGATTTTTTAATTAAAAAAAATCTGAAGAGGTTAGTATTTTGAATAGGTGTAACCTCAAAGTATGATGACCATGCCTTGTGACACTGATTGCATTATATCATTACTGGCACTAAATTAGGATCTTTTCAGATATTTTAAAAATTATAAATGATCAATTAATTTTACTAATGCAATGTCAGATTGTAATTCTATTTAGAAGATAATAATCCTTTCTCACTTGTTCTGTATTATAATTAAATCAGCAGTGTTAAATGTGGGAATACTCCCATTCCAGACCCAAGATAGACTTGGACAAAATAAGAACCACCTGCTAAATTTTCAAACCTAAATGCACTTATGTAGCCCAATCTTAAGTGTTTTGGAATGAGAGGGTGAATATAAAATATTAACATTTACTTTTTGCTTATTTTAGAAAATGTTAAAACTATGCGGTGATCAATTTATTTTACTAGTGCAGTGTCATATTGTAATTCTATTTAGAAGGTAATTCCAAGATAGTTAATATTGGCCTATATAAGTGCATTTAGATTTGAAAATAAGAGTCATTCTTATTTTTCCAAAGTTATCTTGCAGCTGGAATGAGAGTATTCTCACATTTAACATCATTGATTTAATTATATGACAGAAGTGAGAAGGGGTTATTACCTTCTAAATAGAATTAAAAATTATAAAGTAAATCTAATGTTTTCAAAACATAATTATAGATTTATTAGAGAGTAACATTTATTTGTTCATGTTTTAAAAATAAATTTCAGTCAAAAAAGATTTCATTGACTTCCTGGAATTGCTCATTTGACTGTTGTCCTACCCACAATTGAATGATGAAAACATTCTTTGCTTCTCATTATGTTGTCTGTTTATTATTTTTTTAGTATTTGCAAAGTTCAAATATGATTTTTTAGAATGTTTTTTAATTTGAAATCTTATATTTCTAATAATGATAATTGTTTAATGTATTGGGTGACCACAAAAAGTATGACCAGAGAGAAAATAATGCAAATGGCAGTGATAAAGGATTGTTCCTTTTTGTTTGAAAACTTATATTTCTAAAAAATCAAGTACAATTTATTAATTCATAATATTGAATAAAGGTTTTAATACTAAAATAAATGTTGAAATACAGAAAGATCAATTTAATCCTTAGTGATTTTCATATTTCAACTCTACATACTGTGTGCACTTTTTAACTTTAAGCTATAACTTGCTGTCCTGCCATTTTGCAAGTTTCAATCTCATTTGAATGGTAAAATCATGAAGTAAAAAAATATTGACATTAATTCTAAAAGCAATACAGAAATGGCATGATTTTCAATTAAAGCTATTTTCAAGAAACTGAATCTCAGCCTTTTACATCATTGATAGGTAGTTTCTTGTTCTTTCCACATGAAAAGTCTTGTGATTGGTTTTGAATGTTTTCTTTCTTTGTTTCAGTTTTGAAAACAAAAACATATTTTCTATATTTTGTTTACACATGCTTTTTTCACAAAAATTTTACTGGAATATTTATTTTTTCAAGAAAAATAATGTGATTGGGAACAGATTTTTTTAAAAAAATGTTTAGTTTTAGGAAATGGAAAACCAAAAGAAATCAATAACATATGGCTGCAGCTTGTAATTAGTTAAAATATCACGTTTATTTTGACTGCAGAAGATTTCTTTTTGTCATATTTTAAAATTTCAAATAAAATTTTAATTTTTAAATAAAATTTCATTAGCATTATGTTATCTGAACAAAAATTTGTTTGGGCTTTATAAACTAAAACTAATTCTGATTTTTTAATTTCAATGTTGTTATCAGAAATATGCTAAGTATCCAAGAAAGAAACATTATTGTTTTGTATAAATCTTATAACATATTTCAAGTTAATATATTTTTTTGTATCTGCAAAGTTAAAATAATACTTTTAAAAATAATTTTAATATGTGAATGCATATTTCTTATGAATAATTCAAAATTTCTCTAAAATATAGTAAAGAATAAAGTAAAATTGATCAAATGGTTAATTTAATCTAATCACTATTAGGGAAGACATTTAAATAATTAGTCAGCATAAGTATAAATAATAAAAATATTTTTTTTGAAATATTAAAACCAAGAATGGAGTTATTAATGATAGACATTTTCTGCTTGATGTCATCAAATTTTCAGCTGAATAATTTTCTGCTTAAAGCAAATATATTCAAACAAGTTAAATTAATCACCAATATTTTTTAAAAACATTTAATAATTTTATATAAAAAGCAACAACTAAAAAAATAAAATATAAACTTATTTTTCTATTAATGTGATACCAACAAAAGCTTATGTTGCAGAAATATAAAAGTGTATTTTTCTTTCAGAATTTCAGTACTTTTTTTATTTTGTTTTTCTTAGGTTACTGATAGTTAAAATTAACACTTTAGATTCAAAATAAAACTATTTTTAAAAATAATATTTCAAATTTGCAAATATAGAAAAAAAAACTGAAATTCTTAATCAAAATAATTGATTTAGTAATTTCACTATTGCAGATGAAAATGTATTTGAAACCAAATACAATTTATTTGAACTTCATTTCAAATACCAATGAATTTTTTGTAAAAATGCATAAAACAAATTTATATTTTAAAATTTTATAATTATTTAAAAATGGCAAAAAATTAGTTATGAAAGCATTTTTTGGCTACTGCAATTTCCTACTTTATGTTCTCTTGATTTGTATTCATCTAAAAAACATTGTTTTCTAATAAAAATCTTATATTCTTATCAAAAAATAAATATTTCAGAAAATGTTTTGCAAAAATGATCATAAATGTATAAATGAATTAGGAAAATCTTTCATTTTCAAAATTTGAATAATAAATAAACTTGCAATACGTGCAGTAACTATTTTGAAAACAAAAAACCCACTAATCTCAGGCATTTTGTCATTCTCTATATGATACTGACATCTTGAGATTATTTTTAAATTAAATACCAATATATATATATTTTCGTCCCAGTTTTTATTGTCAAATAAACACAAAATTAGCTAAGAATTGTTATAAGTAGCCATAAAAGAGTGAATTTAAGTAGATGGATGGAATGACACTATAATAATCAGAGTGACCATTATTTGTGGAAAAATATGTAATATGAAAAAAAGTGTTTAGTTATTTCATAATTGTGTAATTTATTGTAATATTTTAAAGATAATTAATTATCATGATACTTAAATAATTATTTACATCTACAGTTCATTCTATGACTGACTTGCAGGTAATTTGACATTTACATGAAAATCATACTTAATAAGAATTTTTTTAAAAACAAATATTGTCATCACTCATATAGCTTTATTTTAATAATTTTAAGAGACAATATCTACAAAAATGTAATAATGTTATTTAATTCAGTAATTAGAGACCAATAAAATGTCACGATATTCTAATAAATACAAATTAGTATTATCAATGAAGTTAAGTGATGCAATATGATTAAAGAAAATGGTTGGAATATGGATTTAACAGTTAGACATTTCCATTTCAACTAGCCATAACAAATCATATCTTTCCTCTTTTTGCTTATTTAATTAGAAATTTATTTATTTTAGTTACTGAAATCTACTTCCTACTTAAACTGCTTGTTAAATGATAGTAAAAATATTTGTAGACGTTATATAAAGAATTTAATAGTTCAAACCTTTTTTGTAATTAGGAAGTACTAAAAATAGCACCACCCCCCGTTAAATAAGTTCAGGAGTAAAAATCATCTTAATTACTATGAAATGTTTTAATACTTTTTGTAATTCAACCTAATTTTTATTTCTTTCCTTATTCGTTTGTAATTTAATAGATAGGGAAGATCCACTATACAGGAAAGATAACTACTGTGTAGATTCATGGCTTACCACTGCTTTTGACCAGAATGGTCATATTCATAGCACTTTGATATGAATATGCCCAGTCTGGTCAAAAGCAGTGAGTGGCAAGCTATAAATCTGTAAAGTTATAATTTTATAATCTTTTCTGCATACTGGACCATCCCTATCTACTGAATTTAATATGTTTAATTTATTTTTTTGGCTTTTATCAGCATACCTCTCATCATAATTTTATCATGTCAGAATCATTCAGCAACATAGAAACTCAAATAACCCCTGTTCACTATTCATGCACTTTATGAACTATCATCACTTTTCTAGTGAACTAAGAAATATCATATGCTGGATCTCTATGCACTTATATAACACTTTTCTATTCTATTTTATATGAAAAAAAAATCTCTCTTCCTTTTCTTCTACCTTAAGATTATTTGTAGTTCTTCACAATATTTTTTTTAAAAACAGCCTAAGGGATCCTTCATTCAAAGAAAAAAAAATACTACTGCTCTTTGCAACAGTTTATTTTGTCATATTTTTATAATTTAGAATTATTACATGTATTTTTTTTTTTTATTTGAGCTCTTTTATTCAATCATAAGTGGCAAAAAATAAAAATAATTCATGCGCTCAAAGTTCATAGCTGCACAACACATTTACCAAACCATGCCTACAGTACAATAATAAGAGTATAAAACTTGAGAGCTAAAGGAGTTTTAAATCAATCTCAATCTGTGATTTGTGGTGCACTACATTAAATGATCTCCCAGATAACTAGCCATTTTGAATAATATCATATTACAATTGTATTTTTTGTTTTATGTACTCTTGGTTTTTATCTCATCAACCTAGATTATTTTGAAATCTTTATTTCCAATTAAAAATAGCTAAATACCATTAGTCAATAAGTATTGTGTGGTGAGATAACAAATTAAAATATTCTAAGTTGCTTGTAAAATGTCACTTTCACTGGATTTGTACCCCAGAATATAAATATAGTAGTTACTGAGAAACTTAAACACTATATTTATTTAATGAATATTTCTGTAGTGTAATTTTCACCACACTACTCTCATAAAAGGTAGGAATTAATTTCCATTTTTAACATATAGTGGAGGGGTGTAATCTTAAACACATGAATGACTAAAGGGATGTGAAGATCTATAATCCCCAAGATACACATGTTGTGCTAAACCAGAAGTCATCACTTGGCCCAGACCATAATCTTAAACATATCTTTATCATTCTTCAGTACATATATAGATATCTAATTACTGCAGTTTGATTGATAAGTGTCAATCATGTTGCCCTTACAACTTTAACACAAATTATTTAATGAAAGTATATTAATAATTTTTATTAGTCATTCATTGAGAGATCAAATAACGAATATTTTTGTATTTTAATTTTCATACACTACTCTCAAGCAAGGTAGAAACTGGTTTCTATCCACTTTTAACATCTTGTGGAGGGATGTAACCAAAAACATAGACCAATGTCTTGAGAATCATAGATCTTTTTCACAAGTTTTTGATCATATATTTATGATTATATCCCATGACTATGTGTTAAAAGTGGATGAAAACTAATACCTACCTTTCAGAGAATAGTGTAAGAATATTACATTACAGAAATAGTATTCATTATTGGATAATCTCTAATTTAATGAAGGACTAATAAAAATTATTTCTCTTGACCTTACTAATTAACTTCGTCCTTCCCCCATTTTTGTTTTTAATTACGAGGTGTTTTTTTTTTCAAGATGTGTGTTAAATTCTCTCCCAACATCTGAACTCGATCTTGGTGGCGTTTACTCTTGCTTGATAGTTTTAGAAAGCTCCATATAAAATTCTTTATAAATAAATAAAACAAAAACAATGCATGGATAATTTAACAGTGAAAACGACTTAGTTTTAAATTTCCTCATGTATTTATGTTTTGCAATGAAGACAATCTAGCTATCTAGACAATTGTTTTAATTATTATTATTTTTTAAAACATTTCTTTCGTATTTCACTCATCTTGCAATTCTATTTTAATTTTTAATATTTGAGTCATTAAAATAATACAGTTAATTGCTGATATTCAACTTTGAATATTTACTTATATAACTAATTACCTTTTTTTTTTAAATATCCAAAATCATCTAATTTGAAAAAATGGATTTACTTTTTACCTCCAAATGCAAACAGCACCAAACCTATAAAAAGGGAAAATTTGAAGAAGTAATAATTTTTCATGCCCTTTTTTGAGACGTATTTTGTAAGACATTTTTGCAATATTTTTATTTGAACAGTGCGCAATTTTCTAAGTCAATGTTAGATCTCAATATGCTCTGAAATAATATTTTTTATTTTATTTTAAAACTATTTATTTAAAATTATTTTACATTCGTTAAAATCGTCAAACTGGAAAAAAAAAAATCATGAAAATTTATTATTATCAGCTTAAATTAGAAGAACATTTTTGTCCTTGCAAGGTTTAATTGATTAAAAAAAAAAACCACATCTTTTTTTTTAACGCTCATTAAAAAAAAAAAAAAAAGGTGCTTAAGTATTGTATGAGTTATATATAAATATATGATTTTTTTTTCTGAAAAGATATAAAAATTAAATAATTTAAAAATGGATTAAAATAGTAATGTCGTTAGAAAAAATGATGGATATATGTTTGAAAATTAGGATAGAAGCAAATCGAGAGAATATTAAAAAAAGAGATATGATGAGAATGATACATAAAAATTATCTACACGATTATATATATTTTATCCAAAGATAGATTAAGATTTTGTCATTCCCTCTTCATCCTTTATTTTGTCATATTATATTTAAAGCTCAACGATGCTATTTTAATTCTACACAAAAACTATTATATTATTAAAATGCACACATATATATATCTTGATAAAAAAATCGAACAAGAACATTATTTCTTTGTTAAAAATTGTTTTATATATATAATAATAATAAGTAAATATATTAAATGATGTGAATAAATATATTTTCAAAGAATTAAAAATATCACTATTAAAAATTTTGAAATACTATTTTAACCTGTTTTAATTCTATATGTATATTGTCCAAATACCAACTACCTGTGTGGTTTTTCGTGACTACAAAAGAAAAGAGCTTCTAACAATGAAATTTAAAAATATATATTGATTTAAGCTTAACGTTTTGTATTAAAAGTCTTATTTATTAATTTGAAAATTTTACATTTTTATGATATTATTAAGTTTGTTTTTTTAAAAATCTTTTTCCAATCTTCGAAATCAAGTAATTTAATTTAAAGATATGACAGTTGTAAGGGAAGTTCGATATGGGAGGTCAACTAAGAACGAACAAAAGAATGACATACACGTATATATATATTTGTACATATTTCTTTCATTTCAAACAAAATTTTAAATATATTACTATTATTTTTTTATTTGCTTTTTTTTTTTATTCATATTTTGAAATTAAAAAAAAAAGAAAGATTTTTATTATATATATAAATAAAATGTAAAATATTAATCCTTCGTTTTGAAAATTGCTAAACAGTACTTGTTCTAGAACAATATGGCGCTTCGGGTTTATTCTTTCTATGCTTTATGTTATACATAAAAATAATAATTAAAAATGTAAGTGTATTATTTAAGTTACAACAAAAATTTAAAGAATTATTTTGATTTAAATGTTATCTAAATAAAAATAAGAAAGAAACTTAGATATTATTAAAAGAAAATCTAAGTATTAAATGAATAAAAAAATATTTAAAATTTATACTCTTATTCATTTTGTTTTTATCAACTAAAAAATATAAAAAAAAAACACACGAATATATTAAAATAATAATTTCTTTGGCACAAAAGTATTTATAAAAATTATTAAAGAAACATTTTGCTTAAAGATGGCGGACGTTAGTATTGACAAGCCAGGGAATTTCTCAAAACAAATCTATGCTATATTCGCCTATTCATTTATGTCTTATATAAAATATTCTTTTCTTTTTCAAAGCAATATAAGTATTTGAAACATTATTAATGAAAGTAAAATTTAATATCAAACAAAGCGGTCTTTTATATCCCATCAAAAAGAATTAATTCCGAATATTAATTATTATTTTGAAAAATTAAAATAAGCAAACTACAAAATTATTTATTTTTTAAACCATTAAACTGCATTGTAATAATAAAACAATATCAAATAATATGTATAGTAAGTTTATTAGTTTATTTATATAATAGTATACATTAAATTGTAAGAAAATATTTTTCACACTTTTGTTTCTTTTTATTATTAAGTTTATATGATTAATTTTTTCTTTCTATTTTTTTTTTTTTTATATTAAAATTCTAGCTTTTATATCCATTAGCATTCCACTATGTCTGCGCCGAGGATTTAAAAGCCAAACCGTTCATGAATATTATCTTGGTTCGTGGAGCTAAAAATTCTGCTTAATATTAACTATGTATGCCTTAGCTTCTGCAAGATTACTGCGAATACCAAGGTTCTCTTTATTAGCTTCATCGATCGATTCAGATTCTACCCCGCCTAGCACCGATAAATGAAATTGAGTTTCCACAACATCTAAGAGTAAATGGAATTGATGGAAAACCAGTCAATACTTTTACTTTAAATATTTTTGAAATCAAACCAATAAACATATATATTTTTTAAAATGTAAATTTTAAGTTTGTATTATAAATAAAATAATTTTAAAAGCTTTTAATGGAACACATACATAAATCTGTCTATCTATTAATATATTATGTATTAATTCTTTATCTTTTTTACTTATTATTTCATATCGTTTCACATGTGTCTATGAAGTCCTTTTGTATTTATAATTATTTAATTAGTTTAAACATCCGGGCATTTTTTAAATAAATTTAACTTAATGTGGATTGTTTCTTTATACACTCCCCATTCTATCTAAATATATATATAATCATACACGTGCTTGTACAATTATATATATGAACAACAACAATTTACTCATATAAGCTCATTTCTATTCATAAACAAAAAGTTAATATTTATTCGTCATAGGAATATATATTTTTTTCTTGTATACAATTATATGTAGAACAAACTTGAATTTTACATTTTTGTTTTCTGGTTTTATATATGTATGCGTGAATATATATATATCTGCGAGCTATGAATTTGCATGCGAGCCCTATGACATTTTATAGACCCCAGGGTGATTTTACTGACAAAGAGTTAAGAATCAGTTCAATATTTATGTAAATTCTCACATAATAGGGAGGGGGGTACATTCACATGGTTAGAATTCGGCAGAAAGGAAGACTTAAGATGCTAAGTGTACGCTTAATTATATATATGCAAACATAGTACCAATAAAAGTAATATTAAAAGTAAAATAATAAAATATGATGTATCAATAAAAAATAATGAGCACCCACATATTTATATATATGTACTCACACAAAGTTTGTATTCATCATGCATTACGGAAAGTTACTTCAACTAATTAAAAAGACTATAAGATAATTTAGTACCTGCAAGCAGGAAAAAAACACCCAAAGACCAATATGGCATCCAGCTTCGTGAAAGGAAGGGCGAGGGAGAAATGCGATATGACCCAGCTTACTTCTTAAAACCTTCAGGGATTCTCAGTTCTGGAAGTACATTTGACTGTAATTGGTGGGTAAATTTTTCTTACTTGAGTTCAGTATTTTGCATTTTGATTCATTTATAGACGAAAGCACACATTTTACAAAAGTATATATATATTTGGAAATCTAATTGGTCTTTTTAATGTTAATAATTAAAATTATACACGAAAGTCCCACTGACTAATGTTTTTCAAACGCGCCCTATTATCAATTCACCCACATGATTTTGAAAGCTGTTGCAAAACGAAATTTTTTATTATAAGAAAGCATTTAGAAAACTAATTTCCGAAAATGACTTCAAACAACTTGTTTGCTAGATGAGTTTCTTTTTTTAATTTTACATTCTAAAACTAAACTTATTTTTTGACTCAAATGTTTTTTTTTTCAGTCTTTCTTGATCTAAGCCAATCAGAATCGAGATTTTGTTGACAGACATACAGTTCTCTAGCGTCCGCAGGATTTTCGTAACCCTATTAATGTGCATATTGGAATAAAAATAGCAATTCACAAATCTTTATCAATAAGCTTGGAAAGATTAGGTGAAAAAAATAAACAAAATACAATGTATTTTTTTAAAGTACAAAAATAAATATTACGTACATCAACATAAAAAATTCTAACTATAAAAACCATTCAAATTTAAGACTAAATTAAATTAAAAAAAAACAAACAACCAAAAACAATTTAGTTACGTCTTTTAAATAAATATTACACTCGCCTACTTTTCAATAAACGAAACATTTTTAGATATCCAGTTGATATTCATATAACCAAATGTATTTATATGCGCACACATACTCACGCTTCCTAAGTTTATTATCAAATTATCACTTTTTTTTTCTTTCAAGGTTGAACTATTTTGATCTATTTACTACCAAATATTTACGCTACAAGTTTGTTAAAAACATAAATGTTCAATTTTGATTTATTTAAAAGATAATTACACATTTTTAAATTTACTTCTATAAGAGTTACTTTATAGAATCAAATAAATCTCAATAAGTTAAATTCTCGCTAACAATTGAAATGATTATTAAAGAATTACTGTCGGAAAAAGGTCACACAAAAGACTCATAAATCATTTTGCATAAAATGCCATCAAATTAAACGCGTTATTGATAAACAAAAACTAAATTATACTTACATTTTATGAATGAATTAAGATAACTCTTTTCACATGCATTAGTATATTAGTATATGTACACACGTGTATATAAATAAATTTACTTTTACAGATTTTTTTTTATATTTATAGCATTAAAAAATGTGCTTAAATTATATTTTGTAATTGTTAATTTAGGCACACGCATAAATATTGAAAACAGTATAAAATGTGTTAATAAAAACGTAGATTTTAATATCCCTATAATGACTTCTAATTAATCAAAAATAACACCCCAATTAATATATTGAACATATAATTAATAAACTTATTGCGTATATATTTTTTACCATTTTTCAGTTGAACATTTTCATGGATTCAGTATATATTATGAAATCAAAATTTTTCATAATATGCATTTTAAATTTTCCAAAATAGAAAACATCACAGTTTGTTTCAATTCTAGGTATTAAAGTACTAGTATTTCAAAGTCTTCTGGAATGTTTTCTGTTTAAATAAAATTGATCAACAAATAGACTTAATCTAGTAGTACATCGAGGAACCAAGTTCACTAACAAATGTATAAGACACTAAACTTCCCACAAATTTTATTTTGGAGACATTCCACTTCAAATCAGGACTCTAATATTTCTGCCAAAAGCAAAGAATTTCTATAAATGTATATTTAAAAGTAGCTTTATATATCTAAGGTCGTATTTTACTGAAATCTATAATTTTAGTTTTTAACATTTTTAGAAATCTTTTTTTTTTTTTTAAATTAAAAACAAAAACAAATAAGTAAACAAAATATTTTAAATAAAGCCGTTTGCGCTTTACTTATTTATTTAAAAAAAATTATAATTTGAATTTCTAACATAAACATTAAAAAATATATAAACAATAAAGTTAAAATGCTTTATTAATGGTCAGATTATAAACAAATGTGAATAATTTTAATAATTCTGAAACTGTTAGGATAAGAATAATTGAAGACCTTTTACTAATAAGTTTTCGATGATGAACTAGATTATCTACGATTGTCTAGCTTTCAGAAAAATTTCTAACTTCAACCAGATTATGACTTCCAACAAGCAATGCATTGTATTGCTGAAATGTTTTCAACTATCAAAGTCTTAGTTCAGTTTGATTTGTAGAGGAAAAAAATACTACTTAATTCAAAACAGATAAGGGCAATAAGAAACAAAAATCGATTTAATTTTTATCAAAATTTAAAATTTTAAACTGTATTTTATATGGAGAAGTAATATTTGACTTTCAAATTTAATAAAAATTTGTTTATAAAATTACACCTTATTCTTTATAAAAATAATTTTTTTCTGCTAGCTAGCCAGTTAAATAATTTCTATACCTACTTTAGATGGAATTATTGCAGTATAATTATCATAAAACCAGATGAGTGGAAACAAAGTTATTAGTAAAAGTTTATAATTTATCTCCGAAAAGTAAAAGAAAAAACCGAGTTCAACATTATAGCTTCCAGTACAACAAAACATTCTATTTCCATTATTTACAATGCAGCTTGATGATAGTATTGTAATTTCATTACTTTAATTTAATTTACACACAGTTAATCCTCTCTGTGATTTCTAAGGTGGATACTGAAAAAAAATTGCAAATAATAATAAGTGATTTAATCAAAAATTTTATGATTGAGCAAAAGCTAATCAATTTTTTAATATAAAATCAAAAAAATGTTATTGGAAAACATCAAAATATATGAAGCAGTATGGATTAAATGATTAAAAAGATAAGTAACAATTATTTAACTTCTGTTCCAACGGTAATAAATTAACACTTTAATCTTTTTAAAAAATTTAATAGTATTTTTTTAAGCTTTTACAAAATTTATACCCATTATTACTAAATATTTTAATTCAATAAAACTGTTAAGTCTTAAGAATTAAAAGTATTAGAATATTGATAGTCTACCTATATAATGGGAGGCTATACCTGGGTTATTCATTCACTGAGATTATTGAAAAGAATTAATAAGACTTCCTACTATAAAAAAATGATCTTGATTATAAAAATAGGATATTAGAAATTAATGCTTAAATTTACTACAAAATCTAAAACCAATACTAACAACAAATGCTTGTAAATTTAGATAATAAATGGATTTTAAGTTAATTTTTTTTAAAATATTAAAACAATATTCATTAAATTTTCATATAAAACAATAGCCTTTAGACTAATGATGTTGTGGAGATCATGATAGCACTACAATGAGACTCAAGGTGATCCAGTTGTATTTATTTGTTGTGTTTTATATTATTTGATGGCAAAATAAAAACTAAAATCTATTTTGATTTATTTTAATTCTAGATTAAGTATCAACATGTCAGACAGATATATTAGTAAAAAAGTGAATTCAAAAGAGCTCAATAATAATCATTACATTTATGGCAATCATCAAAATAAAAAACAACTTTAAACATAATGTATTTACTTGTTTATTTTCCTAAAATTAAATAAAATATATTTTTTGAATAAGTACTCGGTATTTACTCTCTGCTTTTATTTGAACATATCCATTAGTAAAATAGTCAACTCAAAGTTTAATATTTCAAAAAATATTTTTGTTATTTGAACATATTTTTTATTATATCAAAATTCATTTTATTCAAGCAAATTTGGTGATTTTTTTCATTAACTTTTTCAATACAAACTCTTTTTTGACAGTCCTTAATGACTATTTGGTTATATTTGCAGTATTTTATTTTAACAATTAAACATTTATTCTACATTATAGTTTCATAATTTTTACTTTATTTATTGCAAATATAAATTAAGAAATGAAAAACATGCTTAAAAATAATATTTCAGCATTGCAAATTTAGGAAAAAAAGTAATAAATTGATATATAATCAGAATAATGACTATTATGCTTTCATAATTGCTAATAAAAATGTCATAAAGCAACACAATTCTATTTTAATATTTCACTTATAATTATTAAAATATTACACACATGATTTATAATCATAATAGAGGCATTCTTTTTTCAGCCATCATAATCTGCTATTTTCTATTATTACAATTTCCATGACTGTCTTTCAAATCTAATATTTTAGAATAAAATCTGAGTTTATCTTAAATACTTTTGCCTTAAAAAATATTTTACAAAAATAACACAAACTGTAGATACTATATTATTTTTCTGTTCAAAAATCAACAAAAACAATGTTCTCAAGCACTCTTGCAAGCACTTTTAGGGTTTGAAAAAAACATCAATCAATCAGCATTATTGTTAACCTCTTTGTTGAAATTTTCTGTAGGATAGTAAAATTTTCAAATTTTTTATTAAAACTAATAAATCAGTATATATTTTAGTTCCAATTTTTGCCATCGAAGAAATTCTAATTACACATCAATGCTATAGATAGTCACAAAAGAGTGAATTTAAGTCAAAGTGACTGAAGTATCACCAGACAACATTTCAGAAATGTAATTAAGGAGTGACATTGTTAAATCACACTTTTTTAGTCTAAATACTAATACTAACAGTTTTTTTTTCTGATTATTTATATCTATTTATTTATCTTTATATTTATTTGCAAAGTTGATATTCATTATTTTTATACTCATGTTAAAAATACTTAATTTTAATGAAAAAAGTTATTAATTAATAGTTCTGCCACCAATATAAAAAAGGTAGATATGACTATTCAAATCTTTGCAAGAATCACATTTATTCTAGCATACATTGTGAAAAGAGTTGAAAATGATATAAGAAAGTATAACTGTGAATTAGCAAGGAAAGCTGTAGAAGAAAATAAAAGTCTCAAGGGTGTACAACAACATTTTGGTATTGGTAAGAATTTTATATCTGCAATAAGGAAAAAAAATGGAACTATTACTAAAAAGAGATGACATCATGAAATGGGTAGAAGACTTCTATCAAGAATTATATAGTAATAAAAAACTAGTACCTCTTATATCTATATATCTTTCAAATTGCCCAGAATTTTAAATGAAGAAGTGAGACATGCAATTAAATTTATGAAGAAAGGAAAGACTCGAGGTAATGATGGCATTATAATTGATATACTAAAAGAAGCAGGTGAAGAAATAGAATTTTTTTAACAAAGTTATATACCAAATGTCTAAATGATAAAGATGTACCAGATGATTAGAAGAATGCAGTATTAATATTATTAATATTTAAAAAAAGGTGATAAAGAAGATATTAGAAATTACAGACCTATCAGCCTTTTATCAGTTTAATACAAAATTTTTACTAAGATAATTACAACTTGTCTACATAGAACATTGGATTTCCACCAACACTAGAACAAGCTGGATTTAAAAATGGTTTTTGTACAGTAGATCATATCTAGGTATTGAGAGAAGTTATAGAAAGGACAGATGAATATGAGTTGCCATTATGCTTTGGATTTGTAGATTATGAAAAGGCATTTGATTCTATAAACATTTCTTCAGTGATTAAAGCATTGAATCATCAAGGTATAAATCCAGGATATTTATAAAAATGCAACAGCAACAATTAGACTCTATATTTCCAAAACTTTTTACAGTAGTGCTGCAAGAAGTATTTTGTGAATTAAAATTGGAATCTAAAGAAATGAAACTAAATGGAGATTATTTAAGTCATTTAGATTTTGCAAATGATGTAGTTGTTTTTGAAAATAATGCTTTAGAGTTGCAGGAATTATCAGATGAAAGTAGGACTAAAAAGACTAATGTAATGTTCAATGGATTTTGTCAAAATATGAAAATAAAGATTGATTATGAATGATAAGAAGTTAACAATTACAAACGCCTTGGTCAGATTATTAATACAGATGGAAACATAATGGATGAAATTAATCATAGAATTAAACTTGGTTGGGCTTTTGGTATCAATAACTTGATACTAAAAGAAAATATGCCTATGTGTTTGAAAAGAAAAGGTTTTTAATAAATGTGTTTTACCAGTTCTTACTTATGGATCTGAGACTTGAACACTTAATAGAAGGTAATACAGAGACTACTCAAAGAAGTATGGAGAGATGCATGTTAGGAGTAATAAAAAGGGATCAGAAACACACTATATGGGTAAGAGAACAAACAGGTGTTACTGATCTCATTGAAACAAAACTGAAATGGAGTTGGGATGAACATATTGCTAAAAGAGATAGATGAACAATTAAAATCTTAAACTGGATTCCAAGAGATTGTAAAAGACCCAGAAAGAGACCACATGTAAGAGGGATGGATGAAATAAGAAAGTGTGCAGGGGTGATGTGGAGAACAGAAGATAAAGATAGGAAAAGATGGTTTGAACTTGGAGACAACTTGGAGAGACCTTCATCCTGCAGTGTATGGTTGTGCCAGTAATCAAAAACATTTTTCTCAAATAAAATAATTTATAACTTTGAATAGGAATAAAAATATATTTAACATTTTTTTTTTGCAATATATTAAAATAAGTTGCAACTGATATGTGATAGTTGAACAAAAAGGTGATAACTTTTTTTTACTGTTTAATACACTCTGGAATAAAACCAAATGTGGTATTTTCAGGAAAGATGCACCCACATATTCAATAATAAATTATGCATTAATAAAGTATATGTCATCTTCATTCCATAATATTAAATATAAAATTTATATATATATATAATTATCCATGGCATATCTGGGAATGGTATTAATGTAACTTTGTTTAAACTGAAATTTAGATACTATGAGCAGATAATTGTCCTCATAGAAAAGTTGTAATTTAGTTTAAATAAAAACATCCATTCTATTTTCACATGCTAAATTAAAAATATAGTCTTTTCTAAGCTTATACATATATATAAATTGTTGATTTGTTATTGATGTTGTCTAAGTGTTGACTAGTTTTTAATCATATATATATGGACAGTGGGCTGAAGTGCTTATTTGAGTTTGGAATAGAACTGCAGATTTCTAGATAAGTTCAGGCTTTATTTGATAGCTATTCCACAGTCAATTCAATTAGGCATTCACCGATGTTTAGAAAATAAACATCTAACCATTTTTAGCTAGAGTATATCTTACTGAGCTAAACTAAACAAGCATTGTCATTTTGTGTAAGAGAATCATTGCACTTTAAAGCTTTCTCATCTGCTGACTAGTTCTGCTACCCAAGTACATAAATAAAAATTACAACCATTCTATTAGGTCAATATAAAATTATAGCATAGGTATAGCAAACATTCAAATGTCCATAGACATTTTTGGAATGTAGGATACATGGATTGTAGTGTCAAAGTGATTCATACTTTTTAAAAAAGGATAGTTTAACTCAAATTGTTCTATCTATCTAGGATTGAAACATTGAATGCAAAAAAATAAAAACAAAACCAATGTGATTTTCATTATTAGTAAAAAATATATTCTGTATCTGTTTACACAAGATTGTACTTCACACAAATGGTTTAGACATTAATTTTTCTACCCTGTTGAAAGGCTCTCTCCCCAAATTCCATTTGCCAAGTTTTTGTGAGGATAAATGACTTAATAATGTCCTGAGTCCCAAAAAGTAAATTTTAACTATAGCTCTACCTGCACTTAATATTTTATTTTACATACTTTTAATGCAAAAGAATATATAAAAGTTTTATTTTAAGGTAAACTTGGAATGTAATTTAACATAGTGAATAATTTAAAACAGTGAAATAAATCAGCCAATAAATACTATACATAAGAGACTTTTAAAAATTCTTACTATAATTTAGTTTGTTATGATAAGATAGCTATTAAATTTACCTTCTAGTTACACATCGCACTTTAGTTTTAGGCTTTTATTTTAACAATAAAATGGACAAATTTTAAAAGTATTAGATGGTCTTCATCACTAGTCGGAGCAAGAAGATTTTATACACAATTTCATTTTTAAACAATTTTTTTTTTTCAAAATTTAAGAATTTTTATAATTTGAGAATTTTCTAAATTAATACAAAGAAATTAAAGTTAATATGAAAACATAAATCAAGTAAATAAATTTTAATTATTTTAAAGCTTATTAGATATTAAATAATAATATCTAAAAACTTAACTATAATTACCATCTAAATTTCCTTCAGCTTACTCTCTCTTTCTATATATATATATATTCATTAAAAATTGGTATTGATAATTTTTAAAAATTATTACATACATACAATTTATTATTGATATAAAATTTATTTTAACCTGAGCAAAAATAGAGTAGGACAGTATATATATATATTGTGTAATATAAATCTTAAACATCCAGAAAGACATATTTAATTGATAATTTTTAAAAATTATTACATACATACAATTTATTATTGATATAAAATTTATTTTAACCTGAGCAAAAATAGAGTAGGACAGTATATATATATATATATTGTGTAATATAAATCTTAAACATCCAGAAAGACATATTTAACGTGGAAAAGGGCAAAAGGTGATTAAATTGACAAGTCACCTTAATTAAATTGGTTCATTTTAAATTAACTTATTACACTAAAATACTAATTATAATGAAGACCATATATAAATACGCCCACACATTGTATGCACACATTCACGTGTGTGTGCATATATAAAATCACTTTTAAAAAAACATTAAAGTAACAGTACCAGTGAATTTGTAGTAAGATTATATCTTTGAGAGATGTATATGTACTCATAAAAATATGTACCGACATATATTTTACTTACCTCATATTTGAATTTTTTTTTTTTTAATATTTGATAACTCTTATTTAATTAAAATAAAATTTACATATATATATTGTTTAAATGTCAATGTTATTTACAAATAACCTTTAAATTAAGTTAAACATTTGTTTATACGACATTAGTAAATCATAAAATGCTCGCAAAATCCAGGTAACATTATTACTAATAAAAACGAAATTAATTTATAATAGCAAAAAATAATACTAAGTTCGTTACTACTCCAATAATTATAACAATTTAGTCCAATTTTCTTTCAAAATGGCGGTTCTGAATTTGACGTCCATTTTGGTCATTTTATGCTTTTTATGTCTTTCAGAACAAAAGAATACAAGTTTATTTAATGTTAAATTGCAGGTTAAACTATTCTTATTCTAAAGCCAAGTATTTATGACCAATGATCATTGCATTGGCTAAGTAAAATGGAAATGACGAGTTTCCGGCAGATAAATAATAATAATAATAATAAAAAACCCTACCCATTAAAAAGATATTAATTATTTTACTTTGTCGCATATTACAATTCTTTAAAAACATGCATATAATACACTGCAATTATATTCATAATATCTTTAATGACAATTATTATTATTTTATGGTTTAAACAAATTACATTTTTTCAATTGTCACCTTCGTAGATAATTGAATCGAATTACCTATATATAATAAGAAAACATAAAAATAAACTATTGTCAAAAAGATTTGGTAATATTTTTTTCTTTTAAGCCTTAGATAATGAATTACTTTCTGAAACTAATTTACTGTGTTTGAAAAGTTAACCCAATAAGACTTGCTGGGGGGGGAAAGAGATTTTCCAAAAGACAATACAAGTCTATAGAATTATTTTTAAAACAACGTTTGCTGACATTTTCAATTACTTCGGTGTTTTAAAATTTAATTATAGTTTCAATAAATTGAATACTATAATTAGATTACGAAGTATTATTATAATATGACAATTTATCTTTGTATTAAATGTGAATGAACGTTAATGAAAAATTTAAATAATTCTATATCTGCTAACTAAATTATCTGAAGTTTGGCTATAACTTAAATACGCACAGGTATTTATATAAGTGTGTGTGATACACATGTACATATATAAATATGTACGTGTGTATAAGTAAAAAGCTACATAAATGTTTGTTTATAAATTATAGTTTATTGATGAAAAATATTTGGTCCTGACTGAAACTTCAAACTAAAAAACAATCAAACAAACAAACAAACAAGAAAAAAATATATAAACAAACATTTGAGATAAATAGTTTACAGAAGTTTTTTTTTTTTTTAAATGTATATATATATTTCATATTTCTTAAAAGAAAAAAACAACAACATAAAACCTTGTTTATTACGGCCAGTATTGTTTGCTTCCACCGTTTACACAAATTAATATATATATATTTTGGCCTATCACACTTAATCTAAGGGAACAAACGTACTATTATAGTACACCTAAATGCATTAGGCATTATCATAAATAAGTAAAGCCAATATGTATAAAATTACACTTCGAAACTATCTAAAGTATAGTAAATGAAAATAATCAAAATGAACACAATTTGATAACCAAAATAAAAGAATATAATTTTGATCCAGTGCTATATATATATAGAGTAGAACTCAAGTCTAATACAAAGAATTCAATCAGCTTTGCAATTTTCAAATTGTCTAGATATAGTAAATAGAGCAGCCCTCCCTTCCAAAATAAATAAAAACGAAATTATATATATATAAAAAAAAAATATATCTGTAACCCTGTTTTAAATATTACAGATCACTTCAAAAATATAATGAAAAAGTACAGTACACATGATTAGAATACGTTTTGTAATAGGCCCATAGAAAAGATAAACATTTAATATATTTATATTTACTGTTTATAATCAAAAACTATATTGCATACTGGTTTAAAACCATCCTTTTTTTTAAAAAAAAAAAATATTTCATTAAAATTCACTTTACTATGAATATATACTTTATACATAAATACAGTTTGCGTAAGATATAGCAAACATGAAAGAATAAAAATAAAAACATTTTTTAAAAAAAATATCTTTAATACAGCCACGGAAAAGCAGTTAATGCTTAATATGAATAAGTTTATTGATTGATTAATAACTAATTTATTGTATAACATTTTTGATAAATTTGTTTGAAGAATGGTCAGTTTGAGTAAGTCTAAATTCTGTATATATAAACCTACGCTTTTGTGTGTATGTATGTGCGCGCATAAAATTCATCTGCATATGTGTACTGTACATTTGTGTATATACGTATGTGTCTGAACAGTAATGCAGATATAGAATAGATATTATAGAATTTAAAACCTAAAAGCCTTTTAATTAATAAAACAATAATGGGTAAGCATACAACATAGCAATCTAAAAGTACATGTACATTTCATTTGAATGCTATCCATTTTTAGCAATATTTATGCTACAACAATAAAAAGATAAATTGTAAAATATGGTTAAAATTATTATTTGTTAAAGTTCTAAAAATTTTATTAAATACTTCAAGGTAATCTCTTTTCGTAGGATTTTTCAAAATAAAAGCAATAATAGGGATTATACTAATACTTTTTGTTAATCAGAATGGTGTAGTGAAAATTACACTATTGAAATATTATTCATGAAATAACATGACATATTACTGGAATAAATAATAATTGCTTTTCATTCAGATGTGAATTCAGAAATATAATATATATAAACTGGAAAAAAAAACTAGAAACACTATTTATAATTCTTAATTATTGATGGTTTAGATGGCTTTTTAAATATTGAGATTCTAAAAAGAATTGTGTTAAATGGGTGACAAGCAACAGCAAATTACCATGAAAGATGATCACAGTTATCATTTACTTTTGTAATACCCTATTATCTAAATACATTAGTCTATATTTCAGGTAGACTGATGAATAGAGTAAAGAGAAATGTTCTTGCAAATATGAGTAAGTTGAGAAAGTCAATTTAATTTATATATACCAACAATTCCAACAGATGGATGGAAGATAATCCATGATTTACTCTGCAAGTAAGCTTGTTAATATATGAAAAAAAAAAACCCACCACATATAAACTAGATTCAACTTTTAATAACACAAAAATTTATGAAATAAAATAATAAAATTATCTGCTTCAATCAAATTTTTATCCAATAGAATATCTCATAAACTATTTGATTAGATAGATACCAATGCATCTCTTTCTTTAATCCAATAACAGTTTTTTTAGCATTGACAATGCATTGTGTAATTTTTTTGTTAAATTGTGAATTAATTAATGAATTTTAATAAATGAAATATTTATACAAAATATTTTGCTTACTTTCTTTAATAGACACAATTGTTTCCAAATACCACAGCATGTTTTACTTAAATTATGATCATAGCAATTTCGTAAGTATAGTTATAGTCAAAACTAGCCTGTTTTAGTTATAATGATTTATATTATCATCACTGCCAGTCAATTAACAAAACATTGTTTACATATATATGCATATAACTAAATTCATACAAGCACTACCCTTATAGAATGATAAAACAACTGTAGAAGATAAACTTCATCACCTTCGATGATGAATATAAATCATATTATTCTAGCAATTATAATTTATTTTAAAGATATCTGTTAGAACTCTGTTAGTTCAAATTTATATCATATTTTCTTCTTTTTATTAGTTAGGGGATAAAAATATAAGTGACTGACTGATGGGCGTTTAATGTTAGCACACACACAAATGTAATTGTAAATGTAGTGAGTTAATATTGTAACTTTGTGCGCATTATATATATATATTACAATGAAGATAAATGATGGAATGTTGCTTTATGGAAAAAGTAATACCCACACATACTTCTATATACACATTGAAGTTATCAAAAGTTTTTCACTCAAAAACACAATAAGTAAAAAATAATGCAATTAAAAGATGAAAAGCATTTGACTAAATCTCAGCAAATCTGGCAAGCTTCTTGTTTTATATCTAAAAGTTTAATAATTTAAAATAAAAATTAAAACCAGATATCATAATAATTTATATTAAATAAATAGAAAGTAAATTATTTATAGGACTAAAAACATGAGAAAAAAATTCAGTCAACATTTTTAGTTATTCTAAAATCTAACAGTTTTAAAAAGATATCTTGCATCTAAAATTTTACCTAAAGTTTAACTGCTTTTAACAAGTATTATTTGATGATTACTAGAAATAAAATATCATTACTTTCTACATATGATATTTATACATACATTCAATTAATGCAATAGGATAAGACTTAATAAAAACCATTTTCTGTATGTATTATTTAATTATGGAATAAAAAAAGGGATGTCTAATCACTTGGGCGGTTATACAATGTGTGAATAATGGAAACAAGTAATAAATAAACTTCTATCCAGAATCTTTTAGCTCTTTTCTGATTCATGGGCTAGACTGAATAAGACATTTAATCACTTTTATCACCATGTAATTCCAAAAAGGGGGAAAATAAAGGAAAAGTCAATCATAAGTTAAATATCTCGTTTGCAATTAATAAACAATACTGTACAACTACTATATAAATTGCACAGATATCTTGGAAGTTATCTTTTAACTTATTTTATAGTGAACTTTACTTTTTTGAAAGATTTGACACACAACTCATTCTCCATTTTATTCTATTCTTAGCTATATATTTTCAGTAAAAGCAATTGACATTGCATTTCCTAGTAGCATCTTTGCAGATAATCTTTACACTTTAAATGAGATTGTCATCACTTATTCTCCTCATATGATTGATCCAGTGAAAGTGTGTCCAGATAATAAGATACTTAATGTTATCACATTCAGCAAAATAAAGGATATACCAATTAATTTTATAATCCTGACATCCCATTTTCACTAATCTTATTGACATTTTTAAAAAAAAAATATTATGCTTTATGCCTTGATATGACATCCAGGCTCACTTTCATAAAATAAATTGTGCAAAATGCAGTTGATTATATAACTGATTCAAATCATATAGTTATCTTTACAATGCAATGACATTGAAATTTGTATTGTAGTTCATGATGCAAGTCTATCTATCCATTTAAAAAGTTACCAGGACATTTAAAGCCAATACTTACTAAAATAAAAGCTTGCTGAAGGTTTTATTTCCACGATGATTATTAATATATATATAAATTGAACATTACTAATATAAAATATACTCAAAACATTAAGATCATTTTGTTTTTCATTCTTTAAAGCAAGGATAGCATAACAGTCAGAATACTATAAATCTAAAAACTAAAATCATGAACTAGTAAATAAAACAAAGTCATACATCATATGACCCAATTTTATAAGCTTGTAGAAACACAAAGTTCTCATTCTTACTTTTAACTGATTCAAGTCAAAATTCCATATCAAACTTTCATGCGTATAACTCCCTACCTGCATTGCCATATAAAAGCTGTATAATATGAATAAATTTCAGTAACAATTACCTAAATTTCAAATACCTCAACAAATCTTTTGGCTTAATATTCATATATTCACTTTCAACAAATCTCATGATTTATAATAAAATATTTACATTCAAATATCAGCCTTTCAAGCTAATTGTGCATGCGCTTTTTGCGAGTGTTAATCATAAATGAATACTTTCCTTTCCAATACAAGATATAGTATTTATGCAGGAATAAAATGAATCCACTTATTCCTACAACTCAAATGCTTATATATGAGCAAATCTGAAGTACTGGCAAGGAAAGCATGAGGATAGACCACTCACTTTAAATTACTATTTACGATGTCTGAATGAATATTTAGAAAATGATAATGTCAATATTTGCTAAATATATTGCAAGGAAATATATAGATATTAAAATATAACATCTTTCTTTATAATCTTAATTTTCCAGAAGACATACAAATAATAAACTCAATACTATAAATAAATTTTAACATTAACCTGCCTATTGTATATTCAAATGTCTTGCATTATTATTCCTTAATGCCTTGTGAAAGGTAACATGATACCTCTAAGAGAGAAAAAAAATTTCAATGTAATAAAGTTCTGAATCCATACCTTACTTTAAAAAACCTTCATTTTCAAATTGCTTTTTTTTTTCTAAACATATAAGTATTTATCTAATGCAACTGTTCTGATAATATATACTTAATAGACTTATTAAAAATAAGATATAAATGTTAATTATTATTCAAACTAATAGTTTTGTTTTCCCAAAAAATTAACATTGATACACTTGATGATATTTATATATTTAAAACCATTCTAGGATTTACACTGTTAAGTAAATGGAAATGGGTTGGACAATTAAACTTGGGATTACAAAAGATCATTTATAATATAGATTAAAATATTACTACATTAAATTTTATAGTAGAGGCAATTAAAAAAGAGTCAAAGATTAGCTTTTCATCATATAAATCTGATTGAATTACTAATCATGCCTTTGGATATGAATATATACTCTGGCTATACATATATATAAATATTAAGGAAACATTTTAAGAATCATTTCAAAGAAATGTAAAAGTCTATTTATAAGATTGCCAGGTATTTTTTTTTTTTTTTAATTCAGGATTTAAAATTATACAAACTTTTAATTACAACATTGTAAGGTAATAAAAATACAATTCATAAATAAGAGGTTATAAAAACATATAAGTCAATCATAAATAAATAAAGTAGTAGTGAACAGGTAAAAAAAATATCTAGAAAAATGAAAAAACTTTTGATTTAATTTCAAGAAATGAAAAGTTATCTAAGAAACTTTACCATATGCTAGATTAATAAGATGCTAAATGAAATATAAATTAAAATGACTAAATGGTTTAAAAAAATCCCACAAACATATATATTTATAAAATCAATTGATGGGATAGTAAAAAAAAAACAGTAGTATATGATTTGATGATAAAGTGAGGAAAAAAGAAATATAAGATAGGTTGATGTGATCTTAAAAAAAAGTAAAAATAAAAAATACAAAATGGAGATATTAAAAATAAAAAGAATCACATAATTTGACTATGATAATCTGCAGTGAACTGAGAATAATGTTACATACACACTTAAGCATAAAACTTTTTTGGTAAAAATAAAATATCCAAACTGTTTTTTTTTAAAAAAGATTACAACTCTTAAGTAGAAAGCAAACATTTATTTATTTAAACCTTTAAGTATACATTCAAATGCAAACACAATAATTTGTTTATGAATGGAAAAATAGTCAATAATGGCCAATAAAAAATAAAATGAGGAAGATAAAAAAAAAAAAATCTAAAAAATAAATTTCTCTGGTTTTAAATAGTCATACTAAATGTGTATTTATCTAATTCAAATATAATAACTCTACATAGTATAATATTTCTATTTTGGAATGAATGCTTATTATAATCAAGTGAAAGAGCTTGACTACTCTAAAAATACAAATAACTATGCTGGTAATAGGCTTCTAAAAACTGCACAGTATTTTAAGGAGAAAGTGAAAGATTCATAGAAGCAATAGTAATGGATAACAGCCTTATTATTTCTGGAAAAAAACCTAAAAATAAATGTCATGCATAATAACAAAGATAAATAATTTTTGAAGAATGGAATGGTTTTTAATGTTCATATGTTCTGAAGAAGTAACTAAAAACTATTCATCATAAAAAATGACCTTATTCCAAATATTGGAAGAATCACACTATATCAATATAAGGAGACACTAGGAATAATGTGATTCAATGGAACATATTGTTATCAAATACAAAACAATTTGCTGTGAAATTAAAAATGATTTCTATTAGAAAAAAGGGAAATAATCAGAAAATAAGTTTAGGAGACTAATTTGCATAGATCTATAAGTTAGAAGATAATTAGTTTACATGAATCTATAAGTTAGAAGACAACCACAAATAACCTTAAGCAATGATTACATACAACTAAATATAAATAGATAATAATTACATAACTTTTTGCTTTAAATTTTTGAGAATTATTTTTAATTAGGTATTTTGATTTACATTCTAGAATAAAAATATTATGTAAAACTTATTAAGTAAAATATGTAAATAGGCTAGTAATATAGTTTTTTGACTTCAAAACCTGAAAAAAAAGTAGTTTTATAAGAGGATTAACTTAATTAAAGTAAATTGCAAAAATTAATAAGCAGATGCAATGTCTGCTAAATTTTGGAAATACATAAATACACATATATAAAACAATTAAAAATATTGAATTTTTTTAAAAACTTGCATTAATTAAAAACCCTGCTGGATCCTAATAATATGTAAATAGTATATTTCATGACCACCTATTGGAAAGTAACGTTTTCAATTCCAATAGAAAGATTCTAAGCATTAATTAAAAAAAAAACAAAAAACAATTTGAGCATCAGTTAATTTTTTTCCATTTCTCAATTAAAATTATTCTATATTTTACGAATATGCTGTTTTCTACCTGAAAATAGGGATGTAATTAAGCAATAGAGTAATAAATGACTGCATTTATTCATCACTGATAAAAGTTTCATTTCTTGCCACTATGCAATTTTAATACCTCAAATATTCAAACCTATGCCACAAACTAAGTACATTATTTTAGATTTATTTTGCTTAAAAATATTACATGAAGATTTAAAAATTCCAAAAAGTAAATGGAAAGAAAAAAAAAGAAACAGAAAAATGAGATAAAGTATTTTTGGATTTGATTGTGGGAGAAAAAATGGTTCAGTTTAATATGTTATTAAATATTTTAATATCTAATGTGTAAATTAATTTATAAAGTTATCTAAATTTGAAAACTAATTAATATTAATAGAATAATATTTATAACACCCCCCCCCCCCATATCTTTCTGAAAACCAAGTCTCTTTGTTAAGATGATAATTAAGGTATTTATAATAATTTTTTTTTTTCAATTCTCTATAAAATAATAATAGTCTGAAATATTTTGAAGTAGATGGCTAATATAAACATTAGATTATCCAGCAATATTTGTAAAGTACTATATAATTTTATCACAAAACATAAATAATAATAAGTTATAAATTATGTTATAACTTGAAAATGATTAAACACATATATTATATACAAAGTAAAAAATAACTTCAAAACCCTTCTACTTCTATAATACTTATATATGATTTGAAAAATACCCCGATTTCAACTTTCTATGCTTCATCAGGTTCAATTAATAAATATTGTTAGATAATTATTATTTAATGTTTATAATTAAATTTTATTAGGTTAGAAGGACAAAAAAAAAAACAGAAAAAGAATGCTTTGAATATTAAGTAACACAAACTAAACAAAATACATTTAGATATAAATTTAAATAACTTGTATATATTTAAGAGACTAGAAATCATTACATATAAGAATCAACAAAATATAGATTTCTAATAAGTGTTAAGAAAATTCAAAATGAACAGTCACACATTTTTCTATGTTCCTCTAAATATTAGATGAACACTGGAAAATTAATAAATATTTACAATTACTTGTGCATAAACAGGACACATTTATGTATATTTGTGTAAGAAACTATTCTTATATATATAGCTTATTATTATTATTATTATCATAAATTATATATAGATCTAAATGAATTCTGTTAACACATAGCAAATATATATATAAATAATATATTTTGATGTAAATATCTTTCTACAAAATCATTAATTCCGGGCTGTATATAAAATAATTTTTAAATTATGTTTTCTTGTAATAGATCATGGAATTTGGATTTTAATCATATAGAAAGTCTCAGAGGCCAATTAAATTTACAAAATAGATTTACAAAATCTATAGGCCCATACAACAAAATCCTCACAAAATATCTCAATTACGTAAGGTAATTGGCACCGAAATAAGCAAAAATAATAATAATAAAAAAAAGGTTTTGTATACATTTTAAAACTATTTTTTCCTCTATCAAAGACATATAATGTACAAACAAGAGACCTTTCAAAACTAGGTCTAAATTTACAAAAAAAATTATAATGTTCTAAGGAACCTTTGTACCTACATTAATTAAATCACTTTCTTTATACATATATAGTTTATTATTATTATTAAATTATAATAAAAGATTGTTACACGTCGATTTGAACCAAAATAAATAAATAAAAAAACAATGAAAAAAGTGGGTTTAATTTAAATTGGCAAGTAAATTAGTTTTGAGATTCAAAAGTAATTATATCAATGCCCTTAAAGATTTCAAGGTTATATTAAAGAAATGCAATTGTTCTTATGCCAATTTGAATTAAAGACTATATATATTATACAAATTAAAAGTAACATTTTAATTATTATAAGACAAATCTTATTTATTCATACATCAGGTGTTATTTTACAAACTAAGCGCTATACTTTTAATCTCATTAATGTTATTATTCTTCTTTTTTAATTAAACTTAATTAACATTTTGTTTAATAAAATTTTGGAATGTTAACTACTTACAAAAAAGTCTTGAGACTACTGAAACAGTAAATATTAATCTTAGCTACTTCTTTTTTTTTTTTTTTTATTAAAACAAGAAAGTATGTTTCATAGACAGATTGACTTTATTAGATGGAGTTAGCACTTATGACGTCATTTCCTCTATTAAAAAAAATCTTACTTAAAATGTTTCTATTTTCACGTCCGTATTAATAAAAGTTCTCTGCAATTACAGGTGATAATATTAATGTATTTTTATTATCATAAAATTGTAAATTGTAATCAAATGCATATTAATGATGTAAACGGCTTGTTGTTTTTAATATCGAGATGGTAGAATAAAATGTGTAAAGAGGATGGCAATGAATGACAAATTACAACCGAGATGATCAAGAATTTTCATTTTATCGTAGTACCTACCCTATTGCCTAGTAATCTTTACTGCCTATAGGAGGAGAACTTAACATACATATAATAAATATTATCAGACAGACCAGTGGCGTTAAAAGCCTTTGGCCAAATTAAACTTGACTTTTCTCTTAATCAACTGGACGTTTGTTTTAAGAATAAATAAGTGCATTCAAATTTAATTAATTGCTTAGTGAAAATAAAAATCTCGTTTTATAAAAATTCAAAGATTTATAAGTTCATAATATAAACATTTCATATATAGGTAATTGCTTTTAATATTATAATAAATTAAGTACATGTCGAATTTTATAAAAAAAAAAAAATTAATAAAATAAATACTTGTATGTATTTTCTCAAATTATAAAGATAAATCCTGAATCATATTTGAAAATAAATTCTTAAAGATCAAGTAGTAGCTAAGACAATATTTTACCTGCAAATCGTGGCTTACATAATAATAAAAAAGGTATCATACAAGACATGCAATTTTAAAATATATAAACATATGACAAATGTTGGCTATCATAAATTAAAAAAAAAAAAGACATTTGCCTGGCGCCTGAGTTAACGACACTTTCAAACATCAGGAAGTTCTGGGATTTTAAAATGTCTACAAATATCTACCCTGTGTGCCTATGCAAAAAAGTGAATTATAAAATTTGTGATTTTAATCTTTATAAAGCATAAACAATTAACCAAATACACGATATGGGTGGCCCTTCTCATCCGTCATGGCCTCCTTTACTGGTCAACATAATTTGTAGCTTGTCTAATTTTCCTTTCTTTACTCTAGACTTACTTTCAATAGATACTTTATTTGTAACTACGAATGATGGACGAGGTGTTATACGTAGGTTAGCTCCGAGAGATCTAGCATCTAATAATAGTAATCCCTAGATAACTGACTAGCCTCGCATTATTCGAAAATAAACAAAAGTTACTGCATGTTAGAAGATCTAATATATTAAATCACAATTGTGTTTATTAATGCTAGTTTTTAAAATAAGCTTCTAAATAAACTGAACGTTTTAATAAACTTTTAAATTAACTTGTATTAAAAATGACTTAGGTTTCTATTATAGTGAGCTAAACAGTATTAAGGAGGCTATATATATATGCGTGTGTGTGACCACAGATTTACACAAGTATGTGTAGATCATTCACACTTACATATATACATTCACACGAATATTCGTATCAAATACATTATTAATCGATTGATATGAGATAGGCAATCACCCAGGTAATTTTTGTGACACACAAACTCATTTTTTAAGATCCTGATAATTGTACTGATTTTATTAAAGATACTAACTAAATTTAAACCTGGATTTATTTTAGCCATACCAGTACTCAATATTTAATTTTTAGAAATTTTATATAGGAGGGTGAAGGGAGAAAAGGAGTTGTGTGACTTCATCTTTATTACCTTATTGCGCATGCGTATAATATAAAAATGGGCCATATTTCAATAATAAAAGAATTTTAAAGCTACCCCCCCCTCCTATTTTTTTTTTTTACATTTAAATAGGAACCCAGATTTTCATTCATATATGTTTAAGAAGCTAAAAAAAAATTAAATAAATATATTTAAAAACAAAATTATCAAAAGTAAAATTTTTATATCGCTTCTTTTTTTTTTAACTCACTCTTCCCATTTATTGCTATAATTCCATAAGATCGATAGGAAGACAAAAGCCTTGTTTTTCAGAAGCTAAGGTTGACAAGAATTGTTTGGAACGACGTAGTAAACATCGAATACGTTCAAATGTACACAAAAAGTTGTTAGTTTTTTTTTCTTTTTGTATAAACGCACTTTGTAACCATTGGTCAGGCGGATACATGTTTTTTTTTTTACTTTTTAATTTTGTTGCCGTGGTTTTGTATGGAGCAGGAGCATTCCGGTTTTAGCAGTCAGTTATCTTCCTTATATAAGTACAGTTCTCTCAATTAAAACTAAATAATTGAAATAAAATTTGCATATGTACTAAAATTTTTACGATGATAAATTGCATTGTTTTGACCTTTGACCTATAACATACATGTTTGTATAACTGACTCAATATTCTTTTATATAATCTTTGAGAGATTTAACACAAATCTCCAATAAAACAACTTTATTAATAATACTAATTATAAATATAATCAATTTAATGTGAAAATAATTAAAATATATGATTATAATTTACCTTATAAAGTTAACAATTAATTACGTCCAAAGTATTTGGAGGTCAACGGTTCATTATTTTCACGGCGTTCCTACTCCATGACGGAACCACTGCAATTTAGATGTTTTTGGCTTAGTTTTTATTGTATTTAATGCACCGTTCTAGAAACAATTTTAGTTCTCACAAATTACAGGGGTGCTATAGAAGTCCATTTTTGGTGTCAACATAGTCTATAGGATAATCCCAACTGACCATAAACATAATTAATATATAAAAACATAAAAACAAAATTAAAAACATGCCACACACACAATATAAACTGGAAAGAGCTGTACGGGTCTCAAGGCAGCCCGTTTAGGTCAGGATCTCGTTGACTAGGATCAAGTCGGGCTTGCGCGCTTAAGTCCGCCTGAGACGACGAAGATGCAGGCTTTGTGTTTGGAAGTTTGTGGTCCTTTTTCCATTTCATTCTCCGGTTTTGGAACCAAATTTTGATTTGCCTTTCTGTCAAACACAGTGCATGCGCAATCTCAATCCGTCGCCGTCTCGTGAGATATCGGTTGAAATGAAACTCTTTTTCCAACTCCAGGATTTGATGCCGCGTATATGCTGTCCGCTGTCGTTTAGGCTCCACTCCAGATCCATAGTTTCCATTCGCTACTGAATAAAAAATACAAAAAATCCTGAGTTGATCGTCGTTGAAATAAAATATTTAAGATGAATAATTAGTTATATAATAAAGCATGAGAGCACGCTTTAGCTGGATAAAAAAAAAAAAAAAAAGAGATATATATATATATTTTAAAAATACAAAAATATTAATTTAAAACTGGTCTTATTGTATACCTTTACTAAACTGTTGCTATCATCTAGCATAAACATTACTATTTTGTTAACAAATTGCTTGTGATAAGAGAGGAGGAGAATAGAGTGCATTTATTGCACAATTTAGTTTTTGATTTATGATTATAGCAGTAAATAATGTATGCAAGCAATTACCAAGTTGCGAAATACTGACATAATTGTTTCACAGTGACAAAATTGTAATTTATAATAGTGGCTATTTATCTTTACAAGACACGTGCCCCTCCATTACATTCTCATTAACCTCTGTTTTATGACCATGAACCCAGATCTTTTAACATACGATATAATAAGTCCCTACCTGTGTTTACGTGCACCTTTTTCATCCATGGGTATATTACGGGCTGATTATTATTGGTCTGGCTTGTAGGCTGTGTCGTTGGGACAGTCTGTGGTTCTGACGGAATGGAGGTCATAGATGACGGTGGGGATTGAGGGCTCGAGCTTGGCTGGACCCTTGTAGGGCTATGGGGAGCCTCTAAATTCTGAGATAAGCGGGGAGCTGCACTAGCATAATGTTGCTGCATATAACCTGTACTTGGGTTTGTGTAACTGTCCTGCCCATAGCTTGCTGCTGCTTGAGACGTAGGGTACCCGTAATTTTGCACTGATGCTCCATAGTAATCCTGTACCTGGCTAGGAATGTAACTATTTTGTGAATATTCCTCGTTTGGGGGAAATTTAGGGTCCACATACGAACCAGAGTTCATCAAAAACGAACTCATGATCATTAATTTTTGGGTGAATTGGGTGGAAATAATTTTTCTTTGGAGTTGTCGTTTCAGTGTTGCTTAGCTCCACCTTCAAAAGTCATTTGCATATCACGTGCGCGCATTTGACTAATCACGTTACAATATTTTGACCTCAGATACATTATAGGTAAATGACGAATAGCCAACATTTGCTATTCAACGATCCAAGATGGCGTGAATTATAGCTTTGTTAACTATTGGGATACCCCGTTCCGGCGGCCGAAAACCATTACTATAGTAAACTTATAACTGGAAGTTGGTCACTAATCCAATAATGTCGTAGGTTAAAAGATTTTGCGTACTACCATTAAGTTATATAAGAAGCTTCGGGTAGACTTACATATTATTTTTGTATTTATATATTACTGTCAAAATCAAAATAATTCTTATAAATAGATAAATTTGTAAATATTTTAAATAGAAGTAGTAAACACATCGAAGAGATGACTTCTGATATCTTAATCTAGTAATAGAATAAAACACTTAAAGTTGGTACAAAAGTTTTTATGATCCCGGAAGCAGCCCTCGCTCCAGAATATTTGTGTAAGTGATAATGAGATTTATTTTATATCTTTATTTTGATGATTTGAAATGTGCTTAGATTGATATAAAAAAAATTTAATAAAATTATTCTTTTTTTTTTTTTAAAACAAAATATGAAGTGTGATTAAAACAATCCAAATATTTTATACATGATTTGTTCATGATTATATTCCGATATTTTATGATTATCATGCTAATTTGTTCCTGCTGGATATTTATACTGGAGATGTTTAGGTAGCGGAAAAATGAGTTGACGTTTACTAAGTGAAATATAAACCGCATAAATTAAGTTGAACAGACTTTTTTAAAAATAATAATAAAAAACCGATATAGACACAAGTGAATTATATATAGCATAAAAGTAAATGAATATTTATGACTTGGAAGAGAGAGAATAAAAATTATTTACAAACTGTTTTATCAGTTTATTTGATCTTATAATATTATATATTCGCGCCCATGCTTGTATATGCTAAATATAACTCTCAATGCAGTATATACATAATTTATGCATATATTTATATTTTCGTATTTCAATGTGTAAAAAGAGTCTAGCAACTTTGAAGTCAATGAAGATGTTATCTCAGTATTATTTATTTACTATAATTTGTTTTAATTATCAAACGACACCCGATTTTTATTTTAAAATAATAAAAAGACAACCATACGGTATACGTAATGATACATTACACACACACACATTATATGATTTTATTAATTAGATTTAAACAAATTATAATTTTTTAAAAAATATTAGCTTTTATCAGAATCTTAAATAACATGTATATAAAATTATAATTATATCATTCCAAGCGCATTTAATGAAATATATATCTAATTACCTAGGCAAATACGATAAAAACAAATGTCAGCCTGTTTAATAACCATTCGAAAGTGAAATTATCTATTACATGTTTTCAGATTTTTTCCCCCCCATTTAATTATAAGTAAAGAGGATGATGACAAAAGAAATCCAGTTTGTTATAAAAGTTTTCAAATGCAAAAAGCAAAATTTGGGAATTTGGGTCAGGGTTGAATTTTATGACCTTCGTTTGCTTCAAACCGCTTTTGTTCTTTAGGCACGCATTTAGTTTTATTGCGGATGCAGGGTATGCTCGTTATCTTGGCCAAGTCCTTTGCTGTAAAACCAGGTTGTAAAGTTATTAAGTCCAAACGAAGTTAGAAAATTGTTCTGGGTTAGGTCAAAGTTAGCCGCTGCAATTTTTGAATGTATTCATGAAAGTTAATGCAATGTGAAATTAATAATAATAATTATTTTTTTAAGTTTATGTTTTTAAATCAACTATTTTAAAAATGGAAACAGACCAAAGATAGCTAAAAGAAAAAAAAATTTTTTTTCTCTTACTCTTTTATATTTCCTCAGACTCCATCCGTCTCCATTTCAGTATTGAAATTTGATACATACCGCTTTTTACAATCGCATACTTCAGCCTCTTCACTAATTGCTTTTCTAGACTTGTAGCTTAATTGGATACAAGCGCAAATCTTCTATACGCTTAAATTTTAATATGTGAATAACTGATGCATTATTTATGATGTGTTGTGCGTTTGACTTAATATATATTATGTAAATTTTTGTAACTTACTACTCATCCCCCTTCCCGCTACATATATATTCAATATGTTGATGGTCATGAAAATTAATATACAGTATATATATATTCAATATGCAGCTACTTATAAAGAGATATACATTCTTAAATATGCACTGCGGATCGATTTCAGTTCTGTCACTTCCGGCGTTCGAATTTCTTATTAATTCCGCCATTCAATAATTTATTTTTATTGTAATATTAAGTAGAATCTCAGATTTCTTAGTCAACCTTTTCTAGGTAGAAAACTTTTTGCACACTCACACGTACAAACATGCGAATAATCATTATCATAAAATGAATGGTTAAAGCGGGAGGCTATTACATAAAAATGTTAGATAACATATACTACCAGTTGGATATTTTATTATAAATTTTTATAAATGCAATAAATAAATAAAAATAGCCAGTAAAATTAAGATTTGAAAATATAAAGGAGATAAATTTAATAAGACATTAAAAAAAAATTGTAGAATTTTTTTTTTAAAAATAGAACTTATAAATGTTAATTAATATATAATAAAATGATAAAAAAAAAATATAGAGAAAAATAAATCCACCAATGATTTTAATGATGAGACGGCATGCACCACAAGAAGCTCTGTAGAACCGAATTTGTGCATAGAAATTTACAAATTCGGATCTACAGGGTAGGTGTAATGCACAAATTAGATGTGTTTTCCAATAAGTAGATGTTTTTTATCTTTTGAAATAATAACAATAAAAACCACTAAATATGCATTATAAAAATTAAAAAATAATTCTAGAAGAAAAATTAAAAAAAGGATCAAAAATGGCTTTAAATATTTTTATGATATAAATGAGAGACAACAAAGAAATTCTCTATTCCTTGATTACATCATTTTATTTTAAAACATGTAACACCTTCATTCAGTAGAGACATACACATACATCGTAGTATTTTTAAAATTGCCGCTAAAGATGTGGAAACCAATGAAAAAATAAAATTTATAACAACTAACTTTTCATTACATAATTCCATTACCCTTTTGCCTAGACGACTGAGTCATCAAAATCTTTCAGCAAAGAACATATCACATATTTACAACACGCACTTTACATATATACTGTCTAAAGATTTAAATTAGTTTTTTTACTTTCAAATTAAAAATATATAACACATATATACGCAAACATATATGTAAAGGAATTACCTATGTATGGAAAAGTCACTTTCTTAGTAAGTGTGAACTATAAAGATGTTGGACAAAAGAATGAGTCCAAGTTTTCATGAAGATAATCCCCGCCGAGTTCTTTCTCATACAAAGCAGGAGGAATAAACGCTACATTCAATTCAAATCGATATCTTTTTTTCCAAACTGGTTTAAATTATTAAATAATTCATTAGTTTATTTAGAAAGTTAAGTATAATAATGTACGTAATTTTTTTTAGCTTTTAATAATTGTAATTTGGTTTTCTGTAATTGAAAATTTGTAAATATAACAATGATAAAAAGTTTTACTATTTTTAATCTTTCTTCGAATTCATAATTGAAAATAATGCTTTCAAAGAAAAAAAAAATATTAAGAATTTAACAGAAAAAAAAAAGACGTGTGTTATTCTAATTATTTTTTTTATAAAAATAATTTACAAATAAATATATATGTAGTATGTACTTATATAAATATTCAATAGACTTTTACTATAAAAAAATATGTATAATTACATTCTTTTTTTTTTTTGTACTTTTTAATCTGTTATATATACTAACTATATATATACTCATATAGATAAATATTATAGTTATTATTTTATTTATCTACTTTAACTGCATTTTGATTTCTAATTTTGGTAAAGAATCATTTGTAGTTGATTTTCATTTGTATTTTTTTTTTTTTTTTTAGAATTGGCCAGAGCTTTGAAGCCAAAGATGAAGAAACTCTGAAAAGAATTTATGATGTTTATGAATCTAATTGATTTTTTTTTAAAAGAATAAAAAATATATATATATATTGTCAATATATTTATATACTTACATGGGTTTATTTATTTATTGAGACTAAATTAAAAAACAAAGCAAAAGCACTAACTTATTATTAAACAAGTTCAGACATTTATTAATTAATTATATCAATTTGCATTTATGGACGTTTATATATATTAGTTATAAAAGTAAAAACAACAACTTGCAATTACACTGGATTCTAATAAAATTATGTTAGAGGAAAGATAGAAATGATGCTTTATCGAGAGTATGTTTAATATATATCCATATGGACATATATTATTTTGTTGTAGATAATAAACAAAATGCCATGTATATATATATTACACTCAGAATTCAACATATATTATTTAAATTCTTTTAAAGAAAGCAATAAAGTATTATGAAGAAACAAAAACTTATGATCATCATTGATAGTAATTTGCCACTGTATAATAAAATATAATTTTATTACTAACATTTTTACATCAAGTACACTGTAAATCATATCCACATGAAATATTAGTCTTGAATGAACACATACATATATTTAAATTAATATACATACCTGTAACTTTAATAATAAAAAAAAAGCATTATCGCTTTTAATGTAATGTAAACTTAATTATTTTGCAGATTAATGTATATTGAATATACTCAATGTTGAAACCACTTACATGTATAGATGAAAATATTTAATAAAATAAATAAATTCATAGTTTCTAAAGAAGCTACAAACAAATACACAAACATATAATGCCACTTTTATAAGCAGGTTTTTTTATATACAAAATCTTTCATTGAAGCTTTCCAACTCTTTGATCTGCAATGTATATTATTTATGAATTGTTGTTTTGGAAAATTCTTGGTAGTTTACATTTAAAACAAATATCACTATTTCATAAACTCATTTTTTTAGATGCATTCAATGTACTTTTTGAATTTGAACACATTTATGTCAAAATTTATTTTATACATAAATGAAAAAAAATAATTTTTACCACACTAACTAACTGCCTTTGGGAAATTGTTTTGAAAAATAATGTATTAACCTATTTTTTTTTCTCCTTCAGTCTTTCTGTATTGTATATTGTTGTCTTAAAAAATTATTGGCAGTTTTATGTTCATACAAGATATTTTTTTTGGATGTGTACACATTTATTTATGTTAAAATTTAGTTTATACATCAATAAATATCATAGAGAATACAAATTAATTTTTATCACATTTACTGCTTTTGGGAAGTACTTTTGAAAATAGTGTATTATCCAATTTTTTTTTCTCTTTCACTTTACATTGTATATTATTTGTATATTGTTTAAAAAAATTCTTGGCAGTTTTATGTGTAAAACAAAAGCATTATTTTATGTGCATAATAATATTCCTTTTGGATAAATATACATTTATGTTAACATCTAGTTTATATTTGAATGAAAGTTTTACAAATTACACGTACATACAAATTATTTTATACTACATTTATTGTTATTGATAAGTGGTTTCTGAAATAATATAGGATCTTAATTTATTCACTGCTGTCATCTTTCACTCATTTATGAAAGAAAGTATTATAATTTAACTTGTGTAGGTATTTATAAAGCAAATAAATATATTATGTATATATGTAATGAGAAATTTTGACATATTAAATAAAATTAAGTTATTGTTCAAAAAAGTGTATTAGTGTGAATTTTATTTTTATCATAATCTTATAAATTAGAAAGAATTAATAAGTAATAAAAAGTCACAAAAATGCATATCTATTCACCACGCACAAACAGACATGCATATATGTGTTTGTTTAACTATTAATGGAACCAATCACTACTCCCTCCCCCCTTCCCCCATGTCTATATATTTTATCTGATATTAATACATAGTTTTATAGAAAAGTAATAGGATCATTTATTCAGAATTATATTCTAAAATTTAAACATTCCCGAATCAACTACAAGATCGCAGTAATTTTGGAAATATCAAACTAGTTTAAGAATAAATAAAGAGATTAAATAATTGAAATGAATTACTATTAAGATATTGATTTGTTTTACTGTTTTAATTTAAAATAGGGTATAATTTATTATTCCAAATACGTGGGTATATGAAATTGTATAGATTCCACAAGCAATACTCAAATATATTTCAAAATCTACAATTGCCCCCTCCCTCTTAAAAAGTCTATTCATTTTCAATAAACTCTTTTTTATTCCGAATCAATAAACTTTTATATTGACGTGTAGAGAGTAAAAAAAAAACAAAACCTAAGGCTATGAACTGAGAATAAACAGAATTTAGTAAGAAAACGGTGCACGTTGTAATGCTCATAAAAATTAGAATAAATGTAGATTTAATTAAAATAATATATAGAATGCGTTTAGGGGCTAAAATCCATTATGAACATATTTTTAAACAATTTACACAATATATTTTTGATAATTTAAAATAAATCAGAATTGAAAATAAATAATAAATAATTTTCATTTAAATAAAATATTAAATATAAGCTTTTATTTGTTACATTTAGGTTATCTATTTAAGATGTGATATGTTGGACTATTTCCATCATTTATGAGTGAATGTTGAATGTACAGAAAATTTTAAACTTTATTTAAACTTTCCAAATACATTCAACATTCACTCATAAATGATGAAATAGTCCAACATATCACATCTTTTAATATACCATCATTACAAACCTTCAGACAAATAGATTATCTATTTATTTGTTATTATATATATATAATTTTTAAAGCTTATTATATTTATAAATTTGTTGCATTAATATAACGAATGTGGTTGAAACTATACATTCAATAAAATGGTTGATTACTTATAAATAATATTCCATTTTAGCGTTTGTAATATAAGTAAATATTATTATAATAATATTTACATATTTTACAGTTTATACTATATATAATATAAACATAATAAAATGTTTGAAGTTATATTAAATGATAAAATGATTATAAGAAGTATAATCATATACAAAAGCGACATATTTAAAAAAAAAGTTTAAATTACTAAATAGATTTCAATTAATTGATATATTTTTAAAAACTTTTTTTTCTTTTTTAAAGAAATATATAAAATGTGCTTGAAAAATGTATGAGACAGAGGAAAAATTCCGCATTATTATATATATAATCAAATATATATATATTTTAATATAATTTCAATTTACATTGTTTTTCATATCAAATAATTTTAATAAAATTCTTTTCTATTAGTTTTAATTTTTATACTTCTCCATAAATCTCTACTTTCAGAAATAAAATGACCGCCATTTTGTGTTAGAGGCGGAATTTAGCCGCCATTAAATCTTCGAACAAAATTTAAAATATTACAATAATTATACAATAAAAAGGACGAAATATGTAAAAATTTAAATTATTATAAATTTTAACAACGAAAAGTTATTAAATTTAATATAAAAGTTAGCATTTAGTTTAATAATACATATAAATTGTTGTATATATACACACACACACGCTTTTGTATTTAATGGAAGCATATTTTTAAGCGCATTGAAAAAAAACCTTCAAAAAACATAAACAGAAAAACATATTTATATATTTAGCATTTCTACTTAATTCCTTTGCATATAAATGTTAAAATTATTATGTTTAATAAGTGATAAGTACCGTAAATAAAGAAAGCCGAATATTTCATTGAATCTAGACGCATAAATAATTTAAGCGCATCGAAAAAAAAACTTCAAATATATATAAAAAATGTATTCGTGAACTTTAATTAATATTATTTGCATGATGTTTTTCATTTTTAACAAAATTTTATTATTAAATATACTTAAACTTTTAAGTTCATTAAACATACATATAATCAGCATAAAAGCGTATTTATTTATTTAGTGTTCCACATATATTTATTTGAATAAGAACATTAAAGTTATTATATTTTAATAAGCAATGAATATTATACATAAAGAAAACCAAACATTTCGTTAAAATCTAGATGCTTAAATAATTTTTAAGCGCATCTAAAAAAACTCCCCAAAACATGTTCATCTGAAAAGTATATTCGTGTAACTTAAATTTTAATATTGTTTTGCATGATTTTTTTTTTAATTTTTAACAAAATTATAATAATTAAATATATATTTAAACTCCTAAGTTTATTAAACATATATATAATGAGAGCAAAAGCGTATTTATATATTTAGAGTTTAAATTATATTTGAGTAAAAACGTTAAAATTATTATATTTTAATAAACGATGATGACTACTGTATATAAAGAAAACCAATCATTTCATTAAAACTAGACGCATAAGTAATTTAAAGCATTTAAGTGAAGATGGTTGTAAAGATTTAAAATGTTTCTATACATGTAACGTACACTGTATGTATATTCACATTCACACGCGCATGCACAAATAATCTCATATCAGAACATGATTAAAATAATTAAAAATTTGTTAATGCCTTATAATAAAATATCTGCAGTTTTAAATTTTCAATGGTGGTGGGGGTGGGGGGAATGAATGAACATTAATTAAAAAAATAAAATAGCGAAATCCTGTTTTATTTGTTAAAAACGCTTAGTTAACCACTTTTAAAGTAATTGGAATGAAGTTTAAGTACACGGTTTTAGTACTTAATTATCACATTAGATTACGTAATAAGCTTGCAAAAGTTAAAGAGTAATTAAACGCTTACCAGGCGCCAAGAGTGAGACCGCATTTTCTTCAAACTCAATAGTAATCGCTTTATTAATTTATTTATTCACTGAGATTTGTAATCTATATATTAAAAATTTAGTTTCTATTTTTTTTTATTTCTAAACTTATATTTAAAATTCTAATTAAAAAAAAATAAATTCCAGATACTTTTTAATAATTACATTTTCAAGCCAAACCGAATCGATTAACATAGTTATATGGAAGCTGCGAAATTACAGCTATATTTATACTAAGCATTAACCTGAATATATTGTCACATTAAGGCAACGAAATGTTGGAACATTCAGCAGTCCATTGTTTGGATAGCTATTAAGGACATTCGGGTCATCTTTATAGACTCACCGACTGTCTTTAATTGCTCCCCAGTTTGTATCAAAGGTGAATAAACGAGCCGCTATGAAGGTAGTCTAACTTTTGCCAATATGGTGGTCTTCTAAATTGTTAGCTAAAAATTAAGCATATGAATCCAAACATAAAGAAACGGAAAAGCAAAAAAATAATTGGTTGATTTAAATAAGTTCTCTCATCAAGAATGCTAGGCGAGATTAAAACTCTATCCAATTGGATAACGGAGTTTAGATTTCTATACGCTGCATCAATTGTTTAAGGGAGGAATATCCCCCCCCCCCCCCCATACTTCATAAACATTTTATATTCGTTAGCAAATTAAAAAATGTGTTCGCAGGTATATTTTCGATTACATTTTAACACTTTCAACAAAAAGAAAAAAAACTTTAAAATATGAAGTTTAAATTAAAAGCCGATATTTCTATATTAATAGTTTCGCTTAATGCTTATTAATGACTTTATGACTTCCGTTTAAACGTGATTCTCGTTCATTTTAGAGACAAGCAAATTTGGCTGAAGATAAATATTAAATTAACCAAGATGGTTTCCCACTCATAATTACAGCAATTGTTTTAACCCCCTCCCCACAGTGTGATATGTTTCGTTCTAATTTAGACTTATCATAAAATATATAACTTGCGAGGGTAAAAATTTTCTGAGTAATTACATAAAATTAAAACTTACCTTTATCAATCTAAAGTTGAAATAATTTCACCCCCCTTCGTCGAAATAAGTAAAGGCGGTTTCTAAAGGTATATCCCTGAATAATCCAATAGCATTTACGATTTTTCGCTTTATCTATCTTTAAATATTCATCTTGCAACGATTTAATTTCTACTTTTTCTATCCACATGAGAACTTCTTTCACGGTATATGCGACGTACTTTTTTAACGAAAACTTTCTTTTAGTGCGGTTAAATTTATCCATTTTATACCAAAATCCTAGATTATGTCTTGCTTTTACAAGGGCTGTCATTGAAATTCGTCTATTTCCTTGCCTCTTTGTTGATTTACAGTCGTATTTTCAAGAGACAAGTCATAATTTCTTCATTTTTGAGTCCACGTGACTACCACTTACCAATCATGGCGCGGGTTTCAAACCCATAAAACTCCCAAAGTGTGAAAATAGTCTGATACTTTAGCCTCCGCAGACTAACAAAACAAAGACTGTACGAAAAGCTGCTCAATATTACCTATAAAATCTAGTTTATATATTAATTCGGTACTTCCAACATTAGTAAGCCTGCAGAAGCGGGTAAGTGTAAAGCGATAGCCGTAGACCGTCCCTTATTCTCTTCAAGTTCATATTTTATGTCAACCGTTTGACACTTGGTCATAACTATCAGAGATAAAAAAAAAAAAATCAAGATGTGAATACTTAATCAATTTTTAAAAGCCGTAAACATAGGACCAGAGAGGTACGAAAATTATTTCGAATACTCTAAAATATTATTAAGAAGGAGGAAGCCTTGTTAATTAATTAATTTGATAACAAGGTAGTCTTACCGGAATAGTTCGATCTTCTAATATAAATATATAAAACAAAATCCTTAAGAATTTCCTTTAAAACTACGGAATTGTAATTCTAGCGAGAAGAAAAAGGAGGAGGCATAATTGATAAAGTCGATTTTTCTTTTTATAAAACTATTTTACAGATATAACGTTAAAATTTAACTTTCTCTGTTTTAAAAAGTTTGTTACTTATTTTTATTAAATCTTATAATAGTTAATAGTTTTATTATACTGTATATATATTTCTTATAATATTTTTAAAATGCACCTATATAATTATACAAACTCTTCCTTTTCAAAGGCAATGATGACAACTTTTTTAAAGTGAATTTAATTAAATAATCTATCATTTTTCAAATATCTGTTTTACTAACTCCTTTAAAGTAAACATTAGAACAATATTATTAAGATCAAACGTTTAAATTTGAAAAAAAAAAATACCCTCATTTTTTACTGTTTAATATTGTGATTACTATTACAGGAAAAAAAAAGGGGAAAGAAATTATTATAAATATAACTTATTATAGATAGAAAAGCTAAATAGATGTTGTGATTATAAAAATTGTCAAATCATATAATATTGTTACGAAAAATCAAATAAATTTTTTGATAACTAGAGAAAGATTATAAAATTTCAGTTTTTAAATTAAAATATATATTTCTATGTATGATTGGTATAAATTTATTTATATAATGTAAATATATGATTTTATATATATGATTATTTAAAAATTATTTATATGATCTCGCAATCCTTACAGGTTTTTTTCTTAATCATTTACCTTTTTAATCACCAAATCTGTATTAATAATAAAATACATCTTACTTCCATAATTTTATATGCTTATATATATATCAGTATATTAACAGCAACCATATTTCCGTAGATAATTAAAACGATTTAAATGTTTTAAAAAGTTTCTCTTAGTGTACTTCTTTTAGCTTTGGGTTAATAGATATAGTTCAATATACAGAATTATAATAAATAATAAGTATATATGGACAGAATTATCTGGATTAGACATGTCTGATTTGTGTTTATCACCTACAATTTTCTATTATTATTATTTTATACAACTTTTATATCTATAATCTATTAAACTATTGTCTATAAAACATACTATTTTCAATCTGTCATACATAAATGAAGTAAAAAACTATCAAAGTTTTATAATGCAATTCTAAATGTTAACTTGTTATAATATAATATGCAAACGATAACAGACTATCACAAATGATTATTTGATTCTAGTACTTTATTGCCTACTTACTTCTTTTGCTTTAGCACACAGGAGCATATTTGTGTTATTTAAAGGCAAAAGATTATTGAAGAATATATTTACTTTTATTTAAAGAAAATATGTAATTATTTAAAACGTTAACATAAATGTCATATATGTATGTGTGTCCATTTAGAGACATTCTAAATTTGATTCGAAATTTTATTCACATATGATATATATATAGCATCATTTTGTATTTAAAAACATATTTGGTTTATTCTTTCTATACTATCAATAAAATAAATTCCCAAATTACTTTAGAAATATTGTGTTTATATATATTATTTTATTCTTATCAGATTAACAAAGACAATATTTGAAAATATGTTTGTAATATATTTCTACTTTTATATGCATACAATTTTAATCTTAAAATGTAAAAAAAAGTGTCTCTTTTTAATCGAAAAGATTATAAAATGTTGATTGTTATAGGAGCAATTAAAAAAAGTACTGAGTCAATAGTTTAGTGAATCCATTTATTTTCTAGTCGACAAAACTGTCATAATTTTTAATAAGATTCTATACATACATACATTTACAAAATAATTCATATTAAAACAATGAAATTAAAAAAACAAAACAGCAACATAATTTTCTATACAGAATTAAAAAAAAGTTCACAAAAAGTTCTGGTTTTGACTTCCGACCCTGATAATGCCATATTTGCTGCATCACAGTCATTTTTTTTATTATTTTTTTGCTTCCACGAGCCTTCCACAGGAAAATGTAGGGTTCACATGAAAAAGTATATCTACTCGTAATGGTGACACAGTTTTTTTCCACCTTATTATTAGTTTATATATATATTTTTTTCATTCGTTTTTCTCAGTTTTTACAACAATATTCACATATATATATACGACAAAACGTCGTGACAATAAAGATTTATTTTTGTATACTTCATATTTTATTTTTAGTTTCACTAATACATTTTTTTTCCCACACTAAGATAATGGCAATTTAGTAACTCTAATCAAAACTAAATGGAACTATAATATAAAGTACTTTTATATAAATAGAAGTAACATTACCAGCTTTATAGTAATGTTTAACATGTAGATCATCATACATTGTCGAGCCGAGGTCATGAGATTCTAAAGGAATAGGAAATAAAATTGGATGTTTTTTCATAGTTTGTATAATATATATGCTCGATTCGTTGCAGTATCAGTTCTATAAAATTAAGAATGAGGGAAAAGTTTTTGTTTACATATATTAAGAAGCCATCTTTTTAAACGATGGACCCTCTATTTACAAGTACTCTAAATGAGTAATAATAGAATCGAGCATTCAGAAGTCCATATGTTTATGGCTACTTTATCGATCTTACTGCGTTCTACTGGATATGAAAACATTAGAAACTCTCTTCATATGCCAGGCATCAGTAAATTAAATTAAAGAGTATATACGCACTATAAACAAAAAAAATAAGTTAATCTTTAGATTCCGGAGAAAGTTGACCGACTTGTGACTGAGTTGGAGTGGATGAGGACATCTTATGCTCTTTCTTCCACTTCATTCTTCTATTTTGGAACCATATTTTTATTTGTCTTTCAGTGAGACAGAGAGCATGCGCAATTTCAATGCGCCGTCGTCTTGTAAGATACCGATTGAAGTGAAATTCTTTCTCCAATTCCAACGTCTGGTATCGAGTGTAAGAAGTTCTTTGACGTTTGGATTCCAGTCCATTCAAGCCTTGTCATATGGAAAAAAAAAAAGAAAAAAGAAATGATAAATTTGATGACCTTCAGAAAACTTGAAGTGAAGCAAATAAAGTCTAACTAGAAACAAAATCAGGATTTTTTTTAAAAATTAAATTTAATGAAATCAAACATTTAGAATAATCAATAATAATAAAACACAAGCAATACTTAAATAAAAATTAAATAGTATATTTTAAGAGATTTCCAAAGGGCTTATATTTCACAGAAGACAATATTGTCTGCTGTAGACCTATTGACAGTCAGCGTTCATTGTTTCATTAGGTGTGAAAAACAAATTATTGGCGTCTTCCTGAACGTTGCCCTATTTAAGAAAACAGTTATACAACTCACATTTTACTAATTAAAAAAATTAATAAATTTAATTTTGTTAAATCATTTACTACATATATAAAAGAACATGCTTATTTCTTTTTAATTTCATTGTAGTTTCCATTTATCCATCATCATTTTAAATAATGATTTGTTTTGAATAGATATTATAAAGACTTTTTTAATTAATGAATCCAGCTTAGCTATATTTAAATAATTTAGGAGATCGTTTTAGTACTTACTTTGTCCTACATGCGCTCTTCTCATCCACGGATAAATCTGAGGGCTAGATTGAAAGTTTTGCTTCGGGGATTGCACAACATTTTGAGCACTGCTAGAAGTCTGTTCGGATTGGCCAGGAACTGAGACCGATGATGTTGTTGAATTGCTACTGTCTGTAAACTTACAACTAGATACAGCAGTGGAGGAAGCTACCGTCGTACTATGTTGTGTATCGGGATGACTAAGTCGTTGAGGTTGATAATGGTCGCCATTTTGATTGTTCGGAGCACTAGGATGAGAATAGGGGTAATGTGACGCCGAACCGGGCGTATAGCAGTTACTGTATGCTGGGGCCGTTTGGCTATAATACCCCTGACCTGTACTGTCTTGTCCACGTTGATTGTAACACGTAAGCGAGTTGACAAAATACGAGCTCATTTGTCTTATAGTGATTTGTGGTACTGCAATAATTGTGTCCAATATTCCACGCAATTTTGATGAATTATGGCTGTTCTGCACTCCTGGAAACCTCGGGCACACTTTTAATGGCTCATTATACCAAATATAGCATTCGAACTTAAATCACATGATTTAATCGACCAATCAAAAGTAGAGATAGGGCAAGGTTAAGTACATAATAAAGCGGGGTACTTTTATAGCTTCATGTTTTATAATATGCTATTTTAATTGGACATGGATTAGATAAAATTAAAAAAATTAACAACTTATTTTCAGATATCCATTTTTTTCTTCATTGATGAGAACATGTTTTTAAAATTTTTGTTTTAACTAATGCTTAAACAAAAGAGCGCTCTTACTCACTCCGCACTATTTTAATTTACATATTTGGATGCTGTTCAACTTCAATATTTAGTTCTTCCGCGTTAAAAAAATATAACTTCTTATATGCTAACAAATAATGACGAAAATAACAAATAATTTAATTCGTTTTGACTAAATTATTGAGGGAAAGTAATGTTTTACGTTATAGGAGTAAAAAAAGTATTTCTTTTTCAATGTTTTCTCTGCCCCCCCCCCCCGTTTTAATGGACACTACGTTCTAAAGATTCTGCCTATTTTATTCGAGGTTGTCAGGGAAGTGGTCTAGATGTCACTTTAGGTCATTAAATATATACATACTTTTGTAAAAATGATTAATCTTAATTTTAATGTTCATGTATATATATATAATAGTAATATACTTATACTATTTTATACGTAAACATATCTCGCCTATATACATAGATATTTAAAAAACAACTCATTTTTAATATACTTTTTAATAAAAATTGTAAATTCTCTCATACTTTTTAAAAAATTAGAAATATTATAATTAGTTATTAATAGGTGTTAAATGTTTCAAAATTTAAAATATATGCTACGTATATCCACAATTATACTTACCTTTGGGAGACAAACCTTTTGGGTGAAAAGTAGGCTATAGATTGTGTATGGGCCGTGAAACTCTGAACATCTAAGCTGCGGGATAGTTCAGAAGAACGGGTAGGGGAGACAGGCTGTTTAATATGAATGAATTTTATTGGGTGCGTCACTTTGGTAATTTTATTACTATTATTTTCAATAAAATTATTAAATAGTAACTTTATTTTTATAGTTAAATTATAAATTAATATTTATATTTACAAAAATTGTATTGTATTGAAATGTTAAAAAGTGTCTAATCTTATCAAAATAAAAATAGTTTTATTTATAGTTCTTTATTTCCTTTATTGAAATAAGATTTGAATACAAACTAAACATAATTTTTCCACTTCTACTTCATATTTATTTATACCCATCTATATATTGCTGTAATTGTTAGTAAATATGCAGTTATCTTTACGTTAACTTGATTAGTTAGAGGGGTATTATCCACTTCATTTATTCTTAATGAAAACTGTAAAAAAAATTAGCATTATGAGATAAGTGTGGAGAAATGTATTTATTGGGAAAACCATTTTTTATTAAGTGTATTGTCTTAAATGCGGTGCAAATATAATAATAATAATATATTTGAGCAATTATTATTATCACAATAAAAAATAAAAATTTTCATAAGTTATTTTTTTAAAAAAAAGGTACTTAAAAGACAATTTACTAAAGATTTTTTAAATTTCGTAATGAGACTGCATGGCTCCTTGGCTTTTTTTTCTTCTAAATATATTGTAAACAAATATGGCGGAGGCCATGATAAGTAATTTCACTAAGTAATTGTACACACAATGTTCTAAGAATATGTTTTAAATTTAGTTGCCTCTTCATAAAATAATTGCGCATGTATACACATTCGCTTAAATCCGCAAATGTAATATATGCAAACACAAACACATTTTCATTAAGATATACTTTATAGGCGACTGTTTTATAGGTATGAAGAAGCTAAATTATGATCTGGAAATAAAATAAAAATATATTACAGAAATTAGTGTTAGCGATTATTGTAGGTAGTCGAATATTTAAACCAAACTAACATTTTAAAAAAAAATATGCATACCGTATATTTTAGTATATTATCAGAAAAATCAGATATAAGAATTAGACAAAAAATAATATATAATTAAAATTATTTGAGATTATTAAAAATAAAAAATTGAAATATAGTACGTTGAAGGAATGCACACAAGTATTTGCCTTAGGGTAAATTAGTGCACTAAAGAATAGAGAAAACACTATTACCGAGGGATGATAATAGATTGCCAGTTGATCACAGACGATGATGATTTTAAAGTATTTGTCGCCCTCTTAGTACAATTTATTTTAGCATTTATACCTTTTTAATAAAATAATGAACCTCTAAAATAATAATGGTAGATAATTATATTTAATAATAAAGAAAAAACAGAAATTATATTTGAATCATACCTAATAAAACAAGATATTTTCTAACTATTTCATTCTATTATTACTACGTTAATCATCATTATTATTGATGAAAAATTTCAACTTCTTTTCCTAAGTAGCAATTCAATGCCAAAGAAAAAGATTTAGATCAGTCAGCACTTCTTTGCATTTGAAAAAATCGTAGAATTTAGATCTTATAATAATTTATATAAAACAACTATATATTTTTCAGAAAAAAGTAAATAAGTAACAAGTAACGTAAAATTATTTTAACAAACTGGTGAACATGTAATTTATATAAAAAAAATAATTAAAGAAAGATTTTTATTTAAATTTTTTTTGTAACTCATAGGACGAATCTCAAGATAGTATATGTAGAAAAAAGATTTTCTTTTTTACTCATACACACGAATATACGTATACAAATAATTTATTACAATGGGGGGGAAAAAGGAGATATCTTTATTTATTTAGTAGATATTTTTAGTAGTTAAGATCTGCCCAAACAATTCATTAATTTCTTTGTATTATATTAAAATATTTCTAGGGAGAAAAGTTCAATTACTTAATTAAGAAATGTATGGATATTTAAAAAAAAAAAGGATTTTTATTGGGAATGTGAATTGTACAATCATAACTATAAAGCAAAACTCGTCATCATTGTAGCCTTTTCTTTTATCTACATAACAATATATAAAACATATGCATACATAAAGAGATGAAATTATGAGTGAATTTAAAACGTATACATAAACATTTTATTCACACACACCAACATTTATTGTATTTTTTGAAAGTGAAATATAATTTTCTTTTTATATCTGTGTACGCATATGCACAGACATAAAGACCCGCATTCATACTTTACATAGTGGGAATTTTATTTTGAATAAATTTTTTGCACAAAACAAATAATAATTTTGAAGTATATGTAACTGGAGCAGTAACAGGCTTTTGGCTAAAATCGAAATGCAATTTTTAAACAATACAATATTTATAAATATATATTTTTTAAAAAGTTTTATAATTAAAATTAGTCCTCTTTTTCTATATATATATATGTAAATTTAAAACAACATTGTTATAAATACTATTAATGATTCATCAAAATAAATATTGGTTGGTACAGGTATTCTTATTAATATTTCATAGATTTCTATATTTTAAAAAGTTACTAGAAAGCTGAATTTTGTACATGTACTATAATCCTAGAGTAAAATTTTTTGAGTCGCTTTAAATTTGTTTGTGTTTGTATGCAAGCATTCTTTAGATCAAAATATATTTGTCAGCAGTAGCCTTTTTAATATTTAAAATAAATAAAAGCAAAACAAATGTAGAATAAAATAATTATCGTTACTGTTGTTTTTTTTCATTCATTAATAATATACATTTTCATTCTTTTATTGTTAATCTCAAGAAATTATTTGGCCATTTTCTTAAATCATTATATTTACAGTAAGAAAGCAAATTTAACAAAAAATAATTCACTTGTGTGTCTTTTATTTAACAAGACATAAATTTCACGTTTCCATCTCACAATCTTTGAAAGTAATAAATTAAATAATATATTAAATTAATTAAGACGAAAATTATAAATATTTTTTTAAAAAATATAAATTATTATTTTCTTTTAGGCTATTAAATCTCATTTCACACAAGCTGAAAACATTAATTAAGAACAAACAGGATTTAAAACGCTTTTTCTTTTAGCTTTTACGCTTTGTTCTGGGATAAAAACAAAAAATAAACCATAAATTTACAACATGAAATTCTGTACATATGATTTAAACAAAATCTTGTTTGTACATAAGAGAGTAATATCTCTAAAATTTGCATCATAATAATAAATTCACTAAAAAAAAAAAGACTTTTACAATACATTGTACTTTGACTAATCCTCTATTCCCACAGGAAATATCACAAGGTACTTAAACAAATTTTTTAAAGTTGAGGGGGGAAAAAGTGATGATGATGATGAGAATTCAAATTGTTTTTTTTTTATCATATCATTTAATTAAAAATTTATTAAAGACCCGTATTGTCAAATGACGAGGAATGAATTAAAAGACTCTTCGGCGTTTTCTTAGCGCTTATTACACGTACACACACACGCACATAAAAATTTCCCTGATTTCCGTGTTTAAACAGATCTCACATATATATATGTTCAGGAAGACAATAATGTCTACTATTAATATATTTTATGAGACTGGAATAATTTTGAGGAAAAAAAAATTGTAATATAAATCGAAACATTAGTCTATGCTATGAGATAAATCAGGTTTAGTCTCTTCTGGTGAAGGAGCATCATTTAAATTACAACTCTTGTTTTCTTTTTTCCATTTCATCCTCCTATTTTGAAACCAAATTTTTATTTGTCTTTCAGTAAGACCGAGGGCATGTGCTATTTCTATCCTCCTTCTTCGAGTTAAATAACGGTTAAAATGAAATTCTTTTTCTAATTCTAGAGTTTGATATCTTGTGTATGTTTGTCGTGTTCTTTTTGGACCAAATCCATTGTCTGAAAACATAGATAAAATATATTGCATAAAAATATAATAAAATTTATTGATTTGGATATATCTCTAAAAATAAATAGAAGACATGCGTTTGTAGGCTATATATAAGTAGAAACATTAAAAAACAAACAAACAAAGCATTATTATAAGTATTAGATTTATATAAAAGTCTGTTATAATTTAATCCGTACAGTCTTAGGATAAATATAGAATGCTTATACACACACATATATATATACATGAGCGTGTTTATCACTAAATTTTCTACAGAAAAGCTGTTAACACATGGTATATAAATATTACACGTTTGATTGTGTATATATCGCGTACATGCAGTTTGCATTTAAATATAAATTATTTTGGACTATTGTATCTATTTTTAAATATAGAAAGATGTAAATTTGCAATTTTAACTTAAAAAAATAAATAAAACAAAGCATATTATTTATGCGTATAATTAATTCATATATATAATCATTTAGTAAAAAAAAAAATCCATACCTGTGTAAGATCTCATCCATGGATATAAAGGTGTTTTATTCTGTGAATTAGATGAATTTTGTTCTATTGTTGGTCCTGATGTTGTATCATTACTATTATTTGTACCCGGAGAAGGAATAGCTTGAAGTTTGCAACTAGAATAAGTTTCATTTTCTGTTTGCGGCGCTGTGCTCTGGTAAAGTGTTTGTCCACTCACTGGAGAGTTTGTTTCCGTATAGGAGCCATTTTTCGTTCCTATAGAACGAATATCTATACGATTACAAGAAGGGAAATTAGTAAATGATCCTGTTGTATGAGAAAAATAATTTTCTCTAAAGTTCAGTGAATATTTTGCATTTTGTGGATAGTAATGGTCCGGACTATCGTTAGTCCAATTAGAGGGTGAAATATTACTGAAATACGAGCTCATAATGAACTTTATAGCGCTACAAATGATTTGTGACTTTTTCTTGTAAGAACGACCTACAAGCCCTTACTATAATGATATTCGGTGTTATAGCTGTCACGTGACATTTATTGCCCAATAAAACCTGTCAGCGGCACCATTTTGCATGCCCAGAAGCCTATGTCTACTTACTATTAAAATGAGTTGTGGCCAACGAAAGAAATGACGGTTCCAGGGTCAAAAGGTCGGCTTTTAAGAGTTGAAATTCTATTGTTAAATTTATTTGCAAAAGTTTCATAAGATTCACTTTTAACGTGGAAGATTACTTTTGTTGATATTTACTATTTGCGGAATCATTTATCAGGCATTTTACCAATTCGCAATATTACTGAGCGATATCCCGTTCGTTAGAAGAAGAGTTTAGTCATTTTGTAAACAGTAATAATTTTATTAAATCTTTGCAAAGGTAATAAAAATATTTTCTTAAATATATAAATAAGCTTTAGTATTCAGTCATATTAAAATTAATAATTAGAAAAAAATATATATTTGCAAATTTAAAGAAATAAATATGTGCAAAATGTAATTTTAATTGTTTTTTAATTATAGAATTACATATGTAACGCAAGCAGGTCATACTTCCGTATGTATAATATAGTATGAGCAAATTTATTGCACAAATTATAAGTGAAAATTATTGCTTTTTTATTAAAATCATATAAAAAATATATAATTATTTATATTCAATCATTTTATTAAACAAATTTTTTTATTTGCTTTAAATATATAAACACAAATGTATGCGAACATAAGTAATTAAAATTTCATGTTTACAAGTGGTAAATGAGATAATAGAACTTTCAATATATAATATTTTTTAAAAAATATTTATCTATTAGTTTGCCTTAAGATATCTAACTGGAGTGATAATAGATTCAGATTTTAAAAATTGATAAAAGTTATTGATTATATACAATAAGTAATAAAAATAGAGAAAATTTTATAATAACTAAAGCAAATGATAATAAAAGCAAGAAAAAGATCCAACAATAAGGAGAAACAGAAAAAAGTCTGAAGACTGTTATTTTCATTTGGAATTTTAAAATTCTACCAAAATTATCACAGTTTTAATTCTACTAGTCTTAGAATGCAATAAAATGTGTAATACCAACTTGATATACAAATATAGTTTGAATCATTAAATGTTTTTTTTTATTATTATTACAAACCACCATTTAAAAAATGATGAAAAGGATTCCTTAATTAAAATTTATGATGTATTTTTGAAATTAATGTTCTGTAATAAACTATCATCAATAGAAGACCAAGAGTTATCACTTAAATTGAAGTATTCTTTTGCTAATTACTCAACCAGCATTTAGGAAGATAACTTAAACTTAATATGCATATAAAATATTAAAGTTTATTTGCAATATATTCTATAAATAATATATATACATTTTAAACAATTTAATAAATATGTAGAGAATGTAATATTTTTTTAAAATTTTAAAGATTTTGTGAATTTAAATTTCAAAATCTATTTTTTTTATTTTTTCTCAATGACACTCTCAACTAATAAAAAAAAATTATAAATCTAAAAATTATTTGAGATGAATGAAGTTTTTATAAATTACTAAAAAGTATATTTGTAAACCTGTTGATATTAATTTTTTCTCAGACATTAGATAGTATCTGACAATATTAACATTATATCCAATGCTTTCATTTTCTATGATCAGATCTTTCTTAAATATTTTTTATGATCAACCATCCTTTGGCAGTCATATCATTAGAAGAGAAATTCTTTTTCTTAAATTCTTTGATGCTCAACAATTGTTTTGTAGTCTTTTCATTATATATAATAATCAGTTCTTAGCACTTAAGTGTTGATGTGAGAGCTATTCATTAGATGTTTCTTCATCTAACTATTTATTCTATTCTATTCTTATGATATTCAAGTATTGTTTTGTGAATCATTTAATTTTTTTTATTCTGTTCATATGATAATTCAATTAATGCAATGAAGTTGTTGAATATGATTTGATACAAATTTTAAAAACTTATATTGTTTTGAAATTTCTAAAGCTGTAGATATTAATTCCACCCCCTCCCCCAGATATTAGATAGAATGGTAAAACAGTGTTTAAATAATCCAGTGCAGGTAAAAGAAGTGAAAAACAGACAATAGTTACTAGTCTAGGAGCCTATAATCTTCCTTTCAGATAACTAAATTAAATATCCATTTACTGAACAATAATTAAATACATAAATAGACTGGCTTTGGGTGGGTATCTGAAAGAAAAATCCTAAAAAAATAACAACTCTGTGTCATTACTATGTGAAAACTAGGATATTCAATAGAAATTAGATGCATTAACTGCTGCATCTTTATGTAAGATAATATATTTATCTTCAAATATAATACATTTTTTAAATTATCTTTTGTAGTTATTTTTCTCCTAAAAATCATGAACAGATTATTTTTTTTATATCTCTATAGCTTCTCTTTCAAGCGCTTTTACAAGCTTTTAATTTTGTATATAAACTTTAATAATTTAATTTTTAAATATTTTTTTAAAAAATACAGTAAAATAAATGAGGCAAATGAGCCCACAAATTGATATCAAAACACTAGAAGATGTTTAAATAATTGTTAGACTTAAAATCTGTAACAACATTAATAATCAATATTTATATATATATAAACACAACAGTCTCCACAATAACTATACCATTTGGCTCCAAGATTTCTTGAGGTTATCTGAAAGTGTGGAAAATAGTTATCCTTATAGATATGTGTTTAACATATATCCACATGGTACAATTACAAATGTAAAATGTACATATTTAGAAAATAATTAAAATAATTTAAAAAAAAATAATAAAAATAATGCAATTATGAAAACAAACAAACAAATAGTACAGTTTAAATCTGAAGAAAGCATACATATGATTGCTTGAATGCCCAATGTAAGGAAATGGCTGTTTGAGAAATGTTCATGATAGTACCCATGTTTTTACAAAAGAACTATATGGGAATATGACTCAAATTTACAATTGTCTAAATTTTTTATGTAATATTTTTCCAAATAGTAGGCTACTGCAAGTCTGCAGATATGGAAGAGTGCTGTATATAGGCAGTGTCATATATGTGATAGATAATTTGGTTATGTTCATGAGCTAGGATCTTAAATTGGAGTAAATTGAAAATTTTCAGCTAGTTGGGAAGAATTTCCAAATTAAAAAAAAGGTAGTTTTTTTTTTTTTGCCTCCAAACTGGCCTATAACAAATTACACAATTTTATCTGATTTTAAACATATTAATATATATTTTTCTTTTTTGACAACCAAAACAAAAATAAATCAGAAGTATCAGAAAAAATGATAGAAGCATTTTATATAGTTGGAGAGAAAAGAAATGATCGCAAATCAATATAAACATCTAATATCTACTCATACAAATTATGCTAAAGACCATAAATATATAAATGAGATCCTCATGTTTAGTTAATCTATTTTAACAGTATGACAATGAAATAATTATTTTTAGCAGAATGCAAGCTCAGAAATAAATATATAATTACAAAATGTTTTTTAAAAAAGTAATATAGAATATCTTTCTTTCTTTAGTCAAAGGAAATTTTTTAAAAAGTAATATAATTCCAATATACCTGTATAATAAATGAAAAAAAAAAACATTCAACAATAATGTAATTAGTTGTGCTACTAATTAAAATAGATAGTTAAAGCTGAACCATGTGTCCTAGTAACCAACAATAGCATTTGTTTAAATATATTTAGAGATAAAAGATAACCCACTTTTAACTCCACTCACAGTCTTATATGGATAGCAAATCAAAGAGATATTTTGAATATTCACAACTTCTCTAAAATATATATATAATTCTTATGTAAAAACAATTTCTTGCAATTAAGATTTCAGAGAAGTTGTGAATCTTCAGTGTTCTCATCCATATAAAAATATTTCTGATTTGTTATTGGTATAAGATCATGATTGCTGATTTAAAACTTGGCTGATTTTATCTGAAGTAAATTCAGAAAAAAATTATTGTTTCTGGGGATTTTCTCTAGTTATTACAAGTATATTTCCATTTATAATTCATTCGTTACATTTTAAAATATCCCTAAAAATATTTAATATCTATATATTTATACACTGCAGAAAGTTTGATTCATGAGACTAATAATAATAATATGTGATAACAGTCAAAGCTTAAATAACGTATCGATTATGCAGTCTGTTATCAAAGCAACTTTTATAAATAAAAGATGAAATGCCTTGATGACCGATTATAACTTCTATAGTTTATGTAGGTTTTATGTATTATCATGTGATTTACATTTAAGCCCATCTCGCTTTATGCAATTTAACATTTATTATTTAAACCATGTGCAGTATATAAACAGACTGTAAATTATAATGTTATTAGTTTTGCTTAAATTGATTAATTATACAGAGGACATGACAAATATCAGCAATGTATAAAAATAAATAAACACGTTTATTGCTTAGTCATAGTACCACTCTGCTACCTAGAGAACTTAACTTGGACACACATTCTTTTTACAAAAATCAGTTATTTAACCTTACATTGACTACTTGATTATCTAAACGATTTCACTGCTTTAAACAATGAGTCAATGGACTATATGTATTTAATTTAAAGAAAATTAATTATCAATACATATTAAGATTTTTTCAATTTTTCCATTGTTACTAAGTGCTGATTAACCAAAAATAAAACATATTCTTACAAATTTATTGTAAAATATGAAGTTCATAAACATACACAGATATATACATATATCAGTGAATAATTTTTAATCTCTAATTAGAAAGTAAAAGAAAAGATTTAACGTATATATATATTTAAATGTTACTTATTTAAAAGTATATATATATGTGTGTGTGTGTGTGAACGTGGAAATGACGATCAATGATAAATAATCTTTATAATAATTAAACGTGGATTTGGATATAATATCCGTCCTGTTGTCTTAGTAACACTTTCTGTTTTCAGGAAGAAAATCACATAATTCTATATATATGTATTTGCAAAAATTCTTTTTAAAAAATTTTCTTTTCTTTTTTTCAATCTTAATTTCTTAATAATAAAACAATAAGCTAATAAAATAGACGGTAACATGCATACTTTTAAAAAATATATTGCTTATTAATATTAAAATTATGTCATCTTCTTCTAATCCTCTTAGAATGATTTGATTTTTTGCCATCAATTCCTGGGCAGGTAGACATTTACTTTTTTCATTAACAATTATAAACATAAAAATCTTATTTTTGTTTTAGCATTAATTTATTTAATATACATATATAACCTCAATATTTTTACATAATCTTCTATATCAAATTTTTTTCTTTACTTATATCTTTTGATATAGTACTTCATTTGAGACTTTGTGTGTTAACTTTATGCATACCCACTTAAATATTTTCTGAAGAATAATTTTTTGATAATAGACACCAGAAACAACAATCTTAGAAGCCTAAATAAAAAAGTAGCATCAAGTGATCGTACTTTTTATCACTAAAAGATCAAGTTTAAAGATACATTACATAATATTTGGAACTACCATTATAAATAATTATATACTAATTAAAACATTGCTCTAGTTCAATGTTCACACTACAAACTTTATTTAGAGTATTTATGTAGTTTGCTATGACTTTTGATAACAACAGTTCTTACATAAGATATTTTTCATTATTATCAAAAGTTTAATTTTTCAATAAAACAATAAAATATCATTATCAGCAACATAAAAAAAAAGACCTATAGCTTTATTGCTCAGAAGTTCATAAGCAAAACTCCCAAGTCAAAACTCTGAATTTATTTCAGTCTCACATGGCTATTTAAGTTAAATAACTATATATGTAGACATATAAATGTTGGAAAATTTCAGATTTTCTACTTAGTAATTAAGTATTGGATAAATACTGGGCTTGAGTTTGTATTTTAGATCTCACACAAGACATCATCAGCACCACCATTAGATAGTGCTAAAAGGCAAATATCACAAAGCCTTTACATTTCAAATGTCCATAACTGTCTCATTCTTTAGTAAACATTCTTAATCAACTTTATTTTTCAATCTCTTTATAATTTATCAGCATCTTTCCATCAAGTATAGTTTTTAACATTATTTAATTTCTGCTTAGGTTATTGAAATTTTTATATATGTAATTCTAAAGGCAGTATGCCATTTGATTATACTGAATGTTTTCTGTATATGTAAGTAAAAGGATTTGAACTCAGGATTTTCACTCTATCTCAGGTAACCAACACACATATATTGGGGATCATATATCTTTTTCTCATGTGTGTGGTCATGTGTATCATTTGCTTGAGGTAAAGTGGAGGATAAATGGACTAAAAAAATCCTGAGTTCAAATCCCTCTATTTATATAAATATGTATTTAAATTTAGTTTATTTGTAAACATTTAAATTGTTATTGTATCAAATTCATTTTTTAAAAGATTACAAATACGCATATCTGTTTATATCTCTACCCAAAAGAAATATTAAGTCAAATGATATTACTTGATCATTAATGATAGTTTGCCATCACTTCAAAACTCTTAAGAAAGCTTATTGAACATTTCAATATTAAGAACATTATTAATTTATCATTAATAATACTTTATCTAATCTAGAGAATGCTTTATCTAATCTATCTATCTATTTTCTGTCTATTCCAAAATACTGTATTTGAATCTTAATTAATCTTGGATAAAGTAAAAAAAAAACAACTTTATCAACAAATTCTTAAGATATATAAACGTTATGGTGGCCTATATATAATCTTTTTCAGATAATAACATATAAAAAAATTGCTTATTTAATTAATAAAAATTTGACGTTCGTAAAGAAAGTAATTATTTAAAAATTATTTATTAGTGTGGTCAAATCCAAATTCATTAACTATATAACCTAAAGACAAATTACTTTTATTTTAAATTATCGGTATTTTCCTCTTTAAATACATCTGTTATTTACCAAATTTTCTTATTTTATGTAAAAAGTGATACAAAATTATTTAGTTTTTATTTTAGCTTATATATATATATCGATTGTTTTCTGACCTGTGCAATTAGCTCAGCAGTAGGCTGACGAAGGGGAAAGTTTAAAAAATCCCCAAATACCTTACTTAGTTCAATCAAATAAATGAAATTATTGGACAGACTTCCTCATTTTAGTTTTGTCACATGAGCTCTCCAGAAAAGAACCATATAATATTATTTTGTATGCTTTCTTTAGGTTTTCCTGGTTATTTTATACATGTAAGTCTAATAACTCCCAGTAATTAATGCATAAAAACTACACATTTAATCCCAACAATATGCCTATGTGAACTTATATATTCCTCCATATATATTAATTAATAATTCTTTATTTACATGCTTGCTTGGTATACATACATTAATGCTAAATCAGCTTTTAAATAATCCATTGCATATTATTTAGAAAGAAAATAGAAAAGGTTATACTTTTTTTTTCTTTTACTCACTAACACAGAATATCTAAAAAAAAGTTATTTCCTAATCAACAATTGGATAATGGCCACCTGAGAAAGCAATCATGCAACTTCTTAGGAATTCTATTATCTAAATATCTGGATTCAAACACCAAGTACTTAAAAAAGTTCTATTATTAACCTCAATCTAATTTCCACAATAATTTAAAAGAGCCACATTCTTACACAAACAAGTAAATAATTTTGCTTTATATGAGTAATAAGTTTACAATGCATATAAATTATTGCTAAAGATAAAATTATGTATGGCTAATAATATAGAATAAATAGAGCATAAACTTTTCAGCCTTAGATATATTTTTGCAACTATCCAAGTAAAAAAACAAAAAAAAACCCATCTTAACTGTCATATCCTACATGGATAATAGGTTATACATTGGTATTTATTAGACTATGTAAATATCTATGATGAATTCTATAATTTGATATCCATTATAAGATAGTGGATGACAGTTGAAAGTTGATTCCTTTTTTTTGTCTGCACATTACTTTGAAACTAGAAAGCATTGTATTAATTATTACAGTTTACATAATTATTACATTCTCATCAGATATAAAATAAAGTATACAATAATTTTATACACTTAAATGATTTATACAAGGTGAATTTAAAATATAGCTTTCAACAAATCAGTAAGATTCATCTAAAGCCAAATTGTTCTAGTAAATCTATTTGTTATTTGTTTATTTATATATATTCTTGACTCAATAAATTCTGTTTATACAAAAAAAAAGGCATATACATGCAATTATTTACATTTAGATACAAAATATCTTTATATTTACATCAGTCATGGGTATGTTTCTCATTCTTGGTATCATTGAAGCTGTTTGAAACCTAGAATTAAAAAGTAAACAAAAATAAACATTAAGATTAAAACCTTTATATATAAAAAAAAAAACAAATTGTAATGTAAAAAAAAAAATCATTTTTTCTCTTACCAAAATTAAAACCTGAGTAAAGGATTTAACATCACAACACATTAATTAATAGAAGTCTGGGGCTTATGCCAACCTAAACAAAATTACTAATTTTTTTTTTTTTTACCTTTTTTTTTTTTTTGAGTGTTAACTTAATATACAAGGCATTTCCAAATTTCTCATTATTTGATAAAAAACAACAACAACAACAACAACATATAAAAAAAAATCATCAGATTTTGTTATATATTATGTTTTAAAATAATTAATATTTAGTGTTTTCAGGTTAATTAAAGTACTTAATATGTATATATACACAATTGTTATTAGCATTCTCATTCCTGAAAAGGAAATGATGCAAGATTTTAAGTAGAAAAAAAGTTACATATGTTCAATAATAAGAAGTAAAAGTTTATATATTTCAGACTTTAAAAAATATTAATAATGTATAATAAAACAAGTGAGATAATTCTAGATTTCAATTTTTACATAGCATTTACTTGGTTTTCAGTGCAATTTTCATATTTATTGTTGCCTTCAAGTATTACTTAAGTAATTCTTGTACTGAATTAATTAAAATAACATAAACATTATTAAACTGTTATAATGTAAAATAAAAAAAATTTAATTTCAAAGTCACTAATTATTTGTCATTGATTTTCTTACTGTTTTGCTATAATTGAGAAAAAATGATTCGAATAGTTTTTTAAAAAAAAATAGTGGTTGTTTTGGTAGATTGCTCAGTAGAATGTAATATCTAACAGTTGACTGACTATGTACAAAAATATTGTAAAAAACTAAATTTTTTAATAATAAAAAGTAGAGTGATTATTGTGATAGTAAGCATATAAAAATCATATTCAAAAGCATTGTTATCCATCTCCTTTGAATTTGTGGTAGTTTTACTTTTTCACATACACCAACAAATTAACAAAAAAAGATATATCTAATTGTAAATATTTTAATGTTATTAATAAAAAAAGAAAAAGCTTAATAATACATTTTCAAACATTTATCAAAAGGTGAGAATATTGGGACAAAAATCGGATAATTCATTTTTTTGGAGATAAGTTATAAGACCAAGCATAACCTCACTACACACATAATAGTAATCAAATAAACCAGCCAAAGCTTTTCTTCTGACTTATCTCTATTTATATATCTTTTTTTTTTGTTTAAAGCTAAAATTCCAGAAAGATATCAAACTTTTAAAAACAAAGGGAATCAACAAAGATATATGAAATGAAAGTAAGTAATTTGAAATATGTAAATTTAACGTGAAATAATATGCATTTTTTCTCTCTCTCTTTCTGTACATAACACAGTTTTATTGATTAAGTTAATTAATAACAACAATAAAAATAATTATGTGTTTAAAGTATTATATACAGACATCTGCATAAAGCACATACAAATATATGATGTGCAGCCCTCATACCAGTATACTGCACAATGAAAAATTACTATTTAAATTTGTATAAGATTGTGCTTTTGGATATTAGGATATTTAAACATTTTTAAATATTGAACTCTGCCACCTCCTACCAAAGCTTAACAAATTTGGATGTATTTTTATTAAAAGTTCTACTTTTAATGCAGGTAAAGTTTGTTAAAGATATCTTCTGCATATTCTCTCTGCAAAAGATTTGGCTTAAAACTCAAGTAAAACAATTACTGCTGAGGATTTGATGTAAATATTTTTATTTAAAAATAAACTATAAAGTAATTACATGTTATGTATGTGTATTGTTGATTGCACTTTTTAATTTTAAGTATGCTTAATGTATTTTTTATTAATAAATTTTGTTCTAGAGGATTGTGAACCATGCCATTTGCAGTATTTTTAAAAATAAATTGTGTACGTTTTTTTATTTATTGGCGACAAATAAAAATTATCTGTCTATCTACCTATCTATTACTTTCTAATGTTTTTGGATCATTTAGATCTGGCATCACTTTTCTAATTAATAAAACTGAACAAAAACCTAGCACCATTTGCTTTAATTTGTCAAGGAGAAAACCAGATGATTTTGACTTCTTGTGATTAGCATTGAGCTTTATAATATATATAAATTTAAGTTAAAACGAAAGAGAATATATAGGCTCTTTTTAAAAAAGTAAGTATCATTATTAAAAATAGTAAAATTAACAAAATTGTAAATATTTGTAATAAAAAAATAGACATTATAAAGAGCATTGGTTTTAAGTAATGTAATTGCAGTAGTCTAAATATTAATATTTACTTCTAGTGAAATAATTTTTTCAATTCATTTAGTAAAGAATTTGTATACTTCAGATCTTTTGTTTAGAATAAAACGTATTTGAAGAATTTGAGGCAGGAAGCAATAAAAATTTCCAATTGCAGGTAGCCGACAATGGCGACCCACTTTTTAGAAGTGTGAAATATGTCCGCCACTAGCTTGCTTAATTTCTTTTTAAACCATGCTGTTTAGTCTTTTTTTTTTATCCTCTTAGTAATTTACTTTTTTTTTTTTATTACCATTAAAAACACAGACACTCTCAGCATCTGCCCTTTCAACTATGCGCTTTTATTCTTCTATTAATTTTTTTGACTTATTTAAAGCAAATATTTTGCCCATATGAATTATTTAACCGTTATTATTATAACTTAATAATATAAATTTAATATTATAATTTTTATCACAGAATTATTTTAGATTTCTGAGGTTTAATACTGATAAAATAAATTATATATATTAAGCATAAAAATTTGACAAATTTCACTGAAATAAACATTAATTTCTGAAATGTAGCTGAACTATGTAGTTTATTTTTATTTGTTAATAAAATCGAAATCACGCAAACAATTTTATTTAATATAAAATAATATTGCTGCCATTTTCAATTATATTACATCTACACACATACAAGATGAGTACATTTGCATATATATTACATGGCACCAGATCGACATCGACTCCTGGACGTCGTATAAGTGGCATTCTGACTATATATATATATTTAACATAATATGTGAATATGTTATGATTGTTTCCTCCAGCATCATCTGAAACAATGTTTGCTATTCACACACACACACACATATATATTGTCTTAATAAATTATATATTTTGTTTTGATGTATTGAAAATTAAAAAATATTATCCTCTACATTTTTATCTCTAAGATTTGGTTTTAATAAGCATTTATTTATTTTTATATATAATTTTAATAAAATAATTGCATAAATAATAGTTTATATATGTAGTGTGTTCATGCATACATACACTTACCTATCTAACTATCTATCTGATTAAAATATTCAATCTATTTGTATATATGTGTAACTCTATATATAAAATCCATACAAGCAAAAAGAAAGTTTCCAACATTTTTTAAACAATACTTTTAATATCCAAACAGTTTTTAAATAATAATGGTAATAATATCACATTTTATGTATTATATACAATGCACATCACTTAATTTTTAAAATTTAATAACTTAAAATTTATAAAAGAAAATAAATTTAAATTATTTTAATAGAAATTAATAATAAATTTGTTGATTAAGTCTTATATAACAATAAGGACATTTGAAAGAATAAACAAAAATATTTTACAAATAATTATGAAATGATAATAATTATTTACAATATTTCAAAAATATTCTACAGAGAAAAAAAAAATCACGACGCCATTTTGAATGTTCTCTGAATAAGAACGGCAATAAAAATATATTAAAATAATTGTCTGTGCTTGACTTTTGTTTATAAAAAAGATAAGAGAAATTATTTTTTTTAAAAAATAAAATACAAAACAATAAATATATACTATTGTGTCAGTATAAAGATATAAAATAAGAGTAACAGATTTTTTTTTTTTTTAAATCTATATACACCACAATTGATCTTAAATATTATAAGCAATTTTCATAACATATTTTTTAAGCTTCATTTATTTAAATCTATAAACAGTATTGTTCATTTAAAATAATGTTTTCATAAAGTACTATCATAATTCTAGATTTATTTTTTAATTTAGTATTTTGTATAAATATATTCCACACAACTGTTTTAGAATGTAATACATAACCATTTATAAATACCTTTTTTTTTATATGAACGTTTTTTTCTCTCACTTAAATAATCATTTGGTAGGTCTGGATTGTTGATTTTATTGAATTAAAACATACAAAAAAATACCCAAAAGATTATAACAGTTTATTTATAACGGAGTGCCAGTTTCACTTATCTTTCTACGATTTTATTCACTTCAAAATATTTGACCATTTACAATTGTAATAAAAATATTTAAATTATAAACTAAAAAAAAAACAACAACTAAATATTTTATTTCAGAACCATCAAAACCAAATATTTTTGTTTTTATATAAAAAAAAATTTCAAAATCATATACATAGTTTTTTTTAACTGCATTATACAGATACACATTAATGCATCCATATATATATAATAAATACCGTATATGCATCTATCCATCCATCCATATTTATATTTTAACGAAAAAAAGGTTAAGTACGAAGTGTCTTTGTTCTATGAATTAAAAACTTTACAAATCTTTTCCCACACATATAAACTATGTATGTTTATATATCTATAACTGAATTTTAAATAATAATAAAAAAAACCTTTAAGAAGTCAAAAACTTCTAATATTCATAACTATGTGTATTTATCTGCATATATGCATACACACATATATATACATTGTTTTCGAAAAATCGTTTACAACTATACGGATAAAGATTGCAAAAGTGAATATATATTTGTATGTGTATATATAGATAGTACATATGCCACCATTTCTAATAACGCTCATTACCTTTCCAACAATCGGGAGATAGATTTTAGCAAATTGCGATAAAAAATTAAGAACACTTTCACACAATTAAACTTACGTTTTCTTAGTAGTTTCGTTAATGGCAAACCTATCTTGTGATGTATTGGATTAAAATTTTTATAAAAAGAAAGAGGAAAAGTGAGAGAAAGAGAGAAAGAAAAATAGAAATCACGTGAATGTTTTGGAGGATTTTTTTTTAACGGTCCAAATGACGTATTTGTGACGCATTGATTAAAGACGAGACATTAGCGGAAAAAAATATTTAATTGCATCAAAAATTATTTTATACAAAATGTGTTTGTGTCAACTATTATAAGAAAATGATAATTAACTTTAATATTAAAAAAATATATCCCAAAGTCTTAAATTTTTTTATTTATTTAATTTGTTTTATAAAACGTAATTAACTTTAAATATTTAGTTCATCAAATTGATTTCTAATAAAAAATTATAAAATAATTCCGATAAATCACCGCATTCAATTAACTAAAATTATTCAGATGATTTGGTGTTTTAAATATATATATACTTATTAAAAATATGTAATATGGTGATTGAGGATAATAGATAACTTAATTTATATAATAGTTTAGGGGCAGTTTTTTTTAATATGCCAAGTGGGTAAACTTATATTACTTTAGAAATTTTAAGGGAACTTTTAAAGAAGTCTGTTGAATTACTCTAACAAAGATGTGTGAAATAAAGTGTCGCCTCGTTTTACTGACCAAAATTACTCACCAATTGAGGCTGAGGCTTCAATCTTCCAAGTGTAATAAAGTCATTTTATTTCTGATTTAGGTCACGTTAAAATCACAAACAGAATTGAAGTCTCACTATAAAAACATATAATAAAATAGTCATAATACATGTATTCATTCAGGTACATAATTATAATATTAAACAGTATTATAAACATAATTTTTCTTTAAATATGTTTATATAAATGCCGTATATAAATACCATGATATAAATACACTATTAAGCTTTATTTCTCATTAATTTCATGAACTAGTTTTTTTCCTCTCTCTCTATATATATATAAGTGAGTGCGTGTGCGTATGTAATGTGCTTATGCACAATTGTAATAAATTTGAAAAGGACAAACGAGGGGGGGAGGGTAAATTACACGTACCGCTTTTGGTTACAAGACCATAAAAAACTCCAGGTTTGTAAATTTTTGGTTAGTGTGAAGAGTTCGGAAAAAAAAAAAAAAGGTTTTCTACTATAGACTTTTATGGCTTCAAATAAATTTATTTGATCTAGATTCTTTAAATCTTTAAACTTTAAAACAAAAGATTCAGTCATACCCTTACATTTTACTTTTAGTTAGATATCGTAGATAATTTTATAATTTCCATATTTTGCGAGTAGATGAAAAAAATCACCGGTAAGTACAGAATATAAAGATATGCGTTCATCTTATAGATATATGTCGTAATATATATATATGTGCATGCCTCAACACATATATATGCTGCACATATATATGTCGTAATTCATTTATTTATATGCGTGTATGTGAAAGTATGAGTTTGTAATTATAAATACGTATGAGTGCGTGCGTACATATACGCATGTATAGAGACGCACTTCTAAAAACAATGAGCAAATCAAATAAAAAATAGCGGTATTTTTGTTTTAATTTAAAAAAAATGTGAAGGATAATTATTGAATGTAATGATTACATTTTAAAATGTACTAATAGATATTTAATCGTATAATTACTCACATTAATTAAATTATAATTCTATATAATACAATACCGATTAGGGTGTGAGTTTAATAAAAATATATATTTATATATCGGAATCAATACTTTTATTTTATAATAAATGTTTATAAATATATATATAAATTATTAATATGCAATAAAACAAAGTATTACATGATGATTAGTACTAAAAAATACAAGAACAAAGAAACTTGTATTTAGTTATAATCATTTCTTAAATTATCTATTAGTTTGTTATGAATGTAGATGACATATAGCAAATAACATTTGCACATGTAAGACTATATATATATAAAACAAACAAATATATAAATATGTATATATGCATACACATAATATTACAAATGCAAAAGAACTGTTAGTTTATTTTTCCGTTTTGTCTTTTTAAAAATATATATTCCCACGCACACACAAAAAGCTGATAAAACATAATAATAATAATAAGAAAAAAAAACTATTAATTTTAATAAATGAGAAAAAAAAAGGTGATTTACAATACATTAACAAATTAAAAAATTAAATATATGTTTTAATCTTACGAGATATTTATTTACATTAAATTCGCTTGAGATTTCTATTTAGAAATCAAATACCATGTACTGTATATATATGTACGTGTATACATAACAAAAACCCTGGAACCTTAAAAGTAGCCGAGAAACAAATCCAGCCAGTTATTGGAAATATTTGCAACTTATTTTTTTTTTTAAGTAAAGAAAATATGTCTTTCGTATACTATTTTGAATACTAATTTTATACCTGAGTAAAATAATCGAGGTTCAGGTCCAATTCACACCCTGTGTACGCCTTTCATTTTTCGACATTTATCACAGAGATATATTAAAAAAAAAACACTACATTTTCACGGCCACATAAAGTCATTAATTTAAAAATTAATCTTAAAGAATCCATAACATAAGTGTTGTTCGTATCAGAAATTTCCGCTAGATGACGTAAAAACCAATGGAAGTAAACAATTAATCTACAAAATAATACACTTTTTTTTTTTTTTTTGGGGAACATGAACCGCTTAACAACGTACAGTACTATATATATACAACCATATATATATATAACTCTGCACAAAGGTAGATTTACTTAATGCACTAAATCCTTATGTCTGAACATCATGAGATAAAGTCAGTTCGCTAGAATCGGAACCTGGCAATTTAGTTTTATTTTCTTTCTTCCATTTCATTCGTCGATTTTGAAACCAAATCTTGATTTGCCTTTCTGTTAAACATAATGCATGGGCAATTTCTATACGTCTCCGCCGCGTCAAGTAACGATTGAAATGAAACTCTTTCTCCAACTCCAGAGTTTGGTACCGTGTATACGTCTGACGACCTCGTTTCCTTTCTGTCCCTAAAATGCAATGAGCTTTTTAAACTTCACAAAAGAACAAACAATCAAATTATTACATTATTTATAATCTAATAAATTATAAGATATTGCAAATACTTTATATATATATACACACACACACAAACAATTAGTAAAAGTTTCTTATATCAAATCTACTATAAAATAAAAACAGAATTAAATCTATAATAGTTTTAAAAAAATTGACAGTAAGTACTCGAATTTATTAATAATATCAATAATAACAAAAAAGTTAATTGATCTTCTAATCATCTTTTTATTTATAAAATAAACTTACTCTTATTGAAAGAATATACCTTTTCAACAGAAAACATTGCTTGCGTGAATATACTATTCCCATAAATTTAGAAAAGATTATAAAAAGTCATTGCTAATATTTTATTTTAGTTTTTCCCTAAGATGTAGAAGAATTGTTTTTTATTAATATTTTACTGCCTTTTTTTTTTTTTTCAACTAAATCACAATTTTTTACTAGAAAGCAGGCTGGAATATTTAGGAATATTTAAACTAAGAAATATCTAATTCTTTCTTAAAATTAATAAAAATAGATTACTATTCTTGTAGCATATATTATTATATTAGATCATCAACAAATAACAGATTTTTAGATTAGATATATGAATTTAATGAAATGGATATATGAATTTAATGAAATGGATACACGCTTATACTAAACAAATAACTATTTTTAATAGAAAACTTGCACAAGTGCATTTATATAAATTTGAAATTATTTTAAAAATTAAATAATGAATATTTATAATTGAAACTATACTTAATTAATTTAAGCATATAAATAATTACTTGCACTTGTTATAAAATATGTAAATGTCAGCATATTTATATATTGTTTCAATATTGCAAAACAAGGATAATATTTAGGTAGTGAGCATATATATATATATATATCTTTTATTAAATCGTTAAATAAAAAAAAACAAAACCAATCTACACAAAAGTTTTCTTTCATATATAAATCCACGAATACCGCTATAAATATATAAATAAAACTTTCTTCCATAGATAACAATTACAAATATAGTCTTTTCTTCTCTCTTTTTTATCTATATTAATAATGTTTCCAATTTAGTTTTCAAAGCTATTTGATCAGAAACTCTACTTTTTAATTTTAATAATGGAACTTTAGAAATTTTATAATTTACCAAATTCCACTTAAGAAGTATTTATTTTTATTTAATTTGCAGAGGCACAGTAACAAAAGTTCATATACACAAACCTTATTTTAAATACTTTAAAAACAAAACAAAAATAAACATTTGAGCTGTGTGCAGAGATATATACTCAATTTTTCTTTTGCTTTAGGTCAATTGATTACTTAATTTTCCAATACTCAAAGAAAATGTATTTATAATATTCATTAAAGCAAATATAACACACATATATAAATAAACAATTTAATTAAATTCATTTAATTGGCTTAAAGTACCTTAAAATAAAATGATATAAATATGTAAGTCGAATAATATTAATATTTATCTATTTATTATTACCTTTATGTTTGATTTAATTTAAAATATTTTTAATGAATCTCTCTCTACTCGATTAAAACAACAACAACAACAACAACAACAAAACACAAATCTACAGTAAATATATGAAAACTAAAAGCAAAACATTTAGTATAAATTCTTAATGAAAAATTAATTAATAAAAATATCTCTAAAATTTTAAACAAATTATGACAAATCTTAAAAAAGTATACATTTCTTAATTTTTACTTATTACATTTCAATTATTTAAAAAAAGGGCTTTAGTTCAAATGAAGATATCAGTTTAAATATAATAAAATGAATTTAAAACATTAACTAAATTTGTTTATGTCTGCTAATAATGATAATGATAGCAAAGATGATAATAAACAAATAAAAATAGTATTTTATAACAATAGCAAATCGACCGTTACTATTTCATTTAGAAATAGAAACAGACAACTTAACTATATATTGATGGATTTTATTTATATGAGAGAACTTATAAATACTTTTTAATTAATAAAAATTTGGGAGTAAAGAGTAATTATAATATCTTAAAATATACTATTAACTCAGTTTTTCCTAGGAAGTCACTCATGTAATATTTGTATTTAGAAAAAGATATAGCAATATATAAAAATTCAAATTTAACTAGTAATTAAAAAAAAACAAAACAACAAAAACACAATTATTGAAGAAGACTGCTTTTCAATTGAAATGTTGATAAAAACCGGGAGGGGGGGCATTGAACATAAGAAAGTGTAAAATTGCGTTTCAAAATAAAATCTAGGCAAGTAAACATATAGTTTTATGACAGTGTTTTAAATAAGTTGCAAATAAAAATTTGAAGTTGGTAAAAAATAAACTTTGATTCAGGATTATAGGGTTTATATCGCGTTGCCTTATAGTTGATAAAAATTAGGAAATGATATATTTATCTAGAGAAATGTCTTCTAAAAAGCATTTAGTAACAAAACAAAAAACAATCAATAATCTAGAATTAAAAAAAAAAACAAATGACAAAAAAAAATTATTACAGCATTTTTAAAAAAAAAAAATTTAAAGTGAGGATGGATTTATATTAGAAATATTATTTGAGTTACTTACTAGGCTTTATAATTCTAGATAAGTTTACTTTGTATTTGAAAAAAAAAAAAAATCAAAAAGATAATAATGAACATCATTCAAAATTAATCGCTATAATGTAATAAACTGTGATATATATACATTCTTATAAAAATAATAAATATATAAATTTAATCTTTTTCATGAACAACAAAACTTAATATTAGTTTTTTTGCAATTCTTAATTTAATTAATACAAGTTAAAATTTATCACTCACTCTTGAAAATATTTTTGATTAAAATAAAATAATAGTAACTTTAATTTTTAATAAAAAACATTCATTTTAAAATAATTTTGTATACATCTAATGAATGGAGATCTTGATGTAGTGATCAGTGAATCTACCTGCTACCCCCATGAAACAGTTTTAAATTCAGTTGGAAGGATATTTTCCTCCCAATACCTAAAAATTTCCAAACAAGCTTAAAAGACCTTGTTTTGAATAGTCTGCTTATAGCCAATCTAGACATATAATACATGAAGTATGTTTATATTTATTAGTTAAAAGTATGACAATGAAGAAAAATAGAATACATAATCAAGTGACAGTTGTCTAAACTGATGAATATCATTTTCATTTCATCTACTATTATGTGATAAGGAGAAGCCATTTCCCTTAGCAGACTATTTATGACTAACATAATTTTTTATTTTATCCTATATCAAAACCAGATATAATAATCATAAATCGGTCACTTTACAAAAAATGTACCTTTTTATAGCCATTAGATATTTGCAATAGGTAAATCCATAAATTTATATGCAATAATTATCTAAAATAATTCAACAATTTTTAATATTGTTTATATGTAATGTCATGGTAATTTAAATAAATATGTTAACAATTAATAACTATATTAAGTAAGAGCTAAAGTTTCTGCCAGAGCTAAAGTTTCTCTAATGTCTTTGCTTGAATAATCACAAGCACCAGCAGCAGGAAACTTATAAGAAAAATCGTATTGATATTATTTCAGAAAATAAAGAAATCATATGATAAGGATACCACTTTTATTTAAAACTTTTTCTGTTTTAATAAGCTTTAATAGTAATATCTAAATAGTTTTCAGATAATTATAAATATTAATGCTACCCTGTAGAATTGTGTGTGAGAAAAAAATAGCAAAGCCTTAAGTCAATTAATAAAAAAATTTTCAATAAGAGTTGAGGGACATCTTGTAACCCTTTAACAAAATGATCAAGTGGTTAGTTGTCTCTGGGTTATGGTACATTTATCCACAGAAATGACCAGGTTGAACCCTAATGGAAAATTTTTTAGTTGTGCAGTTTTTTTATAGTAACCATTAGAGTGAAAATTAAGAAAAAAAAAATCTTGTTAAATATTTTGTTATAAATGTGGCATTATATGATTAATTAAAAAAAGAATTGTGAGAATAAATAAAATAGCTTACTTTTTTTTGTCAAAACTATGAATCAAAAGAAAAATAGATTGGTTCTATATTCAGAGGGGACAAATCATTAATTTAGAAGACTGAAAGAACTGTAAGAAAAAGAAGATAAGAATAGTGAAAGTTGAATAGTAATTTAAAGAAAAATAATAGAAATAAATATGCAAAAGCTAGAGCAATAGAGGAAAGGCTTGGAGAGGGTTGTTAAACTGATATGCAGAACTTGTTTTTTGATAGATAATTAATGATGATGATGAACACATTTTAAATAATAAAATGTAGGCAAAAGTTTTTAAAAATAAAAATTAAGAACATAGTTAAAGTCTATCAGATAGAATATTTTTATAAATTAAAACAACATAATCCCCAACAAAAATATATACATATGTTTTATTTTGTGCCTTTTTAATAACAAAAAAATTATTTCCAAATCAGTACATTATAAAAGTCGTTAGAAAAATAAAGAGAGATATATATATATATATGGGGCTTAGTAAGACAAAGTATTCTTGTGGCAATTTAGGATAGAAACTTTCAGCAGGACATTTATGTGAGTGCCTATTGAAGGAAGAAAAAGTAATAGAAACAGGTATATGATGATGAATAAATTCAAACCCTAAAATCAAAAAGATTGCATTTACGATATTTATATAAATATCGATTGTCAACACACACAGTTCAGATATATTTTAAATAGTCAATTTTTAAAATATATACATATATGTAAATAAAATAAAATTGTTATAGAATATTTGTTGCAATAAAATTATAATAAAAATAATAAGATATAAAAATGGTAATATATTTTATATAAAACAATAATAAACTGCGAGAAAGTACTTTCAGTTAATTTCTTAGCCATTAAAATTTACACCACCATCTTATATCCCAAAATTCTTGAATTTTCATGTTGTTATCATATTGTCTATTAATTAAAAATTTTCTTTTTTTTTATTTTATAAAAATTGCTTCTTTAATTTTTCTTTTATTATTGTTTATCTCTTCATAAAGAATCTTAGTATTTTTCAAATCAAATTGCAAGTAAACTTGCAAGTTTTTTCATAATCAAAGAAAACAGATGCCACAATTAAGCTTCTTTTATTTTTTTATATGTTTATAAAATTTGATGTACAATATTACTTTTTTGTTTCATATATATATATATTGGTAAATAATTAAAAAATTTGCATATGAAGCAAAAAAAAAATTGTATAGCAAACTTTATGTAAGTGCACAGAAAGACTTCACAAGTGAATCGAAGTATAGTCTTAAAAAAAAAAAAGGTTAAAAAAGCAACTTATAAACTATAAAATAAATCATGAAAAAACATACCAGTTATGAAAAATACTAAGAAAAATTAAGGAACACCAGTTTTCATAAATAGAAATAAAATAATTATTAGACAATGTGTAAAGGTTAAAATTCATAAGACTTGAGATAACCTGATGACATTTTACTTCTACTAATTTAAGTGGCTTTCAGTGGAAGGGAGGTAAGAAATTAAGTGAAATTATTTCTGTGGATTATTATAGTTATTTATAAAATATATTATCACAGTTATACTTTTTAGCTCAAAATTCATTGTGAGCAACTATCCACCAATGTGTAAAAATTCCAGACAACACCTTCTCTTTATACATGTGTTTAAGGAGTAATCATTGTCAGGTAAGTTAATGATTTAAATATTTCTGTTTGGTTATTGTTACATATGACATATTATTACATATTATTGTTATACATCTAATTTAAGAATGCTATATTTATTAATTATATATATATCCTAAAAATTTATGCCATAAAAAAGAGTTTAATGGTTATAGAGATTTATCTCTATCATTTTTTGTTTTAGTTGTGCATTCCAAATTTTGTTTTTTAATCTACTATTGTATTTTACGCTAAAATCTGAATTTTAACATTTCTAATTTATAAGTTTATTTTTTATCTTTGCTATTTTTTTTTCTATTTTGCTTATCTTTTTTCTATTTATGTTTATATTTTATCAAAACAACTTTTTTACTATTTATATTGTGTCAGAAGCAAGAAACGATGTTAGTAATTGTTTAGATAACAACAAAACATTCAAACTTCATGCAAATAATGGAAATTTTATTTCGTCTATTTTAATTTTTCCACACCCCACCCTCATTTATATAATTGACCCGACTAATTCAAACCCCCCTCTTCAAATTTCTATTTATGGTAAAAAAAATATATTAAACTTTAGTTAATTAAAGTGATTAAAAATATAATTCACATGTTATTGTTTGACAAATATGAAATTTTCATAACCATCACTTCACATTTTTAATTTAAATAGTTTAACAATCACTTTGTTACATCTTTTAGGTTTTGAATTTTCTAGTAATTTTATCGATGAAGTGACATTTTATAATTTTCTTAATTTCATTACAATTATTTATTTATTTTATTTAAACTTTGTTTTTAGCTGATAAATATAAAGGATCCTAAAACAATAGATATCTTGATATTAAATAATTGTATATTTTCTTTGCTATTTTTACCGCTCTTCTTCAAAAAGTTTCTAATAAGAAAAAACATTAAGTGATTAAAACTGAAGAAAAGCTTTATATTTTAGAAAGGGAAAAATGGTTAATCATTTTAAAGATTTAAAATAGAATGGACATTTTTATTCTCAAATTATTTATTTGTTTATAGGACTATTTGAAAAAAAAAAAAATTAGAAATAAAAATCCTGGATCTTTAGATATTGCAGACGAATCTTTAAAATAAAGATAATAACATTTCCTGTTGTCTTCTAGAAATTGAAAGATTACACTGGAAAAAGAATAAGCAAATAATAATTGATGCTTTTTAAATTATTTGTATTGAAAATACTGTTTTCAGTACTTCTGAATCTTTTTTTGAGATTCAAACAATCAGGATTAAAATTGTCATATTATGAAATGATCTAATTTATTAGAAAAGTATATAAATAAATTAGTCAATCTCTGAAAAACCAAACAGTTAAAAGTTATTCTTACAAAATGGTATTCATATAAAATATACAATTGTCAAGAGATAAATATATTTAAAATACATATTGCTAATAATACTAGTAAATAATGACAATAATTTTACTAAAAGAAAAATTTAAAACTTAAAATTTTAAAATAAAAAACTAAATAACTAAAAGCTAAAAGCAATTCACATTTCAAAATAATGACTCGTAAATTATTTAGAAGGTCCCATAATATTTAAACATCAAGAAAGACAGAGATAGAGTAGACAACAATTGTATTTTAATTAAAATTTAAAAATGTAAAAAAACAAATAAAGCAAAAATGATAGTTTATCAATATTTTGATGAATATTTTAGGAAAATTCATACAGCTCATCAGTTGGTCCAGATTATCATCTCAAACACATATATACAAGCACTGCTCCGTTTATATTAAGATGAAAATCTTTACATTTTAATGGACAAGCTTCAATTTTCTTCACTCTCCAACTCTTCAGACAACCATACCATGAAAAATCCGAGGATGAAATAGCTCAAAGCCATTGTTGATGACATTATTATTGTCACATCTATGTTGATTTTAAATCACCCTAACGCCTCACACACAGGACCTTAATTAATGTCCATTTAAATACACAGAAGAGGGATGGGCAGTTATAATTACATTAAGTTTAGTATAGATAATATAGGTATATTTAAATGTTACATATTCAGTCTGAATAATTAAATGAACATGTTAAGGTCCTATGTGTGAGGGATTAGATTGACTTAAGGTCAACATGGGTATGACAATAATATCGGCATCAACAAGGGATTTGAGCATTTCATCCTCAAATTTTCAGTGATATGAATGGCTAAAGAGTGGGAGAGTAGAGAAATTGAAGCTTGTTCATTTAAAGTTTGAAGATTTTCTGGACTAATTTTATGAGTGCTGGTTCAGCATGAAATACGTATAGCTGTGGTGTGTTGGAAAGTCCCAATTTCCCTTATAATTATATTAAGTTCAGTATAGACAATGCACATATATTTAAAGATTAATAATTTAATAAATAAAAAAGGAAATAAAAATATATCAAAACAAATATATAATTTATTGCAATTTGCTTAGTTTTTTTTTTTAAAATTATAATTACTATATATATATATAAGTTAGAACGACCAACAACAACAACAAAAAATGAAGAACAACAGAATTATAAAATTAAAAAAAAAAAGATTAATAAATAGAAAATGTTTATTTTTCAAAAAATATTGTTTGGTTTTAAAAACAGAATATATAAAATATTTTTTAGTTAAAAAAAAAAATGCATTTTACAATTAAAGCAAAAACGGAAATCAAAAACTATTTATAAAATTAGAAACATCAAAATTATTAAATGTAGCATCTATATCAAATATAGCATCTGTCAGACATATACAAAGATTATTTAAATTAGTTATTTAGAATTATTAGACATAAATGGAATATTAAATCCCGTTTATATTTTGTAAAAAAAAAACCAATGTGGAGGCTATAACAGAATTCCTCAAAATTTTAAATACATTTTAATTGGAGAGAATTTTTTGAGAATCAATACCTAAGTGAATTAAGGACTCCTGTTAATCGAAGCCAACATTTTAAAATTGAAATTGAAATTAAATACAAAAACATAAGCACCATTATTTATACAGCATTAAAAAAGTTAACAAGGATATTATTATATTATATAAGATAAATCATATTTTTATTTTAAAAAAATAAGTATTCAAATCTTAAAATACGGTATATTAATAAATAAAAATAGAATGGATTGGTAAATAGTTTAAAATCATGCTATTAATTTTAAAGTTTACTACATGGCAATGATCTGTAGGGATGTTTTGCGTGAAGAAAAAGTGCATTCATAGATTAAATTGCTAATTGGAAATAATTTATAGCCATTTACTGATCAATAATACAATGATTAGCCATTAGGATTCTGATCTATCTATCTATCTTTCTAAAAAAAAAGTGTAAAACTAACCATTTTTTATTTGTATAAATTCTCCACGTTCCCATGAATTCAAATCTTGTCATGGCAAAGGATACTTCAATCCTATCTATCTTTTTTTGTTTTCAAAATTTAAGAAAATAAAATCTTAACAGACATAAATTATTATTTAATTAGTAATGATTCCCGAATTGACAAAGATGAGTAAAGTAAATTTAATTAAAAAAATTGAAGGGAACTATTAAATGTTTACTCTACTATTGAGGACTAATAATTAAATTTTACTACATATAACAAATTTTGCTAATATAGTGAATGTCAAATAAAATAAAATAAAATCGATGATCATTATAAATATAATTACTAACTTTTTTTCGCGACGTACAATTATAATTAAGGGGTAAAAATTTTTAGCGCGCGCACACACACTGGTTGATACATATTTATTGTATATATATTATTATTATTTTACTGTATATTTTAAAAGTTGAATTAGTGCCAGTATGAAATTTCATCTTCGAATTATTTCCATTGCTTAAATTACTATTATTAGTAGTAACACTTGTTTTATCAGGTTTTGATGCAAATTAATGTAAAAGAATTACCCGTAGCTATTATTATTTTGGATCAGAATAGCAAAACCCTAAACTTTTGATAGGAAATCTATAGCAAATGCGATAATTTTATTCTTGTAGTAATTTATTCTCATGAGATAGTAATCTAAAGATAAGTTGAAAGATTTATAAGAATAGTTTAATGATTAAATTGAAATAATTATTGATAGTTTTCAATAAATACTGAACCATCGCTATAGTGCAAAAGTAACGAATTAGCGACATATTCAGGAGTTGAATTTAAGTCTGCAGCAGATAAACCTGAAAATAGTCTCATATTGTATGTAATCAGTCTTAGAATATTTTTCAGGTCTTTATTTATAGCTAATCCAATTGGCTATTCTTAATTAAATAGTAAAAGGAGATTAAAAATTATTCACACCCTCATCATTTAGCAATTAATTGACAAATCTAGGGGGAGTGATGCCTTCTATAGTTATTTTATAAAGGGTTAATTGAGAGATATTTGCATTGCAATATGCTATTTAATTAATGGTTGTTATGTATATCTTTTATCTAATTAATATATTGACAGTTCAAATTTGCTATGGTATAATATTAAAATATTATTAATACGGCATTCTTCCAATCATCTGGTACATCTTTATCATTTAGACATTTGGTATATAACTTTGCTAAAAAAATTCTATATTTATTCATCTGCTTCTTTTAATATATCAATTGTAATTCCATCATTACTTGGAGCCTTTCCTTTCTTCATAAATTTAATTGCATGTTTCACTTCTTCATTTAAAATTCTGGGCAATTCTAAAGATATAGAAAGTACTCATTCTTTATTACTATAAAATCTTTCAACTCATATAAGATATGGAATAGCAAATATTTTTATGAAAAAAAAAATTATGATTGACATCATTGAAAGAATTAAGAAAATGAAATGGAATTAGACTGGATATATATTGATAAAAGAAATGATTACAAATGGGCAGTTGAAGTCTTAAATGAATCACAAATGTATTTATTTATATACCACTTTACAATAAACACCACGTGAAAAAAAAAATGTGGAGTTAAAAATAAACAGCACTAATTCTACATATGTGTGGTAGCTGGTAATCTCGACCAATTGATGAGTCTGCTTCAGCATGAAATACATATACTGGAGATCATTTATGTAAAGGTCCTATGTGTGAGAGGTTAGAGTCAACATGGACATGACAATAATATTGGCATCAACAAGAGCTTTGAGCACTCCATCCTCAGATTTTAAATGATATGGATGGTTGAAGAGTTGGAGAAGATTGAAGATTTCCTATCTTAATACAAATTGAGCACTAATAGTATATATGTGTGGGAGATGGTGATCTGGACCAACTGATGAGTGCTGCTTCAGCATGAAGTATGTATATTAGAGATTCTTTACCTTTATCACATGTATTTGGCCATGTGTATCACTTGTACAAGATAAAGTGGATAGCTGTAGGGAGCTTCTAATATATAAAACTTATATAAAATAATAAAAGTAACAAAACAAAAATTTAGAATATAAACCTATCTATCTATAAAGCATAAATAAATAATACCATCTATCTTTAATTTTAAACGAGGAAGTGAATTGATCTATTGATTTAAGTATTTATAGAATAAATGATAAAAATCACCATTTAAATATTAGTTTTAACAACCTTTAAATATGAAATGAAAACTCATTTTTTAATATATGTAAATAATAAATAATTCAGATTATATGTAACCGAAGCTTCCAATGAGTTACATAAGGTGGTCTGTCTTTTGAGAGTTTATTTCCATTATATAATTAGTTTATTTCCATTATATAATTCATCGGAAATTTCAATTACTTCCCATTCAGTTACATATCTGAATTATTCATTATTTTCAAATATATAAATCAATAAACTATCCATAAAACATATCATCATCATCAACCATTATCAATCCACTGCAGGATGAAGGTCTCTCTAAGTTCAACCCATCTCCGGTCTTTAGCTTCTCTTCTCCACATCACCCCTGAACACTTTCTTATTTCATCCATCCATATTACATGTCTCTTTCTGGGTCTTTTATAATCTCTTGGAATCTAGTTTAAGATTTTAATTGTTCATCTATTATCATCTATTTCTAGCAATATGTCCAGGCCAACTCCATCCACTTCAGTCTTTTAATTTTTTCAATGAGGTCAGTGACACCTGTTTGTTATCTTACCCATATATTGCATTTTCGAGCTCTCTCCATACTTCTTTGAGTGGTCTGAAGTCTCTGTATTGCTTTTCTATTAAGTGTCCAAGTCTTAGATCCATAAGTAAGAACTGGTAAAACATATTTATTAAAAACATTCCTTTTCAAACACATAAGCATATTTATGCCTAAGTTATTTTTATCAAAAACCAAGTTTAATTCTATGATTATTTTCATCCATTATGTTTCCATCTGCATTAATAATCTGACCAAGGTATTTGTAACTGTTAACTTCTTCTAACACATCATAATTAATCTTTATTTTCATATTTTGAGAAAATCCATTAAACATTACTTTAGTCTTTTTAACATTTATCTTTAATCCTACTTTCATCTGATAACTCCTGCAATATTTCCTGCAGCTCTAAAGCATTATTTGCAAAAACAACTACATCATCTGCAAAATCTAAATGACTTAAATAATCTCCATTTACTTTCACTCCTTCAGCTTCCCATTTTAATCCACAAAATACTTCTTGCAGCACTACTGTAAAAAGTTTTGGAGATATGGAATCATCATGTCTTACAATCTTCTCAATGTTGACTTTCCCAGTATCATTATGTAATCTAATTGTTGCTGTTGCATTTTTATAAATATTCTTTAAAATATGACAATATCCTGGATCTATACCTTGATGATCCAATGCTTTAATCACCAAAGAAATGTTTATAAAATCAAGTGGCTTTTCATAATCTACAAATTCAAAGCATAATGGAAACTCATATTCATTTGTCATTTCTATAACTTCTCTCAATACCTAGATATGATCGACTGTGCTAAAACCACTTTTAAATCCAGCTTGTTTTCTTGGTTGGTGGAAATCCATGTTCTCTGTAGACGAGTTGTAATTATCTTGGTAAAAAACATAAAATATATATATAACATAATATTAACAATTATAAGTATAATAAATTATACATTCAATCTTAGAATTTAATTATATCTATATAATGTTGAGAATTTAGCAAGATCATTTCTATTTTTATTATTATTTATCATTTGATTTAAAGTGATTCCCAAGTTAAACTAATGTTAATAATAATTTTGCACACATTATTATAATGGGGGAAAAATACTATTGAAATATAGACAGTTATAATCAAATATTTAATTTATCCCAGTTATTAGTGGAAGATTAATTTTTTTTAAAATCTATTTAATGACTGTAAAGATCTAAAAAACCATCAATGAAATGGATGGATGAAATAAGTAAGTTTGCTGGTGTGATAATGTAAAGTAGAAAGACTATTGTTAAGAAAAATTATATTAAATTTGGTGAGACTGCCATCCTGAATCAATTAATAATGAATGAAAATAATCATGATAAAGTCAAATTGGATAATTAGCTAAAACAGGTATTATGCCTAAAAAAACAACAACCTGGAAGCTTAACAATTTTGGCATCTAAATTCAAATCTGAGCTCATGAATATTAACCACTATGATAGAAGCTCAATTTCTTATAAACTATATTAATATTGATTATATCATTCAATTTATAAGAATCACTTTATTAACTTGCATGAATAGATAACCATTGTTTTTAAACAGCTTTACTACCAATCAGAAATGCAGATTTTTAAATTAAAAATTATCATCTTTCTTTTATTTAAATAAATACTTTAATATGTTACATTAAAGTTTAAATATGTTTATTAATATTCAACAATTTTTTAATTATATTTTAATCCATTGCATTACTTCTTTGAATATACATTTGCAAGTAAAAAAAAAGTGTAAATGATTCCCAAGATGGATTTCAGTTGGAACAATGTTCCATTAGTTAGTTCATGTTACCACATATATCCTGTGTCCATTTGTAGACAATTGAGATATGTAATGATGACTGAAAAAAAAGTTTAAAGTACGTTTTAAATCTAGCTTGTTATAATTTTATACTTGCATATCACCATTCTATTCTTATCACTTCAATTCTTTTTTTTAAAAAAACTATTTATTTCATAATAAAAAAGACCAATATTCATAAACCCAGTAAAGAATTTGAAGCCTAAAATGAAGTCTTTTTTTTTTTGTTTAAGTAGCTGAGAAACTAACTTTTAAGCAAGTTCTTTCCTTTTCAGTAGATATATAGTTAGTTTCGTGTAATACGACACATTTGAACATTCAAATTACAGATTAAAACAGAAATGATTTTGTCATTTAACCACTGCACTAAATTATACAGGCCAAATAACCATTTGAATTGTTCAATTGAATATCAACTTAGGATCAAAGAAAAAAAAAATAAAACTTCCATCCACGATGAATTCTTACAGACTCCCTATGCCTATATTCGGCATTATTATTTGAAAATATCATTAAAAAAAAAAGAATACTTATTAAATAAAAAGATATATATATATAACATAGGTTTAAAAATTATTAAGATTTGATTTTAAATAAAAGGCAGACTAATATGTAAACTATTCACAAACTTAATTTCCCCTGACAAAATATAGATATAATTAATATGCTTTATATATATATATACATAATAAAAATAATAAATATAACGGTAATTAATTATTATATACAGTCTTCAATCCACTATCTTCATAATAAAAACATTTCAGCTCAAATTTAAAGAATTTTGATTAATTTATAAAAAAAATTTAAAAATAAATTCAGCAATTTATTATAAAAATTTTAAATTGATTATTAACTCTCTCACACACAAAAAAATCAACACACAATTGTAGTTATTATAAATTATGAATATAAAATAATTTTATAGAAAGCAAGTAAATTACGTCTCTTAAATACTTTTGGCAAAGAATTTTTAATCAAATAATAATAATAAAAGATCATTGCAATTACATAATACGATTCTTAAATGAAAATTTATACATATGTATAGAATTTTGCTCTTTTTCTTATTAATTTAAAAATAATTTTTAGAATGTTGTGAGACCTATTTAATATTACACTTTCATATAGTGAAACATTAAAATTCAAGAAATTGGCTTTATTAAATCTGAGTAATAGATCAGACTTACAATTTATTTGATTTTAACAATACATTTATTAAACTGCATTAGGAAAAATAAAAACATACTCTCTGAAATTAGACATAAAATAAGCACTGCATATGATCATAAATAGTTAATTATGTAGAGTCCAAACATTTAGTCTTGTTATCTTTATTTTCTTGTTTATTTCAAGGAGTGAAAAATGTTATTACAATTTAGTACATTCCATATGCGTAATTATTACAGAGATATAATTAAATAATTGCATGTGGCTCAGATAAGATGGGTTTTTACAGTGAAGCCAAATTCTTTATCATACTTTCCATTTTTAGTAATTAAATGATGACAAAATAAAGACAGCATGTGTAATATCATTTCATTTTATAGAGAGTGTAAAAATAATAATAGTAGATTGAGCATAACAATTCATTCAAGATTGATTAAACAAGGATGTACACAGGGAAAGAGAAAAATGAAGTTGAATTACTCTATGTATGTGCGTGTTTAATTAAAAATAGCATATTAATCTTTAACTGACGGTTAAAGTTTATATCTGGGCAAGGAATAATCTCTAGTTTAAAAAATGATTAGTGATAATCATTATAGTGTATTTATCTAGAGTGTCAAAAGTTGTGGATGGAGTAAATTTGATACTAGTAAATCAAAACGTAAAGTATTGATAAATATAGAACATGGATAAAAATATATGTGAGAGATTGTGAACTGGACTAACTGATGAATGTTGATTTAGCATGAAATTATCTTTTTTTTAAAGGTATCTTTATTCATATTACAAGAATGAGTAAAGGAGTGAATCAAAATTCAGAAAACGTTAGCCATTGGGTTTGGCATTTTACCAATGCACTAAATTACTAAAGTCAAAGAAGACATTATTACATCTCATATATATATACTTATTAATCATGGAATGTTAAAATGAAACATTAAAATACATTACTTCGTGCGGATATGTTTCTGATTATTAAAAAGATTTTTTGACACAAAGTAATTAAAATAAAAAATAATAAAAATAATTTTGCAAAATAAACAAAAAACAATGCTTTTTACTTGTATAGCAAATTCTCCCTTAAAATACTATTAATTAAAATATATCAAATGTAATTTAAATATATTTTATATTCTTACACCCCTCCTCCAAGTTACTGTCATCTTACTCTAAATATCATATTAATTAATTATACAGATAATTCAGACATTTAATTTATCATGTTTTTAAATCTTTTTCTAATACAGACATTCCCAATTAGGAATTTTTTTTTTTTTGCAGGGTTGTATTTTTTGTTTTATATAATTTGCATATGCGCAATTTGCTGTCCTATTTTTTAATTTGCATTAAAAAAATGAATCTGTGAGTCAGTAGTAATTAGAAAATAAATTATATTGAACATACCTACAGATGCAGTATTCATCTTTGATGAATTGTTAAGCACTGTAGAAATAAGCATAAAACGATCACATGTTCAGTAAATTAATATTATTTATATCCAGACTTTTGACATTACATCGTAATTAAATTGACAATAGATAAAGTGTTAACCTCAATATAAAGTTATTGAGATTTTTGTACTTTTAATAGTACTTGTGAGAAGTATTATGGTGCGGATCATCGCTATATGTTATATCCTTAAGTATACTTTATGTCACTGGCTTCCTGATTAAAAAACCACTAACTCTAAGAGTGGATGTGTACATATATACCACCATCATCAAAGGTCTCCAGTTTATTTTAAACATTTATATAATTAAATAACTATTAGATATAATTTCTTTGTTATTATTTTAAAATATTTTCATTAAATCCTTAGTTTTACATAGAACAGAGGCTAATGTTTAATGATTTTTTAGAAGTTAGTTAACATAAATATATTATTAATTTAATGAGTCAAAAACATTTGGTAGCAGTGACCTTTTTCTCCTCACTCCTAAGTTACCTTTGTAAACAACACTAATCAACAATAATACAATATCTTGTTTTAAGTGCTTGTGACTTTCAAGGTATAAAGTTTTTTTATCATAAAATTTTATCAATAATAATAATAAAAATTAATGTTTTTCTATTAATTAAATCTATTTTATAAGAATGTTAAATTAAATCTAAACTTTAGAGAAATTATTTTATCTTAAAAGAGTCTTTATTATTTGAAGATAGATTGTTGATTAAAATCTACTTCTAAAATCTATATCAATTTCTAAAATCTATACCAATTTTTGGTGGAAATAATTCTATTTTATTTGAATAAATCTAGTTAAAATTTTATATAGGTTTATTATTATATAATAATAATATACTATCATCAGAAATATTACCAAATTCACTACGTCTGGTTATTTTACTGTAATATTTTATATAAATTCAATTTATCCATTCTACTTTGAACACTTTTTAGCAAAAAACCTTTTATTGTACAAATATACATACACAATCTTACATTTTGACTATCTTGCAGTTGACTATCCTGCAGTCATCTTCAGAGCTATGATATAATAAACAAAATAAAATACATAACTATATAAATAAATATAAAACTAAAGTTTAAGTTTATAAGGAATAGAAATAATAAAAATGAATAATATATTTAAATTAAGTTATTCATGATTTATTTAATATTTATATTTTATTTTATATTATCTGAATTATTTTATGTGTGTTTGATTATATTTATTTAAGTTTTATTATACTTTATGTTTTTTTTAAATTAACTTTATTATTTATATAATTATGTATTTATTTTGTTCATTATATCATAATGCTGAAGAAGACTGCAGGATAGTCGAAACATAAGATTGTGTGTGCATATGTGTCACAATAAAATGTTTTGTGCTAAAAAGTATTCAAAGTAGAGAGGATAAATTGCATTCTATGTAATTCTAATTTTCCACAAGTATCTTGTTATGTAATGGTCATTCTTCTTTCAATTATTGTAAGTCATATTTTCCCCCCTATCACATGCAAGATTGTAAATCCTTATTCATATGTTAACTTGTATCTAAGACTTTATGTTATATGTAACTCATGTAACTTTTTTTGAGTTTTAATAAAGTTTATATTTGAAACAACAACAACATCATCATCATCATCATCATCATCATCATCATCATAATAATGAACCCATTCTGTGGGTTATACCACAAAGCCAACATCTCACTGACTGCCGAGCACTAAACTCCACATGGCAAATTATGTCAAATGCATACAGTCAGCCTGCTACTTCCATCCACTATATATTCAGTCCTTCCAGAGATTGAACCTTCCTGCAATATGTGCTGCTATATTTACCCTGTTTGCTTTCTGCTGTACTTGTTGCACCTTCTTGTTGGGTAATAACACCATGAGGCACCAATCCATGTTTATCAATAAATTACAACAACTAAAATCACAGGATAACTACATATCCCCCTCTCCTGGAATTTTTGCAGCTACCTGGTCACTCATTAGAAAGTAGTCTAATCTATAAGCTGCCACAACCACAGTATGTAGTACTAACAACCTTCACAGATATTTCATCTGTTTCATAATACAACTAGCTATGTGAAAAACTATGTTCCATACATACACTCATTACAATATTTCAATAGCACAGAAGGCTATCTAATCAGACAACTCAAGCTCAAGGCAAATGAACTTTAATTCAAAGGTTATGAACATTTTTTTTTTTTTATATAAATGCAATTTATCCGCTCTATTTTGAATACTTTTTGTCAAAAAACCTTTGTAACCCTGGTAAAACTCTTGTAAAACATTTGTAAAACCTATGTAAACATCTTTTGGTCAATAAAATATACTACTGAATAATAATAACAATAATAATAGTTCTACGACAAATGGTTTACCTATTCAGAGTCAAGGTAACAAGCTCCAGAGTTTTACACTTAGAAAGTACTAAAAACCTAAATCTGAAAAGGTAAAAAACTTACCTGTACACACTGTTCAATTTAGAATTACCTTTTTTTCAATGTTCTGTGATAATTTTCATTCAAAATTTTAACAAAAATGAAATCACTAAAGGGTAATTTTTAAAATATGTCAATAGAGATATCACATGATCAGATGTCTTCATAATCGTCCTTCAGCAATGAGTTCACTTGCTCATATTCAAGGTAACAAGCTCCAATGTTTTATTTTAGAAAATACTACTAAAAACCTAAACCTGACAAGATGCAATTCATATTGACTAATATTTTTCCATTTTTCAATGATACAATTCATTCTGAATTAGTATTTTTCCATTTTTCCAAAGATGCAATAGTATTTTTACATTTTTCCAAGATGCAATTAATGCTGACTAGTATTTTTCCATTTTTTTTCCACATGGAACTTATGTAACAAATGAACAATAAGACTTGAGTTAGAGCCCAATTTTTATGGGACCATATGTCAATCTAATACTAACTTCAACCACTCTTCCTTATGGTTTCAATCATACTATCATGTGTTTCCAGATATTTCTCTCAATATCACATTTAAAAATTCTATGTAAACCTAATTCGACATAAATATCTAGTTATGTAATAATTTTTTTTTTTTAAATTAATGAAAATCATGTTTTCTTTCCTATCACAATCAAGATTGTAAATCTTTATTACCTATGTAACATCATGAATCAACTTGTATCTAAGACCTCGTTTTTAAATGTAACTTATTTAACCTTTTTGTGTCTAAATAATAATGATAATAATAATAGTTCTGCAGTTAATCTTAGGCCTGACACCATGTTCATTCCAAGAGCTCTTGTTTCAAATCCTAAGAATTTGCATAATAATATTTTTTTAAAGATAAATTTCAAAGTCACCACAAACACTGAATTTAACCTAAGTAGATAATACTCTAGTTATAAAAGAAATTTCTTGTGCGTAATGGATAAATTGAAGAAAAAATATTAGCGGCAGTAAATCTTAGTATTGCTAGGCAACAAGGAAAAATTTCCGGGTTTAAACCCCCAAAAAGACAACTCAAAACGTGCATTATTTCCGGTATATTGAACATATATTCAACCAATTATTAACAATTAACGATGCCACACATATTTTCTAAGATAATTTTAATACACAAAAGCTTTTTTTTTTTTATTAAAAAAAATGACATTTTTAAATCGTTAAAACCAATCAAAACGGCTACCATGTAACCACATGACCAAGTGGTTTGCACCAAAACCTATTCTACCATATTTCCAGCTTTATGAAAAACACATGCTAGAATACTTAAGAACAATTTCCTTGTCAGAAATAGCAAAGATATTTTAAGTCCATTAATTAATAAGCCAATTAGAAGTTTTAAGACAACCAATGGGACCACCATTTAAAACTTAGACTTAAAAGCACAAGATTGTAAACTCCTTATGGTGTGGATTCCTTAAATACTGATCAATTTGTGAACATTTATGATTACCATTAAATATACTGTCATAATTCGACATTACTTTCATCTGAATTATAAAAATATATAGTAAAAGACGTTGAAATGCAAGCCACTTTAAATTAAATATATATATATAAATTTAATTATTTACTTTCTTTTATAACCCCTCCCCCCACAAGGAGCTCACTTTCTTTCTTATAACAAATCGTCAATGATATGTATACATTTGCAATTTTTAAACTTTCATTTAATTCGTTTTTTTTTTGCCTCTCCATTTTCTGCCACATGAATATTTTACATTCTCGTCTCCCCAATTTATTTAGTCCATTAGTCTTCATACTAACATCTCAAAAGTATTTATTAATTCATTTTTTGGCTTGTAAAATTTATGGTTTGATTTAGCTAATTTCAACTCGTTTATTATTTTCTTTTCAATTTCAATACAAATGCTCGTAAGAAAATCTCCACATTAGACAAACGCATATTTAATATATGAAAATATATAGAAATATGCACACAAACATACATATAACGATCAACTAAGATTTGTAGAAATATTGGCTGAAGAATAATAAAAATATATAATCTTACTTGTTTAACATCCACTTATGAACTTGGCGAATATTACTTGCGAATATTTTTTAAATATCTTTCATTGTTTATTTAAATTCGTAAATGATTATTTGTCTAAATATCTTATTTCATATATTCTTTAATTTTATATTTTTATCTACAAAACAATTTTTTTTGCTATTTGTTTCAACATTTTACCTAAATGTGTTCGTCCATGTCAATCAATTTATACTTCCTGTTTCGAAATTATACGACAAACCTCTTTCTTAATATTATATATTAGTTTTCTTTGGTATATATATATATTTATCATTCCATTTAGAGCATTCTTTTTTTTAAAAAAAAAAATCTTAATTTTTATCGATTTCTACCATCGTTTTGATATTTTTAAATAATTTTAGACTCTCTTTTTTACTTTATTTTATCTCTTTTTTATTGAATTCCAAATCAAACCCCCCCCCCCTTTTTTTTTTTACCATGACAAAAAACTCATTAAATTTCTTTAATTTAATTTTTTATTAAATGTAAACGCACTAAACCTACTTCACATCTGTGAAGTTCATCAAAAAATATTTTTTTAGAAAGTCTATTATTCTTCACGACTTCACTTAACTAAAAAAAACCCAATAAACAGAAGAAAAATATGACAGTGTTGTAAATAGATTTTTTTTTTTTCAAGTTATTTCTATCAAAAACCAAGTTCAATTCTATGATTAATTTCATCCATTATGTTTCCATCTGTATTAATAATCTGACCAAGGTATTTGTAACTGTTAACTTTTTCTAACTCATCATAATCAATCTTTATTTTCATATATTGAGAAAATCCATTAAACATTACTTGAATCTTTTTAACATTTATCTTTAGTCTTACTTTCATCTGATAACTCCTGCAATATTTCCTGCAGCTCTAAAGCATTATTTGCAAAAACAACTACATCATCTGCAAAATCTAAATGACTTAAATAATCTCCATTTACTTTCACTCCTTTGGCTTCCCATTTTAATTCACAAAATATTTCTTGCAGCACTGCTGTAAAAAGTTTTGGAGATATGGAATCACCCTGTCTTACACCCTTCTCAATGTTGACTTTCCTAGTATCATTATGTAATCTAATTGTTGCTGTTGTATTTTTTTAAATATTCTTTAGAATATGATAATATCCTGGATCTATATCTTGATGATCCAATGCTTTAATCACTGAAGAAATGTTTATAGAATCAAATGCCTTTTCATAATCTACAAATCCAAAGCATAATGGCAACTCATATTCATTTGTTCTTTCTATAACTTCTCTCAGTACCTGGATACGATCTACTGTACTAAAACCACTTTTAAATTCAGCTTGTTCTCTTGGTTAGTGGAAATCCAATGTTCTCTGTAGAGGAGTTGTAATTATCTTGGTAAAATTTTTGTATAAAACTGATAAAAAGGCTGATAAGTATGTTATTTCTAATATTTTCTTTATCACCTTTTAAAAATATTATGTATTCTTCCAATCATCTGGTACACCTCTATCATTTAGATGCTTGGTGTATAACTTTGCTAAAAAAAAATTCTATTTCTTCAACTGCTTCTTTTAATATATCAATTATAATTCCATCATTACCTGAAGCCTTTCCTTTCTTCATAAAGTTAATTGCATGTCTCACTTAATTTAAAATTCTGGGCAACTCAGAAGACATAATAGATATAGGAGGTACTTGTTCTTTAGTCTCTTTTATCCATTTCATGATGTCATCTCTCTTTTTAGTAATAATTCCATCTTTTTTTCTTATTGCAGATATAAATTTCCTAGCAATACCAAAATGTTGTTTTACACTCGAGACTTTTATTCTCTTCTGCAGCTTTCCTTTATCATTTTCAACTCTTGTCTACACCATTTTACAAAATTTCGAGATATTCAATCCTTTTTAATGCATCATTTTTGTATATCTTCATATTCTTTCTTTTCTTCATAAATTCTCTAGTCTCAGTAAAAATTTTATTGGTCAATTGCTGCTTTTTTCTACCAGCTATCTTAGTTGCAGTTTTTTAAAAGTGCATCAGTTATTTTCATAATGATTTCATTCAAATCTGAATCATGTTCAAAATCTACTAATACTTGAAACCGATTTGTAAGTTTTATTTAAATTCATTAGAATGTTTCTGAAGATTAGAAATATCTACTGTAAATAATGTTTTTCTTAATAATTTTTGTCTCTAGTTTTGCATTAACACATATCTTACAGTATCTTACATCTTACTAATCGTATCTTACACTATCTTACATCTTACTAATCGATGATCACTTCCTGTGTTAATTTTTTTAAGAACATTACAGTCTTGAAATATGTATTTTCTGTTAGTCAAAATATAATCCAATTCTGCTGTACCTTCATTTGGATGCTTTCATGATCATTTCCTTTTAGTATTTTTCTCAAAAAAAGAATTCATAATATAAAGTTTTTCTTTTTCTGCAAACTCCACAAGTCAATGTCCTCTCTCATTTCTATTACCATAACCAAAATTACTTACAGCATTTTCATCTTTCATTTGTTTACCAATTCTAACATTAAAGTCTCCCATAACAATTTTAAAATGTTGTTTATTTTGATCAAAAGCCTTTTGTACATCCATATAAAAATCTTCTACTACTTCATCACTATGAGAACTTGGGGCATAAACCTGAATTATCTGTATTTGGTATTTGCTATTAACTGTTGCAGGAGTTATCAGATGAAAGTAAGAAAGTAGGACTAAAGATAAATGTTAAAAAGATAAATGTTAAAAAGACCAGATTAAGTTATAAGAAGTTAACAGTTTCAAATACCTTGGTTAGATTATTAATACAGATAAAAACATAATGGATAAAATTAATCATAGAATTAAAGTTGGCTGAAGTGCTTTTGGTAGAAATAACTTAATACCTATGTGTTTGAAAAGGAAGGTTTTAATAAATGTTTTACCAATTCTTACTTATGGATCTGAGACTTGGATACTTAATAGAAGGGCAATACAGAGACTTCAGACCACTCAAAGAAATATGAAGAGATGCATGTTGGAAGTAACAAGAAGAGATTGAAAACATAATATATGGTTAAGAGAACAAACAGGTGTTACTGACCTCATTGAAAAAATTAAAAGACTGACATGAACCAAAAACACAATATATGGGTAAGAGATGATAATAGATGGACAATTGAATTGAAATCTTAAGCTGGATTCCAAGAGATTGTAAAAGACCCAGAAAAAGACCACATGTGACATGGATGGATGAAATAAGAAAGTGTGTAGGATGTGGAGAAGAGAAGGTAAAGATTGGAAAAGATGGATTGAACTTGCAGAGACCTTTATCCTGCAGTGGATGGATAATAATTGATGATAATGATGACACCTGTTCAAAATTGCACACTGCACCTATTATAAAATTTTCAAAGATGTTAATTTATGCCATCAATTCCATATGCAATAAATTGCTCTGGGACCACAAAACTGCATGAATATTCATAAAACAGCTCAAATGACAACTCATACAATGGTTTAGGTCTCTGCAGCATCTGGGTATTCTATACATAAAAAATCATTAACTTAATAGTAGCTATTACCAACCAGTTCCAAAACCTCCATTGTCAAACCTCCTCAACACTATATCTCATAGATCTTATTCACTCAATTCTAGAAACTACCAACCAGAGCAGCCTGTCCCACAATTCCAAGTACACTTCCTGGAAAACATATAATCTCCTTTATCCAGACCCTAGCAATGATTAACCCCATGCTTAGGATAAATAAACATTGCATTTTCCTGACAATTTAAAAAAAGTGGACACTAAAACCAAAGTTTCTTGATTTCCTAAGTAGACTCAACTTGCATGCATTTTCAACATTCTTTTTTCTGTGTTATTGGTGTCTGTAGAAAAATATCAACCCATTCCTCAGGCTATGCCATGAAGCTGAGGAGACACAACAATATCTCAATGACTGCCAAGCATTCCATCCACAAAATTATGTTAAATGCATACAGGCAGCCTGCACAGAACACAAATTTTTTAAATCTAATTTATATAGTCTCAACATACTTTAAATACCAAGTTGATAAGGTAATTATTTTGATTATAAATTTGATTGCATTTAATTGTACCAATATTATAAACTCTCAAGATCAAAATCCAGATTTTAATCAAACATATCAGAACTTTATTAACAATAATATGGAAATTCTCAGTTGCCACAAAGAGAAAGAAACCCAAATCCTAAGCAATAATACAGAAATGGCATCAGCAATGATGTAATCAAAATATAGATTCAGATAATATTACTTTCTCCAACTACAAATGTTAAAAATTTCGATAGTAATAAGGATATAAGATAAATAATATTAACAGCTTAAGAAACCAGGCCAAATCCTAAACAAACAGATAGAAATGTCAGCAGTGATGCACACATTTTCCAAGTTAATCAGGATATAGGTTTAAATGGTACTACTGGCTCCAAATGTTAAAGTACAAGTTCTAAAAAACATATGCATATGTTATCACCAATCATGTACAAACAATCCATAGTAACAACAATGTAATTCCAAACATTTCAAGGTCAATTCCTGTTTCTGCAAAACTACACTCAATGACACTACAGATTTGAACTTAAATATGTAACATCACCCCCCCCCCCCACCATTGATTGGTCTCAAAAATACTAGCAAATACTAGTGACAAATTTCTCAGAATTATCCTCCACAGTCTTTGTGACGGTCTCTGTTGCTATCAGTCAATGATATGAATGCATCTCTCCAGTTTCCTCAGCAACTTCTCTATATGCCATTACAATGCATAGGATTCAATCAGCTGGATAGCTGATTATACAAATCCTAGGTACTTGGTGAAATGCTACACAAAGGGAGTGCTTCCAAATTTCAAATCAAATCACTTAGAAATTATGCATTGGTAACTGTCAATCTAAATTGGAACTGCATCATTGGGGTGTTGAAGAATATTTATTTTGGATACATCCCAGAAGATTTCAGTGGATGATGCAGCTCTTTGGCATCATCTTTTTGAATCAATTCTTTTAGGGATAATCCCATGCCTATTTCAAGTAACAGTGAGAAATTCAAAATTTCAATGACATCCAGAGATTGACCTACAATCCCTTCCCAAATTCTTGACCAGATTCAACTTTATATTTATACGTTTGTGGTCTAAAATCTCAATGCTATACCTGTGGACAGTTGGGTCATCTGCCAACTCAGTGCTTCAACCTACTAATCCCACTTTCACCAACAGTTATCATTTACAACAAATTTGCAAATAACCAGCCACCAATTAGAACCTGACTACTCCTCAGCAGGAATCTGAAACAGCAGCAAATCTGATGATTCTTGCACCAGAATTCCACTCTCACACCAAAACAAATAACTTTCTATATCTAATGTGTATGCACAGTCAAGTTAACATCCAAAATCTAGTCAACCTGCCAACACCCCTCCCCCAATGTAACAAAAATGTTAGTCTATAGCATGCAATCTCCTTATGAGATAGATTAACATCAAAACATAGCACAGAATCAACTCATTATAAGAAATAAAACTTCAATAAATACCATGGAAACTATGCCTATCACCCATACCATTTCTCTCTCGATTCCCAACTCTTTATGAAAGCAAGAGAAAGCCTGGACAGCCTAAAAAAATCACCAATAAAAACACCCAAAAACTAAAGATACAGACCATATTCTTCATTACTGAGATTGCAGAAAAACCCTACAAGACTATGCAAAACATTCTCTCTGATCACTCACCTTGCTCATTCTCCAAAATAGAATCATTACCATCCCAACATAACTCCCCCTCTAACCAAACTCATCAATTATCTTCAGTAGCTATTGATCAACAAATAATTACACCCACTGGTACAACACATTAGCAAAATCAAATGTCATTTCACAGTCTCTTGCTTTCAAATCCCACTGCCTCCAGCATGATTAATCCTCTTTATATTCCATGAAACTAAAAATAATAGGTCTCAATGTCTGCAGCCTCAATTCACCACCAAAGCTATATCAATTACAGACATGGACTACTATTATTCAAACTGTTCTAATATTACTGGTCACTCAAATTTACAGATAATCTTGAATTGCTCACATTCAGCAGACACTAATATTCTCATCATCTTTGAGTCTCCAGTCAAGTCATTTAAAATTTTATATATTGATGGGCACTTACTAATTGCAAATTTCCACAGCCATAGAGTAGCAAAAGCATAATATTCATCTATATTTGCCCTGGTCCTACAGTCATGTACATATTTCATTAAAACCATCAGTTCAGATCTTGAAACTAGATTACATATTAATGAGTGATTTCAATTTAGATCCCCTTACTTTTATAAATAAATGGTTTCATCATTTAAACTTCCCACTAATTAGTGCCCAGTATTTGGTACAATAACTTTTCACAACAATGGGGATGCCACATTCAATGACCTGTGTTTTTACTCTCCAATGTTGCATCACCTAATAGAACTTAACATTAGTCCCACTTTATGCTCAGACCATTTTGTCCAGGCAGTCTCATTTAACCTTAATGTACTCACAACTTCCATTCAATCATGATTAACAATCTGCGTGATTCTTCCTAATATATTACCGAGTTCATGTTCTCTGAATCTTACATCATGTTAAACAAGCTACACCACTTTAGTAAGTAGATCCACTTCAGAAGAATCTTGCCTTTGCACACATATCATTTAATATACAACACTTAACACGATGGTCTCTCACCTCTGCATCTTCTAGAATTGGCTACTGAGCTTCATAAGAAAATTAACACTAAGCACACACATCAAACATACCAACTTAATCAGGCTCATTAAAATTTGCCATTATGTTTGCAAGCACTTGAATAGCTAGCTACTTTGCGACTAAAAAAAGAAAAATTTCCCTACCATAGCAGCACACATATAATAGCATATACACATTGGGCATTGGTTCAAGCAGTCTCATCAAAGGTTCCTATGACACTTCAAACTGACATTGGTGCATGAACTGGATGTAATATGATTCACCCTATATACTTGCACTTTTAAAAATAAACTTCAGCTCATGATGTATTCACTCCATCAGTACACTGTTTGGACAACAAAAACTACTATGCCTTTCCAAACCAGAAAATTTGCCACCAAACATAACACATTGCATGGAATTCTTGCATTTATCTTGAGTCATCTCCCTACACTGTACATTCATGATCTGGACAATTTCTTATCCCAGAGGATATATAGTGTAAAAGGTTGTATCCAATTGTCATAATGCCTTTCATTAAAAAAACCTGAGACTACATCTCATCTAACCATCCTACAGCCTGTTTTCATGAGCCCTAAACTCATTACCTTTTACACTCTATATAAATCTGTGTTTACAACAAATACAGAATAAAATTACCAGAATCCAAATTTCACACCAGCAATACTTTCCCTGCATTGCCTACATGGATGACATTACGGTCTTCCTGCCTTCTAAAAACCCACTCCCTATATTACAAACAATTCTTAGTGACTACACAGCAGCCTAATTTAATCCCAAAAAACTGATGCATAAATTTTATTCACAAAGAAATCACATTCACAAATTTTCTAAGAAAAACACAATCTATTCTTAGGCTTTCCATTTTACAAAGGCTCCTTTGGTATGAGACTAACAATACAAACCAATTTACAAATTCTGTAATGCAAATTACCAACACACTTTCTAAGGTATATCTATAAACTTATTCCAAGTTATACCTGTTTAATATATTTGATATATCAAAAATTGCATACTATGCACCTACTATCAAATTTTCCAAAGATGTTCATTTCTGCCATCAACTCCATGTGTAATAAATTGCTTTGTGGCTGCGGTACTGTATCAATATCCATAAATAAATCAAACCACCAACCTTTGTACAATAGTCTAGACTTGCAACAGCATTCTGATGTTCTATACAGAAAATGCCATTAACTTAATAGCAGCTATTACCAACTGGTTCCATAACTTCCAGTGCCTGCTGAAAGTAACCCCTACTGTCCTTCAATGCCATGTCACACAGATCTTATTTGCTCAATCCTAAATACCATCTACCAGTTCAGTCTCTGCCACATGTCCAAATATATTTTCTAACAAAAATATAACCTGCCTTATCCAGACTCTAGCAATGATTAACTCTCGCCAGGCTTGGAATAAATAACTGTCATATCCACCAATTTAAAAAAATGGGCACAAAACTGAAGTTTTTCACTTGCTAATTAGATTCAACTTGTACACACTTCCAACATCTGTTTTTTTGTAGTATAGTTGTCCATAGAAAAATATCAACCCATTATGTGGCTATGCCAAGAAGTTAAAAAGATTGAACAACATCTTTTTAATGACTTCCAAGCACTAAACTCCACATGGAAAATAATGTTAAATGCATACAGGTAGCTCACTACTTCCATCCACCACATAACCCAGTCCTTCCAAAGATTACACATTCCTGCAGTGCATTCAGCCACATTCACCCTGTTTACCTTCTGATGTACACCACCAGGAGACATCCATCCACATTTATCAATAAATTATACCAGCTAAAAGCATGGGATAACATCATATACCCTTTGGACATTTTGCAGGGACCATGTCCTTCTTAAAGAGCAGATCAACCTATAATTGTCCATAAACACAGTAGGCAGACTTTGTTGACATTTCATCTGCTCCACAATACAACTAGCTATATAAAGTGTTCCAGGCACTTATTACAATAGTTCAATATTATAGAAGGCTATCCAGTCAGACCAGTCGAACTCAAGACAACTTTAATTCAAAGGTTATGAACATTTCTTTTTTATACAAAAAAAGTATCATTAAAAACAATCATGTATAATTATCAATGTTCATATAATTGTACTGTTGTCAGCAATGTTAATCAAATTTATACAATATCAAACATTCATTATACTTGAAATGACTTTGTCATCTTGGCAAAACCCTTGTATAACATTTGTAAAAACGATGGTACACATCTTTTGGTCAATAAAGTATACTGTTGAAACATAATAATAATAATAGTCATAGTAGTAGTAATATCTAAATACTTGCCACTAGAGGCTAAATGATATAGTTTTAATGTGCGCATGAGACTAAAAGTGTATGAAAAGGCTAAATTAGTTTTTTTGTGTTACAATGTGGACTATTATATAAGGAATTTTGAATCAATTGAAGCAATAGATTCACTGCATACCATTGAGATCCTAGGAAATAATTTGTATCATAAACCAAGATGTCAGCACCATGCTATATGTAGTGATATGAAATTGACAAATGTAAGTGTAATAAAGCAAACAAAAATGTTTAATCAGAATAATTAATGCTTAACAAACAATATGTTAATACCAATAAAACAAGGATACAACTGAGATTTCATAAATCTATCTTAGATGATGACTTAAAATTAGATATTATAACACCAGAGTCAAATGAAAATAATGTTAGTTTGCAGGAAGCATGGCCCAAGGATAGCCTAAGTTATACACAGAATAAATTTAATGTGATGATACCAAATCAACTATTCCATTCTTTCAAGAGGGTCATATGGATTGATCTACTGTTCTAGCAATAACAGACTTATATTGCTCTTTGTTCCAATTTCTGAAAGATCTAGTATACATAGAAATTCAGAAGCATAACATGTGGAATATGATTTGGAGTATAGCAGATAATCCAAATCCATGGTATCTTATTTTACAATTTTTTAATGAAGAGCAAAGAAACAGATTTAATAGATGTACTCTAGGTAAATTTGCATTAGTAAACATTTATCGAGAAAGAGAGAATGTAATTTCAAGCTTTGTAAAAAAAACATCTTAATTAGAGCATTAACCATTTTCAGAGGTCAATGGTTCCATTTGGAATTTGTAATGGTTTTTTAACCATTGTTTTTATAAGATATCCCTGTGCCAATTTATGGGAATAACTTTGAATTTAAAGTTAAATTTTCAAAGATATAATCCCCAACACAAATTTCTGATCAGGAGGCAATATTACTTCCATCAATTCAAGGCCTAAAGCTTCAACATTTCTATTGTAAACAATGTGGACACATAATTAACAATTTCCCCAACTTTCTGCATCTACTATGCAATATGGTAGCAACTTTAACACATCAATTCTCTAGATCAATCAGTCAATCATGAGAGGACCTGAACGTGTTGAATTTACAAAGTAAAAATAATATAAGTTGTTATACAAGTAATGCAGATGTTTGCTTAATAATGTTAAACAAGGATGAAATAAAAAATAATTGTGGGCTGGCATAGATTTTTAAAAGTGCTGATAACAAAATGTTAAATGATATTGTAATTTTCTTGCCTGCACCAATTATTAAAAAGTCATTCTCATAATGGACATTAATCAAATGTCAAATTACTCAATGCCATCTCGATAAATAGTGGACCAGGATGTCCTCACAAAAAATATGTGAAGTAAAAAATAATCCTAATTTTTCTGTGAATGAAGAAGACAATACAGGATCTTCAATAGAAAAAAACAAAAAAAAGTAATTTTTCGAAACACAGAAATTGAACTAGAATTTTCATCATCAGAAGAAATTATTTTAAGCAAGATAGGTGTATTGGGTCATTGTAATGTTTCAAATGAAGTCAGTACTAGGCTACTGGTGTGGGTGGAGCTGCCAATACCAGAATGAGACCATGACTTACAAAAAAAATAAGGCAAATTTAGTAATAACTAGTGTAAAATAATATAGGGAAATATAATTTAATAATATAAATTTACTTTATTTTTTTGGAAGTCATGGTCTCATTCTAGTATTGGAAGCCCCCTCCCCCAGTAGCCTAGTACTGACCTGTTTTAAAATATTATTATGACCCATTTATTAAATTATATTTGCCTATATTATTTTATGTTCTAGTTTTAAAAGTGTTTGCTTGCTAAGTAGTGTTTACATAATAACTATTAAAAGAAAAAGTGTACTCATTATAAATATACTTGATGGTAGTATTAATTTAATTATTATTAAAATCGATTATAAATATCAGAATGTTTAATGTTTAAAATATTAAACATTCTGATATTTATAATTCAGTTGAAAAATTATTACCGTGACTATGGTGTGGTTGTGGTTTAGTTCAACCTCACATACTAGGTCTATTGGAAATGAAGACATGTAGTAGTTCTCAGATTGACACAACTGATTATTTTAGTAATAAAAGTTTATCTATTTTTTTAAAAACCTCCTCTGTCCATCAACAGAAATGGATACCTTAATTGCCCACACATATTACATATAGACCCATGTTTCATCATAAATTATTTTAAACATAATTTTTATATACATCCCTCTAGGTCCTGTTATTTTGAATAGATTAATATTAAAAATTAATACAAAATGTTTACAGCCACTCCATACCCTGTTCTGCTATTGTATGCCATATGCCAATTTTATAAACAAAGGCTATAGATTTAGTTTTCTTTTAATGAGTGGAGATAGTTATTTACTCAGCCACAATTCAGCATCATTCTATAATTGTAGGCATAAGTCTCTTATAGACCTAGTATTTTATTCTCCCTCAGATCATCTAATCTCTATTGTTACATTGGATATAGATGTGACACTTAAAGCTATAATTTGCACAGGAAAGACAATAAATATATTCTTGCCTAGCTGCACTACTTAATTATTATATTTGAGATATACATAGCTTAATACAAAATTAGAAACCATAAATTAGATTCTGTACTAGCCTGGTTAGCATTCATAAATGTTATCTCTATACATAGATCATGTTACCCATAATAAACCTTCTCTAGTCAATGGATACTGGAATCTCATATCAGCAATTACAACAATTCCTAAGTTTTCTTTTACCCACCTATGATTAAATTTAAATGTTGGAATGTCTACTCAAGGTTGCTTATTCCTTCTGAGGATGCTGTAAATTCTGCTATCCTTAACCTTAATAACAAATTTTTAATTAGGAAATTTAAATTTTGGATGCTAGCATTAAAATACTGTGACTTTCTTATTAAAGTAAGCCTTGAGTGCCTTCCCACATAGCATTTCTACAGGTTTAAAAGGTGTATGAATGTGGATGATCAATGTAATCTGTGTCATAAAAATGATGCAATTCCTGGGGTTTTCAACAAATCCAACCTTAATACCAAGTCTCTCTTTAATGTCTTCACTTTGGGTATTTATGCAAATATTAAAACATTCACCTTCATTATATGTGCATGGTGATGCACTAGGTGCATTTTAATGTAAAATAATAACTCTAGAAGGCATCCTAATTCATTCTGGAATAAATTAGAAACAATCAAAGCAGATAGGAAGATAACCCCTGCTAGTACATTTCATGCCACTTGGTCGCTTTTGAGACTGCATGTAAGGCCTCAGCTTGATATACCTAGCTCTGATAGAAGAGAAGGAACAATTAGAATGATTATATATATATATAATAAATTTATATATATATATATTGTTTTTTGTTGTTGTTCTTCATTGTAAATGATTTGTACATATTACTGTTGCATTTAGCTTATGTTAAACATATAACAATTATCAATGTTATCTTTTTTCATCTTTATAACTGAATCATATTTTTTTATTGTTGCGAAATAACCAAATTGTGTAAACAATAACAATTACCAATGTAACTTATTTTTCATCTTTGTAACTGATAATTTTTCTTTGTATTATTAATGCAGCTAAATAACCAAATTGTAATATATATATAAAATATTAATATACATTTTATTTTTCAATGTAACCTTTTGTTTGCAGGTTTAATAAAGCACTTTGAATAATAATGATGATGATAACAACAATAATAATAATTTGAGAACTCAGATTACATGAATGATCACTAACAAAATCAAGTAAATTAAACACTAAATGTCACTAAAGAAGTGAAAAAACCATGTAACACATACATATCTGCAATACTGTTCAAGTACCCTTCCCCTGGTTTTCTTATGTACACAGACTTAACTTTCTCCTTTTACTCACAATGTAAACATATATATGCAGAGCAGCTTATAGTCATTAATAACATTTCCTTTTAAAATAATAATAATGGAGAAAACTGTGATACTCCCATTAAGTAAAATAAAAGTTGTTGGGGTTTAAATACCTAAAAAACTAATAAATCTTCAAAATATAAAAGTATAATAATTTGTACAAAAATAAATGTTTTGAAATAATGGTTAATAAAAATTATAAACTGATTAAAGAATTTGATCAAAAAACCTTAATGTTACCATAGGAGAAAAAAAAGGAAACAATGGAACTATATGCAACCATCACAAAATTTAGCACTATGTCAAAAATAATCCGTCTATAATAAAACAATAAAATGGTTCTTTAGAAAATCAAACTTGAATGACATAAGACAGCTAGACTTGAAAGTTCAGGAGAATTAAGACCTCCCCCCCCCTTCGCACACTGGACAATCAATGAGCACTGTAACAACATAAGAATTCCAAAGGGGCTATCATTTAAAATTTTTTTTACAGCTTGTTTGATAGTAATATCCATCACAGACACAAACATCACTGTATCATTTTCCGTGATCATTGTTATATCAAGTGATAACTGAACACGGACTGTGGGAAACAATTCTAAAAATTGTGGACCACTCCAATCACAGATACCTCGCTATTGAATTTTTTGATATTAGTCATTAGAACTAAATCAAAATATTAGGCAATTATGCAATTGTTATAGTTAACCAAGATTGTCAAAAGCATATTACAGGAATAAATAAAACCACATTCTTTGGATACAAGATACAGGATTTCGAAAAATGATGGAGCCATTTGGTAAAGTAATAGCATTTCAATCAAAGTAATAGCATTTCAATCAATATTTTTCAAAACACCAAGAGCACAAATTGCAGATCAGGAGATTAGACTGTGCCCACATGTGGGACACCTGCCACACATTGTATTAATAGTTGATCCAAAAACCAATCACCACTAACCAACACCAGTATGAAGACAGCAACAAATGATAGATTACCACTAGAAACTCGACTAATCAACATGAAAACAAAGACAATCCCTGTGCAAATGAAGCTTCTAAATACAATCATGCAGAGTAAAACACACACATACTTGACTCTACAATACAAATGCAAGTTCTGATCAAATGACCCAAAATCAAATGCTCATCTTACCTGATATATCACAAACGCTAGTCATATCAATCAATGATACAATGGACTCAAAAAAATCTGGATACATCCAATAACATACATAACTTTACCAAAACAAGCATAACACCATATAATAAAAACATCATAGTCACTAATTCAATGCCTCACTCCCATAGAAACAGCATCAACAGAAACAGAAGGTAACCTGGCTGCCTAAAGAAAAATAAACACAGTACTCTTAACAAAAATGATTGATTACTTTGGCAGAGGACATATATATAGATTTTGAGTGTGATCAAGCCATTGATAGATGCTCACCAAGTTCTAGATTATATATATATGGAAGCATCACTGATATTATAGCAACACCATGTGAAACTAACATGCAGCCCAATCACACTAATGAAGTTAAAAAATAACATTCTTCAATATTAGAGGACAACTTAATCACAAAAATTCATCAGCTGAAACAATGAATAAAGATCACACAACCTCATATTCTAGGACTTGTCGAAACTAAAATCTATAATGGCTAACAGATTGATCTTCAGCACACCTAAATAGAGAAGATTATTGTGCATGCCCTAGAGACACATCAACTCCATGGACTGCTTATAACAGCAGATTGTCAAATTCAGTCTGAAAATTATATATATATATATAGACATGAAACCTATTAAAAATAACTATTCATCATCACAACATCACACTACCATTATATTTGTGTATATCCCATCTGTTCCTGTAATTATGTCAAACATTATACATTATATAAAACATAAATTCATTATTTGATTTTTGTTCACATCCAACTATATTAATTGGTAATTTCAATATGAAATATCAAGACTTTATATCAATGTGACTACATCAAAATCGATATCACTTATGAGCACTGAGCGTTTTTTGCCAATTGATACAATTACATTCACAATGGTCATCGTACATCAAACATTGTCTTGTGTTTCTACTAATCTATGTTACATCATCTAACCAATCGGAATATCAACCCTTTACTTTTCTGTTTACTCTGCACAAATCATATTGATTAACCTGGCAGAAATTCAGACAACTGCGTTTACACATGAGAAAATAATTAGAATTCTGCTTCCAACTGTCATCTCCAAATTTATTTTCTCAGAGACATATAACCATGCATCAGAGAATTAAACACATGCAACTTACTCCCATCCAAAGATATCTAGCATTCATAAATATAGATCATATTATATGCAACCCCCCCCTCCAGACTATTAGCTTAGGCTGATGAAATATAGTTGTATTCCAATGTTGAACCAAACACACACCAGTCAACAACATATATGTAAGCTTACTCAAGCACACAATTATGTTTCTAAAAAAATATATATAGCAATAAAAAAAGTAAAATCTGCCTCAGATAACAGCATCCATTGGCATGGAAATATATTCACTGGGTCCTGGGCTATCCATTCACTGTTAAAGTGCTAGTGGAACTTACAGATGAAAGGGTCATATATGCAGGCAGTAACATGTTAAAAAACAATTTATCATCATTTTAAACAAAAGCTACAAACATACTACCCATTCAAGCCCTTTTCAGATATTCTTAGAACCAAAAACAAACTCCCTATTTAACATCACAGAACTTGCCATTAAACTGGCCACAATACTGTCACCCAAGAACATATGGCATCCCAAAATTTGCAATGCATCTCAATCAGTTCACTACCTAATACCTGTGTGAGCTTTCAAATCACCTATCAGAAAAGCTACACAATATCCAGGGTTTATACTCAATTGCAAGTCCCATCAACAAAAAACAAGGCTTCAATATATATTAACCTTCTCCAACTTTTGTCTCATGTCAATGGGGCCACTTGCTATCAGAATAATTGGAAAAAGTGCTCAAGGATAGCCTAGAGAATACATTCTATTACTAATCTCACAGCCAGTTTGAGGAAGAAATTATCTAGTATACAAGATGCAATGATCTTCAAAACAGTCTTGACCTTCGTACGAGACCAGAAAAGATAAGCACCAAATGCATTTCAACTTGATAGAGAAGCAGATTTAGACTCAATCAACATTAATATATTAATTAACAAGTTGGCTAACACCACAATCCCATGCACTCATATATATCTGTTTAATAACCTGCTACTCAGCTGTGGAATCCATATCATACTCAATGGCAAAAACTCTCCATGATTCATCTCCACACAATCCATTCCCTAAGGTTTCCCACTCAGCTCATTACTATTTACCTTTTACATCAACCTGCTCATACTTAAAATCCAACAGTATGCCAGGCACATCATAACAGTGTAGTCTTTCTCCCTTCTTGAAATTAGATGCCAAAACTATATAAAATACTTCCCAAGATTTCAAACCAACACATCATCTTAAGTTTAATCAGAATAAAACTGTTGCTGGGTCACACTGTACAAGTAAACCAAGCACACAAAATTTCCAAGGCAAACCATCTGCTTTCCATTCTATTTGGGGACAAAAGCAATGAAACCCAAAATTCAGGACAAGTTAAAAAAGGAAGCAGAATGGATCACAACTTTTCTATTGCAAGCATACCTCTCGATATATTCTAAAGTATAATTGTTCATCCAGATAGTGTTACATCAACCTGCTCATACTTAAAATCCAACAGTATGCCAGGCACATCATAACAGTGCAGTCTTTCTCCCTTCTTGAAATTAGATGCCAAAACTATATAAAATACTTCCCAAGATTTCAAACCAACACATCATCTTAAGTTTAATCAGAATAAAACTGTTGCTGGGTCACACTGTACAAGTAAACCAAGCACACAAAATTTCCAAGGCAAACCATCTGCTTTCCATTCTATTTGGGGACAAAAGCAATGAAACCCAAAATTCAGGACAAGTTAAAAAAGGAAGCAGAATGGATCACAACTTTTCTATTGCAAGCATACCTCTCGATATATTCTAAAGTATAATTGTTCATCCGGATAGTGATCACCAAAAAAATTTACTCTTCTTCCAGGTTTTTACATCAAAAATCTTTTCATATTGTAATAAATAAAAAAAAAGGTGGAATGACATTTTTCTTATAAAAATCTCTGTCTTGTGTTGTGATTTAAGAGCTTCCTATATAGTCGTCATTACATCTGATTGGATGTCATACAAGCATTCTAAAAGCTCATGCGAGTAAGTTTTCAGCCTTTTAATTTAATATGTTTCTATGGAATAGAAAAACCATGCCAATATCTGTAATATGCCTTAGCCCTTCCACTTCCCAACAATATGCTATAGGTTGGAGTTACACAACACATTTGTCAAATATAGAAGACTTCAAACCTTATAATAGTAGTCACCCACAGATCAAATCTCTAATCAGTCAATGTTGTTATGTTTTATTATTTTTCAATATAATCAAGCATCTAAAAAATGGTTGACAAAAATCCACACAAGTGCAAAGGCTGAACAAAAAACCTTCAAATAGAGGTTTAATATAACTAATAAAGATTGTAAGCCAAAAACTTATGAAGCCTAGTATTACTATATTGGAAATTTTTTTTTAAGAAAATGGACATTACAAAAAACAATAGTTAATATATGATAAAGCAGGATCATGAACCAGTTTACAAAAACTAATAACTGAAGACTATCAAACTGTTACAAAGCATATCATTACTGTATACATGTGTATGTGTTATAGCCAAATGTACAAAGTAATACACTTTGGGAAACAATTTAAATTAAATCAATGAATTAACAAATTCTAACTAAAGCCATGCAAATTTTATAATATAAGCTATCCCGGACAAATTATCTCTCACCCAGTTTATATCTGTAAAGACTCATGAAGTATTTATTTAAACACAGTATAAATAATTCTCATGAATACAAATGTAGGCACATGCATACGGAAAGTATTAATGTAATCGTTATTTTAGTCTGAATCAAATTCATTTAATATGGAAAGTATTAATGTAATCTTGTTATTTTAGTCTGAATCAAATTCCTTTAATAATAATTAACAACAACAACAACAACAACAACAACAACAACAACAACAACAACAACAACAATAATAATAATAATAATAATAATAATAATAATAATAATAATAATAATAATAATAATAATAATAATAATAATAATAATAATAATAATAATAATAATAATAATAATAATAATAATAATAATAATAATAATAATAATAATAATAATAATAATAATAATAATAATAATAATAATAATAATAATAATAATAATAATAATAATAATTCAAATTCAGCAGAAGTAAATCTGCATAGAATAGTTTTCTAACTCTAGTTAACATAGCTGATAAGGTAAAATTCTTACCAATATACAATTCTTATAATTTTGAATCACCCAATGACATTTCTTATGCACTTCTGCCAATTTTTTGGTATAAACCTGATAAAAATTATTATATTTAATGCTTTATTATGAACTCTTAAGATCAAAGTCCAGATTTTAATCAAACAGATTAGAACTTTATTAGCAATAATCTGGAAATTCTTCATATCAACAAGGACATAATTTCTAATAAAATAAACAGCTTCAGAAAACAAATTTTCCATGATAACCAAAATATAGATTCAGATAATATTACTTTCTCCTATAGCAACAAATCTGTATATAAGCACAAATAGTATCAACAGCTTAAGAAAATTAAAAGCCAAATTCTAAACAACAGATGGAAATGTCAGCACTGCTGTACAAATTTTAATCAACAGCTTAAGAAAATTAAAAGCCAAATTCTAACCAACAGATGGAAATGTCAGCACTGCTGTACAAATTTTAAAGATTCCAGGATATAAGTTCAAATGGTATTAATGGCTCCAAAAGTCAAAGTACAAGTTAAAAAAAAACATATGCAAATGTCATTAGCAATAATGTACAACATTCTATAATAACAACAATTAATCCCAATTACTCTTAAGGTCAATTCCACATTTTTGCAAAATTATTCTCAATGACATCACAGATTTGGATTTAGGATATACAACAGCTCCATCCCCATCCAACCATTGACTGGACATCAGAAATACAAATATTAGTGACAGATTTCTCAGCACTATCACCTGGGGTCTTTATACAACAGTTAAGATATTTTTTCACCCCAGTCTCTGGTGATATCAGTCACTGATATGAAGCTATCTCTCTACATGTGGGCTGTGGGATTCAATTATTCAGATAGCTGATCATCCAAATCCCAGGTACCTAGAAATTAAATTTTTCCTGGCTAGCCAAAGGGAGCACTTCCAAAATCAAATAAAAACCATTTGGAAATTATCCATTGATAACAGCCCATCAAAATCAGAACAATTGCATCAAGGGGTGTTGAAGAATACTTATTTTGGATATACCTCACAAGATTTCCAATGGACAATTTAGCTTATTGGAAAAGTCACCTTTTTCAATCAATTTCTTCTCAAGGATACCCTTGCATCCAGAGATTGACTGTGGAGTGAGAGGTCATCTTGCAACTTAATGTTTCTAATTACCATCACCACCTTCATCTACAACTATCTTGAAGATAAATTTGCAGATGACCAGCCACCAATTAGAATATGGCCACTTATCAGATGGGGCCTGCAGCAGTCAGTTTGATGGTTTAACAATGTCTCGGCTAGCCTCCACCCCACCCCAGATGTACACACTCATACACACTCATACCAGAAGAAATGCCTTAGTCTATCCTCATTGTGTTTGCAAAGTCAACTTTGCATTGAGAATCTAGTCAAGTGGCTAAAGTCTCATGATGCAACAAGAAATGCCTATCTATAGCATGAATTCCCAGTCTACTCTTGAGATGGACCCAAATCTAGTCAAGTGGCTAAACTCTCATGATGCAAGAAAAAATGCCTATCTATAGCATGAATGCCCAGTCAACTCTTGAGATGGACCCATATCAAATCATAGCACATAATAAACAAATCATAGCACAGAATAAACACAATCATTTAGAAATAAAACCCAATAAATATGTAAACAATTGCATCTTGCCTATCACTTGTACTACTTCCCCCTCCATACCCAACTCTTAATGAAAGCAAGAGAAAACTGGATGCCCTGAGAAAAAACAAACAAAAAACCAAAACTAATGATACAGACTACCTATTACTCTTCAATGAGATCACTGGGAATCTCTACAAGACCAAGCAAAACATCATCACACTATACCACTTTCATCATCACTCTCCAAAGCAGAACCAACACCATTACAACATATCCCTTTCAACCAAACTGATCAATCACTCTCGGTAGCATAAAAATTTGCGCACACTGATACTCCTCATTAACAGAATCAAGGGCCATTTTACAGTCTCTTGCTTTCAAAAAAACCCCTCTGGCATCATTAACCCTATTTACACTCCATGAAACTAAAATAATAGGGTTCGATGGCTGCCGCTTCAACTTACCATCAAAGCTATACCAAATACAGAGGATCTTGAATTTCTCACCATCAGCAGGCACTGGTATTCTCATCACATATGATTGTCCAAGTCATTTAAATTCTGTACATTGGTGGCCACTTACTAATTACCACCTTTATTCACAACACAGTAGCACTAAACATACTATTTGTCTATAACCCCATAGTCCTACAATCACCACATGCATCATCCAAACTATCAATTCACTTTTTACAATTAGCCCATATCCAACCATCTTAATGGGTGATTTCAATCTGGATAACCCAATATTTGTCTATAACCCCATAGTCCTACAATCACCACATGCATCATCCAAACTATCAATTCACTTCTTACAATTAGCCCATATCCAACCATCTTAATGGGTGATTTCAATCTGGATAACCCAATTTTTATAAATAAATGGCTTCATCTTTTAAACTTCCCACTAATAAGTGTCCAGGGTTTTCTAAGAGCTAGTTCAATCATTGACAACAACTGGCATGCTACAATCATTGATCTCAGTTTTTACTCTTCAATGTTGCATCATCTAATACAACTTAAACTTAACCCTACTCCATTCTCAGATCACTCTGCCCAAACAGTCACATTTATCTTTAATGAATACAAAGCAACATCCATTCAATTACATAAACAATCCATGTGACCCTTCCTTCATATACTACTGAATTCATGTTTTCCAAATCACCAAATCACTATAGATCCAGTTCAGAAGTATTTTGCCTTCATACATATATCATTTAAAATACAACATGTAACACAATAGTCCCACTGCATCTTCTAACATTGGCCAATGAGTAGCATATACAAACCAACAGTTAATCAGGCTCACTCAAACTTACTATCATGTCTATACACAGTTGAAGGACTATCTTGCAATCAAATAAAGAAAAAAATACCTAATTCCACCTACCCACACACCAACAGTTAATCAGGCTCACTCAAACTTACTATCACATCTGCAAACAGTTGAAGGACTATCTTGCAATCAAATAAAGAAAAATTTACCTAACCCATTAGCAAACATGGACAAAAGCATACATGCCCTGGGTATTGTGTCACTCATCATCATCACTCATCATCATCAAAGATCTTTATGGCATTTTAAACCGGTCATAATATGGTCTACTCCATACTTTAAAAATAAACTTTAAGACCCATAATGCATTCACTCCATCAGTACATTGTTTTGGACCACTAGAAATTATTACGCCTTTCCAAATCAGCCAATTTGCTGCCAAGCATGCAACTATTTAAAACTTTTGTCACACTGAGACTCATAGAATCTTATATTTATCTTAAGTCATCTTAGTTATTTACTATGCTATATATTCATGATTTGACAAATGTCCCAGAGGATATACAGTGTAAAAGGTTTGTATCTAAATGCCATAGTACCTTTAACTAAAAAAACCTGAGACTATATCTGATTTAACCAACCTCCAGCTTATTTCTTATGGGCCCATGGACCATTAAATGGAAAAATAATCAAGGACCAAACTAAGCTACCCTTATCACATTTATAGTTTGCCAAAAAAGGCTGGACCACCAGTCAAACAGCCCTCATATTTAAGAGAAGTCTAAGTTCAGTTCAAAAAAATAAAAAAAAGTCCCATTGCAATCTAGCTTGAGATACAAGCAGCTTGCTAACCCCGCATACCATCCTGCCTACTCTGTTATACCTAATTGCAAACCTTCTGAATCATGACTTGCATATCACTCTTGATGGTAGAAATTTTCCATCCTTCAATCCCATACAGTCAATCTCGCAGCAGTTGTCTCTAAGCTCATTGCTTTTTACACTACATAAATGTGCTTATACAACCTAGAAATACATGCACAGCCTGTATGGATGACATCATTGTCTTCTTGTCTTCTCACTTCCCTTATTACAAACTATTATTAATGACAACATAACAGCCTACAAACTGCACTTTAATTCCCCAAAAAAACTGTTGCGTGGACTCTATTTCCTTTTACAAATGCTCCCTTGGTATGAAACTCACAACACAAACCAAGTTACAAGATTCTGTACTGCAAATTACCCAACTCACTTTTCTAAGGCATATCTACCAATTTATTCCTGAGAATCACCTGTTCAATACTACTGCTATAAAAAAATTTGGATATTATGCCCCTATTAGCAAATTTTAATTTCTGCCCATCAACTTCATGTGTGATAAATTGCTCTGGAGCTGCAAGACTGCATCAATATCCATAAAACAGTTCAAACACCAATCCTTGTATAATAGTTTAGGTAGGCGGACACAGTGTTCTATACACAAAAAGCCATTCACTTAACAGCTGCTATTACCAATCAGTTCCAAAATTTCCTGTGCTTGCTAAAAACAACTTTTATAGATAAACTTTCTACTTCAACACCATATCTCACTGAACTTATTTGTCAATTTTAGGTATCAACAGCTAGATCATCTTTCTCCCACAATTCCAAGTACACTTTGTAACAAACATATAACATGCTTTATGCAGACCCTAGCAATGACTACCCTTTCCACATGCTTGGAATAAATAACCACTACATTTTACATCATTTTAAAAAATGAGCGCTAGAACCAAAGTTTTTTTGTCTTCTTAATTAGACTCAATCTGGACATTTCCATCATTTTTTTTTGTGGTATTGTCATCTGTACAAAAAATACTAACCCATTCTGTGGGCTATGCCATGAAACTGAGGAGACTCAACAACATCTTTTAAATGACTACTGAGCAACAAACTTCACATGGTAAATTACATTAAATGTATTCAGGCAATCTGCTATTTTAATTTACCACACAAATAGGGCCTTCCAAAGATTACACATTCCTGTAGCATATTCAGCCACAGTTACCCTGTTTACCTGCTGGTGTACTCATTGCATCTTGTCAGGCAACAACACCAGGATGCATCCATCCATATTTATCATTAAATTACATCAGCTATAAAAGCATAGGATAACAACATAGCCTCCCTCTTGACATTTTTGTGGTGACCTGGTTGCTCATCAGAAAGCAGTACAACTTATAAGCAGCCATAAACACAGTAGGCAGCATTTACAACCTTCATGGACATTTCATCTACTTCATAATAAATCTAGCTACATAAAAAATGATGTTGCAGACACTCATTACAATAGGTCAATATCATAGAAGGCTATCTAACTGAATCAGTCAAGCTCAAGATAAATGAATTTTAATTCAAAGGTTATGGACAATTCTTTTTTTTAAACATCCAATACTATGTTATATTAAAAAAGTATCCTTAAAAACAATCATGTACAATTACCAATGTTCATTTAATTGTACTGTAGTCAGCAATGTTAATTAAATTCATATAATAACAAACAATCATTGAAATACTTTTGTAACCCTAGAAAAACCCTTGTAAAACATTTGGGCAATAAAGTATATTGTTGAAACATCATCATCATTTATGATAATATTATTAATGGCCCAATCATAGTATTTCTGTTCTAGGCAACAAGCAACAATTCCTTGAGTTTAAACTCACAAAAGATCATTCAAAATCTGTAATATTTCAGATACAGATAAATTTAACATATATTGAAACAATTATTAACAATTAATTATGTCACATCTTTTTTAAGATAATTTTGAATGTATAAAAGCTTTTTCTTAAAAATGACATTAAAAACAATCAAAATGGTTGCCATAAACCATATGATCAAGAGGTTGGCTCCAAAACCTATTCTACCATATTGCTTGATTTATTTCATAAAAAAATATGCCAGCAGCATTCTCAACAATTTGAATGTCAGCAATAGCAAAGTCCATTTAATAAATAAGCCAATTTAAAGATTCAGGGCAATCAATACAAACAACATTTAAAAATTAGACTTAAAACCACAAGATTGTAACCCCTCCTCATGGTATGGATGCCGGACATGCTGTCAATGTCAAAATTTATTATTACCATGCCACAGGGGACATTTGGCATCATTTAAGACATTGTCCCTTCAAGCCGATCATTATAGCAGCCATAGATTCCTACTGCTTTCTATACCATTCCACCCCATTATCTGAAACCTCAATCAGCTTAATTTTCTACCAAATGTAAAACTCATAGCTCCAACATCACATCAGGGTGAACTATGGAATAAACAATGCACCACTTGAGAGTAACACAGTACACCCACCTCATTAACCCACTGATCTCAAAAGTTTCAAAATCACTCTATGAACTGTAAATGCCCAGCACATGACTTAGCCTTGACATCTATAGTGCTCACCAACTAATAAGAACAATTTCTGTATGGCCATATACCAATGGAACACCAACTCCACTCACACTCTAAATGTATTAACAAATATCACCATGTGATCTCATGTATTTATTTCATAATGTTTTTATAAAATTTATGTAAACCTAATTTGAAATATGTATCATGTTATGCAACAATTATTATTCTTCCAGTTACTGTAAGTCACTTTTTTTTATCATAAGCAAAATTGTAAACCCTCATTGCATATGTAAATTTCATGTATCAAATTGTATTAAAACTCTTATAGTCACATGCAACTTATGTAACACATGAATAATAAGACAGCCATGAAACTATAATGCTTCCCATCAAATAGGCCCAATTTATATACAATTATATAATTAATCTAACACCAACTTTAACCCAATACCCTATATGTTTTCATTCATACTACCAGGTGCTTACATGTACTTTTCTCAAGATCCTATTTAAAAATTTCATATAAACTTAATTTGATGCATGTATCTGCTATTTAATGATCATTCTTTTTTCAATTACTGCAAGTCAGATTTTTCCCCCATATCACATGGAAGATTGTAAATCCTTATTCCATATGTAATACAATGTATTAATTTAATATGTAACTCATGTAACCCTTTTTGAGATTTTATAATAATAATAATTTGATGATGATAATAAGCATAATTCAATTCAATGTTTATTAACATGTAAATATACATTACAACAAAGATAAAAAAAAGTGTACATTTGATTGATATTACAGCTCAGTAACCGATGATCTGCTTTTTTAAAGCTTTTATTTAAAAATTTTTCAAAGCTATTATTTAAAAAATGAAAAAAATCATGTTCTTAAAATATTTATTATAAAAATCTGGCAATATAACCAATGTAGATCTTTTCAAATACTTAGAATGAAAATGAGATATATAAAATAGTTCAGTATTTTTACCATTTAGTTTGAGAATTCTATATTGTATCTTTGTCTCCAACTCAGAAATATCTATTTCTCCTTTCACTATTCTTTGCAATATTAACATGTCACTAACAAGTCCATGATTAAACAACTTATAAATTAAATTTCATGATTTCTTTTTAAGTATTATCTGTTTTCGAAATGTATGTTGAACATTTTGAATCATATTAATATGTGAAATTGTATCAGCATTCCATATAATAGATCCATAATGAAGTACTGGAATCACTAACATTATAAATAACATCAATATAGTATTTAAATCAAAAATTATTATTTACTTTTAAAAAAGGACCTAATGCTTTATGCGCTTTTGTCACATTGTATGAAACATGCTCTGTAAACAATCAATTTGCAGAGAAAATTGTTCCCAAATCCCGATGACTAATATATTGAGGAATATTTAATGCATAATTATATAAACTTTTACCAGATTTTCTAGTAAATGTTAAATTTTACATTTGTTAGCATTTATAATCATACCATTTTTAATACACCTTCTACATAGACATTCTAACATATCTTGCAACTCTAAATGATCTGATGAACTATAAATTATTTTAAATATTTTTATAACATCAGTATAGCAAAGAAGAAGTAAAAAGGAGGAAGAGGAAGATGGAAGAGGAAATGGAGAAATAATAATAATAGATTAGTCACCAAAGGTCACTTTGAGATTGAAATTTGTTCATATCATGCTAAAAAAAAAACAGTGGATTACATACAATTTATAGTTCACAATAAGTAAAAATTATTTTTGCCATTAATTATAGGGAGAAATTCAGTCATCTGAACTGAAAAAAATATAATAATCCCATAGGAGATTATATTTTATATGCTGAAAGACAGTGTCTAGCCAAGATGTCCATCAATATAGACACTGTCAAAAATTCCTATGCTCAATTAGCAAAGCTCTCCTCTTCTGTAGAATTGAAAAAAAATAAAGAGGGAAAAATTCAGTCATCTGAACTGAAAAAAATATAATAATCCCATAGGAGATTATATTTAAGACACTGAAAGACAGGGTCCAGCCAAGATGTTCATCAATATAGACACTGTCAAAAATTCCTATGCTCAAGTAGCAAAGCTCTCTTCTTCTGTAGAATTGAAAAAAATAAAGAATCACAAATGGTTAGCAGAATGAGAGTGCAACAAACACCCAGTTTTCATTGATCAACCATTGAAGATCTTTTGAAATTAGATTTTTTACCTAAAACAATGAATATTGACACTATTGATCCACAAGAAGCCTGTACTAATGAGAGCCTGAAAAAAAATTTAATGAAGTTTTCAACCAGACCGTACCTAAAGATCGTTTTTAATTCATTCAAATGTTTTTTTATGGAGCACTCAATAATAATATCAATAACAGATAGGAATTGTTTGCTCTATAGATTCCCTAAAGATGTATTATTTGAAGTGATTAATAAAAAAAATCTATGGAATTCGATTGCACACATTGGAGACCATCCAAACCCATGCTATATAGTAATTGAATTCGAAAATGAGGAAAATAAAGAAAATTTCAAGAAAGAAGTTACAACCATGGATCAATACACTTTAATCATAGTTTACCCTAATAGAGAAAACCACATTACAGGCCTTCTAAAAAAATATATACCTTGATTACTCCAGTGCAGATTTTGTTAAACTAATGGGTCATTTCAGCCCACATACATTAAAAATACACCAATATTTATATTCTGAAACAGTTATACATTTAGAGTGAAATTTGAAAGAAAATATTTCTACACAAATAACAGATCAAGAGGCCGCAATGCTTTCATTGTAAAGAATGTGGTTACCTAATCAGCAACTGCCCTAAGCTACACTGCACTAAATGCAATTTGACAGCATAACATACTGATCAATGTTCAAAAGAAGAAGCAAAAAGCAGAAGAGAATAAAAAAAATAACTCCACAATCAATTGAGCTTGAAAATAAAAATAAAAATCACCTGGTTGATATTATAATCTCATCCCCCTTGAACAAAACATTTCTGGACATAATGGAGACTCTCGTTATTTATCCAGCTGAAATAGTTCCTGTCACTCCCCAATTAAGAAGTTCCTATCACTCCCAATTAAGAAGAAAAAACAATTCAAAATCCAGTACACAATCATATATAGCAAAATTATCTATATTATGTGTCAATATGATATATTGTTTGCATTTGTTGTTGATTAATTTTTGTATACAATTAAGATCTGATATAGCCTGCAATGTTTAACATATAAAATAATCACACACTAAATGAAGCTTAATATAGGAGTTTTACATGTCAGAGGGTTAAACTCTCTTGAAAAAAAAAAGATCTTACTAAATGGTATGACATTGTTAAATCATACATAAACAAAAATTTACAGTGGATCGCAAATTAAATAGTAAAGGATTTACAGCTTTTTCAAATACATCAGACACTTACCATCAGTAGGAAAAGGCATCATCATCGATAAAAAACTGCCCGTTCAACTTATTTAAAATATTATATATGGATGCGCATATACTAATTATCACATTTCACCACAAAGCAATAACCCTAAATATAGCAATTATATATATCCCTCCAGGCACCGTCATCATAAATAGATTAATTCTAATTCTGAACTCCAAATTTGTGAAAACTTAACATCCAGTATTACTTATAGAGGATTTTAACATGTCATATGAAAACTTTACCAATAAATGGCTTCATCATTTGTCATTTTCCATGATGAGTGGAAAAGGATTTCTGCCAGAGAGAGCTGTGTCATTTAATAATGGTAGATTTTCATCACTAATAGATCTAGTTTTCTATTTTTCATCTTTGCATAACATGATGAACATTTTTCTAAAGAACTCCCCTTTCTCTGATCATGCCGCTGTCATAGTATCTCTGGAATTTAATTTCAATGTCAGATCAACAATAATTACTGGACCATCTGAGTTCTCCTTCCATCATGCACTCCATAATTTCTCTTTTCAGAAATATATATCTATGTGCAGAAGATTAAAAATATAGAAATAGATCCAGTCCAAGCATGGCGTGCCTTTGTCAATATATTATCATTTAATATTAATCATCTCACCGGGATTACACCATCCCCAACTAAGCTTTAAACGCAATGGATGACACTTATAAAAAAAATATCATAACATCACAATCAAACTATGATCACCCCAGATTAGTAGCATTAAAAAAAACATACCAATCAATTTTTCAGAACAGTTTCAAAAATATATTGCCACACAAAAAAGTATACTTAAACAAGCCTCACATCTTAATCAGAAATTATATCAGATGGGCATTAGGTCACTCCTCCACAGTTCAAGTACCATCAGCCATAAAAATACAATCACATCCTGTTTGTGGAGATTTCATGTTGGAGCAATTAATTTCACTTTTTTAAGATGAATTTTTACCATCAGCCATAAAAATACAATCACATCCTGTTTGTGGAGATTTCATGTTGGAGCAATTAATTTCACTTTTTTAAGATGAATTTAAAAAAAAAAAAAAACTCTCCCCTAAATCTATCACAACTTTTAGACAGTAGACCAGAGGAAGAAATTCAATTTGCTTCTAATGACTTTGTACAAAAAAATAAGTGTCAATGCCAGATTCATGCCATTCTGGAATAAATGGGATTTCTAAATTCATATATTTCACATCTAAATAAAATTACAGCTCAATATATGTGTAAGCTTACAATTTTTTTTAACTACCAGGCCTTTATCAAATATCACTTGTACAAACTTATGTCCAATTTCAATGTTCCCCCTTGGCATCAAAATAATAGAATCAGTACATAATAGAATCAATAATTAAAGACAAAATAGAGCCATATATTATACCAAAACTATCAAAAATGCAATTTGCTAAAAAAGAATCTTCAATTGGACAGTCAGCATTTCTACTCAAAACAACTATAGAAACAGTAAGAAATAACAAAAAATACAGTCCTATAGTTGTTCAACTAGACAAAGAGGCAGCATTTGACATATCAATAAATACACTTTCCTAAAATTCTAGAACAATACACAGTATCAAAAGTCTACCTAAATCTACTTGCTAACCTACTAATGAACAGTGAAATTTTTTGCTGGTCCGTGCCAAACTGGCAAAAAGTTTGTAATAATAAAATAATAAGATTTTAAACTTTTAATTAATATAAATAATTTTTATTTATTTTTTCATTGCACTTTTACCTGATTAAAAAAAAAGAAACAGAACAAAAACAAAATCTAATCAATCATACATAAATTAATTTGTTTTTCTAGTTATCACAGATGTTTATGGAGGGAGGGGATAGAATTAAATTTTTTATTACTTTTCTAAAAAAATTCAAAATTAAAAAAAAAAAGTTTTTTATTATACAAACTCCATATATATAACTTCATCTAAGGCTAAGCTTTTTACATCTTTAAGAAAATTTATCTATAGACTTCTGCCGGTCCGCAAAACCTTATCCTTATTTTTACTGGTCCGCAGGTGTGAAAAGGTTGAAGACCACTGCTCTAAATGGCAAAATTTCATCAACCCATCCCACAAGATTCCCTTCTTAGTGCCTTGTTATTTATTGCCTACATAAACCCCTGATTAAAATAATAGAAAATGAAATACCTGGAAAATTTATGTATCCTGCTTAAATACCAACATCTCATGTATAATGGATGGATGATCTCATAATTTTTTTGACCTCTCAAAAACACCTTCCCCAAACTTATAAAGATACTTTCCAATTATACAAATGAATATAAGTTAACATTTAACATGGAGAAATCTTATGCCTGGCAAATTTTCACTGGTAGCAGTATAATAAAACATTTTAAAGGTAAACCTAATCTATTTCTTGAATTCCATTTCTATCTGTGCCATTCAGCAATGAGATCACTTATACAAAAAAGTCTTGCAAATAGAAATTATAGTCAATTCTACCTTTCACTACACAAAGATAGTTAATCATGACAAAAAATCACTTATTACACTCCAACAATACTTTATACTAAAGCCTTCACTAATAAAATAGAGTCACTTTTCAGAAAACTCTTGTGGGAGAAAAAGTAATCTCAATATCTGTAAAATGACCAAAAAATTCACTCTCACAAAATGGTCTGGGACTTCATTAAATTCATATTTTCAGAATCCAAAAAACATTAAACAATCTCTGCATGTGCACAAAAATTCCCATATCTACAAATAGCCTGCAAAATAACCCCCATAGATAAACTGCCTCCTATACAAGGATACCTGAAGACACTGATTGCATCACTACTATCTATAAAAAATTTGAATTTTAATGCCACCTCAAAATAAATTTAAGTACTGGGAAATTCATACACTTTTACATCCTTTACAAAATGATGTTATAAACTATACTTAAGATCACCAATAAACAACTATGCTGTAAATTCAAATTTTGGTCACTTGCATAAAAATATTTGGGATTTTCTACTTAAAATTAACCTTGACTCATTACCCACACAACATTTTTTAAAAACATAGAAGGAACTGCCAAAATGTAGACAATTTATGCAATCTTTGCCACAGAGACTCAGAAACACAGGATCATATTTTTTTCTCATGTGTAGGACTAAATAGCATCCATTTAATAATAAACACACTATTAAAAAATGAATTGCCTATTTGACTCATAAAAAAAAGAGTTTTTGCTGAAATAAGAATCAGTATATTCATTCTCTATGCCTTATGGTGTAAATTCACATACAATAACCTAAGAAGGTACTCTAACACATTCAAAAATAAATTGGGATAGTATAAATGAAAGAGATAAAAAGAATAACAAATCATACAACATTCATTGACACCTGGCCTCTATTGCAGTTTCCTTCAAGCTTATAAAAAAATACCAAAAATTTAGAACCGTCAAATAAAAAAGATATCACTTGTCATCATTGGAAAAAACATGATATGATAGTGAACATTTGAACTTTGATCAGGTTTTAAAATAACTAGCTGTATATATGTGAACTGTTGTGCCTTTGCCAGTTTTATAAACAATTGTCTGTGTTAATAATAATCAAGAATAATGCATAAAAAATATGTAACCATTTTTTCAAGTTATTGAATAGTCTTTTAAAAGATGATGATAATGATAATAATAATAATAGAAATCACAATTTTTGATTGACAATTTAAAGTTTCTGTGAGAAATACTTGTCTTTCCAATGTTCTATTATAAAGAAGTTTTTGCTCTAAAGTGAGCACAAAAATTTTTACTTACCAAAAATTAATAAACAAAAGTCAATTGTCTTGGATACATCAAGCTCGGATGAGAATGTGAATTTTGAGAATAGGTCACACACCTATTCTCATTAAAACCAGATTTTCAGGAAACACAAAATAAACAGTGACATGGGGGAAAAAAAGGAAAACCTTGGAGCACTCTGACACTGATTCAGCACTGATTGAAGATGACCCCCACTTAGAATTTCTGGATTCTATGGAGAATGAATACCCTCTACTGCACATAGAATCAACTAAATCAGATCAACTTCAACTCTCATTAGAAGAAGCATCAGATCAAGAAATCAATTATATTCATTTGTTTCCAAAAATCCCCTCAAGTTCATGGGCCAACTGAAGGGTCAGGGACACTATATTATGAACTATAAAATTGCTGGGATTAATGTTCATGGCTTCAACTTACTGGCCCAAGCTCACACAATTAGGAATGGGGAAACCAATTTTTATAATAACACTGATATTAAAATAGAAACGTTAATTGCCACCATGGGCTTCACTAAACTTTCAGTTGGACATACAGAAGCTGGTGGAGTAGGGGTATTAATTAACAAAAAAATTTCCCCCAAACAAATTCTGTGTACTATGTTTGGATAACAATTTAATCATATATATATAAACATCAAACAATCCTATTATATATCACAAAATCATTCAGACTATAAATGCTATCCTCAGCAATAAATCAGGCTCTTTACTTATATTAGGTGATTTTAACACCACCTATAACCACTTTGATCTAAAATTTCTTCCACTGATTAACAGAAACTTGATATGTGAGGAAGGCTTCTTCCCTTCTGGTTCCTACTCTTTTTATACCAAATCCTACTAAACCATAATAGACCTATTATACCATTCACCAGATTTACATTTTTATTTAAATGCAGCACTTTTACCAGTTTCGTTTTCAGATCACATGGCCCTTGTAATAAATCTGAAAACCATGTCTAGTCTCCCAACATTTAAAATCTTCACAAAACCATGTGGATGGTAGCAAAGTCCAACATGACAGAGGCTATAGTATCCGAAGCTTATATATATTTTTACAAAATCAAACATCATTTCAAGGCTAGCTGAAAAAGCCTGCTTTTCATTTAAAGCCATTCTACAAACAATACTAAAACACTACACCATAAAAGCCAAAGGCTCTAATGGACTCTTCAAAGATCTTCTGCAAATAGAGATTCAAAGATCTTCTGCAAATAGAGATTCAGCTTCAGATGCTCCAAGGTCAACCTATTAAAACTCAGATATATTTAGCCTAAAAAACCTATACTGATCAAGGCAAAAATCCCTGGCTGATTACCGCTCCATCAGGAAAACCAAATGCTATGTCTCAATAACACTACTGGATAAAAGGTTACTTGAGATGGGAGCTTGGAGGAAAAAATAACCCACTTCCACCTCCATCATCGCAGAGGGAAAAATCTTATTGGGAACACCTATGATGACACAATAAAAGAACACTTCTGCCAAAGAATGCAAACATTAATCAATATTGGTCTGAGGTTAATCTACAAAGGCTGCACAGGATCACAGAAAACTTACTTTAACAGAAAATATCCCTTCTGGATAGCACCCACCCTGAATTACATGGGATTCCCAGATTCTTAATCTGATACCTCAATTATACCTAACCTTTACCCAGTGGTGCTTGTTCCATTTATAAAAAAAAATCAGGTTATGGATCTCTCAAACATTAGACACAACCCTGCTCATTAAAATTTGTAGAATCTGTGATCAAAGACCTTATCCAGCCAATAGTTTTAAGACATATCTAACAACCAATATGTCAAGAAGGCCTTATTTACTGCTCATGCAATGGGCAACATAATCTTGGTCATTGATTATATCAGAATCCATCGGAAGTCAAAGCCAATAGCTATCCTATTGGATATTCCTACAGCCTTTGACTTGGTACACATAAACACACTTTTAAAGATTTTGGCGAGTACAGTGTTCCTGCAGCTGCCATCCAGATAATAAGCAATCTACTATAAAAAAGGGAAATATTTATCACTATTGATGGTAACCTCACATCCAGATTTAAACTGACACAAGCTCCCCCCCTCAGGTTCCCCCCTCTCCTGACGAATTTGGAAAAAATATCTACCAGGTCTCTTTATACCCAATTTAAACAGGGAATTCAACTCATTTGCCTACATGGATGATGCAATGATCATCCTACCATCAGAAAAACATATCCCTCTGCTACAAACAATAGTAAACCACTATACAGATAAATATGGGCTGCAATTCAATCCTAGTAAGTCAGCTTCCTGACAAATCAGTTCAGGAAGAAAAATCAATGCACCTTTCTCTAAGCCGCAGAAATATATTGGCTTCTCCATTTTCAAATCAATGTCCAAAGAGGTTCAGGATAACATTCTGGAAACAACAAATAAATTTATCACTTCATTGCCAGAAGTCTACCTCTCTCTTCCTGGCAAGGTAGCACTAATTAACATAAATGTGATACCAAAAATATCATACTTCCATTTATCAAAATCAACAAGAGCATTCAATCTACCACAGCAATGTCCAATGAGATTCAGGATAACATCCTGGAAACAACAAATAAATTCATCACTTCATTGCCAGCAGTCTACCTCTCTCTTCCTGGCAAGGTAGCACTAATTAACATGAATGTGATGTCAAAAAATATCTTACTTCCATTTATCAAAATCAACAAGAGCCTTAATAGTGCTCCAGGCTTTTCTGGATAGCTAAAACAGTTGTGATCAACATCAAAGGCATTCAGTGACCAAGAAAGCTAAATGGTCTTGCTTCCCACTCCATTCAGGCATTGATTTATCAAAAAACCCACAATGTCATACATAATTTGGTAAAATCATATGGTTGTAACATCATACTCCAAAAATCTCTACTTCAAAAAGTAACACCCACTGACTGACCCCTGCCAGGCAGGCAAACATGGATTACCAGACTCACTAGTCTTGTCAAACAGAACTACTCAATAATGGACTTCACATTCAATTTTAAAATCTCATTATGACAAGCATACACAATCATCCACCCAATCTTACACCCCATAATCAACACACTTTATTATAACAATCAGAAACTGGTATTCAACTTTAAGAGATTGAGACTTTAAGCCAAATACCTAGATTTCCTCATCAAATATGTTAACACACTACCTACAAATCACTTTCTCAACATTGACCCAACTTGCAGCATATTCATGAATGATTATGAGACATCAGATCACCTCTTCTCACACAGTACTGGACTCAGAGTGATTCAAGAAATCATACTCTCCAACATTGATAGATTTCAAACTGATCTCATCTCTGAAGGACAGTATCAATATAAAAACCTATTCAATAATACGTCTTTCAATATTTTTGAACTATGCCATTTGGGCTTTGCATTGTAAACTAATCATGGAACACCCACAACCTAAAAACAATGATAAAAATCCAAAAGAGAGATCTACTCCTGGCATCTTTGAAAACATTCGAAGATACCTGGACATTATACAAAGTAATCGGCTAACAAATATATGAAAGATTTAATGTTCATGCTGACTTGCATTTATAACACAACAACATAGACATAACAGAAATCCAAATAGAAACAACAAGATAGTCAGAACAACATTGTAAACCTATTATGTTTGATTTGATATAAATGTTCACATTAGAAATGATAAAATATTATTGAAACTAAACTAAAAATTTTTACTTAATGATACATGATTTAATTATAACTAGTACAAAGATAAAGAATTAATATTGCATACCATATAAATTTTTTTATCCCAAGGCATAATGAATTTAAAAATATTTAGAAAGCTGAAAGTGAAAAATATGATTAACATGGTCTAGCAATAGTATATTTCCCTACCATGTCTAAAACTGAATTTGAATTAGGATGAATTAGCCTTAGGATTTTTCTTCATGGTAACTGACTCAATTCAATATTTATGGGTAAATGAGTATAACTATTTTTAGATCAGGTGGGAGTAATTGAAAATTTGGAGAATAATGCCTTATTATTTATTGTTTCTGCTGAGATGCTGTTGAATTCTGAAGGGAGTTATTTAAAAAGGTATTTTATCTTTTTACCTTTCCTAAAAGTATTTTGAAAAAAAAAAATCGTACTTTTTCACATGTGTGGAAATGCATTTAACAAAAATAAAAAAAACAACTTAGTGAAAAAATGGTTTGAAAAAAATTTAACTAAGAATATATAGATGAAATAAAAAGTAATTAGAATGAATGTTTTAATTATATATATATGCAAATATGTTCCCTATTAAAAAAAAAGAATAACTAGATGATACACAAATTGCTAGCAAGCAATAATACTTGAACAGCAGTTGGCAGTATTTTGACATTACTTCAAACATCTTAATTTTAGACAGTTTAACTGAAAGGAGACCCTTTGATTCCTCTTGGAGGTTTTAAAGAAACTGAGCAGGGCAAATTCCTAATGTTCACTCCATACATTCTTGTCATTGCAGTTATTAGTATGTGATTATTCATATAGTATATGAACATGATACTCACCAGCATTAGCCAGCATAGTGAGTTTAGTGAGTTTATTGTCTTTTTACCCCTGAGTTCAAAATCAAGAAGTATCATGGTCTTTCTTTTCAGTTGCATGATAAGGCAGAATGAATGTGTTAATAAATTTATTTTTCTAAAAGATATATATATACAATCATGACAGATAAAATAAAATCATAGTCCTTATTCCCAGGAAGCGGTAAAGTCACTAGCCAGGGCAGTGGTTAGTGGCCAAAGAGAGAGGGTGTTAAGAATCCTGGGATTTGGACCCAAACTGCCATTTCATAATGACTTTTTATTTAGATACTTACAACTACAGATAGCTTTCAAGTGAAGGAAGATTGCAAGAATTGGAAGCTGTCTTATATTAAATGGGACATTATTGGACTTTGTGCAAAGTTAGAAGAAAAAATGAAGAGACAATTGATTTAAAAAGTGCACATGTTCTCTATTAGAAAGTCACAAATATTGGAAGTACAAGTGGAGTAGGATTCATTATAAATAAAAATGGAAGAACAGCATTGTGGAGATTGATGATGTATTGGATAGAGTGGCAAGATTAGTTATTCAACTTACTAATAGATTCCAAATGCAGATAATTCAGGTTTACGCCCAAACAAGTTCTCATAGTAGTGATGAAGTACTAGAAGATTTTAATATGGATGTACAAAAGGCTTTTTGTTATGGGAGACTATAATGCTAGAACTGGTAAACAAATGAAAGATGAAAGTGCGGTAATTTAAATTTGGTTTTGGTAATAAAAATGAGAAAGAACATAGATTTGGGAGTTTTCAGAAAAAGAAAGACTTTATATAATGAATTCCCTTTTCTTTTCTTTTTTTGAGAAAAAATACTAAAAGAAAATAAACATAAATGCATCCAAATGAAAATACTGCAGAATTCGATTATATTTTGACTAATAGAAAATACATATTTCAAGATTGTAATTTTTTTAATAAATTCAACACAGGAAGTGATCATTGATAAGATAGTGTTAACGAAAAACTAGAGACAAAAATTATTAAGAAAAACAATATTTACAGTTGATATTCTTAATCTTCAGAAACATTCTAATGAATTAAATTAGAACTTGCAAATAAGTTTCAAGTATTAGTAGATTTTGAATGATTTAGATTTGAAAGAAATTAATAGGAATATAATTGATACATTTTTAAAACTGCAACAAAAATAGCTGGTAGAAAAAAGCAGTAATTGATCAATAAAATTTCTACTAAGCCTAAAAAATTTATGAAGAAGAAATATGAAGATATATAACAATGATGCGTAAGTAAAATGGTAGGAAAAAGAGTTGAAAATGATATAAGTATAACTGTAAAGTAGCAAGAAAAGCTGTAGAAGAGAATAAAAGTCTCAAGAGTATATAACTGTAAAGTAGCAAGAAAAGCTGTATAAGAGAATAAAAGTCTCAAGAGTGTAAAACAACATTTTGGTATTGGTAGGAAATTTATATCTGGAATAAGAAATATAAGATGGAATTATTACTAAAAAAAAGATGACATCATGAAATGGGTAGAAGACTTCTATCAAAAATTATATAGTAATAAAGAACAAGTACCTCCTATACCTATTATATCTTCTGAATTGCCCAGAATTTTAAATGAAGAAGTGAGACATGTAATTAAATTCATAAAAAAGGGAATAGCTCCAGATAATAATGGAATTATAATCACTATATTAAAAGGTGAAAAAGTAGAATTTTTTTTGGCACAAAGTTATATACCAAATGTCTAAATGATAAACATTGCAAGAATTGAATATTAATATTTAAAAAAGATGATAAAAGAAAATATAGAAATTGAAGACCTATTAGCCTTTTATTATACAAAATTTTTACCAAGGTAATTACAACTTGTCTACAGATAACATTGGATTTCAACCAAAAAGAACAAGCTGGGTTTAAAAGAGGTTTTAGTATAGTAGCACATACCCAAGTTTTGAGAGAAATTATATACAGAATCAATGAATATGAGTTGCCATTATTGCTTTGGATTTGTAGATTATGAAAAGGCATTTGATTCTATAAGCATTTCTTCAGTGATTAAAGCACTGGATCATCAAGATATAGATCCAGGATATTTTCCTATTCTGAAAAAATATTTATAAAAATGCAGTAGCAACAATTAGATTAAATAATGATACTAAAAAGGTTAACATTGCGAAGGGTGTAAGATAGGACAATTCTATATCTACAAAACTTTTTACAGCAGTGTTGTAAGAAGTATTTTGTACATTAAATTGGGAAGCTAAAGCAATAAAAGTAAATGGAGATTATTTAAGTCATTTAGATTTAACAGATGATGTAGTTACTTTTTGCAAATAATGCTTTAGAGCTTCAGGATATGTTGCAAGAGTTATCAGATAAAAGTAAGAAAGTAGGATTAAAGGTACTAAACCATTAAACACCACATGATCACCATTTCTTATGCTTGCTCAAGCAGTTAAAACTGGAAAAATTCTCCATACAGTAGTTCTACTCAGTTCAAGCCAGACTAATTATTGGATGCACTATTGTGTGAAGAGTTTTGCCTGTTTAACATCTTGAGCAAGCATAAGAAATGGTGATCATGTGATCTTTAGTGGTTTAATACCAATCCTGCTTAATACGATAGTGGCGGCTATGTCTATTAAAGAACCAAAGACACCAAAATAACTATATAAGCTAATGAGCTTAAAATGAAAATATTATTATGTTTTCCAATTTTAGATTTATAGTTTTGTAGTTAAGTAGAGATAAAAGGTGGCTGCTGGAGAGTTGCAATAGATTCTAAGATCTAGGTGCAGTGCTCTCAGATCCAAGGCTCTTCACTGACAAAAGCCATAAGCTAGAAACTAGTCTGGGAATATTGAATGAATAGGCACTAGATAAGGATTTTATGCACAAACCTTCTTGCAATCATTGATCACTCTGGCTTGCACTAAGTGGCACTACTATAGGGAATTTCCCCTTTTTTTAGGACTAAAGGTAAATATTAAAAAGACTAAAGTAATGTAATGGATTTTTTCTAAAAAGATGAAAATAAAGATTGATGAGTTAGAAGAAGTTAACAACTATAAATACCTTGGTCAGATTAATACTACAGATGGAAACATAATGGATAAAATTAATCATAGAATTAAACTTGGTTGGAGTGATTTTGGTAGAAATAACTTAATATTAAAATATGCATAAGTAAATGTGTTTACTAATTCATACTTATGAATCTGAGACTTGGACATTTAATAGAAAAGCAATACAGAGACTTCAGACTTCTCAAAGAAGTATGGAGAGATGCATACATGTTCAGAGTTACAAGAAGAGATTGAAAATGCAATATATGGGTAAACAAACAAGTTTTACTGACATCATTAAAAGAGAATTAAAAGACTGAAGTGGAGTTGGGCTGGACATATTGCTAGAAGAAATGTTAATAGAAGGATAATTGAAATCTTAAACTGGATATGCAGGGTGATGAGGAGAAGAGAGGCTGGGTAATTTATTTTGTTTTTAATATATATATAGTTAAAGTTTAAATAGACAACTATATAACAAAGCTTTCCTTTAAGTCCTTTGCCTAGGAGGATAATGAAAAAAAAAAGACATTACTCATGAGACTAACGAACTACTGATTTGAAAGTTTTACGTTTCTTTCTCTAATTTAATTCTCTAGCTAAAAATAAATAGGAATATTCATTTACTAACCATTAAATGAATGGTAAACTAGGTTAATTATATGCTATATATATATAAGCTTTCTTTAAAATTCTCAACTACCTCAATAAATTTCTAAAACAAACATTACAACATGAGATTGATAAGTGGATGCAATTTCTTGGCAAAAATAGTTTTATGATTAAATAATAAAAACATGTTCATGCTCTACACAGGCATACTCACGCAAATTTAAAGATCAAATGATTTAAAAAAATTGTAAACAAAAATGAAAGGTTCACCATTCATATTTGCAAACATTAGGGCAATTGGTGCAAGTATTGCATTTGAATTCCATAAAATAATAATAATGTAATATTTGTTTAAAAGGTATGGAGTAAAAACAAGTTCTCAAAAACTAAAATTATGGCAAACAATGTATTATATAATTTTCTCATTTTATTTTTAACATCTGCATTGGACTAATTTTGAACTGATGGGGAATGACCATTGAATGTGTTTAAAGCACATTCTTTTCATTGGGGATTTGGTTCGCACCATAACATGTGCCAAATGACTACTAACGTTTGAGTTTTAAAGAACCAAATTTTTACCAATATAATCTATTAATATCTTGTGTATCAATAAAGTTTGTCTTGAAAATAAATAAATAAATAGTTTTGAGTTTATGGCTCAAATTATTTTATTCTGTCTTACAAAACTCACATAAATTTGGTTCCATTGATTTGGATGGAGCACTTTTTGCAAATTCTTGTTTTTGAACTTTTCAAGCCTATTCAAGTTGATTCAGTTCTAATGTTTGTTTAAAGATTTCTGGTGATTTCAATAAAAAGAAACATCTCAACATTATTATTTCCAAGTCAAGTTAATATTGATTGATTTATATTAAAGAAAAAAAAATTATTTGGAAATACAAAGTACTTTTAGTATCTAACATACAGGCTATATATATATATATACCTGTACAAACAATGTAATATATAGGGTATTTTGAGCTTAGACATTCACACGACCCTCAACTCTCCACGCTATCTCATACCACTGATACACTTGACCACATATATGTCTAAAAAGATAAATAATCACCAATATACATATTTCAAAAATAAAGCATGGCCCTTATTCCCAGGAGGCTGTAAAGTCACCAACCAAGGCAGTGGTTGGTGGCCGAAGGCAGAGGGTGCTAAGAATCCCCTGATTGTGGACCCAGGCTGCCATTTGATGATGACTTTTTATTTAGGTACTTACAACTGCAGATCACTTTCAAGTGAAGGAAGATTGCAAGAATTAGAAGAAGAATTGTCTTATATTAAATGGGACATTATTGGACTTTGTGAAGTTAGAAGAAAAGATGAAGAAACAATTGATTTAAAAAGTGGACATATACTCTATTATAAAGGCACACATATTGGAAATACAAGTGGAGTAGGATTCATTATAAATAAAAAGTGGAAGAACAATATTGTGGAGATTGATGGTGTATCGGACAGAGTTGCAAGATTAGTTATACAACTTAATAGCAGATACCAAATGCAGATAATTCAGGTTTATGCCCCAACAAGTTCTCATAGTGATAAAGTAGTAGAAGATTTTTATATGGATGTACAAAAGGCTTTTGATCAGAGTAAACAACATTTTAAAATTGTTATGGGAGACTTTAATGCTAGAATTGGTAGACAAATGAAAGATGAAATTGCTGTAGGTAATTTTGGTTATGGTAATAGAAATGAGAGAGGACATAGACTTGTGGAGTTTGCAGAAAAAGAAAAACTTTATATTATGAATTCATTTTTTGAGAAAAATGTTAAAAGGAAATGGACATGGAAGCATCCAAATGAAGGTACAGCAGAATTGGATTATATTTTGACTAACAGGAAATACATATTTCAAGATTGTAATGTTCTTAATAAATTTAACACAGGAAGTGATCATCGATTAGTAAGGTGTAAATTACATGTTAATGTAAAACTAGAGAGACAAAAATTATTAAGAAAAACAATATTTGCAGTTGATATTCCTAATCTTCAGAAACATTCTAATGAATTTAAATTAGAACTTACAAATAGGTTTCAAGTGTTAGGAGATTTTGAACATGATTCAGATTTGAATGAAATTAATATGAAAATAACTGATACACTTTTAATAACTGCAACAAAGATAGCTGGTAGGAAAAAGCAGCAATTGACTAATAAAATTTCTACTGAGACTAGAGAATTTATGAAGAAAAGAAGGAATATGAAGATATACAAAAATGATATATTAAAAAGAATTGAATATCTCGAATTTTGTAAAATGGTACAGAAAAGAGTTGAAAATGATATAAGAAAGTATAACTGTGAAATAGCAAGGAAAGCTGTAGAAGAAAATAAAAGTCTCAAGAATGTTAAATAACATTTTGGTATTGGTAGAAAATTTATATCTGCAATAAGAAAAAAAGATGGAATTATTACTAAAAAGAGAGATGACATCATGAAATTGGTAGAAGATTTTTATCAAGAATTATATAGTAATAAAGAACAAGTACCTCCTATATCTATTACATCTTCTGAATTGCCCAGAATTTTAAATGAAGAAGTGAGACATGCAATTAAATGTATGAAGAAAGGAAAGGCTCCAGGAAATGATGGAATTATAATTGATATATTAAAAGAAGCAGGTGAAGAAATAGAAACAATTTTAGCAAAGTTATATACCAAATGTCTAAATGATAAAGATGTACCGGAAGATTGGAAGAATGCAGTAATAATATTAATATTTAAAAAAGGTGATAAAGAAAATATTAGAAAATACAGACCTATCAGCCTTTTATCAGTTTTATATAAAATTTTTACCAAGATAATTACAACTCGTCTACAGAAAACTTTGGATTTCCACCAACCAAGAGAACAAGCTGGATTTAAAAGTGGTTTTAGTACAATAGATCATATCCAGGTATTGAGAGAAGTCATAGAAAGGACAAATGAATATGAGTTGTCATTATGTTTTGGATTTGTAGATTATGAAAAGGCATTCGATTCTATACACATTTCTTCAGTGATTAAAGCATTGGATCATCAAGGTATAGATCCAGGATATTGTCATATTTTAAAGAATATTTATAAAAATGCAACAACAACAATTAGATTACATAATGATACTGGAAAAATCAACATTGAGAAAGGTGTAAGACAAGGTGACTCCATATCTCCAAAACTTTTTACAGCAGTGCTGCAAGAAGTATTTTGTGGATTAAAATGGGAAACTAAAGGTATGAAAGTAAATGGAGAGTATTTAAGTCATTTAGATTTTGCAGATGATGTAGTTGTTTTTTCAAATAATGCTTCAGAGCTGCAGGAAATGTTGCAGGAGTTAGCAGATGAAAGTAGAAAAGTAGGACTAAAGATAAATGTTAAAAAGACTAAAGTAATGTTTAATCGATTTGCTCAAAGTATGAAAATAAAGATTGATTATGAAGAATTAGAAGAAGTTAACAGTTACAAATACCTTGGTCAGATTATTAATACAGATGGAAACATAATGGAGGAAATTAATCATAGAATTAAACTTGGTTGGAGTGCTTTTGGTAGAAATAACTTGATACTAAAAGGAAATATGCCTATGTGTTTGAAAAGAATGGTTTTTAACAAATGTGTTTTACCAGTTCTTACTTATGAATCTGAAACTTGGACACTTAATAGAAGAGCAATACAGAGATTTCAGACCATTCAAAGGAGTATGGAGAGATGTATGTTGGGAGTAACAAGAAGAGATCGAAAATGCAATGTATGGGTAAGACAACAAACAGGTGTTACTGACCTTATTGAAAAAATTAAAAGATTGAAATGGAGTTGGGCTGGACATATTGCTAGAAGAAATGATAATAGATGGACAATTGAAATTTTAAACTGGATTCCAAGAGATTGTAAAAGATCCAGAAAGAGACCACATGTGAGATGGATGAAATAAGAAAATGTGCAGGGGTGTTGTGGAAAAGAGAAGCTAAAGGTTGGAGAAGATGGATTAAACTTGGAGAGACCTTCATCCTGCAGTGGATTGATAATGGTTGTTGATGATGATGATGATACATATTTCGTGCTAAACCAGCACTCGTTAGTTAGTCCAGTTATCTCTACACATATATACAATAAGTGCTCAGATTTTTTTAGTTAAAATAATGCTTTAAAAAAAACAAACAACAAAAAACAACAACCCCATAATAAATAAATAACCAAATCATACTTTATATAAATTAAAAATGTTTCAATATATCAAAAAGATGAGTAGATTAAAAAAAAAATCCAGGGCCATAGTATTAAAAAAAGATTGGTATTGATGAATTAAGTCAATTAGTTGGATAGATTATTAGAGTTAATAAATGTAATAATAATAAAACAAAAAAAAAAAAAATTGATTGTAAAAATCAGTTAATATTAATTGAGGAAAGTATTTAGCTTATATAAAAAACAGAACAGTGAAAAGAAATAGGAAAAAGGTTCTAAAACCACAAAACTATTTCAGGGCAGTTAATTCAAAATAGAGCAAACTGCAATTATTTTTAACTTGTGTTAAATTTTTAAATTGTGTAAATGTCTGCAAGACACATGTGTAATTCATTTTTTTTCATTAGCAACATATGCAAAAGATTAATAGCTTTTTAAAATAAAAAAAAAAATTATTATTTTTTACATGAATTTAGATATTATGTTAAACCAAAATTATATATCCAGCGTATTATTTCTTTTACCCAAAATGCATACATACAATGGCCGATTATATATTTAAGATCCTCTTCTGTCTCTAAATATATATACAATTTAGATGGGTCAAAATTGAAAGTAATTATAGTGGTTGATGAATTTCTTATATATATATTAATATTTGGATTTAGAAGTAATTTTTTTTTTGCATGGGCCACATCTAGATATTGAAAAAAATTCTAGAAAGATTGATGATGAGAACTACCATTATGATTTGAATTTATAGACTATGAAAAGACATTTGATTCTTGAATTTATAAATTAATTCTAAAAAGGCATTTGATTCTGCATACAATTTTGGTTGTGATTAGACCTGGATATTATCATATTCTGAATAACATTTATCAAAATGGAATAATAATGATTACATTACATGGTGATAATAAGTAGACAAATATTGAGAAGGTGGTAACATATTTCTTAAATTTTTTTACATCAGTTTATAAAAAAATATTTTAAATTGCAGTCTATTTAACATAATGCATTGCTTTTGCAGATAATGTTTCAGAAAATATTGCCAGAATTATCAAAAGCAAGTAACAGAAATAGAACTAAAGTGCTAAAAATACTAAAGTAATGTTCAGTGGATATTATCAGGAAATAAAAAAGCTTGATTATCATTAATTAGAATAAGTTAACAACTACAGATACCTTGATCAAATTATTAATACAGACAGTAAATGAAATTAATATTAAATAAAACATTTTTAAAATAACTTTTTTTAAAAGCAAATTATATGTAAATATTAACATATTTACAAGAGAATAATAAATTTAAGGTACATAATGTATGATACATTATATATGAAAATACAGTTAATATAATTGGTTCTTCAGGGTAGATATGCATTTTATATATAACTAAATAAAGGATAAGCTTGCTTTCAATACTAGTAACATTGTGAATTAATACTGACATAAAGTGTAATTCAGAAAAATATTATACTGCCAAATTTTAGTTTTCAAAATAATAATTTGAAAGCATTTAAGTACATATTAAACCACTATTATTATTTTGTTTTAAAAGACACTGCTATCAATATGATAGAATAGAGAGAAAAATGATTATTTTAAGAATAGGAGCATATCTTCTGGATAATTATTACATAAAACACAAATGGTATCAAGATTTAATTTAAACTGGCTTGATAAAGTTTGGTAGAAATTACCTAAAAAATGTTCAACAGAAATTCCAATCCATGATTGAGAACGTACTTTTGGAATTGGGTTAAAGTTTTGGCAATTGTCAAAGTTGAGTATAGTTGTGTACTAGTTAAGAAAACAAGTAGTTGTAATTAATAGAAGATAATGTACAGAATTGTGTTTGTTATAGACATGAGGCTTCTTATGATAGTTTTGCAAAGATGCATCCATGGGCTCTAGAAAGTAAGAATGCCTCTAAGTACAGCATTACCAATAAGAACTTTTACTATAGAAAAATTTATTTTTGAATAGAAGGCTTTTAGTTTTGTATTGAAGCTGCTGACAATGAGATGGTTCAAATAATGACTTAATTTTAGTTTAGATAAACTTATTGGAATTCCAAGAAAAAAAAATTATATGAATAATAATAGTAGTTTACAACTTATATGTATCTGTGTCATGAATGACTTATACATCTGTATTGTAGATTGCATTAGTGTTTGGAATATGAAGAACATGAATGTTTTGAAAGCCTTTGAAGATTTTCAGAGCATCGTCAACAAAGAATATGATACTACTTTAACAATTATTCAAAAATGAGAAAGGAAAAGACCTATTAAGCATAGTAATTTTTAACTTAACAGATTTATTGTTCAGATGATTTTTTTTTGGCAGTAATTAGATATGATTTAGTAGAAAATTTCTTGATACATTAAATAAATAATCCCAATTTACAAGATGAAAGCTATGTTGAAGTTGGTTTGGCATGTGACATAATTTGTTCTCTTTTGCAAACAAGATTGATTCCTGTACTAAAAGAATAGCTTAATATAGGAAGCCAATTTTAATTGCATACTGTGAAGAAGAAAGTTTCAGAAGAATAAAATAATTTAGGCTTTTCAGAATAATTTTTGCAAACATTTTTTGATCAATATTTTTCCAACATAATAAGGCCCAGGTTATTTACTGAGGGATTTAGAACATCGATTTTTCTTTAAAGGCAAAATATTACATTGATAGAGTTCATTGTAACACTTATATAAGATAGAAGTGATCATAGAATTTAGACACTTGTAAATGTTAGCTGGAATAAAACCAACCACTAATAAGATGTATGAATTTCAATACATAATTTCTTCAAAAATTTTTTAAACTTAAATGGAATATTTTTGATAGAAATAAATTTAATATTAAAAAAAAATGTTTGTGTGTTTGGAAATAAAAATTATTTAATATACACATTTTATCAGTTCTTACTTATGGAACTGAGACATGGAAAGTTAACAGAAGAGCAATACAGAGACTTCTGACTACTCAACATAGTATCATCATCATCAACCATTATCAATCCACTGCAGGATAAAGGTATCTCCAAGTTGAATCCATCTTCTCCAATCTTTAGTTTCTCTTCTCCACATCATCCTTGCACACTTTCTTATTTCATCCATCCATCTCATATGTGGTCTCTTTCTGGGTTTTTTACAATCCCTTGGAATCCAGTTTAAGATTTCAATTGTCCATTCATTATCATCTCTTTTAGCAATTTGTCCATCACAACTTCACTTCAATCTTTTAATTTTTTCAATAAGATCAATAACACCTGTTTGTTCTCTTACCCATATATTGTATTTTCGATGTCTTCTTGTTGCTTCCAATATACGTATCTCCATACTTCTTTGAGTGGTCTGAAGTCTCTATATTGCTCTTCTATTAAGTCCAAGTATCAGATCCATAAGTAAGAACTGGTAAAACACATTTATTAAAAATCTTCCTTTTTAAACATATAGGCATATTTCCTTTATTTCTACCAAAAGCATTCCAACCAAGTTTAATTCTATGATTAATTTGATCTATTATGTTACCATCAGTATTATTTGTAACTGTTAACTTCTTTCATCATAATCAATCTTTATTTTCATATTTTGAGAAAATCCATTAAACATTACTTTAGTCTTTTTAACATTTATCTTTAGTCCTACTTTCATCTGATAACTGCTGCAACATTTGCTGCAGTTCTAAAGCATTATTTGCAAAAACAAACACACCATCTTCAAAATGTAAATGACTTAAATAATCTCAATTTACTTTCACTCCTTTAGCTTCCCATTTTAATCGACAAAATACTTCTTACAGCATTGCTGTAAAAAGTTTTGGAGATATGGAGTCACTCTGACTTACACCTTTCTCAATGTTGACTTTCCCAGTATCATTATGTAATCTAATCATTGCTGTTGCATTTTTATAAATATTCTTTAAAATATGACAATATCCTGGATTATAACTTGATGATTCAAAGCTTTAATCACTCAAGAAATGTTTATAAAATCAAATGCCTTTTCATAATCTACAAATCCAAAGCATAATGGCAACTCATATTCATTTGTCCTTTCTATAATTTCTCTCAACAACTGGATATGATCTACTGTATTAAAACCACTTTTAAATCCAGTTTGTTCTCTTGGTTGGAAGAAATCCAGTTTTCTCTGTAGAAGAGTTGTAATTATCTTGGTAAAATTTTTGTATAAAAATGATAAAAGGCTGATAGGTCTGTAATTTCTAATATCTTCTTTATCACCTTTTTAAAATATTAATATTGCATTCTTCCAATCACCTGGTACATCTTTATCATTTAGGCATTTGGTATATAACTTTGCTAAAAAAATTCTATTTCTTCACCTGCTTCTTTTAATATATCAAGAGGTGTATATTAAGAGCAACAACAACAAAAAAAGAAATACGTGCAAGAGTTAGTGACATTGGTGAAATAATTAAGATACATGGATCTGGACTAAACATATATCCAGGAAAAGATAGTAATATATAAAAGTTGAATATGAAATATGGTATAAAGTAGAGAATATGGCTTACAGTGGAAAAGATGATTCTGTTGCAAATCAACAATAGTTGAAAATGATAATGATGATAAGGTGAACCTAGAAATGCAATTATTATTTAATTATTATTATTAGGTATCATCAAGTCAATTCAGCTTTTAGATATCATATGAATAGCATGTTTTTTAACATTGTTTTATAGTATATTCATTATTATGATGGTGTCCATTTTATTGATCATTTTATTTTTTAACTTTAATCTACCATATATATATATATATATATATATATATATGGTAGATCTTCAGATCTGATAATGATATATATATATATATATATATATATATATATATCATTATCATCATTGTCAACTATTATTATCAATCCACTGAAGAATGAATGTTTCTCCAAGTTCAACACATCTCCAATCTCTAGCCTCTCTTCTCCACATCATGCCATACTCACTTTCTTATTTCAACCATCCATCTCACAAGTGGTATTTTTCTGGATCTTTTACAATCTGTTCTTTAAAATTTCAATTATCCATCTATTATCATATCTTTCTAAAAATATGTCCAGCCCAACTCCACTTCAGTCTTTTAATAATTTCAATGATTTCAGTAACACCTGTTTGGTCTCTTATCCATATATTCCATTTTCAATTTCTTTTTGTTGCTTTTAACATGCATCTCTCTATACTTCTTTGGGTGGTCTGAAGTCTCTGTATTGCTCTTCTATTAAGTATCCATGTCTCAAATCCATAAGTAAGAACTGGTAAAACACATTTATTAAAAATCTTTCTTTTCAAACACATAGGCATATTTCCTTTTAGTATCAAGTTATTTCTACCAAAAGCATTCCAACCAAGTTTAATTCCATGATTAATTTCATTCATTATGTTTCCATCTGCATTAATAATCTGACCAAAGTATTGGTAATAGTTAATTTCTTCTAACTCAACATAATCAATCTTTATTTTCATCTTTTGAGAAAATCCATTGAACATTACTGTAAACTTTTTAACATTTACCTTTAGTTCTACTTTCTTACTTTCAGCTGATAACTCCTGCAATATTTCCTGAAGCTCTAAAGCATTGTTTGCAAAAAAATGACATCATCTGCAAAACCTAATCTCCATTCACTTTTACTGTTTTAGTTTTGCATTTTAGTTCACAAAATACTTCTTGCAGCACTGCTGTATAAAGTTTTAGATATGGAGTCACTTTGTCTTCACCCTTCTCAATGTTAACCTTCCTAGTATCATCATGTAATATAATTGCTGCAGTTGCATTTTATAAATATTCTTCAAAATATGACAAGATCCTGGATCTACACCTTGATGATCCAATGCTTTAATCACTGAAGAAATACTTATAAAATCAAATGGTTTTTCATAATCTACAAATCCTAAGCATAATGGCAACTCATATTCATTTGTTCTTTCTATAACTTCTCTCAATACTTGGATATGATCTTCTGTACTAAAACCACTTTTAAATCCAGCTTGTTTTCTTGGTTGGTTCTCTCTGTAGACACTTTGTAATTATCTTGGTAAAAATTTTGTATCAAACTGATAGAAAATCAATAGGTCCATAATTTCTAATATCTTCATTATCACCTTTTTAAAATATTAATATTAATACTGCATTCTTCCAAACATTTGGTATATCTTTATCATTTAGACATCTGGTATATAACTTTGCCAAAAAAAATTCTATTTCTTCACCTGCTTCGTTTAATATATCGAGTATAATTCCATCATTACCTGGAACTTTTCCTTTCTTCATAGATTTAATTGCATGTCTCACTTCCTCATTTAAAATTCTGGGCAATTCAGAAAATATAATAGATAGTACTTGTTCTTTATTACCATATAATTCTTGATTGAACTTTTCTACCCATTTCAAGATCTTTTTTTCTTATTGCAAATATTTTTCCTACCAATGCCAAAAGATTGTTTTGCACTTTTGAGACTTTTATTCTCTTCTACAGCCTTCCTTTCTAGTTCACAATTATACTTTCTTATATCATTATCAATTCTTTTTCATATCATTTTACAAAATTTGAGATATTCAATCATTTTTAATGCATAATTTTTATATATTTTCATATTCCTTCTTTTCTTTATTAATTTTCTGGTTTCAGTAGAAATTTTATTGGTCAATTGCTACTTTGTTCTACCAGCTATCTTTGTTGCAGTGTTTAAAAATGTATCAATTATTTTCTTATTAATTTAATTCAAATCTGAATCATGTTCACAATCTATTAATACTTGAAACCAATTTGCAAGTTCTAATTTAAATTCATTAGAATGTTTGTGAAGATTAGGAATATCAACTAAAAATATTGTTTTTTTTAAATAATTTTTGTCTCTCTATCTTCGCAACATGTATCTTACATCTTACTAATCAATGATCACTTCCTGTGGTGAATTTATTAAGAACCGTACAATCTTGAAATATGTATTTTCTATTAGTCAAAATATAATCAATTCTGTTGTACCTTCATTTGGATGTTTTCATATTCATTTCCTTTTAACATTTTTCTCAGAAAAAGAATTCATAATATAACGTTTTTCTTTTTTTGAAAACACAAATCTATGTCCTATTTCTATTACTATAACCAAATTTACCCAAGCACTTTCATCTTTCATTTATTTATCAATTCTAGCATCAGGTCTCCCATAACAATATTAAAATGTTTAGTCTGATAAAAAGCCTTTTCTACACTCATATAATTTCTACTACTTCAGCATTATGAGAAGTTGGGGCACAAACCTGAATTATCATCATTTGGCATCTGCTATTACATTGAATAACTAATCCTGCCACTCTGTCCAATACACCATCAATTTTCACAATGTTGTTCCCCACTTTTTATATATAATGAACCCTACTCCACTTGCACTTCCAGTATTTGTGTCTTTGTAATAGAGTGCATGACCACTTTTTAAATCAATTATCTCTTCACCTTTTCTTCTACCATCACAAAATTTAATAATGTCCCATTTAATATAAGATACTTCTTCAGAGTCTTGCAATCTTTCTTCACTTGAAAGTGATCTGCAATTGTATATACCTAAATAAAAACTCATCATCAAATGGCAGCCTGGGTCTGCAATTAGGGATTCTTAGTATCCTTCACATTGTCTGGTGACTTTACAGCCTCATGGGAATAAGGGCCTGATTTATTTTTATGACATGATTGCATATATATATTAAAAAACATTTTTCATTCACACACACATTTATTCTGCATTATCAGTCAACTGAGAAGACTATGTATGTTTCTTGATCTTAAACTCAAGGTCAATAAACTCATCACACTGGCTAATGTGCATAGGTGAGCAGCCCATCCATGTTTGTATACTATATGAATAGTCACATAGTAATAACAGCTGCAACGACAAGAACATATGGAGTGGACATTAGAAATTTGCCTGCTCAGTTCCTTTCAATTAATAGCAAACTCTTTTCTATAGACACACACACACACTTATATATATATATATGGAATATTTAGTGTAAAGTTTCCATTTATAATTATTTAATTAGAAAGCTCTTTACTTAAGGAAAGTAGCCAATCAAGGACAATTGCTTCAGGCTGCATAAGAGAGAAAATAAAACTATGAATCTATTGCAATCAAAAGAACTAAATATTTCAATCTAAACAACCATTATAAACATTATAATATATATATGCTAATAAATTAGATCTATTATAATATTACCACATCAATGTCAATTTTTGCTTTAAGCAAAAGTTAAGATTTAATTCATTTATTAGTTTTACTAGCTAGTTATAATTTTATAATTAGCCCATTTCCTATAACTTCATTGAAAAAAAAAGCCTTATTTTTATTTGATTATATTTTTTTGACTTCTCTCTCCATTGGGCTCTGTGAACTTGAGTTTTTTTTCAGCACCTTGGTTTTTCATCATGAAAAGCTTTTAATAATTTCAGTCAATATTATTACAAATCCATTTACTTCTGTTTCTAATCACGACTCAATCCTTTTTTTCTTTTCAAAATATACATTACATATAGCCATATAATTCTATAATTAAAACACTTCTTTTCAAAAACTTTATTTGGAACAAGTTGATATATATATATATACATCAAATAAAGTTTTTGAAAAGAAAAGAAGTGTTTTAATTATAGAATTATATGTCAATATTATTACTAATAAAGATTTCAGCTGCTAGATATCTTTAATTATTATTCTAAAAACATAGGTCTACATATTAAATATTTAACAGTCTACAGACTTTTTAAATTGAGCAGTTTTACCATTTACTAAAAAATCACTCATTTTACTTATATCCTCTAAATGGAATAAATTTATTTATTCTAACTATTAATCTAATGCTCTTATAACTCTGAATTGATGTTTTTGTGGTTACATGCAGGCTTGATTAGGATCTTGTTTCAATTCCAGAGTATGAATAATATTATACTAATAACAGTTCATGAATTTTCCAGGCCTTTAAAAATATTATTCAAATTTTATTAGGCTGATTTAATGGATTCTATACTAATTTTTAGTGGGACAAAATGAATCTGTATGCTTTATTAAATTATTTTGGAAATTTTTATGTATAAAAGAAAAGCAAAATCACACTCCCTCCTCCCAATGCTTTTTTTAAGACACATTTTTTCTTATTCATGTGGTTAATGTAAAATAAAATAGTTCAATTTGTAACTTTTTTATATATTTTTTAAAAAATTGAACGTTATAAATGATAGAATAGTGTTTTAATGGTATATGTTTTATATTATATATATATATATATATATATATATATATATATATATATATATATATATATATATATATATATATATATATATATATAAATCAAGGTTTAAGGTTAAAGCATCTGCCTACATATCAATGATATGAGATTAAAGTCTGGCTATAGGCAAATTTTAAACATTTTAAAGTCACAAGTTCTTGGATTTTTTTAGATAGCTGTCCCATAGACAACTTAGTTAGCCATCCAATATTAGTAAAAAGGCGATCAATGTTTCATATTAATCTGGGTTGTTCAAATGAATGCTGAGGCACTGACTAAAAATATATAAAATAGTTGTGAATGGGAAGAGATTATATTTGTATAAGTTAAGCATGTAATTTATATTATTTTAACCTATTTTTTAGAGATTAGAAAAGACTTTAATCAAGTTTGCTATTCAACTCTTCTTAGCAAATTTCCTTCATACAATCTCCCATCTAAATTCTGGAAATAGAAATAATTCCATTTAATGTTTTTTTTACTAATGATATTGCATCTCCGGATTTCACTATATTTTCAATTTTTTCTTCCACTAATAAATGATGTTTATTACATCTAATCCACTTCACAATGATGATATCAAGAATAGGTGGATTCATTTTATTTTTGATTTTTGTTCAACATTTAGAATGCTTTTAAGTCATGGTTTGGGGAAAGTGATTTACTCCCTTTATTTACATATACACTGAATTATGTTTAATTTAAAATGTACATATTAAATCTTACTTTAATTATCACAATCAAGGTGTTAAAAGTGAGATGCTGACCCCAGCCTTATAATTAATTATAAGTTTAATAACTCATAAGTGCCGTATTTCATCTGGTTGATTAATTAATTTCACTCTGAATTACAAACAATGTTGATAAAAATATGCTTATAAATATCAGAGCTACCAAAAATAGGTGTATTCATTCTATTCTTGATTCTTTGTTCAACAGTTAAGAGTGCTTTTAAGTTATAACCTGGGGAGAGTAATTTACTCCCTTTGTTTAGATATACATTGAGCAATGTTTAATTTAAAAATGATGATAATAACAATTTACATTTTAGACATTCTTCTCATTTAGATATCAATTTTAAACTCTGCTTTGTTCAGCAAAAAAAAAATTAAATGTCATAATTTAATAATTTATTTTACATTCAAATTTGTGTTTTTTTCTTGAAAAATTTAAAATTTTTTAAATCAAAATTTTGATTGATATATTTTAAATCATTAATTTTACAAGTACTTAGGCTAATTTTTCTAACAAACAATTTTATGTTGTTGTGATTTTTATCCAATTTCCAGTTTATAACTAAAATCTATTCTTTTTAATATAGACTTCTTAGCACGTACAAAACTCAAAGGGGATCCCCCCCCCCCAGTAATATTATATTTTATGTATGATTAGATAATGTGTTTAATCAATGTTTATTGTCTTACATCTTCTTTTAACCTTATTGGAATTGCTCTTTCCCAACATCACAAACTGTACCTCCATCTTCAATCTTATCACACCACTGAGTTTTGCAAAATTTTCTTCTTTTAATACTTGATTATGTGGTTGATCATTTCTTTTTTTTTTAAAAAAAAAAAAAATAGAATTAATTAATTTGTTGTTGTTGCTTACTTTCACTGAATTTTGAATAATAGATTCATTAAACTTTTTAAAATTTGCCCCCACTAATCGTAATAATAACAAAAGCAAATTTATTTATTTTTAAAAAAGAGAAAAAAAAGTAACTGAAAAAAGTATTATTTTTATATAAATAATAATAATTACATAATTTATAGATTGAAAAAAAGATTGCTCAATATTATTTTTATAAGTTTACGAGTCAATTCATTCAATATACATGTAATTACAACTGTACTTCTCACTATGATATATTGCAATAAATAAATTATAAAATTATTTTACTTAATGTGATAAAACTTATTAAGCACGATTTTTCGTTACCTTTAAAATATGTCAATAAACATTAGAGTACTACCAGCAAGCTGTAACACTTCATCATCATCACTGGCAGGTTATCATTTCTTAACGCCCCATTATTAGATTTAACGCCACAAACATTAATCGGCCCTTACAAGGGGAAAAAAAAATAGTACAACAACGAAACATTTAAGAATATTTAAATTATTTTACATTATATGAAATTATTACAACTAAATTTATCCATCACTTTTTAAATAATATAAAACTGTTTCGTTATTTAATTTTTTTAAATATTAACTTTCCAATAATATAAGATGATATTTGTTAAACAGAAGGATTATTTTGAATAAACTTTTGAAGGCTTATACAATTACCAGAATCCCCCTTCCCCAATGGCTGTAATTTGATCTTTAATTAATTGCAGTATTTAAATATCTAAAAATTAAAATATTTTTTATAATTAGCAAGACATTCATTTTTATTAGATGCTCAAACATTTTATTTTCCATATTTAATTTCTTTATTAATTTTATCTTAATTATCTGAAGTTTATACTTTTGTTATTAATATAACTTTAAAATAATATTTGAGGTTTTTAATAACTTTCTACTTGCAGCCTGCTCAAAGAAGTTTAAAAAAAAAAAACAAACTACTAAATTCAGATATGGATTAATCACATAATTTTACTTGTTTCCTTATAATTATAAAACATTTTATGGTATTAAGTTTAAAATTATAATAATTTATCAATGCAATCATCATTATCAACTGTCATAAAAAACTGATCATATATATCAATGCAACGATTCTAATTCATTCATTTCAAACTATTGCAATAATTTTCAGAAACTTTTATTTTTCTAGATCATCTCCTATCTTTTTTCCCCTATCTCTTTCATCTCTCCACCGAGTCTTCTAATATAACTTGTTATTTTTTGTTTCTAAGTATATGTTTAGTCTGACCTTCAAAATTTTCTCATTAAATAATTTTATTATTGTCTTTAATATTAAGATTTTGCTTATTCTATCCTTACAAAAGACAACTCGAAAGCTTTTTATTTATTTTTAAATTTCAACTTTTTTCATAATATTTAAAAGCATAAACATACTTAAACTTTCTGGCTAATTGTTTTTAACTTTCTACTATCTCCATTTATAATCAATGCTTTAAACTTACATATATTGAATTTTAAAACAAACTTTTTTAAAATACAAAACTTTCTGAAATACATTTCTAAAGATGATATAATTATATTAATAAATCATAAAAATAAAACTGAGAACAATAACAACAGAATAAAAAAACATTTAAAAATAATAAATTGTAGTTGCATATAAACCATAATTATAATTTATCAATATAAAATATAAAGATTAAGATAGTATAGTTCTAGTATAAATAATTATTTATTAGAAAATTATTTACTTGATAATTTACAAAAATTTCAGATAAAGAATGTCAAAGGATGATAAACTATTACTTGCAATAAAAGTAATAGTATAAGTAATTATTTATTAGAAAATTATTTACTTGATAATTTACAAAAATTTCAGATACTCTGCTTATGTCAAAAGAATGACAAAGGATGATAAACTATTACTTGCAATAAAAGTAATATAGAATATTGTTATCTGTTGCCTTACCTATCTTTAAGTAGAACATTTAGCATAAGAATTGTAGACAACCTTAAAACAGTTCTCTAAGGCAAAGGTCACATCAACAATCCTTCAAAAAAAAAAAAGTATTATTCAACAAGAAGGGGTGAACAAATATTCATTTTTGGTTTGCTTACTACCTGTAATAAATAACCAAGTACCCATTTTCAAATCAGTCTTAGATGATTAGCTGACTATGAGACAGTTATTTTTTTATTTTTTTCCATATGTCAAAGCATTGGCTGGGAAGGACAACTGCTTATAAGGCAGCTGTGCTGACCATTCAGCCACCAAAGCTTGATGTGGCAGTTATTTGAAATGAAAAAATCCTAAAATTAAATAGAATCCCCCACCTTTCCCCAATAAAACTTTACCTGGTTTTTATAGGAATCTAGGTCATAGGCATGTCAGGAAATTGAAACACTACAGTTGCCAAAATTTCATAATTATATTTATATATAATTGTCAAATAATCTACATGATCAAAATATATTTTATTCAGTCATATTATAGGTTATACAATACATGTGAAATTTTTCTATCAGAAATTAATCAAAAGATAGAATTCTAAAAGTAAATTATGGTCACAGTATCATAAGGATATTTATTTTCTTCTACCAACAAGGAAAACTATATTAAAATATAATTTGTTTTTATTTTGTTGTTAGTGCTTGATATTTATTTGCTCAATCCAGATTACTTTAGGGCCTCCCCTCTCCCAATAATTAAAATTATCTAGATGCTAATTTTTTGATCACTTTTGGATATTACTATTATACTAAAAGCTCTTATTAATTCTTCTTTGGAAATTTTTTGATTCAGGAATTATAATATGAATGATGGTATATAAATTAGCATTTCTAAGGGTAGATTACATATAAAAAAATTAACTGTTAATATTTATACAAAAATCATTTGTTAAACTAAAACAGTTTGCAAAGAAGTATTATTTTCTTAATATTAAATAATTCTTTTGTCACATTAGCTAATACTGTATCAAAAATTCTAGTTTTGGAAGACCTATTAAATTTAAAAACTTATGTTATATATTTTTCATAGGACTGGAAACCTTGATGTTAAATAATAATGTTTAAAAATTATAGTCATATCTTGAGTGCTATAGTAAAATAGAATATCAATAATTTTCATTTTAGAAAATAATTTATTGAATATTATAGGAACTTGTCTAAAAATTAAAGTTTAACTAGAGTAAAAGGACTTGATATCATAGTCATTTGTGACTTTCTTTATAGCACAAATAAATCATATCAGTATAATAACTAATTATATAAAACATAAATTTTCTTTAAGAATTATTTTATTTTGATATACTTTGTGCTAAATACAATGTTTGTGAACATTTTCCTTTAGTTATGAGGCTGGTTTATACTGAGTAATATTTCATGAGATCGATTGCTTAAAAAAATTTGCCTATAAGTGATATATAGAATTAAAAAAGAAAACAATTATAATAAAAAATAATTGCTTTTAGCTTAAATCTAATCTTAGTATATATTTAATTAATCAACAATAAAATATCTAAATAAATGTACACTATAAAAATAGTTAAAAAGCTATTTAAATTAATGAAGCAAAATCAAATTAATTTATCCACGAAATATAAGAGATTGAGTTAAAAGGATGACAAGAAATAATAAAATGTCATTCCTGGTAATTAAGTTTTGAAAAACGATAATGCGGTTTAACTCTGGTATAATTGTTCGAAGGATCTATTTTTTAGAGCTTCTCAAAATTAGAAATTTTAAAAATATGAAATAATATTTTAAAAATGTAGAAAGATTTCCATTTTAATAAAAAAAAAGTTATTTGAGCATTTTCAATTTATAATATCTATTTTTATAATAGACAATGAATACTTTAACGTATTAATTAAAAATAAAAAAAATCATTATGTGTCTCTATAAAGTTTTTGTTTTCAAATTTGATAAAATAAATTGTTATAAAATAAGTCGCTCTAAATATATTTTAACCTTTTTCATGTTATACGACAAAATCATGATTTAGTACTCTCAAAATAAATTAAATACTGAGAAAAGGTTGAAATATATGTATTTTTAAAATTAAGCAATTTAAACTGTTTTTTTCCGTCAACAATTAGAAAGTTTTCAATTTCTTTTATCAAAAACAATTATTGTTGAGAACATTTATCAATTGCATAAAAACGGCTACTCTGTAAAAGTATATATATTATAATTTGGGGGGGGGGTTAATAATAAAAATTAAAATAAAGCAAATCTACTTTTATATTTTTAAAACTATTATTTCATTTATAAGCTTAATAACGAATTGATTTAGTTGTTAAAATATCAAATTATAGATTTAGTGAGTTAGTTGATTTTATTTATTAATTGTATTTTCGCTTCTATAGTTGAGAACCAACCACTCTTAACTTTTTATCAACATAATAAATTGACAAATGGGATTAAATAAATAACAAATAACTTTTAAAAAGTAATATTTATAATAATGGATAGACAAGAAGCTTTCTTTATATATATACAGATTAAAAAGAAAAAAGAAATGCAAGAAATTAAAAGTATAAATGAAAAAAAAAAAAAAATTGCAAAAAAAAAAAACCACCACCAAATTTAAATAGGTCTTTTACTATCACAAAATTTTTCTCAGAATAAAAATAACAAAATAATTATTTGTGATTAAAAAAAAAATTGCTTAAACTGGATGTCTAAATGGTAAATACTACTGAATCTATTTAAAAAAAGATAAATCTTTCCAACAAAAATTCTCATGCTTTGTCCACAGTCTGCTTTATGGATTCACAAGAGAAAAATATTATCAAGCCATTGGTTTTATGTAAAATGTATTATCTGGTCAGAATATGAATATGTATAAATAAATTATTTTATTTGTAAAGATTCACACGAAACCATTATAAAAGAGATTTGTGATTTAATCTAGTATCAAATTAAGAACAAAATAAAAAGTATTTCAAAAGCAATGAGACATAATCGAAAACATTAGAAAATATATTACAATAAACTTAAACATCTTAGTAGTTGAATACTTAAAAATTGTATATAAAATAACACAAAAATAAGTCAATAAAAAATAAAAAATATATTTGAAGAAGAATTAATTCTGGGCTGGATTGGGGAGCATTGAAAAAAAAAAGATAATAATTATTATTATTATTATTATTTTAGGAGTATTCCAGTTTTCTTATTTTTTAAAAAAACTATCCATACTGAATCTTTATTTTTAGTTAGACATTTTGAACCATATACTTGAAAATAAAAGTGAAATTATTTAAGTAATGTTAAAAAGCAAGTTGAAATATCTTTTTGAAAATTGAAAGTAAATATTATTTAATTGGATTTACATTATCTAGCTCTAACAATTAAATTCATGGATAAGAAAATGATGTACCAAGAAGTTTTATTGGAGGATCTATAAAATTTAATTACAATGAAACTGAATTATTTTAACCTGGCCTTGATAAATGGCCTTTGAAGTACTTTGAATATAGAATTAATTTGGGTAGTTTCTTTATGTACTGATAGAGGTCACTAGTTTAATTCATAAATATTACAATTAAACAACGTTTTTTTTTTTTTACATTATTAATTTAATTTTTGTTTCTTTTTAAATAAACAGTAAGGATTTTTTTTTTTTAAAAAAAAAAATAAATGCATTTATATTGTTACTATTGTTTTAATTGATATTGTAGTTATTTTGCAATTAATTTAATTATTTAAAAAGTAAACAGTTATTGTAAAGGGAGTTTAGTAGACCTTAAAAAATTTATTTTATTTCCATTTTAATTAAATTTAGCAATTGAGAGGAGACTGTTCTACTTAAGAATATAATTTTAAATTTATGTTATTACTTACGTGACAAAAAAATACTGTTGCCTATATTAGAAATAATTAAAAGACTAATTAACATTGTTAACTTGGAAAATGAAAATATTTCTAAAAACGGGAATATATTTAAATAATATAGCGATATGAAATCATTTTATTAATTTAAAGAACTTTTATTTCTCTATTTGACTTATGACTGATAAGAAGGGCAGCTATATAAATTAAAATGAGTTTGTTTATTAAATCACTTTTCATGTAAAAGACAACAGAATTTATTTTTTAAAAAATATTATACAATAGGAAAAATTCTTTAAATTAATAAATTGATTTCTTATTATTATCTATTAGAAAATATGAAGCAAGAGTTCTAAACCACCGATATATAATGTTACTCATTTTAGTAGATAATCCTTCTTAATATTGAAGACAAAAAACAGTTTAAATACAGATTTAGGCTGAGATTTTTTAAAATAACTTCTGTTTTAGGTAACCCATAATTAAATAGGCATCAACTTATATAACAAAATCTTTTTCAGAAGAAATGAATACTCATTATTGTAGTCATCAATATATGATTATCTTTTTGATTTTTACAGATGTCCATGTTTTATTAAAAGTCTAAAAAAGATCACAAGTTTAAAATAATAAAATGACTTTAATATTGCAATGAATGTTTCAGAAACTATTAAACTTTCTTTAAATAGCATCAAGAAAAACAGCAACAACAAAATAAATGTAATGCCGAATTCAAATAATATCATCACCATGATTTTTGTATTAGTTAACTGGAATGTTCTATTTGCTAAGTTATTTTATTAACTATTTTACACATGATATATACATTTGTAGAACTTTCTCATATATGAGTATTTTTTAAAAAAGTCCAATTATGGTTTTAGTCTGCACTAATTATTCAAATACAAAAAGTAGAGAATAATTGGCAATGATTTCCTCAGATTAATAACAAATAAATCTGAAACCTTAGGCATAAAAATATTCATGAATTAATAAAACTGATAAACCACTAAACCAGAAGAAATTTTTGCAATCATGACTGATCCTCAAAGACAATCCTCTACTCTTTGTCAACTAATACTTTGAAAGGTTTACTTTCCACAATTTAGTGATCTTAACGTTTGCTACCTGCCTATTGATTAAGTCCCAACCTTCCCATAATTCCGTGAACTTAACGTTTGCTGCCTGCATATTGATTAAGTCCTGCTTTTTGCAAACAGGACTTAAATCAATAGGCAGGCAGCAAACGTTAAGATCACGGAATTATGGGAAGGTTAATCTTTCAAAGAATTAGTTGACAACGATTATGAGGATAGTCCAAAGCGCTCCTAAGTGATGATTATATTTTTTGTACTTTTCAAAATTTTTGATTATTGTATTTACTAATATTTAATTATAAGATTCCGTATATTGCTTTGAAGAAATACAGACATCGTTTTAATAATATTATATATATGAATACGTGTCCAGTAACAAACAAGTTAATATACTGTACACAAAGATTTTTCGAATGCATTAAATGAGAAAATTATAATGCCCGATTATTAACTTATTTGACAGAATAGGATTTAAAAGCTTTTTATACTAATTTATTAAATATTGCATTTTAAATTATAGTAAAATCATCTAATATGTTCCTGAATGAAGTCAGGTTTAGGATGACTTCTCAAATTTTTTAAAATTAAGTTTTCTATTTTTGTCTACAATATAACTTTCTTTAATATTAATAATATTTCCTTTTTTCATTCTATTTTTTTTTTTAATCTGACAGCTCTTTTTTTTTTTGTAAAACTTATTATTTCTGCTTTATTTTCTAAATAGATACACTCACCACCACCAATACTTTATATGTAAGTTTTTTTTAAAACATTACCCACAAAATAATCTTTTCATTTTTGTCACTAAAAATGTAATTCTTAATTGCTACTTTATTTAATTTTCTACTTTTTTTAAAAGGCATTATCCATTCTTTTAAATGTATTAGTATAACCCATTACACCATTTTAAAATTAATTTAATTATTTGATTCAATTTTCAAATTTAATAATACTTATTGAAGTCTTTTGCTATGTCTTTAATAACTCTGGAAAATAATAAATGTTTATTTGTTAGCGGAAGATGGAGATGTGGTGGCTCCAATTTAGAATGGAGTATAATCTAAAATTAATAATTCATTAAAGATTATCTTTTTTAGATAGTTATAAAAAGCATTAGCTTGGGAAGGAAAAAAATGAGCTGTATTATTTTCCGCTAATAAAAATATATTACGTTTTTATAATTCTTATTGTATTATGGAAGTATAGTTTTAGTATTTATTTTTTATTATTATTATTAATCAATTCAATTCAATTGGACTATTTATTATATGAATTAGTTACATATCTAAAATTTACATGATATAGAAATTACATTGCATATGTACTCAAGTGAATGATTTCAATTAATTATATAATGATTATAGTCAGTTTCAGAATTAAAAAAAAAAAAAAAGTTTGCATCTACCCGGCTCCATTTAGATACTGAGATGTTGGGAGAATGTAATGTACATTATGTACAAGAAATGGGAGTGCTATCAGATCAACAATCTGGTGACAATTCATAATATAATTGAGTTTTGTATTTTGGTCAGCATATTAATATAGACTCCGCCACTATACCAGAGCATTCTTCTATGTTAATACTATCTATTGAGGACTATAAAAGGTTTTCAAATGAATGATGTTTCTGTCAATAAGTATTAGTTGTTGTTTTTTTTTAAAAAAAGAGGAAAACGGGAGGATGAATTACTACAACGAATATATTAATATCAATTTCTAGCAATTTATATATCTTTCATCCCATCGATTTTAATCAAAATTTATTTTAAATATATAAATATTATTTGCTATAAGTCTACTATGCATTTATAGTAGAATATATAAAATTTTATAAATATTTCAAAAACAAAATGCCAAAAACATATTAAGTAAATTTATAAAAACAAAACAATTCTAAACAAGTTGTAGCGATTTGGTACCTGTATCAAACAATTTGGAGATATAATAAGAGAAAGGTAAAGTTCCCTACTTAAAAAAAACAAACAACTTTTTGTAGCCAAAACGATTTTTCATTAAATTATATATATAAAACATAACAAACTTTATACTCAAACAATTATAAAATAACAATAATTATTATCAATTTTTATTAAAGCATCATTATAAATATTTGAACATTGTATACCAAAAACGATTATGACATTCTCATATACTTCCAAAAACAGATATATCCATCTTACTTTAGAACAATCTACTGTAAACTTGAGTAATCAATAAACACTACATAGTATAATGCTATAACATTCCCATTTCCAGACAAATTTCAGGTTATTAGCTTAAATAGTACAAGTGTAAAAGAGTACAAATGGTTTCTAGATGCATATTTCATTAGTTCTAGTTTTAAATCTGTGCTTTCCCTAATTAAAATAAAAACCAAAAAATGATCTGGAGATAAAGATTTTATAGCACTATACCATCTGGTCCCCATAGATTACCCAAGTTTACAGTAAATAACTTTATAATTGGATGAAGATAACTGCTCTTGGAAGAATATGAGTAAATGTATGAGAAAGATAGGTGATGTTACGATTAATATTCTTGGCTAAAAATAGAAGGGATCTATAATTATTATAGAATTTAGAGACTGACCTAGTGCCAAACCTATATAACTATACATAGAAATTTTTAAATTTGAGATTATTAGATAGATTATTATAAAGAAGTAAATAAAAACTATTAAATAAAAAGTCTATTAGCATTAGATTTAAATCCTAAGTTCACAAATGAAGATTTTATAGCACATAGCATCTGATATCCACTGATCACTCAAGTTTACAATAGATGGTTTTAGAGGACATTCTGATGATTTAATCATTTTAATGATATATTATAATTTTCAATCACTTTTATTTTAACCATCCAACTCACAAGACCTTTTACAATCTCTTGGGATTCAGTTTAAGGCTGGAACTGCCAATCCATTATGATCACTTCCAGCAATATATCCAGCCCAGCTCAATTTCAGTCTCTTAATTATTTTAATGAGGTCAATGATATTTGTTTTCTCACCCAAATATTTTGCTTTAGATTCTTTTTTTGTTGTTGTTGTTACTCTTAATATATATCTCTATATAGTTCTTGAGTATTCTGAAGTCTCTGGTATATATATGTAATATGTTAAAAATGTAAAACTCTCTCTGCCTTAGACATTGTTTGAACAAAAATTCCTAGAATTACTCGAAACAAAAATAATAAAAGGACATAAAATATAAAATTATGCCTATTAAGAATGATGTAATGGGAGATAGTGAAAATTTCAATGCTGGTTAAAAAATTATTAAGTAATTAAGAAAATTATGAAAAGAGAAAACATTGACTAATGGATACACCATCACTAATGTGTGCTTTTCTCATTTGTAAAAGTTTCATGGCTTTTTCGTTGTTGCTTTATCTCTAACTTAAATAAAAATAATTAGATTTTCATTCATCAGCTAACATTTAGATTTCTAGGAGCTAGCTATTTGGATTCTTAGCCATTGAAAAAATTTTTAATTATTGCAAAATTGTAAAAATATTAAGTGCATGTAAATTAGGAAATCTTCAGTTATTGAAATAATAATCATTGAAGTTTCTGTGCTGATTAGTGGATATAATATGGAGTGATTGAAATGAAAAGGCACTGATAAAAAATAAAATTTGGATATATATACAATGCAGAGATTGTTTATTCTTCCTAAGATTGTGGAAAATGAATAAAAAATAGTCTCTACCTTATGCAAAAATGGTGTGATGAAAGGTATCGAGCTATCAACATAGGTGTTTGATAACTCTAGAGAGCAGTTTTTACACTGGTAGTTGAGAAACAATAGTAGAAAAAAAATTTGGAATATATACATAAATCTTGAAATCTGCAAACATTTAGATTTATTACATATATACCTGCCAAGTGCAATTTGAATGTTTTCCCAGCATAATTATGATACAATAATGTTTAGTAATTAGTGTGTATAGACTTAATATATAATTAATGTTAAAATTCCAATATATAATTATATAAAAAGTCTGTACACACAATTAATCTCTGATTATGTGCAATGAATATTATGTGAAAACATGGGAAATGCAATTTACAAACATTAGAGTACGGAGAGTCCAGAGCTCTAAACTCTCTACTTTATCATTAGTTTCATTAGACACACATACGTATATATTACTAATAAAGTAATATATATATATATGTTATGCAGATTGATAAAATAAAATAAAAATTGCTGATATGATGTGGAGAAAAGAGACTAGATATCGGAGAAACTGGATTAAACATGGAGAGATTTACCTTCTGCAGTAAATCTACAATAATTGAAAATGATGATATATATGAAACATATTTATTAAACTTTCAGCATTGATTTAAATTAATATTTATTTATATATGTATACAATTTATTAACTAACATAAATAGGATTTCAATTATTTTATACTTTTTTTTTTTATTAATTGTAGAGATCATCTACTTAAATTTTTTTATTATCCCTCAGAATGTGTCACAATTCATTAAAGATTATATGTTTTATAAAAATATTTATAATGTCTTCATAAATTTATTTTCGTAAACTGATTTTTTTCCCCTCTGAAAACTAAGATTTTTATATATTAGTGTTAATAAGAAAAATCTAATTTGATAGTTCTTTATGACTAAAGGGCACACAAGAGCAGGTGTAGTTAATGGAAAGTAAGAGATTTATTTTTTTCCAAGATCATTTTCTTTTCTGACCTAATTTAAGATCGGTTTTTGGTGTAGTTTTACAGAACTGTATAAAGGATATTCTAATTATATATATATTTTCATAAATCTTTAACTATATACATATATAAATGCTTTATTTAACATATTCGCACACACACACACACACAAATTTTCCCCTTTATATGAAAAGTCGCATGACCTCAAAATAACAATGCCTTGGTGGATTAGTGCAGTATAAGGGTAACGAACTCTGAAGCTCAATGTTTATGAATCGCGCTCACTTTGACACTTCCATACTTAACTTTTTATGGAGTTTGAGTAATAAAACATTCAATTATAATATAACAAAATGAAATTTGGGAGTTTTCTCTTTCGATGATAAAAATACAGAAATCAATAAATCAATGTAGAAAATATAGGCCATCCTGAAATGAAATTGAAATGTGAATAACTAATCATCAACATAATTAAAATCATAGGTTTAGCATTTGCAAGATGTATGATGATTTCTTTGCTAACTTTTTTCATTTTAATTCATCTCTTGCAAAAACTTGAGCAAATCTAATTTAGCTTCATAATACTCTTTAATTTTATTTGTCCATACTCTAGGGAGTAATCCTAAATTAACTTAGAATATAAACGTTTAGTTACAAGGTTATGAATATGTTTACAAGTCCTTGTTATTTTACTTTTTGAATTACTGCATGCACTGGTAGGTTAAAAGAATTATTTCATAAGTACAACTACATAAAAACTAATACTCATGTTACATAAATATATAGATGTTTAATGTAATATATAAACTTTATATAACTTAATATTTTTAGAAAATTCTTTTTTTTTTTTTAATTTTCAGATTGAGCAAAACTTGTAGACTCTAAGGCTGTTAAGTTTATAAAAACATTATCTTTATTTTTTATATGACTATCTTGATAATGTAAATTACACTACATTATATCTTGCATATAAATATTCCCTTGCAGTTTATAACTTATCAGTTCATATTTTAAGTTTTGAAGATTTGCATCATATTTATTTATGCAAACAGATTTTGATTATGTTAAGTTTAGAAGTGAATAAAATAAACGATTTATCATTCTCATCCACATTCTAAGCAATAATTAAAATGATAGCCCAAAAATTAAATAAAATCTAGCTTAGTATTTATTTTGCTTACATTGGAAGTTGTTACATTCACTATACTGAAACACTTTTAAAAATGTTCTGGTAATATTATGAATTATAAAAGTGATTTTTATTACAGTATGATTATGTTTGATTTACTGAAACTTAGGACAAACAATAAATATCTTGTATATGATCCAATGGTGACAGGTTCAAAAGGCCATTATAAGTACCCAACAAAATGTTTTAAATTATGTAAAATAGGATGACATTCATTTTTTAAATTGTACAATAGTAATTCATGAAACAAATGCGCATAAGATAAATATAGATAACTGATTGTAATGATTTATATATTTAGTAATACATCTTGTATACATATATCTATATAATTGGTGTACTTATAGATACAACTCTTTAGCTTGAAATTATTTAATATTAGATTGTAAACTTGATGCATTAGATATTGAAAAATATTTTATTAAACATTGCAAGATTAATACATGTATATTTTAATGAATATAATATTCTAGTTTCCATGTTAGAAGTAATTGCTTCTAGAGTATTTGATCAATTTTGAAATGTAATTTGAATTTTCTAACTTTATGAAGCTTATAAATTTGTTATTTGACTTGAGATTACTTATTATTTTACAATCATGGCACAGTAAAGAAATCTAAAAGCAGAACAGTGTATATACACTATAAAAAAGTAAATTTATGATTGAAATTTGAAATTTTCATACGCTCATGGTTGTCAAAGTTTTCTATAAAGCAATATTATGCAATTAAATTCTCTGCAAGAAGGCAGGAGAGTAATTTGGTCATAAAATTCGATGAGTTTTAATAAAACAATAACAACTCTGGCCATAGTTTATCATTGCTTACTGTCCTCTTACAATTTATTCTACCATTCAATTTTAAAATATCATATAATGAGTTTTTACATCATTAAAATAAATATAAATACCAACAAAGGGTTAATGTTATTCCATAGGCAGTGTTTATTAATTAGAATCTCTTTTTAATTTCATATTGCAATTTTATTAGTTGCTTAAAAAATTTGATAACTGCTTTAATTTAATTGTTAAATTTTTTTATTGTGCCTGCTAAGATGTAAAATATTTGTTATGGAGTACAGTTCTCCTGATAATTCAATTAAGTCCACAAAATGGAAGAATCATGACTGCAGATATTGAATAACCTTAAAAAAATACCTTTTTGATTTATCAAATTGTGCCATTCAGCTAAATGAATATATATCAGGTAAAAAATATTTATACATTTTAGCAGCATCAATAGCCTTTCACAGTACCCAGATAATGGCATGTGAGATTCACCTGAAAAATTGATGCTTTTATAATAATAATAATAATAATAATAATAATAATAATAATAATAATAATAATAATAATAATAATAATAATAATAATAATAATAATAATAATAATAATAATAATAATAATAATAATAATAATAATAATAATAATAATAATAATAATAATAATAATAATAATAATAATAATAATAATAATAATAATAATAATAATAATAATAATAATAATAATAATAATAATAATAATAATAATAATAATAATAATAATAATAATAATAATAATAATAATAATAATAATAATAATAATAATAATAATAATAATAATAATAATAATAATAATAATAATAATAATAATAATAATAATAATAATAATAATAATAATAATAATAATAATAATAATAATAATAATAATAATAATAATAATAATAATAATAATAATAATAATAATAATAATAATAATAATAATAATAATAATAATAATAATAATAATAATAATAATAATAATAATAATAATAATAATAAATATTAATATTTTTCTCCTTCATTCAATTATAAATTTTTGAAACATAATGTAAAATCTGAAAAGTTAACTGGAGTATCATTTATTTTTTTCACATATCTTTATTCATATGATTCTAATTAAAACCAACATGAGAAAAAGAGGAATTAAATTAGATTAATGATACCATCTGGGTATGGTTAATAAATAAAAAAAGGTATATTAATTGTTGAGTTTTAAGTTTATATTTAGGATAGGAATGATATAAACTCTAGTCTAATAAATCATTCCTAATAATCATTAATATATTCATTCACTTAGTGTCAGAGATGTAAATGCAAAATAAATTTGTTACTTGTAGTATGTAGTATTTTGGAGCAATGAACTTTCAAAATATCAACTGTATTAAATTTAAAACAAGAAAAAAATGAGTTCATTTTCAACAGTCCTGAGATTTATATAAGGCAATGATCTAACATCCAGCCCAAAGAGATATTTACACAGCTTTATTCATAAAACTGAACCATTAAATATTTATTTTAATAACTTCATAATTGAGACCTAATATCCAATCTACAAGATGTTTGCAGCCTTATTAATATTTATAAGGCAGAATCCCTACATATTCATTTTAATAATGTTGTAATTATGGGATGCTTAATTAAATTTATTATGGAGTTTCATCACTCTAGAATATTACATATTAATTAGGTTGTTTGATTTTAAAAGTACTCATACAAATATATATAACATGTTTTACTATATCAACCATGAATGAATATTTTCTGTAAAAAATGAAACTATTAATAAATAAATAAAAATGTCATTTCAATTATTATGTGCAATGTTGTTTTTATTTGTTGATATATAATTAAAATAGCCCTAACAATAACAGCTTATAAACAGCTCGTTAGAGTTATCAGCCGTTCTCAGTGAAAATGTTTTTATTATGCTGCTAAGCAGAATAGTTAACTACTTATTTACCAATCAATAACTGGATGATTAGTTGTTATTGGCTATCTAAAAACGATCACAACAACAACAAAAAAAAGCCATAAACTTGCTTGTAAATTTTTAATTATATAAAAAAAAAGTTCAAATTTCATCCAGTTCGAACTCCAGATTACGACTTTAACAGAATGCTGCATTGACTACTTTATAATTAGATTATAACTTTAATAATACCACGTAATCAATTTTTTAATAATCTAAAAAATATTCAATTTAGTTTATATATGCCAGATTTTATGTGGATCAAAAATTATTAGACAAACAAGACAGTTATGAATCGTGTTTTAGAATATTTTTGAATGTACAGTTTTAGAATAACTGCTATCATAAATCCTAACATTTTGCCTTAAATCCATATCAAAGTAAACGTTTACCACCATACACTATTTAATCTAAAAAAAAAAAAAAAGAAAAAGAAAAAAGAATTGCCAACTTTTAATATAATTTGTTATCTACTGTTAGCTAATGTGTATTGACTTAAATCACATTTTAAAATAGTAGTAATAATTATTATTTATAAAAATCAACGCAAGTTGATGCATGATAAGAAATGATTTTATATATAAAATATTTCATACTAGATCACCCTTTAAAATATAAGATTTTTATCTTTAAGACTTACTGCAATAATTTTTTTTTTTAAGAGATTATTTGATGAGAGAAACCATCATATTTTGAATCTGAGCAAGTTGGTTAAATCATTACCTTAAAATTCAGTATTCAAGATTCTATAAATCCAGGTTCGATTCCCATTCTAGTACCGTCACTGGTCAGGCCAGCAACATCTGAAGAAGAGGGGAGAATAATATCTCTCGAAATGTTGTGTATAGATTAACCTGTCTGCTATTACTAACAGTAGAATGTAATTGGAATATTTAAATAAAGTTAAACTTTTCTAAAGCATTCAATATTCAAATTAGATGATGGAAATAATCCAATATATAAATACAACAACCATACTTATTATTAGACAAAATAATTTAAACAAATTTATCAGAGTAGCCAACATTCAAATAATCTTTATAAAAATGACCTCTTTGAAACATAGCTACCTTATTAGAATTATTTAATCTCTGATTTCTATAGCAATAATTTCTTAAAGCAGCTAGCATACCAATTTGTATTTCAATACACATTGATAGCTATCAGATTTAATTATAAAACTTAAATACTTACTCTTAACATATGATTATGTATCAAACAAATATTCTTTATATTTATTATCATCATTAAATCTAAAAATTTTAATTTAAAATTTGATCTCCGTTTTTCTACAACATACTACGTTTTCCTGAAATTAAGATCAGGTCCTATATTAATTTTTGTTCCAAAAAACATGATAAGGCATATTTTTCAGGGGAGGTCTTATTTTTTTCATGTACAAATATCTATATTTATTCCAAATATAAAAATGTACATTTATTCAAAAACTTTTTCTTTTTACAGAAAGCTGTAAGATTCTTACCTTAGGAACTCTCCACAATTCCTTTCTTGTACTTGCTGGAACAGCTCATTCTTTTTGTGCTAATCTTATCTGGTGATCAGAATATTATTCCATTTAAATTTACCATCAAATCAAGTATTAAATGATGACTTGCAAGACAGTAATGGTAACAAAAATGATTATAGTTAATGCAAGCACAAAAATTCAGAAAATGTTTCTGTATTTCACACATGCACATATGAACATATCTAACAAATAATTTTAAATAAATACAATTCTTAATAATAATTTCATCTTCCAAATAATTAATATAAACTGAACAAATTAAAAGAGAAATAATATAACCTATTATCTACTCTTCCCTAAAATACATAGAATCCACCAATAATAAAAGTAAATCTTTAATAACTTTAATTTTATTCTTTGGCAAAGATCCATTTTTAATCAACATAGACATAAGAACACCAATACAGCTTAATTTATTAACAGATTGATAATATTCTCAATACCCAAACAACCAAATACCCAATTACTTTCCATTTTAAAATTATTAATCTTATCAAAAGCCTCAAAAGAAAAAATTGTGTAATGACCAAAATTAACAAATTGTTTTAAAAAATTATTCAAGAACCTAGAAATACATCAACAACACTACCTGTAAAATCAAAAATAAATCTTAAAGAAAAATCATCTTTGTGAGTTTTAATATCCATAAACATCATAGCTGCTATGAAGTCATTGGGATAACATTTTAAATAATCTACTCGGTTTAAAAAATTTTAAATTTACCATTTTTTTTATAATATTTATTAATTATCAGGATCTTGTTCTAAAAACATATATTTATCATTATTTAATTCTCTAACTTTTTTTCTCTAAACCCATTTCTTATCATAATGACAAACTGCCAACTTTGTCATCAAGAGAAATCATCAGTAATTAACTTATTCTTAAGATATCTAACTTCATCAGGATTAATAATAATTTTTTTCTTTCTTTTTAATCTTTTATTTATAACCAATTGAATGCCAATTCTCTGTTCATCACTTAAATTACTAAATTCAATAGATGAAATTTTATCAAAACCTATATTTTTTGAATGAAAACAACTAAAATTAGGATCTTACTAGGAATTTCTAATTCTCCATCTTTTAGTTGTTAAAGATTAACAACTTTATTAGTAGAAATATTTTTACCAACCATTCTATTACTAATATAAACCTTATTCATTTTTCCAAATAATCATTTTAATTTTCTTTCATACTCTTACAACAAAAATTTGATCTATTTATTCTAAATTGCCTTATAAAAAAATTTAAAATAGAATGATTAAAATATTGTCTCTTATTTAAATAATACCTATTCCTTTCACTTTTAATTTGTTCAGTTTATACTAATTATTTGAAAGAGGAAATCATTATTAAAAGTGATTGTATTTATTTAAAATTATTGGTTAGATATGGTGATGATTGATTGTTTGTAGTTGAAGATGATAAATTGAAAGAGTTAGTAAATGAGTTTGTTTTGATCCTTTTATAAAATATGTTGTAGAAGGAGGGTGGTTAAATTTTGTTAAATTAAATTTTTTTGATTTATTGGTGATAAGAAATGTAAAAAAAATGTTTGGTATGTAGTCATTTTGTTAAAAGTAAAGATTTAAGATCTATAATTAAACCTGATAGTCATCAATCTGCATTAAGATAGATTGGTAGCTGCTTTAAGAAATTATTGCTATGTTTTAAAAAGATCAATTTTATAAAGATTATATGAATGTTGGCTACTTAGATAAATTTGTTAAACTTTTAAATAATAAATATAGTGGTGTTAATTGTAATAATGTGAAGAATAAATAAAAATATGGTTTTATTTCTTTGCCTTTTAATTGTAAATAAAAATAAAAACTTGTTTGGAAATAAAAAAAATGCTTGGAAAATGAATATTACTTTGAATAATTTATTAAACAATACAAATAATCAAAAAAGCAAGTATATATAATGTGACATTACTTTTATAAGCTTGTATTTACAAAAAATATAATACTGAGAGTGTACCAATAACTCAAACAAGCTCTTAGGTTCTGGATAGAGATTTTAAATATTTTCTCATACCACACTTATCAATTAAGAACTTGTTTGAGCTATTGGTAAACAATACAAAATAAATTTTTGATAGAAAGACTATTCCTGGAATAGTGTATATTATCCATTGTTTTTGTAAAAAGATATATATAGGTCAGACTAGTTTGACTTTAAATAAAAAAATAAAAGTACATAAAAATAGGGTTAGAAATAAATATTTCAGTTCTTTATATATCCATGAAAAAAATATAGGCTACACTTAGTTTTGATGAGGCTATGATTGTCAACTTTGAAAGAAATGAAATTAAAAGAAGAATTTATGGTTCTGAAGCAATTAATTTGTTTAAAATTCTTTTAACCCTTTTCTAGAAGCCTCCAGTCATAGACAAACATTCAAGTAGCTCGAAAACAGTCAGTTTTTACATTACTGTAGTGAATTTATGGTTTTTTTAAAGCTTAAAAAAGTACCGTATGATGCTGACCTTTCTAGAATTATTTTACTGACCTTTCTAGAATTATTTGACAAGTAAAAAATAAATAATATTCAAATTTAAGTTTTAGCAATGGAAGATGGCAATCTTTCTTAGGTGCTGATTGGTTGTTGCTTATATTGGACAAAAAAGAGTGCCTGTTAATAATTTTCACCACTCCCAACTTCTTTGTTTTCATTTTGAAAATGAACATGAAAGTTTTAACCAACTTGTTGCTAGTTATGGCTAAAAATGTGACCACTTCCTGTCATTCAAATCCCATTATTTTTAACGTCATGGTAAAGATTTTGCTGTCATTTGAAAGGTTATAAAAAGTTCCGTAAGATGCTGCTCTTTCTTGAATTATTTTACAAGTAAAAAATCAATAAAACTGATGTTTCAGGTCTAACAAAAGAATAAGGTGGCCTTTTCTTGAATCTGATTGGCTGTTAAATTTTGACAACAAAGAAAATGATTGTCAATAATGTCCACCATTACGATTTCTTTTGTTTCATTTCAAAAATGATAAACGAATGTTTTAGACCATTTTAAAAATATTTTTTGACAAATTATAAATTATTTTGATAAAATATGCTAAAAATAAAATTATTTTAGAAAAAATAGTTAAGACTTTAGCAAAAATTATTTACTTTTCCGCAAAGTAAAATTGGGAAAAAAATCACTGATGTCAGCAAAACTTTTTGGTTGGTGAGTAATGTTCGTTTTAAATTTACAAATGAAACTAAAGTGAATATAATATTAAAAGATGAATATATTTTGATGCTTGAGTTTGTAAATTGACCAATTAAAAGTTTAGACTTTTACCTCACTCGGACAATAAAATAATAAGCAAAAAAGAGGTTAAAGCATTTTAAAAATATTTTTTGACATATTATAAATTATTTAGATAAAATATGCTGAAAATAAAATTATTTTAGAAAAATAGTTAAGATTTTAGTAAAAAATATTTATTTTTCACAACATAAAATTGAGAAAGAAATCAATGACATCTACAGCACTTTCTAATTTGTTACAAACTTTCTTTTTAGGTTTTCCATTATCGAATATTTTTATAATTATAAATAGATATTTATTTTTGAAAAAACTTTCATTCACTTTCATAATCTAACAAATTATTAATATACTTTTTAAAAATGAAACTAAAATGAATAGATTATTAAAAGATGAATATATTTTTACTGTTGATTCTGTAATTGATCAATCAAAAGTTTAGAGTTTTATCTCACTCATTCAACTGGAGTTTCTATACTGAAAAGATTAATATTAAGGGTTTATGGAGTGTGACAATTGTGTGTAATATGTAGTATAAATTTGTTATCTTTTAACACTTGAGAAGTCTACATGTAACAGTGAGACCATTGGTTGTGTTTTAAAGTTTATTTCTTTGGCTAGTCTGGCTTAATTTTGAATTTGAGGTGATTTTTGATTATTTATTGACTAGTTTAACTTTAGGCTTTTAATGTTTGTATATATATATATCACATAATTTTGAATATAAGACACATTTTTTCCAAATTTTGGGTCCCTAAAAGAGAAGTGCATCTTAAATTCGAAGACAAATTTTCAACATCATGCTGTAGTTCTTTGCTTTACACTATATATGCACATAGTATTACAATCATTTCCTGTATAGAATAGCATGTTAATTATTTTTTAATGAATATTTTTTGGATTAATTTTAAAAAATGGTTTTAACTTTCCAACAGCTATTTTTAACATTATTTGGCCAGTTTTACTGATATTTTATAGGGAAAATTTTATAGAATAAACTTTAGAATATATAACAGTGAGATAAAAGTCTGCCTTCCAAGGTACTGAGAGTTTGATTGTTGTTCACTTTATAAGAAAATGATTTGTCAAAATTTTGACAGTTTCAATGTTTTCATTTTGATTTTTAAAATGAAAACAAATGTTTTAGAATCTTTTAATGTTATTTTTGCCAATTTTATTATTTTATCAAGAAAAGTTTACTAAATAACCATTAGAATATTTTTACAACTAACAAATCAATATAACAATGAAAAAAGAGCCTGCCTTCCATGGTGTTAATTGCTTAATTGTTGACAGTTCCATACCTTGCATTTGAGTTTTAAAAACTTTTAACATTTATTTTGCCAATGTTGACAATTTTGAAAATTTTGTTTTGAATTTCAAAGTGAAAACAAATGTTTTAGAATCTTATTTTACACACTTTTAATTGTTTCTGAAAATATTTATAAAAATATAAATTATTTTAGAATAATAATTCAGATTTTAATAGAAAAATGTATTTTACATAAAAGCAAATTGACAAAAAAGTTATAACATTAACCTATAACTTAAATAGCCTGAAGATGATGTACCTGATAAAATAGTGAAGAATTGAAGTTCTAAAAGTGAAGATATAGAAAGTGAAAGTACTATATTTTTGAAGGTTCACAATAAATTAGGTGTATTTATTGTATTTATATTAGTTTCCTATTTAAGTACATATATAATCTTAAATTTGGGAGAAATTTTTCCAATTTTTTGGGCTTAAAATCATACTGCATCTTAAATTTGAGGGCATCTTGTATTCGAAGTAATATATATATATATATGAATAGGATTAAATGAAGAAATGCTCACTAAAATCAGAGTATAATACTAATGATTACATCTTATAAAAAAGTATTGTGAAATAAATATTTGTTTTAAAAATGAATAACTACATAATAAAAACCTGAGAATGGCTAGGATTGATCAGGTGGACTTTTAAAATATTTAGTTTTTATTCTTAAAATAGAAAGAGATAAAGTTTAGACTCAAATTAATATAAAGTAGGTTATCTACAATAAATCTGTAAGACCTCATCTGAAAGTTTAAGATCACTTGAAGCAAATTTTTAATTTAATGAAACTTTATTTTTTCTATAAAATGTATATTGTAAAAGGATACAAATTTTAGACCTGGATAAAATTGGAGCAACAATAAAATCACTTACCATTCTATAGATAAAATTATTGATGTGCTCTTTAGGGATAAATAAAAGAAAAGAGATATAGAGAAGTGAGTAATTAATCTTAAGTAGCAAATGAGTAACCTGATATATACTTTTTTTAAAAAGTATTTCATATTCTCTCAGGAATTTTCTTTTTATGCATATTATTTTTTATTCCAATTTTTTTTCAAATATTAATTCATGACTACCAAGTTTTTACCATCAATTGTAATTTGCTAATTAAAAAAAAATTAAGTTTAAACGTAATTAATATTTAATTTAACCCCCCCCCCTTGAAGTAAAGATAGGGATATCTTTAATGATTTAAGTATATGTCATGACGCAAGTCAAAGTCAGAATCAAAGATTTCAGTTGTTTCAACATTCAGATACAACAATTTAGAACAAACTCATTTATTTTTATTATATCAATCTTTACTAATTACTCAGCCAGAAAAGGTAAAGCAGATTGTACTTTGTCTAAAAAATACACTTATATATTACTATGGAATTAATTAAATGAGAACAATAGCACAAATTCAATTTTGTATGATGCACGGATGGTTGTATTAAAAGGAGTGATAAACTTCTTGATGTTCAAAAGTATGAATTTTTTGATCAAAATATTTCAATAAAAGGATAAATTTGAAAATAATTAATCCAGGTCTACCTTACGTGTTTATGAAAAATAAAGCACTTTTTAAAAGTATATATATATAATAGTACAATGACTGCTTATTATTTCTCCTTTTAAAAAGCTTTATTTAATATCTTTAATAAATAAATAAATAGAGAGTTTTTGGTTTAATTATTATTATTTGCAATTTGAAAAATATTATTTTTTTACTTTTTGAGCTTTTCTTCCACAATTTTTTCATGGTGTTTTTTTTCTTTGGAGAACAAACACCATACCAATATAATCTTGCTTAGTCATATATATATATGCAAAAGTGCTGATCCACAAGTTTAAAAACACGACAAAAAATTTTCAAACATAAACTTATTTCTAGCTATATGTTTTTATAATCTTTATTTGTTTTTGATGGATGTTCCAGTACCAATATATATATATATATATATATTTAGCAGAATGTTAAAATGTTTTGAATATTACAGTTCTATCATCTTAAAATGGGTTATCTATGATATACAACAAAATAAAAAGCTCATTTCAAATTTAATATTAAAACTATTATATTCTGGTCATCGGTTTTAGAAACAGTATTATTTTGAACAATTATACAGCGGGATCATTTATTTTCACTCATAATTTTACTAAATACTGAGTAGAATTAGGATAAATCACTAAACATCACATGATCACTATCTCATACTAGCACATAATTGTTATTAAACAAGATGGCACTACTATATGGAGAGTTTTGCTTTGTTTAGAATTAGGATACTGAGTCTTTATTATTATTATTATTAAGATATTCAAACTAGTGACAAACTTTTTTATACTTTTAGAATTTGGTACTAATTGAAAATTAGTTCTTAACTATATACGTTAGGAATTTTATTTTATAACTAATTACAAGTAATCTTGACTTACAGGTGATTGTTATTGACTTTCAATTGTGTAGGAAAATTAATACATATTTTTTTACAATCTATTTTTATTATAATACTATAATAGCCTTAAACTTTACACAGAAAGCAGACCACATCAGTTCTAAAACAGTTTATGCATAAGCATATATCAGTCTGTAGGCTAATAGCACTAAGAATTCATGCAATGAATAAGAAGCTCATATTTATAGTTAAAACTAAGATGTACACATATTCTACAAAAGTATATAGACAATTGTCAAAAGTTAAGGTAATAAATCTTAAATTTTGCTATTTGCTGAGCCAGGCTTTAGATACAAAGTATCTTTATCACAGCAAACTCCTTATGGAAAGCCTGGCTCAGTAAATAGCAAAAATTGTTAAGATTTATTACTGCAATTTTTGATAATTGTTTACATACTCTTGTAGAATTGTATTTTTATATTGGAGTATTTCCATTATCTAATATGTGTATTGAATGTCTTTAGAAAAATTTAACTTTATTTAAATATTCCAAATACATTCATCTGTTAGTAATAGCACATCAAATAGGTTAGCATATGCACAAGTGAGAGGTATTATTCTCCCCTCTTCTTCAGGTGTCCAATGTAGTATATAAATATTATATTGTTTATTATATATATGACAAACATATGTGAAGTCATAAAAATCACAGCTTAGAGTAATGTTAACGATGTTATAAAACTCTAAAAACAAGTTTAGAATATACTTATAAAGTAAGCTCATTTTAAGATTATATTTTCTCTTAAAAATAAGATTAGACCATCTATTATTATATGCATAATCTTGTTATAAAATAATACTAAAACAAAAAAATATATTAATTAATTTTTATAACATCATCATCATTATCTAAAACTCTTGGTGTGGTCATTTTAATATCAGAAAAAAAAAGATAGAGAGACAAAGAAAATAATCAAAAATGAATTTTGTAAAGACTATGATTATAACTAAATATATCACCTGGAAAGCAATTTTCTCCCAGTATTAAATTCCAGTAAAAAAAATTCAAATGTCACCAACCAATAATCATAAGACATAAATTTTTGTATAATAACTTCAAAAAGTTTAGTTTTCATGCTGAGTTTATTAATACATATATTAATAATAATGCCCTGTATATAATAAAAAGCAGGACTTTTTTATGTTTATAATATTAGCTTCTGTAACAAATAAATGATGAATTTTTATCTTGATAAAAGAGAAGCATATCTTAACAGAACATAATCATCTGCAACAAAAATCTAACTGAAAAACATTATTCCAAAGTATTTGCAAGAGACTTTTAACCATAAAAAAAAACTATCTAAAACTATTTTGATAAATTCTTGTTATAAAATTAAGCACTTGTTAGTTTATGCTTACAAATAATACATCTTTGCTTAAAAAAATAAGTGAAATTTCCTTTTAAAAATAAGCTTAGCCTATCTGGTCTTAAAACAAAAAACTAGAAGTGCTCATATCATTCATATATTAAAATGTTGATGTAAAAAATTAGCTTAAATTCATTCTTTTACAGTGCCAGTTTATTTTATCACACTTTCTTTTTAACATAGATATTAGAAAAAAAACTAACACTAATTTCAAGTCAATTTCTAATAAGGAAACTACCAAACAATAGGCACAGGTAATATTAAACTTTTTTTTTCTTTTGTTGCTGCAGATCCAATAATAAAATGAGTTAGATTTGTTATTAGACATTATTGGAATTTCATCAACAGATTCAAGATCAATGATATTGGCTGGGATTACTTATTTCAGAGACAGGTTCAAGGCTTCCTATTACACAGTTATAATAAAATAGATATTGAATCACATGACTATGTTTTATGTATACAATATCAGATTAATAGGCTGCTAATGAATTTTTACTGATCTCTTTACAAATAATTGTAAATAGATAGCTAAATCATATTATTATTATTATTATTATTATTATTATTATTATTATTATTATTATTATTATTATTATTATTATTATTATTACATTTTTAAAACAGCTTGAGTAAGCATAAGCAATGGTGATCATGTGATGTTCAATGGTTTAATTAAATTTTTATTGGAAACATCATAGTATCATGTATGAAAACATTCATAAATAATGATAACTGAGGTTAATACATTCTGCTGTAATGCATTATTAATAACCAAAAACAAAATACAGAAGAGATATGAACTTTTAAAATAGTAATCTAAATTTTAAAGTCTTAATATATTAGAGATATGTATTTTATTTTATACTTTACCTTGATTTATTTAATTCAACAGCTCCAAGAAAATTATTTCCTTTAATTTTAACAGAATGTCATGTTGTTAGATGACTAAAGCTTACAATTCTTTTTTTACATTATAACAGACATATGACTTTCTTTTAAGAAATAAACTCAATAGTTAATCCAGATCACATAAATGTTTATGGGCTGATTAAAAAAAAAGTTATAAGATGTGATCTTTTTTGTCTGCTAAATCCAAGCAATCTTAATTATTACTGTTGTTTTATATTTGGAAAATGTAAGAAAAGGACTAGTTGTTTTTTTTATATAAAACATCTCCAACTCATTTTATCTTAACGATGAACTTATTATATATATATTCAAATTAACAAAAAATGGATCTTCTCAACAGAATAACCATGAATATTATACACAAGCATTTAAAGTATACTTGACTCAATAAAAAACATCTACAAACTCTGTTTTGGCACTTTATGTTAGTATTAAAAATGACAGAGTATTAAGATATTTTTATATACATGCATGTATAAATTTAAAAAAGGCATTTCACATTAAAATGAAATAATTACAAATACATGTATATGATTCCATGAGATTCATTAAATATATGGCAATTATAAACATGACATTTTACCTATTTGTTTTCTTCTGTGTAATTGGTTGTGATATTTTACTGATTAACTGTTAATATCAAGATTAACAAAAGCAATCAACAACAACAAAAAGCAATAGACTCCTGCTTTAATTAAGATTATCAGAAAAATAAAAAAAAACTTCAGCATTGACAGACATTTCAAATATAAAACTTATTAAGATATAGATCAAGAGTTTTCTGTTTTTCACTTAGTGGTTTGCATATACATAGATATTAATAGGTTCTAATGGAATCTTTTTTCTTTAATAAGATGTTAATATATTTGGCTAATCATTAGATAATCATAATTTATTCTCTACACACACTTATAAATTGATACATAAATGTTTTGGCTTCTAGATTTTTACTTCTAAATAATTAGCTAATATTAATATGAATAAAATAATATAATACCTACTATTCAATATTTCTAAAATTTAGCAAAAAAAAAAAAAAAAAGATACCCATTAAGAGAAAAGACCAGACATTATTTTGAAATAATCATTTGTAATACTTGAGTAAATAGATTTAATTTTATGATGAGGGTGGGTTAACTATATAATTAGATTTATAAAATTCTGAGATTTTACAGATGGAGTGTAAAAATTCTCATTGTCATTTATAAATACATTTCTCACTTATTAAAATTGATGCTTAACAAATAAGATAGAGGTAATTCAACTTATTATAAATAATTGTTTATAAAACTCATTGGCAAAATAATAAGCATATCTCTTTCCAAAGCCTGTTAGAATAAACAAGGAGATAAACTATTACTATGAAATAATCACTTTGAATAATCATTAACTCTTATGTATGAAATCAAAATATTCTTATTTTAGAAGATGGAAGAGTGGACTTTCTATTAGATAAGATCTAAAACGAAAATAAAGACATTTTTGTTTATATGAGGATATTTAAATTTGTAATCTGTAAAGTTTTTTTTTGTTGTTGTTATTTTGATTAGAACAATTTTCTTTTTCAAAAATAAATAGAAATTTATTTGTTATAGTAAGAAATATAAAGTGATAACATTATTGTATTTATTTACTTCAAAAATATTTTTAAAAAACAAAACAAAACAATCTCATAGATCATTTGATATCAGTAACTATCACAAGAGGAAATAACCATATATAAATTATGCTTCTAAATTTGATTCTATTTTATGGAAAAAGAAAAGATTACATAATTAGATTTATATCATTTCTAAGGTTTATAGTTTTGATGTAAAAGCTATCACTAAATTTTTGTTGGTATTATAGACATCTTTATTGTTCCTTAAAATAATACAGATTTCTGTTTCCAGCAATAGTTAATGTTTATTTGAAAATTGAAAAAGTTTAAATATTCTTTTTAAAATATATTACTCATATTACTATTACATGAGTTATGATAGAAATAAAATCCTTGTTTTTTACTTCACCTTTGAGTTGTAAGTTTTAAATTGCACTCAGTAAATTGTCCAATCTTTTGGTTTAAAACATTTAAATAGTATTAAGTAAAATCATTTAAATTAACAATTTTAGTTTTAATTGTAAAGACATTTTTTCTTTTTTTAAAGGTTAATAAAGTTTATGATGTAGTTCTAAATATTAAGATCCTTTAATAAAGTGGGTCATAAGCAAGTGCCATTTGTCTTTATACCACATTTCTAGTTACTTTTTTTGCCTTTAGGAAAAAAACTTACATAAATACATGCATCATATTAATTATAAAAGTAATAGTCTAATCCAATTTATAATTCTATTACTCAATTACATTGGACATAAAATTAATTATGAGGTTTATTTGAAATTCTTGTAGTACTTTATATAATTAAACTAAATTGATAAAATAATAATAATAAATTATTGTAGCAAATTAAAAAAAACAATAACAATAATGTAAATAAAGTTGAAAAGAAAGATTTGAAAGATATGGGAGAGCAAAAAAAAAAAATCAAATGAAAAACAGAATAATCAATAAAACACAAGTAGAAATCTAAAATCAAATTTTTTAAATTAAAAATCATATATTTAAAGAAAAAAAACAATACAATAAGAGAATGGTTTAAAAACAATTTATACATTTAATTATTTAAATGATATATAAATCCAGAAATAAGTTTACTGACTTTGAGAAGTTTTCAACTACCAGATCTTAGACAGCTCAATATTAGAGTTTTAATATGAAGTCAGTTTAACACTTATAATTCTCTGATTTAAAACTGTAGTTACTTAAAAGTAATAGACAATTCCATAAATGTTAAATGATCTAGAAAGCAGAATTGTTGACTATGAAAAGCAATTAAAAATTAATCTTTATAAAGGTTTTATACTAAACGTTTTAACAATAATAACAATAACAACAGAAGTATAATACCAAGTCACTCACGATTTATCAGAAACCAGTTATTATTAATATAAACACAAAAAATTGTAGAAAATATGGTATACATAAATTTTTCCAAATTAATATATATATAAATTTGCAAACTATATTAAAAATATAAACTGCATGTATTCTAGCTCTAGAATAAAAATATAAAAGGTCATAATTGTACGTTTAAATTCAATAAATAAGTAAACTGAATACTTATAAATATATTTGCTATATATGTTTTCTTTCAGTAAGCAAGTTTAAGAAGTAAATAACCTAGGCATTAGCTAAATAATAATACTTAATTTAATGATCAAATATTATTATTTAACTAATATTTATTAGTTCTTTCAAATTATGTTTATTTTTATGTTTATTATAATTCTTTCAAATTATCTTTTAAATAACAATAAAAATACGTTTTCATCTTATAGAAGTCATTTAAAAAAATTTAATTAATAATTACTAAATTTTGTTATTTAGAAATACATTATAAACAGAATTTTTTCATTTTTACAGTATAATTTTTATTATTTTATCATACACACGTACATTTATGCCCACATTTTATCAACTTAGAAAAACTTTATTTACGAAAATTTAATTAAAAAAAATAATAACACAAATAATAGCAACAAATTATGTATACGTATTTTTATAATTATTAATGTTTATAATTGAATTTTACATTAAAAGCAAAAATCGTCGTTGAGTTGTTGAATTACAACATCTGCTTTTGTCGATAGAGGGGGACAAAATAAGGAATGTTTTGAAAGGCACATTAACGTTAGATAAACTGAGGAGAATTTAAATAAATAAAAATGTAAAAATAATTATTATTTATTTTCAACTTGATTTTACTTTAATTAAAATAGAAAAAAAAATAAATAAAACCTTATTTTTTAAATTACAACTAATTATATAAACATTTATTAAAAATTAAAATATTTACGGAAATAAATCAAATCGATTTCTATAAAAAATATTTATATAAAATTACAATCTTCCAAAAAAAAAAAAAAGAGAGAGAAAAAAGAACAACTCAAGCATAGAAAAACTTCTAATAAAAGAAAAATAATATTTTCCATTGCTGTCTTATAAGGTTAGCGGTAAAAGAATAAGCCTAACAAGACGCAGCTTTTAACATTGGTAACGTTAAATAGAATAAAGATTGCTCTAAATTTAATAATTTATATATTTAATTTAAAGTATTTAATAATAAATATTAAGATTTTCAGAGAAACATACTTCAAAATAACATTTCCATAATATAGCTTTGGTGTAAGCTAATTTAATATATTAAAGTAATTTATAATAAGTATATAACTTATCTCAAAATAATTGCGCCATATATAATTATAATTAGCTTAAATATTTAAGTCTAATTTAAAAATATATTATCTATAGATTTATATTTTAATTAAAAGTATATGCTTTCACAATAAACTATAATTTAAATCATTCGATTTCCAGATAATTAAACATAAAGTTTGTTACGCTCATTTGGGCTCTGTTATTGAATAATATTTAAAGCTCACATTTATCTAATAATTATTTTCAAATAATAGAAATAAAAAATAAATCAAAGGTGAAAACAAAATATTACTACTTGTAAATGAATAATAATAAATTAACAACAATTATAACAATAAACCTTACCAAAGTGATTTCGCATCCATGGATATAAGGGACTTGTTAAGTTGACTGCCGGTTCTGGTCTACTACTACTATTTGAATTAAATTGACTCGTCGATTGCTCAGTTGACGACGATGAACTGTTAGTATTATTCACGTCAGTTTGGGAGCAAGGTGTAATAGAGGTTTGAAGCTTACAACTGTTATATAGCGAAGGACTGGATTGAGCTGGTTGTCCCTGACCACTTTGTGTATTATCTTCATTATCCGTAGATTGTACCCCGGGTGATTGTACCCCGGGTAAACTAGAATTTTGAGTGTAGAAATGACTTTGTTGTTGCGAATTGGCAATAGCTCTTATTTCTAGACGATCATAAGGTGGGAAACGCGGATAAGTTCCCTGAGCATTAGTCTGTCCATATTGGGCCACGTGTTGTCGGACAGGGTCACAAGGTGTCGTACCCTGTTGTGCGATTTGACCTCCAAAATGATCTGTATTGGATCCTCGTAAATCTGCGAGGTAAGAGTTACTAAAATATGAGCTCATGGTTGGTTGATTTACGGCGTTTTTAATCGATGTTGCAGACGATAGGCCAGGGTACAGGACGCACGCGTGGTAAAAAGGATCCTGTGAAGTCGTCTGGATGAAAACCAATCAACGTCGCCGTTACAAACGTTACTGCTAAAGTATATGTGACAAGAAAGAAAAAAGAAATTAAAATAAAAGATTATACATTTACAAACACATTAAATCCTTTTAGAAAGTTACAAAAGTGACTTTTGTCAAAGGAAAAAAAATGTCATTTTAAAAGTGTTTCGTTTAAGAAAATCTAATTCTTTTAAAGAAATAAGGTAAATAAAAATGTCTATTATTCAGTAAGTTTATTATTTTTTTTTTTTAGACAACTAGTACATAAAATGTAACGACTAGTTTTGTTAAGAAATTAATAACTAAAAAAATATAAATATCAGTTTTACCTGATTTTTTATCCTCCCCTTTTGCTCTTTTCTAATTTTTTTAAATACAAAACTACTATATATATTTTAAAGATAACCTAAAATCTTAAATTAAAAAATGCTTACTTGTAAAAAATTTTAAATAAAATTTTTAATAAATGTATAGAAATATAATAATTTCATAAATCTACTCAATAATAAGCTATTTATAAATTAAGCAATAATATCAATGAACTTTGTTTCCAATTTTTGCCGCAATAGCGTTGGCTGATAGTGAAGAAAAAATACGAAGATATTAAATGGGTTGTACTAATAAATTTAGTTTATTTTCCTTAGGTTATTTTGCACCATATACAACCCGTTTTTTTTTTTAAATTTTAAAAATTAATTAAAATTGTTTTAGTTTTATTAGTTAGAATTTGTCGGTATATATATTAAAAATATTGCCAGTACCTTTTAGTTATATTAAAATTATATATTTTTGTCTATTCACACACATAAATGTGTGTGTTTATTATACATTTTGAAAACTTGAGATATTAAAATTATACGATTAATGAAAAGCAATAAATATAAAATATTCTGATTTTTTTTTAAAAAATTGTATGTAAATATTAAATCAATTAATTAAACAAATAATTATTTAAATTAAAATACATTTTAATTAAAGGGGGGAAAATATGGATTTAGAAACAATTATAGGGGAAAAAACATGACCACTTAAATTTTTATTAAACTGATTTAAAATTACAGTTGAAATAGATTAATTCTGATATCAGGAAAAAATCATTTTTTAAAAAAAAACACAAATAAAAACCAATGAATTTAGGTACGATATTTTAAAAAGTTTACTGCGAGAGAAAAAAAGAATTTAAGCTTGATATTTTTGAAAGTTTACTGCGAAAAGAATTTTCTTTCAGAAGAGTAAATTAATATACCGTGAAGAATAATAAAAATAAAGAAGAGTAAAAATATTTTAATCTACAAAAATTCAGTCATAAACACGTTGTAGTAAATTCAATTGAAAGAATTTCATTGACTCAATATTAATAATGGTAACATGGTTATAAAGGGCAATATTCACGTTATTAAAAGCGGACTAAAATGCACGCGTTTTTTTTATTTTATATTAATTACGGATCTTAAACCTTTATTCACTCGTCCGCGGTTGTTAGACCAAGCTCTTTATTTTCTATGTAAATAAACAACTTTTTACGACTATAAAACAAATCATAAATCAATGTATACAACTGATAATCAACGTAATGTGAAGATATTACAGAATTTATTTTAAATACATTTTTTCCCCCCATAATTTTTTTTCTATTAATAATATAATTAATTAGAAATTTTCCTGAAAAATAAAAGTATATATACATTTCTATAATTTTTATTATAATTTATTTTTCTTTAAAACAACAACAACAGCATAATAATAACATTAAAGCATGTGGAGACTGTAAAGTGCCCTGGGTCAACAGAATACATACTCCTTGCCTTTTATAAGAGTCATAAATTATCACCATTATTCCCACAAAAGGGTGCTATAGAAAAAGATACATGGGAGATTTTGGTGCTTTTTAAAAATAGTTTATGATATTTAAAATATTAATTTCTTACCTGTTTTTTAAAAAGATCTTTCATAAGGTCCAATTCTTTTAAAATCTAAAGAATAATGTTTCTAAATAACCTCCGAAATCTTTTAATCATGTGACTATAAAACGAACGAATAGCAATAGGTTTTACTATTGAACTGCTGAATTTATGTCTTACTGCCATTAATACGGATGTAAATGACAATTATTGTTTGTCGTGTAGGTGCCAACCTTTTTGCTAGGTGTTTGTTTTCCTTTAGTTTCTTCAATATTGAAATCATAAAAACATCCGATGTCTCGAGATCGTTGCAACTTTTTAAAATATAATAAACAATATTTCTAGACTATTGGGAGAAATGAAATTTAAAGTTTCAAAAACGGCCATGAATTTTTTTTTTTTCTAACATGAGCATGTTAATGAAATAAATACTCAGGTCTAACATATATTTAAACAATACTATGAAATATATTTATCGGTTAAAAGAGTATAAAAATACAATTATTATATATCCCATAGCAATTATCAATAATTGTAATTTTATAGGTTGTCAGCTTAACCGCAAGTTATGCTTAAAATAATAATATAAATATATAATAGTAATTAATTATTGTGATATATTAAATAAGCTATATAAAATGTATTAACTTACACTCTATTGATTATAATCAAGTATTTTTCTATTTCTTGATCACTCTTTGGAATTAATAATCTGCATTTCAACTGGAAACTTACCACACACAAACATATAATGTTTTGCACACACATTCATATTCAATAATCATATATATCTGGACTTACATTAATTAGTACATATGCAGCTTAAAATAGTTTTTGCAAATCTATATATATGAATTACAACGTTTAATTCATGGTAAAGACATAAAGCCATAACAATATATAAAAGATTTTCACGCAAGAGATAGCTTTTACAAATCCCTTTAGAGCATATGTATGACTTTTTTGAATTCCTCATTAAAACTTCATAAGATGACATTTCCATCATACACACGCATTATATTTTTATTTCTATGTTGTTCTATATAATATTTGCTACTATCTGCATTGTTTTTATGTGTAATAAAATATACTCTTAATTTTGCTTTTGTAAATTTTATAATTCATTTGATTATTATCTGTCATTTCTCACAGTTTCAATTTTTGTAATAATATTCTTCAAAGTTGTATTTGATAAAAATATTTACACATACTTTTGTGGGCTCGTATATGTAAAATATATATCTATATATTGTATAAAAATCAATAACTATTTGTTAATAATGTAATCTTAATCAATAAAAGTTCTGAAGAAGACCAATTGTAATAATAAAAGATATTGCAAAATTCAAAAATACAAAAAAAAAAAAAAAATGCATTAATTTATTTCTTTATTATAACATGGCCATTTAAAAACTTTTTCTTAATATCGCTAAAATCATCTTTAATTAAAAGACTTTGTTTTTTTTTAAATTTTTTTTTATTAAATCCTTCCTGTTTTTTCTGCATTCTTTAAGTTTTTTTTAAAGTTAATTTAACTTTTTTTTTTTTTTAATTTTCACTTTTTAATGTATCCATTTTTTTTTTTTTTTGTAATTTTTCTTCTCAGTATAGTACCACAATTTAAAAATCATTAAAATTTGTTACTGTGGTGAATGAATCTTTGACTTATGAAAAAAGTAAACATGTTTCTTCTTCACTTTTCTTATGTGTTATATATATACAGACATATATTGATGACCTTGAATTAATTTAAATACCGTTTTTATTCTATTCATATTTGATTGTAAATGAATTAGAAGGTTAAGATTATACAAAATCCTATTTGTAGATTTTTAGTCATTTTTAAAATGAGAAATAGAAAATTCAAAATTATATCTACAGAGTAAATCATAAATAAAGTATTATAAGGTTATATTTTTATAGACCATAGTATATTTAAGTCAGGAAGATTGAATTCAAATAATTATAAACTAATGAGCTGCACTACATAATTTTAACAGGTTGCATTTAGATCATAAGAATACATAGTTGTATTAATAGACTTGTTGCAAATTTAAAGAAACAATTCATATATGATAAATTATCCAGTAGACTTTCAATGGAATTAATAGATAATGCCATAGTGTCAGAAATTTTGATTTATTGTAGTAGGAGTTAGAATATCTTTTTAGTGATTGTCCACTGAAATAAAGGTGCCAAAAAATGAAATTTGTTATATTTGTAAGTCAAAATAAAAGAAATCAAACAAAGATAATCTCAACTAATAAATGTTATTTTGTAAATGTGCAGGATATACAGAAAAAATTAGAGGTATTCAACATAAATATTAGTTCACTTACAATGCATATACTAACATCATTAACTTTTTAACATTGCTTGTTGCATGAGGAAAACATTTAATTAATGTTTTGAGAATAATTGAAAAAAATTATGTATAATTAATTATACTAAAGCTACTTCCTTTTCTTGTTTTACAGTATAATTTTTCTCTGCACTTATTTTCACAAATAATATTTTAATGATACTAAATAATTAGTAACTACATTGACAAATGATGGCTATATATCTTTTATCAAAAGTATTATAACATGTTTAAAATATTCAGGCTTATATTTTCATAGTGCCATATGTTTAAGAGCAAAATTGGTGCAGGTTTACATTACTAAATCCAAATACTGAATCTTAAGCCACTGCATAGATGCATTTAAAATTTCATTTTAAAAACATAATGTGATATAAAAATGTAAATGATTTAAATTGGTGATAGAATCACAAGAAAGACATTTTTTACAAATTCTATTCAAAGCCATTGAAATCTAATAACATATTTTTTTAGAGATTTAAGGATAATTGATTTGAAATTTCTTCTCTAAATTAATATTTTATTTAAAAAATTAAATTATTTAAATAATAATCTTTTCAACTAATTGCATATATGTAAGCTATATTTTGAGATTTAAAAACAGCATTGAAAAAATAGTAAGCCATTGCAAAACCTTGATGTACTGTTACTTGATAACTCTATCATGATTTCAGACAAAGCACTTAACATTCATATTCTCTTAGATGCCTCAATATTGATCAGTATAGTTTATATGCTGTAAGACATATTACTCTGAGTTTTTTATTATTATTATTTTTTATATAATAGGCTTCATTATTCTATATTAAACAAAAGTATGTAGAGAGCATTGTTTAGGAAACCTTTTTTTTTTTTTATATATATATAATCTTCCCTTGACAAATTAGTTGCATTTATTTTCAGGCAGAGAACTTAACATTTATATGCAATAACAGATTGATTGTCCTGAGCAGATTAGCCTAATGATAGAGACAAACATAAGAATTAAATGTTTCTAGATGACTTTAAATTGAATGAATGCTTCTTGTTTTTTTGGTGCTTGTACATCATATCTATTGGAGATATTTGATTAATGGTAAATAAATTATTATAATTTAAATGTAATATAGGGTATATGAGCACAGACCTTCAGATGACCCATCACTCTCCATTCTATCTAATAACACTGATACACTCAAGCACATATATGCTGAAAAGATAAATAATCACCAATATACGTATTTCATGCTAAACCAGCAATCATCAGTTGGTCCAGTAAATAATTTGCTGAACACATATCTAATGCATTTCCAGTATCTACTAATTTAATTTTTCTTTGAGATATTCTAAACATTTCTGCTTCTGGTCACATAAAGACATTTTCTGTATTCTAAAAGTTCTTATTCATCATTTAGATATATATATATATTTAGATCTCATATTTTTGAAACAATGTTGATGTGTATGTAGTTTGCTACCTTTTATTACTTTGAATGTATAAAAATATTTTTTTTATAGAAATGCAATAATATTATATATATCATGTAACTCATCTCTTTTCAAAACAGTTTCTAAAATGAAAAATTGCTGATAGTATTTAATTTATGAGCTTTAGTATTTAATTTTATACCATATATGTGTTTTTTTTCTTCGTTTTTTTGTATATATAAATATGCAGTAAAACTTATTTAATTTATTTTTCTTTAGTATTAAATTTTTTTTTAGTGATGCCAATTAAAAAAAAAAACCAGTTATGTTCTGCTTGTGCTTTGCTACTCAAATGTCATTTGACTCCTTAACATCTGACTATATGATAAATAATTAAACAAAAAGAATAGATTTTATTCACTCCTGTTCTATAAAGTGTATTTTTTTTTCATATTAATCTTTTTAGTATTTCCAGATTAAAAACAACAACATTAACTTGTAAATATGTTAAATAAAGCTAAATAGATATTTTTTTTTTAGGTAAGTATATATAGCCTGTCAAGCATTGGTGATCGAGATGTCAGCGACGGCTGCTTTGCAAGCAGTTGTCCCGGGCTAGCGGGTTCGCTTCCCGGCTGATGCTATGACACATGAGAAAAAGTATATATAGCCATATGTATAGTATAAGCATCTTTTGTTATTAATATTTCATTGATTTTTAAGCAGGTTATCACTATTTTAATCGAATGTTTTCTACTAATTTAAATTTAGAACAAATTTTTACGTAATATGTTTTTTGTCAAATACAACATCTGAGTATTCCAGGATTTTTAATTGGCAAGCAATGAAAAACTACCATTATGGTTATCAATTATTCCATTGCCAATTTACTATATTTGCCTTTGAGTAGAGAATTTAAAATACTAGCATACATTAATAGACCTTTCTTCTTCCACACACACATATGTACACGAAAGTAGATGATTATAAAATTATTTTAAGTAAGTGAAGAAAGTGAAGAAAAATAAATTTAAGTAAAATAAATAAAAATAGAATTAAAAAGAGAATAAAAAAATGGGAAACTCATTTTTGGAGATTTAAAAAACTCAGTTAAAGAAAGTTAAAAAAGTATTGTGAAAATATATCTGATAAAATTAAAAAAGAAGAAAAGAAACCGAAGTATAGAAATAATAATTTGAAAGTATGACTAGAGTTTAGCAATATCACAAATCTATTTATTATGTGCTATGTGACAATTAATTTTAAATCTCCAAATTTTACAAAAATAAATTCAATAATTAGAAAATATAAAAGTTTGTCTGTGAAAATTGGTGAATTTTTTTTTTAATAAGTTAATTGGAGATGAACGTTTTAAAATTTTGATAGAAAGTAGGACAACTATATATATATATATAAACAATGATAAGAATTCACTTTCCATTGATTTAATCTATAGCACTAATCAATGTGACTTATTAATTGACTAATCAATTAATAATTATAAAATTTACTACTATAAAATAAATAAATAAATGTAGACAGGTGGTTTTTAGTTTTTCAATTGGAATGTAGAAAGAGATGAAGATGCTTCATTTCCTATTATCAGAAATATGCTTTTTTCAATTATCAGAAGTGACAAACTATCCTAATAGCTTTTCCCAACTTTTGGTTTATTGCAGTCTTTTTTTTTTTTTGTGAAATATCTTTGGCATTAACATTTCAAACACTATACATTTTTAAAATTGATTTTTTTTGTGTGTGTGTGTATGTGTGATAAAAGAATTAAAAGAAATCCACAGATAATGTAAACTAATATCTTTTTATTATTTTTTAACGAAATCTTTTTTTTCTTTTTTTATAACAACCCATTAAAATTTTTTTTCCTTAAATTAAACCAATTAACATTTGTTCATATCCTGAACATTTTAATTTTTTTTTTTTGAAATCCAATAAAACATTAAATTTATTGAATTATTATCTTATTTCTTCATATGTCTATTATTAATATGCATGGTCTTGAAAAGAACAAAATATAATCTTATAGAACATTGGATACCACAATTTGTATTCCACATATTTATATGCAAGAAAATTATGTGGCTAAGAGTTAAATTCAACCATTTTATTTTTGATTCATAGCTTCTCTTATTATCATTGCTCTTGTAAACTTTTTTTATTATCTCAACTCTCCTATTTACTTGTAGCATTTTTTTTTTTTTTGATGACTCTTATAATCTTTTGGGATTTAGTTTAGGACTTTAATTGATCATCTTTTTTAATAATATGTTCAGCACAGCTCTATTATAATTCTTTCAATGACGTCAATAATTCCTTTCTCCATTTTATTGTTTGCTTTACAATCTTTACAAGTGTCCTCATCTCAGATCCAAAATCAGACTATATAAACATAAACAATTTTAGATTATTGTTGCTTTCTGACTTTTTAAAATTCTAAAAACATTTAAATAGTTGCCAAAAAACGGATTTTTATGTCCAAGAATGATGTAGAAGATACCATTGATGGCAATTTGCCACCAATTTGATACACTATAATCTAGCATCTGACATACATATATATATGGTAGGAATAACAAAAAAAGATTGAAAACTAAATATGTAAGTGAGAGAACAAACAGTAACACTGACATCATTCAAAAAATTAAGAAACTGAAAGAAAGCTGGGCTGAATGTATGCTAGAAGAGATGATAATAGATGGACAATTGAAGTCTTAAATTGGATTACAAGAGATTGTAAAACACATAGAAAGAGATCACATTGAAGTAAATCGATAAAGTAAGAACATGGTGGTATGTTACTGAAAAGAGAAGCATAGGATCGGAGAAACTAAATTAAACTTGGAAAGACTTGCTGTGAATTGATGTTAAAAACGTTGACAACGATATATATCTTACAAATTTAAACCATATTAACTTAAATAAGCTTTGTGTAACTTTTTATATTATTAAGATGTATTCAGGTTCATAATAAATTATTTTCAAAAACTGCATAAATCCTTTTGGTAACATTATGACATTAATACGCTATGTATTTTAAACAATGCTGACAAAATATTAATAACTACAGACATACATATGTAAACACACACAAAGTAAACAGTTATTTTGGATATATTATTAGAATGTAAATTAATTTTTTCATTATCATTTAATTAAAATTTACTACATAATTCCAATATATATATACAAAGTATTTTATTTTAGATACAAAAATGTTTCTCTAATATAAAAAAAAAATCGTTTACTTTACATTACTTAATAAACGGACTATTATTAATTATGTTTATTATGAGAATAAAAACAATATTTTTTATCTGTCAACTTACCTGCCGAGACGTTTCGGGTATTTCCGCGAGTAATATCTATGCAAAAGGACAATTTAAAATTATTAAATAATGTTAGAAAGAAAGTTGTTAAGATACAGAGGAAACCAACACTATCATTTCAGACTTTTTCTTTCTTTTTTTGCTCTTTATTTTATTTTTTTAAAAAATCTGTTCTAAAATTTAGTACTGAAAGGGTTTATAGCTATAATTTGCTTATTAAAATTAAATATTATCAAAACAAGAAACTTGGCCTTTTTATTTTAGAATGCCAAATATTTGAACTTAATTATTTTATGATTTTCCTTTTTGGAAGATTAGTTTTTCCAAAATAGTTTGTTTATGATCTGGGTTTCCTGAATTTTGTTTTTACCTCCCACATGCTAGCTATCTAATTGTTTCTCAAAATGGGCAAAACCAGCAAATTAATGACAAGTCTGCAACTTTATGTGATACACCTAGACGAGTAATATCAACTTAATCGTTACTCGCGTAAGTGTGTCGTTGGTCTGTCAGTCGGAAAATATTTTTGATGTCTTCGTTTTATTTAAATGATTTAAAAAGTGTTTTTTTTTTTTTTTTGTCATTTATTGCTGCAATAAGTCAAAAGTCAAGTTTAAAACAAGTACTATCAATGAAATAAAAAGAGTTCAGCTTTCCAAATGAAAGGAGTTATGACAGCTATAAAAAGCAAAGAAGCGTTGCGACTGTGGATAGTTCAGAGTTATAAAAAGACAGCCAAAATTAGAAAATATATGCAAATAGAAAAAAAAACTGTCTTTATGACTAGAAAGGCGGAGGAAAAAGAAATAATTTTATAAGTGGAAACAATGAAATATATTATTATGTATATTTATAATGTTTTAAATAAACAAATTAAAGTGATGGTAATAGATGTGTTATTTATTGTTAATTATTTTCCTTTTCAATAAGAAAGTGTATTAGTTAATTAAAAAAGAAGAAACATTGTAATTATTTACATATGTTGTCTATCTCATTATGCGTGTATATACGACTACACTAATGTTTAGTATAATATGCTGATTTAATATAATAGCGATTTAAAAATAGGAAAAAAAAAACAACAAAATTTTATCAGTAATATAAAATCAATATTTTATAGTATATAATATTTTATTTTTATTAGTGTTACAAGCAGTTATTTATTTTATTTTATTAAAAGCAAATTAAATACAATATTTTTTTTCAAAAAGTCTTCATTAATTAAAGCACTAATACGAAATATTTATATAACATCTATATGAATGTAAACACAAAACATTTCTATTTTAGAAATTATTTAGGTTTTTCAACCGCCATATTTTTTCGTGAAATTAACGAGAAAGCACATCTTAAATGAATTATTTTACTTTCGCTTTAAAAGATGACGGTATTTTGTTTAAAACAAAGATGAAAAGAATATTTTACTTATATAAAAGTGCTTTTAATTCTTTTATATTCTATTTTGTTTAGATACTGTATCACTTTTTATTCATAACACTTAAAAATTACAGTAGAGAAATCAATGAATATTGTAGGCCCTGTTGGTTTTCAAATTGGTTAAAGAAAGAGAAACATATTTAATTCTATACTGACTTTTTTTTTTTTCTTTTTGTTCTTTCCTTTTTATTTTTATTTTTAAATAAACAACATTGAAAAGCATTTTAGTACTAATATTTAATTAAAACTTTTATTATTATTATTTTTGAAATTTAGTGAATGTTTATATTTGTAATTATATACTCTATCACATTTACTTTTAGTGTACGTTACACTTGATTATATGCATATAGCATTTATTATAAAATAAGTCAACATTAATTAATTAAATAAACAACATTTAAATGTATTTATAAAATACATAATAATAGCAAAACACAGTGTATATGTACATGACAATATATATATATAATTTAATATGCATACACATGTATACATGGAATAAAACTCATCCATATATATGATTTAAAAAAAGCTTTGTCTTTCTATTTTTTAAAACACACACACAAACATTTCTTTTAAAAAATACAATGTATACATAAGTTTTTTTCTAATTCGTTTTTGATTACATGGTTAATTAATAGTACATTAGTTTGTCTTAGTTAATAATGTTATTTTGTATAAAGTTCTATTTATAAGCAATATATTGCAACTTAACCCCCTCCCTAAAAATGGCAACAAAGACAAGTAATATTAGCAATAAAAATAAGAAATGAAAATGTTAAAATATTTAACTATATAAACGTTAGATATTTTGCTGCATTTTAAGTATGTGCGTGAAGAGAGATGGAATATTCATAACTTTTTTTAACTTTTAAGATAGAGAAAGAAGGCAACAAATTAATAATTTTAGTCATTAAAATGTTCATCTTACATAGAATCTTTTAGGTTATTTAAATTAAGTTTGTAAATATCCATCGATAACATAGCTAAAAATAGATTTTAAATTTTATTTTTATAACAATAAGTAATAAAAATTTATATAAATGGACTTTAATTTATCTTTTTTTTCTTAAACCAATATATAAAAAGAACAAAATATTGCAACTCCACATTTTTATAAACCTTATCGGTTAACATAAAAACCACTGTAAACAACGTTGGCTGCAAATTATCTTAATTTCTTGTAATTTAAATAACACAGTATTTAAAAAACTGAAATTGTTCAGTTTTAACTTAAATAAGTTAAATAGCACTACAATTTCTAGTCCAAAATCAACATTTCAAAAGCAATTTAAAATATTAAGTTGTTGTCTCTTAAAAAAGTTAATAGAAATTATGAATATACTGAGATTTAATTAAATATTCTATTTTTTATATAACGCGATCAGTTGTATATTGTTTTAAATCTCATATAAATCTATGTGTACATATATAGATTAATTAATCTTTCTTATCTTAAATACATCCTTATATTGTGTTATGAAAACCTAATTTTAATTAGTTTCATTCAAAGTCAGTTTTTCTTTGATATATATATTGTCAATTCTTTAAAATTGAATTTTATAGACCTAGCCAACAATTGTAGTCAAATTAATAATTCTCTTACATATAAATAAGCATAAAAATGTTGTTAATAAAATATATGCTAATTAAAAGTTTAATAATACTACTATCATCTCCATAAAAAACGTATTATTAACTATTTTTGACTTTATTAATTTTTCGTTTAATTTTTATATTAAAAATGTACAATGTTTTTTTTTTTTAAACTATTATTAAAAGTCATGCAATTTAAAGTAATATGTGCATTGTTGGGAGTATGTATATATACACACTCAAGTATTTACATAGTTTAAAACATTTCTTTTATACATGTGTATATACCTGATTTGAATATTCAATGACTTGGATTTATGATATTAATATAAAGTTTATGTTTAAATATTAAATTAAACCCTAGTTTATTTTAATTGTACATATACATGCACACATTCAACACGTTTGTTTCTCAAAATTTTATTTAATCAGTTCATTAATTTAAAAGATGTTTATCACATTTTTTATTTAAATAATTTCAGTTAAAAAAATCCTATATTTTAATTATTAAATTTTATATGATAATTAATTAAATATCGCTTACTTGATACAAGTGCTAATAGGCCTATAAATTAATTTTACGAGCATAGGTTAAATTTTTGGTTCAATCAAGCATAAAATATTATTATTATTTTATTGCAGAGCGTTTTACTGCCTTGAATTAAGTTAATTACTAAACTATTTGTTCGCCGTCACATGATTCGACATTGGTAGACTTTTATGCTTGGCGGGAAAATTTTTGGGTTATATTAATGTGTAATAAAAATTGAAATTAATGGATTAATTAATAATAATAAAAAAATGACAAAGTAAACGTATAAAAACAAACATTTATTCAGAAAATGAAAACTACAGATAGATTTTGCTTTAGTTTTACTCTTTACTTTAAAAAAAAAAAGAGAGAACATATTTAGATAAAATACTATATATAAAGCAGTAACTATAAATTAAATCTTATTAGCTATACTGTATATATATTATTTTCTTTAAATCCATAGGTTTTTTTAAAATATACTTTCTTAAGAGAAGATTTATTGTTTTTTTTTGTTTAATCTTTTTCTGTCAATCCGTTAATATATATAATTATAAATATGACAATATATATTTTTTGTGAATATTAAATTTGGACAAATGATTGTTTTTATTTTTTAAAAAGTAAAATTCTTTGGTTATATATATATAATAAATTATTTACATATATATGTCTGCATCTAAATTTTTAATTATTTTTTTAAAAAAAGTCTCATGAAAATCAAGTAATACAAATTTAAATTTGAGTTTAATAATTTTTTTTTGGAGAAGCCCAAGTGCGTGGGTATATATTTACCTGGTTACGTTTGAAAAACATTTTTGTTTCTCTACAGCAAGCCTTTAAATATTTTATTTGATGGAAAATAGTATAGAATAATTATTTCCTCAATATTTTAATTAACATTTAAAAGCCAATACTTCAGGTAACAATAAAAATAGTACTAATATTTTTAAAAATGCTACTTAAAATCAATTTGATATAAAGAACGTTTATATATAATGTATGTTACTAAACATAATGCAGTAGGTTTAAAATATTAAAATGTTACAGTTGCTATTCGGTAGGAGAGGGGAAGTACTTGCGTTATTATTGTTTAAATCATTAAGAAAAGAGCTTACCGCTTGAGAAGGTTGAGTCCAGCACTTTGCTCAATTTTTTACATCGTTCTACCCTTTTAACTTTTATCAGCTATAAAGAATGGTTACATTTGTGTAAGGTGTAAGATTTCTCAACAGACTAAGTTTCATTAATTATAACATGTGTTAGTATTTAATTAAATCCATGAGTATGAAATGCTTTACAAAAATAAAGTTGACAAAATGTTTCATCCAAAATGTGAGATTAAATATCAGTTGTAATATGAGGATAATAACAAAAATGTAATTATGCTTAACTATACATACATTTTCTTAAATATGTATATTAAATGTTCATTTGAAAAGCAGGTTTATTGACTCCAAAAAATATAATGATACAATCTTTTCAAGGCCAGTTTATCAGAATTTTTTTTTAAAAATCCAAGTCTTAACAAAAAAATATAGAATCTAGTGGTCATTACAGTTACATATATATCTCTATTAAGTCACATAAGTCATAGGTTCAATGTTTAATCAGGATGTACATATAAAGCTTTGGCAATTGTTATGCTTGCTTAGATCATACTGCCTCAATATATACCAGAATAGCCTTTTATAATCAAACATGATTAATTTGTCTTAATAAGATATATATAAAACATTAAAATATCAATACTTTTTTTTATTCCTTGATTTTCTAAGTAATTCTAGGGAATAGATAGAAAAAATATATTTCCATACAATAATTTAGATATATTTATTTGAATGTAGTTTATATTTATATGCTTAAATATAAATGAGCATATATTTCTAATTGTATCACTTATATATATATCTATTATTTGTGAAGTCTTTATACAAGTAAATTTAATAATGATTAATATAAACCGTAAGATTACTTAGACAGACAATAGTTTACTTTGAAAAATCTAAAAGAATGACAAAATCTGTTGAATGTTTATTTTCAGTTTTTAATTTAATATTAAATATTTATTAAAAAGTAACGTTTATCTTAACATTTTAATGATGTAAGAAATTCTTTAAAATTTAGAATATAGTTATAAATATTAAATTGCTAGAATGAATTCTTAAAATTTTGGAAAACAATGGCAAACTACCAGGATAATGATGATTGCGTGTTATAGCTTGATTATAAAATCCTATTGCCTAATGTAATTTTGGTTCCAGAACTTAACATTCATATAAAAAACTAGCTCAGTAGATGACAATTCACTTGTGAGATGAGTTGTGTAAATCAACTTTTTAAGTATATATATATATATGTAGCAGCAGTTTGATTTTAAATTAAATATTTAGTTGGACTGAGTGTTATATTCTATGAATTTCTGCAATGAATATCAATTTCAAGATTACAAATCTTTATCTGAATGTTATTGTATTAAAACCTAATCCCAGTTTTAAAAAGAGAATTCAATAAATGAACTTCTATAAAGATCATTTTAATGGGGATTAGTTATAGAGACAATTTTTATCATATCTGCTCTTAAATAAGTCTATTTTACTTTTTGTTTTTTATTCTTTTTTTTATACATGTTTTTTTGTTTGTTTTTTACTCTTTATATTAACTTATATATATATTCATGCAGATACAAACTTTTTTTTTACTTTCTGTTTCTCCAGCTTTTTCTTTACTTATCATTGTAATTAATAATTTGTAAAGCGCATATCTAAGTAATATATATTAAGGCTATAACCTTAAGACTATGCGCTTAAAATGCGACAGTATGGACCTCTACAAGTTTTTTAAAGTCGTTAATCTTGTGTTTAGATTTGTAGAAGTCCCTACTGTCCGCATTTTAGGCGCATAGTCTTAAGGTTATATATAGCCTTAATATATATTATTTACATATCGTTTTAAATTCTGAATTAGTAGAGATGCAGCAATCTTGTTTTATTTATCCCCATTTTTTTTTTCTATTAATTTTACAGTTAATTTTAGAACAAATAAGTAGATACTCAACGTATATAGTTATACATCCCAGTGACTTGATATCCAATACTGTCAATCACACATATAAAAAATATCCAAATTGTTAATATATGTTTATTTTCAGTTTTTTTGTTTTTGTTTTTATCAGTGCATCTTTAATCTTAGTATCATCATACTCCAACCTCCCATAAACACAGAAATCAGACTCTTTCTCATTTTGGATGCATTTTGAAAAACCCATTTCACTTTTCAAGTAAGACATACTTAACACGTTATAATTTAATTTATATATACATTTTTAGATATATTTAAACTTAATTTCATACATATATATTTAGATATATATATTAAATTTCTATGCCATCACACATTTCTGGAACATGTGAACAAAGGCTTACATATGTAAATGCCTCTATTTTTTAAAAAAAATATTACTAAAATTCTCAAGTATATTAATTGTTACTTATAATTAATAATTAAAAATTTAACAGTGCTGATTTTTTATAATTCATAAAATTGTTTTTGAGTAATTTATATAAAAATAATAACGAGAAGTTTGGATGTATATATTTATCTACGTTAGTACAAATTCTAAAAATTATGTACATTTTAGTATATATATTGATATAACATGCAACTTGAATTCGAACTTTTTCTGGATATTTATACATTATCTTTTCCTACTTATATATGCACCTATATCGGCAATTAAAGACTTAAATTTCAAACTATAGTCTTTGCCTATTAGATATCACATATTGAAGTTTTATACACATTTACTGACATTATATTTTGTCTGATCTAAGGCAAGTTTATTAACTCGGTATGTATGATTATCAGTTCGAATATTTTAGCTCTTATCTTAAATATTTAATAATTAATACTTTATTGATTTTACATGTGAAATAAATATCCACGAGTTTTTATTTAATTCAGTAAATAAATAAGTCATTGCTTTTAGCTTATTAATCCAAAATGAAACAAACACCTATCTTACCCATTCTCTGTTAAAATTATAAAAAATAAGTTCAATGAATGTAGTAAAAAAACAATTCTTTTACATTAAGAAAATTAAAATTATAGAAAGTTAAACGAATATAGTAAGAAGACAATATTTTTACATTATGAAAGTAGAACCCCCCCCCCCCAAGCTACTAGACAAATTTATTTAGATATTATGATGTAATGGAGTCAAAACAGACACACACAAACATTCCCATATATATATTTATATGGGATAGTTTAAACTGTATAACGTTTTAAATTTAACTAATAATCGTTTTATACATACAATTTAAGGGAATCTTGAATATTCATAAATATATTAAATTTTATGATAATTTTTCTATACGAAGATAGATACAATAGCTATATCAATGTAGTATTATGACTAAATGATAACATGATCAAGATATATACAAGTTTAAATAAAAAAAATGTTACCATAAATATATATTAAAATTAAACAAGGTAGAAAACGTATAAAAACTCTCGTAATTTCTTTATATAATTTATCATCTCCACTATTTTCATATATTCCCGTTCTATAAATCATTCTAAATCACAACTTGTTTTGGTGTTAATATTTCATAGTTTCCTTTTATTAAAGATTCTTTTACATCACTTTTTTTTATTATCATTTTTCCATCACAATTTCACCATTACCTTGCTTCCAAGATGTTTTAATATAATCCTCAACTTTCTCTCGATCCTTTTATCAACTATTTAACAACTAATTTATATTATCATAAGTAATTAATCTCTTCCAATTTTTCAGAATATAAATATTAAAAACTTCTAATTACAATTTCTTAATAATTAAAGTTTCTGCTTTAAATAAAGTTTCAGTCCAAATTTTAAAATCTTATCTTAAATTTTATATTCTGAAACATTCTAAATTTTCATTCACTTTTATATATAATGCAAATAGTAACAAGTAAAAGTGCAACCTAAATCTTTTCTCCCCATATGCATATGTGCTTATATTTACTGTATTATATATGAATCTCTTTATTTAAGTCTTCATTCAATGACTTGAAAAATAATCACTTTTATTAAAAGTCTTTTGAGTCAATGCAATTTTTTTTATTTTTTATTTAATTTTCTAAAAAACTAAGATACATTTATTCCACAAGTCTTTTTGTATTTAATACATTTAATATCCTTAATACACTATTAAACTGAATTACATAGTTATGTCCAAACTTTTTTTTTAATTTGTTGATTATAACCTCTTTATGCCAAAATCGGTACAATTTGTTATCTTCTCAAATTTATGCATCATATATATATATATTAAAAATTCTTTACCATCATTTTTTTAATTTCATATTTATCTTTTCAGTAGCAGCTCCACTATTCTCTCATTTCTAAAGTTGTCAACCCATTTCCATCTTTTTGCCAGTTCCTTTAGCAACAGCTAATTCCTTCCAAATTTTTCAAATATATAAATCTTAAAAGCTTGTTGTTACTTTCTTAAAATTAAAGTTTCTCATTATAAAAAAAAAAAAAACTTTAAAAAAACTTTTACATTTTATTATAACACTATACCCTAATAATAATAATTCAAAAATACAATATTTAAAAATCATTTTAACAAACCTACAAATAACATTCTCTCTCTTATCAACGTCAATTCACAATTCAGATTAAAAATGATCCATTTTTATTTACTTTAAACTCTGTAAATCAATCATTAACACCAAAACTTTATGTTCATCTTTATATATAAAACAAATAGAAAAGAATACAAAGTGCATTTAGAATCTCGCATTTTTATACTCAGACACAGGTTTATATTTATTTTATTATATATTAGACTCTTACTTGATTCCATATTCACTGATTCGTAAATATAAAGTACTTCTTTTATTAAAAGTCAATTCAATTTTTACTTGACTTATTTTACTTTTTCTAATATAATTAGCTTTCTACATAGATAACATAACATATCTATTCCACATATCTTTTCTTAATTAACACATTTAATATTACCAATATTCTGATAAAGTTTTTATTTAAAGTGCTACAGCTACATATTTTTTTTTGTTTATATCTCTTCTGTAACAAATTTTTTTTTCCCCAACTCAAATTAAAGAGAATTTATATTTTTTTAAAAATATTTATTACCGTATATAATTTTTGTTTAGTTTTCTTTTTTGTTTTGAATTAACTTAATATTTTATTACTAATTTAAATAGTCAGTCATTTAGTAGTCAGTCATTTTGATCAACAATCATGATCTCTTTCTTTATATTATTTTAAAAACTTTAGGAATAGGCAGAATATGATTCATATGACTTTTTGCAGTTGATGTTGAATTGGCAGCATTTAATGATAATCACTTTTACTCATATTTATTTTCAATTTAAATTTGTTACAAATATTCTTAATCTTGCGACTGTCACTTTCTGCGAAAGTAATGCTGGAAACAGTTTTTCCTCTATTATTCTATTTTTTATACAATATTTATTTAACAACTTTAAATAAATGTTTATTTTTTGATTATTTGAAATAATTAAAAATATTTTTTTTGTTATTAAATCTATTGCTTAGACAAATCTCTGGCCGTATATTTTCTGCTAAATGGACGGACGTTTAGTAGACTTTAGGTAAGCTATAATAAAACCAAGTGACAACATTTCAATGCCTTTGGAGATAATTATTATCTCCAATATTTAGACTTTATTATAAAATTTAAAAAGTATTATATTATTAAAATGCATATATTTTCTTTAGATTTCTGTAGCAAATTTTAATTTTAAGTGAAGATTTCAAATTCTTTTATGTTTTTTTTTCAGTCCTCAGCTATTTATTTTTTCCCATATTTCTAAACTCATTTCCTTTTATTATTAAAAATAATCGAAATGACTTGGCAATACAATAAATGTCTTTTCTTCTAAACGACTTATCATTACATTTAGTTTTTTTTTTTTTTACTTTCACAATATTTTTATTCTAATGCATACATTGATTTCATAGCATTAAACATATACCAATTGTCAGTCTTGAGGAGTTAATTGATACCTCTTGAGGTATCGTTGGCTATTCTGTAGTAAATAGCCTATGTTATTCATTATGTAATGTTCTTTTCTTTCTTATTCCTTATCCAGGAATATTCTCCAACACTCTCTTGTTCATTACTATATCATCTTTTTTTCATTACCATATTTTTAAACATGATATATTTATAAATGAAATTGATTCTTAAAATGAAAAAATAAAAGAATTTCAATCTAGTCATTTGAGCTTCAAGTAAAATGTTGCAGATCAAATCAAACTGAGTTTCCCATGTACATTTTCTTAAGTGTGCTCGAAAGACATGCCTACAGTAATTCAGAAAAGTCAGATATTTTTTTGTTTCATATCTAAAAAAAGTTACCTAAAATAATATTAGTTTGAATTTTGTAGGGTTTTGTTTTAAATAATTTTTTTCTAAATAAATTTAAATATATTTTTCAGGCTTTTCTTTGCAACTCTGTTGTTTTATCATGAATCTTTAACTTCTGAAAACATTGCAAATTAATGCGTAACCCCAAAATATTTAAGCTATCCATAACTTCTAAATCTTTATTATCAATTTTAACTAAAAACAGCTGTTGTTTCTTATCTCAATATGTTTTTAGTATTTAAATCTTTCCATTTTTTCTTTCTCTTATTAAGTTTCTTCAAATCATCTACAATTTTAGCTTTGATTATGGTATCATAATGCAAAATATAAGACCAATATACATGGGCCCATTGGAGATAAAATTAATTGAAAAGATATTAAAGAACAGGTTGGAAACACATCTACCATAGCTGTCACAGTCACAATTCCATAAAAAAGGATTGTCAACAAGACAAACAACATTATTATTCAAGACAATTATTGATAGTGTGCTAAATGCAAATTAATACAGCCCAATGGTAGTACAGCTTGACATTAAAACAGGTTTTGACTCTGGACCAATTGATATTATCATACAAGCTTTGGAAAATTCTAATATATCTAATTCTATTATTATATATAATTACAAATTTACTTATAAATAGGGAAATGCATACTATTTTAAATGGAAAAATGTCTCCCTCATTTAATTCAAGTCAATAAATATCTTAATGATCATTCTTAGTGCTTTATTATTTATAACTTATATAAACCAATTCCTCAGCAACATAAAAAAAACATCTTTATATTTCCACATTGGATTATGGGATATGGACAATATTACAGTCTTCCTAACAACAACATCAAAAAACAAATTCAGATATTTCCATAAACTTGAATTCAGTCTAGACAAATCATGTGCAGTATACATATACACGTAAAATATATATTAAGACAATTTCTTGGCTTACCATCTATTTAATTTCTATCTAAGCAATATGACTATGTGAAAGCAAATACAAGATAAATTGTTGCAATCAGCAGAGGCATACCTTTAACTTTATCACCACAAAGATAAAACATACTACTTGTTTGTCATAATCTTTATAAAATCATTTATCTCAAATGTTTATTTGTTGTACAAAAAGCTTTGTGGAGAAAAAAACAGTTGCAATTTCACTCAGAAAATTACAGTTTCATAGTACTCAAAATGGATTAGGATTACATTCAATTTATATATAGGATTCAAAAATATATTAACCTTATGTCAACTACAATAAGATTATTTCCACATCTGGAGATGATACTTAAGATAACATCAACAAATAAGACTTTTCCATCCATAAAACATTTTCAAACAATTCTAATGAAACTAGTCTAATGACAAATATTAAAATAATATTTTGACAAGAGAAATGGCAATATTGAAAAATTCATGCTCTTTTATATTCAAATATAAATAAAGGTGCTGACTATCCAATGTTTGGCATTATTAATAAGCAACTGATAAGAATACTTAAGTATTAGACTTTTGAGCAAAAATATTTCAATTTTATGTCATTATTATACTTTTTGAGATATAAGAGAAATCTTGTCATCACATAAATTGTATGTCAATTATGTCTCAAGGAAGAAGAAGATCAAAAATATTTTTTTAAAAAAAAAATTAATAGCCTATAAGATGTTGGGTCATACATTATAAAAATATTTCCAAAAAAAAAATAGTATAATTCAATCGATCATTAATTCTTTTCCAAAAACTTTCTTTGCAGAAATGAGAACCGTCACATTCATATTTTATGTTCTGTGGTGCACAAGATGCTTATTTTTTTTACAACATTAATACAAGAAGATACCTGAACACATTTAAAAACAAACTAGATACAATTAAATAGAGGGACAGATTACTTATTCATCAGTGCTCTAACCTATAGGAAGATGTTCTAACTATAATTTCTCAATTTTTTTGTCTGATATATTTATTACAATATTGCACATTTGTTTTTTATATTTCAAACAAATTGTAAATATTTTAAGTCTTTATATTACTTTTTTATTCCTATTACAATCTATTAAATTTTTATCAATAAATTTCTTCTTGAAATGTGTTCATTATAGTATCATTTGAATATCTGATGTTGTTAATGTTATTCTCACCAATCATATGTTTATCGTTAGTTTGTTTAATTTTATTAATTATATATTCATAAATAATTGAACATTGAAATAGATGTAGAAACATTCACATAGTAGACCAACCGCTTCTTCAAATATATCTGGAAACTAATGAAAATCTAGTCACAAAATTTGATGAAAATCCAATTATATTAATCTGCTAAACCTTGGTTATATTTTGTCTAACTTTTTTGCCAATATAAACTCTTCCACTTTTATCATAACTTGTCTTAATTTATTTGTTTATGTATAATAAAAAAAAAAAAAAAACGTCAATTACTCTATATCTAGAAATATATATTTTTTAAAAATTGTAAAATTTTTGATATATATAGCCTTTTTAAATAAATAACCTACTGCAAGGCAAAAATCTCTCTTAGAACTCTTCTTTGAAAAACTATAAAGGAGAAAGAAATACTCACTAAGTTTGCAAATTTTCTGATGGTGAAGGTTTGAGCGATTTTTCCATCTTTATATAGATTTATTTATTGGCCAATGATGGATGGTTAATTAGGTTGGCTATAGGCCATCTACATGGAAAAAAATTTAAACTTCTTATTTATGACAATAATATAGGTAGCACCTATTAGTTTATTACTCCAATTACTATTATTAGTATTGTATAATTTGATCTTTATATAATATGTGTATGAGAATAGTTTTTAGTTCATTCTTGAGAGAGATTACTTGTTATTAGCAGTATAGATCCAATATTATGGTGAATCTAGCCTTTCATTGTCTATATAGTAAGAATGGTATAGTTCCTTTTGCTCAAATACTATAACACAAAATATACTAAGATTATCATCTATCATATAATTTAACTATTGATTATTTCATTCAATACAAATTTTAGAAGTTGTATTAAAAGAATAATTGTTGATGAATTTTTTTTTTTTATCAACATGCTTTTAAATTTTTTTTCATATTGTTGAAATTTTTTGTAGATTCATTAGATTTGTTAATGTCAGGTATTAAAATTTCAATAATCTCTGATGACTCAGCAAAATTTCCATAAATATTGATGTATGTGGTCAAGTGTATTGGTTTTATAAGAGGGAGTAGATGACTGAAGGGAGCTTGTAAGTCTGGGTTCAAATCCTCTTTAATTTATTATTATTATTATTATTATTATTATTATTATTATTATTATTATTATTATTATTATTATTATTATTTATAAAAGTTGTTGATCAAAAAGTAAAAGAAACATTAAAACTAGTCATCAAACATCAATGATTAAAATAACCAATTGTTAAATCATGTGAAAGATAAACTATAGTCTATTTTCTGTTAGCAACAATCATAGAATCATTTAGACACAATATTGGTGCTATACTACTAATGTCAAGCAATGGTATATTTATTCATGAATGACCCAAAACTGTATCACATATCTGCAAAGAAAAAAAAATCATTTTAATATAATGTATGTAGGTAAATATAAATACTATATTTATCTTAACCGTTTCATAATATATAATAAGTACGATATTTATTTACTTTTAATGCTAGCAGAAAAGAATTATATTTATAGGAGCATGCTTTATGTTATTATGTACTTTGGTTGAGAAATTAATTACCGTTAGGTAACAGAAAACATTTCTATAAAATAATTTATTTCTACACAAGAATTAATAAAAATAAATACAGTTTATATTGGATGCAAAATATCTTTAAACTGTGGAGTATAAAAAAAAAGTTGGTCATAGATCTTTCAATCTTAAAAAAACAAGTTAATGAACAAATGTTGTTACATACCAAAAAATCCATTTGATTAAAGCTTTAGTTTATGTTGTAGTTTTAGATTCGTCTAGCTATATAAACAATTCGGCTTAAAGTTCAAACATTAGGATAATAAAAAATGTTAAAAATTTCAAGTAGTTTAAAAGAAGTAAAGGGGACTGCTGAGAAAAATATAGGTGCAATTCAGTGCTTCTTACAATGAAAACCAATAGTAAGAAATTAGTGTAGAGATTAGGATATAGCACTATCATCTGGTGCCCGTTAAATACTCATGATACAGTGAAATGCTAATGCAAACATTGATATTATTATCAAAATCAGAATAATACTGTAAGCTGTTCCTACTATAATAATGTACAAAAGAAACTTTTGACTAGGTAAAAAAAAAAACTGAGATAGAATAGTGAAATAAAAATTGATATGTAAGGATTTGGAAAATGGATCAGTTTATATATTTTGATTACTTTTTATATAGAAAGAAAGGTTTAGGAAATGCAAAGCAGAGGCCAATGTGATGTTACACCTTATAATAAGTTAAATAGTATAGTAATTTATTAAAAAAAAAAGAGAAGATTTGGCGTCAGAATTTGTGTTAAAAGGTAGTTATACAAAACACATTTATTTCATTGTCATAATTAGTTTAGAGAGATTACTCATGATATGAAAGATTCATGTCATTTGCAATGTACATTCTTATTTGACAATAAGAGTGATTATCTATTTACTTATCTATTGATCTATATTAGTTCAAAGATAATAATGATGGTATGAGAGGCTCGCGTCAATTGCTGAATAATGTATATTCTTATTTGACAATGAAAACGATTATCTATTTACCTACTTGCCCATGTATCTTTATTTACCTACCAATATATTTGTCCACTGAACTAGCCAACAATTTATCTATCTTTCCATTAATTTAATCTAATTTAAATTAATTAAATGACTGAAAACAATTCTTTCTCCAGAAAGAATTATAACTAATTTTATTTTATAATGAATACCATATATTCATAAGTTAAATAAATAATAATTGTACAATTAAAATTTGCCTATGATATTTAATATAATTTTTTTTAGTTTTTTTTTTAATTAATAGGATATTAAAATAAACAACAACAACAACAAAAAAAAAACAATTGTTGATAAGTATAACTTGCCACTGCTTTCAATGAACTTGATTTCTTGGACATTAAGATGTAAATAGGAATAAATTTTTTAGATATTTTTAGATAAATTTCAGCCATAATGTAATCAGAAGTATCAATTGAAAATTTTTTTATAGTCCTGGTTACTTCAAGGCTAAATTTTTTTTTTTTTTTTAAATATTTGGAGAAATCCCTTCTCTTTTGAAAATTACTAATATATATAACCAATATATGTAATAAATTACATAACTTTTAAAAAATATCAAATTATGTATAATAATTATATAGGAAATATTTTGAAGACTAAAATGGAAAATTAAGGGGGGGGGGGCAAGCGCAGATTATTTGAATCCTCTAGATTTTGCACTTGATACTATTGTTTTTGCAAAGAATGCTTGCATAAATTCAAGAAATGTTACAAAGATTATCAAATAAAAACAAAAAATTAGGAGTAAAAAGCTAAAGCAATATTTAAATTCGAAAAAATAAAAAAAAAGTGGAAAGAAAATAAAAGTTAACTGATTAATACCAGTAACTTAAACGTGCAGCATCAACTACTGGATAGTTAATTATAATCTTTTTATTTTTGAATTTCTATTATTTTGTTGATTTCTATTATTCTATAAAATTTATTGAAGCAGACATTGAAAAATGTTCATTTAAGGATGTTCTCAATAATATTCTCAAAATAGAAATAAGATATTAATATGAATCAATATGTTTTTTAGCCTGTAGGATGTAATGATATGAATCTACAATTCTAAATACACATTTTCAGTGCATTGAAAATGTAAAATAAATAAATAAAAATCCTAACAAAAATATTTTATGGTAAATAGAGAATTGTTTTCATGGAAGAGGCATAATCCATTTATGTTATAATGTTTATTTCGAAGACATTCTAAAAGATGCAATATTAGATGATTTTATTGGAAAATATGGTTGATGATTGAATAAATGTTTGAGAAAAGATTTAAAAAATATCATTCATGATATCAAATAACATATTAAAGAATAGTATGTATAATAAGTATTTTTTTGTGAAATTTGAATGGGTATATTTGTTTACAGTGTTTGATAAATATATACGTGTAAAGAAAATGAATGTAGCATTTCAGATTATCTACAGTTGGTTAACATTTAGTTAAAATACTTAATGACTGGATTTTTACTTTAACATTTTTTTCCAAATGACAAACCTGTTTTTCTTTTGGAATATATATATATTTAGATATCCTAATTATTTGAAAGTCATATACTTGTAATGGTAGATAGTTAATTTTAATTTTAGTAAATTTCCATTATTCTGTCGACTTGTATTATATTTTACTTATCCTTCTTATAGTGATAGATTGGTAATTTCCGGATTAAAGATCAATCATGGAATGCAACTCAAATCTGTTACTTCATGTGTTCCAATGCCTAACGATTTCTTTTCCCTTAAATGATAAATCATTTATTATTTTACTTTATTTTCAATCTGTCATCAAATTCATTCTAAAAAAGAATTTATTGCTTATTTTTTCTTTTATTTATTCTCTCTGATCTTTGAAATATATTTATCAAAGTGATGATAAAATCCATCCATCTTATTGCTGGTCTGATTCTTCTATTTTCCCCTTGTTTTTTGAGAGAATTATAAACTTTTTTGTTAGTTTATAAATGTAAACATTAAAAGACAATTTCAAGTAAAATTCTAGGTCAATCCAGATTTCTTTGGAATTTTCAAAAGTTTTTTTTATCACTGTTATAATTAAAAAGTATCAGTATATATATTTTCTCCTTCTTCTTCAGTGTCTAACTTTCACATTTATAGAAACATAGCTCTTACATGTAAAAATCTTTTCCAGACTTCTCATTGTAATTCTGATCATTGTCAGTCTTGTGATATTGGACCCTTCACTGTTAACTTTACCATCAGTTTTAAAGTTACAAGCTGTTTCTGTTACTATAATATTTTTTTAATTTTTATATTAAACATAACTTTTGATAATAACAAATCAGCCAACACATAAATAATAAACAAGAGCAACTCTTTATTCTAGTGCCATCTATAGTATTGAGGACACTGCATTTGATTTATTGTTTTTTTAAACTTTTCTACTAAATATCCAACTATTATTTATTATCAGCTATAATTCTGACGTCATTATCATATTTAAGATAACAGATTTTTCTTCTCTAAATTTTGAATCCATATCTGTCTTCCTTCAATCTAGATTTTCTTATTAAGAAATAAATATGAGTATGATATATAATAAAGCTTTTTTTTTTTTTAAAAAAAAAAAAGACATAAATATAAAACCCAGTATACTTTTAAAATGATTCAAAAGTTTGTTTTGCTTTAAAATAAAAAACCTTTGTGAAATATTATTTTAAAAAAACCAGACTATTCTCGCTGCTATAGGCCTTTAATTAAAGTAAAAAAAAAATACTGACTTAACTTTATTATTCATATTATATCTGCTGTGTATTCTTTAAGAAGAAGAGGGTTAAAAAAAACTTATTACATGTCTTCCAAAATTTAATAACAAATTTATAAATTTAAATGTCTTAAGGTAAGTACTGCGTTTATGAGAAAAAAGGGTTGAAAAACCAGGAAAGTATTTAAATAATCTAATCCCTTGATTATTACATTTTGCTACAATATTTTTTCATTTTAATTATTTTAATTTTAAAATCGGCTAGATATTTCAGTGCTAGGTGTTATTACTTTTTATTATTACTAAGTAATCATTTGAAAAATATACTTTTTTTATGCTTTTTTTTTTGTTTACTTGTAATGAATTTCTAATTATTATAAATTCAAATCTTCATCAAAAAAATCTTATTTCTTTTAAAATTTAGTTATTGTCTCTTTTTTTTAAAAAAAATAATATTTAATAATAATAGAAATGTTACGTTTATTTATCTTCTGCCTTATACTTATATAAAAGCAGATTTATTGTCGTTAAAGAGTTTTTGGCAATACAATATATTGCGACTATTATCAGTTCAATTGTTTGCCATAGTTTTACTTATGTTTGTAGCATCTATTACTTTGTACACACTTAATATTTCATAACATATAAACACAAATATATAACAAACGAATAATTAATCACATCATTCAATGATTATCGAATAAAGTCTAATCTTCAATTCAGATTAATCAATGCATTAGAAAGTTTACTGACTACCTACCATAAGAACCAATATGCATTTTACTTTGAATCCAAATGTTATCAGATACATCAAGAACTCAATAATATATAATTATTGGTAGAATATAATGAACTTAATTGATGCGATATTTTAATCAAAAATGTAACTAATATTCAACACATAATTTTGACATGTATTATATAAATATATATATTTTTCTTGTTAATGTATTATTAAATTTTATTTTTACTTAATAAGGCTATTCAAAAACAAGGTGAAAATCCAAGTCTTCTTTACTTATATGTATTGCTTATTCTTAAACTAATATCTCAAAGAAGCAGATCTACAATAATGCAAAAGAAAAAAAAATCCTAAGAGATTGGAATCCTTCATTATTCATTCTTAGATACATATAATCCTTAATATATTAGTAAAGATTCAAAATGATTTTACCAAATTGCCAGAAAATGAAACTTGCTGCTTAATATACACAAAGCTGGAAATAAATTCTAATGACATCTGTCCTATTCCAAAAAGATTATTGCTGTTTGTTGCCATAGTGCTCATCACTATTGGAACTAAAGTGTCAATTGTCATTGTATCAACATTAGATTTTCCATGCTTTATTATTAACTTGTATTTATATCTAATTAGTTTTGCTTAAATATAGCTAATATTCCTGCTAAATTTATTAGAAGACAACATATATTAACTGTACATTTGTTGTTCTTAATATTTTCTAATTCTGAGAAGTCACGTTTTCCAGATATAAAGCTAATATAATTTTCTTAATGATTTTAGCAATTTTATTATATTGTTTGATATGAATACTTCACTAATTCAAATCAATTTAGATTTGTGATGCACTCCAGCTTATTGTAAAAATTTCCTAACCAATTTCTCTCATTATGCATGTATTTTATAATAAAGACTGATTCTTGGGTGATCTAGAGACTAAAAATCCTTGAACAGCCCAGAAAAAACAATACTCAGGCTTTTTCTATTTCTATGTCTTAATTACAACCAATTTGATTTTATATATTGAATATTTTTGGCAAATATTAATACAGTAATTATTTTTAATTTATCAACACTTCCATATTTTTATTTCATAATAGAACAGAATATTATAAGGAATATATAAATATAAATTGACAAACTTAGAGAAGATCACCACAAATCTGAAAGATTTTATTGGCAATTTATTACATGTATGTTACTTACATCATCATACTCCTGTTTCTTTGGTTGTTATAATGTGAATATTAATTATTCTTACCCCTCATAAAATATGAATACTGAAAATTTGATGGGTTAAACATCAACATCTATATACAATAATCAACTGGTAAAACATTCTGTATTCTAGATCATATTGCTGTAATTAAGATATACAAATAAAAAAAGTTTGTTTATATATTCAAAGTCTTTAACTAATGAAGAGTTCTCTTGAAATATATATATATATATATATATATATATCTATATATATATATATATATATATATATATATATATATATATATATATTATGTGTATAATATATAATATGTATCCATTATATATTTATATATCCAGTTAAATAATAATAATAGCAACAATTACCATTCACAGTGCATATCATCCTGGAAACAATGGAATTTCAAAAATTCTGTTTTCTTACTACAATCAATTCACTACACAATACTTGTGTGATTTAGTTAACTACTTAGCTGAGAGTATTTATCATATATAGGTCTATATCCTATTGTAATGGTTCCTTTAATAAAAAGCCAGTCCCTATTTTCATTCTTATTGACCTTCAACTCATCTCCATTGGTCCAATTGGCATCAAAATTCTGGAGAAAATTATCAAAAAACAAATTTTAACTGCATTACAGCTGTTAATTTCATGCATGGAATTCAATAGAAAGTGGTCTTTCACTACCCAAGCTGCACTCTATTCAAAACAATAATCAGCATAGTTCAAGATAGCAAGAAATATGCACCTATTGCTATCCAGACTGATATTGAAACTCCATTTGACTCTGTCCCCATAAATATCCTAGTAGACAAGCTTTCAAACACCATAATTCTAAATAACATATTGTACATAATAAACAATCTACTACTGAGTTGAGAAATTCATATCACACTCAGTGACAAAAATTCATCATTATTAATCCCACACAATCCATCTGCCAATGTGGTCTTTCAGTTCTTTATTGTTCATGTTCTACATTAATCCACTATTCAAAAAGATCCAATGCAAAATCCCAGGCATTCTAATATCACACACATAGCAATATATATTATGCACAGCATACATGGATATCATTATTTCCTTGCATCCTGTAAGCAGCTTTCTATATTCCCAAAAAAATTGAAGAATACACTGATAACTTTAAATTTGAGTTAAATTCCAATAAAATGTTCACCTGGTTTCTATTCACCAAAAAGTCCTCTACATCAATATTTATCAGAAAGCCAAACAATTTTTTGGTATCTCCTTGTACATGGGTGACAATGCAATGAAACAAAAAATTCAGAACAAGCTTAAAAATGACGCAATGCACAGCACATTAGCACCTCCCTTTCCAAGGCATAACTTTCCCTCTACTGCAAAGTGCATCTCTGCAATTTTTCTCTTTATAACAAGCTTCTATGATATTTTTTTAAAAATCCTTTTTAAAAATTCTATGTAAACCTAATTTGACACATGTATCTTGCTATGTAATGATTATTATTCTTTCAAATACTGTAAGTCGTGTTTTTCTCCTATCAAAAGCAAAATTGTAAACTCTTATTGAATATGTAATATCATGTATCAACTTGTATCTAAGACTTCATGTTTTCACCTGTAGCTTAAGTAACACTTTTTGCGTCTCAATAAAGTTTACTCTTGAAACATAATAATAACAACAACAACAACAATAATAATTCAATTCAATTTATTAATAAACAACAGCTTACAAAGCTAAGAAAACATTTACAATGATTAAATTTACATAAAATTTTGATTTAATAAATTTAATATATATTATTTAAATATTTTAAATCTGATGTAAACTCTACATCACTAAACATATTATTATATTCATTTTGTAATCTATATACAAGTGCATTTTACACATGTATGTTTGATTAATGGTAAATGAAAAAGTTTTTGATTTCTGCTATTGAAAGTTGGTATTTTATATAGCACATTTGTTACTGAATTCTCAAAAGTTATTGTGCCATTTATCATTTTATATAAAAACACATATCAGATAATATTCTTTTAATACATAATTCATTACTATTATAAGATGAAGTTTTATACACATATTTACAATATTTATATAAACCTTTTGTATTTTTTTCATATTTGCTTCATTTATAGAATTCCATTCAATAGATCAATAGTGTAAAATTGGCAATATAAAACTATTAAATATTAGTTTATTAATCTGGAAATAAAAAAAATTTTTTGATCTGAGCATCTTGCCAATGAGTTTAAATGCTTTATTGATAGAATATGTTATATGGTTATTAAAAGTAAAATTACTTGTGAAAATTATACCCAAATCTTTATGGTCAGTAATTTTCTTAATTTCAAGATGATCAATGTGGTAACTACTCTTTATTAATATTGTTTTTCTTGAATATGTGTCATAGCATTACATTTATCAACATTTATTTTCATATTATTATAATAATAATAATAATTATGCTACTGCTATTGCTACTGCTACTACTGCTGCTGCTGCTACTACTACTACTACTACTACTACTACTACTACTACTACTACTACTACTACTACTACAGAGGGTGCATATGCACCAGCTGGCTTGGTAATCTCCGAAATTGGTAGGATATATATCGATTTTTAGTAATAATTGAACCTAAAATTTTCTTATTTAAAATAAACTGCATTGAACATAGGGAACCTAATATTCACTAGATATATCTTTCTAAACTTGATAACTCCTCTGATGAGGAATGTGTGTGCAAACGTTTTTATTTTTTTAACTCCAATATGGTGATCTCTTTGAATGCACCAAGCAATACTTACATTGATGCAATCAAAGCATCCCTTAAAAAAGGAGATACTCATCAAAATGTGGAAAAAAAATCAAACTCCAGTCTTAAGATTTCATCATTCCACAATGAATGATCTCATAAAACTAGATATGATTTTAGAATCTGATCCATTACCAGTTAACACAACAGAAAAGATCTGAAAATAATGAAAGTCTAACAAAAATCTCAGAATGCTTTTATATGACCATCCCACAGGATCTATTTGTCTTCTAAATGTTTCTTTACTGACCAGTCTGTTATTCTCACAATTACAGATATAAATTGTTCACTGTACAGGTTTCCTAAAGATTTGTTATACGAAGAAATAAGTACAAATAATTTATGGGATTCTATACTGCGCATTGCAGATCATCCAAATGCTCGCTATTGAATTCTATAGTTAGGAACAAAAAAATAAATTTGATAGAACAATTAAAACTCTAGGAAAATATGCTTTAGTAAAAGTTAACTAATATAGAGAAAACTTTATTACTGGCATAATTAAAATTAAGTATTTAAATAAATACTTCAATAAATTAATGCAAACATTTGGAATTGTTGCTGCCTTTCAATATATAGATTTAAAAGGAACTCCTATACCAATCTATAGCAATAGTTATCAATTTAAAGTTAGACTAAATCAAAACATAAACCCAAGTGATATTCTCACTCTTATAACTGATCATGAAATAATGCTGCTTTTAATAATTCATGGACTTAAACTGCAATGTTTTCACTGCAAACAACAAGGGCATATAAAAGCATGTCCAAAACTTAAATGTAAACACTGTCATATGAGAACAACCTCAAGTCATCAATCTGGAAAGATTCCAGTAATTAACACAGAATTCACTCCTCAACTAACAAGTGAATCAACTACAATATGTAATAACCAAAACAATCCAATTAATGACTACATAACTGAAGATCAAAACATCTCCTAAGTGCAATCAATAAATAATGAAAGTGAATCAGTTTTACAAGAAAATCAATCAATAAATGAAGAAAATAAATCAGCATTACAAGAAATTAGCTCACCTCAACAAGAAATATTAAAAAGTGATTGCCAGGATCACAAGCAATCCATAAAACCCCTCAATAAAACTTCAAAATATATTATAGACTACCTAGTGCCTTGCCTGCTCTCTATGTCACTGTCAAGAGAAAACCAGGCTGACCATGGAGGTAATAAATCAGGAAAAATGGAGCAGATATGTAATGAATTCAGTGAAGGTGATATGCCCCAGACATTAGATTATAAAAAAAATAAAAAAAGTAAAATATGAGTTTAATGAATACAGAGTTTGAACGCACTTCAGATGAAGACTTTAGCACCAATAAAAAAGTAAATGTGTGAGAACTATCACAAAAGGGAGGGGGTAGAATCTTAAGACTTAAAAAATTATTTGTCATAATTTGTGTAAGTTATTTAATACTACATACAATTACAATCTAGTTACTGCAACAGGTGTGTTTGTTTTTTGAGTAATACTGTAATGAGAATAAAAATTGGGTCATTAAATATCTAAGGACTAAACTCACCAGAAAAAAAACAATCAATTAGTAAAATGGCTTGAAATTGTACAGCACCATTTGATAGGGCTACTTGAAATAAAAATTTAAATAAATGTCAGATTAATCCATCTAACTATTTTAATAATCAAGGATATTCAGCATTCTCCCAAGCATCATTCTTTCCCTGAACAGCACAGGAGTAGTGGTAATGAAAACCTACCCATTCTATTCATTTAAAATAATATATATATAGATGCATACATATTAATTACAATCTTATATCATAAAAAAGTACATTAAATGTAGCATTTGTCTATATATTTCCAAATCATAAAGCAATTAATAAAGTTATTTAAACTATAAACTCCAAAATAGCAACCTTATCACATTCACTAATTTTACTTGGGTGATTTCAACATGTCATATCATGGATTTATCACAAAATGGTTGCACTTACTAGCTATACTCCTCATGAGTTGAGAAGGCTATCTCCCACAGAATTCAGTCACATTTAATAATGGCAGGGTTTCATCATTAATTGATCTGGTTTTTTACTTACCAGCATTGCATCACATGATCTGCCTAACAATAAAAAACTCATCTATATAAGATCATTCTGCAATTACTGTTTCTCTAAAAAATGATTTTATACAAAGATCAATAACATCTATTGGAAACACAATTAGAGTACTTCTTCCACATCGAACTCCAGAATATCTATTCTCTGAAATATATCTCTCTCTTTTCAAACTTTGAGATATTGAAATGGATCATATACAATTGATGTTATAACAGAGGCCATCCCAGTTCCCTCAAGACTTCTAGCTTTTGTAAATGAAACACCCAAGAGAATCACAAACAGTACTTTAAAGAAACAAGGCTGTTCAAATGTGATTGCTCTGAAGAAACTTTATCAATCCATCTCAGAGAACTTAGAGAATATCTGACAATAAAAAAAAGAAAAATCTTTTTGAGACAGACACACACATGGTCAAGGCACTATATTCACTGGGAACTGGAGAAAAGCTATCAACTCACATACCAACAGCAATTAACATACAAGAAGAAATAATCTCTGGTTACAACATGTTGCTATCTATCTCCACACATTTTAAATCCAAACTTCAAGATAAAATAATTCAATCCTGCACTATTTTTTCCCAGTGAGCTAGAAGAAGTAACAGTATTTACTCCCAAAAATTTTATTAAAAAATTAGCATCAACACCAAACTCCTGTCACCCAGGAAAAAATGGAATACCTTGATTTGTATTCAAATATTTAGAAAAATTTATTGCACAGTACTTATGTAGTCTAGCTAACTTTCTAACAAAAAACTATCATATACATGGAAAAGTAAACACTTTAAACAATCTAAGACTCATATCAATGATTCTGCTGGAGTCAATCATTAAAGACAAAATAGAACCCTATCTTATATCTATACTATTTTAAATGCAGTTTTCTAAGAAAGGCCAATGCAAGCAGCCTTTCTATTCAAAACAGTTATTGATTGTCAAAAATAATAAAAAATATAGTCCAGTTGTGATCCATCTGGAGAGAAAATTAGCATTTGATATGATTTCAATTGAACTCCTTGTTGAAGCATTAGCAGGCACAGCAATACTGAGATCCTTAATATATCTAATAATCAATCTTCTATTAAGTCTAGAAATACATATTACACTTAATGGTAATAATTCACTCTCTTTTGTACTTTACTGCTCAATTCCACAAGGTTAAATGCTCTCTTTTTTACTATCTATATCAATCCTCTACTGAATATGATAGAGAAAGAATTATTGGGCATATACATACCTGGTTTGAAAGCAATCATCTTCTGCATTGCCTACATGGATGATGTCTCAAATTTTTTTACTTCTAAAAAACAGATACCAACTCTATTAAAAATTCTTAATTCATACACTAACAAATACAGGCTGGAGTTTAACATGGATAAATCTTCTGCTTAGTTAATATATATACAACACATTTTCACACACACAACATTTTAAAGGAAAGCCTAGCTCTTTTGTGGGATTTCCCTATTATTTGAGCAACCTAGAAATGCATAGACAAATATAAGACAAAATTAAGAATAAATTGAAAACATAATTAATTCACTTTCAAAGTCTTATCTATCATTGTATTCAAAAGTAACCCTGTTTAAATCTATTAATTATGACTCAAATCACATACTATTCATGTGCTTGAGGCTACAGCCATAGTAAATGTTACTTACATAATCAATGTGCGTTTAAATAAATTTATAATTAAATCCTTTACTAGTAAAATAAATTCATTATGTAGAAAATTGCTGTGGGGAAAAAGATTGTATCAATTTCATTAAAACGTATTCAAGCTTCTCTAATACAAAATGGTTTGGGACTACATTCAATAAATATGTTTAACATTCAAAAGACGTTAAATCTTATTTCTGCATGTGCTCATTTATTTCCATACATAAAAGTGTTCAAGATTACCCCAACAGATAAGTCACCACCAGTCAATGGATACTGGAAAACCTTGCAATCCAAACATTACTTATTCAGCACCTCAAAATAAATTTAAATATTGGGATATATACCAGATAATTTGATCTTCCTTTGTGCTAAATGATAAAAAACTAATTCTAAACATTAACAATAGACAACTAACCCGAAAATTCAAATTCTGGTCATTAGAACCCAAATATTATGATTTTCTGCTTAAATTAAATCTTGAAGCTCTAATCTCTGTGGACATTACACTTTTATAGATACAGAAGGCATTACATAAATACAGACATATGCTGGTTATATCATAGAGAGATTGAGGTTCAAGAACACTTTCTTGTTACCTGCCATGCATTTGATAATATTTGCTCATCCATACCATCATTGTACAAACAAAGAAATTGTGACTTTCAAACTCTTTTACAATTAATTGACAAAGGTAGTTACCCATATATTCAAACAAGTACTTTTACATTATTTTCACCATGGTGTAAAAGATGCTTTATCATGTATAACAATAATCCAAGAAGACATCCAAATACATTCTGGACCAAAAGGAAACTACTCTGCTTAAGGGATGAAAAAATGTAACTCAAGAGATGTACACAGCCACTTGGTCCATATTGTAACAGTGCTCAAAACTATAGCATGAAAAGAGACTAATAAAAGAGAAAACAAAGAACCTTGTCAGTATATAAAACTGACTGGGGTGTATGTAAAAAAATGTAAACTCAAATTTGTAAACCACATGCATATTTCCAAGAGATGTACACAGCCACCTGGTCCATATTGCAACAATGCTCAAAACTATAGCATGAAAAGAGATTAATAAAAGAGAAAACAAAGAACCATGTCAGTATATAAAACTGATTGGATGTGTATGTAAAAAAATGTAAACTCAAATTTCTAAACCTCATGCATATATATCTTTTGCTTTTGTTGCGCCCCTCCCCAATTACAATTTTCAATTTATTTATATTAACATAAATTTATCTGCATGTGGTAAAATAGTTATTAATGTAACTCTTTTCTTGTTATATGCAATAAAGTCCTTTTGAAAGCCAATAATAATAATGATGATGAGGATGATAATATATATATATATAAATGGAATTTTCGTCAGTTTTTGTTAGGTTTATATTTTAAATCTTTAAATTTTAATTATATATTATTTTATTCTGATTAAATTTCAATTCCTACCTATACAATAAAAAGATGTAGTGTTGTAGTGGCTTTACCATGAGTTCGATTTGGGTAAATATTGAACTTTTTTAAAAAACTTATGCAGGCTTAGATTTTTTTTTCAGATAGGCAGTCTATAAAACTTAGCTAGCCATTTAACTATTGATCAACAAATGTGTGTCAATGAAAAAAAAAGATACGATTCTAATAAAGTGTAGCTATTCCAGTGATGAGGATGGAATCGTATTACCATGGGTTATCATCACTTTTTTACTTGTGCGGCAAAATAATTCAGCTATATACTTTTAGCTTTATTAATATGTTAAAGAAATCTGTGCTTCGAATTCCTACACTTTTTAAATTTGGAAGTTCATCTGTTAAATAAGGCAAGAAACAGAACATTTTCATTAATGATCTATTATAAATTAAATTCTCCGATTGAAGACTGACAGAAAATGTTGACGTCAAAATATTACTGCCAAGATATGTTTTGATTATTATCGGTTGTTTGCTGCTTTCTTAACTCAACTTATTCTAGTATCTCAATTTTAGGCCCATTCTATAAACTTTAATGATCCTTTAATTAAAATACAAGAAAATAATCTAGCATTAACTTTTTGATATTAATAAGTAATCTTTTGAGATATCAATCTAAATGTAAGTTATAACAATAAAACTTAATTTTAAAAAATGTTTAAAGTATTGATTTTTTGCCATTTCTTTAATTCCATAAGTATCTGTGTTCTATAATATCTAAATGACTGTTTTTAATAAATTACAACTCCTTCAATAGTTTTTGAAATTGCCACTAAGAAAGATTATTCTTTAATTCAACAAATACTATTTTCTTCAGATTCTTTATTTTATTAATAAAAGAGAGATATATAAATTATAAAAGAAAATATGAAAAGTATTTTAGAAATAAAAAAAGGGTGAAATTTAAGGAAGAAAATAATTGTATATTATATATTTTAGGAAAAAAAAAAAAAAAACGAAAAACGTGTAAAGAATCGTTTGGTTTGATAAGTGATGTTCCCCACATCCCTGCATAAACGACAGTTATAATAAAGGACAAAATTTTAAACTCCAAAGCACTTTATAAGGTAATTCTCAATATAAGATATTATATTATATAATAAGTGACAGAATGATACATTAATATCAATAACGATTAAAAAGATTGATTAAATTAATATACTACTTCAGAAAAAAAGAACTGAACATATATATAACACAGAGATAATATATATAGAGTAAATTTTAATGGCAATAACAAAATTTTTTTTATTTTTTATAATTATCAATATATTAAAGATAATGCTCCTTTTTATTGCTCTTTAAAGTTATTGAGTTTCAAAAATAAATTGCATTAGACGGATAGCAAGGAATGGAAAATTATCATAGATAATAATCTAGTTATTTAACTTTATTTAGAACAAAACATTTAATACGTACACACACTTGCAAACACCCCCCCTCCCCCAACGAGTTCAATTTACATTTGTATATTTTTTTTCTAAATATTTCATTTTTCCCCTCTCTGATTTAAAAATCACTCAAAAAAAATTTTTTTTAAAAATAATTTATTTAACATTATGGAGAATTATTGGGTTAGTCACTTATTTTATTTTTTTATTATAAGATTTTGCGTTCAGAAAAGTAGATTTCTTATAATAAAAAATATTGCAAGTAGCTATATTTCCATCATCTAGAATTAATTAAATGCTTTAGAAAAATTCAAACTTTAGTACACTTTTCAAATACAATCAACTATTAACAACAGCAAACAGGTTAGTATATAACACAACATTTCACTGTCCTTTCTTCTATAGATGTTGCTGGATTGACTAGTGACAATATTAGAATTGAAATCAATCTTGGACTTTTAGATTCATGAATTCTGAAGTTAAGATGATAGCCTCTAATTAATTAAGTTTTTCTCAAAAAAAAAAAAAATTGAAAAATAATAAAGATCCTCAGAGATAAGTATATAAATTTTTTACTGACTTCTATCTTTAAGGACAAAATTGATGAGAGTTTCCAAACATTATGAATTGTGACATTGGATTTATGTATGGATTTATTTATCATTATCATGTAAACAGCTTCTTTATTTTTTTATTTTTTACTGTCCAATATTTGTGTTATCTCCAATGAACATATGTTTATGTATATTTGCATAGTTTGCTACTTTAAATAATCTGTTTCTTCCTTTTTAATCATTACTTTGGCCTCTTTTAATCATTTATCAGTGGGGATAGTTTCACAAATATCTGTCCTACCATATAGTTTGTTTTTCAGCATAGTGTAAAAGACTGCTGTTATTGTATTTATTACAATTTTTTTTAGTCTGAAATTCCTGATATGTATGGTTATATTACATTAGCACACAATTGATTTTCTTTTAAAGTCTTTTTTTTTTGTTGTTTTTTGAAAGTTTTTTTTATTAATAGATGATGGATAACTGTTTTTCATAAAAGTTTTATCAAAGTCTTTAGCTTCTGAATAAACTTCTTTTGCTCTATTTCATGGTGATAATATAACTCCATAATTTGTGTTTTATATGCTAAGAATTTTTCTTTGTGTCTATGTAAGTTTTCTACAAACTGTAATTTTTACTTTTATTATGAAGAAATCTTATCACAAGAACATCTAAAAATGCCAATTTTAATTGATTCTATTGTGAAATGATTAAAGGAAATATGTTATTGATGTATGTCCAGAATGTGTGTACTATCTATACAATAAATATTTCATCAATATAGTGAAGACAAACTTTAAGTAGAAATGCATTAGTATCTGTAGCTTCATACAGAATACATTTATAAATAAACATGTCAGTTCTTTCTATTTTGATGTCCTTGAATAATTCCACCAAGTATTTAGAATTTCTGATAAAGAATTTTGTCTTGTGTGCCAAAAAGTTAAGAACTTAAAATTTTTTTTTTATGACAAGTAGCTATATGTATAAAATTTCTAACAGCTGATAGTTTATAAGCAAATAAATTTTAAATATCATTCAAAAACACACACACAGCTGTAATAGTCATTAATAAAAAGTATAAATAAAAAAAAAGACAAAATACACTAACAATATATTATATGAAATACTTTTAATAAGTTGGTCATGGAAATTGGAATTAGGAAAGAGGTATATTAAATATTCAGTTTATATCATATAATTTATAATGAAAATGACAGAGTCATTAAAATAAATGGATAGAATAGAATACATTTTAAAAATTAAATGAATTATTGAATTGGAAACTATTTTTAATTAAGGATAAAGAAATAACAAATAATTACTTGATAAGAATAGCAACTTAGCTGTCAAATAATTAAAGAGAAGTGCAATAAAAATAATTTGTAATAAACACTAAACGATTATTTTGTGATTTTTTGAATTTAGAATTAAAAAAATGTCTGGAAAATATTTTAATTTTTAGCATTACTTGATATAGAAAAACAGGCAAATTTTAAAAATGTGAATATATAAAATAATAAAAAGATAAACTTGGCAAAATGCATAAATGTTTAAAGGATTAAAGGAATCAATTTAATATATTATTTTTGAGAAAAAACTAAATAGACAGAATTATTTTGGCATATACTTAAACATAGAAAAATTATGAAGATTATGAAAAATGCAATTTTACCTAATAAAAGTAGAAGTAGGAAAAGAAAGATTATTGATGATTTTAAAGAAAAAAGTAACTATCAGCTTTTGAAGAGATCACCTATTGCTACAATATTTATTGTTTCAGAATTGTAATAAAAATAGTGTTTACAAAAAATAAATAAAATAGATGTGTTATATAAAAGTGAAGTTAAGTGATGATTAAGTACCATTACTAACATGAAATAAAAATAACAAGAAATGTAATTGTTTTAGTCTGTACTTTATTTTATATAAATATTGTAAAATAATGTTGAGAAGTCAAGTGACATTCCAGAACACGAAATGACACATTAAACTTCCATTCTGGAATTTTTACAATCACTTTACAACTGAGTTAAACAGCTAGGGCATACAAATAGTAACAAACCATTTTTTAATTAGATAACTATGGTAAATATTTGCATAAATGTTTAATTTTGTGTGTGTATAACAAATATATTTCCATTAATACATAACTCGATTATGTTTGTTAAATTTTTTGCTTTAAGGCAAACAAAGTAACTAATAAGTCATATAGTTAGATCAATCAATAATAATTCATAATTATTTGAAGGATTAAATCGTTTTTCTCTAACTAAAGATATATAATTATATATATTAAATTCTACCAACTATTTAGCTGAGTATTTAATGATTGACAGATGTAATTTATTATTAATTCTAGACTTTATGCATTTAATTAATTTACATATATATTAAATATATTAAGCATGAATATTAAGTAGACCATTATATTTCACAATAAAATACTTTAGCTATGAATTTAAAGTCATTGTCATAAGTTAGCACACATTTCTAAATTTTAAACTATAATTAGAGTATTTCATCGTAATGTCTTACTACTAAAATTAAATTAATAACACAAAGAGCTATTATTTTCTTCAGTTCATTATATGAAAGTGTGAAAATTTTTTTTATCTGTAATATGAAAAAGAAAAATTTCATATAGTAATGTTTTATAGTATTTTTAAATGACTTGGCTAAATCATACGACCAATCTTAAATTTTTCAACTTTCTGAATCTACTATTGCAAAATTACTCTTCAGTAGATTGCAATTGTAAAAAATGAACTGTAACAGATTTCCTAAAAAGCATTTTATGATAAACTTGAGCCTGACTTTTGTGGGATAAACAGATCACCTTTACATCATAGAAATTATTTTAATGACATTAGAAATGTTTCTACAATATTATCATAACAAAGCTAAGAATAAAACATAGCAGAACATAATTAGTTAAGACATTGAAGTATTTCAAAAAATAAAATTCAATGCAAAAAAATTATGAGAAAATGACAACATTGAAGATAACAAAGGAACATTAAAAAAAACCAACATGTGATATGTATGCATCCTCTCCAATGTTTTAACAAATGCAACAGCAAAAATTATATTACATGGTAATACTAAGAAGATTAACATTGAAAAAGTTATAGACAAAGTGATTCGATATCTTCACCAAAGCTTTTTTACAGTTGTTTTACAACATGTATTTTGTGATTGAAATGAGAAGCTAAAGGAATAAAAGTAAATGGAGTTTATTTAAGTCAATTTGCAATTGATGTGGTTATTTGGTCAAATAATGCTTCAGATCTTTAGAAAATGTTGTAAAAGTTATCAGATGAAAGAAAGAAAATTAGGACTAAGGATAAATGCTAAAAAACTAAATTAATGTTCAATGGATTTTATTAAAAGAAGAAAATAAAAATTGATATTCAAAAAATAGGAGTTAACAACTTTACATGCCTTGGTTATTACATATATTTTGGTCAGATTATTAATATAGACAAAAAAATAGATAAAATTAATTATAGAATTAAACTGGGATGAAGTGCATTTTCATTTCTTACTTATAAATCTAAGATTTGAATAATTAATAGAAAAGCAACACAGACTTATGACCATTCAATGAAGTATGGAGAGATGAATGTTAGGTATAACAAAAAAAAAATACATTGATGAGAAAACACACAGATATTATTGATATTATTGAAAAATTTAAGAGACTAAAATGGAATTTAGCTGGGCTTATTACTAGAAGAGATGATAATAAGAAGGGAAATTGATGTTGTAAATTGAATCCTAAGAGATTATAAATTTGTGAAGGAGATAAAAAATTGAAGTAAATTAAACTTGAAGACACCTTCATTCTGCAGTGGATTGATAATTATTGAAAATGATGCTGATATTTGCTTTTGCTTTTATAAAATACCTTTGGAGTGCTTTCCAGTTACAAAAACCCCTCTCCTCCCCTCCACACCAATCTATAGTAATAGCAAACCACTTTAAACAACGATGCATTTAAGGCTTATAAAAATACTAGAAGATTATTTTATGAATTAACTTATAAAAAATAATGTAATGCGTTCTTGGGTAACTTTGAACTCGCAAGATTGAATCTACAAATTATGTATTTTGCAATTTTAATGACGGTTTGTTCACTTTTAAATCAATATATTATGTTATTAAAACTTTTTTATTAGATTATAGATTATTATATCAATATTAGACCAGATGTGAGTTTTAAATTAAATTAAGAGATAAATATATTTATTATTATAAACTCCAATCACGCTAAACATTATTTCAATTTCCACCTTTTTTATGCGTGACAATTATTAAATATGTATTTATAAATTTGCAAACCTATTGCATACTATTCTATGTTTCAAAAAAAAAAAAAAAAGAATAGTCATCAGAAAAAGCCTAATGTTAAGTAGTAAACTTGCACACGCGTATATATGTTTAATAAATATTTGTATTCATTTTACTTAGGTTTAAAACAACAACAACAACAACAACAACAAAAATAAATACAAGTTTAGTAATTCTACATAAGCATTTTTATTTGGAACTACAATATGCATTCATTAATAAAGTTTTTTAAATAGCCCGTTTTTCAAATAATTCTCGGTTCTATAATTTAACTGAAAGAAAAAAAAAATCATCCAATATCATCAGTATATAATTACAATAAGATTTAACTTTTTGCTAAATTTTAATAAAAAATGAATTTTCCAGACATTAAAATTCCAGGCTGTTGGCATGAAGATGGATATGGTAATTACTACCCAACAAAATTCTTTATACAAGTATATGTATATCTACACGCATAACTACCAATATTATATATATACATTACACACATATATAGATAAATAAAAATATTGAAATTTTTATATAAAAACTAATAACTTTATATAATACCCCAGTTATTAGTAGTTTAATTTTTTTTAATGTTATTCGTAATTTTGAATCCAATTTATTTTGCATCTGCCTCCTTTTTTTTTTTTATTCAGTAATAAAATAAAACAAAATGATGTAAAAATATTATCTTCTGTCAGAAGACATATTAAATACTTACCATTTTTCGCCATGCCTAGTTTAAGTGTCTGAGTTTAACCGACTGAATTAAAATGTTTGCTTCATGTCGCTACAAACAATTTAGAGAATATTAAGTTAATCCGAAGTTCGAAGTATTTTTATTTTCTTTTTTTATATAGTTTTATTGCATATTGCAAATTCTCTTAACTTAAATATTTGTCTAGCTATAGAAATATTGTTTATTAATTAACAGATACTATTATATTACATAGACTTATACAAAAGATAGATTAAAAATAGAGAACTAACTCTGCTAAAATAATTTTAGATTGATAAAAATCCCAAATGTTGAGACTTCTATACTCTAATTTATATCTATACAGATTTATATTCTGGGCTATTTGTACACTTTTTATAATTTATATCTATCAATTTGTTTTTAGTAAGCTTTACAAAATATAGTAACTGATTCTTTTATTTTTCAGCTATTTATCTAATTCCATTATAAATATTAAATAACAATAAGATTAGTAAGATATAAGATACATGTTAATGCAAAACTAGAGAGACAAAAATTATTAAGAAAAACAATATTTACAGTTGATATTCCTAATCTTCAGAAACATTCCAATGAATTTAAATTAGAACTTACAAATCGGTTTCAAGTATTAGTAGATTTAGAACATGATTCAGATTTGAATGACATTAATAGGAAAATAACTGATACACTTTTAAGAACTGCAACAAAGATAGCTAGTAGAAAAAAGCAGCAATTGATCAATAAAATTTCTACTAAGACTAGAGAGTTTATAAAGAAAAAAAAGAATATGAGGATATACATCAATGATGCATTAAAAAAGATTGAATATCTCGAATTTTGTAAAATGGTGTGGGGGGAGGGGGAGTTGAAAAATGATATAAGAAAGTATAATTGTGAATTAGCAAGGAAAGCTGTAGAAGAGAATAAAAGTCTCAAGAATGTAAAACAACATTTTGGTATTGGTAGGAAATTTATATTTGCAATAAGAAAAAAAGATGGCATTATTACTAAAAAGAGAGATGACATCATGAAATGTGTAGAAGATTTCTATCAAGAATTATATAGTAATAAAGAACAAGTGCCTCCTATATCTATTATATCTTCCGAATTGCCCAGAATTTTGAATGAGGAAGTGAGCTATGCAATTAAATTTATGAAGAAAGGAAAGGCTCCAGATAATGATGGAATTATAACTGATATATTAAAAGAAGCAGGTGAAGAAATATAATTTTTTTTAGCAAAGTTATATACCAAATGTCTAAATGATAAAGATGTACCAGATGATTGGAAGAATGCAGTATTAATATTAATATTTAAAAAAGGTGATAAAGAAGATATTAGAAATTACAGACCTATCAGTCTTTTATCAGTTTTATAGAAAATTTTTACTAAGATAATTACAACTCCTCTACAGAAAACACTGGATTTCCACCAACCAAGAGAACAAGCTGGATTTAAAAGTGGTTTTAATACAGTAGATCATATCCAGGTATTGAAAGAATTTATAAAAAGGACAAATGAATATGAGTTGCCATTATGCTTAGGATTTGTAGATTATGAAAAGGCATTTGATTCTATAAACATTTCTTCAGTGATTAAAGCATTGGATCATCAACGTATAGATCCAGGATATTGTCGTATTTTAAAGAATATTTATAAAAATGCAACAGCAACAATTAGATTACATAATGATAGTAGGAAAATCAACATTGAAAAGGGTGTAAGACAGGGTGACTCCATATCTCCAAAACTTTTTACAGCAGTGCTGCAAGAAGTATTTTGTGGATTAAAATGGGAAGCTAAAGGAGTGAAAGTAAATGGAGATTATTTAAGTCATTTAGATTTTGCAGATGAAGTAGTTGTTTTTGCAAATAATGCGTTAGAGCTACAGGAAATGTTGCAGGAGTTATCAGATGAAAGTAGGAAAGTAGGACTAAAGATAAATGTTAAAAAGACTAAAGTAATGTTTAATAGATTTTCTCAAAATATTAAAATAAAGATTGCTTATGATGAGTTAGAAGAAGTTAACAGTTACAAATACCTTGGTCAGATTATTAATACAGATGGAAACATAATGGATGAAATTAATCATAGAATTAAACTTGCTTGGAGTGCTTTTGGTAGAAATAACTTGATACTAAAAGGAAATATGCCTATGTGTTTGAAAAGGAAGGTTTTTAATAAATGGGTTTTGCCAGTTCTTTCTGAGATTTGGACACTTAATAGAAGAGCAATACAGAGACTTCAGACCACTCAAAGAAGTATGGAGAGATGCATGTTGGGAGTAACAAGAAGAGATTGAAAATGCAAACAGGTGTTACTAACCTCATTGAAAAAATTAAAAGATTGAAGTGGAGTTGGGCTGGACATATTTCTAGAAGAGATGATAATAGATGGACAATTGAAATTTTAAACTGGATTCCAAGAGATTGTAAAAGACCCAGAAAGCAACCACATGTTAGATGGATGTTATAAAATAAAAAAAGTGGGCAGGGGTGATGTGGAAAAGAGAAGTTACAGATAAAAAAGATGGATTGAACTTAGAGAGACCTTTATCCTGCAGTGGATTGATATTGGTTGATGATGATGATAAGCCTTTAAATCAGCAGAAGTACTTTGGTTAATTCCTTAACCTGCCTCAACTGCCTGTGTTAAATAATAATAATAAAAAAAACTGAAGCAAACGCCTTCAACTCAAATCCCACAAATCAGAATATTAATGTTAGCAGCTTGTCTATTAATTAAATTCATTTTTATATCCATTTATTAAAATTGCCTCTTTAATTTTTCTTTTATTATGGTTTCTCTCTTCATGAAGAATCTTAACACTTTCAATATCAAACTTAAATTTATATTTACATGTCCTTTCATAATTCAAGAAAACTGAAGCAGACATTAAATCATTATTATTTTTACTTTTCACTTTCTTGTATGACAATTCATTCTATTTTAATCTTTTTTCAATATTGCACTTAGATTCACCTATATATGATAACATACATCCACAAAAAATTTGATACACAACATTACTTTTCTGCTTGACAGGTATAATATTTTTAGAATTATTCACTAATTTATTAACATTATTTGTAATACAAAATGAAACATTAATCACATTCTTACGTATATCCTTAACAAATTTCACTAGCTAGAGCATTTGAAATATATATGGAAAAATATTCACTTTTTACTATCAATCTTCAATTTCTTTAAACCATCATAACACTTTTTAAATTGACAAAAGTATTGTTAATCTGTTCAATCTTATAGCCAACTTCAAGCAATAATTCCTTAGCAAATATCTCAATATTTTAAATTTATCACACACATAATTTTTAATTATGAAACAAAAAATATCTAAAACTTGCCTATGCATAAGATGGCAAGTTGTAAAACTTTTTTGTTTCAAAATAAATGTCATTACTAGTGTGATAAATTAAAAAATATTGAGATATTTGCCCAGGAATTGCTTGAAGTTGGTTGTAAGATTGAACAGATTAACAATACTTTATGTCAATTTAAAAAGAGTTATAATGATTTAAAGGAGTCTATTCCATATATTTCAAATGCTCAAGTGAAAGGATATATATATATATAAGAAAGTGTTTAATGTTTCATTTTGAGTTACAAACAATGTTAATAAATTAGTGAATAATTCTAAAAATGTTATATCTGTCAAACAGAAAAGTAATGTGTATGTTATCATATATAAATGAATCGAGGTGCAGTATTGAAAAAAGATTAAAGGAGAATGAATTGTTATACAAGTGTGAGAAAAGTAAAAATAATAATTTAATGACTGCTTCAGTTTTCTTGGATCAAGAAAGAACTTACAAATATCAATTCTTCATAAAGAAAGAAATCATAATAAAAGAAAAACTAAGAAGGCAATTTTAATAAATAGAAATAAAAATGAATTAATTAATAGACAAGCTAAGATTAAAATTTTGGATTCATGGGATATGAGTTGTTGACGTTTGCTTCAGTTTTTTTTTTAACAGCAGTTGAGATTAATAACTTAACCCAAGTACTTCTGCTGATTGAAAGACTGTATATAATAGTTAATTACCGTTATGTTTATTATTTTTATTGTTATTAAAATAGTTTTTTTCTTAATTAACGGACATTTTATTTGTATTATATATATAAATTTTAAACAATTTGTTTACTCAATTTGTTTTTTTAAGATTGTTTTAAAATCCCATTAGTTTATTTTTTTTTCCTACAAAATGTCGATAGATTTTTTCTACATTTTTAAAAGTACTTTTTATTCAAACATTTTCCAATCAACGACTTCAAAATATTAATAATTTCATTTTTCAGAATTTTTCAGATTTTACCAGATTTGCTTGCCATTTTTAATTATTTCTTCGCCAACTTTTTTTTTTACTTACATAGCTACTTTAAATTATAAATTAGCTTTCATTTTTATTTTATTAAATAGCTAACTGATTGAAAATTATCTGAAGATAAACACTAAAAATAGTAGGTTGAGTTTTAATCAAGATACTTTTAGTTCTTGAGTTAACCTACTCTAGCACTGAATAAAGCTGCAGGCTTTTATTACAATGTAAAAATAATGGCATGCTGTGATATTCATTTTAGCATTTATGAGTTTTATCTTTAGTAACAGTTCAAAAGATCGCTAACATTTTATTTTTCTATCTTAATCATTTATTTATGCACAGCCTGTTTGTAATTCTATTTAGTCATTTTTTAAAAATATATATATAAACTTTTTTATTTAAAGTTGTAGTATGAATTAAAATATTTAGCTTTCAATTAACTTTTTTAAAATATTTTACAATACATTTTTACTAAGCAGTGTTATCTTTAATATTAGAAATGAAAACTGCATCTGCATTACATTGTAATTGTATTTTTTTTTTTTTTACAATCTTTAGTCAGTTCATAGATTCATTTTATTAATCTGGAAATTTAACATTCTAAGCTACAAATAGCAATATTTATTTTTTTTTAACTAAATTTTTTTTAAGCAATTGTTTGATTATTCTATTCTTTAATTATTATTTATCTTTATATATATATATTCAGAACATTAGTATTTTATTCTTCAAATATATGGATACAAACATCTGAACAAAAAATGACTAATTTCTAAAATGCATTTCCTGCTTTATCAACACTTTTCATATAGTATCAAGCGATTGTGAACTGAAGCACTTGAAAGTTCAGCATAACATTTATCTTTAGAATCATTCACCTTTTAAAGATGACTTTATTTATGCATTTCAAGAATGTATATGGTGGAATAAAATTTTAAAGTATATCTAAAACAGATAATATACTTATTAGAAAAAAGTTGATTATGTTTAATAAAAAAATATATTAATTTTTAACTGAGTTTAAAGTGATTATCTCTAGACTAATAAATTATTATATAATAAAACCATGTGTTAAACTGTATAATTATTCTATAAAATATTAATAGTCAAATACTCTTCTGGTGCAGTATGCCTAACTCATGACAATCAATTATTACAAAAACAACAATAGCAAACCTTTACTTTATGATAAAAATTTTATTTCATGATCAGTTATATACTATGTTAGAGTTAGCAATGTAGCTGGTTTTAATTTATTTACCTAACATTTGATTCATAACATAAGACAACAATTTATGTCCAGAATTATTTGCATGACAAAAAAAAAACGAATTAAGTTGAGAATTAGATTTAGATTTTTTTTATATAATTCTCTACTTAATTCTGTTTTTTAGATTTGAGAATGATTTTCCTCAGAAAATTGGCCTTGAATGCAAACAAATCAAATGATTAAATCTTCTACATTACTAATTCTAATATTGTTATGAATTAGAGAGATTTAGTAATATGTGATTGAGCACCCCCCCCCCTTTAATAGATGATTGTCATGAGTCTGGTTAATATTTTATAAAATAATTACTTTGTTTAACATATTGTTATAATGTTTTGCTATTTAGAATTTATAAAAAGTTTAATATACATTTATTTTCATTCATATTTGTTTGAAAGTTTGTGATAATAGAATTTTACTTGTAATATATTTTGGACTATTTCCATTATTTAATAATTAAATATTGTTTTTTTTTTTTGGAAAAATTCAAAAACTTTTTAAATACATTCGACTGCTAGTAATAATTAATTTGAATATTATTTCTAACGGTTGAATACATTTGAAAAGTTTATAAACAAACTAGGATTTATTCTAAAAACATTTAACAATCAAAATTAAAAGATGGAATAGTTCAAAATATAATGAATATTTACATTGACTGTAAAATCTCTCACCACATAATTACTATTGAAGTAAAATTATTTTATCTGACTCATTATTATTCAATTATCTTTGAAATAAAATTTTAAATCTGTTTTTTCTTTGCATTAACGACAATAAACTATATTTAGTTACAATTTTATACTTCCACAAATTTTGTAATTACTTGACACAGTTTTTGATTTTTAAGAGTAACGTATTTTATTATTTAAATAAGATATTTATTTTATTATTTAAGCTGATTTTTCAATTTTTATAGTGACTTTGGTTTAAGATTTCAGTCTTTAATATAATCTGAAATTATTTTGTATACATTTTTATTCACAGATTAAACATATTTTTTGAAGATTGTTTTATAAAATATTTTTATATACTGATTAATCCAAAGTTTCAATATTAGTTTTTCATATTTATTAAGCATTTATTATATTACGAAATTAAAATTTATAAGATGTTTTATTTACACATTAATTTTTTTAATAGAATATTACTTTTTATATAAACTAACGATCTTTCAAATAAAGCTCATTTATATACTAATAAAAACAGTTAAATATATAAAAGTTTGATAGTCCCATTTACGAACTTTATCCTAGTATAAGATTTGATGACTTAGTCTTATAATTACGTATATTCCATTTTTTCCTTCTTTTTGTTTTGTTTTATAAAATATTTTTTAACTCTATAATATATTTATCTAAATCAATTTTTTAGTTTGGCAATTTAAAAATATTCAGATAAAAATTAACTTTTCTTCTTCACTCAAGCCTAATTGGATTACTTTTTTATTTTATTATAAATAAATAAATTGACTATTTTTCAATTATCAAAGAGATTATCTAGATATATATATAAATTATATTTGCTAGCATTGCTATATGTAAAATTATATATATAATGAAAGATTAAGAAATTTGGGCTTAATAGTTGAATGAAGAGAAAGATAAACAGCCGTTTAATTTTTCATTGAGGAACGATGAAGAAGACAAAATTACTCAATAGGTTTGTAATTTGTTGGGTGAAAAATGTTTGAGACGTTTTTCATATATGTTACATCTATTTTATTGATTAATAAGGGATGGCTAATTAATTAGTTATAAACCAGAATGTTGAAAAAAATTATAAGCTTGAATAGTAGTACTTGACTTTTTTTTTCCTTTCAAATTTTATTCCTGCATAATTTAAAAGTAGACACTAAAAATATGATTTTAATTAAAATTAGTAATTTAAAAAACAATTTGACTTTAATTTAAACAATAATAATTAAATAAAAATCACCATTACTTATATTATTAAAAATAAAATTAATAATATAAATATAAAAATTTAATAAGATGATTTATAAATTAATCAATCAAAATTAGAAATTAAAAACGGTTGTTGAATCAAATTTTATAATCATTAAAATCTTTGGACAATTTAACCAAATAGAGAAAGTGTCATTTTAATAACTACAATTTCTTAGATGATTACGATTTAAGAAAAGAATAAAAAATCTTAATTTGGTCATCTGAATAAACTAAATAATGAATTGTCTGATAACTAAATCTAAATCAAAAAGTAAATTTATGCATTACATTGTATATATTGTAATTAAAATTCAAAGTGCTAAGAATAATTTAAATCATATTTCTTTTTATATTACAGTATTTTATTTATTAGAAATTTTAAATTACTTTATTGTTAATAATTACAATTATAGATGTAAAGCTATAAAATTGAGTGCATTTTTTTATTTAAAAAAATCATTTATACAATTACAATACATTTTAATTAAAATTTGTTCATTTTTAACGATTATCTTAAACTTATTAACTTAAATATTAAATTTGCTTTATTTGAAATCCGGTATTATCTATTAAATATTTCTAAGTATTTTATATAATATTCAAATAATTTATGAATACCACATATTCCCAAAATCAAAGCGGATGATATCATTATGTTATCTGCTTCAACTATTTAATTATAATTAACTTTTTGATCATAGTTCATTTACGTTATGAAAAAAATCAAACAAACAATATATCTAAACTCATGTCATATTCTTACCAAATAAATGCTCTCTTTCTGTTTTAGCGTTTTTATATAATATTGTTTAATACCAGTGATATAATTTCAAAAAGTCACAATTCTAAGTGAAAGCATATATTTCATGCTTTCAGAAGAAATTCTCTTCTCTCTAATCCAGAGGTTTCTATTGTAAACTTGCACAATCAAAAGACACTAGATGTTGTGCCATTATATTAAAAGTAATAGGAGAAAGATATGGAACGTTTATTTATATTACATTGCATACAATAAATAATACATAAAAATAATGATTAAATTACAATTATATATAATTCATTTTGTAATAAATAATTAACTTTTAACAAATTATTTAAAATGTAATACCATAGTTTAATTTAACAAATACAAAACAAAAACCTCATTGTTGATTTTAAGTTTATATTTCATTAGAAAAAAACAACAACCCAAGATTAGGAAGTTATTTGTATTATCAATGGGAAAAAATATAAATTATGTTGTGAACTGTGTCCTGTGTCGTAATACTCCTCATTTTTTAAAAGTATACAATTTTTTAATACTTATAAATAACTTTCAATTGAAAACATTTTAATATATTTTTAACAATTTTCAAGTGAATGAAAAACATTTAACCTCTTGTTTTTCTAGAAATATCTATATATGTAATCAAAGGTTCGTTTTGGTGTATATTCTCTTAATTAATGTATATTTAGTATAACGGCAGAGAAACGGAAACAAAATCTAATGTTCCTTGGATCGATTTATAAATGAAAAAATATATATATAGCTAATTGAATTAAACTATTTGTTTTCATCTAGTATATAATCTTTCCATGGATGCGTTCTTATATAATTATTGTAATACAAATGTGAATTATATTTTATTACTTATTGCGTATAATATTATAATCTGTAATTGATCACAACGGTCAAGTAATAAGATCAGCATTAATTTATAAACTTATATCATTTAGCATTAGAAACAGCAGTGAGAATAGTAGAGAGCAGTTAGCTATCTATGCAGTGAATTGGAATTCATTCAAACAATTAATGTTAATAGTATTCTAAAATAGTATCAATTATTTTACAATTTTATACCACGTATACTATATCTGTGTATAATTAAAAGTAAACTTTAATAAAATTTGGAAAGGTTTATTTACCTTAAATTAAGTTATAAATTAATTAACTAAAGTCACGTCAGTGTAGGTTTGTGCTGTATATACTTCTTAAATTGTGCTTGTCTTACTATTTTGGGCAGTTTGTAATCTTTATTTGCAATCAAAAACTTAGGTAAATAGTCTAGAAAATCTTGTTTTCTCAGTGACCTTAGTGGACTATAAAATGAAAAAAAAAGTCAGTATTCTGTGACGTCAGAATGTGGAATGCACATGTGGATTACCCTCAGGTGATTTTTATATGGGTTTTGAAATTCTGTCAGTTATAATATACCGTACTATTTTCATCATCTAATATTGAGTATTGAATATCTTTAAAAAAAAATTAACTATTTAAATTTTCCAATTACATTCAACTGTTAGTAATAGCACACTTGTTAATATATGCACAATATCTTGAGAGGTATTATTCTCCACCTTTCTTCATTGTTTAAGGTCTGACTTGTGACAGTACTAGCATGGGAATTTAATTTGGTCCCTTAGATTCTTGAGTATTGAATTTTAAGGTAAACTGGCAAAGTAGAAAATCATTTAACTTTCTTATGTAAATCTGAAGGGATAGCTGCTAAGGGTTTGCAACTAAAACCTCCAATTCACTTCCAGAAAGATGAGAACATTACTTACAGAGCAAGTGAGCCTCTCTGTTAAGAGAAATAATAAATGCTTAAAAATTTTTCAAGTATAAAACTTGGCATTCCATTAATAATGTAGAATGTTTTCTAAAAAATAAACTTACTGATGAAGACTTCACAAGAGTTACTCAAGTAGTAATATCATCATATTCTTCATTACATGAAAAAGTAAAAAAAAATGTCAAAAGAAAAAAAAAATCTTCAAATGTACATGAGCATATCAAAAGTCATAATGTATCAGACAGTGGACCAACTTCATCTGTTAAAAATATCAGCTTAAACACCTAACATGCTGAAGCTTCTGTTTTTTAAAAAAAGTTAAACTTTGCCAACACACCATCTAATATCTCTTTATAAGATATAAAAGAAACAACTAAGGAAGTCACTCAAAAATTGCCCTCAGAAGAAGCAGCAGAATTAAGCTAGAGAATAAAAAAAACATTTGAGAAGCAATAAAAATTGAAATCAAATATATCCTATGATGAGAGGAAAGCAATTAAATCTCTCAAAGTAGATATATCTATAATCATTTTTCCTGCTTATAAAAACAATGTAATAGTTGTAATGGATACAGATGATTATAATAAAATATAAGAACTCCTCATAGCAAGCCAATACAGAAAAGTAGCTAAAAATCCAATGCCAAGACAGAAACACAAAGTTACGAACATTACTCAGAAAGCATCACAAGTACTTCAGTGATTCAGAAAAAAGTTAACTAACATTATATTACATGAAATTTTTTTTATCTTTATGGTCTACCTAAAATCCTCAAGGATCATATTCATGAGACCTATTGTTAGATCTAGAAATTCACCTTCCCAAAATTTGTCAAAATTTCTTTTCAAAGTTCTTAGACCTTTGGCATATAAGACCCAGTCCTTCATCAGGGATTCTAGACACTTTGTAGAATTAATCAAGAATATGAACATTGAAAAAAAAAACTAACATATTAATAAGCTTCAATGTGGAAAGTTTATCACAAATGTATCATGTGAAGAAGCATTGCCTATTGTAAGCAAAAGATTAAATGGTGATAATGGCTTACAAATCAAAACTTCTTCTCATTTATAGTATTAACATTCTACAAAACAACAATATGCTTTCAGTACAACACAGAATTCTTCCAACAAAATCAAGAACTGGCTAAGAACTCACAGTTGTCATCCCTGATTAGCAATATTTACATGGAAAAACTTAAAACCATAGCTATAAAGACTACTCCATATTCACCCCTAAGTTTGGCTTTACTATGTTGATGACACATTTACTGTATGGCAACATGATGGAATACTACTTTTCCTGTTCAATTAAATCTACAGTTGAGTCAGAACATAAACAGAAATTGGCATTCTTAGATGTTGTTGTGATAAGACTCCCTCATGATAAAATCAAAACTACAATTTATGGAAAACCTATACTTACAGAAAAATACTTAGCATATACGTCTAAACACACCAAAAACACAAAACAGCATGTCATTTTATCACTATGAAATAAAGCAAAAGAAGTTTGTGTAGAAACCAGTGATTTGGAAAAAAAAGGATCTATGTAGAACAAACTCTTATAAAAAATGGTTATTCATCAAATGTTAAGAAAACTTAAAATAGACAACAAAAATAACCATCAAAAGAAAAGGCAATTATTGGTTCTGCAGTGTATCATACATATCAAAAATAGCAGACAAATTGAGAAAAATCTACAATCAGTATCACCAGAATAGCTTTTAAGAGGCATACCACACTAGGAGGAATTCTAATATCTACAAAGCTTAAACTTGAAATGCTGAGAAGCAAAAATTGAAAAGTGATTGCAAAAGCACAACGTGATGATTAGAAGAGAGTTAACAGATGTATCTAAGGTAGCAGACCATACATGTGTCAATGAATATATATGTTCAATTGAAAAAATACAAAAATATTGGATAGAGAGGAAAAGATACAAAGAAGAAAATTAAAAAAAAACTGCTGGCATAACAATGGCAAATAACCCCATAAATCAAACTAGTATGGCTATACATAATGTATGGAAAACTATTTGCTCTTAGGAAAAAGAGGAGAAAACCTTCTATTGACTGTTGCCTTTGGCAGGGGAACTCAGTTGGTTAGAGTGTTACCTTAAAATTCAATACTCAAGAATCTAAGGGTCCAAGATTGATACCAATGCTAGTGCTATCACTGGTCAGGTGAAAAATACCCGAAGAAGGGAGAAGAAAAATATCTCTTGAAACATTGGGCATATACTAATCTGTGTACTATTACTAACAGTTAAATGTGATTAAAATATTTAGAAAATAAAATTTTCTAAAGACATTCAATACTTAATATTAGAAATAGTCATATAACTAAAATACCACTCCCACAAACCTTCAAGAATTCACTAAATAAAATGTATAGAATTTTTAACATACAATTTAATAGATGAAATTATAGGTTTTATTATATCAGATAAATATCTAGCTAAAACGTGAGTGGAAGATCTGATTGTGCTCACTATTGAACGAAGGACGGTGGTGTCTGTTTTATGAATTTTTAGAAGTCCATAAAATTTTGGACAAACATGATTTTTCAGAGGAATAATCTCATTTTTATGTTGTTTTCAATTGATGGTTTGTTAATAATTGCTTTATTTGCCATTTCTAAATAGGTTAATGTGATCTCTTTTTGATTTTTTTTTTGTAAATGTTATCATTAAGCAAGGCTAGAATTTATAATATTTCATATGCATGTATTGATATATGTAAATATTAATTTATATGACAAATAGATTTTATACTAATTTTTAAAATATATTTCTGCACACATTCCATGTATAAACAATAAAAAAACAAAAAACGAATACAAAGAAATGTATGAACATATATAAACATTTTTGTTTCACATAGAATTCCATAAACACAAGTGTGTAATTATATATGAAAACATAATTCTAAAAAAGATGTTTATACAATATCATCGAAAATGTTTCTCAGCTGGTCAATGATATGATAATAAAGAATGTACTATTGTAAATACATAACCTCAACTGGGTATATGTAATATAGAATCTACTATTGTAAAGATGCATCCTCATTTGGATTATAACTGGGAAGCGACTAAATGGCAACAGGCTTTCTAAAAAAAGTATTTTACCTTTGATAATAATTTTCATGGAAGAGGCAAATAATATATAAATATTACTTTAAATATTTTCTAAAAAGATGCTACATAGGTTTTTTTTATTAACAGATTACTGTTGAGGAATAGAATATGGTGAAGTCTTTCAAAAAATTAATTTAGTCTTTGAAATTAATAACAGCCCAGAAAATTCCAAATAAATAGAATAGTTTGTATGGTTATCGGTTAAACTTACTTTAATTTTTTATTATTTATATATATTCTACTTTTATTTTTTTTCTGAATTTAGAATTGCTTGATGAGATTACAAATGATTGATTATTTAATAAATAATTTAATATCACTACTTATATATTTAAATAAATATTATACTTTGAAGAAATCTTCTAAGCAGAAGAAACATCAGAAAGGCAAAATAAAACATTAATAAAAATTATATATAAAAATTAATAAATTTTTTAAAGTTATTAATTAAGTAGAATTATTTGTAACCAGCAGCTTAATTAAATAATTTAAATTTAACTTTTATATGCATATGTAATTTATTATTTTAATATAAGATCTAAATACCAGATGAAAACAAACTAGCGATGAGTAATTTATAAGCATGTACTAGTTCATTCAAGATACTCATTATGTATAGTTTGCTATTAAAATACTATTTGATTTTTTATTACAACAACAACAAAAAAGCCAAATAAGTTTAAATTCTATTACCCCTTTTTAATAAAATAATTTAAAAAAAGCAGACTTCGTTTTAAAATATCTTACACTTCAACAGTCACTTATAGAATATCTTTTCCACGTAATTACTAATTTTAATATATATATATTAAAATATTAACTATTATTTGCTTACTAAAAATCTTTTTAAATTGTGTTTTAAAACATTTTTTTTCAATATATGCTATGTTATTTTACTAGTTATATATTCTCTCTCAGTCAGAAAATTTATAAAAATTAAAAAATAAAACTTACATAAAGCAAATTTCTAGCTTTAGATCGCTTCAAGATAATGCAACTCTAACAAAACAACTTAATTTTGAATAAACTTGTTTTTCCTATTCTATGTCACTAATTAAATTGTAAATATAGTTGAATTTGTAAATGTACATATATTTTCCAATAAACTGTTTAGGCCAAATGATTACAAGGTTGAAAAAAAATTAATTAATTGCATTTTAATAAAGAATTTTAGATGGAAGCTTTTATAACTAACTACCTTATAATGATCTTTAAATTAAAAATAATAAATGTTAAAAAAACGTTTGAAAAAAAAAATCAATCGGTTAGAAATAAAATATAAACGAATAAACAAAAAAAAAAGATTCAAAACCAAGACCTTAATTTTATTTTATTTTTATATTTCTTTAAATAACCTTGAATTTATAAGTACTATTTCAACTTTATTCATTAATACCTAAACAATGTCTACCATTATTAATTATATATTTACAAATTAATGCAAATTTTTATATTATGAATATAGTAATGACAAAATATAACGCTAAAGTTAAAGATATGTCAAAAACTTTGGAGGCAAAAAGATTTTACTTAATAAAAATATTTTTTTGATTTTTATGACATAACTAAACATAGCATATAAAAGATTAATCATAAAGTTAGAAGAATTATAAAAAAAATTATTTTTGTTTATTTAAAACAATATATTTTACAATTTTAATTCGAGGATAATCAAAAAGATGAAACAACCATATTAGAAATATTTGAGTAACTTAAGCTTTATGATAATTATTTCACCAACTTATTTTACTTTTCATTTAGATGTTCAAAAAATTTATTCTTTTGTTATAATGTTTCTTATTTTTTTAAATAGTAAATATGTAAATTCCATTTTAGGTTTATCTATTTGTGCTTTTAATTTTTCTAAATTTACTTAATGTGACAATGATAAATTCATTTTAAGGCTAATGCTTATTTCATCAATATTGTTTACCATTTTCTAAGCATAATCTCTTTAATAGCCAGCAAGTTCTTATCATCAGAAAATTTGAGGCAATAAAGTTTTCTCTTTTCAAAACAAGTTGTTTATAAGTTTTTTTTATTTAAATCTTACATATGCAAATATATATATCAATAACTTTAAAAAAATGTATAAGTTTAAAAAAGAAATCTTAATTGTATTATAATACACACATTAACTCTATACAGTGTTGTTAATTCAATCTTTTTTTTTTTTTTTTGAAATTTTTTTCTATATAAATAATAATACCGCATTTTAAAAATATAAACTAAAGCAATCTCATTAGGCAATAAATTTATTTTTAGAGAATAGATTTGTATGTGTAGGAATAACGTAAAACAATATTAAATAGCCGTTTGTAAGGCATTCTTGAACAGGCCTTCATAAAAAATTAGTAGTGAAAAAAGCATTGCTCATCAGGCTTGCTAACTGCTAGGTTAACAGTTTTAGAATTTTTTCATCTTTACCAACTAATAATTGGACATTTTAATTGATCCGGTTTAACCGCAAGTTAAAGAAAGTACTTATCAAGATATATATATATTAGACATTTTAACAATACTACCTGATAATATAAAATGGAATCTAAGTAGCAGCATTATAATATGTTATTAAAGTCCAAAGTTGGGTAAAAACCTTTCTAGTATATATCCAAAATGATCCTCTTAAGCCTTTTTCTTTTATAATAATTAGAAAACTTCTCTTGTTCATCATTTTACCTCAAAATAGATCTTTTCAAAGAATGCTTCTTAAAACTTGTTATCCAATTGAAATTTTTTTTGGCCCATTGATTATTATTTTTTTAAATTATACATTTAGTACATTGCTGTTTATGTTGTTTGACTTTTAATAACATCAGTTATACAATGTGAACTCACATCCATTTATTTATACATATCTTTTACATAATCGGGAGATAAACTCCTAACTTTTATATGCTGAAAAATTTAGAAGTTAGAAGTTTATCTCTGATTATATTTTATATTGTTCAATTTTATCTTCTATCTATCTTTCACATATATTTCTTTTATATAATGAGGGTCACTTGCGATCGTTTATTTTAAAATACAACAGATACACTGAAAATATTATAATAAGCAAATCATCCTCAGTAAAAGATTTTCTCTTTAAGAATGTATATTTTAAATATAATATCAAACATAGCAAATGCCCTTTTTATCGAATGATTAATTATTCAGGAATTCATAAGGCATTCTCAGATGGAAATAATTGATCTGGGTCTATGTCCATGAAACACTACATAATTTTTTCGTTTTACTTAAATATTGTAAAGCATTTAGACAGTGGCACATTAGATAAACATTATGCTGATTTTATTAAAATTTGTTTTAGATCTTTTGTTTTCTTTCCTAAATGCAAGGTTCACAAACAAATCCTTGATTGCCCAGTAAAAAGTCAGTTCAATTTATTTTGACCGCTCAAACAATCTATTATATGACCATTTACAACATAGATTTAAAAAAAAATGGAATGATTTATTGCTAAAAAAGTGAAATATCTGGAGTTGCACTTTTAGACTTTGGAGTCCAAAAGCTGCTACTCTATGCACTAACTCTGCAGTGCCAAAATAGATGAATATAAATGATAATAATTACATTTGATATATAAAGATTTTAAAGAAAAAATAGAATTAACAACATTCTTATTTAAAAGTGACATTAATAGATTATAAATAAAAAATAAGCATGATAAAAAAACCTTAAATACAAACATGAATTATAATAATAAACACACTAAAAAAGAGGCAATGAATATATGTAAAACAGTAAATAAAAAACATTAAAATACCATAAAAATTTAGTTAATTATTAAAAATAATAATTACAAACATGCTTACATTATGTTACTTTCATTATTGTAATCTTAAGCTTTAATGTCATTAAAATAAAAATAAAAAGGGCCATATTTTAAATTAATCTAAATTGAAAATCATTAGTGTATACATTCCAAAATTTTAAACAAATCCTTTGTAATTTTAGTCCAAGTTATTATCATATCTATTAAAAACTTATAAGTAAAGTTTAAAAGAGAAGTTATAAATAAATATAATAATAAGCTGAACGTTTTCAAGGATCCATGCCTCATAATCATAGCTTTTTTAAAAATATATAATAAAATATATGCAAAGATATTTAAATTAGCACATGTTATGTGGCCCATTTCTTCGATATATCAAAGCAAGTGTCTTTTCTGTTTATAGCATTAATATTTCCATTGATGTAGAATACTTCTTTTATTTTTCTCTTATGATCATTCAATTCTGTGCATATAATTACAGGATTATAAATTTTTAAGAAAGCTATGATTATGAGCATGGATTCTCAAAAACATTCAGCTTATTATTATATTTATTTATAACTTCTCTTTCAAACTTTACTTATAAGTTTTTGTGCTAATTTATATATAATGAGAAGTAAACTATTTTATCATATCTATTCTAAAACTTAGATTCAACATATATGTATAGACTATTACATTAAAAAAGTAATTTTGTATTTATTGATAATATTTGCCCCTGTACAATTATTTGTACTATTGATATGATTATTAAAATTATCATTACTGCTAAAAATTATTTCTAGCTTCCACTAATAAATAGAAATCCCAATATAGTTTGATTCATGATATATTTATCAACAAAAGGTATCTAGCCTAAGTAAAGACCAGCTTTTTTTAAAATTGATTCCTTTAACAAATTTGTTTAAAGATTTAATTTAAATTAAACAAAAGACTTTAATGTTATATAAATAAATGTAACAAATGTAGCTGGCCAGAAAGGCTGTCAATTTTGCAACTATTAATGGCAGAGTTAGTATGAACTAAGCAATATCAAACTATATGACTTCAATTATATGCTAACTAAAGCTATAGCATCTATTTTTCCCCCCTCAGTAAATATCACATTTAAAATATGAATTTATATACAGTAATATTTTCTTTACAATTTAAATATTATAAGTATTTAGTTCTGTACTATAATTAAAAGCACATGTACTGATTTTTTTCTGAGCATTTTTTTTAAGTGAAATTACTTCCTTTTCATAAAATACACTTAGTAATAAAAATTACAGATTATTAAATATAAATGGTAGAATTACTTCCTTTACATAAAATGCTCAGAATACAAATTATGGTTTAGTTAGGTATAGTTATTTATTAATTTTTTTTTCAACAGTGTCAAATTCATTGTTTTTGTACTAACCCTTTCCCCGGTTCGCCAATCCTCTCTTGTTTTTTTTTTCGTAATTTGTATATTTTGAATTGGTTTATTTTTTTTTTATGGTGGGGGGGGTTTTTTTTTAATTTAAAAAAAAAAAAAAAAAATATTAAAAAAAAAGGGTGTTTGGTGAAGGGGAAAAATAAAAAAAAAAAGGATTTTTATATTAAAAAAAAAAAAAAAATTGGGGTTTTTTTTTTTAGTGATATAGAATATCTTAGAATAAATAAATAGAATTATTGAAAGAATTGTTTTTCATGATGAAAAATTAATTATATATTTTTATAAACGTATCTGAGTTGAATTTAATATTATGGGAATATGTTTAACAATAGGTTGTCTTCAGTTGTGAGTGGAATTAAAGATTTGATTATCTGATAAACAATGATTTAATTAGGGTGGGGTTAATTAAAGCAATCAATTTAAAAGAAAAGTAATTTGTTAAAACAACCAATTAAACAACATTTTGGACAAACATTCAAACAATAGAAAAAATAGGAATTTTAAATAAAAAATAATCAAGATACTTTATAAAGTATTATTATGCTACTATTTAAATTTATTAAAATTTTTTGGTATTCATTATTAAGATAACATTTCAAAAATTCATTAATACCCTTTTGCAATGTTAATGTATTAGTGTTACCATTAGTAATTTTAAATATTTTTGTATCAACTGCTTATAATTGCATCTTAAAATAATATATATAATTTTATAAATCATTAATATACATACACATATATATATATATCAAATAGCATAGTTGCTAATCTATCTCCATGGAAATGTTCAATGTCAATATGCTTTATGTCATGCAAACCTACTAAAAGCCGAAAAAAAAAAAGTTTCACTTTTTCAAAAAATAGAATATGATTAAAAGCCAAAATAGATAAAAAAATATGAAACCTAGTCTTAAACTAATATCCAAGTTTGTTTGTTCTATTTTTACTGATAGATATTAAATTTGTGATTACTGATTCACCAGGTCTAAATATATATAATATGATATGTTTATATGTCTCATGGCACACAGTAATATAGTAGTGCGTGTGAATGTATATATAAAGTTGAAAGAAAAAGGAGAAATAAGCATAGACAAATTTTTTTTGTAGATATTTTCGATAGTACACTTGAATAACAGTTAAATAATAATTTTGAATGTAAAAAATTATTATCAATTAAACATTTAAAAAGCTCTATTTAATGTTTTACTATGATTTTGATAATTAAAACAAGAATGTTTTTATGTTACATAAATAAACTGGTAATTATAAAATTCCACTAATTATTTTAATTAGATTAAGACTTTTTTTAAATTAAAGCTTGTATAACATATTTTGATAAATACCCTACAAAGATGTTGTTGAAAGGATTAAGAAATACTTTTAGATAAAAATTTGGTATTTAATTAAGGTGAAAAAAGATATTATTTTTTTTAAAAATCAAGATAAAGAAAACTTACTGTGTGTGTTTTTTGAATTCCACAATACAATATAAAAATGTGGATTTGAATTATTCATGGATTACAACATTATACAAGACTATCATTATGAAGTTATAACTGAAGGTGCAGAGTACAGATCAGCTGCTTTTGCTAATGGCATGATGATAGAGTTTGTATTCACATGGAAGGGCCTGTTTTTCTGTGTTCTATAGTCTATGTGTGTCCTACATGGCTTGCATACATGAAGTCTATCAAATTATAGAGACTAAATGAAGCTGATTAATGTCAACAGTTATCTGGTTTATATTTTTCCTAAAAATGTCAATGGGATATTATACTACTCTACTATGGACATGGTTATATGACTTTATATATATATGCTGATTAATCTATATGCAAAGAAATAAAAATGTATAATTGCTGCTGGTTGAATATATATAAAGTACATACAGCTGGTGAGTAGAATGTGTTATATATTGAGAATGAGATTATTTTAAATACTTTGCAGTTAAAATCTTTAAATCACAAGATTTAAAAGTAAATAACTTTTGTTTAAATTATTCAACTAAAACTAGAATAATGGGGGGAAATGACATTTTCCATTTTTATTTTATAATAGACTGGGTATGAGCACAGACTTTCACTTGACCCACCACTCTCCACACTATCTCATAACACTGATACACCTGAACACACATATGTCGAAAAGATAAATAATCACCAATATACGTATTTCATGCTAAACCAGCAATCATCAGTTGGTCCAGATTACCATCTCTACACATATATGCTACAAGTGCTCAGATATATATTAAGATAGCAAATTCCCCTACTTTAATGGACAGGCTTCAATCTACTCCACACTCCAACTCTTCAACTGTCCATCCAATTGAAAATCTGATGATGGAACGCTCAAAGGCCACCCTGAGGCCAAGATTATTGTCACACCCATGTTGACCTAAGGTCAATCTGACCCCTCATGTACAGGACATAATCCATTAAATACATATACAAGGGATAGGCAGACATCTCTAATATGTAATAGCTGAAATACACAGGCTTATATATACCTGTGTCTATATATGTAATATACTGGGTATGAGCACAGAAATACGTATATTGGTGATTATTTATCTTTTCGACATATGTGTGTTCAGGTGTATCAGTGTTATGAGATAGTGTGGAGAGTGGTGGGTCAAGTGAAAGTCTGTGCTCATACCCAGTCTATTACATATATAGACACAGGTATATATAAGCCTGTGTATTTCAGCCATTTTTATTTTATAAAAAAAAAAATTCAATATATATATTTAAATATTGAAAATGACTCACTTAATAAAAGCTTGGATTTTAAAAGAACTTTGCAAACTGGGTCTAGTGATGGTTTCTTTTTAAAAAAGGGGGAAACTTTTAGTTCCAATAGAAATAACAAATTAATAACTTTGATTTGTATGGGGAATAATAATAATATGCACACACATGTACAGTTTATATATATATTTCAACATGAAATTAATTATGTCTTGTGAAAATATAATATGGTTTAATAACCTTATTATCTCTGACAAATGAAATATCCTAGTTATATACATCAGTGTGTACATATATTTCAATGCATACAAACATATGTATTAAAATTAATTATTTATATTTTATTAAAATGATTTAATTCTTTATGACAATTCTAATATGTTACAGCCCATCTGTATGCTTAGACAGATGCATGACATGTAGACACATATATACTAAAATCAGTCATCAGCTATATATATATATGTTAAAATTAATTATATATTACAAAATGCATTTTTATTTTTGGTTTATGACAATTCAGAGATGTTAATTTTAAATTATTATATAGCTCATCTGTGCTTATATAAATGCATTAATATAGACACATATATGTTAAAATCAGTGATACTTTATGAATTATTAAAATAAATTGTTTTTTTAAGTCTATAACAATTCAAATATGTTCATTTTATATTATACATGCATATCTGTGTGCTGATATATATATATAGATGTGTTCTATGTAAACCTATAGAGCATATCTGTGTGCTGATATATATATATAGATGTGTTCTATGTAAACCTATAGAGATATATGTAAATTACAATGTAATATATATTTTTTGTATTTTAATCAAAATCAGAATGCTGAATTTATAGCTTACTCATCAGCCTTTAATTTTATTGTTATTAATAAATTTATTTAATCCTAGACTAGGTTTAAAACATTATATGTTAGTATTATCTCTTGTTCATAGTAACAATTGTAAAGCTCTTGCTCCCTGAGCTGAAATTGTGCTTAATGGTTAGTTATATAGATTGAGATTTATGTTTATTGTTATGGACAACCAGTTGATGATAATTTTCTTATTTCTTGAATGTTGGATGGCACAAAGGTATATCCTTTAAAGTTCATACATTAAATTTTATTTTTGTATTAATTAGAAATTAAGTTTGTAGTTGACCAGTATATTAATGGTACTAAATGGCTAGGACATTGATGATGATCAGCATGTTTCTTTATCTCAGCATTATTTTTTTTTTAATTGTTATATTCTGATGGATTAGCACTTAAGTTTGTGAATCCCAATTATTGTTTATATAATCTGCCCAAGCTTGGCAAAGGCTAAATAATTAACCTAGTCTATAGTGGACCACTTTCAAATCCAGTCACAAGGTTGCCTGTTGATTTTTTTTTATTATTCATGATGATGAATGATTATTTTTCTCAGTAATGTTGGTGAACTTATAGTTAGTCTTCATATTCATACTCATATTCATTTATATTATTTGTATATTTAAATTTAAATTTAGATTAGTTCACTAACTAGAGTTGATGATGAGTGGTATTACCTCAGGTGTGCACTATTTTTCCATATCATTATAATAAGGATTATTCTAAATAAATATTCAATATGTTTTGCAATCTGAAAAACAAGATTTTAGCCCAATATTGCTATTTTTTGATCTATAATTCTGATCCATTGCAGATTCTTTTTTAAATATTAGAACAAATTTTGAAACATTTTAAAAATTTATCAGGTTTTTGTACATTTTTTTTTTTTATTTAATTAAGGGTATATAACAATTTTCTGTCAAAACAGATATATTTATTGAGTTTTCATAATTTTTAGTATTGGATACTTCTAATGTATATTTAATTATGTGATTACACTATCATAATATATACTATTTTTATTTCTAATTTATTTTCATATGAACATTTTTCATTTTAATCTCTTTGCATGAGCATATAGCTATGCCATTAATGACTTTTATTTTATATATTTTCAATAAAACTGCATAGAAGTAATAGTATTAATTTTAATTACATAATTTTGATAGTTTCTACAAATATTTATATCACTCTCTTTTTTGAAGTTCTTAACTTTATAGTATTATTTTTTTGTTATAATTTATTTGAATAATAAAGTCAATAGATTGATAATAATTAATATAAATTCCTTTTCTATGTATATGCACTTAATTTTATTATAATTATAGTCAAAATAAATCTAAAGTTCTGCCCAATTGATTTATAGTAGTATATTATATAAGTATAGAACATGACGGGGTCCATCAACATAATGTATATATAAAAAAAATTAGACAAGTTGAATTCAGGCAACTTTTGATGCCTTAAGAGTAGCAAAAGCACAACATAAAGAACTCAAGAGAAAGCTTTTTCTCTCTTATATATATATCTGTGAACAAACTTATGCCCAACAGAACTGTTTAGACACAGGAACAGACTTATGCTTACTGTATAAGCCCAATCTTACCTATGTAATCATTGTTTTTTAATCAATAAAGTATGCTTTGAAACATTATATAAGTATTGAACATTAATATATATCTGAAATTTAAGTACTCTTAAGTAATACTAACTTTGTATAAATTAAAACAATTAAAATCATTATCCATAAATATTTTATAATTATGCTTATATTTATTTATTGAAATTTATTAGGCAGTAAGTTACAATTTTTCTACATAATTAAATAAATGCATTAGATTCAATATATATACAGCTACGATATATATATATATATAAGATTAATATGAATTTTGTGGTTTCATCTTTATATATAAGATTTATAATTTCTGGTTATATATATATTTCCATTTTGTTATTTATCTATACATTACTTTATACTCAATAGTATTTATATCATTACAACATATTTCAAGGTATATACTGATTTTAATTTTTAATTTCTTGAATGTATTTAAAGTTATGCTTTTTTATATTTTAGATAACTGAAATACAAACTTATTATATACATGTATCAATATATGTAATATATAGGGTATATAAGCACAGACTTTCACACCACTCATCACTCTATCTCATATCCCTGATACACTTGAACACGTATATGATGATTGCTGGTTTAGCATGAAATATGTATATTGGTGATTATTTATCTTTTCGACATATACGTGTTCAAGTGTATCAGGATATGAGATATAGTGATGAGTGGTGTAAAAGTCTGTGCTTATATACCCTATATATTATATTTTAGATAATGTATACAGGCAAATTTATTAATTACCAATACTCTCAATATAAAATATTTTATATTTTTAATGTATTTTATCCTATAGTTATATCTAATTGATTTCCCAATTTTTGCTTTTGATTATTTACTTTAACAACTTGTTATAATTATTACTCATTGATTAAGATTAAAATTTTTTTTTAAAGTGAATTCATTAATTGCACTAGTGTTATGAAGATTAATTCCATCATAATCATTTTTGCTGAAACAATTTTATCATTAAAGATTTATTTATAAATGCACTTTTTTATATATTTTCTTTCAGACAACATTATTAAGAGTATTATAAGCTGAAAAGAGTTTGCTGACAATTGAAGAGACCTTTTGATTCACCTTCGCGATGTTAAAAAAATCAAGTAAAACAAATTCCTATTGTATACTCCATAACGTCATTATTCTTTATATTGTAAATAAACACGAATGGGGTTTCCAACATGCATAGGCTTTGGTGACTTTATTGGCTTTTTAAAACTCTGAATTTAAGATTAAAAACACTATACTTTTGCTTCTTAGTTGGCTTCAAAGTTCTTAAATGAAACAGCTGAGTTTTATTGAAGGCAAGATAAATATGTATGTAAATTATTTTTTTTTAGATATATAAATAATCATGATAGATAAAACTGAATTATGACCATTATTCCTAGGACACTCTAAAGTTGTCAAGAAGATTTTAGTTGGCGGCTAATTGTGGGCTAGGTTGCCTGCCATTCGATAGCAACTTACAATTACCAATTACTTTCAAATGAAAGAGGATTACATGAATTGTAAAAAACATATTAAATACAATATTATTGGATTTTGTGAAATTAAAAAAAAAGGATGAAGAAGTAATTGATATAAAATGTGAGCATGTAGGTTACTATAAAGGCACACATATTAGAAGCACAAGAGGAGTAAGATCCATTAAAATAAAAAAAATGGACAGACAGTATTGTATTGTGGCAAGATTAGCTATTCAACTTAATAAAAGACATCAAATTGAGATAATCCAGATTTATGCCCTAACAAATTCTTATTGTGATAAAGTAGAGAATTTTTATATAGATGTACAAAATACTTCTTATCACAGCAAGCAATCTTTTTAAGTTTATCATGGGAGATTTTTGGATAGTAACTGAAAGGTGAAAGTGCTGTGAGTAAATTTGGCTATGGTGACAGAAATGAAAGAGGGCACAGACTTGAAAACTTTGCAGAAAAAGAAAATTGTAAAATTATGAATTCTTTTTATGAGAAAAATGTTAAAGAAAAATGAACATGAAAATATCTAAATTTTGAAACTATATATTATGATTAATATGCATTTCAATATTGTAGTGATTGTAATAAATTCACCTAAAAAAATGAACATCAATTAATAAGATGTAAAATATCCTTAATGCAAAACTGGATGAAAACTATTAAAAAAATACAATATTAACAACTGATATTCCTAACTTTCAGATTTGCTCCAATGATTTTAAATTACAACTTGATAATAGTTGTAAAATATTGACAAATTTTGAAGATGATTCAAATTTAAATAAGATCAGTGAAAACATTACTCATATTCAATTAAGAACTGCAAGAAAGTTGATACAAGCAAAAAATAGCAATTCACCAATAAATTAACACTAGACACAGACAATATAAAAAAAAAAGAATGAATATAAAATATTTAAAAATTGAATATCTGGAATACTGTAAAACGGTAGAAAGAAAAAAAAGTTTGTAATTGTATAAGAAAGTATATCCATGAATTGACAAGGAAAACTATAGAAGAGAATTAAAATGTCAAAATTACACTATTTTTGAATAAGAAAGAAAAACCCAAGGAAAACAGGAGAATTATTACTAAAAAAAGGGAATGCAATATCATGAAATGTGTGAAAGACCTCTACATGAAATTATATATTAATAAAGAACAAAAAAAAAACCCCACTATAATTACTTCAACTTCTAAATTGCCAAGCATTTTAAATAAAGAGGTGAGATATGGAATTAAATCTATAAAAAAAAAGAAAAAGCTTCAGAAAATAAAATAATTGTTATTGATATTTTATAAGAAACAAGTGAAGAAATAGAAAAAAATGTTATCAAAACTATATACCAAATATTTAAAATACAATGATGTACCAAATGACTGGAAAAAATATTAGTAATATTGATATTTACGAAAAAAATAAAAAATATATTAGAAATTACAAATCTATTCTACCGATTTCAAATAAAAACTTTTCCCAAATAATCATTTACCATCTTTGACCTAAAAAAAAAAAAAGCTGGATTTAAAAATGGTTTTAGTATAGTGATATCCAACTATTAAGAGAAGTTATAAAAAGATCTAATGGATATGAGTTGCGATTATGCTTTGAATTTATGGAATTTAAAAAGACATTGATTCTATAAATATTTCCACAGTGACTGAAGTTTGGACCATCATGATTAAAATAAAAAAGAAGAAAAAAGAAGATTATTTAAAACATCTAAATTTTTGCAGATGCGGTGGATATTTTTTTATGTGTGTGTGGTAAATAATTCTTCAGAGCTTCAGGAAATATTACAAGAGTTATCAGATCAAAATAAGAAAAAAATAAAGATAGAAAAAATTAACATTAAAATTTTTTTTCTATCTGCTTAAAAAAGAAAGTTTTTAATAGATGTGTTTTATCAATTCTTGCTTATGAATTTGAGACTTCAATACTTAAATAAAGGAGCAATACAGAGACTTCAGACCACTCAACCCTATAGAATTGAAAACATATATGATGTAACAAAAAGAAATTGGTGGCAAAATATTTGGATCAGTGAACAAGCAGATATCATTAACACCATTGAATAAATTAAGAGATTTCTGAAATGGAACTGAGCTAGAGTTATTAATAAAAGAGATGATAGTAGATAAATATTTGAAATCTTAAACTAACTTCCAAGAGCTTTTTAAAAGACCTAAAAAAAAAAAAACCACATGTGAAATGAATGCATGAAATAAGAAAATTTATTGGTAGGATGTGGAGAAAAATAGCTATGGGTTGTAAAAATTGGATTAAACTATGAAGAGATATTAATTCTGAAATGAATTTGTAATGATTAAAACTGTTGATGAAACAATTTACTTAATATAGTTTGTATTTTTCATTGTGTATTACTTTATTAATTTTCTAATGAGAATATTGCAAAATAATTATTACTATTATCATCCTTTTTTTGGTCTGGCAGCGTTTCTTTTTTACTTAATAAAATATATACATCATTATTTTTCCGTATCCATAAAAATAAAGTATTAATTCTTGTTGCTGGTATTTAACTTATTTGAATAAAAGATTCTTTCTAAACATTTATAATGATTTATTATATTTTATCATACGACATTTTACATTCTATTATCATATATAATTTTTTTTGCTTCTTTTCTGGCTAACAACAAAGATTTGATTTTTCAATAATTTTTTAAAATTCAGTCTTCATAAAAACATTTTTAAATTCCCTATATTTAATTTTGTATCTATTGAAGTAGCTTCAAGATGCATGTTGAAATTAATAACATTGTTAACATGTTATAATATACACTGCATAAAATTTTTTTATATTGTAAATTCTTTTTATATTATATATTATCGTATATATATATATGTATATGTAATCTTATAATTGAATATTTATAAATACAGTAATTAGATATATGTAAAGTATAAGTAAAAAAATTTAAATTTTTTAAAATTTTATAAAAAGTTTAAAAAAATTTTAAAGTTATACTTTACATATATCTAATTACTGTATTTATAAATATTCAATTATAAGATTATGTATATTGATTTGAAGAAATAGACATCGAATTATAATATTATTATATATATATAATAACATTTATACTTTCTGATACAAATTTTTCTTATTATTTTTATTTTTCATCAAACATATTATCTATCTCAATTTTCTTAGCTAGATGATTCAACAAAAGATAGATTCATTTAAAAATAAACTTAGTTTGCATATCTTTTCATAATTATATTCTTGATAATTTCTATGTTGAACATAATTTTGTGATGCAATCCAGTATATAATTCTATATTTGCCTATCCTGATTTTTCAAAAATATTATTATTCTGCTTATGCTCAATTTTACTTATTTCACCATTTTACTTTTCTTATATTTAAAGTATTCATTTATCAACATGCTCTGATTTTTTATATTTCAAATTATAATCATGGGGTATCATCTTAATTTTTTTTTTTACAAATATTTATTTTTATTTCTCAATGTAGCATCAATATCAATGAATAATTATTATAAATATTACTCTGTCTGGACATTTTCCAGTATAAACCATTTAAAACTCGAAAAGTTACTGAAAATAATTTTGGGATCATGAGAATTACTTTGAAGATAATTTCATATAACTTTAAAAATGAAGTGTTTTTGTAAAATTCTTTAATAATTTCAGCAAAAGATGTAATAACTTTTTTTTAAAAATAAACATTATAATTTAAATTTCAATTTAATTTTAAAAATATATACAAAAGGCTAAAAAATTGTATTTATTATATTTTAAAATTATTTTATTTATCAATAAATTTTTAAATGTTACCATCATTTACAATTTAAAAACAATATCAATTGAAAAATAATTCTAATTTTTAAATATTTTTTTTTCTATTTTATTAAATTACATTCTTCTCATGTTATCTTTTTATTTTTAAATTGCTACCTAACTGCATCAGATAATATAACAAAAATTGCCTCTTTTCATTTGCCAAATTTATTAAGAAAGTATCAAACTTTTTTAAAAAGAAAAAAAGATATAAAACTATTGAATTTTTTATGATTTGATTTTGTTAGTGATCATAATTTTAGCAAATTTCTTTATTGTTTTTCTATAATTAAAAATATATATGTATAGATTTTTTAAAAACTGGGATTAAATTTCAGCACATCAATATATTTCGATGGCCATTTAATTCCTTTTACCACTAAAATATATTTTTACTACTATAAAAAAACTGTTGATATTTTTAAGTTTTCTACTTAACAATTAAACTTGTAATTTCAATATCAAATTCACTTATTTATCACTCAATCTAATATTAAAAGGAAACATGTTCATCTGTTTGCTTGTTTTTGATTATTTGAATTCTACTTGAACTGACTATTAAATTTTCTAAGTTTATGAGTAAATTTTCCCCCCAGAAATTTAGGTTTAACATTTTAATTATCAAAACACAAAATTTCATAAGCTATTCATTAAAAATTCAAATACTGCTGTGCCAATCAATAGAAACAGTATTTATAGCAAAATCAGTTCTATGTTGAACACTATTTTTTTTTCAGTGTCCATTATGATTAAAATTGTATTTTTAATTGAATGTAAAATATAAACATAAATGTTATTTTCTGAGATTTAATCCCAAAATAATCTGTTCATTAAATTTGTAAATTTACCATTAATTAATTAATATTCTCATGAAATTTCTTTATTTTCTCTTCTAAAAATTAGAAGTTGTAGTATATTATATTTGTAAAATTTGTAGATAATATTTAGCGAATCTATCAAAAATATGATTATTCAATCTTTTTATTGTTTATATTTAATAAATTCTATGACCTATAATTAAAATCAAGTTGCTTTTTTTTTTATTAATATCTTCTTACTTTTTAGTTCTATTTTTATTTTTTTCTGAACATCAAATCTAATATATATATATATATATATATATATATATATTTATATTATATATATATATATATATATATATATATATATATATATATATATATATATATATATATATATAAAAGGACTTCTTTATATAAAAGTCATGTTTTGCCACTTATGAGCTGAAATTTAAATCTGGGTCTGAAATTCTTTTCACAATGCTTAGGATTTTTCTCTCAACTCGATATCTTATACTTAACTCAACTAATTTTAACATTGGTCAAAAAATGGATATCTAGATATTTTTATTTAGAGGGTTCTCTTGCCATAATCAACCAGAATGATCATTGATGAGTAAATAGGTATCTACATATCTCTAAACAGAGAGTAAAACAAAAATTGAAAAAAAGCATAAACCCATACCATCTAATAACTCTCAAGCCTGATAACATAATCTCCATTGGTTTTCTATGAGGGTTGTTGAAAAGATCTTTATCTGCAGTGGGTTATTTATTAAACAGATTATTTTTTCATAATATGTAATCTGCATATTTAAAACATATATGCAATATTTAAGCAATGAATACATTTTTGATGATCTTTTAAAAAATAATTTTATAAAAACTATGCCTTACATAAACTATTTTTATCTGGATCAGATATAATTTAATCACAACACATAATTAGCAATATTTTTGTGAAATCATTTTATAAATAATAACATAATTCTAACTTTTAATCTTATAAGACAAGATTTGGATTAGAAAAGGCTACCATAGCACAGCTAAATAACAAAAAAAAATTTGTGCCTATATTAACCTGTGTGATATTATTAACAATTTAAATGTATTTGGAATATTTAAATAAAGTTAAATTTTTCTAAAGACATTCAATAGTCCAATATATAAATACAATTAAAATATCATCACCATATACTTTCAGGAAAACAGTAGAATAGTTTTGTTATATTATTAGCATTTAAATCTAAATAATATATAGCATCCAACAACAAAATTAATCAAAGAATGAAACAGATTTTAAAAATGTAGTTTAAAATCTACATAAATTTATAAAATTTTAAATCACTGAATGGATATGTGCAAATAAAAGTATTATTTAAAAAAAGCCCTAGAACTTGCAAATCATTTAAAAATATTAACGGATTTTGGAAGATGGTTCAGATTTTGAATGAAATCATTAGGAAGATAATAGATAATTGATACACTATCAGCAAAGATAGCTGATACAAAAAGCAGAAATGTACCAAAAATTTTTTTACTGAGACAAAATAATGTAGGAAGAAATGAAGGAATATAAAAATATATAAAAAGTTCCATTAGAAAGAATTGAATATCTAAAGTTTTGTAAAATAATATAAAAAAGAGTTAATATAACAAAATGTAATTGTAAATTAGCAAGAAAAATTACTGATGAAAAATAAAAGTCTCAAAAGTGTAAAACAACATGTTGGAATTGGTAGAAAACTTATTTCTGTAATAAGAAGAAAAGTTGGAACTATTGCAAAAAAACATGAGATGACATCATAAAATGTGTGGAAGTTTTATACATAGCAATAAAAAACCAGAAAACAAAGTATCCCTTACAATTGCTATATCTTTTGAATAACCCAGTATTTTAAATAAAGAAGTAAGACATGCAATTAAATTAATGAAAAAGGAAAAGCTTCCAGTAATGATGGAATTCTAATCGATATCTTAAAATAAGCAGATGAAGAAATAAAAAAATTGTTGCCAAAGCTATATACCAAATGTCTAAATGGTAAGGCTACACCAGATGATTGGAAGAATGCAGTAGTACTTTTGATATTTAAAAAAGGTGATAAAGAAGATATTAGAAATTAGACACCATTCAGTATTTTATCGATTCTATACAAATTTTCAATCAAAATAATTACTATTTGTCAACATTGAATTTTGGATTTTAACCAACCAACAAAATAAAGCAGCATTAAAAAATAGTTTTAGCATAGTAGATCACATTCAAATATTAAGAGCAGTTATACAAAAAACCAACAAATAGGAGTTGCTATTATTTTTAGATTTATAGATTATGAAAAGGTATTTAATTCTATAGTCATTTTTTCAGTGGTTAAAGCATTGGATTATCAAAGTGTAGACCCAGGATAGTGTCCTATTCTAAAAAATATTTACAAAAATGCAATAGCAACAATTATATTACCTAATCATATTAAAAAAATTAACAAGGATATATGACAGGAATAATTCTATATCTCCAATATGTTTTATGCAGCTTTGCAAAAAGTTTTTTTGTGAAGTAAATGAAGTTATATAAGTCATCTAGATTTTGCACATGATACAATTGTATTTTCAAAAAATGCTTCAGGGCTTCAGAAAATGTTGCAAGAGTTATCAGATAAAAATAAAAATATAGGACTGAAGATAAAATCTAAAGAGACCAAAATAATGTTTAATGGATTTTTGTGAAAGAAGAAAGCAAAGATATGATAATGATGAATTAGAAAAAGTTAATAATTACAAAGATCTTGGACAAATTATTAATACAAATGGAAACATAATGGCTGAAATCAATTATAGAATAGTGTGGATGAAGTGCTTTTGTTAAAAATTGTTTAATATTAAAAAAAAATATGCCTATGTGTTTGAAATGAAAGGTTTTTAATAAATATGGTTTACAAGTTTTTAATATGGATCTAAAACTTGAACACTTATCAAAAGAGCAATATAAAGATTTCAGGCCATTCAGTAAATTATGGAGAGATATATGTTCAAAATAATAAGAAAGGATAGAAAAAAAAAACAACTAAATACATGTGGAAGAAAACAAACAGATATTACTGACATCATTGAAAAATTAAAAGAGTGGAGTGAAAATGGAATGGATGTATTGCTAGAAAATATGATAATAGAAGGACAGATGAATTATTAAACTGGATCTCAAGAGATTGTAAAAAGATCTAGAAAGAGATTAAATGTGATATGGATAGATGAAATAAGAAAGTTTGTTGGTAATGTGAAGGAGAAAGGCTAGAACTCAAAGCAATCCTGAAATGAATCGATAGTGGTTGAAAGTGATGATGATCTTTCGATTAAGCAATTATTTTTAGTAAAAATAAAATAATATTAGTATTTAAAAAATAGCATCTAAATACTACTTTATTATTATTAAATAATTTATTTTGAGAAATGTATTGATTGGTGTGGATTGGTGTGAATTTATAAAATTTAATTTTTTTTTTTTAGTTTTCATTATTTTTTACATTTTCCTTCTTTTAAAAAAAAAAAAAATCTCTAATGCCTATTTTAAATCTTGAAATATTAATGACATTTTTTTAAAAAAATATCTTTATAAAGTACTTTTTAAAAATTAATGTTATTGCTTGTCTCTAGCTTTTTATAATTCTTAGTTCTTATATATAAAGAAAAAAAATGTTTACATTTCCAAGCATGCATGATTCGACTGATTGTTATATAAACTTCACATTGCCTTTTTTTTTTTTTTGTAAAAAAAAAAAAAAAGCCATTTTACTAAGTAGTATAAAGCAAATAAAAAAATAAATAAAACAAATTAGATTATAAAGTTTTATTTTTTTTGTTTCACAAATTTTTGTAGTTATTTTTTAAATACAGTTATACTGTTTTCTATTTTTTTCATTGGTGTTTCGAGCATTTAAAAAATATTTTCATTCATCTTTTAAAAAAAAAAATTTCATTCACTATTATGGTAATATTTAAAAATATATAAAATTTATATATATTTCTTTTATACTTAATACTATTATCTATGCTTTTTTTTTTAAAAAAAAAATTGTGACTTTTTTTAACATGAATACATTTTATTTTAATTATTGTTATTTTTTTATTATTATATATATACTACTATTTTTATTCAATTAACGGTCTAAATGAAGTAGATCTGTGAATATTTTGTCACAGACATTATTATCTGAAACAATGGATCTATAGAGTGTCTATATTCTTCATCAATTCATTGACTATCTTTTTCAAGAATCTAAGAAAATACAAGTTAGCTCCATATCATTCTTTAATGTTTCATGTCTATATTGTATGAAGTCTTTCCATTTTATTTGGTTTTTTACAACCATAATTTTTAACTCCTATACTTCTTCTTTGGAAAGTTATCCAATTCTCAATAACTTTGTATAGCATATTTTTCAAATGCTAAGATATTTCTTAAGAATAAATTTTTTGTTATCAAACTGTTTTATAGCAATATAAGCGTTTAATAAATCTAATTGATTTATAAACAGATAGCTTAAAATGTTTTTACAAATTCCATCTATGGCTTGCAGACATGTTTTTGATATAGATATTTAATTTTTTTAAAAAAAGATAATCTCGAAATCTTCACTGCAAAAAAAAAAAAATAAACAAAAAAACATAGGAAGCTTTGCTGTGTCTGGTTGATTTATTTATTTTTTTCATTATCGTTTACTAAGTCATATTGTATTGGTTTTGATTATGTATAATCAATAATTTTCCTCATTCAGCATGTTTAATGTATCTTTTAGTATTTATTAGGTTTGTTTAATGATTTTTCAATTATCTGCGTACATTTTTATTTCTTTCCAAAATCTTGTCCATTAAGCTTTTCGGCAGAATATTCTTAGAGACAGTAATCTCATTTTATGCCTTATTTAATCTTTGAACTAATTTCAAAGTTTTCTATACAAATTTTTATGGCTTATTGTATGTTATCATAGATATTTTTTTGAATATTTAAATTTATTATTATTATTTTTAATTCAAATACTGCTTTAGTCATCTTTTGATAAATGATATTAAAGGCCATCTAAAAATTAAGGAAATGTAGACACAGATTTTTTTTTTAAAAACTTTTTATGCAATTTTTGCAAAGGTGCTTGTTATTTTTTTAAAATCTAGCTTATTCATATACTAAGTATTTATTTATTTGAGCCTTCTTTTAGTTCAAATGTCTATTATTATTATTATTATTATTATTATTATTATTATTATTATTATTATTATTATTATTATTATTATTATTATTATTATTATTATTATTATTATTATTATTATTATTATTATTATTATTATTATTATTATTATTATTATTATTATTATTATTATTATTATTATTATTATTATTATTATTATTATTATTATTATTATTATTATTATTATTATTATTATTATTATTATTATTATTATTATTATTATTATTATTATTATTATTATTATTATTATTATTATTATTATTATTATTATTATTATTATTATTATTATTATTATTATTATTATTATTATGTTTCAAAAGGCCTTTATTGTCTCAAAAGAATTACAAATTTTGCATTTACATAGTTTGTCTACATATAATATCCTGGATTGTCCATTATCATTTGAACACCATTAGCAAATCAATTACTTATAATAGAAAGGAAAAAATTGTTGCTAAATTGTCCTTGTTGCTAATTTGACATGCATATCCTTCTAAGTTTTTTTATAATGTTTAATTTCCTCAATTCACTATAGCATAGATCTAATTTTAAGTAATGACCAGGTTGCTGCATAAATGTCAGGTCTGGCCAGTCTCTTATCCCTTTTCTGTATTATTTCAAGTTTATTTGAAAAAGTAACTGGATGTCTCCTGGAATTGTTACCAATTAGAAAAGTGCATCTAGTACACCAGTATGCATATAGCACAAAGGTTGCTGCCCTGACACTTGGTGTTAATCCTTCTCTAAATGCAGAAATCAATTGATGCATTGTTACATTAGACCTCCTGTAACTGCTAGTTATGAGATTTCTTATGTGCCTAAGTCCCTCACAGTGATATAGCAGATGTGATAGGGTTTCCTCAGCTCGATGGCATAACCCACAAAAGGGATCAATTGACGTATACAGTCTTTTATGGCAAAGAAAATATGTGGTAGGTAATGCAGATAGATTCAGTTTTATTAGAAAATTGAAAAACTTTGGTTCTAAGGCCCATCGTTTATACCTTTTAACCAATTGCTTATTATTAATTCCCAGTATTGGTTCTAAAGCAATTGTGTTATTATCTTCATGCATTAATTCATAAATTTCCCAGTATTTGTATTTATTAATAAATTGCTCTGGGATTTTTGATTCTGTTTTACAAAAATGTATTAATTGTTCAAAATATGATAATTTTTTTGGTGGTGGTTTATCAGTTGGAATGACCTCTATGAGCTGCTTAATTTTTGGAAATTGTTTAATAATATCAATTATATTGTTCATCATTCTCTGTTTTGCAAAAGTACCAATATCATGTAAGCTCAAACCATTTTTATTCAATGGCTGACATAGTTTTGCCATTGATATTGCCACAACTTTCCTTGACCATAGTAGTTGATTGCAAATGGTCTTAATTTTGGAGATAAAAGCTTTTGAGAAAGCAACCACTGGCATAAAGTAAACTATCTTAGTCATCATCAAACTATTAATCAATTGAATCTTGGAATATACTGACATATAGGTATTGGATAGAGAGTCTGCTATTTTCTGTATTTCATTTTTCAATTTGTTCTGCAAATGACATCTCATTCCAGTAGTCCCTAGATGGAATGGAAATCCAAGGAATGAGCCTGGCTTTGCCTGGAAAATGGATGTACATGGCCTTCCTGTGAATATAGTCCATGCTGCTGTTTTTTCTGGATTGAAACTTAGTTTAAATTCCTTTGAGTATTCTTCTAAAATCATCTGTAGTTTTGGTATCTGCCTTTTTGATTTCAGGAAAACTGTAATATCATCCATGTATGCAATACATGTCAATTTTTGACCTGTTCCTGGGATTTCCATTCCCTCAAATGCCTGTTGTAATCGGACAAGAAGGGCATTTATATATAAAATAAATAAGATGGCACTAAGTGGAGACCCTTGTGAAAGTGATTTAGTTGGTGTGAAAGCTGGTGAATTTCTGCCATTTAGAGTAATGTGAAGCTCACGATTTAAGAGTAAATTTGTTATAACATATATATGTGATTTTGGCATTTCAGTGTCATTCAATAATATCAACAGTATAGATATATCAACATTGTCAAAAGCCGAAGCAATATCCAGCTGTACAACAATCGGGCCATATCTTTTCTTTTCTCTAACTGATGTCAAAATAGCCTTAAATAACATAGCAGCTTGTGTGGTAGATGAATGTTTTTTAGCAAACTGAGCTGGTGAAATCATCGGTAAAATAAATGGTTCTATTTTATCTTTAATTACTTTCTCTAAAATCTTTATGGGCAATGGACCCATTGATATTGGCCTTATCTCTGATAACAAAGGAATGGGCTTCTTTTTTTTATTAAACGGCACAATCGTGATTGTATCAACTCCCTCCATTGTTATTATTCCCTGCGATAAATAATTTGCCAGCTGACACAGGCATTTGCTAGTCAGTTTGTCAAGGTGTTTTAATATGAACAGTGGAATTCCAGGGCTTCCTGGGTGACAGTTGTTGTTCATTTTATTCATTTTCATTATAAAATCATCTATAGTATATGGTGATTCAGTCTCTGCCATTCCAAATATATTTGGCTGGTATTGTATCAATTTTCCTGGTCCCAGCTTATCTTTAAAATAGTTAAGAATTGGTAATATCATATTATTTCCAGTAAATGTTTCATTGTTTATTTTAATTGCTAATGGCACTTTGATTTCAGGTCCCCTCCCTAATGCCCATCTAATATATTGCCGAGTCCATGTGTGTTGATGCATTAGGCATATTCTACTTTTTTTATTTTTTAAATAGCTCTTCAGTGTTTCACATGCTTTGTTATAAGCATTTGTTAGTATATGTATACGTTTCTGTGTGTGCTGATTAGGAGTTATGGCCACAATACGCTTATGAATTTGTTCTGCAAGCTTCAACAACCCTGAGGGAGGTGGCTGATTTTTCACTATATGATTAATGTTAAATGACAGGATATTAATATAAGCTAAATATTGCTGTATTGGGTTAAAGGTCATTGAAAGAATTTTATTCCACATAATATAAGTCTCTGAAAAAATAAATTCGGGTGTTAAGGTTGGAATCAACATTCTTATTGTTCTAGTTCATTGCATTCTAGAGACTTGTATATTACTGAGGTCAATTGATATGAACTGAGCTGAGTGATCAGAAATTGCTGAAGGGATTAACTTCATGCTTATTAGATGATGAAACACTGGAGAGTAAAAACAAAGATCAATTAATGATGAAAATCGGCCATTATGAAATGAAACAGCATCTTCAGGTAAGTAACCCCTTGCACTCATCAATGGAATTGATAATTTATGTATCCACTTATTTATAAACTCATCATATGTTACATTGCAGTCTCCAATCAAAATTGTTGGATTAGCTGTAGATCACAGTGTTGAATTAATTGTGGCAATTATTGTATTTATTTTATATTTTTGCAATGGCATATAAACAAAGATTACATTTATTTTAATTATTTTGTGAAATAAAGTAACGATTAATAGATTTGCATCAATGTATATGATTTGAAAATTGGTAAACTGGCAAGCAGTAGCTATCAAAAGACCTGTACCAGCTGATGGAGAGGTAGAGTCTCTTGAACATGCAACAAAGCCCTCACTATTTAGAAATTTTGCTGGATCAATTTGTGACCCTGCATAAATTTTGGTTTCAAGCAGTCCCATTATATGAGGTTTTGTTTCCTTGATCCATTGTTTCAACTTAAATATCTTTTCTATTGAATTCAAACCCCGTACATTAAAAGAAGCAATTTTAATTTTCATTTATAAAAATTTACTTTTTACTTTGGATTTATTTAAATTTACTTTATCTTTAATTATTCTTATTTTAGGCTGTCTATCAATTGTAAATCTTGGGCATCTTCGAATTCACTTTCAGTTTCAACATCAGTATATCTGTCCATTTGATACCGTTCTCCTGTGTCATCAAACATAAGCTCTCCTAATTTTAGCTTTTTTCCTGTTTTCCTGTTTTTTTTGGGTCTTCCTGGCTTTCTCTTCTGTTCACTATTAACCTGAGTAACTTGTTGCATATTTGGCATTATTGTCTGAGTAATCTCAGTATTCGTATTGTTCCTAGTTCTTTGTTTTTTAGATAATTCCAGTTCTTCATCCAAATTCATATTCTCTTCATTATATTGCTTCCCATCAACATTTTTTTTAAATGTGTGTTTGTCTATATTTTTTTCTAAAGCTTTAATCACATGCATTTGTATATCATTCCCTTTTTTTTCTTTTACTTTTGTATTATTTATCTTAAGGTACACTTTTTCCTCCAACCTTAATGAAAAATCTGGAATCTTCCCAATTTTGCTATCATCATTATTTACATTTGCAGTTTCATTTTCTTGCTTATCTGTATTCATATGTGTTTGTATAGAATTTTTTTCCTTTTCACTTCCTTGAGTTCCCACATCCGATGTCAGTATTTGCTTTACATCTCTTTGTTTATAGCTTGTTTTCTTTTCTAGTCTTTCTTCTGATAAATCAAATCCTTTGTTATTTCTGTTCTTTGGACAGTCTATAATCAAATGGCTTCTTTCTCCACAGCCAAAACATTGTGGTCTTAGCCCTTTAATGTTTAAGTATAATACTGCTCCATGATCCATAATTTGCCTTGGAATTTCTTCTGGTTTAATATGCTGGTGCAGCTTTATCTTAAAATGATAACTGTTGGTGTATATAAGTGTTGGTGTATCATTGCACAAGATTTGCTTAATGTATATTGCATGCCCAAATGGTTGGACCATACTTTTGAAATCATGAATGCTAAACCCAAAATACGCATTTTTAATGATTCCTGAGCAATAATTTTGCATATTTTCATCAACAACAATCATTACGTATCCACCAATTGTTTTTATTTGTGATTTAAATCTCATTTTTTGATTTTCATTGAAAAATTGTATAGCTATATATCGTGAGATTTGAATGTTCACCGATTTCTGAGATTGAATCCCATAAGTTTTCTTCTGTTAGTTTTTGATATAATAAGTCTTTGTGAAATTTATATAACGTTAGATTTCTATCTGTAATTGCCAGCACTAATGATTTATTAGAAAAGAATTTTTTAAAAGATTCATATAACTTGTTTGGTATTGTGTTATTAAACTGGATGTTTATTTCTTGAATTTCTTCTTCTGTCCAATTATCTTCAGTTTGTTCTGCTATATGATTAGGTGTCTCATCTTCATTTTCTAAACTTAATTCAAAAATGTCTAATGAATTGGCTCTCCTAAATCTGCCTATTTGTCCTTCCCCTCCGTTTTTTTTGTTCTCTTGCTGTATAATATTTTCTAATATTGCTTTTTGTGGTTTCATTGCAGCAATATTTGCATAAGATTTTTTTTCCTTACTGGCTTCTGCAACTGATTTGACATCTGTATTGTTATTTCTTTTACTAACAACGCAATTGTTATCTGCAGACGCCATTTCAACTAGATGACTAGATTTTCTTAGGACAAAATAATAAAAAAAAACTTACTTTGTTAACAGAGTCTTTTCTTATAATCGGAAATCGATTATAATTTTTAAAATTATAAGATTTTTAAACTAATAATTAGATTCTGTTTGCCTTTAATGAAGTACATTCATGAGCTTTTGTAAGTTTGTTCCTACTTATTGACAGCAGGACCGCACTATCTATTATTATTATTATTATTATTATTATTATTATTATTATTATTATTATTATTATTATTATTATTATTATTATTATTATTATTATTATTATTATTATTATTATTATTATTATCATTATTATTACGTTTCAAGAAAGGCTTTATTGATCTCAATGGTTTACATAAGTTTACATCTAGAAAAATTTGAAATTTAACATACAATGAATAATATTAGGGTAAACACATATAAATGAATTTAGTGGTTACACTTTGTGGTTAATGGACTATAACAATATAAAAATTAAAAAAGCAAAAATAATCAGAGTTCTAACGTTTGAGGAGCTTATTTAGTTTTGTCCGCATGTCACTTTGAATGTTAGTTGTATGATAGTTTTTCTTTGCAGCATTCACAGCATTGATGGTTGTTTTAACAATGACCATGTTGCTGCATATAAGTGGGGGTTGGCTATTATTTTATCTCTATTTTGAATGTGTAGCAGTTTGTTGCTAAATGTAGCTGGGTGTCGTCTGGTGTTATTGCCAATTAAGAAAGTACATCGGGTGCACCAATACGCATATAGAACAAATGTGGCTGCCCTAATGCTAGGTATTGATCTTCCCTGAAAAGCAGCTATTATGTGATTAATGATTGTACCCGGTTTTCTGTAGGTGTTACACATCATCTGTCGTGTTTGATTAAGTGCTACACATTGATAAATAAAGTGGTCCAGTGTCTCTTCTGCTCGATGGCAGAGTCCACAGAAGGGGTCAATAGATATATACATTCTTTTATGATAAAGAAAGTGGGTTGTTGGCAAGGCAATGAGATTGATTTTCATGATAAAATCAAAGTATTTGGGCTCTAGAGCCCATTTTTTATATTCCTTGAGTAGTCTCTTGTTAATTCCTAGCATAGGTTGTAATTAACAACAAGAGACTACTCAAGGAATATAAAAAATTTATTATTATTATTATTATTATTATTATTATTATTATTATTATTATTATTATTTTAAAACCTAGTTAGTGTAGTTTTCATATTTTGTCTATATATTTCTTTTTATAGATTGGTTATAACAGTAAATTTGCCAATGAAATATTACACTACTTGTAAATTTCTTAAAATATCTTCACTATATCTAATCATTTTTTAAAATTATTTCACCAGTTTCAAAGCTTCTATTTTTTTCACTTTATTCACTGCTCTTTTAATTAAGTTTTTCAATAAAATATTTACCTTCTATTATTATATGATTACAATTTCAAATAAAATCTTTCATTAACTTTTTTACGCCCCCCCCCTTCCACTGATGGAAATAAGTAATAGTAAAATAAAATATTATTGTAATGTTTTAAATTTTTGATGAAACGAAAGAATAGTTATTAATATATATAATTTTCAAAATGATCATTCAATTTTTTATAGATCATTTGTAGAAACAGTGGGTTATTATTGCAGCAAAAACTGTTTGAATATAGTAATGCAAGTTTAGGTAGGCGGTGTAAAAATAAATTAAAAGAAAATTGGCTATATTTTTAGATACAGAAGGTTTACTGAAGTATCTTCAAAAATTAATATTACAGAATAAATAATTATGTTAAAAGTGTATCAGTATAGCAAACAATCTCCAACATACGGATTAAGCGTTATTGCTTTGTCATATACTTCATTACTAACATACTTTGGGAAAAGAATGTAATTAACATCATTATATTTTTAGAAAAGATTGTAAAAAAAAAAGTATACATAAAACAAATTAAATACAGTTAGTGAAGAATGAAAAAATAGCTGAATAAGAAGCAGTGCTGCATATATTTTATATTAATTAAAAAAACATTTACTTGTTATCTATTTTTCTAAATCATTGGAGAAGTATAATTAATGTATGTATTATAAGCATACATCATTTTTTAGGAGATGCATATTTTATTTCTACTTAAAAATAATAAAAAAATCATTCTCAGTTATTTAACTGAAAAAAAAAAAAAAAAACAAACACTCTACATATTAACATTCTCTTCTTTTTTTTAAAAATCCAAAATTTTACAAAATATATTATTTCATTTTTATATTCTGACAATAAATTCACCATTTTTTGTGATTTATTCACAGTCTTAACATTTTAAATTACCTATTCTTACATTTATTTAATTTCACTGACAACTGTTTAGATGGGCTAATCCCTGGAAAACATAATTTCTTAAATATAATTTTTAAAGTTATGTTAATAAATGCGTTTTAAGTTGAACTAAATTTTTAAAATAACTAGATGTTTAAAGATTCTTTCTAATAAGTAGATTTATTTTTTGTTTAACTTTATATTTTAGCTCTCTTATCACAAAATTTTACTGAATGTTTAAAATATTCTGTAATATTTAAATTTTTTTGAGGAAAATGCTGAAGGCACTTGAATGTACTTCAATATTTATTAATCTCTGAAATATTCTAAAAAATAGTATAGCTAACATCCAGAAACTAGCCTGAAAATTTTATTTGTTGTACCATTTGATGCCCTTTGATATATATTCTTACAAAAGATGTTTTAGAGTAGAATGTTAAATTGGATTACTGCTCATACTAAAGTTATCAGATTAGAAATGAGTTTTGTGTAAAAATTTACTGGAAACTTTCTTCTTTACATCCTAAAGCTGAGTGCATTTTTGCACTGACCATAATCATAGCTCTCTTGTTAATTATTGTTGCTGCTTTAAAAAAGCATAACATAAACTTCATAGTTTAAATTTAAATCTCTCTTGGCAGCAGTCATCTATTCTAAATTAAGTATATAAATATGAAGAATCAATAGACATTAGATAAGGGTTTCAATTAGATTTTTAGACTGGTTTCTGTATATTAGTTTTTGTAGGGAGGATCAGTAGATTGCTGATATGCATGTAGAAGTCATATTTTTTATTACTATATATGTGCTAATGACTTGAACTTATTCAAGAAATATAAAATCTGAATTCAAACCACTGTTTGATTACTATAATAGTTATATAAACGGAATTAATGTTTGTAATAGCCTAACCCAGTGTTTCCCAAAGTGGGTCTCAAACTGCTAATTTTTATGTTATTTTGCTGATTTTATGGTTATTTTATAAATTAAGTACAAGAATATATAAAAAAAGGGGGATTGTCAGAGTAATTGTAAATGTTTTGCATATTTTTGATGTTTTTTTCTCTATTAACAAGTTAAAAGGAATGCAGATTATTATTGTATGGCTAATTTTAAATTTTACTAATAGATAAAAGTAGTCAGCCTGTGTATTATATTTTTTGTTAAAAAAATAAAGTAATTTAAGGCAATATGAGCTGAGAGAATATAAAATTTGTCATATCTCAGATGTTTTTTTTTGTTTTGAATCTTTTGTAAAGATGGAAAAAGCTATTTCCATTGTATTAAAATTAGAAACTATATGTAAAATGGTACTACTTGAGGAATTAAAAGGGTGTGAGTGAAAAGTGAAAGAAGTAAAAGATAAAAAGATGTAAAAAGCTATATCGTGTTATCATCAATTAATTACCAAAGAAATTGGAGATTATGGATGTAATAGTGAAAGAGGGGTACTCAATTTGTATTGCTATAGGTGTGCTATAAAAGATTTTCAGCAGGTGATGGGGAGATCTCTTCTGAGTTTATTGTTTTCCTTGCTATGTTTTATCTGCTGGGTGGTTAAGGGTTTGCTGAACTAAGAGAAATATTCTAGTTGTAAAGCAGTGGAGAATTTTATAAAAGGCAGAGCTGAGCCTAGCTTCAAATTATAGTCTGTCCAGAATTGTGTGATTAACTTTTGGTTAGCTGCTGTCATTATTATAAAGATTTCTAGAGAAAGCCAAGAAATATAAAAATGCCTAAATTTTATTACTAAAATGCTAATAAAATAAACTTCCAATGTTAGTGCACCAGACGGACTCCTACACTGCTGTTATGTAGTCACAGATGCTAGCTGATGATAATGAACACCTTAATGCCTAAATTTTGATGTGAAGAAGGGAAGCCCTTGCCGCCTTGTTGTAATGTTTTATAGAACACTTAAAAGTTACTAAGTTTGGAGATGGTTAATGAAAAGAAACCAAAAGGAAGCAAGATGGTATAATTTTTTTTATTTTTATTTATTATCATTATGTCTTTTGCTATATATTTTACTGTATTTTTTTTATTTTTATTATTTGTATTTTTATTTTGCTTCTCTATAAATTATTATTTGATTTTCCTACTTTAAAACAGTTTCACCAAATTAACTTCTGGAATGGTTGTGTGTATATCAAGGTGTAGATATATATACATATTTGTTTGTTGTTGTTTGCTTTTAACACACTGTTCTATTTGAGAAAAGACAAACTTACTTTGCATGAAAAATTATTATTATTGTAATCTCTGTATGCAATTATTGAAAATTTATTGACATGCAGATTTGTTTTTATTTATTGGTAGTGGTATTCCATTTTTGAAAGTATTTTTTTCTTCTCAAAAGTGGCACATAAAGGTGAGATTTAGGTTCAACCATTAGCAGGGTATTAGAGTTTTGGAATCAGAAAATATAATCGATTATAGTTTGATTTCACTCATTTAAATTTAAATTTAATAACTTTAAATTTTTTTGCTTCTTATTATTGATATTGATGCCTTATTCTGATGCATGACATTGACATCATGTTATATCTTGTGTGTATGAATTACGGGGTAGGCATCATCTGGTACAGTATCATTAGTTGCTGTTTACGTCAAAAATATCAAACAGATTGAACGCCGAAAACTATTATCTTAGAGGGGGCGTTGCGTTACAAAATTTATGTCTTGCAAAGGGAGCGATGGCCCTAAAAAGTTTAGAAACCTATGGTCTAAACCAATGGCTAATATTATTTAATAATTAAAAGCATCGATATTATTTGAACTTACAATAAAAAGTTATTAGGCATTTCTATTTTATATGCATCTAAATCATCAAACGATTATGAAGTTTGTAAGATATAGCTATACCACTGAGACTTTATTTTAAATAATACTCTATATATGCCTGATAACTTTAATTAGCCTTCAAGCAGAGAGCAGAGAATTTAACATACATATATACCATGTGCACATTCAAAAAATGATATGTATTTAAGATGCTTATTAATTTTAAAAACTGAATTATACATAAAAATAATAAGCTGAACTGGTAGTGGATACATGAGACTTATAACAAACATTCAGGACAATATATATTTTTAAGAAATCAAAAACAAATCAGATTTAATCTACAAAATGATTTCAAATACATTTAGGAAAAAAAACTAGAAGTAAAATCGCCATCTTAAAATATATATAATGCTATAAGACTTAAATAAAATATTGCTAAGAAAAGTTACAGGCATTAAGATTTTATCTTCTATTAAAAAGAAATTCTTTGCAGATTATTGTTTTTAAAAATTTAATTAAGCAATTAGACATCGTAATTAAAGTATACTTTTAAATTTCAAATTGAAACAGTATTTAAATGCTATATTTATAATTATGTTTATATAGCAATTAAATGTTCTTGGTACAAATATTATATAATAATATATTCAACTTATAACTTTTTAAGAATACCATCAATAGGGGCAATAAGGATTGAAATAAATCAAAGAAGTTACTAATTTGTATTTTTTTGTTTCAACTTTTATAAAAGACCTGATTAATTTTTTTTATTTTACAGGTGCCAGAATAGAGATATCAAGTTTTATCATCTATGCATATATATAAAGTACAATTTTTTTTTACACCAAGCACAAGTTAACTTTGTTTTTTGTTTCAAATAAAAAAAAAAAAGAATGTGTGTGCAATAATTTTTTAAATTAAAAAATGATAAAAAATGCACTTTTTTTTTTAGAAGTATATTTTATAATGACCTTTTATGTAAATATACCATTTATCATTATTTAAAAAAATCCTTCCAAATAGTTAGAAATTGCCTGAAATTGGCTTATATGATTTTCATACTATCCACTGATAAAACAATGCTAAGGTGAAAATAAAATTGAAGAATGAAGCAGCATATAATATTAATGAATGAATATTTTTATATGAAATGAAAATAAAGATATTAAAATAAGAACTGAAGGGCTAAATAAAACTTTTTTAAAAATAGTAGAAAATTTCTTTATGGGGTAAAGTAGAGACTTATTGAATGTTTTAATAGAAATAAGGCTCTATATAAAGCAGAGTTTTTTATGGTAAAAAGTGAAAATATTGCAGACTTTTGAATTATTAATTACCAATAGAAAAGAAAAGATAACTAGGCAAAAAATAATTTGCTAAAGTTTTATTAAATAAAGATTAAAATAAAGTAGATTAATTATTAAAAAAATATAAAAAATAATAATTTAGAATTAGAGAAATTATGAAGAATATAATGTTTGGAATGATAAAAGAATGAAAAGTAGGGGAAAAAGTTTATTTCCAATCTAAAGAAAGTAGTAATGACTGAATAAAAATTAGATTAATAATAATAATAATAAAAAGGCTGAATACAAATCAAGGAGTTGTTATGCCCCCCCCCACATATAATTAATAATAATGTAAAATGATGTTATAAAAGTTTTTTCTAAGATTCCTACATATTCTATAATAATTTTGTTTGATAGTTAGTAAAAAATTATACAAAAATTATTACTATAATGATAAAATATTTTTATTATTTAATCACAGTGACTTTTCAAAAACTCTTTTGTGAAATGATTCCATAACTTAGAAAAATATGACAACTTTTCCACTAGCAGTAAAGATTGCATTCTATTGCAGCTGCATTAATTTTATAATTATAACATTGATGATACAATTCTACAGATTAACCTAGGGTTTTTATCTCTGAGTTAATAATACCCAATTTAACACAGCATAAAAATAAATTCCAAAACTTTCTAGTTGATAAATAAAAAAAATGTCAATTTCCACACTCCCAGATTGTTTCTAATATGCTAGTAGAAGAGTCAAATATTGAGAGATTCTTTACAATAAAATTGAAAAAAAGTAAATTCATGATGTAATTTAATAAATACAAATAGATTTCCAAAAGTTAATCATAATTTTTATTGCATAATTATGGTTCAAAGTCACTAGTAGTAAAAAAAATATTTATAATAATTAGTTTCATAGTTACTAGAATATAGAAATTTCAGGATCTTGAGTTTTTGGATAAAATATGGATATTTCTATCCATTCTGTAATTAACACAGGTATTCATTTAATTATTAGTTAATAAATATGTTCTGGTTATTAATGCTTGTCTTTTTTTTAAAAAAAAAGAAAGAAATGATTATATATATTTAAGCAGAAGATTTACACAGATTTATAGATTTTAAATGTTAATAGTTTAATTAACCAAGACTTCTTCATATATTTTTAAAAATAAATTTTAGCTATTATAGAATAAAGCGAAGTACCAATTAAAAATAGGCATTACAAATTGAAATTACATCATCCAGAAATAGTTTTTATCTGAACTATATTAATTCAAAATTGTGTTTGCTTTTAGTTTATTGCCCAAGCTTATATATAATAAAATTATACATCATAGTATACTTTACATGTATAAAAACTGGAAATATAATAATTTCTACTTATGTTCTCAATCAAAAAAGATTCCCATAAAGTGTTGATGATTTTAAGAGAAAAATTTCACAGGTTTATATATTTGAACTTTTCCCCATTATATAATATAAGCTTGAGTAATCTAAAAATGAATTCACATTTGGCTTAAAATAGTTCAGACAAATATTATACCTATAATGTAGGATTTTAATTGCAATGTTGTTTTTAATTGGTACTGCACATTGCATCATAACCTCTATTTAAAATTTATAATTCTTAATAGAGTCTTACTTGATTATAAAAATATTTGGAAAATTGTTATATTTTCATTTTTCATACATTTATAGAAAAACAGAACGAGGATTATGTTACAAGTAACTCAATGATGTCCATTATTATAAACAAAACATTAACAGAGGTAAATAGCAGCTTAACACAATGTATGGCAAAAATATTAACAAATTACAAATAGTGAACTGAGTAAAAGAGAAGTGGGTCATCCAAGTGGTAAGAAACTGAGGTGAAAGAAACAGATTGCAATGGAAAATACCAACGAAAATGAAGACACTTCTTGAAAAATAGAATAACCTCCAAAAATAAAAATAAAGTATTTTAAATAGAATGATGAATTTGTGTCTCTGACAATGACAAAGAAAACTTGAAAATAGTGTACTATCTCACAATAAAAACAACAGTAATCGTGTAGCTCATAGCTATCACTTGGTAGCATTGGTTTTACAGCAATGTTGCGTTATTATAAAAATCAGTAAGGTACATATATTAAAATGGTGAAATTCTTTTTCTTTAATTTCAAACAATCTATGCACTTAATAAATAAATTTGAACATTACATAATAATAATATAACGCAATGATACATTTTAAAAATAGATAAATTAAAAATTATTTAGATTTTTAATTGAAAGTTAAAGTTACAGATGTAGATTAAGCATACACACAAGATGAAACTTAAAGGATTAAGTTTGATCTTGAAAAATTTCCGAATAGTGAAATGGTTAGACATTGTACAATCACATATATGTGGTTTAGTGGAAACCAAAAAAAGCATCTTAGATAGATTATTCTGTTTATATTAACAGAGTGGGCTACTCAACTTTTTCAAGGATGGCATCAACAGCGTCAGGCCACACAGAAGTGATTATTATGAGGACATGTCCATTTAATTCATTTAGAATATTTTACATATATTATCATTTGTTATTACTTAATATGAATCATAAGATTATATATTTAAGTAGTATTTATAGTATATTCATCCAAACCATAAAACAATGAATAGAATTATTCAAGTAATAAATTCATTATTTTGCTGATGGGAGATTTCAAAATGTTGTATCCAAATGGTTATATCTCATAAAATTCCACTAATGAGTGGTGAGGGGTTTCTGACAATCTCATTTAACAATGACAGGTATTCATCATTGATTGACTTAGTTTTTTTATTTATCTTTACTATATCACTCACTTAAAATCCAACTAGTCCTTTCTACATTCTCAGACTGCAATAGTGACAACTCTAGATCTAAATTATACATTCCACCTAATATAACAGTATAAAATAATAAGGATGTTATTGTGTACAAGAACTACAGCTCTAGATCTAAATTATACATTCCACCTAATATAACAGTATAAAATAATAAGGATGTTATTGTGTACAAGAACTACAGAATTTCTCCATTTAGAAATTTATATTCTACTTGTCTAGCTGAAAGATAAACTACTCTTGACCCTAAATAAAGATATCATTCAACAGAAATAATTTCACACACTAAAACTAGTTACCAGATTTACTATACCTCCTACAAGACTCCTAGTCCTCATTGATAAACTACACAAAAGAATTACAAAGTGTTAACCAATGCCAGACAACAGTCAAATCAACATGATATACTAAAAGAATATATTTCCACAAAAAAAAAACTCTTACACAATCACACACTTGGCCAAGACAATATAGCAGATAACACTAGGTCAACCTCTTACATTTAGGGTTCCTACTGCTCTACTAATTGCCAATATGGTTGTTACTGATGATAGTATGCTAACTTCAATCTATACACACTTCAAAAATAAACTATAGAAAGAAACATATAATTACTTTTGAACAATAGATGAACAAGCATTGCTCATCAAATCACAAGATTTTTTCCAAAGTTTGGAAAACATTCCTGAATACCTAACAATTCACCTCAAAATAACTTACAGACATGGCTAATTTCCTATCAAAGAAAATTTATAAAATTTCATGATTTATATTCAATAGCAATTGTTCCATTCACAAAAAAATATATACCACCATCCAGAATGCAAAATATAAGAGCAATAACCATGGGTCTTTTAGGATAAAATTACTTGAAAATGTATTAAAAAACGAGATGGGGACACATATATTATCACTGTTATTACAGTTATAATTCACTAAAAAAGAGACATCTAAGGGCCAAACAGCATTATTATTCAAGATAGTTATTGATAGGTGTGAAATGCAAAGAAATCAGCCCAATGGCAGTATAGCTTGAAATTAAAACAGCTTTTGACTCTGTACCAAATGATATTCTCTTACAAACTGTGGAAAATACTAACATATTTTGTATATGTTTACAAATTTATTTATAAACAGGAAAATACATATTACTTTAAATGAAAAAAAAATCTCTCATTTAACCCAAGTTAATCAATACCTCAAGGTTCACTTCTCAACACTTTATTATTTATAACTTACATAAATCAATTCATCAGCAACAAAAAAAAACATCTTCCTGGTATCTATATTCTAACATTGGGTTGTAGTATAACCTGCATAGCATATATGAGTGATATTACAGTCTTCTTTACAACAAAAAAGGAAATTACAATATTAGTAAAAACATGAAGAAATTTATCAACTCCCATAGGCTTGATTTCAATCTTGTCAAATCATGTGCATGATGCATATACACAGGTAAAATATATACAAACTCATTTCTTGGCTTACCAACTACATATTTAGATTTTTTTTATCTGAGCAATATGGCGATGTGAGAGCAAATACAAGACAAATTGTTGCCAGAACACCTAATATCACCACTTGCAAAGACATACCTCTCACTCTATTCTAAAGTAGTTCTTAACATGCTTATCATCACAAAGATGCATATTACTTACCAGTCATAATTCTTTTACAAAATCATCCATCTCAAATGTTTATTCACTATGCAGAAAGCTCTTGTGGGGAAAGAAAACAATTGTAATTTGAATCAGAAAATTAGTTTCATGATGCTCAAAATGGATTAGGATTACATTCAATTTATGTATATAAAGATCCAAAAATTTATTAACCTTATAAAGTAGCACCAACAGATAAGCCTCTTCCATACATAAAACATTTTCAAATAATTCTAATACCAATTAATCTAATTGACAAATATTAAGATAACATTTCCATAAAAGAAATGGCAATATTGAAAAAGACATGCTCTCTTTTATCCAAACATAAATGAGGGGTCTGTCTCTCTAATTCTTGGCATTAATAATAAACAATTGATAAGATGTTAAGTATTGGACTCTTGGGCCAAAATATTTCAATTTTATGCTCAAAACAAATATATGGTCTTTGCCTACATTATACTTTTTGAGGTATAAGAAAAATCTTGTCAATATATCTATTATGTCTCAAGAAAAAATATCAAAAAACATCTTTTTTTAAGTATAGTAGCCTACAATATGTCTGGGCATACATCACAAAAATACTCTGAAAAATAATAGTACATTTAATCAATGTTTACCTTTTTTCTAAAAGCTTGCTTTGCAGAAATAATAATCATTACATTGATACTTTATGCTCTGTGGTGCACAAGATGATTATTTCTTTACAATAGTAATGCAACAAGATATCTGAACACATTTAAAAACAAACTAGATACTATTGAACACAGAGACAAAAAAGTACTCCTACAGATATATTTTCAGATACATAGTCACTCCTTCACCAGTGTTCTAACCTATAGTGAAATGTTCTAACTATAATAGTGTATTCATTACAATATTGTATGTTTAACAATATATAGGGTTTAATTTTTTCAAATTCTAACAAAATTGTAAATATGCAAAACTCTTTACATTGTGTTCTTTTAATTCTTATTGTAATATATTCAGTTTTTTTATCAATAAAATTCCTTTTGAAATTAAATTAACCCTTTTCCCGCGCTCGACGAGACTCCTCGTCGACATCTAAAATCACTCTAACTCAGTTCGTTTTTATACGATAAAATTCGTTAAATACGTATTGAATTCGTTTTTAAAAGTTCTGTACGATGGTGACATCTTCCGATTTATTTTAGAAGTAAAAAATAAAAAAAAACGCATTTAAACCTAAACAAAGAAGGAACATTATTTGTGATTGGTTCTTAGCATGCTCTCAGCCGAAAAAGACATTCTGATTGGCTGGAAAGAACAAAGAAACTGCCTGATCAAAGAAAATAAAGAAAAACGCTGAGATTTTCATTTCGAATACGATTTAAATTATTATTAAATAATATTTATGGAAATTAAACATAATTTTCAGAGAGAATAATAAAAAAACAAAATTATTTTCGAAAAATATTGAAGATTTAAGTAAATATATTGAAGATGTAGTAAAAAGAAATATTTACTTTTCTATAACGTAAAAGTCGATCTTTTTGTTTACATTATAACTTTTATGTTGCCGATATAGAATATCTTAGAATAAATAAATAGCAATTTATTTTTGAAAGAACTTTCGTTTTCTTCATGACCTGAAAAATTAATTATATACTTTTTATAAACGTATCTGAGTTGAATTTAATATTATAGGCGAATATGTTTTAACAATAGGCTTTGTCTTCAGTTTGTGAGTTGGCCAATTAAAAGATTTGATTTTTATCTGATACAACCAATGATAAAATTAGCGGTTTAAGGGTTAAAATATTATTGTCTGATCTATACACTTATACAAACTGGGTAATAAACACACAAAAAAACAACAATTCGCTTTGGCTGATTTCATCTTGCAATACTTATTTTCAATTGGTATTTGTTTAATAACATAATAGCTGGAGACAAATCTAAAACATATACACAATATATATACATACACATTTACATAAAATAATATTCAAATACGAAAAAATTAGTTATCACTTTGTAGAATTTAATACTTATTAATGATATAAGAATATAAAAACATTTTAAACTCTTAACTAGATTCATTGGCTATTATTTTACATAATTAAAATATAATTATCAACTTTATGAAGAAGGACAGTTTAATTTTTTTTTCTTTTTTTGAAAACCTATATTATTATTATTTGGGCAGAAAATATTTATAACTGGGCATTTTTTTCTCTTTTAAAGATTTAAAATATCCGTTATCCAAAATTGAAATATCTGAAGTAATCTTTAAATAATTATTTATAGATGACCCCAGACAATTAAAAGTAAGTGCGAATATGTTTTTATAACGTTAAATTTTATTAGATGATTTTTGTCTCTGGAAAACAAAACCCTGTGACTAATGAGATATATCAAATAAATCCAACAGATTCTATCTAATTATCGTTTCTTTAGTAATCATTAAACCAGTGTTTATTAGTTAAAAATGAAATAAAATCATAATATCGGTTACATTGATGGAACGATCAGCAACAACTAAAGACTTTCTCTGAACTTTCATTATGATGGCTTAATTTTGGATTCTTCAAAAATGTTTAAACTAATGTTTTCTTTTCAATTTTAAGTCCTTATAAATATTATTATCCACTATATGTTATTCAAAATTGTGCAAATTGATTTATTTATGTATTTTTGAGATAAAGAATTTAATAGCAAAATAAGATTTGGTACAAATTACTTTTCCAAGCCCATTCACATGTGGCTTTCTCAGATCATCTGGCCATGCGGTTCTGATAGATGTGGAGAATGGACTAAACATCGGTCAGAATAAATCCATCAGAATGATAACCAAATCCACCACCACAGAAGCAATACCTTCTGAGGCATACATCCTATTCAAAAAAATAAACATCTTATCACAACCTCCAGAAACAGCTTGGTTTGCCTTTGTGCAGATTCTCCAGACAGTTATCCAGCAATACACCAAAAAATTGAGAGGTCCATGAACCCACATTAAGGACCTAGACAATATATATATAAAAAAAAATCGATTATCAAATCTTCCTGATGACATTGAAAGGGTACTCAGACTGAAGGCCCAATACAAATCCAAGCAGAAGATCCTGGTGGAATATATTGCTGTTAAGAGGGCCAAGGTATTCCTAACCAGACAACACTGCTGGACCAGAAGCTACCTAGCATGGGCACTGGGAGTGAAAAAGAAACAGCCAACCACATCACACTTAAACCTCAATGGAACCAACATTACAGGTCAACATATGCTTGATGTGATCAGACAGCATTTCAGGGCCATGCTTGAATCATGCCCTCCACTTTGGGATGGCCTTAGGGATGACTGCGGTCCATCACACGAGCATGGCATAACTGAACAAGACCTCAAAGCAAAACTTAATTCAATACCAGACAACATTCACTCTGGGATGCATGCAATCCCAAAATTCCTCATATCACATCTTAGTCAATTCTCTATCCCAATAATGATGGGAATGATCAACCTCCTATCGAAAGATAGGAAAATTATAAAGAATTTATACCCAATAGCACTGGTTCCATTCATGAAAAAGAACAAGGACCTCACCCAAATATCCAACATTAGACCTATCTCTATGTCCCCTCTACTTATCAAAATAATAGAGGGAGTCATTAAGGACAAGATCCAACCCATTATCCTTAACCAGCTCGCTCCATCACAATACGCAAAAAAGGATCATCTGCTCTGACAGCCATGGGTGAGACTAAGATACTACTTGACCATATTAGGTCTCATAGGCAGTCAAGACCCTTGGCAGTTCAACTAGATATATCAGAAGCATTTGATACAGTAAACATAAGAGTACTGCTACAATCTCTCTCAGATATAGACATTCCATCTGAGATGGTACAAATCATAAAAAATTTACTAATCAATAGAGAGATACATATCTCACTAAACGGCATAATCACTGAGGGATTCACCCCCACATCATCTATTTCACAAGGCTCGCCTTTCAGTGCCCTGCTATTTGTGCTATATATAAATCCACTTCTCAGAAACATAGATTCTCTACTACCCGGTGTCTTCATTCCAGAATTGAAAAAAAATATAAAAGCAATAGCGTATATGGATGATGTACTTATCATTCTTCTGTCCAAGAAATACCTACCATGTCTATATCACATCATCAACTCCTTCTCTAATGTTTCTGGCCTCAAAATCAACACCAGAAAATCATCTACCTGGTGCATCCTAACAGGAAAAAAAATAGCATCAAACTATCATGCTGATCCTCAAAAATTTCTGGGATTTCCAATATACAAATCCCAAACAGCCATGTCGAAAGAACTCCAAGATAACATAATTCAAGCAACCGAAAAAATAACAAATACCCTGTCAGGAGTCTATCTCTCTCTACAGGGAAAAGTGGCTTTATTGAACATGAAGGTAATGAGTAGAATTTCCTACTATTTGCCTGTTATGTCCACACCTAACTCCTTCATTAAAAAAATCAACAGACTATGTGCAAGGCTCTTCTGAAGGAATAAAACAGTGGCCATCAGCATAGACAAAATGCAGTACCATCACAAATATAATGGTACGTCACACTACATGCCATCCCAGCCATACTCATACAAAAAACACACACCCTTCTACACAATCTAGGAATCAAATATGGTACACACAAATACTAGCAGCAGTACAGCCAACAGATACACCACCTCCAAAAAGAAATAGCTGGCTTTATATAAAAGCTCATAATATACAGTGTTATGATGAAATTACAATAGAATGGCTTAAAAAAAAATAAACATCTGGGAAGTGCATCAGTTAATAAACCCAGATCCACACATCCAAAACCCAAAACTGGGCTTAACCAACAACAGGATAACCTCATTATTTAAATATTGGGCTCTGGAGCCCAAGTTCCTTGATTTCATAATCAAAATAAATCTTGAAGCTATGCCAACTCTATCTTTTCTTTGTCATAGACGGAATATCACAAAAGTAGATCCGATGTGCCCCAGATGTCATAGAGAGGAGGAGTCCTACAACCACATCATTACAACATGTAATGCACTGGGAACAGTGAGACAAATAATATATAACAACATCAAGACAGACTACTACACTATAATCTCGCTGCCAAAAAGCATCAAAACTAAACAATTCCCAGTCATCAGATTATCAATTTTTATAACATATTCAATCTTGTTTGTGAGGTGTAAAATGACATATACACAGCCTCACCCAGATCAAAATGCCTGCTTTTTGAAAACAATGGAAAAAATTAAGAAAAGAGATCAACTATTGTCATCAAAATTTATTTTTGAAGAGACTTGGAAACTATACAAACTTCCCAAACACTCAAATATACATAAATAATCACATCAACTGTCAACATTGGTCAATACTATATAATTTGAATCTTTCAAATTTCAATTGTTTAACAATAGTCTCAATCATTTCAAATGCATGTTGTTGCTTTTTTTTATTCCTTTAATTATGTTTTTTATACAAAAATGTAACCTTTATTAGACCTAATAAAATTTGTTTTAAAGTAAAAAGTGAATTACTTCTTCCAGTGCAGATGTATATCATTGTATAATCACAAATTTTTAAAAATAAACTTAATTAAATAACTTATGATAATATGTTGGACTATTTCCATCATCTATCAATAGATGCTGAATGTATAGAAAATGTTAAACTTTATTTAAACATTTCAAATATAAACAACTTGTTACTAATAACACATAAATAGACAATATATGTTTAAATTTTTTTTATACATTCAACATCTACTGATAGATAATGCAAATAATCCAATATATGATCATATCTAATATACCATCACGACAAACCTTCAAAAAAATACTAATTAAATAACATTTTTTTATTTTAATAGGTAAAACTTTTAAAGTTATTATTGATTTGGTACAGTAAATAATAGTTAATTAGCTCATTTAGTTTTTAAGTTTTCTGCCAAATCACTAGCAGCCTAATTTATTCTAGTAACTCAATTTTAGACATATATTATAAATTTAATGAGGCCTTTATTAAGATTGACTTTGTTTTGATTTATTTATTATTTGTTAATGATATTCACCAGTTTGCTGTATTTGTATTTAATACTAATTCTTTTCTAAATTTAAGCAGAAAATAACAAAACAAAATCATATTGAAAATTATATTAAATCTACAAAATTTTTTTTGTACTAAGCTTAGAATTGTCATAAATATGAGTGCTTAGCTGATGGATTTACCTTTTTTGGCAAACTGTAGATGTGATTATAATAGAAGGATGTGTGGCTCAATTTGGTACTTGATTACTTTTTAAAGCATTTTAATAGTTAGTTGGCCCATTGAGATAGGCTGGAGGTTGGTTAGATCAGATGTAGTCTAGTGAAAGGCATTATGGCAAATGGATACACACTTTTTACACTATATATCCTCTGGGATAAGAAATTGACCAAATCACAAATATACAGTGTAATGAGATGACTATGGTGAGTGAAGGTAAATAGTAGTTTCTGGTGATCCAAAACAGTTTACAGATGGAATGAAAAAATCATGGGCCCGAAGTTTATTTTTAAAGTGCAGATATATAGAGTAGATCAGATTATGTCCAGTACATACACACCTATGTCAGTTTAAAGTGCCATCGGTACTTTTGATGAGAATGGGTGATGCAAATATGCCTAGTATATGTATGCTCTTATCGATGTGTGCTGATGGGTTAGAAAAATTTTGTTTTTTGATTGCTAGGTTGTCCATCAACTGTTTGCAGACATAATGATAAGTTTGAGTAAGCCAGATTAACTGTTGGTATGTTTGGTGAGTGAGCTTAGTAGAGGCAGTTTGCTCATGTAACTCATCACCCAATGCTAAAGACATAGACATGAGTGGAACCATCAGGTTGAAGTGTTGTAATATGTGTATGAAGGCAAGATATTTTTGAACTGGGTCTACAGCCATTCAGTGTAGCTTGTTTAACATGATATAGGATTCAGAAAAACATGAACTCGGTAGTGAATGAGGATAGATCACACAGATTATTTTTATGTAATTGAATGGATTTTTCCTGGAGTTCATTAAGGTTAAGGGTGACTGCTTAGGCAGAATGATCTGAGACTGGAATGGTGTTAATATTAAGTTCTGTGATGTAACATTGGAGAGTAAAAACATAGGTCTATGAGAATGGCATGCCAGTTATTGTGAAAAGTGATTAACCAGATGGTAGAAAATTCTGGATACTCATTTGTGGGAAGTTTAAGAGATGAAGCTATTTATTTATAAAAGTTGGGTAATCCAGAAGTTCTTTGACTTCTTAATTAGACTCAACCTACATGTGCTTACATCTTTTTTTCAGTCTTATAACATTTGTACAGAAATATCAATCCTTTCATGGGCTATGCCATGAACCTGAGGAGACTCAACAGCATCTTCTCAATGACTTCTGAGGACTAAATTCCACACAAAATTATATTAAATGCATATAGGCAGCCAACTACTTCTATGCATTGCATATCTCAGTCCTTCCAAAGATTACACTTTTAAAAATAAATAAATTTATATACCTTTACCCTGATTGCCTTCTGGTATACTCATTGCCCTTTATTGTCAAGCAACAAAACCAGAAAGCACCTATCTATATTTATCAATAAATTATGTCCTCTAAAAACAAAGAATAACATCCCCCCTCCATCCCTGAATATTTTTGCAACCACCTGGTCTTTCATTAGAGAGCAGTTCAACTTATAAGCTGCTACAATCACAGTAGACAGCACTAACAACCTTCATAGATATTTCACCTGCTTCATAATACAACTAACTACATGAAAAACTGTTTCAAACACATTATAATAGCTTAATACCATAGAAAGCTATTTAACCGGACCAGTCAAACTCAAGGCGAATGAAATTTAATTCAAAGGTTATGAACATTTCTTTTTTATATATCCAATAATATGTTATTCAAAAAATATCAATTAACAACAATCATTTACAATTACCGATGTTCATATAAGTGTACTATAATAAGCAATGTTAATCAAATTTATATAATAACAAACAATCATTATACTAGAAATGCCTTGGTAACCCTTGTAAAACATTTATAAAAACCATTGCAACACATCTTTTGGTCAATAAAGAATATTTTTAAAACATAAGTCTACAAATACAAACAAATATAGTAATTAGAAATAACTTTTTAAGACTAAAACAATCACCCACACACAGAGAATTAGATATAAAGTTATAAACAATTTATTTAAAAATGAAATCAAAAACAAAAATCGTAAATAGGATGGAAATAAATAATAATTTAAAAATTTATAAAATGATTTTACCGTATTGAGAAAGAGAAGCTTTTTTTAAAGATTAATTAATTTAAACAATAAATAAATAAATTTATATATATATTGAGTATTTTGAAGCATACATTAAAATTAAGAATTAAAGTATATGTATTTAAAGAAAATTTCAATTTCAGTAATAAACTATTATTTGTCTGAAGGTTTGTAATAATGGTATATTATAAGATGTGATATGTTGGACTATTTCCATCATTTATGAGTGAATGTTGAATGTATAGAAAATTTTAAAGTTTATTTAAACTTTCTAAATATAAACAGCTTGTTAGTAGTAGTATTATTCTCCATTCTTTTTCAGGTGTTGTTGGCCTACATGCACCATGTCAATATTTGCTTAGAAGTTGAACTTGCACCTTTCGATTCTTGAATATCAAATTTAAGGCAAACACTCTACCAATTGAGCTATTTTATCAAAGACAACATAGAGCAGAAATTTGATATATTTATATATGAGGGTTGGTTCAAGTCCTTCTGAGTCCTTCAATTTTTATTTTTTCCTAAGAGTAATATTAATTAGAGGCTTCCATACATTGTGTATTGCCACACTAGATTGTCTTATAGGATTATTTACCATTGACATATGAGCGCAGCTTCCTTGAATTTTCTTCTATGCATTTTTTTTTCTTTTTTATCCAATAACTTTGTATTTTTCCAATTAAACATATGGTCATTAATACATATATAATCTGCTATGGTAGACACATGTGTTTTTCCTCTTTTAACCATTAGTTTGTGCTTTTTCAATCACTGTTCAACAGGGCGACAGATCTCACCAATGTATTTCATTCCACATTCACATGGTATTTCATAGATGCAGTTTTTGTTTTTCAGCATTTCCAGTTTAGGTTTAGTAGAAGCAAACATTCCTCGAAGTGTAGTATGGCTTTGGAAAGCAGTTCTAATGTTATATTGATTGCAGATTTTTTAAAATTTGTCCACCATGTGAATATGGAAGGAAATATATTGGTAAGACCTGTCGCCCTGTTGAACAGTGATTGAAAAATCACAAACTAATGGTTAAAAGAGAAAAAACAGATGTGTCTACCATAGCAGATTATATATGTACAAATGACCATATGTTTAATTGGGAAAATACAAAGTTATTGGATAAAGAGGAAAAAAATGCAAAGAAGGAAATTCAAGGAAGCTGCTCATATGTCAATGGTAAATAATTCTATAAGACAACCCAGTGTGGCAATACACAATGTATGAAAGCCTCTAATTAATATTGCTCTTAGGGAAAAAAAACTAATCATCTTCGCTAAAAAAAAAAAAAAAATTGAAGGACTCGGGAGGATTTGAACCAACCCTCATATATAAATATATCAAATTTCTACTATATGTTGCCTTTGACAGAATAGCTCAGTTGGTAGAGCATTTGCCTTAAATTCGATATTCAAGAATCTAAAGGTGCGAGTTCGAAACCTGTAGTTACTAACCTGTATTGTCTATTTGTGCGTTATTACTAACAAGTTATTTGTATTTGAAAAATTTAAATAAAGTTTAAAATTTTCTATACATTCAACATTCATTCATAAATGATGGAAATAGTTCAACATATCACATCAGTAATAAACTTTTTTTTTATTTAAAAAAAAATAGAAATTATTTTTTAATCAATTTACTCTATTAACTAAAAGTATTAAAAATTCCATTTTTTTTTGTTTATTATCTTGTATTAAATATAAATACAAGGTTAATACAAAAGACATAATTTTTACAAGTATTTTGAAAGTTTCAATGCACATAAAAGAATAGAAAAATTATACAAATTTTAATATGACTTTATATTATACAGATGTTGACACCATGATTAAGTCTACAACAGACCATCAGCTCCAAGTGCCTAGACACCTAGATTATTTTGGTAAAAATGAACAAATATAGAAATCATCAAAATATATTAAAACTTGACAAATGGTTAAAAGTAAATAATGCCTACTTCATCAATGCTGTATCATCTGAATGTTGAACTACTTGTATACCTCAAGGTGAAAATGTGATTAAGAATCATTTTATTGAAAGATAAAATCATCTCTGTCATTCATCATCAGTTAAGTTTTCTGCACCCAACAGGTTAAAATTACTAGACAATAGGATATTAAAATCAGAAGTTAAAATTACAAATCCAATAGATAACATAATTACATTTGATTTGGCAAAATGAAAATCTATATATCATTTTATTAATAGAAGATATTATATTTCAGTGAGCTTGTTTTAGTTCCAACTTTCACATGCCAAATTCACATTCTTCATAAATGATATGTCCATGTCTAGAAAAATAAAAAAATTAAAAAAAAAAAGTTAATGGTAATTTTGTAATGTTTAAACATTGACAACTTTTAATGCTGTATTTTTTTCATCAAACATTTTTTTTTTTTTGAAAGACATCAATATCTTATGTAATTGAATTTCTCCAATGTATTGTATTCTCAGGTATATACTCCCAATGAAAGCAACCTAAATTATGTCTCATTGAGATATTTATTACTTAAAGTGGATGCAATTTGTGTTAAAGTTTCCTATAAACTACATTTTTAAAATGAGAGCACTATTACATTTTAAAAAGACTTTTCTATTATTAAATTGCTTTAAATGCACAATCCAATGGAGATGAGTTCTTATATAGTAGATATTCAGAAATCTGAAGAAAGGTCTTATGCTATCAGAAATCTTATTTTCAGAATATTATGGAATATCCTTAAAAAATAATTTTTTCCTAATAAATTTCTATTATGATAATAGAGGGTTATGTCTCACTTCTATATAATGAATTTGAAAAAAAAAACAATGTTCTACTTACAACTAAGATAGTTGATGTAGATATATAATTATGATGACATATTCTACATTTTAATTTGTTAAATGTTACAGTAGCACATTGGACTCTACAACTCACGTGATACTTCAATTCTGCAAGACCACATTCTTAGCATTGTTAGGAATAGCATACTTAAATTTAAGAGTTTAAAAAATGAAATTTTGTTTTTATTTTAAATCACTTAAAATTAATAATTCCAACACCAAAGTCATATTACACATTAGTGCTTATTTAACACAAGCTATTCCAAATACTGCTGTAAATGGAAAATGAACTTGAATCTAGAACACATTTTTATATCAGTTTTTAATTAAAATGCCTAAATTTTTTAAAAATATATTTCCTACTATTTACAGGTAATAATATAAAATACTCTAGTGGTTAGTTGATTAAAGACCATATGATACTCAGAACAAAAGTTACAGGTTGAACTGTGATTCAGGAACCTTATATTTCTAGAGTCTGTCAACTGTGATGAACTACACAAGTCAATTGTATAATGTGAATAAACTTCTGTGATCAACTATCTACTTTTATTATGCCATATAATACTAAATCATTAATGCACTTTCCTACTATTATTTATTTACCACCCTCTTTTACAGTTTATAGCAATCTTCTTCAGAACTTTTATATCTCATAACTGCTAAGAGAGAGTGATAAATAAAGCATTGTGTAACTGTAGTAAAGTGCATGGATGATTTAGTATTATATGGTATACATTTGGCACTGCAATAAGAGTAATTATTTTACTTTTATTATGGTTTAGAGCAGAGGTGTCTATGATTGTTTAAAAAACTAATGTAATTGGAAAACACATATATGTTTTTCAATTTGGGTCGATAGCTTTATTTTCAAAAACTGTTACAAATCTTTTTTGGTTAATTGATTCGAGTACTTTGGCCAATAAAGCAACAAAAGCAAAATATAAATCAAGCATTTGTTCTTCAATTTGGAAGTCTTTTAATAATGAAAATTATTTAATTCATTTTTCTTCTTCTCTTTATTGTGATTGTGACACTCTTTAATTAATATCACAATATCCCAATTTAGCACAAAGTTTCATATACCACATTTAATTCTGTGTCACTATAATATTCTTAAATTAATTACAAAAAAGACTCCTTAGAAATTAAGAAATAATTTTTTTTTTGTAATTCGCTTTTAATAATAAAAAGGAAGGTTTGGGGCAAATCTGATATCTCATATAGAAAAAAAAGTCAAATAAATAAGTCTGGCTAATATGTCACTTGGTGTTCATTGATTTTATTGGTTGTTTGTACTGGGATTCTGCGAGTTGGAATACAGATGTCACTAGTATCAAAAATACAGTATTCAAATTACAGATTTTATAGAGGCATCAACGAATAAACAAACATATAGGAATTAAATTGTGATTAAAAATGAAGTATTTAGGTAAAATTTAAATAAAAATAAATGACAGTATAAGAACATTAACATTTTTTTAAAATTTAAAATAATAGCATGTTATTCAGTGGAGAATCATCCAGAAATCTTTAGTTCCAAGAACGGCAGGAAACTAATGATTTAAAAAATCTGGGCTAGTTAATTATATATATTGATAGTTAATTAAATATATATGTTGAACGCATTTAAAAGAATTATACTTAGGAGATGTCATAACATGATTTCGAAATAAAGAAGTGTAGATGGTATGTAACGATTAAAATAATAATAATAATAATAAGAGTTTTGCACATGCACCAATTTGGAGAAGACCCTTACTTTCATTTACAATGAATTTATTTGAATCTTAACATAAAATCGTTGGATAATATAAGGAATAAAACAGAATTGTTGTTAGGCATTGGAGATCAGGAAAAATTTAATAGACAAGCTGATTTGAATACTCCTCATAAGAAGATTTGACCTCAAACATTTGCTGTGGAAAATATGTCAGCTGCTATGAACTCTACGTGTGAAGTAAAATTACATTTGGTATATGTATTTGAACATGTGTTACATATGCAAAATACATTCACATGCAGAAGCAATGAAAACCTCAACATTATTGCTACATAATGATGAAAGGAAGCATAATGATAATGTAAATTTTCGGTAAAAATATAAATAAGAATGCAAGCTTTCATAGATCTACAATGAATGACCTTATTAAATTAGACATACTAATGAATACCCTGCAAAAGCCTATCAAGATGATGGAATTGGCTTGGATAGAGGAAAGCTTACCCAGCATTTCAGAGGCCTTAAATTCAACAATATCGAAAGACCTCTATTTTTAAAAGTTTTTTTTTTTTTTTACTGATCACTCAATTATTCTAACGATTAGATATAAATTGCACTCTCTACATATTTCCAAAAAATTTACTGTATGAAGTGATTATAGCAAACAACATGTGAGACTCCATATTATAGATGGTTGATATATTGTAATCAAATTTTTTGCTGAAGGACAAAAAAAATAGATTTGAAAAAACAATTTACATACTGGAAAAATATGCTCTAATTAAAGTAGATCGGAATAGAAAAAATTATGTAACCAGAATTATAAAAAAAATACTTATTTCAATTATGCCATTAAGAAATTAATGGAGCCATTTGAATTAGTGGTAATGTTGTAACCCATGTATCTAAATGATACACTAGTAATAATTATTTTAAACTGTATTTAAACAAAAAATGTTAAACCAAATGACATTCCTAAACTAATAACTAATCAGGAAACAATGCTCATCTTAATAATACACAAAATCAAATCAGTCTTTCAACTGTAAGAAAAGACATCACATCATAAGTGCATGCCCAAAAATTAAGTGCCCACACTACAAAATGAGAGCCATACCAACATATCAGTGCAGAAAGAAAAATGATACAAATAATGATGTGCAACATTCAGTGGGAAAAAAGTCAATCACTGGTATAATTTATGTTAACATTGATGATTCAGATATTCACAAAATATATTAATAGATGATAATATTTAAAGACAAGACCAACTATTGAATCAAAACATTTTCCTATCACAAAATGTCACTTTAAGTGAAATAAATAAAATTCTTACAGAAACAATTGTAATAAACAAGATTACCCAAGATATTATGGAATCAACAATAGCCTGTCCAGCACACACAGTAGATATAAATGCAATGAATAACAAACATAAACCAGATCATCCGCGATGCAAGAAAAGAGAAAGAAAAAGTGAATTGCAAACCCTAGGATTAAGTGAAGAGGATATATGTTAAAAAAGTTTAAAAGCCAAACAAAAACTTTCCAGATTCCATTGCAGGCATACTTCAAATGAGCCAATCAATATAACTGAGGTAAGTGAGTCATGTACAAATGTAATTGCTTATGATAAATCTAGAGTTGTTGCATGAGGATTTAATATCTTTAGATAGAATTAAATAGTATTATTTATATCTACACAGTAAATAAGACAGTTGTAATAAAAATAGGGTCTATCAATGTCAGAGGATTAAACTTTGTAGAAAAAAATCAACAACATAAAAAATGGTTTCATATTATTCAGCCACACATAATTGGTTTGCTGGAAATTAAGATATATAACAAATCACAAACAGATCCATCCAAATTTTATGATAATCAAGGATATTCATTATTTTCCAGAGCAGCATTCTCACCTTCATCTGGAATATGAATTGTCATAAACAAAACTTGTCCATTCAGCTCATTTAAAATAATACATATTGATGCATACATGCTAATTGTTATGCTATGCCACAAAAGAAAACACTGAACATAGCATGCATGTACTTTCCTCCAGATGAAATAATAATTAATAGACTTATATATACATTAAATTTAAAATTTTCATGTCTATATATCCTACAATCCTAATAGGAGACGTCAACATGTTATACAATAAATTTGTTTAAAAAATCATTACATCTGTTTGCATTTCCCTCATGTCTTGAGAAAGATTCAACAATTCCATTTTTTTTAACAATGGCAGATACTTGTCTTTAATTGATTGCTTTTTATTCTCAAGCTCTGCATCATATGATCAGCATATCACTCAAAAACTCATCTTTTTCAGATCATTCTGTTGTGATGGTCTGTCTTAAAAATGATTTTTTATATAGACCTATGTTCACAACATGTAAAAATATTGGAATACTGTTCCCAGGGTGGATAAAAGAATATATCTTCTCAAAAATATACACATCACTATTCAAAATTCATGACTTGGAAATGGACCCTGTTCAGATATGGATTGCATTTCTGAACATAATCTTATATACAGTTGATGCAATGACAAGAAACCAACCACCCCCTTCAAAGGTTTTAGCATTTGCAGATGAATTGCACATTAGAATTACACTTAATGCTATCACAGTAGAGAGATGTACAAATGTAATAGCTCTGGAGAAAGTATATTGGTCAGCTTGTGACTCAAAGAATACCTAGCAATATAGAATAGAAAAATATACTCAAATCAAGTCCATGTGGTCTAGGCACATCCACTAAACCATGTTCTAACAGGAATAGGGCAGATCATTGCAGGTGACAATATGCTAGAGCCACTTTATTCATATTACAAAAATAATTTGCAAAAAGGGGAAATATTTAACCCTTCACAAAACATTCTGGGACTACTAGAAGACAATATAACTTTTCTACTAAAAGAGTTTGAAGAAAAAACTTGTTGCAGTGTCAAATTTATGTCAACCAGAGATACAAGGAATACCTTGTTTTGTATACAGACATTTAAGTTAATTCATAGCAAAATTATCTGATAAATTTAGTTAACTTTCTAACAAAAAGAATCTAACACATATATGGGCTTTATCTCATCTCACTGGTTCCATTTGTTATGAAGAAAAATATAACCACATTCAAAGACCTGACCCATATCAATGAGTTTACTTAGGGTTAACATTCTAGAATCAGTGATTAAAGATAGAATTGAACTTTATATTTTGCCATGGCTATAAAGAAAGGCCTGGACAGGCAGCATTTTTGTATAATGATACAGTCAGTAACAACAAAAAAAGTGGATCAGTTATAGTTCAGCTGGATATTAAATCAACATTTGATATGATACTAATTGATATTTTAATTAATGCATTAGCAGATACATCAATACACAGGGCATTAATCTACTTGATTATGAATCTTCTAAGTTGAAAAATTCAGATAACTCTTAATGGAAAGTATTCACCATCATTCATTCCATTTAACTCGATTCCGTAAGTTTTACTGTTAAGTGCTCTTTTATTCACATTTTATATTACCTCTTCTTAAAGCAATTGAAAATGAGATGTCTGGAATATTTATGTCTGGAATGAAGGCCAATGTTTCATGCATTGCATACATGAATAATAAAACAATCTTTCTGCCAACTAAAAAACAGATATCAAAACTAATAAAAATTTTTAAATAATTACTCAGACAAATATAAAATGGAGTTCAATTTAGAAAAATCCAGTGCATGGTCTATGTACCCAGGATGCCAACACAAGGAATACTTCAAAGAAAAGTCTGACTCATTTGTGAAATTTCCTTTTTATTTGAGTAACTCTGAAATGCAGATACAAGGAAAACTAATGAATAAAATTGAGAATATAATTAATTCTCTTTCCAAATCATATTTATCATTTTATGCCAAAGTGGCCCTTTTCAATATCCTAATAATGACATGGATTACATACTATACACCTATAATAATATACACAAAAGGTTTTATATTTTAAATTTACTCAATGTTTATGAAATTGTTATGGGGGAAGAAAAGAACATCAATATCCCTAGGCAAGATTCTACAACTTCTATCTCAAAATGGATTGAGTTTACATTCTATAAAAATTTTCCCAAATTCAAAAAACAATCATCATGTGCAATGATATTTCCATATTTACAAATAATTTTTAAAATTACACTCAAGATAGGTTATCGCCCATATGCAATTACTGGAATAAGTTAATTTCTTCTTTATTATGTATTCCCAATTTAATACATTGTCCTCCCAAGAATAAAATACTGGTATGTATATTCAATATGTGCTTCCTCATCCAATGACAATAACAAACCCCTTTTAAAGACAAACAAAAAACATTTTGATTAAAAAAATTCAAATACTTGCCATTAGAGCCAAAATACTATGATTTTTTCTTAAAACTAAATCTTGAAGCAATTTGCACTCTTTATTTCTACAGATATAAAAGGAATTGCACTAAAATTGAAGACATATGCAAACTATGTCAGAGAGAATCAGAAACACAATCCCATTTTCTATTTGCACGCACCATATTTAATATCTAGTACAATATCCACAAAATATTTAAAAATAAAGATTACAAAATAGATACACTTCTCAATACATTTAAATAAGGTATTTATGCACACATTCAGCCCAGCATTATTATACTATTCTCATTATGGTATACCAGATGTATATTTATGTATGTTTCAAACACAAGAAGACACATTATCACATTTGGGAACAAAATGAATATTATATGTGTAATGCAAAATAATAAGATAATTAAAAGCAAAAAGACATTAATGCAATGATATACATAGAAAGATGTAAATTCTATGCAGCAGTCAGAAAATGTTAAGCAGCTTTTAAGATTGTATTTATTTATTTTTTCTGTTACACATAGATTTGAAATTTTTCCATCTCTAATATGTAATAAAGATACAGAGTATATAATTATTGTAAACCACATATCTTCTTTTGTTTGAAACTGTCTTTTGAAACAATATTACTACTACTGCTACTACTATGATGATGATCACTATTACTTATTCATATGACTACTACAACGATAATGACTACTACTACGACAATGACGACTATGACTACTACTACTACTACTACTAATAATAATAATAATAATAATAATTTAACTTGAATGAAACATCAGATGATGATATATAAACAGGAGCCAAAATTTAAAAATAGAAATATTATAATACACTAATGATTTTTTTTTTGTTATTTTATATATGTGTATATGTGAATGCTACGTACCTGTTAAATACTATCAATCTCATCAAGCTATTTTTGAAATATATTTGTTTTACTCAAGCAAGTTTAAGTGTCTACTTAATATTAATTCATATGTTTAGTCAATACTATTATCGGTTATCATTCTATTATTTGTAATTACCTATTTTAAACTTTGTCTTTTTTTCAAATAAGTTATATTTATTTATTAAAAACTATAATTGTTAATCTACAATTACATATTGTCTAACAATTCATTTAATTATTTAAATAAATCGTTCTGAATGAGATGATAATTTTTATTAAAAGATTTTAATGATTAAAAACTTTTCACTTACGCTTATTAGTAAACATTTTTTCATTATGTTTCAGGACTAAGTTTAAAATACTGCAGAAAAATTTGACCTACAATAAAAATTCCCATTCAAATTTTGTTTTCCCAAATAAAAAAAATCTTCGGCAACTATTAATTTTTTTTTTTTAAAGTGTCATAGCATCGGCCGGGACGCGAACCCGCAACCCGGGCAACTGTCTGCAAGTGCAAGGCTGTCGCGCTGACCTCTCGACCACCAATGCAAACAAGTAAACAAATAAAGTAAGCAGGTTTTATAAAGCAACAACAATATATTTTTTAGATAAGTAAAAACAACAACATTGGTACTACTAAAATATTATATAAAAAAAGTAACAAATTGTTTTTTGATCCACTTCAATATCATTGCTTTAACTAGAACACATAGGACACAATAATATTAGTGATATAAATGCTAGAAATATGTTCACATGAACAGATTCTGATAATTTGATAAAATTATTTGATCTCAACCAAAAACATTAATATTTTTAATTTGAAAATTCTCTATATTGAATATCTAAAGTTAAAGAGCAATAAAGTAAGAAAATTTAACTTTTAATGTTAATGGATTCATGAATTCCAAAACAATTAAGCTAATTTTTAGCAGATTATCTTATATTTTATTTAATTATATGAAGTTAAACTTACTAAACAGGTAAAATATGGTGTTTAACTCTATATAAAGTTCCCAGCAATTCACAAACGAAAACTATCTAAATTCAAATGAAAAAGTTAAGCAAAAATATTTACTATTTAATGAGATTTAAATATTAAGGTTTAATTGCTATTCATGATGGCATAAAATGTGATAAACTGAGTATAACTAATATTCAATTATTTATTTTATGTAGGCATATTGAATTTTATAGTGTACTTTAGAGTATTTTGATATATATAAGAATACCATTACTTGATTATCTTAATAATTTCATTGCAAGTTAGTTTAAAATTGAATGTGAATAAATTCAAAATACATCCATATTGATTTTAAACATGTTTATTTCTAAAAAAAAGTAGACTGAAAAATAAAAAGCATTTCACCTGGTCTTCAGATTAGTAACACTATAAAATGTAATCTTCATAGGTTTTGGATATAATTGTGAAAACTTTTTGTAGTCTTGCAGAACTACTTGGAATAATAATGTAGTTGATACTGAGTGATATGAACAACGATTTTAATTACTGAATTATTTGAAAAAGAAAGTGAGTATTCACACACAACAATAACAATGCATTCTTAAATATTCAGGCATCAAAATAATGTTTTGGTGTCAAACAAAGTATAAATAAAAGGAAAGATCCCATAAAATATGGATAGATGACACTAATAAATGCTACAGAACTAAATTGAGTTTAGTTGGACATTTTTGCAATAGGTAGAGAAATAAGAGGGATTTGGTGAAAAAATGCATCAAATATCTGATGATCAAAATGATAATGATAATTTGAACATGAACCTTTAAATTCTTTTACTGAATTATCACTGTCTATTCTATTTCCAGACATCCAAAAAGTAATAAATTGAAAGAGAAAAAACAAAAGGAATGAAAGTATTAGTCTATCTTCAAAAAAGATATTTGCAAATTTAGACAAAATAATTCACTCAATAAAATATTTGAATTTATAAAAAAAAAAAAATAAAGGCTGAAAAATTTTCAACATGTTTTTACCCTTTCCATCTTGAATACATATGATGCCAATTCTGTCAAAATAAGTCATCATGAAATATCAGTGATTTTAACAATAAAATAATTTACTTCATCAAATCTAGTTCCAATATCATTTTATCATAAAATAATTTACATTTGATATTATTTACTATTGTTATAATAGAATGACTATCATAATAGTAGGAAAAAACAACTATATATAAATTTTGCTTTTTAGATACATTTTCCATAAAACATGATTGATATTTTTATCATCCTAATACTTCTGTATCTGATTAAATACAAATGAACAATTAAATTAAATATTGCTATATATTTATTTATATATAACTATTTGGAATATTTAAATAAAGTTAATTTTTTCTAAAGACATTCAATACATATATTAGATGATGGAAATAGTCCAATATAAAAATACAACTAAATATTATATTTTCAATAATAATAATATATATAAAGAAACAAAAAGGTATATAGAGATATAGAGTGCTGAATAAATAAAATGAATGCATTGTTGGTTTTTTAAAAAAACTATATATTGACAAATACATTTAACTGTTAGTAATAGCAGCAGGATGGCTCAGTTGGTTAGAGCATTAGCTTTAAAATTAAATACTCTAGAATTTAAGGACCCAGGTTCAAATCCCATGCTAGTACTCTCACTGGTCAGGCCAGCAACACCTGAAGAAGAGGCAAGAATAATACCTCTCGAAATGTTATGCATATACTAACCTGTTTGATGTGCTATTACTAACAGTTGAATGTATTTGGAATATTTAAATAAAATTAAATTTTTCTAAAGACATTCAATACACATATTAGATGATGGAAACAGTCCAATATAGAAATACAATTAGAACACCATCATCACAAACCTTCAGAAAAACACTATAACATTTAGTGGTCACTTAACAAATCAAGCTAATTAGATTGTAATCATGCTGGCTACAAGGATATTTTTATCATTCATTTTTATAAATGACTAAAGATTTTTTATTCATTATTATGTAGTTATGTAAGTAAATTTTGGTACATTTTATTTTCTATTCAATGAAATATCATGATTTTCTAATAGGCCATTTCTCAAACTGAATTCAGGGTTGAGATATAATGATGGATCTAACACTTTTTCTGAAATGAAAATAAAACAATCTGACATTTTCTTTTTCAATCTTGTGCTAGGACTCTTAAAAAAACACTGACTTATAAAGTTTTATTCTCTCAACTTTCTGCAGGAGCCTGCTTGGGTTATGCAATACAATTATAAACAATAATTAATAATAGTTTTTTTCACTATCTTTATTTTTGCTGCCTCTTCTACATGTTGTTATATAACTGGCAGTATATATTTTTTCATTTAATGATACATAATGATTATCATAATGTTTTAGTTGGAAAACAAGTTATCCATGAAAAATCTTAATATTAAAAAAAAAAGACAGAATTTTATTGTACACCACTTTTGTGTTTATTATAATTTCTAACATCACCACCATTAAGATTATTATTTGTCATTAATATACTGGTGCAAATTAATATTTACACAAGTTGAAATAATACATGGATAAACTTTTTATATAATTTTTTTTTTAAAGATAACTACATCTATTTTTTTTATTTAAAAAAAACCCACAAGTAATAATCTAAATATTATATGATTTAGTCAGTAATACATTAAAAAGATGAAGGAGCAAGTATGTGACCAGCTGAAATAAAAGTAAGTATTGCTGACACATTTATACTGAATTCCCTGGTTTGTCTTCACATAGAGATTAGTTCACTAGTAAAAGAAAAATATAGTAAGCATACCTAAAAACTCATATTTTTGTATTATTTTTATAATTAGTAGCAATATGAAATATTATTAAAATAAATGATTTTGAATTTTAGAATAAAACAAGAAACTTAATATAGTAGAAGAATTATGATAGATAAAACAATATTGTTTTCACACTTCAAATAAGGATAAATAATTAAAGTGATTGGCTTTCCACAAATGAAAAGTAAAAAAAAAAAACAACCCAAGAATTTAAGTAACAAAGTACTCAAGTATATACAATATTGTAATATACCAAGATAACAAGAGGCCTCAAAAATAAGACTAAATGGAATTTTGCAAAAAAAAAAAAAAAAAGTTTTTCAGGGTTTACTAGCTTATTAATAATTGTTTATTGGGTGCTGCAAATGTAATTTGAAATCATGGGACTTGTTAAAGGACTTTGTAAAACAATACAACTGGGGAAATAAGTTCATCTTCATAAAAGCATAAAATTGTTTTGAGTTCCTTGATATAAGTGACATGACAAAGTACAATACTAAAAATTTTGGTATTGTACATAAATACAAACACCAGAGTTTTATAAATAAGTTGTGAGATGAGAGATTTGGAAAAGTGTTCTAATAAATTTATTTATACAACTTTGATAATTGTTTATTATTATCATTATCATACAGTTTTCAAATATCTTCATGCCAAAATATATTGTGTTTACTTGTACCTTTTTTTTTTTTTTAAAAATTCTATTAATAGAAATAGTTGGTTTTGGGTTTAAAACTTTAGGAGTTTTTAATTTTGAGATTATTAGTTTAATACTCTAAAATAATTATGGAGCTTCCAGATACACTTGGTTCCAGATTTAAACCCCAAATTGTCAGCTGGAAATGAGGATTAATATCTTGTTATCAGCAATTATCCAAACTTAATTCACAATTATAACTACCATCTTCCAATCTATCCAACTTTTTTTTTCTGCACCTTTTTAAAAATTAACATTATATCATACCTAAAATCTAGTTTCTTCGTTTTTTTTTAAAAACCAATTTAAAATTTTTTCATTTTATCATTTATTTTAATTTTTTTTTTAAAAAAAATTGTTTTTATATTTATATATTTTGATTGATAATTTTTGATTTAATATTTTGAGCATATTGCAAAATTTTTAAATCTTTTTCAAATTTAAATAATATTTTTTTACTGATTTTAATTTACATATCTATCCATTAAATAATCAATATATTTAGACATCCTTTTTTAACATATACATATTTAATAATTATATTACTATTTATTAGTATTTATTTTTCTAATGAAGTAAAATATATTTTTATTTTAGTTTTCAAATTCTCTCTGCATGGAGATTGACAATGTATTCAGTATATATATTAATGATTTTCTACCAAACACATTTATTGACTTTAAAAAAAAAAAGTTTTAATAATAAACACAGTATTAAAAAAAATAAGAAATTTTCATTAATTGATAGTAATTTGGTTTTTAATAGTAATTTTAAGTATATACACGTACACATATATTTTATTTTATAAATTAAAGATAAAGTAGATGCTATACATAATTTAAATTAAGCAGATTAAAACTCAAAGCATCTAGAGAATGTGTAATAAATTTATCGTCTACTTCAGCAGACTACCAACACAATTTATATTGCATATATATAGTAATAACTTTTTGCATCAGCACTATTCATTGGAAATTATATGCTTTCAATAAAAAAATAATTGCTACTATATTTACATATTTACAATAAACCAATAGAAAAATTGTTTTGCGCGCATATTTTATCACCTTTATAAAATGTTATAAATTTATTTTACTTATATTGATTTAATTATATTAGCTTTATTTATGCCAATGCATTAATTAAAAAAAGGCACGCGCGCTGACTTTTTGTAGGCTCATGTATTATTATTATAGGCATAAAACAACGAGTGCTTTGGAGATCTCTTTACCATCGTAAAATACCTATTCAAAAATAATATGAGAATAAAAAACGTAAAAGAAAGAGTTTTAAATTCAATAATAAAATATTTGTATATGCGCTCAAAATAACGCTTACGTTTTTAGAAATGGCATATTGCATAAATGGAACTAGACATAATTGCAATTATATATATATATATATGTTAGAATAAAAGAAAAAGAATAAATTTATAATAAAAAATATAACATTTAGATTTTATTAAAAGAAATAGTATAATAACACAGCACGATTACTACTTGCAATATTAGAAGTACGTGTATATGGGAAAATATATATAATATAAAAATGTATATCTATACATGTAAAATTATTCTCGAATAAATGTATATAGGCGTTTATATATTTGTAATATATACATATTTAATTTTCAGCAGTTAACAAATCATAATGATCGTTAGTTAGAATATTCAGTCTATTTTGTAACTTCCTTTTTCTTTAAAAAAAAAAAAAGAATACAATTTAGTAACTATTAAATAAGATTATTTAAAACAAAGAAATTGACTTAATTAAGTTTTTTTAAAGCTTACCTTTTTTTATTTGCTGACTGCATCTACTCGCAGACTATATCGAATTAACGCATCTAAGCTTTACCATAATTAAGGTTAAAGGTCACAATATTTTAATGTAATTCTTTGATACTGACCCTTTCGTTAACATAAAAATCTAATCATTTATTAGTTTTGTTCGTTTGTTTCTCCATCCAAGAAAATGAAAGTTAAGCTATCCTATCATAGAAACGCTGCTACTAAGGTTAATAGGCCATAGCCTATAAATCTTAAGAAAAGTTAGAAATAAATTTGCGAGACTTAACTAGATTTCTAGCCGCACCTGTGAAGAAAATACATCTAATTCACAAACAGTCAAAACTCGTGCAAGTTGGAAGGAAATGTTTTCTTTAATTAAACAAAAAAAAAAAGTGCTATATTGTTTGAAAATCAGATATAATCATCCAATTATTTGATTATTTATTTGTAAGAACTGAGTGCTTTAAAAAAATATTATTTTAAAAGTAAAAATAACCTTTTTATTTTTATTTTTAGAATTAAAATGATTTTTCTCTATTAATTTTTTAAATACATATATATATATTTAATTTATAATTTTATGTTTATATACATAAATAATCAGAAATTTATTATTCTTTGTTTCAAACATTTTAATATATGTATACAACGACAATAAAATAATACAGACACATTTTAAAGATTTATCAATTAATTTATTGTGACAAAAATATAAAATATTCAGTTAAATATAGCAACTGTTGATTCATAGATGGCGTTGTTGCACGACTCATTTAATTTTGTTGGGATACATTTTGATTTATTTTTTTTTAAATAGAGGGAGACATCAAAAAAAAAATATAATAAAATCCATATTCTGTATATCATTAAATAAAAGTTTTCGCATTAATTAATTTTATAAGATATAACAAACACTCTTTTTACGAACATATATATCCTTTTACACTACTAAAATTCAAGTACAAAAAAGTATAACTCAAAATGTTTTAAAAGATATATTCATAGTTTAATCAGCAATTTTATTCATTAAAAATTAAGACCCATCATATTTAACTGTGCAAAAAAAAAAAAGCTTAAGTTTTAATTAAGATCTAAAAATAAATAATATAAATGAGTTCATAAAAAAAAAAAAAGTCTAGCCTCTATTTTTTCCTTATAAATATAGATTTCGATAACAATTTAGAATAGATCTTGGAATAGTTTAAATTAAATAATATAGGCCCAATCATATACTTAATCAATAAATATATTTTCATTCAATGTTACAATTATTAAATTTAATAAAAGAAAAACATCATAATGAATAATTTTATTTATTTTCGATTTGATTATCTCACATCTATCAATTAATCTAGTAAAGATTTCAAATAGAAAAACGGATTTATATATGTATTGAGAGTTACATAATGCTTTTAGGGTATGATTGTTTAATTTGCATTAAAAAAAAAAAACTGTCAGGGAAATAAAAGACAGAAGGGAAAAAGACAAACACTTTGTTATTATTTTTAATAATAAAAATGTTGAGAATGCTTTCGTAAATATTGGAGACTTAATAAAATACTTCTAAAAGAGATAGTTGAAATTAGTTTTAACAAAATTTATTGTTACTTATAAGTGAATTTAAAAAAAGATAAAAAAAAAAAAAAATTCCCTGAATTAAGTAGAGTAAATAAAAAACGAAATTAAAAAATGAATGAATAATATAATAAAAGCAATGTTGATTTAAATAGTAATAAGGTTCGACAGTTTATACCATATTAATTTTGGAATATTTTTACAGATTTTTAAGTATATTAAATACATAGAAATTATATTTCTTTCTTCGCTCCCCCTTTTTCTTAATTATATTTACAGTAACTATTTTTAGACGTTACATAATCAATGGTAGTCAGTAGTTCATAACAATCTTCCGCTACAGAAATCCCTCTTTCACTCAAATATAGATATACAGTATTATATTTTCTTTCAACAACATATAAATTGTTTTACTATATTAAAAAAAATAATTTAATTTATCAATTGTGCGAAATAAATATATATATTCATTTAAACTTTTTGTTTATATTACAAACTTTTTAAAATATAAATATAAATATCTTTTTGAATACTTTTTTTTTTTAAATTTTATTTTACAAGTATTTAACATTTTTACTGCTGATCTGCAGTTAAAATCTTTCACCGATATTTGTTAAAATCATTTCGTTCTACCACTAAAGCCTTTTGGAAAGAAAACTAACCGATCACTAGTTCTTACGTCTAAATTCTTTGAGAAGTAATCTAATTTAATCGGTTTCAACAGAGGGTTGTTTTTTTTTCTCTAATATTTCTTTTTTTTTAAATCTGTCTATAACCTTTACTATAAACTAAAATTTATACAAAACAAATAATTTAGACTAGTATTGTTCATAATAATAAAATATTTGTTCAGATAAAATATCAAAACAACAAAAAGAAAAAAAATATATATATAAAAGTCTCTGTGCTATAAACATATATGTATATACACATTCGGTTTATATATATATGTTCAGTACATTTAATTAACTGTCCCTGAACTTTTAGTCCGTTTAATAATAGGAACACATGTTCCAGTTAAACATTGCATTTTCAACCCGTATATCACAATATTACAATTCACAAATCACGTTTAAAGTTGAAAAGAACTTAGGAATTATCTACATCGGTATAATTTTTAATCAATTACTTTGCAATTAATAACAATTCTGAAATAATTGAATGGAGCTTCTGGAACACTGGGAGAAAACAACATGGCGTCCTTTGTTTTTTTTTTGTACAATATTATATAATACGGCCACAATATCCGGATAAATAAATAATTTTTTGGCTATACTGTTTGTAAAGTTTCTCTTTGTTTTTTTTCTTGTTCGTTTAAATCTTTAATTGTTTGCATCTCCTTCTTAAGTTTCATTCGCCGATTTTGAAACCAAATTTTAATTTGTCGTTCAGTTAAACAAAGACCATGCGCCATTTCTATCCTTCTACGTCTAGTTAGATAATGATTGGTATGAAATTCTTTTTCCAATTCCAATGTTTGATATCGTGTGTATGTTTGACGACCTCTCTTACGTTGCAAGCCATTTGCTCCTACAATAATTTTTAAAGGAAAGAGAGAAAGAAAGAAGGAAAGCTATAATGATGCATGAAAAATTTATAGTATATTACTACATATATATACACTATGTTAGTTTTAGAAAAATAAATAAATAAAATAAAAAAAAGCAATAGAAAATTAGAAATAAATAATAGGGGTGATTTTTAAAATTTTAAATCAAATAATTTTATATGTAGCAATATCTAGGGACCACCATAGTGTATAAATAATTAGGTGACAAAATATTAATTATTAATATTATTCGATACTATTACTAGACAAATCAACAATTATTTTTTAGAAATTGTTATATATTTAATTTTATTGCGTCAATGAACAACAACAACAACAACAAAAAATCGGTCCAAGCATAAATAAATAAAATTTTATAAAAAAAATCCCTCATCCTTTAGTAATTAATTTTTAAAACAAAACAAAATCTAACCTACGGAAGGAAAATTAATTTTTTCTTCCGCTCTTACAACAGCCCACCACGCGGCCAATAGTGTACATAAATCTGCTTACGAACGCTGCATTGGAGATATAACTCAATTTCCCCCCCTCCCCTAGTATATATAAAGAATATATCACTAAAATTAACAGACAATTAAATAAACGGATAGCGATAACTTTAAATATTCTATCAATAACTTTTATTGAAATGTTAATGCAAAACGTATTAATGACTATGTACGTTAATTCTTACCCTAAAACAAGATTCCTTAAATAAGAGGATAGAAAATTTTAGCGTCAATTCTGTTAAAAATCTAACATAATATGGGCACAATAATTACAGATGTGCGTTATGCATATCTATATATATGTTAAATCATACTCGTAAAAACTACAAACATATATATATTAAGTTCATTCACGAGTGCGTGTGTATATATATTTACGTAACAAATTTACTCAAGTAAATTGGTAAATACAACTATATATACATGTATGTGTTTGAATGATATAAGTGATTGTGTGTGTATTTGTAAATACAATAGATTAGAATAAAAATTGGCTGCAGTTCCGATTCTGGTAAATATTTGACGTCATTCAAGTTGTTGATAAAATACTTTCTATAATTTTCCATTTGGTCGCTAGAGCACACAAGCTGACGGGAGCTTTTTTTAAAAAAAAAATCTTTCATAGACAAAATCAATTTTCTTAAAAAATACTAAATTTGTTGAAAGCCCACTTGAAAAGTGCAAAGAAAATAATCATTAATTAAAATTAAAAAATACTTAGTTTTAAAAATCAAAGAGGTTTTATTTTTTTAATTTTGAGAATGCGCTAATTAAATTGGATATGATTGATAATTTTATCTTATTTAACCAGATACTAATAATATTGATATTAAATATTTCCGATTTTAATTTTTTAATTAAAAAAAAACAACAACTAATTACGCGAATTAATTTACCTTTTTTTCAGACGCATTTCCAGAAATTTCATCGGTCTAATATACATTTAAACTCTGCGTAACTCCTTGCTAATAACTCGTCAGCCAGAGATATGATAACCTCAAAAACTAGAGTTTTGTCATAACTAGCACTTTTAATGGCCGACAATTTTGCAGTTTATTGCTAGTGGTCCAATAAGTGCCGACCGAACCATCACAGGCGCGGTCAGCTGATAGGCTTACGACCGGAACAATTACTCTGGTCATAAAAATGAGATGGGGGAAAAAATTAAATAAAATGCTAAAAAAAAAAAAAAAAAGAGGGAAAGAAATTAATTAATGTCGTTTTATAATACCTGCAACATTCATCCAAGGATAAAATGGGGTGGATTCTGAGCTTGGAGTTACTTGGCTAGTGGACGAGGTCCAAGAATTGGTTGTTGTTGATGCGCTGCGCGGCGGACTATAAGGAGCGGGTCTCGAAGTAGAACTTTGGCAAGAAGAATTAGGAGACCAAGACGGCTTATAGCCATTCTGTTCGTTTTCATAATAGCAAGCTTTGTAAGGTACTTGCCCTGACGCTGAGGAAGGGGAATACAGTTTATAAGTGTTAGAGTTTTCATAAAAATTTTCATTCGATTGTCGTATTTGCGGAAATGCAGTGGAAGAGAGAATACCCGATCCTAACTGATAACGGTCTAATGAATTACTCATACTAGTCGCCTCAAAAAAGGAGCTCATCTTTCAAATATCTCACCAAACTAATAACTGATCCCTATGTCAAACATCTAAAATTTAAAATTTCTTTCAGTTTTTGTGTAAATCTTTCTGGAAATCGGGGCTTTTGCATCCAAGAATGTAAACATGTGCCTTCAATCCGTACACACGTGACAATGAAAATGACCAATCAGGAGCTATTCATTAGTCTCTTAGTATTTTTTTCTACCACTCTTTTCATTTTTAAACGTAAGCTAAAACCTGTAGTTGTGTTGTCCAAAGTACGCTAATGTAAGAAACGGTGTGTTAAAAGTATTAGCATGCATAAGTACACAAACTTATGCTCTTATATACGTATACACACATATAGCACCTAAAATGCATATATGTTTACATATTTAAAGCAGATTGTGAAAATTATTTATATAATAAAAGCAAACAATCACATATCCGCACAGTCAAAGACCTTTCAATATTTAAAGTAGATTCTTTAATATATACACATTTATTAAAACTCTTTGCCTTGCAATAGAGGTTTAAAACTATCGATGAAAGCTTACATACGCAAGTGCATGTTATAATTTTATTTTAAAACAGCAGATTCTTTTATATAATTGTATGACATATTAAAATATATGCACATAAAGTTAGAGAAGAGAATTAAGTTTTTAGCAAACAATATCTAAATATCAAAATTAATGGTAAGTAATCTATAATTAATTGTAAAAATTAATAATAATAGCAGTAATAAAAAGTATACTACGAAATATCGGTGCAAGAAATGTATATCCAAGTAAAGTTTAGAGATGATGTGATAATTATTAACTTTCAGAACTATATAAACTGAAACTTTATTTTAGACTAATTAAAATACATTTAATGTAAAAAAAAACAACAACCCGACAGTAAATTTTAGTAAATTCAATACTGAACAAAAATATTTGCATAGTTATTAAACAATAAATGATTTCGAAATGAATAAAGGGTGCCTATTTTTTCAAAAGTGATATTAAATAAATTCTGCAAAAAATGTTTTAGAATAATTTTCAAACATATATTTGATAAATGTACTCACAAAAAAAATTTAAAAATTGACATTTTTTTTATACAACTCAAATTAGTTTGTTTTAAAGATCACGCACACATCAGTAAGTATATAAACAGATGTGTGTATATGCATATTTATACTTACGATTTTAAATTCAAATATATATTTCCTTAAATTTTATAATTATTTAAAACTAAAAAGATGTTATGCTTTTTTAAAAGGTTAACATATTCCCAATAATTTTGTTAAAATAAAATAAAATATATCTACTATATATAAAAATAATTTAATAAACAGTAAAGAAATAAGATAGCACAGTTAGTTTTATTTCACACTAAATGAATAACTTTAAAAGTTTTAAGTTAAACATTCTTCTAAGAAAGAGAACCTATTGATGTATAATCTAAATTAAACCCTAAATATAGTAAGGGAGTTTTCTTAATATTATATATTTTTCTCTTTTTCTCATTCCTCCAATATACATACAAATGAATCAATTCATTGCAAGGAAGAAACTATTTAATAAAAGTATTTTCTCGCATAAACGTTTCAAAAAGATTTCAAATATAAGACTAATTATAAGTTTAACAAAAACACAACAAACAAAAAATTACATTTCTACAATTTAATATCCATATTTTAAACATATTTAAACATGAAAAGCTATACATATATATATGTATGAATTGGAATAAATATTGCTACATATTATTAATGACCAGGAAAATATTTATATAAATGGATACATTTATTTTTAATCTTATTATGAGCCAATATAAATAAATATATGTCCGATATATATAAAGCTTAAACATAAAACTAATAGTTATTATACAATAGTAAATTGTTGTATACACTTTACTTTTCTGTGTTTAGTTATAACATTATAATAAGGCAAAATAAAATTAACAGTTTTTATTAAAAAAATATTGTCATGAAGATTAATTCGATAACGAATATTATTTAGAACAATTATTTTAAATGGAAAATATTTTCTACAATACATTTTTATTTAGATTTAAAAGGATTAAAATTGATTAAATATCTATTTACATTAGAAATTAAACGTTGAATATGAAAATATAATTAGATAAAGTCGCGTTATTATCCTTTGGTCAAAACTATACATCTACATATTTCAGTACTAATAACGTTTCAGAAACGGTTAAAGCAGGCTCCTTTTATTTTAGTGGCTATAATATTTTAAAGAAAAAATTAATCATAAAATCCATATTTGATCTGATCTTGAATCTATTTTAAAAATTCAAATTATAAAATATTTTTAAACAAACTAACATTTACTTAAATAATTTTAGAGCTGAATATTTTTTTAAAATTTATAATACAAAATGGTGAACATAAAAAATGATGGAAACTAAATAAATAATAAAAATTCTAGACAGCTTGGTTTACAACAAATTAAATTATTTTACATATTCATGTAAAGTTTCCAGCAAATTCCTAAAAGAGAATGAAAATAATTTTTAGAGGATTAAATAATTTAAAAATGAAATATTAAAAAAATTCTCGGACGTATTTTTATAAATTTAAAGAATGAAATGTATTATTTATTTGATAATTAAATGAATTTAACAGTAAAATAATTAAATTATATGTTCTTTTATTTTAAGTTTTATATTTTGCTTACTTATAGTTACTAATTTTATTTATTATTAATATTTAACTTTATCAGACCTTTGTGTGTATATGATTGAATAAATAAACTTAAAAAAATAGTTTGATATTGCACCAAGCAAAAATAAAAACTATCAGTAATTAATGCTAACATACGTATGCATATATATATATGGTAATAAAATTATTTAATGAAAGTTATATCTTATAAAAATATGAATAAATGTAATGGTTAAATCAAACTTTAATCATAAAATACATTAACTTTTTAAAAGTAAATATCGTGTACCTGCTACACATTCAAATAATATATAAAAATATACTTATCACCTTCCCTCTTTAAATTCTTAAATTGGTGTAGAATATATATTTATATATTAAGTAAAAAAATTTTACTGACAAAAATATCATTTGCCAGTAAATATAAATTTCAAATAATTAATTAAACAAAAAACGTTTCAAAATTAATTAATAATATATTTAATTCTTGGTTTTTATATTGTTTAGATTGCCTACAAAATTATATATAGAAACAAATGTTTAAAAGAAATTATAGGCGCTCAATACTCTCATATGAATTTATATCAAACAAATATATATGCTATGATTGTTAATACTAAGCCAAAAAATAAAATAAAATAGATTTTAAAATTTTACATAATATTACACTGAAATAATATTCAAATAATCAAATGTTATATATTAGTCTCAGAATAATAAAAGTTTGTAAACTTTTTGTTATATATATATTATGTCTTGCAGTTTAAGTGTATAAGTTTAGAAATATAATTATTAAAACACTGAAAATTTTATGATTTATGTATGCATGGTGCATTTTTTTCTAAAAATATATCGCACATTTAAGTGCTAGTTTCTTTTAAGATTTTTTTTTTTTGTAAAACCTACAAATAACCTTTTTGAAATATAAAATAATCTTTTAAGATTTGAAAAATTTAAACATTTTACAATTTTAAGTCTATATAGTTTCTAGTATTTGCATTTAAAATATTCATAAGGTAAAAACTCACCACTCTTAGAATTGTGTATGTGTGTTAAAAGTGAATAGCAACCAGCCCCTACCTTGTGTTTGTGTGAAACTCTTTGATGGTGGTATTTTAATTGAAATTATATAAAGGACTGTTTCCATTATGTAATATTGATTATTAAATTTTTTAAAAAAAATTCAAACTTTATTTAAATACATTAAACTGTTAGTAATAGCACATAGGGTTAGTAGATAACACAATGTTTTTAATAGTACTGATGAAAAATCTTGAGTGAGAATGTTACAGTAAAATGTTTTAATTTGTCAACATGGGCATATAGTTCAGTGTTTAATATCTCTAGCTCACCTAAGAATGAGGTTATTCACAAAATGTAATCATTGTAAGAAAGAGTAGTCTGACTTTCTGCACTGGATGATGATTATAAATGTAGAGCTGAAATGAGGGATATATTAATAAAAACCAGAACAAATTTGAGAACATATGTTTTTAGTGCAATGTTTGTTCATCCCTGTGAGAGTTTAATAGTTTAAGTACAACCAATCCTTATTTTGCATGAGAGTGGTATAATAAAAGATAGTGAATTGCAAATATAGGTACAAAGACTCAAGTGTTTGATATCTCTAGCTTAGGAGAGCAAATATTTTTTGTTAAATACATGCCTAATGAAAGAAGATGCTCTAACTCTCTGCACTGGAAAATAGCTGTGATATGACAATGTTGAGATAAGATGCATTGATAAAAGCAAAAAAAACAAAAACTAGAAAATATAAGCCTTCCACAGAATGTAAAAAATGAATAAAAACTAGTCCCAAATTTGCATAAAGATGATGTGATAGGCAGAGAGACTCAAGGGTTTTTATATCCCTAGTTTATGAAAAACAGCAGCTATTTGCAAAATGCATGCATAGAAAAACAGTGTGGTCTAATATTTGTGCTAGTGGATGATAATATGATGAAGTTGAGTAAGGAACACATTGAGAAAAGCCAAATAAAAAAAGAATATATATATTATCAAAAATACTTAAAAATATAGACAGCAATTAATTAATACATCTATTTTCAGGTGAAACAAAATAAAAACATCAAAATCTTCAAAATTTGATTTGAAGTTTTAGCTGACTAATACAATAAGCTTTGCATGCTTACCTATTATATCCGAAAATTGCTATGTACATAACATTATTTTCTTGTATCTGTAATTCTTTTCATTAAAAAGGTATATTGTCTGCTAAATCTAACAGGATATTTTCAATATCAATAAACGACTCACCTTAAATTTCTATAGAACTAATTATCTAACTGTCTATATGACTTTTGTTACTTAAAAACTTGCTTTATATATTTATAAAAACATTTAATATTCTTTAAAAAGTCATATAAATAAATAATAATTTATTAGAAGTTAGACTTAAAAACAAATAAAATGAAGTCTTATTAATTTAGACTACCAAATTTTCTTTGCTTTAAAAACTAATGGTTTTTTGAAATCACTTTTCCACAGAAAAGTAAAAATAGATTTTTATATATTATCTTGATTTTTTTTTTAGTATAAGAAAAAAAAAAAAGATAATAGATTGCTATATGGATAGTGAAAAAGTAGCACAGAATGTATATTAAATTAATTTGTAACTGAAATCAGTCTTTGACAGTATCATTGCACAAATTATGAATACTATTAAAATATATATATTACTATTAGAATAAAAATATGTTTCAAACTTAGGACATTACCTGATGACTAATAAAATAAAACTTATTAAATTTGGGAAACCGTTTAATTTGAATAAAATTGTATGTGTGTGTAAATATATATATATAGTTGACATTGTCTGATGAGAACAAACAGCAATATATATGTTTATATCTATGCCTTTTTTGAGTATAATATTTTACAAGAACTCTACAGAAAAAAAAACCCATGGGTTATTCTTATGAAATTTTCATTCATTATAGACTAAGGTATGAAAAGGCAATGGAATAAATGGATGGATAAGTTTGATTTTTATTTTAAGCAATCGGTTAGAAAAAAATGACTCTTTATCAAAGATCAGTTAATGCAGATTCAGAGACATTTTGTAAATATTTACAAGTCTTAATCTCTACTTCATTTCATAGGAATTAAAAACACAACTAGGTTATATGATAATTAAAAAAAAAAAGAAATATATAGTTTATCCCTAAAATTCATGTGAAATTCAAGCAACAGAAATGATGGATTAAGATAATCACATATCTTTAGTTCTATATCTGGTACTGTACCTAGGTTATGCAATCTCTTATAATATGTAAAGACATTTAACATTTCAGATAAAGTACTAATTATTGATTAAGCAAAGTAAATAAAATATTTGTGGGGGTAAACATCAATTGTAATTATAATAAGTAAATTGAGTCAATGGAATTTACATAATATGATCTTTCACAATTAATAAAATATATCAATGTTATGTTATTTATAAAAAAAACAAGTTAGATAAATAATCTTGATAAAAAATTGTTAACAACTGAATAAAAAAAGTATTAGCAATGATTTTTAGTTAAACATTAAAGCTTTCATAAAAATATAATAAAGATTAATGCTATTTGGGTGATTAAAACAAATATTTATCAGGCTTAGAGCAATTATTCTTTGGATAAAAAACAATGTAGTAAACCATACAGAGACTTGACTAAGAAAAACTTTTTTACAATTTTTAATAACTAATTTGATAAAGTAAATTCTGTAAAATTAATTGTAATTGTTGTTAATATTTTAAACTGTTATAATTTTGAATGGTTGTAAATTAATCTGGTAATAATAAAAATTGATTAAAATGACTGAAAAGTTTTAGATTCTTATGAAGTTATAAAAAAAAATATCTGAGAAAATCAAATTTATAAATTCTTTCAGAATGATTTTTTTTTTTAAAAAAAAAATTTTTTTTAATTAGGTCGTATTGAGATATTTCTAGAAAAATTAAAAGCAATACCATTACAAAAGAAAATTTTGAAAAAATATTCGATTGTCAAATTGTATAATTACTGATAGCATTTTAAGATTTTCTAAAATATTATTACATAGTAGAGATGTCTGCCCATCCCATGTATATGTATTAAATGGATTATGTCCTGTACATGAGGGGTCAGATTGACCTTAGATCAACATGGGTGTGACAAGAATCTTGGCCTCAGGGTGGCCTTTGAGCATTCCATCATCAGATTTTCAATTGGATGGACGGTTGAAGAGTTGGAGTATGGAGTAGATTGAAGCCTGTCCATTCAAGTATGAGGATTGGCTATTTATTTGAGCACTTATAGCATATATGTGTAGAGATAGATGGTAATCTGGACCAACTGATGATTGCTGATTTAGCATGAAATATGTCTATTGGTGATTATTTATCTTTTCGATATATATGTGTTCAAGTGTATCAGTGTTATGAGATAGTATGGAGAGTGGTGGGTCATGTGAAAGTCTGTGCTTATATACTTTATATAATAATAGAGAGAAAAAAATAGAAAGACGTTTTAAAACAAGTTTTCAAATAATGCAGATTTTTTTCGTTTTTAATGTTTTTCTTACTACCTTCTAAAAAAAGATTTTTAAATAAAGAAAATAGAATGAAAATAGAAATTAATAAAACGTGTAAAAAAAAGAAGTAAAGGTTACATATGTGCTGAATATCATATGTGATTTAGAGCAGTGTTAGAATGATAGGCTCTAGAACTAAGATTTTTGGATCAAAGTCCAATCTGTCATTACAACTCATACTAAGTAACTAACCATTCAAATATTTAGTGCAGTATATTTTCGACATATTTCTTTTTTTTACTACGGGTGAAAGTTGCATAATACAACAATCATGCTTTGGTTTATAATCAAGACACCAATTGTCATCAATTACTTAGATTATCTTTTTATCTTTAGACTTTTTATTCTAGGTAAGCCATAAGCAATAATGAAAAGTAAATTATCCATCAAAGAATCAACAAATATTGGTGCTGCTTTGAAAATCATCACCTAACAAAAATTTTAAACTCACCTGAGTTAAAACTCTGATCCTGAGCATAAAACAACAATTACTTTCGATAACGCATGTACTCAAATAAATTTTTTGTTTAATGATGGTGTTAAAGAAAGCTAAACTGAATTTAAAAAAGGCTTTTAATTATTTTTGAAATCTTATAATTGCCTTGTTTTAATTTTTTTTTTTTTGTAAAAATAGAGTGAATAATTAAAAATAATATCTCACCTATATTAGATAAAAATTAATGAAAAGTATGCAGGATAGTAAAGAACTACATCAATAACTTGCAACGCTGCTTGGAAGTTTATAAGTCTGTCATATATATAAATACTCAATGTTGAGATTTAGGAATATCATTTAATCAGAGGAAAAACTAAGTTATTGATTTAAAAAAGTTTTTATCATAAAATGAAATAATATAAAAATATTTTGCAAAACCTCCTCAACAATCTCTTATTATGACATTCATGATATTTTAATAGTTCTTAAAAAAAATAAAATATAAAACATTAGATATTGGAAATATATCAATGTTTTTTTTACTTCAATAAAAGATCTTTATTAGAATCACAAATAAATACAAATAAGGAGGTTATGAAAAAGATCAGTGAGTGTAAATTGTCACTTGGTTTTGGATTCATAATTATAAAAAGATCTTTGATTGATAATTATATGGTGATGCTAGAGCCAGCATGATTTCATATATCCAAAACTATTTAGAGTAAATATTTTGTGGATAAAATGGGAAACTAAAAAAATAAGAGTAAACAGATAGCTCAATTCATCTAACTTTGCAGATAATATAATAATTTTATAAATAATGATTCAGAATTTTTTTTAAAAAAAAATACAAAAACTACTGGATTAAAACAAGAAAGTAGAATTTAAAAGAATTTCTAAAGAATGCAATGTTTAATGGCTTAAAAAATAAAGCTCTTGAGTAATGAATTAGATGAAGTTAATTATAAAAATCTTGGTTAGATTATTAATATATAAGAATAAATAATAATGAAATTAATCATAAAACTAAATTTGAATGGAGTGATTTTGATAGCAATAGTTTAATCCTAAAAGAAAATATGCCATGTACTTGGTAAGGTTTTAATTAATCCATTTTACCAAGAATTATGTATGAATATGAAACTTGACACTTAATAAAAGAGAAGTGCAGACACTTATGATCATAGAATAACTTATTGAAAAATGTATATTAGGAACAAAAAAATATCTAAAAATAAATGAATGAAAAAATAGAGATAGATATGATTGAAGTCATCCTAAATAATTAAAAGACAAATGGAGTTGGTTAGACATGATGTTGAAATATATAACAAGATATGGATAACAGGTTCTCAAAAGATTTTCAAAAGTATAAGAAAGAGATTACTTCTGAGATGGATAAATAATAAAAAAAATTGTTGGCATAGTGTAGGGAACAAAGACGGGATTAAATTGGAGTGAAAAGACATTATTCCTGCATGAGATTGAAAGTGAAGATACATATATTTTCTGTCTAAACTTTCTCCATTCATTCAATGATTTCTACATCTATCTAATTATCCATTCATCCAACCACTCACTCATTCATTTAACCATTTATATATCTATCTGCTTACATACTTATCTATTTATTTTATAGGAGAAAAACTTTTTCATAGATATATTTAAATACAGCAATAGTTTCAAGCTTAAGTACAGAACTAAACAAATAAACATATAATTTGTTTACTCAAAATATATATATAAAGCAACATTTTTACATATTTTAATAATTAATGTAAGCATAACTTTAAAAAAATTAGTGTATTTTATTATTTACCTAACTTTCTACTGACTTAAATGGAAAGTAGACATGTACGTACTAAATAGGGTTTTTCATAAAAATACAAGTTCAAATAAATATTTTTTTATATATTTACTTAAAAATTTTTTTATATACCATATCTACCAGTCTTCAAATCATTTCATGCCTCTCCCCCCCTCCAAAAAAGTTTTAGAATTTAAAATCAAGATATTTAACGAGTGACATGGGTGTGACGGTAACCTTATATTAATTCTAAAAATATATCGTAACATTTTTTTTTGTTTTAAAAATATATAACACCTCCAGGTAAAATTTCTTTAAATGAATATATTGTGTACAAATATGACAGGCTAATTCACTATTCATCGACAAACTTAGATAAAAAAGATAAAAATATTTACCACAGCAAGATATTAGGAGTTTGACATTATTAATGTTATACTAAAAATTGTATCAATGATAAAAAAAATTATAAAATATAAATATATTTACTATAAAAAGCTGATTATTAGTTTATTATAATTATTATTACCATCATCATCATCATCATCATCACCACCACCATTATTATTATTATTATTATTATTATTATTATTATTATTATTATTAGTAGTAGTAGTAGTAGTAGTAGTAGTAGTAGTAGTAGTAGTAGTAGTAGTAGTAGTAGTAGTAGTAGTAGTAGTAGTAGTAGTAGTAGTAGTAGTAGTAGTAGTAGTAGTAGTAGTAGTAGTAGTAGTGATCAATTTGAAAAAAAGTAAAAGATAGTTACTATACAAAGTTACAGAGTCACATCTAGTACTATATTGATTTGTTACAATTGCAAAACAAATTACAACAACTTTCAGTATATAAGTCTTTATTATTTCTACATACTTTCTTTCTTGTTTTTAAAATTGGTCTTCTATTTAGTTCAGTTTATGCTTGCATTTCTTTGAAGTTGGAAAAAATGCTGATATTGAAAATGTCATCATCTATCATATTGGACTTTATATTTTATAGACTGGATCTTTGTTTCAAGTGTGACCATGTGGCTGCAATCACATCTGGTTGAGCTAGGATGCTGTCTCTTTTTCTGAACAGTTCTAGTTTTATTGAATATGTTGCTGGGTAGTGTCGAGGGTTACTAGCAAGTGCAAAAGTACACCTGGTACACCAGTAGGCATAAAGGCTATATGTTGCTGCACGAATAGCAGGATGTTGCCTTTTTTAAATTTATTTATTATTTCATCAATTGAAATGATAGCCTTTCTGTATGTGGTAAACATTGTGTGATGTATTGTTTCTAGGGCACTGCAGGAATAAAGAAAATGATCTTGTGTCTCTTCTTTTCTATGACATAGCCCACACATGGGATCTATATTTGTATAGAATCTACAAAATCTAAGGAAATGTGTTGTGGGTAGAGCATTAAGATTAAGCTGAAGTAGAAAATCAAACAATTTTGGTTCTAATGACCATTTTCTGAATTGTTGCAGTAGTTGCCTGTTGTCTATCCCAAGAACTGATGGATGTAGATTAGGTGTCTGGTTTGGGTATAGTATATTATAAATGTCCCAGTATGTATACTTGTTGTCATTATTGAGTGATATTTTGTTGTATATTGGCTTAAGTTCTTCAATCAGTGTGGATAGATATCCATATGAAGGGGGTGGTCTGTCTGTGGGTATTATACTGATTACACACTCCAGGTCTGAAAATCTTTTTATGGTTGCTGTTATTAGATTTACTGATTTCTGTGTGTAAAAAACATTGATTGTATGGAGTCCAAGTCCGTTGCTATGTGGTGGTCTGCTCAGATTTTTTAAAGTGATTGCCACTTTAGATATGAATGTTTTTTCAAATTTGATTATAGGTGTGTAGTAGGTAATTTTTGTAATTATAAGTTGATTAAATAGAGCTATCTTTGCATATATTGACAGGTATGACTTTTCAAGTGAGGCTGTGATTTTTTCAGCATCTTTTTTTAATATTTTGAAATTTTTTGCCTCAGTCCATTGGTTCCAAGGTAGAATGGGAAACCAAGGAAAGCAGATGGTTTACCATCTCTGTACAGTGCTTGTCTGTGTATATTGACCATGCAGCAGTTTTATTTGTGTTAATTTTTAAATTAAAATTTGAGGTATAATTCTTGATTGTTTCTTGAAATATAGAGAGGTTCTTTTTAGAGGGGAGGAAACAGTTACATCATCCATATAGGCTATGCATGATATATTTAAAGCAGTGTTTGGGATTTGAATGCCTTTTATTTTTTTCTGTATCTCTATTAATAGAGGATTTATATATATTGTAAAGAGCAAGGCACTGAGGGGAAATCCTTGTGAGATGGATTGACTCGGTCTGAAGGCTGGTGAATTTTTCCCATTCAATGTGATGTGAATTTCATAGCTGAGTAGCAGATTGGCTATTATATATTAGTAGGGATGGAGGTATTGTTTTTTTTTTCAGCATATCTAATTATTATTATTATTATTATTATTATTATTGTTGTTGTTGTTGTTGTTATTATTATTATTATTATTATTATTATTATTATTATTATTATTATTATTATTATTATTATTATTATTATTATTATTATTATTATTATCATTATTATTATTCAGTGATAAGCTTTATTTGTCTTAAAGGGTTAAAGAGTTTACATAGCTTGGATTGCTGTGTTTACATGGGCAATCCATAGTTGTAGGTTTACATATATAAAGGTTGATTTATTGTTTTACCCAGGATTACAAGAATTTTTACATGTTGTGGATTAGTTACATGGGGAATCCATAGATATAGGTTTACATATATAAAAGTTGATTTATCAATTTACATGAGATTACAAAAAAAAAATATGCTGTGGATTAGTTAAAGGGTTTTACCTAGCTTGGATTGCTGTGATTTCATAAGCATAGATGAAGGTTTATTTGTGTAAAAGTTGATTTATTTATATATGGTGTGGATTAGTTACAAGGGTTTACATAGCTTAGACTGCTGTGGTTACATGGGTAATCTGTAGTTGTAGTTTTTTATATGTAAAAGTTGTTTTATTGGTTTACACAAGATTACATAAATTTTACATGATCTGGACTTCTGTATCTACAGATGCAATCCAGGTTTAGTTTTATATGTGGTTGAGTTGCCTTGGTAACATAGGTGAGTGTGGCAATTATCTGTGAAGTCTGGCCTGGTGTTAGATCAAGGTCAGTATTTTTATTTTTTAGAGAACCTTCTTTGGGTGACCAGGCTTTCTCTTGGTTTCAATGTGAAGGTGGGTTGGGGAGGGAGGCCTGGTGGGATTGACATGCCTATTTTCTGGTGCATTTGAATAGATGAGTGTTGCAAAGGGGTGGTGGTACAGCTATGTTAAAATTTCATTGCAATTGTTAAGTTGAACTTTGTGTAAGCTGGTCACACTCTGGATCTAGCTGTGCACTAGGAGTGGAAACTGAGTAAGGCTTTTGATGATGTTTAAGAATAAGATCCATGCATAGAGTGTCCTGATATCCAGAGGGGGCTGGTGCTACAGCTATGTTCTAACTGGTTGCAATTGTTTAATTGGAGTCTGCAGTCGGTTGGTCAGATCCTGGGTCTGTCTGTGTTAGAGGTGATGGCCAAATGAGGCTTTCCATATGATTTAAGTGTGAGATTCATGGCTAGAATCCAAACAAAATCTAGGTATGTAGTTAGGCTCAGCATTGCTATTAGAAGTGATTTATGTTTTTTGAAATCATCTAGTAACTTGATGATAGTTGAAGATTTGAATAAAAAATTTCAACACAAAATTTGAAATCAGTTATCAACTGATTGGAATTGAAAAAAATATATATAAAATTAAGTTGTTGTTTTTTTGTTAGCCTAAGGTTTTGACTAGTTTATTAAGCATAAACAGCCAGAGCTTGTTAACTCAATTGTGAGCAAATGAACTAATTGCCGGCAACTTGAAGAAATTTAATATTTATTACTAAACAAAGATCAGAGATGGTTACAATAATGTTAAAAATAAGCATATGCCTAACTGACCTTTGCACTTTGAGACTCTATGTTGGTATTACTGAGATCAAACAATGATCATGTATGGCTTTTAAAAAAAATTATTATTAGGTAACTTGATTTCAATTAGAAGTTTGAATAAAAAATGTAACCCAAAGTTGGAAGTAACTAATCAATTGATTAAAGGTATATTATTATCTTGCTTTAGACTAAGCAGTAAAAAAACAAGGCTAGTTAACTTGTTTATTTAAACAAAAATCGGACTTTGCAAATAAAATTAAAAATTGGCTTATGTTCGACTGAACTTTGGATTTTGAAACTCTATGCTGTTAATGTTGGTGGTAAGCATCTGGTCATATGATTACTTTGTCACCATATTGCTTTCCAAATTTATCATTGGGTAACTTGATTTTAATTGAATTTTGAATGAAAAATGTAACACAAAAGTATTAAACAATTACAAACTCTTTGGAAATTGAAAAAGGTATAACAGGATAAGGTTTTATCTTGCCAGCTTTGAGTACTTTTGGAGCATGAAAAACTAGAGCATGCTGATTTGGTTGTCACCAAATGGACCTTTGCTGCTGAACTACATATTATTATTATGTTTCAAAGAAAGAACTTTATTGATGATCATAGGGTTACATTTGCTATAAACCACTCCATATACATATGTTTATATTGCTAGTGAATGCAGCAAGTTTATGTGATGGAGCAAAAAAAACTAAATTATGGGGGAGAAATATTTAATCATTGTTGTGTTTGTTGAACATGTTTTTTTAAAATTATGAATTTTGGGGTATGCATGGTAAGCTAGTCTATTCATTTGTAAAATTTCTCTTAGGATATGTTTTATGCAAATGCCTTTAAGGGGGGGGGTGCAAACACATATGTATACATTACATTCATGGGTATTACTTTCTGTAATTCAAGTTCTCAAAAACCTTGTGTTATCACTATTTAATTACAAACATCAACTTATATACCTATTGCAGTGCTGGGTTTAGTTTGCTTGCCAGCATTTGAATCTTGATTTTGTTGTTACAGTACTCTATATCAATAGTAGGCAGTCATAGACAACATTCTCTGTATTTTTATTTGTTGTCACACGTCACAGCTTCTGAAAAAAAATTGGTTGATGGCATAGGATTGGTGGTTATATGAAGCCACCTTAGAGGTTTGATTGTTGTGTTATCAGTGACCAGGTTGTTGCAAAAATGTCTGGTTGTGCAATTTTATTGTCTCTGACATGTAATTTTGCCAGTTTGATATTGAATGTTGATGGAAGTCACCTTGTGTTGTTACCCAAGGTGAATATGCATCTGGTGCACCAATATGCATAAAGCACAAAAGTGGCTGCATAGAATGATGGTATAGAGCCTTTGTAATATGAATTAAAGATTGTTTGAAGGGTGGTGTTAGATTGTGTATATGCTCCTGTCATGATATAGCAAATTCTGTTTAGTGCTGGAGAAAGATAGAAAAGTTGTTGTTTTTTAGCCCCGTGGCATAGGGGACAAAAAGGATCTATGTTAAAGTACAGTCTCCAGTATCTCAGAAAATATGTCGTGGGCAGTGCATGCAGACTTAATCTCAACAAAAAATCAAAATATTTTGACTCCAGAGACCATTTTTTAAACTTACGGAGTAATTTTCGATTGTTGATTCTAAGCATTATCAGATTGGTGTCATGGCTTGGATTTGGATGGATTAATGAGTAAATTTTCCAGTATAAGTACTTGCATATTGTTTGAAGGGATATCTGTGAAGTCATGGTTTTTATATAATTGATGATGGATGATAGTTGGTTATATGCAGGGGTGGCATATTTGTTGGTGTTATTTGAAGAAGGCACTGAAGCATTGGGAAGTGTTTCCATAGCTACTTTTAAGTTTGTGGCCTTCTGTAGATGGAAAGTATAAATGCGATGAAGTCCCAGTCCATCGTGAGTGGGTGATCTGGTAAGCTGTTTTGCTGGTTTTGACACTGTCTTCCTCTGCCACAAAAGCTTATTGCAGAGAAAAGAGATTTTGTTTATACAACCTTTAGAAAAAGTGATAATGGGTGAGTATTAGGTGATTTTTGTTGAGACTAGCTGGTTAAACAGCTGGATCTTGGAGTATATTGAGAGATATGCCTTTCAGAGTGAAATAGTTATTTACTCCATTTCTTTTTTGAATTTGTTTTGGATTTTATTCTCATTGCACTTGCAAATCATATAAAAACAAAATCCCAGGAAGAAGCTCCCCCCTTCCATATATGCCTGTGTATTGTTTTGTATTATAATTGACTTTGAGTTTGTGTGTAGCTGCAAATTCTTGTAGTATTGCATGCAAGGTAGGCAGGTGTTTATTAGATGGGAGGAAGACAATTATGTCAAAAACAAAATCCCAGGAAGAAGCTCCCCCCTTCCATATATGCCTGTGTATTGTTTTGTATTATAATTGACTTTGAGTTTGTGTGTAGCTGCAAATTCTTGTAGTATTGCATGCAAGGCAGGCAGGTGTTTATTAGATGGGAGGAAGACAATTATGTCATCCATATAAGTGATACATGTTACCTGCTGAGATGTGTTTGATATTTGTATGTGAATGAATATTTGCTGGATTTTTACTAAGAGAGGGTTGATATAGAAAGTGAAAAGTAAAGAGCTCAGGGGGATCCTTGTGAGATTGATTGTGTTGGAGTAAAAGACATGGAATTGTTACCACTGAGTGTAATATATATTTCCCAATACAGCAGCAAGTTAGTTATAACATATAAAAGAGTATGAGGTATCGTGGTGGTAGCCAATATTTCAATTAATATTTTGATTGCCACAGAATCAAAAGCTGACTCAACATCTATTTGGACTGCAACTGGGCTATACTTTTTGGCCTGGCACTGAGTTCAACACAGGTTTGAAAAGGAGTACTGCCTGTCCTGTAGATGTTTGCTTTCTTGTGAACTGATAGGGTGAAATTAAATGGAACAGATATTGCTCACTTGTCTTTAATGACTTTCTCAATGATCTTGATGGTTATTGGACTTATGGAGATAGGCCGAATGTTAATAAGGGTGATTATAGGAGCTGATTTTTTATTAAAAGTTACTATTGCAATTGGATAAATATTTTCAATATTATATATTTTTTGTGAGAGATAGTTTGTAAGATTACATAACACTTGAGTAATTATACATCTAAGGTGCTCATACACAAATTCTGATATGCCATGAATGCTGGGATGTCATGTATTGGGCAGAGTGTCAAGTTTCTAAGCAAATTCATTAGTGGTAATGGTATATTTGTTTCAGTTGTTCCAAAATAATTGGGAGGTGGGTTCAAGAGTTGATGTGTTTGAAGCTTCTGTTTGAAATGGTTATAATAGGTTCAATAATATTATGCGCTGCATGTATAGTTGCTCCAATTCGAAGTGCTATAGGCACTCTAATGGTGGAGGAAAACCCATGGCCCATTTAGTCTATGTATGCTGTTGACTGAGGCAGAGGCAGATTTTACTTTTTTTGATGGCTAGATAGTCTTTAAGTGCTGCACATATATGCTGATATGTATTATGAGTGGGTTTGGGCATTGTTATTTTCTTGTATAGTTCATGAGCCAGAGCTAAAAGCCTGGAGGGTGGAGGTGTTTTCCTGGTGATATAATCAATATTAAATTTATGTATGCCTGATATCTCTGCAAAGCACTTAATTGTAGTCCTTCAAGTTTATGGAGCATAATATGTTTCAGAAAAAAGGAATTATGAAGTGGATGCTGGTATTAGAATTCTCATTGTTTTTCCAAGTGGTAGTGTAGTTTGCTGAATTTTTTAGATCAAGTGTTGCAGTTTGAGAAAGGTGGTCTGAGAATAAGAATGGATTAAGTTTGAGACTGATGTAATAATGCAGTATTGGCAACTAGAAGCAAAGGTCAATTAAATACATGCCAGTTATTATGGAATATTACTATGTTTGGTGGAAGAAAAAACTCAGCACTCATGAGTGGTATTGATTTGATGCAGCCATTTTAAGATGAAGTCCATGTACTTCATGCTAAAATCTTCCATGATGATAGTTGAGTAAGAGTGATGCCAGCAGTGAGTTTGTGGTGAATATGATGTTTGATATGATGATGTTTCCAGGTAGAACATTGGTAAAAATTGTATTGAGAATAGTTGCATGGTAATGAAATATTGCTATCAACAAGTTTGCATCAATATATATGATCCTGAATGATGTGAATGGGCAGTTTGGGGTTATGAGTAGCCCAGTTCCACCTGAAGGTGATGATGTGTTCCTGGAGCATGCAGAAAGCCTTCAGTGTGAAGATGCCTTGTTGTGTCAATCTGTCATCCACTATATATTTTTGTTTCCAGAAGTCTTAATATATGCATCTGTGTAATTTTGGTCCATTGTCTAAGTTGATGTAGTTTGTTTGCCGGGTTTAAACCACACACATTAAAAGCTGTTATTTTGATCTTCATTACGATTGTAAGTTGGGGTTGTTCGCATTTCAAGATATGTTAGTGGCTAATTTTCATTGTATGAGCTGTATATTGTTGGAGTTTCATTGATTAGTTGGATAGGAGTGATATCCATTGGTGACCAATCTTGTGTTTGAATTCTGGTTAATGATGATGCAGTGTTGTGCTCTTCTATTTTTGCACTGTTATGCTCTTTTGCTTTTGGTTTTTTATTGTTTTTGCTTCTTTTTGGGCAACCTGCCCTTTTTTCTATTGTAATCATTCAACATGTGGCCCTTTTTATTGCATTTAATTCAACTTGTAGAAGGCATGGCATGATTACTTTTATGATATATGTTGATGTGTTATTTTTAAATGTGTGTGTGATGTTTATTTTATTGGTACTTTATGTTTCACTGTAAGTGCTTTCTGATATTTCAGTTGGGTTGATATTTGCATCATTCATGTATATTATATGTTTTGACACTTGCTGTTGTGATTGTAGACTCTTTATCACATTGTTTTTTCAGATGGCCACTGTTTAGTCCATGGTATGTTTTTGTTATTTTTATTTGAATTTTGATTAATGATAGGGAGTGAGAGTGTTTCTGCAGATGGAGAAGGTGTTTGCATATTGTTGTACATATTTGGATTTATGTTATCATTGTTTGCATATTGTTGTACATATTTGTATTTATGTTATCTTTGTACATATGGTAGGTGTCCTCAGTATGTGTGTGGTTGAGCACCTCATTTACTTTTTGTGGTCATAAATTTTTTTGGTGTCCCATTACATTGCTAGGTGGCCTCACTTCCTACAGGTGTAACATATGAGTTTGAGCCCTCTTATAAAAGAGGTTCAGCATGGCTTATGTGTGTAGGAATATTGTTTGGATCTATTTCTGGCTACAATCTCAGCTTGAAATCTATTGCTGTATACCAGTACTGGTGTATCTTTCAGATAAATTGGGTGCTATGACCTTGCCAAATGGCTGCATCATTTTCTGAAAGATTTTGATGTTATATCCAAGGTATGCATTCTTAAGTATGCCTGTAATCTGGTTATGTTGATCAGCAATCCTTATCATGCTATCCCAAATGCCATGTAGCATTATTGCTTTATAGAACAAATTTCTAGAAAATTTATATAGCAATATATTTGCATCTGTCGCTGATAATATTATTGAACAAAAGAAAAAATATTTTGAATGCCATATGTAGTCCATGTGGGATCAATTGTTAAACATTTCACATATTAATTTTAAATCATTATTATTCCACTGAGCAGTAGGGAGGGGATTGATTTTCTTGCATGTGTATATCCAGCTGCAACATATCATTAGTATTTCTTTGGAAGTGATGGAAAACTTTATTATTTTCTGAGTTTGCAAATTGATTGTGTCCTTTTTGTTGTAAATCATTTTTTTCTGAAGAAAAATTACTTTCTTGTAAATTACTTTTCATTACGTTGGCATTTGTTTTTGTTTCACCTGAAATTTGCATTCGGCTGGTCATATGACTGGGAGGTCGCCATTGAATTGTTTTTTATGTTGTGCAACAAATATTATTGTAAAAAAAAAAGCTTCTTAAAATATATATATATTATTAAAACACAAAAGTTTGATTGTCTAATACTGACAGTTCACATATATATGACTGTAAGTCCAAGATGTGTTGGTATCAAGGCTTTCTTTGGTTAAAATCCTAAGATCTCTGTAAATAATAAATCCCAAGATCTCTGTAAATAATAATCTGTTAAAATCATAATTTACTGAGAGATTATTATTATTATTGCTATTAATAATAATAATAATAATAATAATAATAATAATAATAATAATAATAATAATAATAATAATAATAATAATAATAATAATAATAATAATAATAATAATAATAATAATAATAATAATAATAATAATAATAATAATAATAATAATAATCTTTATTAATTCTTTAGGCTACATGGCGTTACATAACATTGATTGCAAGGGTTACAGATGTAAATCTGGTGTGACATTAAGTTATTTACAGTCAGAACTTATACAGTCACTAAGTTAATCTTGATTGTTGTTCTTTTATTGTTAATCCTGTAGTATACAAGAATGGCAATTTGTAATTTATGTATCACAAAATCAACCACGGATGCTGTGTAATAAACAAAGTTAATTCAAAGTAGAGTTCCACATGGTGAAAGCCAGCAGAATGTGATAGACGTGGAGAAAATTCTATAGTCCAATGGTAGATGGAGATGAAGACAGTGAAGGTGAGTTTTATTGAGAGTAATGGATGGCACCATTGAATGCTATTCAATGAAGTTATTGTGGGATTATGACATATTATAGATTGAATGGTTGTTTAAGCAGTGACCAGGTGACAGCAAAAATATCTGGGGTGCAGTCTTATTGGAGCTTATTGATGAATGTAATTTGATGTCTTCTGGTGTTGTGGTGTTTTGCCAATGATAAAGATGTGAGTACACCAGACTGCATACAGGGTGAAAGTTGTTGCATATGCTGTGGGAGGGTGTATCTTCTGATAGGATTGAATTAGTTGTATAGATGTAACTGGTTGTCTATACATATTTAGCATGATAGTCCTGATTTGGTTGATGGCTTGGCACTGCTGAAAAAGATGTTGAGTTTCTTCTGCCACATTACATAATGTACAGAATGGGTTTATATTTCTATATAGATGGTGATACCAAAGAAACTACAATGTTGGCAATACATTTAGGTTATGATGAATTAAAAAAGTCAAAAAACTTAGGCTCCAGGGACTATCTTTTAAAGGAGCAGACTAGCTGGCAGTTATTGATACCAAGCATGGGAAAATAATAAATTTTTGCTGGCCTCTGGCAGTTATTGATACCAAGCATGGGAAAATAATAAATTTTTGCTGGCCTCTGAATATAGCATATGTTTGCCATATATTTATTTGTTATGGAAAATGTTGATCATTTGGATATTGATAGGATTGATTGCTAAAGGGTGGTTGGAAATGTAAGTGATATAGGGGAGGTCGATTAGTAGGGATCACTTGTAACAGTGTTTGTAGTGCTGGGAACTTATGAACAATTGATGCACAATTGAATTTATGGCTTTTTGGATGTAGAATACTTGGGCACTGTGAAGGCCCAGACCATTATTAATGGGTGGGCAATTAAGTCTCTTAGCTGAGATTGAAACTGCCTTCCTGACCCATAGTAGCTTATTGCAGAGAGAGGAGATGGCAAAATTCAATGATTTTGAAAATTTAACAATAGGCAAATAATATGTTATCTTAGTCATTATGAGTATATTAAATACGTGAATTTTTGTGTAAAGGGAGAAATAAGCTTTGGCAAGGGAGTTGGTAATTTGTGTGGCATTTTCTTAAGCTTGTTTTGTAAGGTATTCTTCATCGTAAGTGATACCATGTAAAATGGACACTTAAGAAGGAGCTTGTCTTTCCCTGAAATATTAGAATATCTTGTCCATTAAAAAAAAATTTCTTACTCACCAACATACATGGACCCAGGAATATATTCACTGGGCCCTGGGTCACCCATCAAGAAGAAGTTACAAATCCACAATGCATTCACACCGCCTTCAGACCTAATTGGGCCACTTGATACCAACACCCCATTCCAAACTATACAATTTGCTGAAAAGCTTGTCACTATAAATAACTCGTCACCTATGTCCCAATGGAATCCCAGCTTTTTTTTTTTTGCACTTTACTAGACTATACCTCTATGACCTAGCAAAGTATCTATATTAACTAGTACTCTAACCAACCTTTGCCCAATTTCCATGGAAAAAAGTTGTAAAGGATCATAAAGGATCATCTAGAGCCACAACTTCTTTCACACTTCAGCTAGATATAGTCTGCATTTGACTCTGTGTCTATTCCCATTTTGATTGATATGCTAGATAATATTACCATTCCAAGTACTCTGCTTTACTTAATTACCAACTTACTGCAGTGCCAAGAGATACATATCACTTTTAATGGGAAAAGTACACTGTTCATTTTCTAAATAAATCTCCTATTAAAGCATATACAACAGAAATTTACAGGCAACCAGATTATACATATTCACCAATATATTCCATGCATAGCATACATGGATGATGTCACTGTTTTCCTGCCATCTCATAAGCATCTTACCACATTGTATCTATCAATATACTGCCACATATAAACTTAGATTGAGTAAAACAGCAGCATGGTTTATATACACCAACAAAACATACACTCATTATTATTATTATTATTATTATTATTATTATTATTTTTATTATTATTATTGTTGTTATTATTATTATTATTATTATTATTATTATTATTATTTTTATTATTATTATTGTTGTTGTTGTTCTTGTTATTATTATTAAAAGGCACTTTATTAACACAAAGAAATTTTACATTGTTTGCATTTGTTTTTACATAGTTTTACATTGAATTATTTGGTATTATTACATATATTAATTTATGGGGGTTATGTATATTATTGGGGGACATTTGACAGGTGTTCCAGAAATGGACGTTTGAATTAAAAAAGCATTGTCCATTATTAATTAGTTCATTCATTAATGTATGAGGTTACATGTGTCATTGAGGGAGGGGAGTATTTTTAAGGGGATTTCAGTTTTGATAGTTCTAGTTTAAGTGAGAACATCCATTGTCTTTATGTAAGTGTACAATTTTTTGAATTTCTTTTGATTATAAACCATTGAGGTTGTGTGTGATCCAATTTGGAGAGATTGTTCATTAATTACTGTGTATGTGGGTAAAATTATATAATTTATTTTAATATTCTTATCATAATTGATAAAAAGTTGTGTGTGGTACTAATATTGGTTTAATTGAACTTTGGTCTTGGTATTACACTTTATGGTGTATAAATTGTACATATCAATAGATGTAACACAAACTTGCCAATTCTCCCACCTAGAAAGCCTGGCAGTCTTCATTTTTGGAATTTTTTTTTCTTTTATTTTATGGACTTAGTGTGTGGTAGACTTACAACATTGATGGCTGTTTTAACAGAGACCAAGTTGCTGCATATAAATGTGGACTGGTTATTAGTCTGTTTCTAATTTGGTTTTTAAATGTAGATGGGTGGCATCTGGTGTTTTGCCAATCATGAAAGTGTATCTGGTTATGTAAGACAAATGTGGCTGCTCTAATGCTGGATATTGATTTTTACTGGAAAGCAACAAGTATTTGATTGATCATGGTACCAGGCTTTCTATAGGCATTACACATAATCTGTCATATTTGGGTTATAGCCACACACTGGTATATGAAGTGGTGTACTATCTCCTCTGCTCAGTGACACAGCCCACAGAAGAAATTAATGAATAGATACTCTTATGATATAGAAAATGTGTTGATAGCATGGCAACTAGATGCATTTTGATTATGAAGTCAAAATACTTGGACTCAAGGGCCCATTTCTTAAATTCCCTGAGCAATTGTTTATTACTAATTTCTAACATAGGAGAGGGAGCACTTACATCAGTTTGAGTGTCAACTAAATCGTAGATTTCCCAGTATGAATATTTATGTAGAAACTGATCCGGATTATGTACTATGGTTTTGTATTGATAGATAATGATAGCAAAGAATGAGCCTTTTGGAGGCAGCCTATCTATTGGAGTAATCTTGACTAATTGTTTGAGTCTAGAGAATTTTGCAATTGTGGTGACTATTAGGTTTCTCAGCTTTTGCAAGTGGAAGATGTTAATGCTATGCAAACTCAGACCATTATTGATCAGGGGTTTGCTAAGTTTTTTAGTTGAGATAGCTATAGTTTTAATTTTTAAGATAAATGCTGTGAAGATAGAGACAAGTGGCACATAATAAACTATTTTTGTTGTAATGAGTTGATTAATTAGCTGTATTTTTGTGTATAGTGATAGATATGTCTTGGATACAGAGTTTACTATTTTTTTGACTTCTTCCTTAACCTTACTTTGAATGTGACATCTCATTCCCATGATTCCCATATGAAATGGGAACCCAAGGAAAGGGGAGGGGCTTTCATGTATAGTTTGGTGCTCATCACTTGCCAGAGAATAGTATTCAAGCTGTGGTTTCTGCTGGGATTAAATCTTAATTCGTATTTCTACAAATACTCTTGCAGTGACTTTTGTAGAAATACGAATTAAATCTTAATTCGTATTTCTACAAATACTCTTGCAGTGACTTTTGCAGCTGTGGTATTTGTTTTTTGGATGCCAGGAAGATGGTAACACCATCCATGTATGCAAGGCATGCAGTGTGCTGTGTTGTTTCAGGTATCTCAATTCCACCAAAGGTCTGCTGTATGCTATTAATGAGGGGGTTGGTGTATAATATAAACAGCAATGAGCTAAGAGGAGATCCTTGGGATATTGACTGAGTTGGAGTGAATGATGGGAAGTTTTTTTTCATTTAGTGTTACATGAATCTCTCTATTTAAAAGTAGTTGGCTATTGAGTATGGGTGTGTTCTAGGGATTTAGATATTTTTGAGCATTTCTATGAGTGTAGGTATATTTACCAAATCAAAGGCAGTCTCAGTATCAAGCTATGGGAGCATTTTTTTTTGCTGTTTGACTATTGTCAGAATTGCTTTGAATAATAAGGCTGCTTCCATTGTCAAAGAGCCTTTTTTTGTGTACTGTGCTTCAGAGATGAGTGGCAATAAGAATGATTCAATTTTATCTTTAATGATTTTTTCAATGATTTTGATTGGCAATAATCCCATATATATTGGTCTAAGGTCAGAAGTGGGTGGAATGATTGTTTTCTTTTTATTATATGGCACTATGGAAAGTGAGTAGACCCCCTCAATGGGCCTGGATTTGCTGCACCAAATAGTTAGCTAAACAACTTAAATATTTTGCTGCAAATTTGCTTAGATGTTTTAATATAAATTACTGGAATACCAGGACTTCCTGGATGACCAGCATCTGGAATACTAATGAGTTTAGCTACGAAAAGGATCTGAAAAATTCAAAGATTGGCATGATCATATTTGGGCCTGTATATGTTGCATTATCTGCCTGTATCGCCATTGGCCCTTTTATATTTAGTTTGTTTCCAAGTGCCCACTTGATCTCTGGTCCAAGTATGACATTTGAGAAGAAATGTTTTACTTTTTTTTTTTTTGAAAAGCTTTTGATCACATCACAGACATTATTGTATTCATGCATAAATTTAAACATGTACTGTTGTGTGTAGGGTGATGGATTGATCCTGATTATTCTCTGATGTAACTGGTCTGTTGGTGATAGAAGTTTCAATGGTGGGGGTTGCTTCATGGCTATGTGGTTGATGTTAAAGGACAGTATACTGATAAATGCAAGATATTGTAGTACTGGGTCAAGGTTCATATCTTTGATTTTATTTAGCATAATATGTCTCAGAGAAAATGAATTCAGTGGTTGCTGTTGGGAGTAGAACTCATTGCTCTTGTGAGAAGATGTGTTGATATTTGGATCTGATCACAGTTAATTGTAATTATTTGAACTGAATGATCTGAGAAGGCTGTGGGAATTAGTTTTATTGTAATTAGGTGGTGGAGTATCGGGGAATAAAAGCTAAGACTAATTAGCAAAGGGAAGTGACCATTGTGGAAAGATATGGCATCGTGTGGTAAAAAACCTTGGCCACTTATTAATGACATGGCTATTCTATGAAGCCAGTGTTGTGTGAAGTCTTGGTATGTTGTATTAAAATATTATTATTAATTATTATTATTATGTTTCAATGATAAAGCTTTATTTATCTTAGAAAGTTACAAAGGTTTTACATAGCGAATTGCTGTGTTTACATGGGCAAACCGCAGTTGTAGGATTAGTTGCTTTATTTATCTACAAAAATTTCTCCATGTAATGGATTAGTTACAAGGGTTTTACATAGCTTGGATTATCATGGTATACATAGACAATCTATAGTTGTAGGTGCACATACATAAAAGTTGATTTACACAAAATTATATTTTTACATGCTGCGGATTAGTAACAAGGGTTTTACATAGCTTGGATTGCTGTCATTACCTAGGCAATCCATAGATGTCATGAGCAATCTGTAATTGTAGATTTACATATGTAAAAGTTTATTTATTGATTTACTTAGTACTGGATGAATTTTTTCAAGCAGTGGATTAGTTATAAAAGATTTACATAGCTTGGATTGCTGTGGTTATATTGGCAATATGTAGTTATAGGTTTATATATGTAAAAGTTGATTTCACAAAATTACATAAATTTAACATGCTCTGAATTGCTGTACTTAAACATGGAAACCAAATTTAGTTTTATATGTGGTAGGGCTGCCTGGGTAATATATATGTGAGGGACTAGTGATTTTTGTGATGACAATTGTTTATGACATCTGCATACACTGATATTAAATCAATTATTATTTTCAACTTTTTAGGGTACATATTTTTTTTTTTTGTGTGATCAGGTTTTTACTTGGTTTCATTGGAGATGTATTGGTATGGATAAGAAGCATGGTGGGATTGGATTTCATAATTGGGAAAGAAGTTTATTTAACTATGCTATGTCTGTTTTCTAGTGCTTTTGGAATAGATTAGTATTTCAGAGGAGGTGGAGATACACCCATGTTACAATTGATTGCAAATTGGATATGTTTGTCAGACTCTGGATGCAGCTGTGTTAGAGATAGAGACTGAGTAAGGCTTTTGATGAAATTTAAGTATGAAATCCATGGTAGATGGTCCAGATTTCCAGAGGAGGGTGATGGTAGAGCTGTTTTAGAATTGATTGTAATTGATGAGTTGGAGTTAGTGGTAGGATGATCAGACTCTGCATCAGGGACTGGTTATATTAGAGGTGAGGCTGATGTGTTTAAATATGAGATTCATAGATATAATGTTCAGGCATAGGGAGAAATGGTTAAAGCTGGGTAGATGGTTAAGATTGGCAGTAGAAATGTCATGTTTTTTAAAATTATCGTTAGTAACTTGTTTTAAATTGAAAATGTAAATGAAAAATATAACATAAAATAAATAAATTATCAGTTGATTGGAAATTGAAAAACGTATGTTAGTTCGTTGTTTTATTATCTTGTTATCCTAAGGTTTTGAGTACTTTATAAACATTAAAAAACAGAGCTTGTTAACTTGGTAGTGATATTGTGAACTGATTGCTGGAGAACTTGAGATTGAATTTTTATTACTAAACAAATATCAAAGTTTACTACAATAACATTAAAAATAGAAAGCATATCTTGAATGACCCTTGGGCTTTGAAACATTGCGCTAGTATTACAGTTGACAGACACTGGTCATGTGATGGCTTTTTTAAAAATTATCATTAAATAAATATATTTTAGTTTAAAATTTGAATAAAAAATGTAACATCAATTGATTGAAAAAGGTATATGAAGGTAGTTTTTTTCTTTGTAAGCCTAAGATTTTGAATACTTTTTTTTTTAAAGTATTAAAAAACACAGCTTGTTACCTTGTTTATGAATAGGTGAACTGCTTCATGGGAACTTAAAACTGAAATTTTCTTTTTTTTTCTCCCCAAAACAAAAATCGGAAATTACTACAATAAAATTAAAAATAAGATTATGTTTGATTGAGCTTAGGATTTTGAAATTTTGAGCTGGTAATATTGACAGCAGGCTTTTCTGGCCATGTGATGACTTTGTCGCCATATTGATTTCTAAATTATCATTGGTTGACCTGGTTTTAATTGGAAGTTTTGAATAATAAATGTAACACAAAATTATTAATTAGTTGTCAACTCATTGGAAATTGAAAAAAAAATATCAGGAGCAGATTTTTACCTTGTCAGGCCTAGGTTTAAAGTACTTTTGAGCATGAAAAACAAAAGCTTGTTAATATGGGATGATGATGACTACTACTACTACTACTACTACTACTACTACTATTACTACTACTGCTATTACTACTACTACTGCTACTGCTACTACTACTACTACTACTACTATTTTAAAAAAAATTCTTATGCAGCATTGTAAATAACCAACACCATAATATTTAAACGGTAAAATATTGTACTTAAAAGCAATTGCACAATTACTAAAAAAAAACAAAAATGATTAAGTGATCTGGATGTCATATGACATTTGAGAATCAGAAATGATAGGTGTTACCGGTAAATGTGTGCTCCATCTTACTTCAGCAATGTCTTAGCAGTAAAGGACTATTATACAATTGAAATCAATTTAAACAAATATTTTATTATGATAACATGATGCTTATTCATTTTTAGCACCTGTATGGAATTGAAGTCTCTAATATCTGATAATTGTATCTTTTATAGGTTTTGCAAATATTTCTTTGAATATCAGAATAATTTGAACTGAATAACTTTTGTCATAATATGATTATGATTAAAAGTTATCAATAGGCTTAAGTAATTTTTGTAAGTTATTGATGGGATAAAGAATCTTTCTATAAATACTCCACAGTAATTATTTTTTCTTATTTGTGCACATTTCTTTTTAAGAAATGGAATAATAAGAAAACAAAACAAGAAAATAATTTGTTTATTTATTAGTCTCTTTAAAATTCTATAATTCACACAGTTTGAAGTTCTAATTTACAATGTAGAACAAAAATCTTTAGGTTTAGGCTATAAATAGAACAAATCTTTGGCATACAAACTACTAGATAAATTCTTCAATCATTTTGGGATTGAAAAGAAGGAAGCAACACAAAGATAATTATAAATATAATAACAAAAATAACTGTGAAGTAGTTTTAACAATAGAAATTAATTAAGTTCAGTAGAATTTATAACTGTAACAAATTAGATTAAATTACTTAGTTATACATTTACTAAAACTTATAATTGCATTTACTATTTTTCTTTTTTAATTTTTATAGTTATAATTGTTTTCTAAAAAAAAATATATATATATAAATTGTAAATAACATGAAAATAAATATGGAAAATAATTTTATTTGCTATAAGTAAAGATTGATCACTAAGATGGTTTAGAGTCAAATTCCAAGTATATTAGGCGCCAAAATCAATCACCGGTCATTTCCTAGTTGATCATCAGTTACTTTATGTAAGCAATATATTGAAAGAGCTTTATTATTAAAAATAAATAAATAAATACAACACTAAACAAGTCACACATTTGGATTATAAGTTAAATATTTTATTTTGATCCAGAATCTGCTTTAATATGTTTTACCTTCTACCTTTGCTTTAGACCATCTATGAAGTTAAAAATTTAAAATATAAATCATGTGTAGACTTTACATTAAGTCCTTTATATGTATGTTTATAACAGATATTTGCATAAGAATGTGTATGTTAAACATATATATATTTAATTTATAATAATATTACAAACAAATAAAAAAAAATACAAACACATTTTTTTTTTTAATTAAAAAAAAAATTTATTTAGAAAAATATATTTACATATGTAAATAATAATGAATATACTTTACAATCTCACATAGCATGGGGGAGGGGGAAGGGGGAGTTATCAGAGCATTGCAAAAATAAATAAAACAAAACTGGATTAATAATAACAATAACAACAAAAGCTAATGCAAAAGAAAAAATGTGTATACAAATTTACAAAATATACCTTAGATATTGGTAATATATATATATTAAAACTTTCATTGACAATTTATTATAGTTAACTTATATACAAATATAAAATTAATACAATTCCAATAAAAACAAGTCTATTTTCGAGCATATATACATTTTTAATTACTATTAAAATTACTATTTTCATTCTAAACTCACAAAATTAATCGGTTTACTTTATACCAGCTAATGAAATCATAATTTTAGGTTTGAATGCTATTTAGTGTTATTTTTAGACAACTAAGCATAAAGATAAAATTTAAAGAGCTATAGAATGCTATATTAGTTTTTATAAGCATTCAGGCATAAGGTATGTATAGCACTAACATCAATATTTTTAAACAGTTTAAACATTGAACACCAATGGAATCAAATAAGTTCCATGATCATGGGCTTCATCAAAGTGTTTACTTTCATAAGCAGTTCTAAAAAATATATCTAGAAACATAGAAAATATATGATCACAATGAATTATTCAAATATTTCTATTACCAAGAAGAGACTCGTATAATAGCAATAAAGCTTTGTAAACAGTGAATCCACAGGCAAAAAATCTTTTTACCATAATAACTTTGATGATTTTAATATTAACTCATTAATTTACAGCATGCTTTATTTGACACTATATAAACCACAATAAATAAATCTAATAGCAGAAAAGCTGATTTTTTATTATTTGAATTATCAGAATTTGATTGAAAAATTGTATAAATGCAATAAGAACCTATGTATTACAAATTTATTTAAAAAAAAAAAATCGATTCAATTTGTATATTTTCAAAGTACTGCCATTAGCTACTGTTGTGGAAAAACTCTTGTGGAAACACTTTTTTACAATCCACTTATAATTATGTAATTATGATTAACAACTAAAAAGTATCACAAGAAAAACTTTAAATTAAACTTTTGTATTAATTAAAGATTTTTAATATTAAAGATTAAATATTTCAAATAAAATGTTTAAACTAACTAGCATATTTTTTTTTAATGATTCTGAAATGAAAATATATATTTGCACTTATTTAAATACAATTATCATGTTAAGTAAATTTTATACATTTTTAATGTACTAATTAATTTATATGTAAAGAACTTAATATAAAATCAACTCCTCATATTGATTGCATAGCTCCCAAGTCACAAAAGAAGAAAATGCTTGCAGGTCTACATAAAAGAAGGGCTCATAAAACTGAAAATTTATTTTCACCGGCTGTGGATTTTTACATGATATAGGTTTCCAAAATCTTAAAATAATAATCTTTTTTTTTAAAGAATAATTTGATAAACAGTTAATTAAAGTGATTTCATTATTGAAATATTTACCATACAAATATCGAGCAATTTTCAAAATTTGTTTGAAAAGTGAAATAAATAGTTTGTTAGTGTTTTTCTTACTTTTGGTAAAATATTAAAATATATTTTATTTATTTAAAAATAAAAGATTTCAAAAGAAATTCACTTCATCAAAACAAGCTAAGAAAGATGTGTTGCTATTAAAGGTAAGGAGACGTATAAATAGATCTGGAACAAGTAATCAATGATTTTTTAGAATAAAGGTGTTTAGAAATAATTTTTAAAATGGGTGAGTTTAATTTGCTTTATATGCTAAATAATAATAAAAATATTAATATAAATGAATAAGAATAAAAATTTAGGATTTTAAAATTGTGATGTCCTAGGAGGATGGCTTTTTGGAGGCAATTTTTATAAATACTCCAGTGACTCAAATTTTCTTTTCTTCCTTAAATGAATTTTTTAAAATAAATTTTTATATTATAAATAAGATTTTCTTATTTTGAAATTCTTAACAAAAATTGTTTCTGTAGACTGCCACACAGCAGTTTCGGAATTTTCTACAGTATTATCAGTTTTTATAAGTTATTTTACGTAGACTGCTATTAACCTAATTTTTTATTTTCTGACTTATACTAAGTCTTAGCATGTAATGTTTGAATCATTTGTAAATTTATAATTAAACACAATTTTGTTTTTTATTCTTGCAGACTTCAATAGTTTACAAGTTTTATCTTTATTATTATAAATTCACAGACAAAAGTAGATATACAGTATTTAAAATTTACTTTTATTTATAATATTTATTTCATTTTATTTTTCACGTATTGAAAAGAAGAGTGAGTCTGAGTGAATAAAGAAAGGGGATTCTGAAACAGCATTAAATCAAAAATGGCATAGATGCAGATTGTGACTGCTCTACCCATATATCTGATAATTTATCATATAGAAATAAGTTTTATGCACTGGGATCATGCTTAATTTTAAATTCTTAAAATGTTTTAACATTCCTGGAATTTGTTCCCAAATTTGTGATACACAGTAACTCCAAATTTCTTTTAAAAATCTTGCACAACATATTTAAATAAATGCTATAATTTGCAGTTGTATCATAAAAGACTAATCTTATAACACTAGACACTCCCCACTCCACACAGTTCAATTCTAGTAGTATTAAAATTTTTATTTACTCAATAGGAGCAGTTATGCCTGTTGACATGATCTGACAACTTGAAACAATTGAATATATTGCATAAAATTTATCTTGATATAATAATTGATAGGCATGTTGGCAACAACGGGAATGTCTCTCACTCATTTTGTGTACCTTCTCACCATTTAATCTTCCAACAGTTCTTCAGACTGCTTGCTATAATTCTCATAATATAAAAAACTAATAAATAAAAATAAAAATAGATATATTGTAATTGATATCTAACTTCTCCATCTTGTATCTAGAAAAACAAATCTGTTTATAAAGATAATAATAGTGTTATTAATTCCTATATTAGTAAAGTATATACAATCAGAAATTTAATTATGCTATTTTAATTATGATGTGGAAGCATTTGAAAAAAAAACATAAATAGTATTATCATTTATTTTTTAATTAACAACTTCACCTCGTTTTATTAGACAATGGATTTGCAGATTAACAATTTTGTTTTAATGAAAAATCCATATTTTATCGGAAGAATATTTACATTAGTTCAATAGTTGATCTGATAAATAATATTAAAAAAATATGAACTGCTATTACCATCAAAAAAGTCTAGTTTAGGTTTTTCTATGTACAAATAATATATCTCCTTATGCATATAATGAATCCATAAAAAAATAAGATTTTAAAAATTTTGAAATGATTTTTAAATATGGGAAATTGTTCAATAATCAAACAAAAAAGCAACAAATTATTAAGTTTTTTATTCTTTCTATTGTTCAATGTGAATCTATTGTTTGGATTCTTCACTTCAAAAGAGATATAATGCAGCTACCCTTAAGTTTAGGGATATCTAAAAAACAAAAAAATAACTGAAATGATTGAGTTAATTTATATTGCAATATCATGATAGATAGATAAGCAAAGGCACATTAAATTATCTTCAAATGATCAAGTTATTACTTAATGAGAATTTAACATACAAGCTATCTATTATTACACTGGAACTATATACATATATATATATATATATATATATATATATATATATATATATATATATATATATATACGAATGCTTTCACAGGTTACAGATATAAAAGCCATATTTTTCTGGACTCATGCTGTAAGATTTTAATTAGATATTCCAATATTTTGAGTTGATCATACAAGTCCTCAACTGGGAAATGAATGCTGTATAATAGTAGAGTTTCTGTAAATAGTGCCTATAAAAATAGTTGTAAAGGTGCTGTAAACAGTGTTCACAATAATTGTTAAAGTTCCACAACTAAAAAAAAACATGCATAAAGTTGAACAAATTGAAAAATAAATAAACAACAAATAAAAAATTCAGAATCTTCTGAGTAATTTATTTTTCAAAAATTTCCCCATACATGATGAAGTTTATATGTGTTACCATGTTTGTTGATACAATTTGGTTTTTTTAATATCTAATCACCTTTTCTGTTCTTACATTGGAAACCAGAAATGAAAAACAAAAAGAAAAAAAAACAATTAAGGTTTGTATTCCTTATATAAAAGGAACCACAGACAGTATCAGGTGTATTCTGAAATGCTATAACATAAAAAATAGCATAAGCTCCTTATCAAAAAATTAGCAATTTTTTAACTAAGCTTAAAAATTCAATCCCTTTTGAGACTCAAGGAGTTTATGAGATTTCATATGGCATTTGTAAGTCTGCTTAAGTGGGTATGAGAAATCATCATATTAGTACTAGAAGGGATGAACATGCTAATGCAGTGAAGCAACACTCATCACCATCGGCATCCTCAATCTATACTATGGATTCAGGTCACAATATTGATTTTTCTAAGCCCAGGATTCTATCCAGATCTGAAAACTTACACCAATATAAGATAAGAGAAGCTATTGAGATACCAAAAAACCAAATTGTATCAAAAAATAAGATAACACCTGTAAACCTTCTCATATTTGAAAAAAAAAAAAGAAAAACAAATTACTCTGAAGATTTTGAATTTTTTATTTGTTGTTTATTCATTTTTCAATTTGTTCAATTTTATACACCTGAAATTCTAGTTGTGGAACTTTAACAATTAGTATGAACACTGTTAAAGTGCTACTACAATTACCTTTATAGACATTGCTTAAAGTGCATCTACAATTATATAATACTCATTTTCCAGTTGAGGGTTTGTGTGATCAAATCGAGATGAACCCACAAAATGTGTCTTATATATATATATATACACACGTATTTTCAATGGTACCAATTTGATAAATTTTTGCAAATATCTTTCAAAATAAAGTATCTTTTTTTTTTCTTGACAAGGAATTATATATATATTATAAAAAATATGTATTTTATGCATTACTAATCTATCAAAATCATCACTATTTAATACGGTATCTTTCAGCCATTTAATTTTTCTCAGGAATAGTATTTATATTTTAAAGACATTTATTGCTCTATAAGAATCTATTATATCAGGTTTAAAAAATAAAACATAGCCTTGATAATGAGAGAGAGTCTATGACAGATCAAACATTAAGAAATGTGGTTTTACATTATTGTCTTATACATCATTATTTACATAAAATAGTTTTAAAGTTTAATAAGAAGGAACAAAAACTACATGAATAAAAAAGGAGGGAGAAAAGAAAAAAAACATGTCTAAATCTTGAGGTTTTACCATTGTTGCATTCACTTTCAGAGAATGGTTACATCTTACTATGGTTTCAGATGTTGTTGTAATAGAGACCAAGTACCTTCAAACATTGTGTGGGATGATAAATTTTTTTGTCTCTTTCCTTAAAAGTTTCCAGTTTATTTCAGAAGGTGAACAGGGGTCTTCTGAGATTGCAGTCATACATGAATTTACATCTGGTGCACTAGAGAGCATATAACAGGAATGTGCTAACATGAATGTTTGCATAAATTCCTTGATTGAATGTCTGGAATAGAGTATTAATATTTGGAGTTGCTAAAAAGTTTTGGTATTGCTTTGCATATGTTCTCATGGCCCTCACATTCAAAGAAAAGATGATATTGAGTTTCAGAATCTTTATGGCAAAGACTGCATTGTTCACCAACATTCTTGTACTGTCTTTTGGGTCTATAAAAGTGAAGTGGTAGGGATTTTATGTTTATTTTGATAAGAAAATCCAAAAACTTAGGTTCCAGTGACCAGAATTTAATTTTTTTAATCAGTTGTTTGTTATTAATATTAAGTATTGGTTTCTTTTCATGATTTGAGTTAGGGATTTGAATAAGGCAAAGTATTTGCCAATATTTGTATTTTGGACTGAAGGGGAGAAGATTAAAGTTAGGAATTATGCAAAATGGTATAATGAGATTTTTTCAGAATTTGAGTAATGGTAGTGATTTGTCAGTTGGCATAATTTTTTATGTTTCTATTATTATGTGGAAATAATTTGTTACATGAAATGAAGAGGTTTAATTTTTTTTTTTTGTATTTTAAATGTATTAATCATATTTAATTCAAGACCATTGAGATGCTGTAGTCGATTGAGTGAGATAGCTGCTGGATGATTCCCCCAAATTAGCTTTCTTAATTGAGAATTTATTTTTCTAATAAAGCTTTTGTATATATTATTATTGATGAAAAATATGAAATTCTTGTTATAACAAGAAGATTGAATAGAGAAGTTTTTGAATAGAGAGATAGGTATTGCTTAGAAAGTGATTTTATTAGGCTTTCACTCTTGTCATAAAGTTTTTACCGCATTAGGCTTTGCATTGCTAAATTACTTAAATAGAATGAAAATCCAGGAAAAGGAGTTGGATTTTCTTTGAAGTGCTGCTTATGTGTTTATCCTGTGTTGATTGACCAAGCACATGATTTGTCCATGTTAAACTTTAGTTTATATTTTGTAGTAAAATTAGCCAAAATTTTTTGTAATTTGCTTAGTTGTTGATAGAAATATTGATATATCATCCATATATGCGAAGTCTGAGATGCTGGTATTAAGTACTGGAAGGAATATTCCTGGCAATTTTTTCTCAATCTCCAACAGTAAAGGATTGATATATGTAGTAAAAAGAACACTTAGTGGGGAGCCTTGTGATATTGAACAAGGTGGAATAAAGGCTGGAGTGAATTTTCCATTCAATGTTATTGTGTATTTCACGATTTATGAGGGGATTAATTAGTGTGCTAGGGCATCAATAAGGAGATCTATTTGAACCATATCAAATGCAGTTTTAATGTCTAGTTCCTTTCTGTTACTGTGCTTATGATTTGACTATATTTCTTATTTTTTTTTTTTTTTTGAGAATAAGCACCAGAAACTTCAATTTTAATTACTAATTTTACATATAATCAAATAAAATTTTCTTCCCATTTAACTACAGAAACTAATAACAATCCCCCCCCCCCGCTATATTTATGATTTATAACAGCAAAAAAAAAAAGCTAGCTAATTTATAACGTTTGATTCATTGTTTCATATATATATGTTCCTTATTTGATTTAGTTATTTATAAATTAAGAACTCAATTTTGAATTTAGATTAAACTTTAAAGCTTATTCTTAATTAAGTCAGCGATGTAAAATTAATAATTCTATGTTAGTACTACAATAACGTATATATTTAAATATATATATATAAAATCAATATCTTCATGGTCATTAGTTAATAAATGTTCCCATTCTTTAATTATTACAAGAAGTGCGGCAATATTTTCTGAATTTTTATAAACAGACTATTTCATTTTCCAAAAAGAAGTAAAACTGTTAAATGTTGTACTGAAAGCATCCGTTTGAAAAAAATATTCAGTTTTAGATGACTGTCATTTCTTTTTAGAGCACACAATCAAAAAACAAAACGTTATAAAATTTAAATTTTAGTAAAGATTTTTTATTAGTCTAAAACAAAATAAATTTTTGCTTTTATTTTACTAAATAGTTTTTTTTTTAAAAACAAAAAATCACTGAAAGAACAAATTAGTTCTAAAAACAGTGTTATTAAATCTTTTATTAATTAAGAGTATTTTGAATATTAATTAAGAGTAGAATATTAAAAAAAATAAAAGTGAAAGATCAGGTAATTTAAAAATGTAGATTTGAATAATAAGTTGAAAAAATTGTGAATATAAAAGTGTAAATAAATTAAAAAAAAAAAAAAAGCTATTAAATAAAATAAATGAATTGGACTGGATTGGACATATTCTTGGAAGCTAAAAAATGGTAAAAGATTTGCTTATTAAAAAGCTGCAGATAGTTTAAATAAAATACATAGAAAAAAAAAACAGTTAATTGATTAATCTTAAGATAAAAAGAGCTATAAGAATTTGAGGAAGAAAACAAAAACAGAGAGAAATATGGTAAGGTTTGGTTTTATCATATAAATAATATTAAAATAAAATTCTTGTTTATAATTCACCTTCGAGTAGTAAGTTACAACTTCTGTGTTATGCTAACAAGTGAAGTTCAATTTCAAAGAGAATTATACGGCTGAACGCTTTCGAGAAACTTTAGATCCCATGTTCATAGCCTATCTTAGGAGTGTTGGTTTGACTTGTGATTTTTAAAAAACTGGGTAATAATTTATGCAAATCTATTCAAATTTATTCAATGTCTTCATATAGTCCATTTTCTAGAGATAGAATAGCATGATTGCTTCCGGTTTATTGCATTGTCAGCATTTGCACACAAATGAGCAGGATTTACATCCTTCCTGCAAAGAAATCACAGGCTATGTAGATTTGAATCAGCCCGCAAAAAGAACCTCTTTAACTATACTAAAGAACTAAAAAGCGTTGAATTCACACAGAACATGATCAACAAAAAGATTATACAATTTCAAAAGAAACTAACAACTGACATGATTAGAAACAATAAACCAAGAATGCTACTACCGTATATATCGTCAATTTCCAGAATATTGAATAAAATATTTATTGATTCCTTCGAACTAGGATTTCACACACCACCTTCAACTAATAAACAATACCAAAAATCACATACCTTTGATCAAATAGCACAAGCAGTTTATAAAGCGGCATATTATAGAGAGATTCAAGCCAACATCACAAACAGAACCTCTCAACATCACTATTTATATAGGTAAGCAATAAACAACACTGAAAGTAAGACTATATTTCTTAAACACCAAAGAACCATGGGCCATATATTTAAACTCACTGTAACAAAGGCACTGTGCACAGAGCACAACGATACTAAGCGCAAAATAGAAGCGTGCTTCATTGCAAATGAGGACAATGCAATAAACCAGAAGGAATCGTGCTATTCCATCTCTAGAAAATGGACTATATGAAGACATGGAATAAATTTGAATAGATTTGCATAAATTACTACCCAGTCTTTTAAAAATAACAACTCAAAGTAACATTCTTTAGATAGGCTATGAATATGGGATCTAAAGGTTCCCAAAGCGCTCAGCCATATAATTTCTCTTGAGATTGAGCCTCACTTGTTTGCGTAACCCGCAATTTGTAACATACAAATAATAGTGAAGGAGATAATGATTAAAAATAAATAATGCTCAAATATTTTTTTTTCTATCTTAAAAAAATATTTACTGTTGATGACTTTATAAATCAGAGATAAAAGCTACACATTTTCAACTAATTGGATGGTGTTTCATTTCTATAAAACCTTTATTAATTAACAATAATTATTAGACAACTGTAAAATATATATACATAATAAATAAATTAGTGACACTGTAAATAATATAATAGTTTAAAACTATAAAGTATATATATAATAAACAAATTAGTGACACTATATATAATTCTAAGACATATAAACTCTTCAAAGGGTCATAGACAAATTATATATTTTTTCTTTTTTATATTCTGCTATATGTATAACTTTAATATTGCTTAATAATAGTCTAAAATCGATATCCAATTCTCATGTAAATTAAAAAAGTTTATTTTGAACTCCAATATCATTTATATATTATAATTGATGTGATATTAAATAAAATTCAGATTTGAGATTATTCTAACAGTTGTCTTTACTCAGTATAAATGATTTATCAAACATTCTACAAACAGAAACTATTCAATCAGTCTCCAACAAAATTCTTTTTCAAATAAACAGCTCAAGTTCAATTATTTATCTCCTACTTTTAAAAATAGCATTTGTAGCTAAAAATAAGATTAAAAATATAATTCTTTAACTTTTTGTGATATAAAGCCAGAAATGCAAGCAGTTTTAAATAGCAATAATACATTTTCACAGAAAATTTGCAAAGATTGAATTAAATCTTTAGATCTTCATTAAGTGACTTTTTAGTTCCATATTTATGCTTTATTTATCCCAATAAAATACCATGATTCTATAATACATTCCACTTAAAACTACAGGGGAATTCTGATTCAGATAAGTTCCTTTTTTATTTAATTTCATGGGTTTGTATTTTGACTTACTTTTAATTAAACTAATATTTATATATAACAATAAAAATATTACTCTACTTTTATTTTAGACATGCAACTATAGATACTTGAAAAATATGTAAATGGCTTTACATATATATTGATTGAGTCAAGTTTCTCGAATCAGTAAATCCATCCACCTTTCTTAATAAACTACATAACAAGGATGCTATTCTGTATTTATTTATATAAACTTAATAAATTAGTTTTGTAAGTATGTACTGTTTTAAATAGTTAGATAATTAATATAAATGATTTTTGAAATACATAGATGATGGAGAGCAATGTTTATAAAAAGATCTTATGAAAGTTTATAAAAGTTTGTAAATATATTTATCAGGGCAAAACTCTCCACACAGTATTGCCACTCAGTGCAATCCAGAGTAATCAATGGATCCCATCCCCAGATTAATTTCTGGTGTGTGGTCTTCAGTGAGGAGCCTTGGATCTGAGAGTATAGAACCTAGATTTTAGGATCTAATGCAACACTCCAGCAGCCACCTTTTATCTCTACTTAACTACAAAATTATGAGTCTTAAATTGAAAACCCAATATTTTCAATCCAATCTCATCAGCTTATATAGTTATATAAGTCTGAACTCAGTTCAGTACTTATACATTTTGGTGTCTTTGGTTCTTTAATAACCATAGCCACAACTATCCAAAGACACCAAAATATATAGACACTGAACTGAGTTCAGACCTATATGATTATATAAGCTGATGAGCTTGGGTTGAAAATATTGTGTTTTCAATTTAAGACTCATAGTTTTGTAGTTAAGTAGAGATAAAAGGTAGCTAGCTGCTGGAGGGTTGCATTAGATCCTAAGATCTATGTGCAGTGCTCTCAGATCTAAGGCTCCTCACTGACGAAGGCCACAAGCCAGAAACTAGTCTGGGGATATTGGATAAGTAGGCAGTAGATGGGGATTTTATGCACAAGCCTTCTGGCATCCATTGCTTACTCTGGCTTGCACTGAGTGGCAGTATTGTATGGAGAGTTTTACCTGTTTGAATAACAGTTATAAGCAAGTATAAGAAATGGTGATCATGTGATATTTATCAGGGCTTAGAAAAAATAATTTCTGGCCTCATAAAAATGGTTTGATATTGTTTCTTTAAGACCAGATTAAAACCTTAATTAAAATTCACTAAAAATCAAATATATTTTATAAATTTTTATAAGATCGTTTTTAACATTACCTCGTATCACTTAAAAAACATTTACATATTTTTACTAGGGTTTGCAGGCTATGTTTAAAGTAATTGGAACAATAATTTCTAGAATTATAAGATTGTGGATGCTCTAGTGCAAAATAATAATAATATGTATTTTTAGAAAGAAATTCATGAAAGTTTATAAAAAGAAAAAAATCAATAAATTCAATTTTTAATAAAGTTTTGAAGTTTAGATTTGAGATTAATGGAAATGTAAAAAAATTTAACTTAATAAATAATGATTTAGAATCATTTGTATATATAATGAATGATTGTTATATGAAGATAATTAAAAAATATAGCGTTTATAAATTTAGTTGATCTAAATAGCTTACATAATATTAATTATAAGAAGCTATTGGAAAAATGGGTAACATGCCGACTAACTTTGCTCAAGATAACGTATGTTTTCGTAAAGATTCTTAAGTTAAAGCATAAGTAGTACATTACTAGGTATTACTAAGGTTGAAAAAATAAATTAATCAAAGTTTCAAAAATTATTAGAATCGTTTGATTTTTAGTGAAATTTAAAGTCTATTTATTGAGTTTAAAAAAATGTAATAATTTCTAACCTGATAAAAAATGACAGTATAATTTGGATATTTATTGAATGATTATTGTTAGAAATAAAAGGTACAATATGAACAAACATTTTAACAATTAAGTTTCATTTAAAAATTCTTTTCAGCAATACACAAACTACATCTCAAATTTATTTTTATATCTAATTTAACCTTAAACAAAATGCTTGCAATGTTTCAATCATTGTCCTTTGGTGCACACCTATTAATAACTAGTTAACAACCTGTTTAGAGTGAAGAGAGAGATAAGTAAAAAAAAAAATCTTCAAACAGGTAAAAAAATTATTTAAACAGGTTTTGTGGTTATTTAATAAATAATTATATAATAATAAATTAAAAGTAATAAAAAAATATTTTAACTGATGCTTTGAAATGAAATCTTCAGAAAAAAATTACAGTATCACTGGAATGAGATAATGAAGGCTTAATTTACATATTTCATTATTTTGCACTAAGCAAAAATCTTGAAAACAAATAATGTACAAAAGTTTATTTAGTATATGATATATCTAGACAATAAGACATTACGACCAAACGTTAACACTTTTAATCGATAATGGTTTTTCATTGGTGCCATACGTTTTACATAATTTATTTACTATCGCCTCACATCAACATTTTGATGAGACAGTAAATTCCTTTCTTATTATTTAAAAGTTACATATATATGATTATATTGGCAAACACTTTAATCTTAATACTTATTTAAATAAATATCTTACATAGGTCTTAGTGTCTAATAATTAATTAAACCCACACACTCCGGCATAAATTCAACTATTTTAAAGTTACGTTGTCTTATAAAATGAAAGCCTTGCAGAAAGGATATAAATCATATTCTCTCAATTATTTTCTCACTAAATAAGAGAATGATGCCATAAATAGACCGCACTGTTAGATTTATACACACAATTTTTACATAGACTCAACTATACGGTTATATTTCATTTACTTATTAATTAAAAAATACTTAACAGGATATATTATAATGAAGATTTTTGAGATTATAAGATGTAAATAAAAAAAATTTTGTAAAAAAAATAATACACTCACGAAATGACCTCTCAACCTAAAGTATTATGAGTAATTTGTTAAATAATAGAATCTTAGATATATTGCCATTTAAAAACACAAATAATATTCAAGGGCTTATTTCAAACATATCATAATATTTAAATTGCTACACATTTAGCAATACTTATTCAATATAAAGGTATATTACCTAATGATACTAGGAAAGTCAATATTGAGAAGGGTGTAAGACAAGGATGACTCCATATCTCCAAAACTTTTTATAGTAGTGCTGCAAGAAATATTTTGTGGATTAAAATGGGAAGCTAAAGAAGTGAAAGTAAATGGAGATTATTTAAGTCATTTAGATTTTGCAGATGATGTAGTTGTTTTTGAAAATAATGCTTTAGAGCTGCAGGAAATGTTGCAGGAGTTATCAGATGAAAGTAGAAATGTAGGACTAAAGATAAATGTTAAAAAGACTAAAGTAATGTTCAATGAATTTTCTCAAAATATGGAAATAAAGATTGATAAGTTAGAAGTTAACAGCCACAAATACCTTGTTCAGATTATTAATACAGATGGAAACATAATGGATGAAATTAATCATAGAATTAAACTTGGTTGAAGTGCTTTTGTAAATTGATACTAAAAGGAAATATGCCTATGTGTTTGAAAAAGATTTTTAATAAATGTGTTTTACCAGTTCTTATTTATGGATCTGAGACTTAGACACTTAATAAAAGAATTATATAGACTTCAGACCTCTCAAAGAAGTATGAAGAGATGCATGTTAGGAGTAACAAGAAGAGATCAAAAACACAATATATGGGTAAGAGAAACAGGTGTTACTGACCTCATTGAAAAAATTAAAAGACTGAAGTGGAGTTGGGCTGGACATATTGCTAGAAGAGATGATAATAGATGGACAATTGAAATCTTAAACTGGATTGCAAGAGATTGTAAAAAGACCCAGAAAGAGACCACATGTGAGATGGATGGAAGAAATAAAAAAGTGTGCAGGGGTCATGTGAAGAAGAGAAGCTAAAGATTGTAGAAGATGGATTGAACTTGGAGAGACCTTCATCCTGCAGTGGATTGATAATAGTTGATGATGATGATGATTTAATATAAAGATTATATATGTGTACAAAGAAATAGAAGTAAACGTTAAAACAATTTTTAATTAGCTCATTATAGGGCAAAGACCTCTCCAACTTTTCGGTAAACAGAAATAGGAAAAGGAAGCAATACTTACCAGGTTAGCAAATACTAAGGAGATGAGAATTTATGCTTTTTTGTGTTTTACGGTATATATATAGAACGATTACATCCATACCCGGGTTTTAATTTAGACTGGATTAAAAGTGAACATTTTAAAGCTTCAATTAGCTTACGATTTTTCTTTAAAGTAGCATATCAAGTCAAATCTAGTTAGCCGTTCAATTTGGCTACTTCGACATCAGTAAAAATAAATCAATGTTGGAAACCTAGTCAAATTTTCATCATCCAGCAATTGGAATTCATGTAAGTAACATCTTTAGTATTTTTCTCTATGGGAACTGTTGGAAAAATGTTTACTCTGAAGTGGGTTATTAAGGAGATACTTTACTTTATACACATATTATATATATATGTAATAACTTTTTTTACAGTTGCAACTGGAATGGTAAAATTAATGAAAATATATTGTATTATAATATAAATTTAATAAAAATAAATACTCTAGAAGTTGATATTAACAGAAAAAAAAACACCTTATTTTTCAAAAATCCAATATCAGTCACTCCATTAAATAAATTCTTGAAAGAATCCAACAGTTTGAAAGTAATCACAATATGAAATTCTGGATTTTCTCTACTTATATATATATTTCATTGTGTACTTAGTATTTATTATTATTATTATTTTTTGTTATTCCAGTATTTTTTTTTTTAAAAAATAAATACACAATCAAGTATAAGTAATGTATTTACTGTTGTTTTGCTAATTATAGAAAACAAAGGCATAGGTACGGGTCTTGTATCTTAAGTGGATTAACAAGCTAAAAAAGAAAGTATATGAAACAAGAAAAAAGAAAGTGCTTCCACAGATTTACAACATTCCCCCCCCCCCCAATTTCCTGATAAATTTATCTGAAATAAACTAGTTAACTTAATACAGATTTCATCCTTTTAAATTAATTACTGACTGAATGTTAAAGGATAACCACACACACACACACACACATAAAAAAAAAACAATTTAGTGATAAAATCAATACTAGATAAGATTTTCTTCTAATTGCTTGCAGTTAATAAATTAAAACCATTGTATTATTCATTTTTTTATTATTAAATAAAGATAAAATTTAAGCTCAATAATCTATAATTAGTCCAATATTTGTCTCTTAGTAAATTCTTTCTATATTGCTTTTCACTTATTTGTATATCACTTTCCATTTTATATATATATATATGCAATAATACAAAAATTAAAAACAATGTAAAACGCCTCCAAATCATATTGTCATGACCTTGATATACTTATGCTCATAGGATAACGTTATCTGATTGGTCTTTCACTTTTTTTTTTTAGATATAGAGTTTATCAAATATTATTTATTCGCCTTTTAAAAAAGTATTATTTATCTCTTAAAATCATACTTATATCTTTGCATCTGCCAATCATCACTATATATATATTAAAATTATCAATTTTGTTACTGATCTGTTTATTTAGGTTTCTGTTATATTTATCAGTTAAAATAATATTTTATACGCATGAGAATATTCTTATATTTGGATGATTTAATTTTTAACCAAATTTATGTTCGAATTTTTTAAAAAAAAAAACATGTCAACAATAAAACCCAATATATATATATATCTGATGTTTTAATAGAAATAAAACAACATTTGACTAAAGTAAATATAAAAATCAAAAAATAATGTAAAGTTTAAAATAGAAAATCCCAAATAAATTATTTTAATATTCATGTGATTTAAAAAAAATATTATAATCAAATAATTTATAATTTGTATAAAATAATTGTATAGGTTAATTGTGTATATAAATGTACTTAATTTATCTTAAGATATATTATGCACTTCTTTATATGCTCTTTTCATAGTTCACTTGGTTTTTTATATCTTTTTTGAATAATATAAATAATTAATGTAATTAGCCATTCAATTATACTACCAAAAAACAAATATCGTAAAACACTCATCTCTCAGATTGTTGGCAATATTTTATTTTACTATACACAAGTATATTTATATATAACATTATACAGATAAACTTCTAAAATATAGACTTTTAAAAAAGTATAATATTAAGTTTTATTAAAAAATTTCTAAGTTTATACCAATAGTAGCAACTTAATGTTTTTAAACTCTTAAAGCAAAAAAAAAAAAAAGATTCTATAATAGTGCATCTATTTATGGGCTCTGGTTAACTAAATTTCACTGTCAATCATGGTAAGTGGTACTTCTTATTGATAATATAAAAGAAAACTTGAAAATCCTAGATTCAACCAAAACGTATACAAATATTATAAATTGATTTAAGAGCCTGAATATCAAATGTATTGGAGAAATTACACCACCTGGTTAAATACCATGTACAGAAGATTATCATATTACTTAGCAATTTTATATATATGTATAAAATTATGGAAGAAACTATTCACTAGAAAATTGATTCACACTTTTTTCATCAGAAACCATAAGTAGGTAATCTATAATTGAACGTATTATTATTTAAATAAACCAACAATTATTTACCATGCCTAAATTGGGCTTAAATTTAGTACGAGCCTGATTTGTAAATCTGCATATTATTTGCACATGTTTAGTTTATATATCACAGGGAAAAGAAAGTTTCTCATTTTTAACTACCTGCAACAGGAATCTTATTAGTTTGTATATATGTAATAATTAATAATTATTACACACAAGCACACCCATATATAGAGGGATTTGAACTAAGGATTTTCAGTGTATATTCATTCTTCATTCCAAGTCAAGCAGTCGATACTCATGACTACATACATATGAAAAAGTTGATTCCCAATATAAATATTTTGTGCAGAAGCAGCACTCACCAGTCGGGCCTGATTATGATCTCCTACTCAAACATATAATCAGTGCTCCACTTATAGCAATTTCTTTAACTTTAATGGACAGACTTCATTCTTCTCACCTTTGCAACAATTTAACCATCCATTTTATTGAAAAAAAAAATGCTCAAAGCTCTTGATAAATTTGGTATTGTAGTCATACCCATGCAGACATTATGTCAATCTAACCCTTCATATTATCAGACTATTACATATCCCATTTATTTTAATAGGAGAGGAATGGACTGGACCTATACTGTGATGTAACCTGGGCAGTGTGTAATTAACCTATTCCTTCAGTATACTGGGTGCTTACTATAGTAAATAGAGGGATTTAAACTTTCTGTCTATATTTATCTTCCACTTTATCTCAAATAACCAATAGACATGACAACACACATGAAAAAGATAAATAATCACCAATCCAACGCTCAACTTAGTTATAAATGGACATATAATTTTCATTAAAAATTTTATATGGATGCTTAGTATAACTTTATTTAGGTAACTATATACATGAACGTTTTTGCAAACACAGGCTAATTATCTTATATATGATTTTTGTATAAATAGGGCAGCCTCAATACAGAAATATCTTGAAAGTCTCTCTTCATAGTAATCTCAGTGATGTCAGAAGTCATTGCAGAAAGTATTCATTTAAATTCTATAATGAAAGCTTAAGGATGATTCATTAAACATTTGTTAAAGAGTAAACAAAAATTAGAACTAAAAATCTCGTTTTGCCAAGCAAAAAAAAAAAGCATATATGTACTTTGACTAATTCTTACACAAATCATCCTGTATGGAATATATTTAGGTGAAGAAAGTATATTAAGAATAATAATGAAATTTAATGATTTTATAAACGTCTATCAGTTCGGAAAACTGTAAAACGGTTTAAAAAGTTAGAGTTCTAATAATACTGTACAAATATATCTCAAATTATACTAAGATGATTACAATAAATATGTACTGAAAAAATAATTTAGATATAAAACTACTGTTATTTTTTATTTATTTAACTAATTTGATTGAATTAAATAAATTAAAGTTTATAATATATTTTTATAATAGTTGATTTGTAGCATTATAGGATGATATAAAAAAATGAGGTCCATGTTGCAATTATTTTGTGAAAGTCAATTCTGAAATCAAACTAAATAAACTAATAGAACAGTATCTAAATAAGACTTAAATCACTCCAAATGTTGAAGAATGCATTGCCAAAATTTGCAAGTAAAATTTAGGATACTGTTATTTTTCTATCTAATTGATCACATCATTTAATTTAGAGTATTGTTATCTTAAATTTTGATGACATTATATGATGATTTATTTTATGCACAAATACATGTCTGTCTGAATTGATTATTTATGTACAAAGAACATCCACAAGGTCGGTTAACCAGGTATATGCCTGGATCCCCAGAACTAATGGGGTCATGCACCAAACTACCTTACTTTAATTCAACATCACAATATATATCTTATGCATTAATAAAATAGACTGAGAGATCCACACTTTATGCAAATTCTTTTACTTTTTTATTTACTGGAAGATCTCACTCTATATTTGTGCCTGGGTCTCAAAATCCAAAGGACAGAGTAAGTATTTATTTTTATCATTCTCAAAATGACCAACAAATGTATATTGATTTCATTCTATGGCAAACTGATTGTTTGCACATATAAAATCAGTCACTAATGCTAAAAAAAATAATGGTGATAAAAATTATTTTTAACCATTATTTGTCCATGATAAAATGAATGTCTCTTCAAGTTTAATTTAGTTTTTCTGATACATAGCTTCTGTTTTCCACATTATTTTAAAACATTATGTTTTACAATCTTTAGGAGTGCAATTTTTATCTATCCATTGTCATATTTTCTAACACTTTGTTCAAGCCAGTTCTATTTCATACTTTTAATTTGCCCAGGGTTGTCAAGGAATTAATGTTTCCCACTAATGTAATTTGGTTTCAGTCATTCCTTGTTATTTCAAAATACATCTCTCCATATACCACTGTTATCAAAAACATTTCTATTACTTTTTTATTAAGCTTCCGAGCCTCAATTTATGAATAAGTATTAATAAAACACATTTGTTAAAAATGTTCTCTTTTAAACATAATGGAATATTTTCTTTTAAATTATTTCTAACAAAATCATACTAAGAAAGTTTAATTCTATGAATAATTTCATTCATTATGTTTTTATATTTATCAATAACTTGACAAAAAGGTTAGCAATTATTAACTTCTAATTCATTACCATCAATTCTTTTTTTTAATACCCATTGACAATTATTATAATTTTGTAACATTTATCTTTAGTTTTATTTACCTGCTTTTATTAAGGAATTTGAAATATTTCCTGAAAACTGAAGTATTATTTACAATTTTTATATATATATATATATATATATATATATATATATATATATATATATATATATATATATATATATATATATATATATATATATATGACTTCATATCATAATTATTTTCAGAATATTCTGTGTAGTAAAATAGCTAAATAGCTGACATTTCAGTACAATAACAAGTACCTTTCTCAGAGCATCCTCTTTTTCAAATCATAGCTAATGTTTTAGTACAATAAGTACTTTCTTCAGAATGTCCTCTTTCTCAAATCATGACATTTTAGTACAATAATAAGTACCTTCCTCAGAGGATGATTTGAAAAAGAAGACGCTCTGAGGAAGGTACTTGTAATTGTACTGAAATGTCAACTAGTTAGCTATTTTACTACATGGAATATCCTGAAAAAAATTATAATATGAAGTCATCATTTATGTGTGAAAATATTAGAATTAACATATATATATATATATCATTTAAAACCAGTCAACACTTAGACAATCCTAATAGCAATAACAATTAATAATTTCAAATCTAGATTATTTAAATATTTTATTTTTTTAGATTTCTATTTTAAGCAGCAATATAATATATATTAAAACTATTGTAAAAAGTTTCTAAGAGGTTAGAATTACCTTAAGGGCAGTATCCAATCATTGCTATTGTATTTTGATAAACACTCAATAGAGTTTTACAATATTCTGGCTTTGTTTTGATGTTTCAAAGTTTTGAAAATACATATAAAAATAAATAACAACTCATATGCATCGTATTTTTTTGTAACTTCTCTTAATATTTGAAGACATATATTGTACTGTAATTAGTCTTAAATCAATATTGTTCTTATTTTGATTGGCGTGCTTCCAAAGTTTTTTAAAAATGAATTGTAATCATATGATATATAAATATATAACAGATAAATCCGTAATTTCTTATATTTCCTTTTTATCTGTTTATAAGTCAACATTACAATTGCATTTTTCGAATCATTTGATACACCATTATCATTTAGATATTGCAATATAGATTTGGCAACAATTCGTTTTCGACCCTGCTATTTTTCAAATGTGATAATAATTCCATCACTTCCTAGAGCTTTAAATTTTTTCATAGATTAAATTACTTCATACTTTTTTCATAAAATATGCTTATCATTTCAGAATATATAATTATAGGGAATATTTTGTTTTTTATTGCAATATAGTTTTTTCTTCTTATTGCAGAAATAATTTCTTTCCATACCAAATATTACATATACTTTTTTTTCATCGATTTTATTATCAATTCACTTATATTTCTTTATATAAATAAATTTTACAAGCCAGTGTTTAGATTGTAATTCTATAGAAAGTAATCATCCTTTCACTACCAATACCATTAAACAGTAGTGTTAAACTGCAAGGACACTCTCACCGCAGGCACAAGATAAAGACTTTAAGGAAATAAGAGCCGCAGTCTCTATTTTGAGGCTGGAATGAGAATATCCTTGCAATTTTATTACCACTGTTTAAGCTCTAGTGAGGAAAGGATTTCTTTATATAATTATTTTCTAATATTTTATAAATTTTCACATATTTCATTCTCATAAGTGAATCATTTAAAATATTTCTATTTTTTCTTTTCTTCTCACATTGTCTTGTCTCAGTTATTGCAGGGTTTTTTTTGTACCTGATTGTCTATGTAGCTGTTCTTAGTAGAATAAATATCACCTATGTTTTTACTGAATTATATTTGTGTATAACCATGTGCAAATATCTGTTAATATTTTAAAATGATTTATAAGTTCTAGCTCAAAATCAATGGAGCATCTCTAAAAGCTAACTGTTATTATTGTCTTTTTTAATAACTTTTATCTCTAACATTGAATTAGTACCAACTCACATTTTACTAATATTACACTGTAGTCTTGAAATGCATTTTTCTGTTATTTGTAATATATCGAACTCTGCTGTAATTTCAATCGTAAGTTTATATATCTATTTCCACGGGGATTTTTTTTTTTTTTAAATCATAATATATAAATTTCCATTTTCAGAAAATTTTACAAGTCTGTGTATTTTTTATTTATGTCTCCATATTAAAATGTACTGTTGTTTTTATATGAAAATACTCACTTCATCAGAATTATATTTTTATCAAACATAATCTCACTTCAAAATTTGTACCTTTATAGTAAAATAACCATTTTTAAAATCACTCGTCCCTTCATTTTTTTTAAAGTTCAATACTCATTTAACATTAGACAATCTTTTTTTTTTTAATTCACTAAATTTTTCTTGTCTAAAAGTGATCCAAATCAAAGGACATTATTCAGTGACAATTTATTTTTGTCCTCCAATGATTCTTAACTGCCTTCAGACACCAAGCGTTATCGTTAATTGATAATTTTATAAGCTTCTAGGATATAAAAAGTAGAATTTATTATTGTCTGTAATGATTGTAAATATAAAAAAAAGAAAATCCATCCATACATTCATTTTGCTTCCAATAAAATTCAAATAGTGTCACAGTTAAAAGCTCTCAAGCAGGTAGATTGCAGTTTATGGATAATAAAAGAATAGCCAAAATAGTATTTAATTGGGTTACGATTAAAGGGCAGGTAACAAGATGGGTGAGAAAGATAATGCGGTATGCAGAAGACTTTAATAAAGAATTTATAACAGTATACTTGCACATAAGGTGGGATGATTGTGTTAGGAGGATTTTTGAGTGTTATAATGATAAGGAATGGGATAAAAGAGTAGATGCATTAATAAAGAGAATAGGGAGTTGGAGAGATGGAGAACTAGTATGGAGAATAAAAAGACTTTAAATATATATATATATATATGTAGAATAAAAAGACTTTAAATATATATATATATAAGTAAACGGAACATTGGGTGTGAGTTAATTTATGATAATAACAAGGAAAGTAGTTTATTGTTTAAGGCTCAAAAGGCATCTTTAGTACAAGGGAATACACATGTAAATGGAAACATATGTGTAATTTAGTTTGCAAATTGTGTAAGGAAGGCATAGAAAATATTAGGCATCTGTCAATTCAATGTAAATGCTTGAAAGCAGAAAGAGTACAAATAATGAAGTTATGGAAGAATAAATATGAACAAAGTGATTGTACAGAAAGTGGCTTATTGGTTTATGCTGGGTTTAGGAAAAGATAAGGGAAATTTAGATACAAAGGTCATAGAGTTGACAAAGATTATGTTGTGGAAATGGGATGGAGCAGATTATGGGAAAACTTAGTGTGGGGAATGGAAAGAAAAAGTAAAGTGGCTAACAGTTTCTCTGGGCATAGTGGCTGAGAGAATCCTGACTCCATATAAAGAAAAGTCACAGTGCATCACATCAGGTTTTTGCAAGAGGGGGCCTTAAAATAAAAGTTAAAAACTGACACTGTGTTTATAAACAACTCATCTATATTTATTATAATGTCAATTATTACCTAGTAATAACTGCTGCCATGCCAATCAGCTAAAGTATATATATATCATTAGAAACCAGTCAACACTTAGACAATCCCAATATAGATAACAATCAACAATCTCAAATTTGTGAATATATTATCAATGTTAGTAGCCACTTCTAAAAAAACAACCACCTAGTTTAATTTGAAAAAAAAAACATTAAGAGAAACTAAAAAAACCCAAAACAATTTAAAGATGACTTTACAGAACTACACAAATTACCAAGATTTTGCAGTCATTATTTATATGATACAAATTATTAAAGGTTTCTGGATTATTTCTTTGCTAATCAAAAGAAGATTGTGCTTAACTTGCCTTGTAGATATTGAAACCATACACAAATTCCACAAAAAAACAAATGACATAATTTTTGATTTTTTGTTATTACTAAATCAATCAATCAAATGTTATCACTGGTATTATGGTATTTATAAATCAATAAACAAAAGTTGAGTAATTTTGGAGATTGTTAGATGTTTATCTATCAGAAAGTAACAGACTGAACCCAAAACCTTTAGCTACTGAACCCCATCACTCCACAATTCTTCAAAATTGTATACATACAGCTTGGTAGTCCTTTAATTTACTAATTTAATAAATGTATGGGTACAGAAATAAAGGGGGCTCATAGGGGAAATCATCATCATCTCCATAGAATGGATACAAATATAAAAGAAGCTTAAGTGGGTTACATGGTGAGATGGTAAATCATCAGCATCCCCATTGAATAATCAAAAACACTGAACAGTGAGCATGATAATCAGCAAAAAATAAAACTATAAGTAATTATAATGATAATAATGTTAAAAACTACAGATTAACTAACATTATGCATAAACAGTCAATCAATAACAGCCAACAGTTAAATATCATCCATGTGACTGACATTGCCAAACTTAGGACAGAATGTAACACAATATTTTAAATGCTTATACATAAGTGCTAATCTATCACATATAATAAACAATAATTCTGGATACTAATACACATTGATCATCATCAATGCTCTGTCCATATGGTACCATTAGTGTTCAGACCAACTAAACTAAATTTCTAAGAAAAACAAAATACAGCGAATGGACTTTAAAGGTGATATCTTTGCACCTTTCAGAGAATTATCTGGATGTCCAAATACTGACATAAACTCTATCATTTATATAACTAATCATTATGCTCTCAAGCTATCTCAAAATCATAAGACTCTAGGAACTATAACTATTAACAAGAGAAAGATAAATGTAACAGCTTACTATACTATAATAGAATAGCTTTACTGGGATAATTTAAAAATCCCTAAAACACTAAGCTGTAATGAAATCAAATCACACACATTTCCCATTTATAGAACAGATACCTGTAGAAATAAAAACATTATCACTAGAATATTTTTGTACACAATTATTTAATACACTAACTGATTAATAATTAAAAATAAAATAAAAACATAAGATGATAATATGATAATTTAAATTTAAACATTCTTATCAAAAAATATAATTTCATATAAAAAGTGACTAACCAATGGATTTTATTTCTTAAATTAATTAACTTTTGTTTTCATTAAATTATTTTCCTTTTCACAATCAGAAGTTTTAAACTACCTTAACTTTTTGTATAATTTTGAAAGGAAAATAAATGAATAAAAAGTGTTAAAAAAACTTAAAAACTACATAAAAACTCTTTTTATAATTTTGAATAGAAAAATCAAATGAATAATAAAAAAACATGTTTCACAAGAAAATGTTACCTTAATAAAATTATTCATTTTTAACAATTATTATTTCTATAGAATTTTTTTATATCTCTAAATGAAAGTATAATGTGCACATTAAAATATATATTTTACTATGGTTTATTTTTCTTTTTGAGCCCTTTTTTGGCAAGTGTAATTTCCAGGTTTTCTTCTAGAGAGCTTCCCATTCCAAGCTAATGTACACAGTTAATTTCTCCATTCTGTCATACAATATTTTCAGATTTCACATAGAATATATTTCTCCATTTTCTTCCTTCTATTTATTTCCAAGTCAGGCTAACACAGAGAAAGAATTTATCCATTTTTCTTAATAATTTTTCAGATCAGGCTAAAATATTATATACACAAAGATAGATACATTTATGCTCTTGTATGGAGATAAGGCTTACCTACAGATTACTTCAGAAATATTTTTCTCTTTTACATTTTTCCATTGATGCAATTTTCATGGAGATAGATGATGTTCAGCTTTAGTTAAACATAGCTTTTGTCTTCAACTTCATTTTAGAAAACTTTTTTTCACAGCTAAATTTCTGCTGCTTCTTTGGCAGTTGAGCAAAGTTATGATTGTTCTCATTAACAGTTTGATTAAGAATGACTGCTTTTTACAAAATACGCAGGTCTATCAATTTAACCACACTTCACTTTTGGAAAAGTATTGCCAAATCAATCACAATCCTGTTTTCCACATGACCAAATTAAACACAGACCAATTAGATCCATTTTCACAAATTGTTCATTTATTTCCCTTCTTTCTTTTATTGTAAAACAAGTTCAAAAATGCCCTGCACTTGTTTTCACTTATGTCAAAATTAAATCAATCTTTTAATTAACCTGATTTGATAACCACTGTTTATTGTTTTGGGGAGAGATAATGAGGAAAAAAGAAAAAAAACCCAACTCTGATTAATTAAAATAAAATTTCACAAAAATGTTAAAATTGATCTGGCCACAGTTGACCACTGTCTACAATATATATATATTGAAATGAACAATCTATTATTCACTTCAATAAATAAAATAAAAATTTTTTTCTTCTATGCCAAGTCTATACATTTTTTTTAAAAAAAAGAACTAAAAGGAGATTTAAGAAGAAACCAAGTTTTGGATATAAAAAAAGTTTTTTCTATTCTTTTGATTAGAAGAAAATATTACTTCTTTCAAACCCCAGAATTGACTATGCTTTCTAGATAAAAAGGAAGAACACCACTAATAGTTGATTGTATCCAATCTGGAACAGTTTTGAGTAACTCTGGCTAAAATGAAGAATTAGTGTTTATTTAAAGGAGAGTTGGAAATTACAACATTATATTAAATATCACTGTAAATGGACTTTTAATATTTGTATAAAAAAGTAAATAACAATTATTTTGTTTTGGGTGAGTCTTATATTTAAAGAGTAATTTGTATTTCGTTTTAAATAATGAGAATTTGTAAATAACACTCGTTATTCAAATATTATTTAAAAGAAACTGTCAGTTAAAAAAATGAAAGGAAATGAATTTGTAAAAACTCCTCATTTGAGAAAAATATTTTTTAATGAAAAGAATAATAATTATTATATATCATATACATATGCTAAATTTATGAATTATATATAAATTATTAGTATAAAAAAAGGTAAAGAAATAATAATAATCATATGCAATATAGACATATAAATTTGTCTAAATCACAAATAACCATAGTTAACAATGTAATTATTTCCATTAGTCTCATTTGTTTGTATTTAATTACTTATATTTAATTACTGAAAATTGCATTTTATTTAGATGGGTTTATATATGTGCAGTTATTTGTTGAATGTTTAATAGTTTATGTATGTGTGAATCCATGTGAGAATACATTCCTATCAGTTTAATGAATTAGGGATCAATTTCAGAATGAGTCATCATTGTATAAATTGTAGTTGTATTAAATTAGATTTTGGACAAAAGACCACTCATTATATTTATTATATAAAAGATTTATCCAGTTAGGTTTAGTTTCAAAATGGCCATGCCTTTATAGTTATTATTATATATGCAGTTATATTTAGGATTAGAATCTAAAAAGACCTTTTTTATGATTATTGTGATAGTATTGATTTGTATCCCACATAGAATATATGTAACTGTAAGTACTAGAAGATATATGAGTCAAAGAAATGTTATGTTTATGTATTCATACATGCATAGAATTATATTTAAGTTTATTGAAGACAGGGTTAAAGGTACAATGAATGTGACAGTATATATGAATAGATACTGTAATATATAGAAGATTAAAGGATGTTGTTAAAGAAATAAATTGCATATATCAATCATTGTAAGTAAAGTATTGTCATATGATTTGCTAATTTTATTAAAGAAAATAAATTATTATCATTTAATAAATACTTGTAAATAAATTATTATTCATTAAGAGTAACTCATGTTTTCCACAATTTAGCCTGGCATTATAAATAGGGTTGTGTAATGTTTACATTATTATATTGAATAAAATATTATTCTAATATAGTTAGTTTATTTTCTGATGCTTAAAGCCAGGTGGCACCTGTGTAATAGAATCAGTTAAAGTTAAAAATGTGATGGGACTAAGGCAAGAATGCCCTATGTCACTGTTTTGTTTTTGTTATATTTGAGAGAAATGAAAAGAGCAATAGAAAGACTAGGAAGAGGGGTAGAGATACCATTAACAGGTGGCAAGAAAGTATATACATTATCAGGTCTTTTATTTTTGGATATCTTCTTGTATACAGAAAGTAGGTATGTTGAAGATATGTGCAAGAATGGATAAAGAGATGAGGATTAAATTTAGTGAAGAAAAATCACAAGTAATGATGATAAATACTAGGGAAAGAGAAGAGAAAGAATTTTTATTGGGAGATATAAAGTTAAATTTAGTTGAATAGGTATAACTATTTGGGAATTGTCTTAAGTAATGAGAGAAATTGCTTAAATGAATAGGAAATAAAAAGATAAGTGAAGCAAAAATAAGAAAGTGACTGATAAAAAAATTAACAGTGTTTTCATATAATAAATATGATGTAGCTAGAATTGTATGGAAGGGAATGGCAGTAGCAGGGTTAACTTATGGCAATGATGTGGTATGTGTTAGTAAAGGGGTGTTAGATTATTTAGAAAAAGTACAAAGAGAAGTAAGAAAGCATGCATTAGATGCAGATGTGCTAATGGTAAAGGAGGCAATTCAAGGAGAAATAGGATAGTCATGTTTTTATATGAGAGATGCAAAAAGCAAAATGATAATGTTCAGTAATTGCAGTTTGTAGATGATAAGAGAATAATGAAAATATTGTTTAATTGGGTTATAAGTAAAGGACGGTATGCAGAAGATTTGGATGAAGAATTTATATTAGTATACTTATACAAAAGATGGGATGATTGGGTTAGGGAAATTGTTGAGATTATAGTGGCAAGGAATGGGATAGAATAATAGATGCATTGATAAAAAATAGAAGGTTGGAGAGATAGAGAACTAGTATGAAGAGTAAAAAGAATTTAAATATAAACAGAATATTGGGTGCAAGTTAATTTATAATAACAATGAAAGTAGTTTACTGTTTAAGGCTCAAACAGGACCTTTAGCAACAAGGGAATATACCCATAAATGGAAAAATATGGGTAATTTAGTTTACAAGTTATATGAGAAAAGAATAGAAAATATTAGACATCTATTAATTGGAATGTAAATGCCTGCAAGCAGAAAGGGTACAAATAATAAAGTTGTGGTAGAATAAATATAAATAAAGTAATTATATAGAAAGTGGGTTATAGGTTTTTGTGCTGGATTTGAAAAAAGATATGGGGGATTTAGATATAAAGGCCATAGAGATGACAAAGATTATGTTGTGGAAATGGGATGGATCAGGATAGAGAAGAATATGGGAAAAACTTAGGGCAGGGAATGAAAAGGGAAGGTAAGGTGACTATCAGGTTTTTTTGGACATAATGGCTGAGAGATTCCTGATTCCAAAAAAGGAGAAGCCACAGTGCATCACATCAAATAAATAAATAGAAAAGGAGGTTGCCTTGACAACAGTTGGAAATTGTTGATTGTTATCTATATTGGGATTGTCTGATTTCTAATGGTTATATATATATATATATAAGAAAATTATATTTGTGAATATATTGTTATCAATGTTAGTAGCCATTTCTAAAAAAAAATACATACTCTAATTTGAAAAAAAAAAACATTAAGAAAAACTGAAAAAATCCAGAACAATTTAAAGATCACTTTGCAGAACTATAGAAATCACTAAGATTTTGCAGTCATTATTTATATAATCCAAAATACTAAAGGTTTCTGGTTTATTTCTTTGCTGCTCAAAAGAAGATTGTGCTTAACTTGCTTTGTAGATATTGAAACCTTATACTAATTCCACAAGAAACTAGTGACATAACTTTTCATTTCTTATTATTACTAAATAAATAAATCAAATGTTCCTACATGCATTATGTTGTGGTATTTATAAATCAATAAACAAAAGTTTAATACTTTGGGAGACTATTAGATGTTCATCTATCAGAAAATAGCAGACTGTGCTTTAATCCAGAAATCTTTAGCTATTGAATCCATCACTCTATAACTTTTTAAAATTGTAACTTGATGATACTTTAATTTACTAATTTTATATAATGTGAGGCTATTTTTTAATATTTTCTGCTGGAAATTTTTTTTGAAAAATTTCAGGACTTGCCTAATTATGATTATCACCAGCTACATTTTTTAATAAGAGTATTTGATATTTGCATATCTTTAAACCTTAAAAAAGATTTGCCTTTATAAAATCATATTATAGTTCAATATAGAACATTTTTGTAGAAAATATGTTTTTATTCAGTCATCTCACATGCCTAATCAAAAGATTATGTTCTTATAATTGTAGATTCAACATTATCACAGCCATAAAGATAAAAAAGATGCAGATTGGGTTTTAGATGTTTTTGGTAACTTTAAAGTATTATATCAAAAGCTACAAAACATCTCTACAGTCTCAACTCATACAATGTTTTGCATGAGCAAACTCTGTCTATTTTATTAGAATGCTGTCATCTATTGTAAGTTTGAATAATCACTAGATACCAGATAAAAATGCTTAATAACCCATATTTAGTGATTTCTTTTTCATATCTTCAAGATTGGATCTGGATTTTGTGAACTTAATAAATCTTTTATTCAGAAGTCACACATTTTTCTATTATCAGTTCAAAACAATTTAATACCAATATGGTATTTTGAATCCAAACTTACTTGTATAGTTTTGATAATAGTTCACTCCTTACTTTTATAAAAACTGTAGTCACATTCACCTTATATTTTTATGTCTAGGATTAATACAAAACTAAAGAAATATACTTTAATCTCAACTTATAATAAGCATTAGAAGCAAAAATTAAGTTTACTATATTGAGGTCCTAGTGCTTCACTGGTAGAGGTTATAAATCAAAAACTAGTTTGTGGATATGAAAAGAATGGCATTGGATATTAATTTAATAAAGACTACTACCTATTATCTCTTGATTATATAAGTTTATAATAGATGGTAGTATTAAAATAAGAATTTGCTCTTGAATATCATGGCATCTTTAAATGAAATTTCACTCTCCAAAAATTTTATCATCGCAATTATAAATTGATTATCATAATATCTTCAAGATAAAGAATGTACAAATTAATTTTATGAGTTTGTCATAAGTATTTTTGGAAAATTTTTGCATTTTTAATGATATTTTTTAAAAATCTTCAACAAAAACTCCTACAAAAGCACTATTGTTGGGTAATGGAGAAACTTGTTTAGTTTCAAAAAAATTACCAATTAGTAGTAAATGATAATTTCTGGAAACAAAAAAAGGCAAAAAGTTTCCTCTGTTTACATGGGTATAATATATCATTTCTATTCTTTATTGTAATAACAATTCATGAAAATATTTAACACAAAATCTATATGAAAAAGATGCTGCAGATATCCTTGATCTGTGCAGCTAGAATAATAATTTAGTATTAAAAATTAAAAAGTAGATGAGTCTAGTATGGATATATATATATATATATATATATTTATATAAAGATTTTGAAGATAGAGACTACCAACTTGGATAAGACAGTCTTTAGGCTTATAGCCTATGCACAAAAAAATTATGAATTTATTTAAGGGGAAAATTTGATTTTCTTATTGTGTAAATTGCATTTAAGTAAAAACTTTTCCATTGTGCTAAAATTATTTGAAACATATTTTTATTAAATAGAATTTAAAGTATAATGATTGACTTGCAATTAAAATATTGCATAATTTTTAAATTTAAAGTTAGATAATAAATAATAATATTTTTATTTATAAGATTAAATTCAACTTAGAAAATAAAATAATAAGAAATAATTATTGAAATAAATTTATAAAATTATTGTGTAATTTGAAAACATAAATTTTTCAAAATTATAAATATTTTATAATTTAACAAATTTTATTTCATTAACTGTCATTATTGGGAATTCTTTGACACAATATCTGATAGTTAAATGTAGACCAATATTATTCAATAACAAGATGAATTCTACTAAACATCACATGATCACTACTATATGGAGTGTGTTGCTTTGTTTTGAATTGTTTAAGATGAATTCTAATTACTCATTTATTACTGAAAACTCTATTGAGGAGTGCATTGTAAAGTGTTATGAATAAATCGTTCAATTAAGACTTTTGACTATAAAGCAAGATTTAAAAAGCAGATGCTGCATTGCCTATAAATGAGCAATCTCTTTTATACATTGGTTTCAACTAGACATGTAATGGTTGAAAATTAAAAAAAAAAAACAACAGTTATAACATTATTTCAATTTCAAACTGGCATTTTCATTGCTTAATAAAATATGGTTACTTAAAAATAAATATTTCTATATTTATTGTATGTGTTAAGGCATAAATTGGTTTATATACAATTATTTGAAGAGAACTGGTATTTAAAAAGCATACCAGAGTTACCATTAACTGCATTATAAAGACTCATCTAGCATATAAATAAAATAATGTTTTCTCTAGGAACCAAAGCTGATAAACTAATGAAATTGAAGACTTAGTTTTAACCCAAAATTATGTTCCTAAAAGCTACTATTCACTTTTCTTCATATTAATTTTAATAAAAAATAAAAAATCATAGGTTAACTCTGGTGTTATTATATGTCTAGTCTTCTAATTACAAACAAAAAAGAGGGATTTGAACTCAGAATTTTCCAGTCTATTTATTTTGTACTCCATCTCAAGCAAAATCAATACACATGATGACACACATGTGAAAAAAGTACATGACTCCCATATATGTATTTCATGCAGAACCAGAACTCATCAGTTGGGCCAGATTACAATCTCCCATACATATATACATTCAGTGCTTGATTTATATGAAGATAGCAATTCCTCAAACTTTAATGGGCAGGCTTCAATCTTCTCATTCTTCCAATTCTTCAATCATATATTTCATTGATAAACTGATAATGGAAGGATGAGAAGATTGAAGTTTGTCCAATAATATTTGAAAAATTGCCATATTAATATAAACTGAGCACTGGTTGTGTATATGTGTGGGAGACTATGGTCTGGCTCAACTGATGAGTGCTGATTCTGCACAAAATTAATATATTTGGGGATCATGTATCTTTTTCACTTGTGTATGGACATGTCTGTCAGTTATTTGAGATAGAGTGGAGGATGAATAGAGTAAACAATGCTGAGTTCAAATCCCTCTATTTACATATATAGGAAATATCCAGTATAAGAAAAGGTCATGCAGCTTTAGAATTAAATACTGTATATATATACAATTATAGCATCACACAAATATATAATAATGTTAATTTTACTCATGCTAAGTATAGCAATTTTCATAATCTTTTAACAGCAACATTTAATAAAAACAGCAAACAATTTCTTACAGGACATATGTTCCTGTTAAAAATCTGCTGTTATAATCAGCTTTAGAAATTAATTGAGTCTCCCTCAAACATAGCAATACAATTTTATTTAACTTCATTCACAATACTCTATGTGATGTTAAAAATTTAGGGGCAATTTAGTTAAAGTCTCCTTTGCTTGGATTAATGTTAAAAGAAAAAGCAGAGTTTTTAATCATACTAATTTTTAAAATAACTTTGTTATAAATAAATATTTAAATAAATGAATAAATAATTAACACTATAGACTTATGTAATAATATTAATGTTAATTTCACACAAATGCTACATAAAAATATTCATGATCTTCCAAGTGGTAACTTTTGATGAAAAATCACCCAATCCCCTCTTTCTGGATACATGTTACTGTCAATAACCTGATATTATTAGCATCCTTTGAAACTAGTTGATTACATAAATTTACATTTAAACTTTTATATCAATGTTGAGTGTTGCAAGTAAATTTAAAGATCCTAAAAATTTCTATAAAGAGTAAGAGTAAAAATTTAATATTATTATTATATTTGTATCAGCACACATAGGTTTTTAATAAAACAACAATTTTACCATTTTTAATTAAACATAGAGTTTGTACATCTTTATAATATAAATAATTTTATATTGTTACAAGATATTATGATTAGAAAAAATCAAGTGCATATTTTTATAGTCGAAGTGATAGAAAGAGTACTTTAGCATCTTGGCCAAGCACAAAAGAGCATGAAATAAATTGATTTTTGCATGATAAAAGAACTTAATTAAAACACCTTAGTGTATCATAATTTCAGATAAATTATTTTAGCACAACCCATTTAATACATTGTACAGGCTTAAACCTGCATTTATATATGTAATATATGCGGGATTCGAACTCAGACTTTCACACGATCTACTACTTCTCAGTGCCATCTCATATTGTGGACCCACCTGATCACACATATGTTGAAAAGATAAATAATAACCAATATACGTATTTCATGCTAAACCAACAATCATCAGTTGGTCTAGATTACTATCCACACACATATATACAATCAGTGCTCAGCTTTATATTAAGATAACCAATTTCATACTTTAATGGACTATCTTAATATAAAGCTGAGCACTGATTGTATATATGTGTGTGGATAGTAATTTAGATCAACTGATGATTGTTGGTTTAGCATGAAATACGTATATTGGTGATTATTTATCTTTTCAACATGTGTATGATCAGATGGGTCAGCAATATGAGATGGCACTGGGTGTAATGGGTCGTGTGAAAGTCTGAGTTCCCAACCCATTTTTTTAAAAAAAACTTAAACATTCCATCAAAATAACTAATATCTTTAATTTTTTTAAAAAGACAATTGCTGGTAAGAAATTTTCGCTTGATAAAGCTTTAAAGAAAAGTCTGATATTATATTTGGAATTAAATGTATGCTTTAGTGTCAATGCAAAATGTACATTTGGATAAGACAGCCATTCCGTGGCTCAATCTGCAATAGCATGCGTTTATGCAAGGGGATCAACATCTCTCCACTTTGAAACAAGATTTTATGCTATAGAGAACTTTTTAAATAAAAAGATGGTAAAGCAAAAACATGTCTGGGTATATTGATAACGTAGCCAGACAGATAGATGGGTGCTAGCATATTTATATTCACAGCATTTATGTTTCAGCATAAAAATAAATAAAAATGTTTCATTTATATAACATTTAAATTATTTCACCGACTTTAACATAAATCTATATTTATTTTTACATTTAAATAATCAGTATTATTAATCTATGTAGCAAAATAAAATTTTTGATAGGTGTTTTCAAAATTAAATTTTATACTTTGAACATTATTAATATTATTGTAAATAATGTTATAAAAATCTTCCCAATTGTTTTTTTTCTTCTTACATGTAGATATATAGTTAGATGTTGTTGTTTGTCAGATATAATATAACCCGTTTTACTAAGCATTTAGTCAAGTCTTAAAATTCTTTAATTTGTTTTGCTCAAATCCGTTGCAAAAATCTTCCTTACAAACAACATTATTACTGCTCCCAATTATACCTTAACAACCATTCACCTCTCATAAAGTTTGGATGGCTTTTTACACTAAGGTGCCTAGAATGTTTATGGAGCTTCTTAGAAAAACAAAATCAACACATTATTTTCCGTTTGTTTTAATCCGCAGTTCTACTAGAAGTCCTATCGCATAATTTCTATCATATTTAATGTATCCGATTATGGGAGGAAATTTAGTGAGAAATGAAAGATGGATTAACCCTTGCGAATTCAGAAAGTAATCTTCTTTATAAAATTGGTAATTTAACTCTCTCCGATATCACACCTAATTAGGATTATCAGCAAGGCAAGATAATAGTAAGATTTTTATTTGTTTTTACGATTTATTCTGCTATGATTATTCACTAAAGATTAAACAATGGAAGTAAGTTTAATAATTAATGTAAATAAATATCTGCAAATATTCCAGTAACTGTTAATGTTTTCACTTATTTAAATAAAATATATATAGTGCCTTACAAGAATCAAGTTTCGCTGAATTATATAATCTATTTTCTTTTTTTGTTAAAGGCACATGCGCAAATTAAAAAAAAAGGGTACATATGGGTTTATAGATAAAAACTTTTTTTCTCTCTCTCAGGTGACTTGCTTTAAATTATCAGTGCATAAAACAAATAATGAAAAATAAGTCTAAAAGTAAACATTTTGTAACTATACAACAAAATTTATTAATTTAGTTTTTTTTTTAAAAAGTAAACTTGTAACTACATTCAAATCTTATTTACGAAATTTATAATAGTATGTTTACGCGTGTGCGCGTGAAATTTGGTGATATTAAAATTTTGATTTTATTTTGTAAATAATTCTTTAGTTTTACTATATGCCCTTTTTGATTTAGTGCAATGAAAGAATAATGAACTACAGAGCTAATTGCTTTTCGATCAAAGCTCAACCTGTGCTTCTGTGCTTGAAATGACATGTGTTCCCAAGCAATTGACCTTTAGATTATTATTTATTTTAGAAAGTTCTCAACAAAAAAATCTAATGCTATCATATGTTTACTCATAAACATATATATATATTTATTAATTATTGACAAAAAAAGCATGATGATTTGTCTTTAGGCAAACGTGTACTAGATCAAACACTAGGTGATGTGTGAGTTTTGTAAAGTGATTTTGTTTTAATATTTTAGTAAATAATCAAATGGTTAGTTTCTCGCAAATCGTGACGTTTAAACACCAGAAGTATTAGATTGAGCTTCAATTTAGTTCTAGCACTGCATTAAACTGAAAAGGACACAATGTCTGCGATTCACAATTATCTATTGCACATAGATAACTTTAGTTTAGTTTTATGATTAATCTTTTAATAATTATCACGCATTCTAAATTCTACTACTATTTATTTTTTAAAAATATGTCTAAGTTTACAAAATTTTTTTAATTATTTGTTTAACATCTAAGTACGCATATATATATATATATATCCATTTACAAGTCGATCCTACAATCTAATTAACTTCAGAAACAATTTTTTAGTAAAGATTTGAAAAAATGGATTTATACATAAAAATAACATTTCAAAATAGGAAAGATTCAAGACTATTTTCTCTCTTTTCTCAGATTCTTTTAGAAATATCACATAATCTTAAAATAGAAAACTTTATGTTGATAAATAGATATGTTAACTTTTGAATGTTTTATTTATTCACTAATGCTATCTAATACTTTTATATTTTCATTGGTACAAAAATAATATTATATGTGCATCCTATATATTTTTTTATTTATGCACAACAGAGAAAAAGAAAGATCTTTGGTGAGTCATAATTACAATTTTTAAAAATCTGAAACAAAATGAGTAGCAACAACATACATACATACATACATACACAGTGATTGGCATAAAAGAAGGTTGCTGGAGGGTTGGTTGTATTAGATTCTAATATCTAAGTGCAGTGGTCTCAGATCCAAGACTTCTCACTGATGAAATCCACAAGCTAGAAGCTAGTCTGGGAATATTGGATGAGTACTTACTAGATAAAAGTTATATGCACAAACCATCTTGCATTCATTGATTATTAAGGTTGCCAGTGAGTGATACTATTGCATGGAGAGTTTTCTACTATATTAATTGTTTGTGTAAGCATAAAAATGGAGATCATGCCATAATTATAATTGTTTTATGGAATATGATTAGTATTGCATTATATATTCTTATTTATGATTTATAAAATCAGGGGGGGGGGAACTTTTTTTTTTACTAACTAAACCAACATATGGTAATTTATTTCAAAATATTTTTAATCCAAGATATGATTTATTTTTTACATTAATATTATAAATAAAGTTCTCTTCCAGTGCTTTTCAATCTTTTCACTGAACTTGTTTTAGTAACTTGTTTTAGCATCTTGGGTTACACCACAAACTTTAATGTACATTGGAATTAATAACAAGAGACTTTTATGTAATACTTTTAATGTTCATTTACTTAATAAGATACTTAAATAAACTATATCATATAGCTAAACATTAGCCATAAATGTGTATACAAGATTCTTGTAAAGATGATAGTGAACTAGAGTGACAAATACTGAAAACTTAATTACTTGTTTAGTATTGTGTCTAAACATGATATTTTAAAATCAAGTTTATATACATTCTTATGAATGAATGTATATATTTTTACAAGAAATTTTATTAAATTCCAAATAATGATGTAGTGCTTCTGAAATTTTTTTGTTTATAAAAAAAGTTCCATAGAGAGCCTTTTGGCTTTAATACCATGTATGAGTGTAGCTAAAAACTAGCAAATAACTATTAACAAGATGTAGTTTATATATTAACAGTAAAATTTTATAATACTTTATAAAATATTTCATAATGAATGAACCTTCTTTAGAAATTATTCTTAAATTTGATTAAATAATTAAGAATTTAATATTAAAAAAATATAAAACATAATTTTTTCAGATGAATAATCATTTCTGTTATGTCTTTTTTTTTTTTTTGCAGATGAAGCAAAAATATAAATAGTTTATTTTACTAATTTTTCAGAACACTTAAAATTAACATTTTTGATCACAAGAGTAACGTACTAAATCCAGGATTTATCTATGAGTCTGAAACAAGTGATCATTGTTTTTTTTCTTCAGGTTGATAAGAGGTTTTTAATTTTCTTTTAATTTAGGTATCCCATTTAGTTATTATTAGCTAGGAGATATAGACCGAGATTAATCTAAATTTGGTAGATGAGATGATTACAAAAACAAACAAAATGTAATACAATACTCTTTTACTATTGAGAAAGTGTCATATTGCTGTAAGTATTGAGTTTACTTTTATTTAAAATAATTATAATAATACTTCCATTATTATTAAATGTAATAAAACTGTGCATGCATATTTGATCAATAAAATTTAATCAATTAATTGCAGGTAATAATGTGACCTAAACAGTATCCTTCAGTAGTGGAAACACTTGCACATTTTAATCTTATTTAATTTCTTTACAGACAGTACATTGAAGATTAGTCTAGATAAGATTATTCTGAGATTAATCTTATTTTTTAGTTAAATAAGATAACTTACCTAAAAATATAAACTAGCTCGAATTTTTTTTTACTTATTAAAATAACTAATGCACCAACTATTACAATATTAGGATTCTAAAGAATAGTTAGTTATTCACCCCTTTACTTTATTCCAAAGTCATCTAGAATAATTGGTCAACAGTAGATAATTGTACTATAAACCATCATTCTAATTTTCATTGATTACACATGCTTACATTAAATAAATCTGGAAAAACAGAGTTATTATCTATACTGAAAGCATACTATTAATATAAGTAGAGAATGTCATGTAATGTTTTCTTAAAATATATTACAATACTTTTCATAATTTTTAAATGTCTGTAAAAAAATAATAAGATGGAACAAGTGTTCTATACTTGTCTTTTAAGTACATACAACTAAATTTAAATTCTAAAAATAATTTTTAAATCTAAGCCAATTATAAAAATATTCACTATTTTGTAGTTTTACCAAATGCTTTAAACAAAATTAAGAAAAAGATTTATCATGCTCTTAAAAATATAAAATTACTTTTTATAAAGTTTTCATATGAAATAAGATATTATACCAGTTCTAATCTATATAGAGCCCCCCCCCCCTAATATGTATATATTTAATTAGTTGAAACTATACTAATATTAAGTAAGTTATACAAAATTTATTTACATAGTGACCATACTAATTTAAATTTATTGCATACATAATAATAAGAATCAAACAATATTTTATATATTTTATTAAGTTTTAAAAAATATTTGGAAATGGCTAACTTGAATTAATCAAAATAATTATTTAAATAACATTATTAACCTTAATTTATGGCACATACAATAATGGTCAAATAAGTTTACACGCACACACACACACACATATATATATATATATTATATGCTGAATGAATGTTAAAAATTTTCATCATTATTAATATTAAAAAAGAAAAAAAGAAAGACTTATTGGTTAAATACTAAAAAACAAACAGAATCTAAACTGAATTCTAAATCAAAAGTTAAAAGAAAATAAGCATATTTAAAACAAAGAAGATACTATATGTATAAGGCAATATTAAAAAACACAAAATAAAAAAAAAAGTAAAATACAAAACGATATAGTAAAAAAATTAAAACAACCAGCGATTTCAGTGTAATAAGGCAAATATGTACATTAAAAAATTACATAGAGTGTCATAACTACACAATTATAGTAATGCTAAAAGCAGATGGGTTATTGTTGGAGATAGAGGTGAAGAAGTTTTTTTTTATATATATTTATTTAATGTAATTTCTTTTTCAAAAATAATAAAAAGATAGACTATCATTAACGAAAATCTCTGATTCCAAGATCCTTTTTGTGGTTTGTTTTAGATTCCAGCTATAAAACTTTCTCATCTTTATTATAAAACCAAGCTCTGCTGAAAACTTAAATAACATTAATTTTATTAACATATTTTTTGTATATTGTATAAATTTATCATATAATAACAAGATACATTCACTTTAAAATACAAACTATTTTTGTATATAAAAAAAAGTATTACATAGTATTGAATTAATAGTAATTTACTGGTAGTCAATCAGTGGCGTACTTGCAAAAACAAAAAAAAATGTTAACCTGAATAATAAAAAAAACAAAAAACAATAGAGCAAGTATTTATATTATTGAATCTAAAACATGTTGGAATAAAACTTGCATTTCCCTGAGCTAAATAAAATGCATCTACAATTTGAAACAATTTTTTTATGAGTAGATCTAACATATATTTGTTATATTTCTCTGAATTGAACAGCAAATAAATAAAAAAGTACTCTTTTTACTATTATAATTAAAGTAAACATTTTAATGATTCATTAAAATATTAAAATTATTATAATAAAATAAAACTTACAAGTTGTAGTTATTATTTTGTTATTATTAGTTAATATTAAATCCTTTCATATGAATATCATTTCTCCAAAGACCTATTATATAGTAGATTTTTTAAACTTCTCAAAAGCATATTTATTATTTTGTTTCTGTGAAAAATAAGATAAATTCAAAATGATAATCTGTACTTTAAATAAGTATTTAGGTCAAATACACATTTTTTATTTTTCTTGCCGACCCTGAACTCTAAAGTCTTTACTAGCAATCTCAGTTCAAAAATATCAATACTTTTTTTATTCTTTATTCAATGTCCAACATTCTTTATTTATAAACGCACAGGCAAATTCTAATCATTTTTAAAGACACGTTGTAACAACTATAGGCAAACGTTATATTAAAAAAATAAAAAAAATAATGCAGTAATATACTGTCATTATTTACTTAAATGACTTGCTGTGAATGTTAAAAAAAAAAAATCTTAACCTGATCACAAAATAAATAAATAATAAAAAATTGTCAGATTAGGAGACTTTTAAATTTAAATTTTAATAGAATTAGCATTGCATTTAAATTTAAAAGAAAACTATTAACAAATTAGTTTTAAAAAAATAATCATGACAAGTCAAACGTCTCAAAAGTCTTCAGAATAAATTTATTTGTTGCTTAATTAATATTATTTATTATTTTTGGGGGATGGAGAATAGATACATAATGATTTGATAATTTTATACAATTATAATTAAGGCAGATTTTTTATTTATTATTTAAAAATATAATAAAATTGACATAAGATATACAGTTACTATTAGTAATCATTATTATTCCACTAAAACATTTTTTAATATTTTCATGTAAATTAGCATTGTACTGTTTCAATCAATTATAACTGCAGAGTTTTATTGTCATTACAAAACAATTGATATATAAATATATTATGAAATATGTAATGTATTTATGTAGTTGTATTGCAAATATGTTGTAATCATATCATCAAAGAAATCAAAATCATGTTATTTTAACTTTTAGTTTGAAATTCCAATTTTTAATTGATTGATTGCTTGGATACATCATAACTGAAATATATTTTAAAATATATGAAAATTCCTATCACCAAAAATAATTGATTATGATCAATATGTTTTTACAAATTAGTCTTACAACATATATATTATAAATTAGTAATTTTTAATAGATGTAATTGTTTAAATATATAAAAATATCTGTTATATTTTCATATTAGAAATGTATAAATGAACATAGTAAATTGTAAAAACTTCCAACACTCAAAAGGAATAAATACCCCTCTAAATATAATCTCTTGTTAGTATATAGACAAAAGTGCTACAGTATTTATTTACAGTTTAAGGAAAGAAAGTAACAATCTTTCACATATTTCTTATAAATAATAGATTATTACACACTAATTAATTAGTTGGAGTAAATTAATAATTTTTAACAGATGTAATTGTTTAACTACTTAAATATATGGACATATCTGTTATATTTTCATATTCAAAAAAATTCCACCAAATATCAATAGACAGTAATCAATGAAAATAGTAACCTGTAAATGCTAAATGCTCCCAGCATTCAAAAGGGTATCTTTTCTAAATGTATCATATATTATTCTGAATTAACTAAATGATTATCCATATTTATGTAAATTATCAAGATTTTAAATTGAATTTGATCATCCACAATTACCAATATTTTTTTTTATTAAAATTTTTATATCAACTTTTTAATTTTATGATTGAGAAATGTTTTAATTAGTTTCTTTAGTTTTATTATATTTTAGTTTATTTTAAGCAATAATAAAATAATTGTTGTCTTTATCATAAAGGATTTTATTATCTTAATTAGTTTAGATTTTATTTAAATATCTATTTTATTTAAAAGCAAAAATATTTATTTTAATGAAGTTTTAATTTATAAAATTTACATTTATTTTATTTTAGCATTTTTTAAATTAAAGCACTTTATTGTTAGACTTTAAATAAGTTTATATAGTAATAAATGATAACTTTCTAACTCAAAATGAGTTTTACATAGTAATAGATGACAACTTGTAGAATAAAAAAAGTTGTATAAATAGATTATTATACCAAGATGTGAAATATTTGCTATATTTATGTTTCACTTATTAGTATATATAATCAATTAAAGCTTATATTTAATTATTAATTCTTTTATTGACAACTCAAAATTCTACTAGTACGGGCATTAGTTTGTAGTAGCAATACAGTCAACATATTATTTGCTGCATTCTCTCTCAAGTTTTAACATGTAGAACAGTATATAGAACCAATTATGCAACAGGAAATATTCTCATCCTCTTAGATAATAGTTAACTGTTTAAAATGAAAAAAAAACTATTTCCTTACATTAAAGATTTAGAAAATTAAAACATTTTAAATAAATTATCAATTATCATACATATTTTAAAGTTGAAAAAAAATCTATTAGTAATAACAAAAATTTCACAGATCAAAACTGATTTAAAAGTTAATTTCCAGAATTTGATATGCAAAAATTATTTTATTTATTTAACTTGCTATTTCAATATGTAGAACCTGTCTGAAAGCAAATATTTTCATTATCAATGAGTGGAACAAACAAAACATCATAGTCAAGATTAACTAAATTTAATAAACCTAAAGTAATTATTATTTAAAGAAAGGCTTTCATCAGAAGTAATATATCTCAAAATTTGGCAATGTTTTGCTTTTACAATATTTTACTTTTATTTTTTTACTCAAAAAAACTGAAACAAACTTTGTTAACTATTAAATAAACATCTTTGACATTTATTTAGTAGTTGAATTACTTGTTATTTATTAAGAAATCTTTTTTCATTGTTAAAATTGTTGAACTACTAATCAAATTGAATAATAATATACAATGCATTAATATAAAACTTTTCATTACCATTTACATAGTCATTTAAAAATAAAATAAAAAGGTTATAATATTTTACGAAAAAAGTATTACATTAAATATTATTCATTAGATAAAAAAATAAACTAGTTAATTAGAAAATCAATAATTTTTAATGTTTAAAATTTTCATAGATATATATGTTTTTATTTTAAATAAGAGTATCTTTCAGATAAAAGGCTGTATCTCTGTTAAAAAGAATTGTGAGGGATTGGTGTGTGGATGTAGTTTTATTCCCCCCCCCCCATTATTTTAATTGAAATACATTGGAAAGATTATAAGTTCATTAAGTTTAATATAAATTAATAAGTTTATTGTTACAAGGAAAAGTTTTTTTTTATTTTTTATAAAGTATCATCGTAATAGACTACTTATTTTAATTCAAGAGGAAAAACAAATGGAAAAACAAAGAATAAAAAAGTTAAAAATGATTTTTGTCTGACTATGCAAAAGTTACAATTTATCACATGCTGGTCATCGAATGCTGTCTTTTACTGAAGTGAATACTTCTTTCTAAAAGATTACAACGTCTTGCCTACTTATAGTTCTTCATACTATTCTTTACAACCATATTTTCCCACTGACAGCAATCAACATTGTACTTCTTTAAAATATTTTTCAGATAATCTTCACAGTTTGAGGAAAAGTAGGAAAATATATTTCTACATAAAAAAGCAATTCTCACATTAAATACCATAAATAAATAAAAAGTATAATGTTTGTTACCATTTATTCACTTCACATGTCTTTATAAATTAGAATATTACTAATAATATATTGTTTTTTCAATCTTGTTGATGTATTTTTAGAAAGTTATATGCATCTTTAAATAATTATTTTTCTCATTTCTTTTACATTAATTCGTGGTCATATCTCAATTCTTATAATAAATTTAAAAAAAATCTTTTATATTAAATTAATGTAATTTTAAAAGATGGAATTTTTTTGTCAAAAGCCCATTTAATTTTTAATTTATAAGTTTAATCTAAACAATTTGTAAATTTTGATTTTTTACCATAGATTAAAAATACATTAGATTTATTTTTTAATTATATATATATATATGGTTATTTAAAAAATCTCTTTATTTATTGGTATATTTTTTTACACCTGACTACCTATCTGTGTTCTATATGACACTGTATTTATTATTCAATATTTGACCAATTTTGATTATTTGCTTTTAATTTGTCTTTATTCCTCAGTTTATTTGTTTCATTTAATGTTCTTATTAGTAAATATCTACAAATATATTTAATTATCATTTAACATTCAGTTTAAGACTATTTATAACAGTCTTCTGTGAATAATTGTTTATAAAAAATAAAAATAAAAACAATAAAAAACTATTATACTTTTTACTTTTCTTATTAAATAGTTTTATGTGTTTACCTATTTTTTTTTATATATTTTCTGTTATCTATTATTTATATTCATTTTATTTGTCAATTGCAATATCTATACTTGTTTATAAAATTAAAATTTGACAGTTCATGTCTGAAAAAAAATTCTGCTTAAATGTAATATATTAGTAAAGAGATTACCTATACTAAAGGTACAAAACAGAGGCGAGATCAACAAGCTGTTTATTAATTTTCTACAATATATACATACATGTGTGAGAAAGTTATATATAGTTTATTTATACAAATAAACAAAAAAATAATTTAATTAGCAGTTTATAGTAGTAATAAAAACAGCTTTATAGCAAAAATATACATCAAAAGAAAATGCTATTGTACTTAAACCATTGCTACATCCATTTCAATAATTTAATGAGATTCTCTAGAATTATACATATCTATAGTTTTAAAAAAATTTTACTAGCCAGAAATAAAACATTTGGATAAACAATTTAAATTAAAAATAAAAATTCAGTAATTTATTAATGCATTAAAATGTTCTTCTTCAGAATGCCCTCAGAGATACTATCGTGCTAAAACCAACAGTGATTAGAAAACGTAATAGTTTTTGATAGTAAGAAATATAATGTTTTTTTTAAAAATGATACATGATTATAATTATATTTGAATGGAGTTCAGAATTTATAACAATCAATCTTAGAGCTGAGTTAAGGTGCTTCAGGTTATAATTATAAATTTTTATTAAAATAAAAAATCATTATCTATTCAGACTTCTGCTTAATAAATTATCTATAAGAGACTTCTAATATATTTTTCTCAGAATTGAAAAATAATTTTTTAATTTTTTTATATAAATTAATTTGTAATTTTTTTACATTTTAAAATTGTAATCTCAAATATAATTCAATACATCTATTTACACTAAAATAATTTATTTTCTGAATGATTTAGCACAAAGATGGTAGTGATTGATTCGAAAATTAAATATTTATGTATAGATACTCACCAGAGAAAAGTAAAAAAGAACATTTTCAGTTGAATAGAATTGTTACATTCTACCTATTATTTATATGCTCTAATATAACAATTTCCAACTGACCATATAACACTTATTATTCAATACAATTCATTAATTCTAATATCTATCTGCATATTGCATTGTAAAATGGGACAGGGGATTGGGTTGTTGCAGCTGCTACATCATACTTCCTATTAAACAATCCATAGTCATATATTATAATTTTTATAACTTATTACAAAAATAATTTTTTAACATTTAAAACAAAATACATCGTTAAAATTATTATACTTAAGAAGTCATATTTTAGTAAAGTGAATTTTAAATTATAAATAATTAATAATATTTAATTAGATCAAGATTGTTATTACATTTGTTTTGTGGTGATTTAATACTAAAATATACTTTCAAATAAGCATTAATCTATATTAAAATAAAAAAAATGTAAGTCAAAGTTATTAAATTATACTGACATTTTCTAATATATATTAAACCAAATATGAATTTTTAAAATTTATTTATAGTTCAACATTTATAACAGTGGCATCTTTTTAACACATTTTTTAAAATTGTATTTTATGACTAATTTCGCATTAGACCAATTTTAATTCCACTTATTAAATAGATACTTAATTTGCAAACAATTTTTTGAATAAAAAGGACAAACTATTCTCCTAAAATAATAGAAATATATTCATTCAAGATTGATATATATATAAATGAAATATTATCCGGGTACATAGATGCATAATTTATTGAAAAAAAATATATAAACCAATGTTTCATTCAGGTCAATTGTAGAGGCCCTGTAAACACTGATGTATAACAATAACAAACGCTCTGGTAAGAGAAAATAGAAATAATAATTATGAGAAATTATTTAGACTGAATTTTTTAAAAAAATGTTCAAATGAGAGAAGCCATTGAGATCTTTAAAAGGCCAGATCGTATCAACAAACGTGATGATAGATGCAAATTACCTTCTATTTGGATTTTTTTTTTTTTTAAAAAAAACTCAATCTAAATAATTTCTCATAATTATTATTTCTATTTTCTATTAATAGAACGTTCACTGTTATACATCAGTGTTTACAGCACACCTACAATTACTTTATAATATTTGTTATCCAATTAAAGACCAGTGTGTCATGGGAGCAACGTTGGTTTATATATATTCAATAAATTATGCACGGATGTATCCACGTCCCGATAATATTTCATTTATATCTATAACCCGTGAAAATCTTCAATTTAATATACATATAAATTAAATATAGTCTACACACACAAATATTTTCTAGAACTGAATAAAAAAAGGTCAATGATTGGAGTTTAGAGTTTATACAACTACATTTATATGAGTAGCAGATCCTAAAAATATTAATATAGATGGAGAAAAATAAACATAAAATATCTATAAATATTTAGGCATAATATTTAAATCGAAACGTCAGTGAAGATCAAAAGATAAACATAAAAATAGTATTAGTTGAAAAGCAATAAGTTATACTAATGAAACACTTTAGATACAAATTTAAAAGAAAAACCACATAAACAAAATTGTTTTCCTATATAGAAGTGAAGCAGGGGGGTGGGAGTGGACTTTTTAAAACAAATGTGATTTAAAAGTGAATAAAAATATTATAAAAAAAATGACAAAATAGACCAACAAATATACAGGAAATTATAATAGATGATATAGAAATAAATCAATCTGAAATAACCATTTTATTTAATATTTGGTTGTGAAAGTAAAACCATAATACTACAAACTCAAGGCAAATGAAAAAATAGATGAAAATTAAGTATTGAATAATGTATACCAAAAATATGAATCATTCAAGCATTTCAAAAATTTCCATTACATCAACATTAGAATACATAAAATACATTACTCTTTATAAAATACCTAAATACTGTACTCTTTATAAAATCAATTTTTCATAAAAAGTTTGCAAATCTATTCTTCATTTGTTTTATTTTTAGAGTAAAAAATAATACTAATGAGAATGTTTTTTTTTTTTTTGGCTTCAGATTATTCCCAATAGGAATAATAAAATTTTCTTTGCAAAAAATTAAGTTTATCTATATTTTGCAGTATTTGATATACTGTTAACATTAATTATTATATCATTTAGCATTAGTTAGAGAATTACAATGTATTTCAACAATCGTATTTAAATACTTGCATGAGCATATGTAGAAATTATGTAAAACATCTCAATGATTATTACTTTATGAAATTTTTGTGGGTGTTATAGTTTTAAAAGAATTTTTATTTTATTTTTCTATAATCAAAAAAAATATTGAATTAACAGTATTGCATAATAAATTAATATTAATAAACTTTTCTAAATTATTCATATATAGTATGTCATAAATATGTTGACTAATTATTTTAAAGACAAAAGACAAGTAAGATAATGTGTTCTAAACAATTATATGCATTTTATTAAAAATTCATAACTTTAGGGTTTTTTTTTTTAAATAATTATTTTTAAAAAAATCTTTTCCGCAAAATTTTATGTATTATTCCAGCGTTTCCCAACCTTTTTTGGCTCACGTACCACTTGGTAGTACATCACGTTAAATTGTACCACTTCGTAAAAATGATTGTATTTTGTGAAATTTGTTATTGTGAGTGTGTTATTTTATTTGCATTATATATATTATAGGGTGACCATGTATGTATTCACATCTCATAATGAGACAAATTACATTGAAACACGCCTAAACGTCACTCACACCAGATTATAAACTCACTGAAATTATAAACTCACTGTAACATATTTATATGTATGTGTTTGTTCAAAGTTTCATATTTTTTTCCAAAATAATTTATTAAAGATTACATTATTACATTAAAGGTTATTTGGTACATATTTTGTTCAAAGTGTTTTCTCATTCCTTCATTTGGTTTTCCCGAATTTGAGTCTGTTTTCTCTTTTTTGGAGCATCTTGCTATTGGTTGGGCCATGGAGAGGATAAATCCAGCATATCCCAAGTCATGGTAAAAATAACCTCAGGGGTTATCAGGCTATCTCTTGTTCTTGTTTTCTTTATATTGTTCAGCATGAAGTTAATAGGATTAAAATTTTGATGATTAAATACTAGCTTACATCTAGTAATCCACAATAGATGATCAAGAATTAATGAGATTCTAATTTCTGGGTATGATCCTTTTCTGATACATTCTTTCAAATTAAATAATTTAGATTGATTTGCCTTGATCCAACTCATTATTTATCTACTATTTTGTCATATTTTGTTTACTAATAAATGGTTTTAATAAAAACACAAAATTATAAAAAAACAATTAGTATATTTTCTTATCATAATAAATATTTTTATAAAATAAATTTAATGAGTCTTTGTGCTTGTTTGAAAAATAATTTTTTGAAATTTGGTTCTACAGCTGCGTTCAACTGTTTCGATACTTATTTTTAAAAAATATATGAAGAAAAGCTCTTCCTACTAATTCCATAGTAAACGGTAATAATAATTTAAGAGCTTTCTCAGAAAGTTGTTCATATTATTTAATGTTTAACCAAAAATTAATTAGATTGTGTCGTTTGAATTCTACTTGTAAAGTTCTGTCACATGATAATTCTATTAAATTTTCTTTATCCTTTATTGATAATGATGTAGCTTTTTATAAATTTTCTATAGAAGGGGTTTGAAATCCAATTATCATTTGTGTTTTCGGGTTTTGGAAAATATTCCATAAAAGACAATTTTAATCCTGTTAAATGTGCTATTATATTTTCTCGTATATCTTGAGACAGACTAACCTTATTTTCAAACAAAAAAATATGTAGAGTTTCGAATACTTCCAGTTGATTGTTTTCGATACTTATATATATTACTGTTTCCAAAAATCTAATTTCTTAATCATACTTTCAATTTTATCATTAACTTTAAAGATCGTTATCGACTGTACATATTAACAACTTTACTGTATAATATTATTAATTAAAATAATTTTTATGAATTATAGGAAAAAACGTTTCTATATTTTTATGATTTAATTTTTTTTATGTCCGCCATTATTGATTATTTTTCGTGTACCACCAACCAGCAACTCGCGTACCACCAGTGGTACGCGTACCACAGTTTGGGAAACACTGTATTATTCGATCATATTCTACAAAAATAAATCAGTCATTGTTAAATTGTCAAAATTTACAAATCACTATAATATAAATTTTATTAAAAAACCATTGGGCTTATGGAATCTTAAGCAATATTATACAAAAGTATCAAGCTTTTTTAATTTTTCCCAATTATCATGGTTCATTAAGATCACTCCAATACTCAATTTCAGTAATTATCTGTTTAAAGATAAGTTTTTTACTCTATGACATTATCTTTTATTATGATTACTTTTATCATTGTATTGTTTAACAATTTTTTTTCCATTATTATTTTTTAAAAATTCTTTGCAATTCTTTTTTTTCTTTCATTTTTACACACACACACACACAATACTAATTAGCTATTGACTCAAAGTGCATAATAATATGCATGTTTCAGATATTTTAAGAAAATTATATATTATGCAGTAATCTTTTTTTTTTTCCCATTAATGTCTTAAAAAATAATAAATTCTATGAATCGGTATAACCATACCTTAAATGTTAAAACAAAATTGTTTAGAGAATAGAAATGAAAAACAAAATAGCATCCTTAATGAATTTCAATGAAAATTTCTAGAAATATTATGCTATATATTTTTAGGTTATAGAAAGCCCAGTAAAAAATTTCAATTTTAAAAAAAAGTAGGAAATAAAAAAATCCCCAGCTTTAAGAAGAAAAGTGAAAATTATTCTAATGAGAAAAAAATCAACTAAAATTCAACATTTATTTTTTCTTTAAAAAAACATTTAGCACTTAACAGAGTTAAAAATAAATAAATAAAAGACTCTCTACTCAATATTAAAAACAAAAATTAGCAATTTACTAATAATTTCAGTGCCATTAGAGGTGTATAATGTGGTAAAGTCTACATTAAATTAAAGTTGTATTATTTATTGTTTTTTTTCCAATCAATGTGACAACACTTCTTTGATCAACCAAGATCAAAATATGGCTTTTACTTTTTATCTAATAGATATTTATTACCTAATATTTTTAATAGTAAGCAGGACTGAAGATAAAATAAGTAACTGAAATACAAATTTAACCTGATAATGGCATTAAAGATTATCTGATTTGGAGTCAAATCACATCTATGGTCATAGCAGATACTAAGCATTACTCACTACAATAGATTTTTAAACCCACAAATAATAAACTATTGATTAATAAATAAAATGTTAATAATAATGTAAAGATAACATTCTTTTTGCCATTTTACAAAATCCTTTATGTGTGAAAGGTGTAAAACTATAGATGCCAGTAATTGACTGGATATTATAACTAAAACAGCTCATTAATAAATCTATAACAAATATTTCTAAAAGTCTGGGTGGGGGGGTATACCACTTCCTCTTTAAGTCTCTAAGCGGAAAATTTGAATAATTTGCTTTGATTAATACAAAGACCAGCTGGTATAAAAAATATTTTTTTACATCTTGTTAACAAAACTCATCAATGGAAAAATGTTAGAGAGAAATATTTAGCTTTCTGCACAACTAATATTATTCAAAACTTTGACCAATTATTTCTATGATGGAAATTGATATTTAAAAAAATGGCATTTCTTTGAATTAATAGATTGGGAGGGGGAATATTTTTGTCTTATCAACTGAATGCAATATTAAAGAGTTAATAGACTTTATACAAAATATTAAAAAAAATTAGACGAAATTACAAGTCAAAATATTATTGTAAGTTCTACTGTATTTTAACTCAAACTATATTGTAAAAAGAAATGATAAACTTCACAAAACTTATAACATCAAATGTAATTAATGAAATTTTGTTTAGAATTAACTACTATGTATACTCATTATTTGCATTTAGTCAGCTCTTATTATTATTATTATTATTATTATTATTATTATTATTATTATTATTATTATTATTATTATTATTATTATTATTATTATTATTATTATTATTATTATTATTATTATTATTATTATTATTATTATTATTATTATTATTATTATTATTATTATTATTATTATTATTATTATTATTATTATTATTATTATTATTATTATTATTATTATTATTTTCTAAATGGAATAGATGAGTTGAATTGCAAAGCTGGATATTATCAGAAATGCTAAAATTAAAAAAAAAAACTTTTTAAATAAAATAAATAACTCAACTGTTTGTTTCTCAAGAGTTCAAGTGAAAATTCATTTGGAATTCTAGTGGCAATTCATATGAACTCCTAACATTGAAAGCAACGTAGCTAAACTATGAATCATGAACCTGAGTCAAGAAGATATTCTTGTAGTATTAGAATCTTGGATGTTAAAGATTTTTACTGTACAGTTTTAGCATACTAGTAAAGGGACATACTTAAGAACTTATGATTGTTTTTGAATCAATTTTCATATTAAAAATTGTTTGGTCAATTTACTAGAATTGTGGGTTGCTATAGCCACTCAATTTCTTGAATATTATATATCCTGACCAGTTTTTCCTATGAATGATAATTATTTTGTATAGAAATTATCACCAAATTGATTAATTAGGAATTGTAAAATTTTTATAAAATAAATGTAAACGATTGTGTTTAAATAAATACATTTCCAGGAAGGAAAGTCTGTTAAAAAACAACAACCAAATTTTAAATTTTCACAGAATTGTATATAATCTGTGATTGACAATTTTCACTCTGATCAATATAATAATAACTAGGACCAATTAATTCTACTTTTCAAAAACCATTAGTTTTAGATTTTGGCATCATCATCACCATCAACCATTATCAATCCACTGCAGAATGAAGGTCTCTCTAAGTTCAAGATTTTGGCATATCAGATGATATATCTAATAAAAACTAAGTACATTTTGTCAACTTATATAATAGTCCAACATATGAAGAGAAAAAAAAATCATTAAAAAATATTCTGCTATAATTGTGACCAATCTTCACATTATTTTTTGTAAACATTCCAAACAATAACAAATGCAAGAATAATTTTTATTATGAGCATATAGAACATGGCATACAGAGAATACCTTGATACTAAATTTCATACATGTTAATATGTATAACCAATAGAGAAATTTTTAATAAAGGAGTTAAAATAAGTAAATGTTATAAAATGCAAAATTTCAGAATGCTGCATATATCAAAATTTTAATCAATTACATCAAGATATTGTTAACAGAGAACTCAGTTTAGAGATTTTAAGAAAAAAAAATATTTCTTTTATACTCCATTAGAATAACGGTTTGGTCTTAATTAATCTTCTAATCTTTTCAAGCTTTATTAATGGCTTTATTAATGAATAAAATATTTATTATTTCTGAAATATTCATTGATTAGTAATTGTCTATAACCAGAATTTCCCATTTGGATTCCATGAAATTCTAGATTTCAACACAATAAAATTTGAGCTTTCCCAATAAAATAAGTTTTTAATTATCAATTAATGATTTAAAATGTCTATAAAAAATATCCACTCTACATACAAAAACAAAATACAGAACTAAACTAGATGCTATTTTTGATATTAAAATTCAGTTTTACACAAAGCAAATTTTGAAAAAATATTGAAAAAAAGTTATTTTAATCTTAATTGCCAGATTGAATTAATAATTGTTTTTCCACTATATATTTATTTTTTGATTTTATTTTTAAAAAGTTATTTTTAATTTTGGTTTTGTTTATAATCAGTAAAAATTGACAGGGTTTCAAAATTATCAAAATAAAAAAGATTCCTTGATTAAAATAAACCGGGAACTGGATCTATAATAATTAAGAATAAATTAGTTAAGTTTAATATTTTGGTTGTTAGCTCTCATTTGAATAATTTAGTAAATATTTTTATATTTTATGGTTAACACTTTTTACGTCCTTATAATTATATATAATTGTTATTATTTTCATTATTATTATATGCTTGTCTTTTTTTTTTACTACATATATGCCAACTGTCATACAAATATCAATTCATTATTGTTATTACTTAATGCGATTTAATTAACTAGCAAAATTTAATAATCATGATAGTATGGAGCATCACACAGAAAATGCATATGACTATAAAAATACCTGTAATTAAATAATTACATTTTATTTGGTCAAAGAGTATTCACAATTTTGTTATATTTAACAATGAAGGATTATCCTAATTACAAATGTAATCAATCTCACACCAAGTTATAAGAACCATTTCAGAACTCTTTTGTAGGTATAACTTCAAGTTAAGAAATGCTGTCCAAAGTAAAAACTAAACCAATTTTTACACTACATGATTATAATTCATATAATGCCATAATGATAGATTTTCTGGAAATTTTGACACTGTGACATAGCTAATCGCAAGTGTGAAGTAAACTAAGGCAATGTATATAGATCCTAGATTTTAAAGGCCTTTTTGTTATATATATATTCAAAAAAATATTATGGTACATATATAAATGTTAAAGTCTTTTTTGAATGTTTTGCTAACGAATCTTACTAAATAGTAACATAAACTTTTTATATTAACAGATGTTTGCTGACCTTTTTATTTTATAATGTAAATTTTATAAATACTCAATTGAGATTAAATATCATATTCAAACCAGCTCCACAATATTAAACACATACTGTAATACATAAAAACGATATCCATCTCATTTGTGAAATATTATAAGTGCAGAAATTAAATATGTAAAAAAAATAGAATATATTTTTTTATTTATTTTTTTAGTAAACAGAAATTTGAATAAATCTTACCTATCATCATCTGATGGCATAGAAGATTCTAGTGCAGTAAATATTTTTTAATAAAAAGAGAAGTCATACTGAAATTTTTTATTTCTATCATATGAAAATACTCAAACCTTCCTTTCTTCACGTATGTGTGCATAGACACACACACACGCATATATATATAACTAAATAGACAAATTAGATAAAACTCTTTAAACAGATCGTTTTAGAGTAAAGTTGTCTAAAACTGTGAAAAAGAACATGTTGTGGGACTCACAAGACTTATCATTCTTATTTTACACTTAAAAATATCTAACTATGCACTATACATCAATAGTTGATTAGCTGTGGAGTATCGATCATTCAAGTTTTACTGAAATATGATTCAAATTTCCGATCATGACATGGCAGGCAAGTGCATTTATTACTATCACTATAAGGTTTTATACATACACACATATACATATATGTGTAGTTTAGACATTAAATCAATCACCACTGCAACATATAAATAATATTCCTAGGAATACATTGAATATTGTACATAAAATAATCAAAGCACATTACTAACAAATAGTACTTAGAGTTGTGATAGGCTGATATTGTCTAATAAAAAAAAAACATTTTTATTTCTTTATTAAGGTTAGGCTCTTCAAGACTCAAAAAAAAAAAAAATCATTATATAGTTAAAGCAGCTTTTCATGACACAATAGTCCAGATAAAAAAGTATATTTTGACAGACAAGCCAAGATCTAAAATTTATTTATAATTATAATAAATATTTTAATAATTATTATTTTTAAATTTAATTTGCCACAACTAATAAAATTATATAATAAAACTTTTAATCTTTTAAATTATATTATGAAACATAAAATTTGGATAAAAAGTTAAAACAAAAATGAATATATAATGTATATAAGAATAAAAATAAGTGCATAGAATATAATAAAAAGAAATAAAATTAAAAAGTTCAAGCCAAACTGATATTATTTTAAAATTTAAAAAATATAATAAAAGATGGACTGAAAAATAATCAATAAACTAGAACAATTCTTGATCCTAAAAGAGGCAAGTTTAAAGATTTTCTGGATAATTATGGGAGGAGATCCTATAATAAGATTATATGACGTTTGAGTCTTTATTTTGTTGATCAATCTGATTTTTAAAAAATCATATTAAGGATCATTATAGTAGCCTTTAAATCTTTAATCCTCCTCCATTGTTACTAAAATTCTAAGAACAATTTAATATTACAATGAATTAGTGAAGTTCTGAAACAGATAGTTTAAAAAATCAAATGAATTAAAGCTTGATTAACTTGCCAAACTCTTAATTTTTAATACTGTGTGAAAGTGTTTGTTTTTAAAACAAAATTTACTAATTTTTCAATAAATAAAAATTATGCATTGGACTTATAAGATAATATTTTTTTAACATAATTGTACATTATAATTTTTAATTCAGTCGTTGCTTACAATTATGGATATATCTAGATGTAAAATCTTAAATTTATTATTTTATTTTAATACAAATAAGTTTTCACAGGCTTTTATGCATCTTTAGGTATGGTGGTAAAAAGTTTTTAGTCCGATTTTTTATAATCAAGGTTTATTTTTATCTCTTAACTTTAATTATTAATAAAAAAATTACCATTTGCTTAATATTCAAAAGTTGTTTATAAACAGTTAAATGTCTCCCCACTCTAAATTAAAAGAATAATAAAAATACTGCAGACTATTTCGCAAAGTAGTGAAAAATTACGTCGGGAATAACAAGAACGAGTTCAAAGTATAATATATGTAAGGTAATAAATATGTGACAAACAAATAGATATCATTATTATTATTGATAAAATTAAAAGGCTGAAATGAACATGTTGAAATAAAAGATGCTAATAAACGGACTGTTGATCTTAAATGGAATTCCAAGAAATTATATAAGACCTAAAAAGAACTCATGTGCAAGGTGATGGATGGGATAAAGAAGTTTTCTAGACTGATATGAAGAAGAGAAACTATGAATCGGAATAAATGGATTAAACTTATAGAGATCCTCATTCACGATGGTAAAATAGTAATGATTTTGATAATAACTGTTTTATTTTTAGATGTATATGTTTTTTTATTTTTAGATGTATATATTTTTTAACTATTTAATTAGAAACACATATTTGATCCGTGATCTTTTTTGAAAACAAAAAAAATTCAAATTGTGTATATATATTCAAAAGTATGTGTGAGTATATACAAAATACACACATCTTAGTCATCTTTGGCAAGAATAGATTGAACATAACACCTACGTTTTTTTTTGTTGTAAGTTTACAATATCTTTTCTTTTTCAAACGTTGACATATATGCATTAATATCCATATTACTTTTTTTTTCCAAATTCATATTGGATTAAATATTTTATTAAAAATAAATAAATTTTTTAAAATTAATTAACAAGTTTCAAATATAAAAGAAAAATTTTAAGTTTTTAATTAAAAAAATATTTATAATTTCATCTTTTAAAAACAAGTTACTTCGCGAGCAATTCTAACTTAAAATGTTTTCCTCAGTTTAACTGCTTTATTGCAGGTAATAAATACTTGCCAGGTTAAAAACAACTTCTTTTAATTTATTTACGTTTTCTACTTCAAAGAAAAAGAGGATATAGATCCTATAGATATGTACTGATATACACGTGGACTCGGTGAATAGCTCAAAGTGATCCGGGCTAATTTAAAAATATTCAGGCAAAAAAAAAAATGTATAGAAATTACAACTTTTACCTCCTGCTTTGTTATTTTAATAACAGAATTTAAAAGAGTTAACAAAAGCAAAAATATGTACACAAAAATATATATATCGGTACTCACTCAAGTTATCTATAGTATCTACAAGAAGAGTTAGTGAAATGATCTCTAGATACAAATAGATTAATTGCAAATAATGAATAAGCAACACGATCAATAACATCTTTAGCTATTTTATTAGAAGAAAATGATTTATCAAACATTAGGTACTTTTTCTGATTCAGTCAATCTTTCTATTTTTCCATTTTTTTTAGTTTGCTGTATTATAATTACTTAGGTTAATATAGGATCCTATTATCACTACCTCTAATATTACCATCTAATAACATCTATGTCTTATTACACTAACTGTGACAATAACATTGTGTGATCACATTTTCATTCTTTAATTGTAATTTCAGTAAATCTTATTCCAATCTTTTCTATATATTGGAGTTGAATTTGGAAAATATATTTAAAAGCACTCTATATACTGAACGAAAAAATGAAGCCTATCTTTAACTAGATTCTTTATGAGTTATAGATGTTGTATAAAAGATAGATATAGTAATAATGATAAATGAAGAATTTTATTTAATTTTTTTAAATATATGTGAATGGAGAACAGAATTGTACTTAAGATGTCAAGATGCAAGATTGTTGTATTTGTTCTTAGAGAAATTTATTTTTTAAAAAAATAATTAGGTAGGTAGTTATAAATTTTTGGAAGAGTAGATCATTGAATAAAAAGACATTACATGATGTTCACTTAGTTGTGAGATATAATTTGATATTTTCTATGCTTAGAATTTATAGATGTATAAATGAAAAATTAAAGATATTAAAACTTGATTTGTGCAATGCCCATTGCGTCTGTATATTTTTTCCAAATTAAATTCAGAGAGCTAAATAAAGAAAATTTTTTTCTTTGTAGATGATGTCATTACATCAGTATTATTAAAAAAAAACCCTTAATTTTTCTTATTGAAAACTTTAAATCACATGTTGATAAAAACAGTAAGCTTTAGCCCAAAATTATTGGAATTAAGGATATGGAGTCTGTAGATTCACATTTACTACAGTTATTTAATTTCTAAACAATATACAAAATGACTCTCAAGAATACTTTGTTTTATTAGAAAAATTACTATAAAAAATTGGGATTCATTTGTTCTTAAAACAAATAATATAATAGTTTTATGTTAGAGTTTAAGAGTCAAAATCGAAAACAATCATATAGTATGAGTACTTACTAGTTTAATATTTAATTATAGTACATATCATATATTGCATGAGTATTTACAAGTCCAGATGGTTGTACAAATCATACATTAGTTTACTACAAAGTTAAAATGATTATTGCTATATATATATATTTATTTCAAATATAAGGACATTTGATGTTCCTTTAAAGAACAACTGATACTCTTATTAAATTTTAACATGTATTAAATATTAAAATTGACAATTGGAATTTCAAGACTTTTCAGTTACCAAGACAAAAAAAAAATAAAAATCTAAGAAGCAAATCTATTTTTTGATTCTCTAATAAGAAGAAAAATGTATAAACAATGGAAAAATTTATGACAGAAGTTTTCAACTTAAAAGAAGACTTGAATTTGATTGGTGAATTAAAACTGCAAAAAAAAAAAAATAAAAAAAAAATGAGTAACTGTTTTTTTTTTCTCTTTTTTTGGGAGAGAGGGAGTCTTTTAGATCTCTTTCAATGCATAAAAAATAACACATGGACTTGAATGGTATTTTTATATCATAATGATATAATATTACAATCAACTAGAGGAAGTATTTTAATTATCATTTTAAAACTGATTCAAACAAAAATATTTAAAATAAAGTGGTTATATATTAACTATGTTTTTTCACATATTTTTGATATGTTTCAAAAATGTGTGATAAAATAAAAGTTTGAAATATATTAAAATAGATATTATATAAAGTTAAGTTTAAGTATTTCTAAAAAAGTAATGTGTATATAGAATTAAATTATAAGGTGTGCTATATGGCTTTCTTAAAAAAAGTATATATTTCAAATGTATCTATAGTGGGAGAGATTAGTCTGATTTTTGGGATGATAGATGATTATGATAGGAATGAGCTAAAGATGAAAGATGCACTGATGAAAACAAAACACTTACAAATAGTTATATATTAATTTCAAAACTATAATTTTTTTTTAAAAAACTGACTGGAATCAGGAATTGAGCATTGTGATCTTAAGAATGATTTTATTATACCCAAATTATAAAAAAAAAAGTGAAAAAAAAACAGCAGAAAGTACAGGAGTATCATTTGATATTCATTACAGCAACAATATACTTTTACAGAGAATATGTTTGATTTTTATGCAAGAATTCACCATTGTGATCATCATTAATTTGTGCCTATTATTTTGATTTATAAATAATTTTTTACTATAATGATCTTAAAAAAAATTTTGAAACTTTTTTAAAAACCAGTGTAATTTTTAAAAAAATGATATTTATTGTGTGAGATTGATGGCATCATAGGATAGCCACTCAAGTAAAATTGTATCATCCACAAATAAAATAATGACATTCACATTAAAACATACTATACAGAATTTATTTATTACGCAATATATAAGATTATGTTTGGATTATTTACCTATTTTCATTATCATCACTGCAAGACAATCAGTGCAACCAATTATGATATATTTAAGCTAAAGAAGATTTTCATTTTTAATAGCCAAAAAGTCAATTTCATTCATTGTAGTACATAATGGAAAACCTACTTTGATCATATATAATAACAAAGTACATTAATAATAAATTTTAAAATATGTATGTTAATTAAAATATATTTACTCAATGAATTTTGGATTAAAATTTTTATAAAGATTATTTTGCCTGCAGCAAAAATACAATTAATTTTTAAAGCAACACAGTCATCATAATTGTAAGTTATTTTGGGTTAAAAAGTGAGAAAAAATAATTTCATGCATTATACAGTTAATAGTGGCTTTCTTATATAATCAAATAAACATAATTTAAAATAGTATTTACTTGCTAAATTTTAAATCAATCATTTCATAATTTATTTTTGATATATTCAAAATAATGATGCTTTTATTACAAACATAAAAAAATATAAAACATTGGTAAAAAAAAATAATCCCTTGAATTATTAAAATGATAAATACATTTCTTTATTTAATTTTTATTTAAATTCAATTGCATTTATGTAAAACAAAGAAATCCACAATAAACTATTATTTTAGGAAGAAAGTAATGTCTGCAAAGAAAATTAAGTTTTATTGCTTAGTTATTACAAAAATAAAAAAAATTGGCAAGAACATAAAGTGCACTGAAAATAATTTTAAAATGTATATTGTATTAAGTTATTATTAATTTTTTTCTGCATGTTTTATTTAATTAAACAAATTGTGATTCAGGAATTATCATTCTCAGGCTAAGTAAAAAGTGAAAAGGCAGTTCTGTTAATGAAGAAATTACTTATATATAATATTTAAATACGTGTATATTATCTATACTAAACTTAATGTAATTAGAAAGGACTTGAACACAAACTTTCAAGCTCCTTATAGCTATCCATTCCATCTTATACAACTGATACACATGACCATATACATATAAAAAATATAAACGATCTCCAATATATATATTTCATGCTGAAGCAGCACTCATAATTTTGTCCAGATCACTATCTCCCACACATATATACAATCAGTGCTCAGTTTACATTAAAATAACAAATCTTCAAATTTTAATGAACAAGCTATAATCTTCTCCATCCTCCAACCCTTCTGTCATTCATATCATTGAAAATCTGAGAATGTAATGCTCAAAGCCCTTGCTAATGCCAATATTATTATCATACCCATGTTAATCTTAAGTCAGTCTATCCCCTTACACATAGGACTTTAATATGTTTATTTAAATATACAGAAGAGAGATGGACAGAATACAGACTGAATATGTAATATTTAAATGCATGTATATTATCTAGACTAAACTTAATGTAATTAGAAAGAGAATAAACTGATCACTAATTGTATATATATAAATTTATAGCTATTAAAATATTTTTATACAGTATAAATGTACATAAAGATGAGTCATTTTTTATATTAACAATATCCTTATTAAAATGTTTAATTATTAATTAATTAACTTTTTTTTTCAATTTTAAACTTAATTTTAATTTTTATGTTTTGAATTTAATAATAATAAATAATTTTTCTCCATAGGAATTCATTTATTTTTTTATGCAAAATGTATGATTTATAGGCATTTTGAGAAGCCAATTGAACTCATTATCATGTTAAACTTGGAAATTTTCAATATTTGTTTTTAAATAGAATATTTCTGGGTATAGATTAATATTTACCAGTGATGCACTCAGGGTTAGACTATCAAGAACAGACTATAAATATGATTTTGTTGACAGGCAAACATATTGTAAGCAAAGTTGCAGTATATTTATATTGTTTTATTAATTTGACCAATAATATGATGATTTGGTCAATAATAAACAAATTTATGGCAATGTTTAGAATTGTCTGGGTGTCTACAGTTTATTAATATCATTTTTTTTTTTTTACATAATAATGATAAAAATGTAAGACATTTAAAATAAAAACTGATATTAATCAATGATATATACTAGTTATAACATAGTTGTTGGTTTTATAGTTTTATGTTTAAGACATTGGCTTTTGGAAGTTTGTAAAAGCTTTATAAATTAAGCACCAACATATGATGTAGATTTAAGTTTTTAATACCACATGATTTTTTTTTTTTAAAAAAAAAACAAGAACATTTTTTTGGCTTTAGAATTATATTGAATAACTGTGATTCAAAAAATGACATAGAGAATGTTCTTAATTTTTAAATGTAACCACTGGCAGCCAGTGATGGGAAAAAATATTTACAACTTTTAGATTGATTAAATATTAAAACTTAAAAACAAAACGATTTATATATTTAAATATATTTTAAGATAGAAGATCAATCTTAGATATTGTGAAACAACACAGACTTTAATCTTTTCCTGCAATATTTAATAATTTTGAAAATATTATAAGTACTTCATCATACTAATATAGCCACTGTCATTTTTGTTTAATTTATTAACTGGAAGTAAGACATAGACCCCTGTCAATATAAGATAAGTTAATAAGAAGTTTGAATTTAAATGCTCTTTATAATTATAAAATTAAAGTGTATAGTCTTCAGCTTGCTGGGGTTGAATCAGAATCTCATTAGATTGGACTTATGTGCAAAGCAAATGAAAGGTAAAATACTTCTATTAAGTATATTTAGTGAATTTAAACATAGATTTTATGCAAGAGAGAATGCTATTTATGCTATAAAGATTGTTTAAAAAACATCTTTAATAATTCCAATATTGATGACTTTCATTGAAAAAACATACCCTTATAATAGAATACAATGGAAATTTATAATTAGGCAAAATGCTGATATCTTTCAAAAAGTAAAATTGAAATAAATTAGATAATAGACTTATAAAACCACATGGTTTATATGACTGTATTTATGTTTCACATATTGATCATATAGTTATTAATAATGATAATATGCTTTCTCATTCAATTAAATTAATGTATCTGCTTAAAACTATACTTTAATTTTGTAAAATAATAAAGTTGGTATAATTATCTAATACTAATATATTAAAGCCTAAATAGTTCAACTATTAGTCAAGCCAGAGCATATATTTTATATTTATGTATATACAATTTAAAAAGTAGAGTGGAGATAGCTGGAGAAAACAAATAAAAGCTAACTTCAATAGTGATATACATTTTAAGAATTGACCATATTGGACCAGTTTTAACTTTTTATTTAAACCCATTGGAATTTTAAAAATATTGAAAAAATAGGTACATTAAGTTTTAGAAATATGAATAAACTAGAGAAGAAAATAAATTTAATATCAGAAGTGGAAAAGACTAAATATTACAGAAACCTATAGACAAAAGATATTGACAGCAGAAAAAAGAGAGAATATAATAGTTTTGTATTTTAAAAGTACAAGTAGGTGTAATAGTGTAATAATTATTTTAGGTGCAAAACAAAAAAGAAACAAGAACTAAATAGTGGTTTAATAATATCATTCTAGAAAATGATAGATTGTTGTACAAAGAAGAAAAACATTTGTAAGAGATCTAATTACTATTTAGTCAAAATAATAAAATAAAAAATATATATGAAAAAATATAATACATATAAAAATAGTTTTATAATGATAATGAAAAATTAAAATAATATGATACTTAAAAGCAAAGAAAAAATAAAAAAAAGTGTTGAGGGTTGGTTTGAGAATGAGAAATAAAAAAAAAATGTTCATATTTAAAATTTTATGTAATAAATAGATTTTACTTAGATTATGTTTTAAAATACATTTATAAGGAGTAATGAATATTATAGTCGGGAATATAGTAGAATTAAAGGTACTTTTTAATTTGAATACAACAAAAATTTTTAATGTTGTTGGAGGAAAACAAAGTAAATTAATTTCACTAATTGCTAAAAAAAATTCTGACAAAAGATAAATTTTTGGAAAAAAATTAAAAGATTTTGTAGATTATAAAAATACGAAGATAATAAAAAATCTTAGAGTGAAATAAAAAAAAAAATATGTCAAAGAAACATTATATGAAACAAAAAGATAAAAGAGAATGACTTTTTAAAATGTGAATTTGATTTAATTTATAGGTGAATAAAACAGTTTGCATAGGAACAACAGGATCAGAAAATATAAGAAATAATTAAAGATGGAAAGAATAAATTATTAGTAAAAAAGTAGATTCGTTAAAAAATAAGAGTAATTTATATAGAAAAATACAAAATGTTTGAGTAATAATGAAAATAAAGTCTGTAAAATTTTTATGAAATAAAAATTCAAAAAGTCCAAGGAATTCATGAAATTTAATTTTGAACAGACAAAAAAGTTATAAAGAAAAAAGATTTAAGAGAATTAATTAACATGTGAGTGATCAATTGATTTTTTTTTACAATCACTGCATTATTTGACTAGATAAAAGTCCTAATTCAATATAATGTGAAGTTTTTAAAATCATTATCATAATCTTCCATGCTGATAAAATACTCAGAATATTTAATAAATAGATTTCTAATAAATTAAACATATTCCTGGTTTGGATTTTTAAAATCTAGGAAAATAAAAAATAAATGCAAATGAAGTAGTGAGAATTAATATTTTGAGATACAGAAAGAGAGAACATGAAAGAAAAAATGTTAACCTTAAGCATTAAATAAAGAGTTACATAGCATGATAGGGATTTTAAATATTTGAAAATATTAACTTTAAGAATGTCATCATAATTATTTTCAATTATTACAGATCTACTGATAGGATAAAGATCTCTTCAAGTTTAATCTAGTGTCTGTAATTCCTAGTTTCTCTTATTTATAATACACTGAAACCTTTTTTTTATTTCATCTACCAATCTCATAGGTTTTACATCATCTTGAAATATAGTTTAAGACTTCAATTGTCCATATATTATCATATTTTCTACCAACATGACCCATCCAGCTTCATTTAAGTTTTTTAATTTTTTCAATAATTATCAGTGACATTTGTTGTTCTCATTCTCATTTATTTTAGTTATTTTTTATATCTCTTCTTATTACTTCTGGCATACATGCCACCATACTTTGTTGGGTGTCTGAAGTATCTGAATTACTTTTTTTCTTAAGCATCCAAGTCTCAGATCCATACCTAAAAATTAATAAAACATATCTATTAAAAACTTTCCTTTACAAACACCTAGGCATATTTCCTTTTAAAATTGAATTATTTCTATCAAAAGCATTCCACAGAAATTTAATTCTATGATTAATTTCATCCATTTTCTAAATCTATATTAATAATCCTAGAAGATATTTGAAGTTGTTAACTTGTAATTCACAGGTATCAATCTTTAGTTCTGAGAAAATTCATTGAACAATATTCTAATCTTTTAAGCATTAATTAATCTTTAGTCCTACTTTTTAACTTTCATCTGATAACTCTTGCAGTATTTCAGAAGCTTTGAAGTATTAATTGAAAAACAAAAACACCATGTGTAATATTTAAATGATTAAAATAATCTTTTACTTTTATTCTGATAAGTTTCCATTTTCATCCACAAAATATTTCTTGTAAAATTGCTATAAAAAATTTGTAGAGAGAGAATCACTCAGTAATTTAATCATTGTTGTTATATTTTGATAGATATTCTTCAGAATATGATTATGTTCATTTATATCTCAATTATCTAAACTTTAATCACTGTAAAAATGCTTAAAGAAACAATGCTTTTTTATAATTCACAAATCCATCAAGTATAATAATATTTATATAACTTCTTTCTTATATAATGAGATTATTTTATATAGCACTATGTTTTAATACTATAATAGTAATATTAGTGGTTAAGCCAATGCACATGCACTTTAAAGATAAATCATAAATGAATATTCACTTTTTCCAGACATAAGATATAGTCATTCATTCAAATATAGCAAATGTAATTTAAAATCATTGCTTAACACCTTCACACTCTCATTTCCATACGCTTAAGATTTGCCCATACATAAATGTTTGGGTTGAAAGAATTGGTGGATTCATTCAATTCTTTCTAAAATACTATATATAACATATAATAACCACATTCCACTCTTTTGACACTTTGAAGCAAAATATATTTATTTATTAATATTACAGTTTTGACTGTTCCTAGCAGTCTTTGTCAGATCTGACAAAGACTGCTAGGAACAGTCGAAACTGTAATATTAATAAATAAATATATTTTGCTTCAAAGTGTCAAAAGAGTGGAATGTGGTTATTATATGTTATATATTAGAAAAGCAAAAATAAAGAAGGAAAGCGGAAGAGAAGTTATTGAAGATTATATTATAAAATACTATATCTCGTGTCTTGAAAAAGTGAGAGTATTCATTTATAATTTATCTTTAAAGCGCATGTGCATTGGCTTAATTACTCATATCACTATAACTTCTTTCAGTATATTAATGGGATCATCAACTGTTATACTTTTAACTCAAGATTATTCTCTTGATTGGTTTAAATCCAAAGTTATTGTAAAGAAATTGTAATTATCTTAGTAAAGACAGTATAGAATTGATAAAAAAATAGATCTATGATCTCTAATATCTTCTTTAGTGCATTCTTCCAATCATTCAGTACTTATTCATCATTAGATATTTGTACATAACTTGATCAACATTTTTTTCTATTTCTTTATCTGCTTCTTTTAAAATATCAATTATAACTCCATCATTTCCTCAATTGTCCCTTCTTAATAGTCTTATTAAAATACTGGAAAATTCAGAAGATGCAGAAACAGCAGGAGATACTTTATTTTTTTGTTCTTAATTAGTATATAATTATTTATAGAAATCTTCAACTCATTTCATGATGACAACTTTTTAATAATTTTTTTATTATTGCTGAAATAACTTTCCTTCAAATACCAAGATGTTGATTTATACTTTTGAGATTTTTATTCTCTTCTATAGATTTTCTTGTTTATTCACATTTATATTTTTTTATATTATTATTATTTTTTTGTATCATTTCACAAAGCGCTAGATATTCAATTTTTTTTAATAGATTATTTAAAAATATTTTCATATTCCTTCTTTTCTTTATGGGTTGTCTTGCTTCACTAAAAAATTAACTGGCAAACTATTGCTTTTTTCATCAGTTATCACTTTGCAATTCTTAATAATTTATTAGTTTATTTATTTTATTGATTTCCATCAAGTTTGAATTGTCTTAAAAATTAATTAATATATTAAAAACAATTTACAAGATCTAATTTAAATTCATTGCAATATTTTTAAAATTTAGTAATATCAATTGTTAAATCGTTTTTTTTTATAATAATTTTAATCTCTCGTTTTTTTTTTATTTATTAATACATAGCTTAAGTCTCACTATTCAACAATCACTTCCTGTGTTGAAAGTAGCTATAAAAAATAGTGTTAATTGAATAAACAGGGTATTTAAATAAACAGAAAGTTATTTTATAGAACACAGATAACTAAAACAATTTAAAATTTTTTTTTTTATTTAGTATAAAAATACTATGAATTAAAAAAATGTCAAAACAACAATAATAGTTTCAGATTTATTGGATTTGGGGTGGGGTGGGACAAATAAATTGAAAATATTAGTAATGTAAAAATGTTTAAAAAAGTAAATAAAAAAATAATATTTTTGAGTAAATTATTAAGTGTCATAGCATCGGCCGGGACGTGAACCCGCAACCCGGGCAACTGCCTGCAAGTGCAAGGCAGTTGCGCTGACCTCTCGGCCACCAATGCAAGACAGATTTTTGAGTAAATTAAGAAAGAAAAAACCGATTAAACATTTATTTATAAAGAGAGAAAATATAAAAAAATGTTTTAGGAGTTATTGAGAGTATGATATAAATAGGAAAAGGGGAAAAGGATTTAATAATTTTTAAAAAGGAAATTGGCTAGGAGAGTTTGAAAAATAAAAAAACAATCCAAAAATATCTGGGGAAAATGATTTGATACAATAAACCGATCTTTTCAGACAACTAACTGTGATGCTGTATTCTTAGAATTACTTAAGTTTTATCAAAATAACAAGATTCTTTTTATATGCACAATTTTTATTTTAGTTTTTTTTTTTTAAATCATGTTTATATATTGATAGTTTATTTGCTATCACTCTTTATAAAAAATTTGAATTTTTTTTTTTAGATCTGGTCATATGGAATGATACAGTTGAGAGATTTAAAAATTTCATTTAATTTGATATCATTAAGTTTTCCTAAATTGAATTTTATTTATAACAAATTTATTATAAAATTATAATTTTTTTTCTAAGATTAGAAGTAAATTTTGTAATTTGTAGTTTCTTTTTTAAAAAAAATCTATGTTACCATATTTTGAAACAATTATAGTCATTAAATATATTTAGAGAATTGCTTATTAACTGATGGATGTTATTCATGCTTAGGATCTTTGATTTTCAATAGCTACTTTAGATTTAAAAGCTCTACATAGCTAATTCAAGGTTAACATTTACAATATAGCTCTAATAACTGAAATACAGGCTTATTATATACATGTATCAATATATGGAATATATAGAGTATACGAGCACAGAATTTTACATGACCCATCCCTCACCACTCTATCTCATATCACTGATACACTTGAACACGTACATGTCAAAAAGACAAATAATCACCAATATATGCATTTCATGGTAAACCAGCAATCATCAGTTGGTCAAGATTATCTTAAGTCAACATGGGTGTGTCAAGAATCTTGGCCTCAGGGTGGCCCTTCAGTGTTCTATCATCAGATTTTCAATTGGATGGACGGTTGAAGAGTTGGAGTGTGGAATGGATTGAAGCCTGTCCATTAAATTATGAAAATTGGCTATCTTAATATATATCTGAGAACTTATTGCATATATGTGTAGAGATGATAATCTGAACCAACTGATGATTGCTGGTTTAGCATAAAATGTGTATATTGGTAATTATTTGTCTTTTCGACATGTATGTGTTCAAGTGTATCATTATATTAACTAGAGTGGTGAGCAGTGGGTCATGTAAAAGTCTGTACTCATATACATATAGCTCTAAATATTAAAAGCCTAAAACTAATCTTGTCAATAAAATAATTAAAAGTACTCCAAATTCAAAATTAAACATGACTAACTAAAGAAAATAAACTCTATAAGACAACTATTGGCATAGCTTTTGGCATGGAAACCAATGGTTGTCTTATAGAGTTTATTTTCTTTGGCTAGTTTTGTTTAATTTTGAATTTGGAGTAATTTTAATAAAGCTCTAAACATTAAAATAAAAAAAATAAAATTTATTTACTTTCTTTATAAATCTTATTTCAACGAGAAGTTATGCACTAGTAATCACTAAACATTTAAAAATTGTTAATTGATAATTTTTCTTATTTTCTTTTCATATATATATATATTGCAATAATTTCTTAAATTGGTAAACTGTGTTATAACACAATTATGTTTCTATATATACATATGAAGAATATTGTGGTTCAATGTTAATGTATCAACTTTCTATGCTCATGACTTATCTGAAGACCAACTGAATACATTTGAAGATATTTTTAACAGGCTTATAATATTTTTCAGGTAATGGACCCATAGTCAACCCAGATAACTACCTAATCAACAACATTATCATTATTTTTAACTATTATCAATGCAGGATGAAAATCTTTTCAAGTTTAATCCAGTTTCTCCAATTTCTACTCTCTCTTCTCCATATAACACCAGCAAACTTGGTTATTTCATCCATCCATTTCACATGTGGTCTCTTTCTAGTATTCTACAATCTCTTGGAGTCCATTTTCAGATTTTAGCTGTCCATCTATTATCATCTTTTTTTAGCAATATGTCCAACCCAGTCTCTTAATTCTTTTAATAATATCAGTAATATCTATTGATTTTCTCATCCATGCATTGAGTTTTCAATCCCTTCTTGATACTTATAACACACACTTTTACTTACTTTGTTGAGTGGTCTGAAATCTTTTTACTGCTACTGTAATAAGTGTTTAAGTTTTAGATCCATATAAAACTTGTAAAACACATCTATTAAAAATCTTCCTTGTCAAACCCATAGTTGTATTTTCTTTTAATATTTATTTCAAACAAATGTACTATTATCTAAATTTAATTGTATCATTAATTTCATCCATTCATGTTTCCATCTATATTAATAATTTGACTAAGATATTTGTAGTTGTTATCTTCTTCTATTTCATCATTATCAATCATTATTTTCTTGAGAAAATCCATTGTACATTATTTTAATCTTTTTAGTATTTACTTTAGTACTATTTTTTTTCATATGATAACTCTACCAACATTTTCTGAAACTCTGAAGCATTAATCGAAAAAGCAATTACACAATCTGCAAAATCTAAATGATTTAAATAATTTCCATTTACTTTTAATCCCTTAGTTTTCCATTTTTACACCACAAAATACTTCTTGCAAAACTGCTATAAAAGTTTTGGATATATGGAATTACTCTGTGGCACACCCATTGCAATGTTAATTATCTTAGTATAACTATATAAGTTAATCATGGCTGATGAATTTTGATAAATATTCTTAGAATATGACAATATCCTGGATCTATATTTTGATAATCCAAAACTTTAATCATTGTAGAAATATTTATAGAAACAAATACCTTTTCATAATACACAAATTCAAACAGATGGCAAAAGAAAAAAAATCATATTTTTTTTTTTTTGTGAACTCCACAAGCCTGCATCTTTTCTCATTTCTAACACTATAACCAAATTTACCCTCAGTATTTTCATCTTTCCATTGTTTATAAATTACAGCATTAAAGTTGCCCATAACAATTTTAAAATGCTACTTCGTCTGATCAAAGATTTTTGTACATCCATATAAACATTCTCTACTTCTTCATCACATTGAAAACTTGTTGGGGCATAAATTTGAATTATGTGCATTTGATGTTATCCATTAAGTTGAATAATAAGTCAGTCTTACCACTCTGTCTGATTCACTATCAATCTCCACAATATTGTTCTTCCACATTTAATTTATGATGAATCAAATTTTACTGTAGTTTTAATATTTGTGTCTTTATAGTAGTATCCACCTTTTTTTAAACTTCACAATTTATGCAATCTTACTAATCTGCAGTTGTAGGTACCTAAATAGAAGATGGTAGTCTGTGTTCACAATTAGGAAATTCTTAACATCTTCCACCTTTGGCTGCCTTGATACTAGACAGCTTCCTAGAAATAAGTGCTATGTCTTAGTTTTATCTGTCATGTTTATAAATATCTATTTAAAAACTTTATTCACTCACACTTTCATTAAGCCTTCAAGAAAACTCAAATGATGTTTCAGTTAAGACCTATCAAGTAACTGAAAAGAAAAACCATGTTGTTTCTTGATCTTAAAATCAAGGGTTAAAAAAATCAATAATCTCTTTATGTTGGCTAATATAGTTCATTAGTAGCCCATCATTGTATAATGCTATGTGGATAATCATAAAGCAATAACAGTTGTAATAAGAAGAATTTATAAAGTGGACATTAGATTTTGTCCTTCTCAATTTCATTAAAGCCTCAAAGAAGAACCAAAGGGTCTCTTTTCAGTTAACAGTAAACACCTTTCTGTAGCCATAACTATCCAATATTGGTTAGTAAATAAGGACATTTAGCCATTATTCATTTGATGGTAGAACAAAGATGGTAAACAATCTAACTATTATTGCCAAGCAACTAACAAATCTATGAACAACTGTCCATTAAAAATGACTGTTTATTAACATATGTATGTCTGCAATAACTCTGTTTACAATTTCTGAATATTAATGTTATTTCTCTATTGGTATTTTGTTACTTGAGGTAAATAGGCTATTATTTTATTAGGCCATCTTCTGTATTAAAAGTTTTTTTTATTTTTAGGTTTTACTTTATATATTGTTTAAAATTTGCATCCATGCAGACATTAAAGGAATTAATTACATCATTTCATTGCATTTTAATTTCAGATTGTTTATTTTAAAAAGAAAATTAATTTTGAATTTGATTGAGTTATTCAATAACAATTTTTTTATTGGGTCATCTTGATACAAGTTTTTTTGCAAATAGCAGAATATTACAGTCAATTAATATATTTTACCTTGCATGACAAAGTAAAAAAACTTTTAAAAAAATCATATTTTAGTTTGTATAAACCTTTTATCATTAAATGTTGAATGTCTAGAAATTTTAAACTTTAATTAAACTTTTAAAATACAAGCAACTTGTTAGTAATAAATCCCTCAAATAGGTACCAGAGTAGAGATTAATACTACTTGAAATGTGTGATTATTAACCTGTGTTGTCTCTTTCTGTGTTATTACTAACAAGTTCTTTGTATTTGAAAAGTTTAAATAAAGTTTAAATTTTTCTAAACATTCAACATTTAATGATAGATGATGGAAATGGTCCAACCTATTATCATATTTTAGTTATTATTTTATTAACAAGACTTCTATAACTTGGGCTGAGAAATAGCAATTGCAACTTTGTTAGCTGAATTCATATCTTGAATTATAATATTAAAATAATTTATTTAAATAATTTTCTTATGTTTCTCAATAGTTTATGAATGTGCTTAAAGAAAAAGAATACCTTCCTGACTCATTTCTTTATTTTGAGGAACAATTAATTTCAATCTATTCTAGAGCTATTTATTGTGAGTTTGTCTACAACTTTTATTAAAGAAGACTAAAATTCAAAACATCTACTTTCAACTTTAAAAAAAGCAAAAACCATAACAGATACACCTGGGGATAGGAATTTATGAGACTATATCATTTGGTATCCATTTATTATTTAAACTTACATTAAAGGGATCTAGAATAGGTGAAAACTGTTCTTGGAAGCATATGAGTAAGGTACAAGAGAATGAAATTGTTTTTGGTATTTTCCTCTTTTTTTTTTGAAGAAATTAGATAATAAAATAGATTAAAAAGATGAAAAGTAATAAACAGATCAAAAAAAAGAGTAAGAAATAGAAATGAAAAGAGAAATAAAAAAAGAGAAATAGAAATAAAAAAAAAGAAATCTGAAAAAGAAATTACTGAAAATTTTAAAGATGTTTGGAATAGATAAGAATGTAGATGTGTTAATCGGAGAGAATAATATTATTATTAAAAAATAGATAGGACATGTTTTAATTAGAAAAATAAGATATTTTAAAACTTATTGTAATGGATATGTATATATAAAGTGACAGATAATTTTTAAAGAGATAAAAAAAAAAGTCTTAATGGAATTAGGCAAAATATACGAATGCTATAATTAACTTGAATTTTAACAAATTATATATATTTTACTTATTTTACATTGAGAAAAAATATAATAAAAATTTAGAACAATATTTTTTTTTTCATTAATTGAAAACAAAATATGTTTTTGCAATATCTCACAATTTTAGATTCTTTCATTTGATTTTTACAGATTGAAAAACACGGAAATGCCTCATTTACACGTACAAGTTTAATCACGCTCATATATACCTATGAGCTAAAAGCATTTTAAATAAAATAAAATGTATTTAAAATATAATTATCAATTTTTAAAGAGTTCTTTTTTCTTGGTTAAAGAAGTATTTTTAAAACAATTTTGATGCAGTTCAATAATTAATTTTTATAAACTTTTACATCCTTAGGGACAATAATATTAATCAATATTCAGTTCTCAAGATAGTGAAACTGTTCAAGTCACCATTGTTTGAGTAAATCGTTCAATTTAAAAAAGTTTTATTGCTTTAAAAGAAATGAAACTAAAGTTCGAGTCACTACTAGAATTTCCTGCAAAAAATTTTGAATTTGTAAAAAATCTAACTAGGATAAATTAAACAAAATAATATCTGAGTAGAAAAATTCAAATGGGAATATTTAAAATAAGACTTTCAATAATCATAATGGCCCTCGGGGTATAAACATTAATGTCTTTACAATATTTTGAAGTCAAATTTTAAATGGTCATATTTTGTAAATTAATATAAAAAAAGCAAAGTTATTTTGTCAAATATGTAATATGAACGAACTCACAAATATGTATAAAAATATTTTTTTGGTCACTGTATAAGGATTCATGTATTTAGACGATGAAACTATGAGATTAATAATTGTATATGATATGTTGTCAATTTTTTTAATGCAAATGCTGGTTATTATTTTATCATTTTAATCACTAAAATTTAAATTATTAACAGATTTGCAAGCATCTGAAATGACAAATTGTGTTGAGAATTGTGAAAAAATAAAAAATAAAATTTCTGACTTGCCAATTACTAGTTAAAATTTACAGCATTTACTTCCAAAACTAATAAACCAAATTTATAATTTAATAAATTTAATGACTTCTGGATCACATTTTTCAATATTTTTAATGTACATTAAAAGCTGTATATAAAAAATTTCCATGCATCATATTGGTCTACTGGATATTCACAATTCTCATGAAACACTCTCATATAGTAATGGAATCAATCAAGTCAGAAAGAAAGATAACACTACTGTTATACTTCTCCCTTCTCTCAGAAGTGGACTATTCCAGATTCCCTCTTATATGATTGGATTAAGCATTGTTTTCCATGGGCCAATAGGCTGATGTACAGCTAAGTACATAGCCAATGATTAGTACAGGCCAATAAACAATGATGCTCACTGAATCTGAATGTTTTCAGTAAGGTCAGGGATCTGGTTATAAATAGTCAGTCTTTTGTGAGAAACAGGGATACCAGGGAAGCTCTGCTAACCTGAACAACAGTAAGAATTCCCATGATAGCAACTAGGCAAGTCCCACAGGGACCAGATGCTGCTAAGACTACTGTTGGCTCAAGGCAGGCTGTCTTGTACAGCCAGAAGAGTCACATTCTCCCTACCCATGAGGCAAGATATCAGGTATAGCTGGAAGTGGTAGGATCATTAATGCAGAGCCAAGAGTTTACTTTAATATATAACACTCAGTATTGTATATATTCTCATATATATTTGTAGATATAATACAGATCATATTAATGGTAACTCAGGTATTTGTATTATTTTTCTGTAAGTTGGGTCAGTGATCCAGACTAACACACAAAATATTATTGGTGCAATTGACAAGCCAATAGATTATTGGCACAGTCAGACAAAATATTTTTTTTCACACAGCTGGAGAAAAAAAAAAGGGAGTGTAAACACTGTCCAAATCAACAGATATTTTGGCACAATCAGACAAAGAATTTTTTTCCTCAGCTGGAAAAAAAATGGAAGCTTAAATACTGCCCAAAACAACAGATATTTGGGTGCAGTCAGACAAAAAATTTTTTACCCTCAGCTGGAAAAAAAATGAGAATGTAAACACTGCCAAATAAATAGATTTTGGTGCAGTCAGGCAAAATAATTTTTTCCCCATGACTGGAAAAAAAAATGGGAGCATAAATACATGAGTGCACATTTATATAGACATTCATTTAAATTTATGAAACAGTGAATGTTAAAATCATTTATTTCTGGAAAAAACAAAAAGTAAAATACGCGAATATGCAAGTATAGACATTTACTGTATTTACTAAACAGTGATTGTTAAAATCACTTATTTCTGGGAGAATAAAAAATAAAGTGATCGCAAATGGTATTGGCGGTTTATAAATCAATCAAAAGTGGTCATTCTAAAAAAGACAGAATCTCACTCTAGCAGAGTAAAAAGTCCGGCAAAAATAATAATATTGATTGGTTACTCACAATAAATATGAAATAAATATTTTTCTCACATTATACTAGAGAAAAATAAAAAATAGCCAATATAGTTGGCTCGATGGAAAACAAGACACTGTAATAGTCGAAACAGCAGATGGAGATCAATATCACCACCATTGAAATCAACTGAGACTGAATTATACAGATGCAGTCATAGGGAATGAATCTCCAGGACAGGAATTGCAAGCAAGAAAGACCAACAAACTGAAGATTGCAGCAAACCAGAAGAAGCACCAAAGTGGATTAGTCATCCTCCAGCATGCCTGCATGACTGTTTTCTAGGGCAAATTTTTAGCCAGGGGGAGGGATGTTATAGTCCTTCCTTCTCTCAGAAGTGGACTATTCCAGATTCCCTCTTATCTGATCGGATTAAGCATTGTTGCTGTGGGCCAATAGGCTAGTGTACAGCTAAACACATAGCCAATGGTTAGTACAGGCCAATAAAAAATGATGCTTACTGAATCCGAATGTTTTTAGTAAGGTCAGGGATTTGGCTATAAATAGTCAGCTTTTTGTGAGAAATGGGGGAGAACATCTGTCTAACCTACAAAGACAGTACACATTCTCCCAGGGAATATCTGCAAACCTGAACAGCAATAAGCATTTCCATGATAGCAATACACTATTTGTCTATGCAGCTAGGCAAGTCCTACAGGAACTGGATGCTGCTAAGACTACTGTTGGCTTGAGGCAAGCTGTCTTGTTCAGCCAGAAAAATCATACTCCCACTACCTGTGAGGCAAGCTATCAGGTGTAGCTGGAAGTGATAGAACCACAAACACAGAGCCCAGAGTTTACTTTAATCTATAACATTCAATATTGTATATATTCTCAAGTATTATATATACTTGTAGATATAATACATATACTAATGGTAACTTGGGTGTTTCTATTATTTTTCTGTAAGTTGGGTCAGTGATCCAGACCAAACACAACAACTACATTCTAGCATTACATTAGAATGAAATTTTATGCATAAGTATCAAAATAACCATTATAAATTATTAATGTTTTTTTGGTGAATTTCAGTGGATAATAATTATTTCATTGATACTTTTTTTTTACTCTTTAGTATTTTATGAATATTCATTTTAAGATAAAAGTTATGATGAACAATAAAATATTAATAAAAATAAAAGTATTTGTTCTGCAAAAATGTGGATTCTATCAAAAGGCTGGACTTAATTCCTAAAAAATTGCATATGGCCTTAGTCATAGATTCCCCATCCATTGATTGATTAATCCTGTCTCCTACTAGCAAATAATTTGATTGAAAGAAACTTTTGACACTTTTATTGTTATATTATTTATGGCTATCAAATAATTTTCTAGGAAATTAAAAAAATTCATTGAATTAATAATAAAACCCCATGATTAATAGACATAAAATGCCTTCAGAAATGTTGTTTAGACTCAGGTTTTGCTTAAGGCAGGGGTGCCCAACACTATGCCCATGGGCACCATGGCACCCACAGACCATTTTACATGTGCCTGCCACAATATCGAACATGATAAAAAATTATTTATCTGATACACAATAAATTTAATTTTTAAAATTTCTTATTAATTATTGTATTATATTGTAATCAAATTGTAGGCATACTATACTTTTACAGCATAAAAGAGTTTATATGTTAAAATATTATTTTTGAAATAAATATTTTTGTAGATTATGTGTATTATTAACAATATCCAACTATAAGTTTACACTGAAAAAATAAATGGCCCACCACCTGGCTGGTATTATAGAATGTGCTCTTAAGTGCAAAAAGATTGGGGACCCCTGGCTTAAGGTATGCTGGCAACTTGAGTAAATTTATTTCACTGATATCACAACCCAGATATTGATTGCTGTTAAGAACAAAGTTAATTGGGGCATAAGAGTAGATAATAAAAGTATCCTGAAAATTTAATTAGAATTCATAGGAATTGCAACGCTATTTATATGTTTTTAAGTTTTCATAAACTATCCAATATTTCTAATGTATTAAATTTTTACTGTGACATTTTTTTATGAGCAAACAATAACTATCTTAGATTGCCTATTCCTTCAACATCCCTTTTTCCTAAGATCAGATAATTAATTCCATTAAATATGGAGTTAACATTTAACTCAATTTATCAATAAATTTATAAATAAAATGAAATATCTCAAGGTTGCTTACTTATCTTTTAATAAAGATAAAAAATAATAATTGTCATTCTTGCATGCTAAATTGTATATAACAGCCATTCCATGTGATTTCAATTAGTCACTAAAAACTTAAATTGGCTGATTAAATCATAGATCTGAAGAATCACACATTATACATTATATATTTAAATTTTAGTCCAAAATATTTGAATTTTTATAGAATCAAAACTTATATTACTACTATTATCAATGCCATTATTTTAAATTAATTTTTTATCTCATTAATTTTCTAATTTTTTTGATTCAAGAAAAAAAACTCTGTGCCATTGAGCATGCTACAGAACAAATGAACTAATCAGATCTGTCTAATATTAGCTTGGTAATTGCAACATTATTTAACCAGATTAAAAAAATTCTATATAGGTCAGATTATCTATATACTTGATTGCTGTTTATTAAAACGTATATATTTTTAAAGTCCATGCATATTCACCAAGATTTATTTGTATTACATCAAAATTTAAATTGAGATTTGATTTACATATGCATTCTGTAACAGTTTCCTGAAAATATGATGTATCCTTTGGAAGCATGCTTATATTTAAAGCTGGTGAAATTATCTGCACTTTTGATTCAAGAAATGGTGAGAACACTTTGGGTTAAATTTGTGAAAGACATTCAACCTTAAAACTCTCTAGTGGCTTTGCAGATACTCAATATTATCTGGGATGCATATTGTTAATTCTTTATTTTTTTAATTAAAAGCCCACTGTAAGAAAAAAAAATCAAAAATAGTTCAGATTGTTTAATGCAGTATTTATCCTAAAAAAAAAACACCCCAGAAAAAGCTTTAGCAGTCTATAGTATTAATGAATCTTTTTTACTTGAGTATTTAAAATTCTTTTTAAACTTATTACATTATCCAATATTAGATATGTATATAATGCAATGTAGTTATTTAAAACTTTACTTTTCATGTATCCATCTGCGTTTTAGTTGAGTAAATGCTTTTTATCAGTGAGGAACACTGATCAATCTGTTTGGATTTATTATTTGGTGTTCATTGATTAATTATTCGTACATAGACAACTTTCAAGCAGAATTATATAGAATGGATTACTGCAAATGTTAATTGAATATAAGCTGAGTCACTTAAGATTTATATATATAAATTTAAGCTATATGGTTTCACCCACTAATATTGTTTTCTATTGCTGCTTTATTATTATTATTTGATAATACCGATTACATGGTGGCTAGGCACTGTAGAAATGCTTTTAATTGTATATATTTAATAAGGTATAAACGAGTTAAGCATTAATTTAAAACAAAAAATAAGTGTTATAAATATAAATGATCATAAATTGATTATATATTTGCTCTAAAAATCGTTTACACAGTATAAAAAAAAACAAATTAATTTGTATAAAGTTTTTCTCATTTACTTTCACAAATTTAACATTTAAAATCAATTTTAAAATCCGTTTATCTTTCCCCCCCCCCCCCGAATAAAAATTAAATTTAAACATAACATAAATAAAATGTTAATTAAAAATATAAATGAAGATTTTCTATTATTATTCACAGTTTGTATTTTATTTTTTGCTTCTATTCCATTTAGATAGTCTCATGAAGTTTAGGTTTGTGCATTCGCCTGTCATAACTCATTAATAGGTTTGAACATGATACTTGGATTTTTTTTTTCAAATTTTGAACAGGCTTAGAATTTGTTTAAATATATATTTCTTTCATAGCTAACGGTAGACATCCTTCCAATATTGGTTAGTAAACAAATATAGTGATACTGTTATTCAGATGATAAATATTTCACCCTGGTAAAAATTACTTTATCAATCGCTATTTTTAAGAAAAGTTATTTTTTCTCTGTATTTTTAATTTCATTTTTTTTTTGTAATTTTATGTTCTTTAAACCACTGGAGTTGCAGACATTTACTTTTTATTTGTATTTATGTATTGTACTATTTTCATCATCCAATATAAGTATTTAATGTCTTAAATTTTTTTTTATTTTATTTAAATATTCCCAATATTTTCAACTGTTAATAATAGCACACAGGTTAGTATATGAACGTTTCTTATTCTCCCCTCTTCTTTAGGTGTTGCTGGTACTATTACTGGTCAGGCCAGTAATATCTAAAAAAGAGGGGAGAATAATACTCTCAAAATGTTGTGCATATACTAACCTATATGCTATTACTAACAGTTGAATGTATTTTGAATATTTAAATAAAATTAAATTTTTCTAAAGACATTCAATACTAATATGATGGAAATAGTCCCATATACAAATACAACTAAAATACTATCATCACTAACCTTCATGAAATCATTCACTTTTTACACATTTCAACAAGTTTAAAAAGTTTACATGAATTACATAGATAAAATTTATCAAGTGTATTGTTGTTGTAGATTTATGCTGCAAATATTGACAACAATAACAATGGCCAATTTTTAAATAAATTTTAAAGCATGAAAAACAATTACCATAATTTTAAAATATTTTTTAAAATTTTACTTTAGCAAGCAATGATTAAAGATGATAGTTGTGAAAAACTCTATGAACAAAAGGTTTAATAATTATGAGAAGAAAAAAAAATAAAAATTCTGAAACAAAAACCATTGGATAAAATCAATAGTTTAAATAATATATTTATTTTAATATAAGGATTTTAATTTTTTTTTTAGATATCTTAAATATAATAAATTATTATAAAGAAAACATTAGAGATTCTAGTTCAAGATTTTTATTCACTATTGAATTTATTAAATCCTTCAATTGTCATAATATTCATAATATTTGATAGGCATTAATTATTCGATTCACATTTGCATTTGACCACATTTATAAATTGCAGTGAATGGTTTATTTATGAGACAGATGAGAACAATGACCATGAACTGTTACAAATCTGTCTAGGACATGACAAAATAATTTTTTTTTTGATCTTACAAGAAGTTCATTTTTAAACCATAATTCTTGATTTGTTTAAAGAGATTTTTGATTGAACATTCAAAAAGTCGATCTTGATTTAAAATGAGTTTTAGACAGTGAAACTATATCTTGAGTTATCAAAAAATCTGATCTACTTACCAGCTTTTTATAAATATTTTGTGAAGTAACCTATGTTTTAATATCTAGGTGAGGAATATGTAAAAAAAAGATATTGCAAAGGAATAGAACTGAGAGTGCTAATAATATTTTTGATGGTGATATATAATGGACAATTTAAAAGTTTAGTATGCACCAGCATGCAAACTCAAATAATGTCAACCATCTTTCCAAAAAAGTTATTTCTAAAAATTACTTTAAATCTAATCTTAGATAATTAAAATAGTAAGCTAGGATAATCCAGTAACATGGGTAAGTTGTGTTTCAATCTATTGCTTCAAAAGATAATCAAATTAGATATTTTCTATTGTTAAAATAAAAAGTTAGACACATTATCTTTGTTGGATTAAAAAAAAAAATCTTTTCTTAAAAATTAAAAAAAAAAAAAAAAACTCTTTTAAAAGTCAAAGAAATGTTATCAAAATAAATCAATGTTCTGCATCATCAACCATTATTAATTACTGCAGGATGATGGTATCTTCAACTTCAATCCATCTTCTCTAATCTCTAGCCTCTCTTTTCCACATTCCCCCTGCTTATTTCCTTAATTCATCCACCATCTCACATGGAGTCTCTTTCTGGGTCTTTTACAATCTTTTGGAATCTAGTTTAAAATTTCAATTGTCCATCTAATATCTCCTTTAACAATATGTCCATCTCCACTCCACTTGTCTTTTAATTCTTTCAACAATTTCAGTAATACCTGTTTATTCTCTTACCCATGTATTTCATTTTTGATCTCTTCTTTACTCCTAACATGCATCTCATCATACTGCTTTAAATGATCTGAAAGTCTCTACATTGCTCTTCTAATAAGTATCCAAGGCTCAGATACATAAATAAAAACTGGTAAAATACATTTATTAAAAACCGTCCTTTTTAGACACATAAGCATATTTCTTTTAATATTACATTATTTCTACTAAAAGCACTCCAACAAAGTTTAATTCTATGATTAATTTCATGCATTAAGTTTCCATCTGTAGCAATAATCTGACCAAGGTATTGTAATTGTTAACATCTTCTAACTCATTATAATCAATCTTTATTTTAATCTTTTGAAAAAATTCATTGAACATTACTTTAGACTTTTAACATTTATCTTTAGTTCTTATTTTCATCTGATAACTTTTGCAACATTTCCTTAAGCTCTGACGCATTATTTGCAAAAACAACTACATCATCTGCAAAATCTAAATGACTTAAATAATCTGCATTTACTTTTACTCCTTAAGCTTCCAATTTTGATCCACAAAATACTTCTTGCAGCACTGCCATAAAAGTTTTGGAAATATGTTTCACTAATGAATATATTAAATAAAAATAAATGAAAATATTAAAATCTGATAATTGTTCTGTAAAATTTTATACCTATTATAATTATCATTTAGTGCCATTTGAATTTTTTTATTGGAGAGGGGATTGTCAAGTAAATTAATAATTTTCCTGCATTGAAGAATTTTAGATTTTTAGGTTATTTTTACAAGCAAATTGATAAGCTGAGATTAAGTCAATAAAGCTAGTAGCAGTTTTTAATTTATTTTGAAAACCAATTTTAGTATGAATAGGTATATAATAAAACAAAGTATCACCCATTTTTAGCACATTCAATATTGATTGATTACTCATATTCATAAAAATAGTTCAGGAGTAAAATAATATACATATATTGTGCCATTTTTATTGGGACACCCCATCACAAAACAACAAATTGTGAATAAATTTTAAGATGCGTAATTTTAAATTTTATAAAGTAAAAAATATTTACTTATTATTAAACTATGAAAAATAAGTCCTTTAGTTATTATAGGGTTTGAACTTGGGTTTAGTTAAATCAAAGTACTATAAATGCTATAAATCCTGGGTAAAATATTTATTTTTAAATAATAAACTATAAATTAATAATATTTAATAATAAGTAATTATTTGATAATATTTAAAATTGTAGGGAAGTTCAAGTCTAATCTTCTAAATAAAAATATATATGATAGAGATAGGGAATCATGTCTGTGCACAATTAATAGTATAAAACAATCACTATTTCTAGTGTAATCTTAATTTAGTCTCTAAAATAAATAATTAACATTCATCTTCTGAATTTTGTGATTAAAAGTTCATAAAATAAACCTCAGATTTAGTTTGGTGAAAAAAAAAAAACAAATAATATGGATTGATTTAAAGTAAATTTTATTAAGTCTATGAATGTTTTTTTTAGTAAATATTGTAAACAGATAATATTTTTTAAAATTAGTTAAACTACAAGCAGTCCATTAAATATTCAAAATCAGAGAAGTGGGAAAATTAACCAATGGAAAAGCACAATTTGGAATAAATTAACAAAGTGCAAACAATGTTTTAAGAAGAAATAAATTGGAGAAAAAAATATATAGAACAAAGAAGATTACAGATCAGGGAAATAAATAAATTGGTTTGTTTCTAAAAGTTTGCTTACATTTTTAAAATCTTATTATTATTATCTTAAAAACAAATAATTAATTATGATTCACTTAAGGATTTTAAACTTTATATTATAAGGTTTTTAATTATCATTAAAGGGTAAAAAAAGTAAATCTCTGATGGCTAACTCAATAATTTAATAATTTTACCAAAATATCTTGTAGTCATTATATTGGGAAAAATATTGAAAAATAAGAGAAAAGTTGTACATTTATACCAAAGTGTTGTCAAATAAGACCTGAACTGAAGAAAAACATTATGAGTATTATCTTAATATATAATTTAATTAACAAGATAAAATAGTTTGCATTTTGACTATCATATCAGTTATGCAAGATTAAAGTAGAATCAATAGATGAATAATGAAAATTATTCATGACAGAGTTAAATGTATATTTTTGAAGATAATTAAAACTAAATTAGAAATGAATAATAATGAAAATATATGTGTATTGAAAACTGTGTTTAGTATTAAAATAAAACTTATAAAAGTATATCTGAATGAAAATTTTAATAGGAGAAAAGATATAAACAGATTGTTATTAGTTCAATATAACTTTTATGTAGAATAAAAATTTTATAAGTTATATATATATGGTAAATGAAGGTTTAAAAGTTAGAATGATGTATGGATGTGATGCAAAGCCAATGAAAAAAGAAATTTTTGACTTGATTATATTTATACTTGTAATGAATCATAGCAGTCTAATCATAGAAGTCTAATCATAACAGAATTAATTATTAAAACTGTCAATGGAAAAAAAAGATAAGTGTAAAAAAAAATTACTGGAGACAACTAATAAAGAATAAATATGTATGGGAGAAAAAAGAGTGAAATAAATCCATGAAAGTAACATTAGCTTATTTGAGAATATAAACTATATTGAAGATAATATCATTTTATCTTTAAGGAGAAGGTGTAAAATGCTCTATTTTAAGTGAATAACATTAACAAAGAATACATAAAGAATAATAGGAAGACAAGTATAATGAATGCAAGTATAATAAATGTAGAAAGTATCTAAATAAAATATATTATGCAAATGTACAATAACCTTTGATTGTTTTAAGAAAGAAAAGAAACTGAAACATTGTACAAACCTGATGGTGTTAGAATTTTATAGTTTTGATAATTTTCTAATGAGAATAAAAGGAGTAAAAGTGAGAGGAAGGTTGATGCTTAACGAGTTTGAAGCGTTTGAATCGATTGGAATACCATTAATTAAATTTTTTTTTTTGAACTTGCATTTTTTTTTTTAAAAAAAAAGAACTTATAACATAATGTTTGTATATAGTTAATTTTATACTTTAAAATAATCATTATCAATATGGGGGGATAAATCAATAGATAAGGAAATGAATAATTAATTTGATTTGTTTATCTATACAATTATTTGTTTAAAGTTTTTTTTATTTTATTAAGTATTGTGAGATAATTGAAATAAATGTATATAATGAGCTAATAGAATATACACATAAAATGGTTACATATATGTATTGTGAGAAGAGGGGAGATGTCTGTGTTTGATGATAATATTGAAAATGATAAATGGTGATATTTGGAGTTTGATCGTATGATTAGCTAGTAATGCTAAATGTAATTATAATATAGTCATAGTTAATTTTAGTTTATAATTCTTCATAAGTTATTATTTGTAAAAAATATATGAAATAGTAAATCAGAAATAGGAAATTAATACCTGAATTATTAGATAAAATGAAGATAAGGATTTTTATTTTAGAATGCACCAAAGAATGTTTTTCCAATATTTAACATGGGATCATAAATTGAAAATTGAAGTTAGTTCAGGAAGAGGTGAGTTGTCATCTTTGATAATATACAGGATAAAAGTTTCATTTATTGTATCTTATTATAGGGTTGGATAATAAGTCCATAAAAAAATTGAGTGTGAAATCAGAAAACAAATTGAGGATTTCATAAGTATTGTAAGACGAATCAAATGCTAAATATCATAAAATATAAACACAGACAACATGTAATATTTCATAATATTATAATGAAATTATTTTAGTTAAGAAACAAAACAATAGTCCATATCTATCAGGGGTAATGAGTGTAAATCAAATCCATAACGAAGCAATTGATTATTCAATATATACACATGATTTTGTGATATAAGAAATAAAGTTAAATATCACAACAATACCATATTGTATGAGCAGAAAGTTTTCTTTTATTTTGGAGATCTAATTATAATTAATGGGAATAGAAATGTTTAAATATTTATATATATTATTGTATTATATTATTATATAATTTTTTATATTGTTTTATGTTAATTCATTTATTAGTCAAAATTAATTATTGAAAATTTGTAAATAAAATGTTATTAAAGTTGATGTTGAAAAGTTAAACTAAGTATCTAGAGTTGCATTTCTTTTGTTGGAATCATCATCATTACACCATCTTCAAAGAGTCTTAATTGTAATGTACACATGAACCAAAGCATACAGTTTGAGAATTGAATAAGAAATTAATCCAGTATCACATGATTCATAACAATCATTCGAGAAAACACTTCTGAAAAGAGATCTTAAATTATTGCAAACTGCCTTGATCACAGAAGCTATTGATAAAATATATTGCAAATTTTTTTAAGTATGCTTATTTATAGGAAATCAAAGTATGAATTAATTGTTATTTAAAGTTATGAATTATAATTACAATTTAATTAACAATAATTATTTATTATTAAGTAGTAGAGAATATAAATAAAAGTTAGTAATATATTTTTAATTATAGATTAAGGTTATAAGGCTTTTCTTCATTAAGACATTATCTATAGAGTAAAGTAAAATCCCTCTTGATATCTTATAGGTGGAATAAATAGTTAATTAAAAATCAATGATATTCCTGAGATCTCTTTAATATAATATTATGGTTATTATTAATTATAATCATATAAAAGTAATAATAATAAAAGATCAATATACAATAAAATGATAATATAACTTATTAAATAGGTTAACTTCAATTTAATAATCATGTTTTGTTATATTTATTTAAGTATTATTGTTAGTCATGGGAATATTTAGATAAGAAGAAGTATCACCATATTTTTATGCCATTGAGCAAATACTTTAGTATTTATTTAATGTTAAAGGATATGTAATCTTGTCAATGGGATAAATGGGTCTCATAATTGCTAATACTAATCAAATATCATTTAAAAATAAATGTCTCAAATTGTACCTAGATAAAGTAACAGTATAGCCTAATTTAAGGACCTGTCATGTCTTTTAGGGGTCATTGTCCTATTGGCAGGGTACAATACATAGATATATAGTTTTTACATAGAAATTAAATTTAACTGTCATGTGATATTTTGTTTATATAGTTAAAATAAAATCCATATTTTTGTGAAATCATGAGTGAAAACTATATTTATGGCTAAAGTTCGAAGATTTTTTTGTCCTGCATAGTTTTGGACAAAGATAAAATATCAGGCATTGAATTCAGCTCAAGGTTTATGGATGATTGCAGCCCAACTTTGCCATTTCTGGTGCTTGAACTTCTTTGTAACTAAAATATAAATAATTACTGAGTAGGATCAAATGTATATTTAGATAAGTAAATTACGATGTTCAAAGTTAGCATAATATGACTTTCTTGGGTTTATACAAAAAAACAATGCTTGTCACTGAAAAGGTTCAATAATCAAACTTCTATTTACTATTTATTGATTATTCACATTTACAAAAATAGGTCTGAAGTAAGGTTGTTATACTTTTTCTGCATATCTTTCCATTTATTACTTCATTTTATATCTGCTTCTACATTTTTTAACACTGACTATATATTTTATTTCATTTTTTTAGTTTATTACAAGTTTAAAAATAATTTTATAATAAAACTTATAAAATTAAGTTTATAGTCAATCCATTTTTTAAATTTTATTATAATCTTAATATATTTTTTTACTCATTTTTTTTTAAATATCTCAATATTGTTTTTATATCAATTTTCAAGTTTTTTTCTATAAAATTATATTTCAAATGTCTTAAAAATCTGTTTTAAAGCTATTTAAAATGCTATATTGCCTTGAGTAATTTAGTTCACTAATAGAGTGTCAGATTCAGGAGCATAAAGTTCTTCAGCAATTCGATTCCATTTGTGGTACTTTTGGCACTACAATCATATGAATTCCTGAGCAATAAACCCAACTATTATTTTTTTTTTTTATATATTATACGTTATTAAATCTTTTCCACAAAATTAATGTTATTAATTCAAAAAAAATATATTTCTTTCAATAAAAGTTAGCCATTTAAATACTAGTTTAAGCTGTTCTAACTTTTTCAAACTATTAATTGATTCAACTTATTACATTAATTTCCAAATTTTATATATCAGTTGAGATTGATAAAATAAAATAAAAAAAGGGTGATTATAATGGAATTGTAAGCTTCTTTTTTACTATATTCCTATAATATAAATAGAAGAACTTGAACATATCCTTGATTGTTTTACAGCGGAAAAAGTCTTAGGAAAAAATACTACACTTCTAGAATTGTAAAAATTTGACACGAAAACAAAACCATAGTAGTTTTAAAACTAGATAAATCTAACAATGATCCAAAAAAAACCAGGCTCCATATTTGGATAATATTTTCCAAAATTTTGAAATTTCAAATTATATTTTTAAAGATAATTAAAATATTACTATGATATGTGTGCGTTTAATAAGTGGTAGCTTAGATTCATCGGTAGCTACACTCGCAATAGAGTATAGTTATTACAACTCTAAAAGAAAAAAAGAGTGCAAGATATATATATAGAGAGAGAGAACAAAAAAATGGCAATACAAAAGTTTTACCTCATTTAAAAAAATATAAAAGTTAGAAATTTACAATATTAAATTTTGTGAAAATATTTATATACCTGCACTTCATATTTTTTTTATTTATCAGATATATTTTTGAAATATTTGTATATTAAAAAATAAAAATGTCTAGAGTATATAAATGACATGTAACATATTTTGTTTGCATTAAACAAATTTATTTACAGATATAGTTCAGTAAAAAACCAGTTTAGAAAAGAATCAAAAGGAGGCTTTATTTTTTATTTATTTATTAATAACTAAAGAATCTAGATTAAATTTGGGAAAAAAAGAAATTATATGAAAGTGAAAATTCTTTTAACAAATGCATTTTCTTGTGAACAATATATGATATATATTTAATTATAATTGACTATTTTCAATAAAAGACTAACAACAATTATTTGTCACATAAGTCAAAAATGCTGACAATCATCTATTCAAAATAAAAAAAAGCATTTAGAGCAAAAAGTAAATGCAAACAATATCAGATAATGTTATTTTATAGAAGTTTAAGTATAAAATTATTCTTATCACGTGTTGGAAGCTTCAAAATATGATTAAAAATGTAAAACATAAACCTAATAAATTTTAATAGAATAAACTGTGAGTTTTTTCTTCACACGTATATAATATTTAAATAGCTATTATTCCATAAGTCATGTGAAATTTGAACACCAGTGTGACTGATGGAGTTTCTTTCAGAATTGTTTATCTTGCAAATCTATTATACTACTGAACGAATTACAATCAAGTTCAGAGAGAAATAGTTGATAAGATTTAACAGGTCTGTAGTCGCTAAGGAAATAATTGGAGTACTTGGTATTATTCCTGCTATGACTTATTAATCTGGAGGCACATTTTTGACTGGTAACATTTATTTAATGCTTTCATTTATGATGTTATGGCAAGGAAGTATCCTGACATGACTAATCCATGTCATAAACTGACTTTCTATTTTAGAAGATATTAAACTGTTCACTCTGCCATAGTAATTTTTGCACCCACAATATAATACATCTCTCGCATCATTTATAAGTAATACTGTGTTTTGTTTTTGTTAAAACTTTGTGTGTGTTTCAATAATATATTTTATTATACAAGAAATAGGTTACATGAATTTTTACAATGGTTTTGCCAGTGTTACAATGACATGACAAGTCTAACAAATGTGTTATCAATTAGAAAACTTTACAGCAATGTTCAAATAGGTTTCAAAGTTATTAGTTACTGGGCCCATTTTAACATAGATGATTACAATACAGTTAAAAAAGATAAGATTAAATAGAAATATTTTACAAATGTAGAAATCTTTACATTAGCAATTATACATTTATTATTATTTGTAATGATTTCTTTCTTTTTACTTATTTATGTGTTCCAAATCAAACTTTATTGTTCATAAAAAGTTACATTGTTGAAAATACATGATTGAAAACTACATAGCTTAGGAACAAACAGATAGATATTATTGTTACAGTTTAAATAGATTGTTAGGCAGATATCTGATAAATGTAAACTTGTAAACTGTGTATTTGCCTATGTTCTATTTTCATTGTCTGAAGTCAGGGTCCCCAACCCTATGCCCGCAGACACCATGGCACCCACACACCATTTTATGTGTGCACACTGCTATCCAAACACGATAAAAAATTATTTATCTGATACAAATAAATTTAATTTTTAAAATTTCTTATAAATTATTGTATTATATTGTAATCAAATGTTAAAATTTTATTTTTGAAATAAATATTTTTTTGTACATTATGCTTATTATTAACAATATCCAACTTACATTAAAAAAATAAATGGTGCCCACCACCTGGCCAGTATTATAGAATGTCCTCTTAAGTGAAAAAAGGTTGGGGACTACTGGTTTAGTTCATCAGTTTAAAATACTTTTTGATTGAATTAAATATATCCTTTGGGCTATTCAACATACAGATATGGTGTTTAAAAAATTATTGAAATATATATACATAAACAAAACAAAAAAAATAATTGTTCTTGTTACAGCAAAAGTTATTTGGTTATTTGAGGTTATGATTTGTTTTTCAGGTTTTTAATAATGACCATGTAGCAGCAAATATATCTGGGTGTGCAATTTTGAAATCTCTGGCCTTCAGTTGTTTGAACTTATTAGAGAATGTGGTTGGGTGCCTTCTGGTGTTGTTTCCAAAACAGATAGTACATCTGGTGCACCATAAAGTATATAAACAAAAAGTTGCTGCATGGACTGCCAGTATTGAGCCTTTACTGAGTATCTCTATTAGGTTATCAAGTGTGATGTTATTTTGTCTATATGTGCTAATCATAATTTCTCAGGTATTTGTCAGAACTGTACAGGTGTGGAATAGGTGCTATTGTGTTTTTTCTTCCCTGTGGCACAAGAAACAAACAGCATCAATTTTGTTGTAAAACCTGTGGTATTTAAGGAACTAGAAGGTAGGTACAGCATGAAGATTTAGCTTTAAGAGAAAGTAAAAAAAATTGGGTTCTAATGACCATTTTTTGAATCGCTGCATCAAATGACTGTTAATCATATTTAGATTATTGACTGAGGATCAATAGTTATGTCTGGGTATAGCATATTATAAATACTCCAATAGGTGTATCTATTAACTCCCAATGCTTTGAAGTTGGTTTACAAGCAAAGACACATACCCATGTGAAGGTGGTGATCAGTCTGTGTGTATTATTTGAAGGATGCATTCAAGAGCTGGAAAACTTATCTGTGCAGCCAGAAGATTAATACTTTTTTGTATATGAAAAACTTGAATGGAGTAAAGATTTAATCCATTTCTGGTTGGTGGAAGACTAAGTCATTTTACAGAGATGGAGACTATTTTTCTGTGCCATAATAGTTTGCTACAAAGTGAGTAAATGGACGAAGTGAAAGATTTAGTGAAGTTTATGATTGGTGAGTAATAGGTTATTTTTGTAGTTACAAGCTGATTAAAAAGGCATACTTTTGCATATAATAAGAGGTAGGTTTTGGAGAGAGAAGTGGTTGTGCATTCAGCATCATCTTTCAGTTTTTCTGGATTTTTTGTTTTAATATTTAAAATATAACATTAAACTTGCAGGAAATGTATCGCATTATTTGTAAGTAATTTTTTTAAAATTTTATTTCAAAATACAGCATTAAAAGTTTTTTATATTTATGTTTTTTTTTTTTGGCTAAACACTATAAACATTTACAGTTTAAAGTTGTTATATTTGTGAGTTTTTTTTAAAAAAAGATTAACAGTTTACTATTTTTTATGTCTTACAATTCACCCATTTTTTTTTAGGTTAAAAAAAGAAAAATCTAAAATATTATTACAACTTGACATTTGAAAAATGGTTCAGGGTTCTTTTTTATATTTGTCTCTTTTTCCATAATGAATATATCTCTTCAGAATTGGAAAGTACGTTTTTTTTTTTTTTAAGATTTGAAGCTTGCTATTATACATGGAATATAACTGCGCAAAATGGCTAGTATGGTGGGAGGAGGAAGGTTGGCTTTGTCTACACATAGTTTCCTAATACTAAAAAGGCACAACTCACAAGTACCTGTTTTATTTAATTTTGTAATATCTTTTTTCCTTTTTTTATAATAGATCTAAGTTTGCGATGATCTGCAGACAAATTTTATCGTTTGGGTTTGTCTTCACATTCGTTGGAGGCATTATTTTAAATATATCACAAACTTAGAGTAATATGTCATGGGAATAATATATCATAGCAGGAATGATACCAAAGTATCATAATTTCTAAAGCAATATTAGGTATTAATATATTAATATAATCATTTAACACAGTATTGCTTGAAATATTTTTATGCTTTACCCATAAGTGTGGCCCAAACATAAAAGATCATTCAATATATTGCCAAAAATTAAGAAAATGTTAAGATCTACAATAGTACTTTGGCTACTAAAGAAATGTTAGCTAGACAGATTTGGAACATTTAATTCAAATATTCCCAAGTAAAATAGTCAGAAAAGCTCTAATATTAAACCAATTGTTTATTATAAATAAAATTGCTATTTTTTTTTTTTTAATTGTACTTGTATTTAAATATTATAATATTATGAAGTTTTGTAGATAAAAGTTTTATTTATTTTAGTCTAATATTATTTATATTTTTTTCGTTATTAATAAAATTGATTGGCATTAAAAGAATATGTAATAATAATAATCATCATCATCATCAACTATTATCAATTCGCCGTGGGATGAAGGTCTTTCCAAGTTCAAACCATCTTCTCCAATCTTTAGCTTTTCTTCTCCACATCCCCCCTGCACACTTTTTAATTTCATCCATCCATCTCACATGCAGCCTTTTTCTGGTTTTTTCACAATCTCTTGGAATCCAGTTTAAGATTTCAGTTGTCTATATATTTATCATCTCTCCTAGCAATATGTCCAGCCCATCTCCTCTTCAGTCTTTTAATTTTTTCAATGAAGTCAATAACACCTGTTTGTTCTCTTACCCATATATTGCATTTTCAATCTCTTCTTGTTACTCCTAACATGCATCTCTCCATACTTTGAGTGGTCTGAAGCTCTGCATTGCTCTTCTATTAAGTGTCCAAGTCTCAGATCCATAAGTAAGAACGGCCAAAACACATTTATTAAAAACCTTTCTTATCAAACACATAGGCATATTTCTTTTTAGTATCAAGTTATTTCTACCAAAAGCATTCCAATCAAGTTTAATTCTATGATTAATTTCATCCATTATATTTCCATCTATATTACTAATCTGACCAAGATATTTTAACTGTTAACTTTTTCTAACTCATCATAATCAATCTTTATTTTCATATTTTGAAAAAATCTATTAAACATTACTTTAGACTTTTTAACAGTTATCTTTAATCCTACTTTCTTCTGATAACTCCTGTAATATTTCCTGCAGCTCTAAAGCATTATCTGCAAAAACAACTATCATCATCTGCAAAATCAAAATGACTTAAATAATTACCATTTACTTTCATTCCTTTAGATTCCCATTTTAATCCACAAAATACTTCTTGCAGCACTGCTGTAAAAAGTTTTAGAGATATGGAGTCACTCTGTCTTACACCCTTCTCAGTGTTGATTTTCCTAATATAATTATATAATCTAATTGTTGCTGTTGAATTTTTATAAATATTCTTTAAAATATGACAATATCCAGGATGTATACCTTGATGATCCAATGCTTTAATCAATGAAAAAATGTTTATAGAATCAAACGCCTTTTCATAATCTACAAATCCAAAGCATAATGACAACTCATATTCATTTGTCCTTTCTATAACTTCAGTTGTAATTATATTAGTAAAAATTTTGTATAAGACTGATAAAAGGTTGATAGGTCTGTCATTTTTAATATCTTCTTTATCATCTTTTTTAAATATTAACATTAATACTGCATTCTTCCAATCACCTGGTATATCTTTATCATTTGTACATTTGGTATTTAACTTTGCTAAATTCTTTTTTATTTCTTCACCTGCTTTTTTAAATATATCAATTATAATTCCATCATTATTTGGAGCCTTTCCTTTCTTCATAAATTTAATTGCATGTCTCACTTCATTTATAATTCTGGGCAATTCAGAAGATATAATAGATATAGGAGGTACTTATTCTTTATTACTATATAATTCTTGATAGAAGTCTTCTACCCATTTCCTGATGTCATCTCTCTTTTTAGTAATAGTTCCATCTTTTTTCCTTATTGCAGATATAAATTTCCTACCAATACCAAAATGTTGTTTTACACTCTTGAGACTTTTATTCTCTTCTACAGCTTTCCTTGCTAGTTGACAATTATACTTTCTTATATCATTTTCTGACTCTTTTCTGCACCATTTTACAGAATTTGAGGTATTCAATCTTTTTTAATGCATCATTTTTGTATATCTTCATATTCCTTCTTTTTTCATAAATAATACATGAGTTTTATCAATAGCAGTATCATATATATATTTAATATCAGTTATATTAATAAATTTGGTCAACTTTTAGAATTTTAATTTAAATATATTTCTCACTTGGTAACATAATTTTCAAAACTGTTTGCCAATTTTTTTGGTTTCTACTCCATTTTCAAATGAAAAATTTAAATGCTTGGTTTAAATAAAATGTAATTAATTTAAATATATTTAGGAAATCAAAATTTACCTCACTTTATTAAAAACTATAATTTTCTCCATTTCTGTAGAATGTATTTCAATATCAAGGTCACAACATACATTATACTGGTTCCAAAATTTTTCTGTTGTGATATGATGCACTGTGACTTCTCCTTTATTGGAGTCAGGAATCTCTCAGCCACAATTCCCAGAGAAACCTGTTAGCCACCTTACCTTCCATTTTCATTCCTCACCCTAAGTTTTTTCCATATCTTTCCCTATCCTTTTTTATTCCATTTCCACAACATAATATTTGTCAACTCTATGGCATTTATATCTAAATCCCCCTTATCTTTCCCCAAACCCAGCATAAAAACCCAAACCCCACTTTCTGTATAATCACTTTGTTTATATTTATTCTCCCACAACATTATTTGTACCCTTTCTGCTTGCAGGCATTTACATTCAATTAATAGATGCCTAATATTTTCTATGCCTTCCTTACATAACTTGCAGACTATATACATATTCCCTTATTGCTAACATACTGTTTGAGCCTTAAACAGTAAACTACTTTCCTTTCCTTGTTATTATCATAAATTAACTCACACCCAATATTCTGTTTACTTTATATATATATATATATATATATATATATATATATATATATATATATATATATATATATATATATATATATATATATATATATATATATATATATATATAAATTCTTTTTACCCTCCTTATTAATTCTCTATCACTCCAACTCCCTATTTTTTATTAATTCATTTATTCTTCTATTCCATTCCTTGCCACTGTATCACTCAACAATTCTCCTAACATAATCAGTCCACTTTTTGTATAAGTATAATAACAAATTTCTTTTGACTCAATTTTCTACATAATACTTCCTTCCTCACCCATATTGTTGCCTGTAATTTACTCATAACCCAATAAAATACTATTTTGACTATTTTATTATCTATAAATTGCAATCTACCAAATATTTTCATTTTTTGCATCTCTCATATAAAAACTTGACACCACCCAATTTCTCCCTGAATTGCCTCCATTGCCATCCACACATCTGCATCTAATGCATGCTTCATACTTCTCTTTGTACTTTTTGTAAGTAATCTAACACCCATTTACTAACACATAACACATCATTACCATAACTTAAGTCTGCTACTGCCACTTCCTTCCATACAATTCTAGCTACTTCATATTTATTGTATGAAAACACTGTTGATTTCTTTATTAGTTCTTTTTCTTTGCTTCATTTATCAATTTTTTTCACCCATTCATCCAAGCAATTTCTCTGATTACTTGACAATTCACAAAATAGTTATACCTATCCACCACATTTAATTTTATATTCCCCAATAAAAAAATTTTCTCTTCTCTTTCCCCAGTATTTATCATTCTTACTTTTGATTTCTCTTCACTAAATTTAATCCCATCTCTTTATTCCTCTTGTGCATGTCTTCAGCATAACTCCGAGATTTCCTTTATTTTCTGTGCACAAAAAGATATCTGCAAATAAAAGACTGGATTATGTATATACATCCTTGCCATCTATTAATATAATCTCTATTCCTCTTCCTATTCTTTCTATTGCACTCTCTCCATTTCTTTAAAATATAAAAAAAAACAAAATAGGTGATTTAGAGCATCCTTACCTTAGTCACATCCCATTATTAACTTTAACTGATTCTATATTTCCTAATTGTTACATATAATAATAATAATTTTCATACAATTTCTTAATAAGATCCACCAAAGCTCCATTGATTCCAAACTTACCCATAATCTATTTTTATTTATTTTATAATATGCCTTCTCTATATCTACAAAAACTATATATAACTGTCTGCCTGTATTACTACTCATATCTACAAGTTGTATAACTACAAATAAACTATCTCACATACCCCTATCTGATCAAAAATCTTTTTGCATTTCTTCCACTATATTATTTTTTCCATCCACTTTGCAACCTTTCCAGCAACCACATATGCAAAAAACTTTATATAACACTGATGTTATCACTATTTGTCCATAATTTGTTTAACTTTGTATGGTCCTTACCCTTCCCTTTAAATAGTAACTTTACTCTTGTATTATTCCAGTCATCTGGAAATTCTCTCTTCTGTACCATCTTATTAAAACATGATAATAGGTTTAATTTTTGCCATATTTTCTGAATTCATCACCATCTCTGCTGCATATCCATCTAAATATCTTGCCTTTCCACTTTTCAATTTTTTCCTGCCTCATTCAATTTATTTTCTGTAAACCTAATATTCCCATTACTATATGCCTTCATGTTTGTTAATATTCTGTCCTTCATATCTAACATCTTTTCTATATCACTTACATACTTATTTAAAATTGTCTCCCAATTTTTCTTTAGAGCTACAGTCTATTCCCTCATCAGTGCTGCCCACTTTTTAAATTTTTATAGTCATTCGAAGATGATTATGATTTTGGAACATTTTTATATTTCAAATTAGCAAAAATTTTAAAACAATTAAGTAGTGTATAGCAAAAATGTATAGCTTATAATAATTGTTACAAAAAAAAGTTCACATTTACATAGTAAGGATTAAGTTTTGTGGGTGAAATATTAAATTTTTTGGACTGATATTTTTTTGTTATTAATAAAATTGGATGATATTAAAACAATTGTTTTATTTAGAGATCCTAAGAGCTTTTTTCTAAGTATTAGATTTTAATTGAGAAATTAAAAGTTATTAGATCAAAACTCAACTTGTAACTTCTGGTGCTTAAACACCACATGATTCCATATCAAAAGATGTGAATAGATAGTTATTATTGTTTGCAAAACAAGTTTTTACCTAATAAGAGAATGGTATAATCGAAAAAATAATAAAATTGTAATCACAGGTAAGAAACAATAGTTTGAATTTTTATGCTGGTGCGTAGTTGCAAATATAATGAAGTTTAAAATAAAGGAGGAATGCCTGATAAAAATTTAAAAATAAAAAAAAAAGTTTGATAGTATTTATTAGGTTTGGGTTAAGTTTTAGTTTTTATTTATAATTTAGTCCAAATTTTAATAAATGTTCAACTTTTTTATAAAACTCATATTGTAATATAAATAAAACTAATTACGCTATAATAATTTTGTGCATTTATATAAATGCTTTTTTTCAGAATGAAAATATAAAAAAGCAGCTTATTACTTAATTTTTAAATGACATTGTGAAGCATGCATATTCTACAGCTCAAAAATGTTTTTAAGAATATAAATAGTAAATAGTTTCGATTTTTTTTTTGCAAAAAATTTTTATATTAGAGCACAAAACAATTATTTTATTGGTAACAAAAATAAGATTTATATTGTTTACTTTTTAGCATTTTACTACAATTTAAAAGATGTAAGCATGTAAAAAGCCATGCGTATTAATAACAAACATTTTGCAATGAAATAATTATAACTATTTTATTTATCTGACCTGCCCATGAGTAGAAATTGAAATTTCTGATAGAGTTTGAAATTTTTTTAACAAGACTAGAATTTTATGTAATCAGTTTATATTCAACCCAATAGATGTTAATTATTGATCAGTAAATTAATATCCAACTATTCTTAACTAACTAATAAAGATGTAGGGTTAATCTGAACTAGTCAAAAAATTATCAATGTTCTGACCATAACACAAAAATACTATTACATTGAGGTAATCATCATAAGTGAGAAAAATAACATAAAAATATTGGAACTGAAATATTTTTCATTACTTTGCTACTGTACTTTATTTATTTATTAAATTTATGCTTTGATAATAAATTGAGTAGATCTATAAAACAAAAGTTTTTTGCATTATTATTTACAATACAAAATTTATAAGCAGAATATATATAGCATGAGTAAGTAAAATTATTATTGTACATTTAGATAATAATAATTAATTAAAGTAATACAGGAAAAATAAATGAAAATATTTTATACTAATTAATATTTTGGTTATATTGTTTATAATGAAACCTACATTGTTATTTTTTTTATTATTAATTTATATCATTAAATTTATTAATTTTTTTTAAAAACAATTAATTTATTCTTTTAGAAACTGTTATTACATTTATCATTCAAATGTAGAAAATAATTGTCATAGGTTGATATAATAACATAAAGTTTGAAGATTTTAGAATTCAAATATTTTCCTACTTTGCTACTATATTCTATTTATACAATATTTACTCATTACATTTTATATTTTGATAACAAATTGAATAAAAATCTTAGTTATGTTTATAGAAAAGAGCTATTACTTATATTATTATTTCTTGGTAAAATTTATTAGCAGAATATCCAATATTTATAAAAATTAAAAAACAAACAAACAAAAGCTTTCAGTTGCATAAAAAATAAAAAATATTAATTTCAAAAATAAATAAAATGAACTTTTCATAATTTTAAAATATAATAATAATATAGTTATTTTTTTAAAGAAAAAAAAACCCTGATAAAAATAGTGATTAGTTTAGAATGTGAAAAGATTCTAGTATTAGACACTAAAAAATTTTAAATTAGGTCGCAATTTTTGAAAAGAACATAAGAATAATTATATTATATTTCGAAAGTCTTAATTGCATTTTTTATGTATGTAAATTTAAGACTTCTTTATTCTTCCTACACATCAATATTTATTAAAATTTGAATAATTAAATAGATTAAAACATTTTATTAAATGTTTATTTTTTTCATATTGTTTTTTTGTATTTATATTAACATATACTCCTTTTTAAAACATTTTTTTTCCAATTGGTGCTTTATTATTTCTTACATTTCAATTTGACTGGGATATTTTTTTCAGAGCTATAACATGACAATACATATTATATTTCCTATTACTTACATACATATTCACTTATATATATATATAACAGTGATATAAACAAGTTCCGTGTTTAATTTATCTATTACAGAATTATTTTCAAACGCTTTAATGAGACCAAAGCAAGCACCATCCAGAGCCACATTATCTTAACTGAATGAGAAATATAATAATTTATGCAATTCTATCCTTTCGAATCCAAAACTGGACTCGTTTAATTCACTAATGGACATTTGCAATGATTGGAGAACTATACCCCTAGTAATATTTGTAATCTTTGTTTATTGGTGTATTCGTTTTTCTTGTTGTTTTTACTGATATGACCACTTTGAAAGATAAAATACTTCTGTATACATATATATTAAACAATTAATAGAATACATTTTGTAAAATGTAGCGGTGAAAAAAAAATTAAAACAGTAAAATAATAATAATTTTACTAACAAAACGTTTTTTTATAAACTTATAAAAATAAAAAAAGTTTATGATGATGTCATAATACTTGGGCTATTTCTGTTGCAAATGGCATACATTTTTCTCACTAGAAATTCTCACTATTATGTCCATGTAAGACTTGATTAAATTATGTAATTTAATTAAAATAAAGTACCCTCACGATAAACTTGGAAATATTTTAAAATATTAAACTAATCATATAACAAGGACAAAAAATAAATATATATATTAAATTACTGATAGAAATTAAAAGGATTATTATAAAAATAAAACTTCTATACAAATTTATATAATAATGTTTTTGAAATGTACAATAACTATAGCATATTAAGTTACGTCTTCACTTTCAATCTCTCCTTATTACTTCCAACAGTTTTCTCCATTCTTCATTGTGTGATCTAAAGTTCTTATTCCTCTTAGCTTCATATTTATATTTAAATATGGTAAAACACATTTATTAAACATCTTTTCAATTGTATAGCATATTCCTTTTTAATATTAAATTATTTCTACCAAAAGCACTCCACCAAATTTAATTTTTGATCAATTTCATTCATTATGTTTCTATGTGAATTAATAATCTGTTTGTCAATTTTGTTAAAAATGTTTATAATTATCATTATGTGCTACATAATTTTTTCCAATATTTAAAGTTAATAATTTACAAGATGAAGTTTATTTTTTTAAGACAATTTTTTATTACATAAAGTTTTTTTTTTTTTAAAAAAACTCTTAATAAAACAGTAATTAATAAAGTTTAAATTAAGGAAGTGTTGAAATATATTATAATGTTAAAATTTAAAAATATTGTTATGAAGGAACTCATATAAACAAAATCTAGAGTCCTAGTTAATTAGAGGAAGGCCCTATTTCATAGATGCCCAAGTGTTAGGCTCATTATGATTTATTTTTAAGGATCACTTCACCAAAATTAAATAAAATTAATTTTAAAACAAAAATAAAATCAATTCTAATTAAAAATATTTGAACAAATGATAAACAACTGATATTCTCATTGTATTAGATCTTACTTTTGCATTTGTTGCAAAAACTATTATACACTTTATAGTAATTGAAGAATAAATTTAATTTATGAATTGAAATTTATTATCAATATAATCAAAAATATAGATTATCTGTGCTAAATATTTATAATAAATTCTCTTTTTTATAATGTTCCCATTGGTAGTGTTGTGATCTTTATTGATATGACTGAGTGTAGTCACTAAATAATTTAAAATACTGCATAATAAAATCACATAGAAAAAAAATCCAGTAATTAAGGAATCTATATCAGTTGATTAAACACTTTATTACTTTTATAATGCTTTATTATCCACCTATTCTTTCAGCAATCTTCTTCAGAACCTTATATCTCCTAATCAGAGAGATTAGGAGATATAAGGTTCTGAAGAAGATAATGGGTAGATAATAAAGCATTGCAAAAGTAATAAAGTGTTTGTCAATTGATTATTATATGGTATACATTTGACAATGCAATAGGAAATAATAGTTATTATACTTCATGAAGAATCTATATCAGGTTAATTTAAGAAATAATTTAATAAATATTTAATTTATATTGCCAATATACATATTAATGACACATGCATGATTAATTTAATATTTTATTTTTATTGAAAAAGACCAATCTAATTGCAGTTATGAGAATATTTTATTAGTATTATAAAAGTTGATATTTTACTACTATTTATTATTACAAAATGTAGTTTTTTGAGTTTTTTATTATATATGCATTTGTAATGTCCAGATTTCTATAAAAAAAGGAGTATATAAGAAAATGCAAAACATATATTCGACTTACTCGATAACTTTACTACAGAAGTAGATTATGCTTATCTTACTTAGTAATTGATACATTAGTATATTTGCTTTTTTTTTTAAAAAAAAAAAAGTAAAACAATATAAGATTGTGTGCTCTTAATTAAAAAATAACTTGCTTTCCGATAATGTGGGGCAATAATAAATTATACATTCACATAATAGTTTTATTATACAATTGTTTGATTAAAAAGTGAATCATATTTATACATATATACGTGTGTGTCAGTATAAAAGTAAGTAGAAAGATTAAATGATTTATTTAGAAAGAAATATATAATAAGCCAAAGAGTTTATTTATTTGGTTATTTAACAATTATATATATATATATATGTGTGTGTGTGTGTGTGTGTATGTGTGTGTGTATGTGTGTAAACAAGAGAAATAAATTGCCCTCCTCCAAGCTATGAATAAAAAGCATTCTAAATGTTGAAAAAAGGATCAAGAATAGAATGAATCCACCTCTTCTTGAAGCTCTGATGTTTATAAGCATACCTTTGACAACATTGTTGGTAATTCAGAATGAAATTATTCTATCAGCCAGATGAAAAATGGCACTTAAGAGTTATTAATTAAACTCAATCAATTATGCAAAGTTAGTGACAGAATCTTACTTTTAACATCTTGATTATAATAATTAAATTATGTAAACTTTAAATTGAACATAGCTCAGTGCATATGTATACAAAGAGAGTAAAATCAACTTCTGCCAAGCTATGAATCAAAAGCACTCTAAATATGAAACAAAGGATCAAAAATAGAATGAATCTACTTATTTTCAGGGTTACTAATCCATAATTATTCAATTGTCCAATTATTGATTAATAAATAGATGCTCCTGATTATCATCACCATCATTTTCAACCATCATTGTTGCATAGCAAGATGAAGTTTCTTGAAGTTTAATCCAACATATCTAATCTGTAGTTTCATTTCTCAGCATTATACCAATAAATTTCCTTATTTCATCTATCCATATTACAGTTGGTCTTTTAAAAGGCCTTTTTTACATAGGATCTAGTTCTCTTCTAAGCCATATGGCTAGCTCAGATCCATTTCAATCTTTTAATTTTTTCAGTGACATCAATTATACTTGTTTATCTCTTCTTGTTATTCTTCTTTTACGTGTAGCATATTTTCTTTTAATATTATTTTTTCAAAAACACTATGAATAATTTCTTTCATTATGTTTTTATATGTATTAATAATCTGACCAAGCTATTTGTAGTTAGTAATATATTAGACCTTGTGATTTACACTTTTTTTTTTCTGGGAAAATCAATTGAATATTAAGTTAGTCTTTGTAACATTTATCCTTAGTTCTATCTTTTTATTTTTCATATGATAAATCTTGCAATATTTTTGAAACTTTGAAGAATAATAGGAAAAACAACCGCAATATCTGCAAACTCTAAATAACTTAAATAAGAGCCATATATTTTATTCTATTAGCTTTTTACTTTAATTAAACCATAAAATATTTTTTTTATAAAACTGTTAAAAATGTTTTGGACTCATGTAATTGTCCTGTCATGCATTCTTATCAATGTTAATCTTCTTGGTATCACCATGTAATCTAATAACTTCTATTGCAGATTGATAAAATTTTTCAAGATATGATAATGATATGGATACATATCTTAATGGATCAAAGCTTTAGGTATGTTATAAAAATGCCTTTTCATAAACTATAGATCCAAAACATAATGACAAGTCACACCCATTTGTCCTTTTTAACCTTCTCTCAATACTTGTTGATTTTGAGATCAAACTTCACTATAGATGAGTTTGTAATTATTTTGATAAAGATCTTATGTAAAACATGTATTAAGGATCTTCTTCACTATCTTTCTTAAACACCAATATTATTACTGCAATCTTCATATCATTTAATTTTGCCAACATTTTTTTTAAATGTTTAAAACAATTTAAGGCAATAATAATCCTAAAATTTGAGAAATTTTTTCTTCTTCACTGATTTACTTACATGTATTACTTTTTCATTAAAATGCTTGGCAGTTCAAAAAATGTCATAATTATAGGGATTATTTTGTTTTCTTGGTTAATATTATTTTTACTACTGCTTCTACTACCACTACTATTAATAGTAGTAGTATGTTTTTATGTTAAGCTTTATTTATTTTAGAAAGTAATAATGTTTTACACAGCTTGGATTGCTGTATTTACATGGGTAATCCCCATTTGTAGGCTTACATATATAAAAATTGTTTTATTCATTTACAAATAAATTTTTTCAAGTTGTAAATTAGTTACAAGGGTTTTACACAGCTTGGATTGCTATGGTATACATAGGAAATCTATAATTGTAGGTGCACATACATAAAAGTTGATTTATGTGAGATTACAGAAATTTTTACATGCTGTGAATTAGTAACAAAGGTATTACATAATTTGGATTGTTGTGGTTGCACAGGCAATCCATAGATGTAGATTTGTGTATGTAAAAGTTGATTTATTGATTTCACAAGATTACAAGAATTTTTGCATGCTGTGGATTAATTACAAGTGTTTTACATAGCTTGGATTGCTTTGGTTACATGGGCAATCTGTAGTTGTAGGTTTACATACGTAAAGTTGATTTATTGATTTACACAAGATTACAAAAATTTTACATCCTTTGAATTGTTATATTTACACATGCAAACATGAGGATCTAGTGATTTTCATGGGAGTTTGGCAATTATCTGTAAGGTCTGCAGACAGTGATATTAAGTCAATGTCAGTTATTTTTGACTGTTTTAGGCTGCCAGATATTTTTTGGACGATCAGGTATTCTCTTGGTTTTGTTGGTGATATGAGTTGGGTATGTGTTGGGATAGATAGGAGGCATGATGGGATTGTTTTTGTAATTCACAAAGAGGTTTTGTTAACTGTGATATGCATGTTTTCTGATGCATTTGAATAGATGAGTATTTCAGGGGAGGAGGATAATACTGCTACGTTAAAATTGGTTGCAATTGTTGAATTGGATAGGTTAGTTGACTCTGGATCTAGCTATGTCAGAGATTGAGGCTGAGTATGGCTTTTGAGGAGGTTGAAATGGGTAGAGGGTCCAAATTTCCAGAGGAGGGTATTTATACAGCTATGTTAGAATTGGTTGATGAGTTGGAGTTTGTAGTAGGATGGTCAGATTCTGGGTCTGACTGTGTTAGAAGTAAGGCTGATGTGATTTAAGTGTGAGATTCATAGATAAAGGATCCAGACATAGGGAGACATGGTGAAAGCTGGATAGGTGGTTAAGTTGTGCATTAGAAATATACATTTTTTGAAATTATTGTTAGTAACTAGATTTAAATTGAAAATTTGAATGAAAAATATAACAGAAAGTAGGAAATGGGTTATCAATTGATTGGAAATTAAAAGAGATATATAACATTAGTCAGTTTTTTTTAAACTTGTTATCCTAAGGTTTTGAGTACTTTATAAGCATAAAAAAATCAGAGCTGGTTAACTTGGTTGTGAGCAAGTGAGCTGATTGCTGGTGAAATTGAGATCGAATTTTAGGTGCTTGACTGAGCTTTGGACTTTGTGCTGGTATTGCAATCGACAGACACTGGTCATTTGCTTCCTTTTTTTTTTTAAAGTATCGTTAAAAAATTAGATTTTAATTGAAAATTTGAATGAAAAATGTAGTACAGAATTAGAATTTATCAACTGATTGGAAATTGAAAAAGGTATATGACGGTAGTTTTTTCCTTTATTTATCCTAAGATTTTTAATTCTTTTTAAGTATAAAAAACCAGAGCTTGTTAATTTGTTTTAGAATAAGTGAACTGCTTCATGGGGAACTTGAAACTGAATTTTCTTTCTCTTTTTTTTTTCCAAACAAAAAAAACGGAAATTGCTACAATAAAATTGAAAATAAGTATATGTTTGACTGAACTTTGGACTTTGAAAATTTGAACTTGTAATATTGGAAGCAGGCTTTCCTGGTCTTGTGCATATTATTTTCTAAATTATCTGTCGAGTAATTTGATTTTAATCGAAATTTTGAATGAAAAATATAACCCACAATTATTAATTAGTTATCAAATCATTGGAAATATATCAGGGTAAGGTTTTTACCTTGTCAGGGCTAGGTTTAGAGTTCTTTTGGAGCATGAAAAACTAGATCTTGTTAACATGGTTGTAGACAAATGGATTGCATTCTCCAGAATTTTTATTATTATTACTTGTAAAATTCTTCTAAACATTTCATGATGGCATTTTTAAAAAAAATAATACTTCCATCTTTTCTTTTTATTGCTAAAACAGCTTCTCTTTTAATACCAAGATGTTTTATATTTTTGCAACTTTTATATTTTTCTATATATTCACCTGTTATGTTTTCATTTTTTTTCCATATCATTTTAAAGAATTACAAATATTCAATTCTTAATTGGTTACTTTTAAAGATAATAATATTTGTTTTGTTTTATATTTTTTATAACAGTATCTTATGTGTATTGCTTTTTTGCACCAACTATCTTTGTCTACAGTAGTATATCAATTGTCTTTTTATTGATCACTATCCATTCAGAACCATCTTCAATGTCTGTAAATATTTTACAATGGTTAGTAAATTCTATTTATTAGAATGTTTCTGAAAGTTATGAATACAACTGCTAATACTTTTTTGCTAAATAGTTGTTATTCTTCTAGTTTTGCATTAGCATCTTACATCTTATTAATTGACAATTCATTTCCTAGGTTAAATCTATTAATAACATATTAAAATACATATTTTATAAAAGTCAAAATGTAATCCAATTTTTCTATACATTCATTTGAGGTTTTTATTTCTATTTAACATTTGTTTTCTCTTTTATTTCTATTATCATAGTAAAATGTACCCATAATACTTTTATTTTTCAATCATATTTTAATTCTAGCATTAAAGTCTTTCATAATAATTGTAAAATATGGATTAATCTGATCAAAATATTTCATGTATCTATTTAAGAATCCTCTACTTCTTATAAAGGATGAGACCTTTCCATTTTGTCTAATACCAATCTCGACAATATTGTTCTTTCATTTTTTATTTATAGTGAATCCCATTCTACTTGGGCTTCCAATTGCCTCTTCATCTTTTTCCTAACTTTATAAAGTGCAATAATATTAGATAGTTCTTGCAATTTATACAATATTCTTTCAATTGAAAGTCATACATTATAGGTGACTAAATAAAAGATCATTATAAAATGGGATACCAGCCCTGTAGTACAAATGGATAATAATAATCAGAGTTAATATTTATAATAAACTTGAGATAAAGATAAATAAATAAATCTAACTAGTAACACACACATACACAAATAAAAATATAATTTACTTGATTAAAAGGCAATTGACTTAAGAAATGCAGTGAATAGGTCTAATTGGATAAAATTATGAAATTAAAATTTAAAAAGCATTTAAAATGTTTTGCAGATATGTGCAAAAATTAACCAAATTAGTTTGATCTTGAATCTTAAAATACTAACCAACCAATCAACCATCAAAAATAAAATAATAACAAAAGATGAAAAAATGCTAAAAGTATTTGCTAGAAAAATATTATTTATTAAAAGAATACAAGATAAATTGTTTTATTCATGTGATTAGAGAATAAAAATAATGATAGTAAAGAACCTAAAGCAAGTGGTTTGTTTATATGGCAAAATCTGGGATGCATTATTATTTGTTTTCATTAGTAGAGAATAGAATCCAACTAAGAATTACTATTAAAGAATATATTAGTAAAAATCAGTCATATTTCACAAGAATTACTATTAAAGAATATATTGAAAAACTTTTCAGAAATAAAAATTTGTTGCAGAAGACACTAGAAGACAATATTGAATAATGGAAGTCTATTCTATAAATAACATTATGGATCTATAGTACATTTTGTCTTCTTTTATTTATTTTTTCTCTCCTTTAGTTAAAATGACTACATGAGTGGCTATTGTTGTTTATAATGATAAAAATTGCAAATCTGAAGAAAGTTAAACATTTTCAAATTTTAGGTCAGATCAAATTTGAACACCACCTCATAGCATGACTAAAGATGATTAACCACTATAGCATAAAGCCATGAACAAAATAAAAAAATAATGATTTCATATTCATAAAAAGTGAAAATTGATGTTATCAATTAGTGAAGTTATTATGAAGATAATATTTAAAATAAAATAAAATAGAAAGTTATTGTGGGTATAACATAAGTTGATATACTAACTTTAAAAGTAAGATACAGTTGGAATAATTAAGAATAGAAACTTTAAACAAGTAGAAACACTTTCTCCTGTATTGCTATCCTCTTAATATAATTTATTATACCACAATAATTTTAGAGCTTAAACTATAAAATAATAAAGCCATTTATTACATTAACATGGAGGATGACATATATTAAAAGTAATTTAATACATATAACTTTTGTCAGCAAAATTTAGCTATAGGTTATAAAGTTTATAGTGAAAATAACTGGACTAAAATATAAATTAAAAAAATGAAAAGAAAAAAAAAACAGACTTAATTTATTAATAATATATATAAAAAAGGAGAAAATTTCGTAAAATTTTATTATCTAGAAAACTTTTATCATAAGTAGATGAATATACCCAATAAAAATTAATAAATGCATGCGAAATGCACATTCTAAATAATGAAAACAAAAACATAAATTATTAAAACATATTTGAAACTTTTTTAGTGCAATAAAAAATTGAATGCTCATTAATTTTTTTTTAGAGACAATAGTATTATAAATATATAAAATAAAAAGACAAGAGGTCTGCAACAAAATTATTATGAAAGACGTAATTCTATATTATGAGTTAGTAATAAAAAGCAGAGAATAAAAATAAATATCATTAATCCCACCAGATGGAGTTAATATTAAAAAGACGTTTTCTTTTTTTTTTGCTGTTTCAATTTTTTAGTACCATAATAGATATCCAGCATGCAATTTATTGAAATGTTTTAATTCCAAAACGTTTTTCAATAAAAATATATATTTTTTTAAAAAGCAAATTTAAATGTAAACTAACACTTGTAAAAAGTATTATTACTGTTAGAACTTTTGCCTTTATTATTAAACACAGAATTGTGTTTGTATTATTAACAATAACTATTTTTGGGACTTTTAGCTTGAAGCTTGTCCTTAGAATTTATTATTTGTTAATTAAAAAATGAAATATTATAGTTTAATATTTCTATTGTCAAATGAATCTTTTGGTACTGAGAATTAATATTTTTTTAATCTAAACATTTTTATAAATAAATAAGTAGTAGTGATTTTTTTATTTATTGGCACTTACTTACTTATGAATGTAATAATTATAAAATTTTATTACATTTAATTGGCTTAATAGGATCTCTGATCATATAACTTAAGCATAGAAGCTTCAGAGCCATTTTCCCTCATTTTATTAAAAATTTTGTTTTAGAAATAAGTAATTCAATATGACATAAATTTATAATAAAATTAAACTCTTTACAAAGCAAAGGGCATACATAACTCCATTTTAGTAAGTATCACTTTTACAATTTTGCTTTCAACATTTTTGTATTTCTAAAAGAAAGTATCTAAGAATTATAATGAGAGAACAATTTAAACGGCAAAACAAAAATGAAAATCAGTTTTATTTATATAATGACTATTTTTTATTATTATTTATAAAACATCATTTTCAAATTATAATATATTTGAATAATTATTATGGAAACTATATACATATTAAAAATATATATATATGAGTATATAAAATATTTAACCTGGGACAGTGAAATAAATAAAAAATACATGGTGCCAGTTATATATATATATATAAAAGGTAATTAGCCACATATAGTTTTATTTTGTAAGATCAATTTTGCAATATTTTTTTATACATTTTAAAGTCTCATTATAATTCCATTTTAAATGTAATGAATAAATATCTTTCATTATAGCCTTTAATTAATTCTACTATTTCAATTACTAAAGACAAACATATATATATTAAAACAATAAAGGTTTTATTTGCTTAAAGTTAGATTGGAAAGTAACCCATGCATTTTCACCACCAAAAGGTATTTTCATTAATAAAAGATTGCCTTATTCAACAGATTTAAGATTCTTGGTGTCAATAGGTGGGGCTGCTTTCATATATTTTTCATATATACACTGTATTAAATAAGTATTGATATATATACAATCTTGGGTCAATTTTTGTTGTAACATTTTAAAGCTATAATAATATTTTGCTTTCTAAAAAGGTTCTTTCTAAAAATTGTAATAATTTAATAGATATATAAATTACAAGATTAAGTTAATGGGTTAAATTATAATAAACAAAGATGACTGCCATCAATTACCATGATCAAACTGCTTATTCATATACTCTCGTCTTAATTATTTTGAATCGCTGAACAGCAACATACATATATAGCTGTAAATTGGTTTTGAAGCAATATTTTATTTTGCAAAGTAATTTAAAAATCAAAGTGCTTATATTATATAATAATAATAATAATTATTGTAAGATCAGTTTCTAGGATGTCAAATGATATGCCAACACCAAAATAATTGCTTGATCATAATTATTTTATTAATCAAAATGATTTATTATTATTTTTTTTACTTTACTTAGTTGGGGGGAAGGGGTGAATCCAGGAAATTTTTTAGTTTTGATTAATCTTACAGTCATCCCTTCACTAAACGATGCAGGAAAATTAAATTGTGAAAAATAAAACAATCATTGAAAATTATTATTTATTCATAGTTTTTATTTATTTTTGGTTGTTTTGATTATGTAGTTTTCTTTTAATATTTTGTATTATAAATTTTTGGTTTTTAAAAATCTATAAATTAAACTACAATTATTTTAAATTTTGAGTATTCTACGAATAGTTAGTTACTCTTTATACCATCCACCTAAGAACCTAATTACACAGAGACATACAAATATTTTTTTAATCGGTGGTAGTTTTTATTTTTAAAATGTTTAAAATAGATTTCAACAATCTTATATACAAAAACTTTTATAATAAAATGTTCTTGATAAGGGAAAAAAACATTCCATTTAAACATGGAACAAATTCATTTTGAAATCTTTTGTCTCATTTAAAATAATAAAAAAGTCTCTGAAAAAATATTAGATGTAACAAATCTCATAAATATAGGTAAAAATATTATAGTCTAAAGGAAAAAACAAACAAACAAACTAATAATTCAGTGTTTTATCAAGAACTTTCAAACATCAAATATATTATTTCATGAGTTCATAAGTATATTATATTACAAATATGTGTATATAAAAATATATATACATTATTTAACATCATTCTACAAGCAATAATAATTACTGTGATGATAATTTAAGTTTATAACTAGGTTCTCCAGCCAGTTATTTACTTTTTGGCTAAAAACTTAACGTAAATACAAATAGAAATATATTCATCGTTTTACCTTTTTATTCAACAATAAACTTTATTGACTTATTATATATATATAAATGATTGCTTAGATTACATGGGCATTTTAAGCATTTTAATTTATCAGAAAAAATTGTCCATGTTTATGTTGCATCATTTTCCATGGAAATTTACATATACATTGTGTTGTATCATTATTTTCTTTTTCTCTTTTATTTTAATCTTTTTTTTTTTTTTTTTTACAAATACGCAAATATAAATAGCCACTTATAACTTTTATTTTAACTGCAAAAAAAAAAAAAAGAGGCAAAAATAGAAATTTAAAAAAAGTTAAATATTAGTTTTTCTTAATAATAGTGCAAACTAATTATAGAACATATATATTTTTCATATGCTTATTTTTTAATCTGACTTGGCTGCGATATCTTCTAATTTCTTATGCACTAAATCTTTCTTTCGATTATAGCCCTTCATTGTATTCTATTATGTTACATACTGTTATTATTAACATATTTTACCTTCCCCTTTTTTTTCTTCCAAATAAAATATTTTTTTCGTTCCAGAAAAAATACTATTATTTTTTTTAAAAAAACCCCCATTTAACTAATTTTAAAATCTGATAAAAAATTGTTTTTTATGTTTGTTGTTAAAAATCTATTAGAAGAATAGAGTATATTGTCTATTATAAAAATAAGTAATATCTTAAAAAAAGTAGAGTTTTTGACGGTAAACTTTAAGATTTATTACTTTAATTCTAATTTAATTAGTAAGGTGTTATATTACAAGCACAATGTGATGGTGAAACTATGAAAGATATATATCTATTTTGATAAAAACCATGTAGCAAAATCTGTCAATCGTTCTATCAGTTATAATTAGTGATATCAAAGAATGCATTAAAAATGTATTTCTAATTTTTTTTTACTGAAATCTGGATGCAGTACATTATAAAATATATACTTACTACCATAAATATGCATTGAAATAAAAATTATAACACAAATGAGTATATGCCTAGAATTAATTATATACAAATAAAATGAAAACAAAAAAGTTTACCTACTATAATGCAACTCTTAAATCAGGCTCAAACCTTTAAAAAATATCAAATTAAATGTATCTTTTTATTGAGTTAATAAAAAGTCTCAGTTTTTATAAGTTATAAGATTTAATTTTGCAATTCTAGAAAATGATTTATTTTTCACAATTGTCTTGACATATTTACTGGGTTTTTTTTTGCATTAAATCTATTTTTTCACTGCAATTTATATCAAGAGGAATTTTACATAATATTGATCCAAAATAAAAGTAGCTAAAAAAAAATTATCACAAAATGTGTTAACAGTAAAAATCATTTGAGATTTAAAGAAAATATTTATTATTTTATAAAAGGCAAGTGTATTAATTAATAATTAAAAATATATTTATTTTTGCCTACTTCGTAGTTTAGTTAATAGAATTGAAAGTATTATAGGTGAATACAAATTTATATAAAATATACATTAACCAAATTTACTTTATCCGCATATACTTATGCGTTTTAAAATGAGATCGGTGTAGCATTTTTATCAATTATAAAACAAACAAAGAAACTTTCAAAAATTGTTATAGATGCTAACAAAATGAACAAAGAATTTAAAAGTCCAAATGTCAAAAGTTTCTATTTTTATATCATTGATAAAAATATATTATTTAATATTAAATATTAAAATGCTTAAAAACGAAACAGCTAATCAAATGTTACAAAAATAAAATGTTATTATGACCCGTTTAACCTATATAACTCCATTTCAATCCAGATAAATACTTAATTTAATGTCAAGTCTTTGCAATGCCCTCTTTATATAACTGAATTCCATATGTCTGGAATTCCATTCGACAGCTTCTACGGCAAAGTCTTCACTTAGTTGTAGCCAATCAGAAATAACACTAATGTCACATGCTAGGAAACAAAACTGACATCACTGTATGTATTTAAACTATTACAGTTGACGTATTGTAATAGTTTTTTTTCTTTTCCGCTATTTAAAAAAACAAAAAATATTAGTTTTGCAGCAGGATGTTTTTATTTTTAAAGATCGAAATGAAATACAGTACATGCGTATACACATACCTGTAAATTACTTGCACACGATTTTGATTAGAATATATATAATATTATACACATACATATATATATGCATGTAATAATATAATATAAAGGCATATTTTTATAAGAAAATTGTAATTATAGTAGTTTGTATTAAATGAAGAAACGGAAAACAGTAACAAACAAACGCCGTAGATTATAACATTTTTTATTGCTTTACCATGTGCTTTTATAGTATATGAAACCATGAAACCTGTTTTTCAGCAGTAAATTTAATATATGCTACACATACATATGTATAATAATTTTATTTAAAAAGGGAAGACAGAATAGGTCAAATATTTTACATAAACTAAATGATTATAAAGAATATACGTTTAAAAAATATACATTGCTTATGCCATTTTTTTTATTTTAGTTTGTTTGTTTTGCAAATAAGTGTATCAAGAATTCTTACTTAAGTCAAGTTAAAAGTTACTAAATAATTTGGGTACTAAGTTCAAATAGTAATAATTGATAATTTTTTGTTGTAGTTTATCAATACTCCCCCCCCCCCATACAATTTATTTTAGCATTTTAATTTTAGTGCTTTATTAGAGAATTTAACAGCTTTTCTATTTTATTAAGAGATATCTTGATATATATTCAAAATATAGAAGAGAATTTTTATTTGAATATAATATGCAACATTATAAACGAAATTGTGCATTAATTAAAATTGTTATACATATTTTAAATGCTTTTAACTTATAAATTGGATTGGTTTTGTGACAATATAGTATTAACTCAGTGATGAAATTGATTAATTCAAAACAAAAGGTTTTTGGATTGATTTTCAGATGAGGCAAATTAAAGAGTTCTGTTTGGTAAGTTAATGCGAAAAGATCAATAATGAATACTTATTAATACTATAGAAAAAGATTTAATTTTTGATCAGTTTCCTATGCACTTTCCTTTTGCTATAAATATTCATCCAAAGTTAAAATATCAATTAATTTAAAAAAAAAAATGCCACTTATACATTATATTTATATCTCTCTAACAGCATTTTAAAGCTTAATGATCATTTTTAGAATTTTTTATTAAAGAAAAGATAAGATCGATCAATCGTCAATATTCTGGGCAATACTGTAATAAATCTCTCCCCCCCCCTGGAAATGAACTATAATTTTTAGTTTAGATAGCCAACATATCATTTAATACCAGTTTAGAGATAAACTAGAAAATAAACATATCTTTTTTTTTTTTAAAAAAAGTTGTTACTAACAGAATCTGTAAGTATTTGATTTTATTATAATACTGTGAGTGTTTTAGTTATAAAAAACAATTTATGAATTATATATATATTTATAATAATGATAAATTAAAGTTTTCTTCATACGTTTTTTGTTCTGTTCGAAGAGCTTTATGATTCATTGACACTACATTAATCTGATGTTCAGGATTTGGCTTAAATGCCTACTTGATAACTTTTTCAAGTCTTAGTCAAATTTAGATTTAAATTTTCTGTTAACCAACCAATATACAGCCAATCTTGACCGGTAAATGGATAGGTAATTATTCTTAACTAGAATGTAAAATAAGGATAGAATATTACTTTAACCACCATCATCATAATTTGGAAATCTTGATGACTAATATGGTGATGAAAAGTTTGGCCTTTTAGTGCAATATTTAAAGGTTATTTTTACCTTTGATTATATGTTTTATTAAAAAAATAAATGCAGTTGGAATCATAGTTGACTACAAATTAGCTGAGTTAAATAGTAGTTGAAATATTTATTTTATAGTAAACTATTTTAATAATCTTATCTCAATTGTCTTTTAATAAAACTTAATATACATAATATACTTTTTTAAATTACTTAAAATACTTAATCTGTAGCATACATTTTTACTTTCTTTTCTGACACTTATTTTAAATTAGAAAACAATGATAGTTTCCAGATGGCAGTACTTAATAAATCCCTATCTTGTGCTTTCCTATCCAAAATCCCCAAACTAGTTTCAAATTTATGGTATTGATTAGTGAGAAGTTTTGGATCTTGGAGCAATGCCACTTAACCTTCAGGATCTAATGCACTTTCCTCCAGTTTCCATTGTTTACCTCTCTGTTATTCAGTTAAACTATCAGCCCAAACTGAAAAACATATAAATGTTTATAGTATAACAAAGAGGTAAATGATGGTAACTGAAGTAAAAGTGCATTATATCCTAAAGATCAAGTTGCACTTCTCCAAGATACAAAGCTTCTTAATGATGAAAGTTATAAGTTTGAAATTAGTCTAAGAATTTTGGATAAGAAAGCATAGGATAGGGATTTATTAAGCACCGCCATATGGCAACTATCGTTACTTTCTAAAGCTTACAATAAGTGGCATAAAGAAGATAAAAAAGAATGCTACTAAGATAGCAATATGTAAGCTAAGGTCATATGAAAGGTCATCTGACATTTTCTTGGTTTGTAAATTTATAAACTGTTTTATTTGTAATCTTTTTATTTACTTATTTATTTTGTGAAGTTTTCTCACAATTACTGCTAGAATTGTCATAAAATCATGATAGAAAAAGCTTTCCAAAAGCTCTTTTCACAAAGGTATTATTTAATTAATACAGTGATAAAAATAGGTGATGATAATTATCAATTTATTTGTGAATTCATTAAAATAATAATATCTATAGCATTTTTTGTGTGTTTATGAATTGTTGTTCAGATATAATGATTTACAAATAATATAGTCGATCACTAATTAAATTCCATATTATTGACGAAAGTGATGGCTTTTCCTTTTCTCTTTATTTTTTATTAATTGAAATTGACAATATATCCACAAATCTTTAGATCATGAACTTGAAAGAAAAGTTTTTTTTTTTTTTTTTAGTAATGTAATATACACGTTTTTAATTAAAAATGACAGCATTAAAAAAGCACCTTCTATTGGTCTCATTGTAAAACAAGATATTGGATGATTATATAATAATCAACTTCTGAATTTAAAATTGTACACAAAATTTACAGAATTAATTTCAAGAAAACTCTTTCATCATCTGTAACAAGTCTTTCAATTCCTTAATAACAAATAATAATAGACTAGAATCTTACTTTATATAAAGTATTTTTTTTAAAGAGAGAACAATGAAATACATCTATTAAATATAATACCTTTTATAGAAAGAAAGCATACATATTTTGACCAAGTGCTATTCAGAAATTATATAATTAATTCCATTTATTTTATAAACATTATTATAAAGGTGTTGTTGTTTTTTTTTACTTTATTTGAAAATGATATAAAATTCGCATTTATTAAGGGTGACTTTTTATCCAATTAATAAACATAAATACAAATATATTCTATTTAGACAGAAACTTAAATTAATCAGTTCCATTTTATATAAAATTCAATGAGTTAAATTAAATACTCATACAACAAATTCAATTATATAATTTATGGAATTAAAAAATTCTAATTTATAATATATGAGTATAAGTCACATTAATGGATTAAATATATATGTATGAAAATTAGTTTTTAAAAAACGTAAATGCTTCAGCCAAACATAGCTTTAAAATAAAACATGTTTGATCTAAAAATAATAAGAATACAAGTGAGAAATAATTAGCTGAAATGTTTATTTAAGAATAAATAAGGTAGAGTTATGAAGAAAAAAAAATAAAAGAAAATAATCTGAAAGTAAAAATTATTGACTTACTAAAAATAATAATAAATCTTCCAATAATCTAACCTAAGGTAATTTAAATATGGGGTATTTTATAAATTTTTATTTTCGGATTAATGTGTAAATTCTTAATTTCAGTAATTTTGATATATTAGAGCGGAAGAATGAATTAAAATAATTATATTAATGAGAAATCATAGACTGAAAAAAAGTCATTGGAAAATGTACCAAATTGTAGTTTAAAAAATTTAATTAGTTATTCAGGAAGTCATACTATATTCAAGCAACAGAAGTCTCAATCCAGTGACTTTGTGTTCTTATGTTTACCCTCTATCACTATAATAAATTATACATGCATCTATTTTATTTAGACTGTAAGAACTATAACATAATGTTGAATTAGCAGACTGGTACATATTTTAAAATATGTTTTTCTTTTTTTTATTTTAATATTATTCGTTGTAAGTTTGAGTGACCAGTAATTACTAAATGATAATACAATTTACTCTTTATCCTTAAACTAATTTCTTGTTTTTTTACTTTTACCAATGAGATTTTAAGATCCAAAACTGGAACTAATGGAGTTATGTAACTGACAGCCACCTTTAACTTTTTAACTGTCAAATCAATAACTTAAGATTTTAAACTGAATCAAAAGTTCTTATTGATAAGGAAGAAGCGCTGCTTTTAGTAATTATCAATTACTCATTTATAATGGATGCTCATTTAATCAAGGAATAAAGTAATATTATGTTGCTATCAAAGTATTAAAAAACAGATTTCAATGCTATATAAACCGTATAGGATACTTTTGGAGATAAATTGATAATACAGGGATAGACTTTTTTTTTTCAGGAATAAAATTTCAAAAATCCACACCTATGTCCAATAATAAAATCCATTTTTTTCAATACTAACCAATGGCCTTCCTATAAATCTAGAAATATAATTTTGACTAATGTGTTCCGTTTGTTAAATTTTTATTTTATATTACAGTAAATAATTAAATTAGTTTGTTAATAAAAAGTGATGAAAATCTGGCACTCATTACAGTGCAAATTTATATTGAATTAAAAAAATAGCTGATAGTATATGTTGATATTTCTTCCAAGATGACAATGTATAAAACTTCAACCATCTTGACAAAGATAAGTTAAAATCTGTAGTTAGAATAAGTATTGAATATTGTAGCCTCATAGCTACATTGCTGTATTAGCAATAATAGTTGGCAGCATGCTCCTTATGTTTAGGGTTAATTAATTGTTCCAAATTGCATCATGCCTCTTACATTTCAGCATTTCTGACATTTTTCTGTCTCACACATCAACATAAAATATATGATAAAATCTTTATTACTTATCAGAAAATAACAAATTTGACTTTATTTGATAGATATTGTTCTTTATTACTGAAATAAATTTTAAATGTTCACATTTTGTTTCTGTAAATATTAAAAAAATGAGACTGTAATCAAAACAAAGATGTTATACCTCATATTTTTAGAAATATTATTTTCAGTTTATAAAATCAATGAAATACTTCTTAATTTTTACTATTTTTAAACATTTGAAATGTTTAATTATTTATTTCTCTTATATGTAACAAATTATGCTTTAACCTTTTAACCACTAATTATATTATTGGTTGTAAGAGGTAAAATCAAATCATTTAATTGGCCAACTCATAAACTGAAGACAAAGCCTATTGTTAAAACATATTTGCCTATAATATTAAATTCAACTCAGATATGTTTATAAAAAGTATATTACTAATTTTTCAGGTTATGAAAGTGAACGAAAGTTCTTTCAAAAATAAATTGATATTTATTTATTATAAAATATTCAATTTCGGCAAATTAAAAGTGAACGTATAAACAAAAAAAATGCTGATGTAAATGCTTTTTTTCAATTTTATGTTATGGAAAAGTAAAGATTTATTTTTGCTAAATCTTAAATATTTTTACTAAAATCTTCAATATTTTTCGAAAATAATTTTTTTTTAGTATACCCTGTGAAAATGATTTTAATTTCCCAGAATATACTTTTTTTTAAACCTTAAATCACATTCGAAATGAAAATCTCAGTGTTTTTCTTTATTTTCTTTGATCAGGCAGTTTCTTTGTTCATTCCAGCCAATCAGAATGTCTTTTTCGGCTGAGAGCCGGCTGATAGCCAATCACCAACAAGCTTCTTTCTTTGTTTAGCTTTAAATGCGGTTTTATTGATTTTTTACTTGTAAAATAATTCGGAAGAGGGCACCATCTTACAGAACTTTTAAAAACCTAATCAATAACTGTCAAACGAATATCCTAGCATTAAAAATAATGGAATTAGAGTGCCATCAGCTGTTGACGAGAGGTCTCGTAAGAGGTGGGAAAAAGGTTAAATGTTTAAATTTTTTGAATATTTATTGCAAAATTACGATATTTTCTTTACTTGTAAATAAAGTAGTTTGTTTACGTCATAGCTTGTCTTCTAATTTGCTTCAGGCCATATTTACATTAGCTGCTAATATAACATTATATTTTTGAAAATAAAATATTTCAAGTCAAAATAAGTTATTAAATAATTTACATTTCTTGATATCTAATAAATATAGTGTAAATTATTTTTAAAAAAATATATAAAATATCTAAAACTGTAATAAATTTGCAAATAAATACATTTTTGCATCATTGGAAACTGCAATGTCATAAAACACCAAACGTTTTACAGCCTTGGCAAAAGATAATGGCCAAACATATCAGAGTGGGGCTTATGTCTATTATAAGAGTGGGAATTTTGAATTTGCCATCTTTTAGAGCACTTTTTGGGCAAAAAATATTATAGTAAAATGTACCATTTTAAACACATTTTAACATATGATACTTACAAAAAAATTCACTAAGGGGCAAATTGGCCACAAAATAATTCAGGTTTATTCCTGGAAAAGTTAATTTATGGAAAAATAATATTTAGTTTTCTCATATGTTTTTTATATATAATGAGAATGAATATTTATTTAAATATTTTCTTCTTCCCAAATGATAATATAAAAATTCTAGAGAACTTTCTTTCAATATTTTTCAAACATTTTAATAATAATATGAATATTTTATATGATTGTAAAAAATACAGAAAATTATAAAATAAACAGATTTAATTATTCTCTCTCATCATTAATTTATCTATCATTTTTGATTTTAATGCTACAAAATACAAGTGAAAAAAGCTTTCTCTTCCCTAAGTATTCATAAATTTTAATTTTAACTTATAAGAGAAATAAAAAAAAAGTTTTAAAAGAAAAAAAAAGATTTTAACATTTTTGTTAAATTTTAGTTTTAATTGATTGGGAATGTTTTTTTCCTTTTTATTTATCTCTCTTTAATACAACAAGCAGTGTTTATTAAATCAGAATGATTGACTGATTGTCTTGTTTTTTTTCATTTGGGATAGAAAAGAAGTAATTAAAAAGGAATGTCAAAAACTATGATTCTAATTATGACTTGTTTTCCAATGTCAATGTCGAAGGAGGGAAATAGTTGAACAATTGTTTTTGTCAAGATTGATCTAATTGGTTATTGTTGAATTTTTTCATGTGGGGGACAGGATTGTGATTTCTTGAAGATAGGGTTGTTTCAAGGATAGGGGTGTGAGTTGATCAGTTGACATTAGTGCCTTATAAGAAACAGTAGAAGAGGACAGTCAGTTCCTGACCAAGTTGTTGAAGAGAACAGAAATCTTAACCTAGCTGCTGAGAACAGTCATCCCTGACTCAGATGCTTAAAAAAAGAAGATGCAGAAACTCAACTAGTTAAGTGTTTTATACAATGAAATACATGTACTAAGTTAAAAGCTAATCATCAGATATCTCCATGTAACCTGCTACTTTGAAAATAAAAAAAAATGTGTAAAGAAGATATATTTGAAATAATCTGCAACCTTGTCTCCAACCAAGAGCAAGAGTATCTTTATGTCTATGTATTAACTGACATGGAAATTATATTGGAAAGAAAATGGATAAATACTTGCTGTTTATTAGCCTGAAATCTTCTATTGCCATAAATGCAAAGGACTTCCAAGAAAATTAAAACCATGGCAGAAGGCTTTTTTTCTTTATGTGTACATTATGCTCTCATGTAGAGATAAAAAAATTTGATAGGACAGTAAATGATAAAAATGAATAATTCTAGTAAAGCAACATTTTCTTGTGAAACATTTTTTATTTATATGATTTTTTTTCTTCAAAAAGTGTAGGAAGAAGTTTTTTAGTAACTTAATTTTTATTATATTTGCCAAGAGTTTTATATTTATTTTATTTATTTACCCTTTCACCCATATTTTACAAAAGATTAAGCTAATATAATTCCTTATCTCTAATTAAAGTTATTTTTCAATTTTACTTATTGAAAAGAAAATAACTCAATGATGGAAATGGTTAATTCAATTAACAAATAAAAATCAAATGGTTAGTTTTCTTAATATGAGGGAACTATACTTTTGATAAGAATATATAAATTTAAATTTTTATACTATCATGCCATTTTTTAATTATTTTTATTTATTGTTAATCAGTTACTCTATTAAATAATTGTTTAAAAGTATTATAGTATTAATGTCTTTTTATTCCTCCAGCTACCTGTTCCATGAATTGACAATCACTGTGACTTGATTTCAATACAGTTTAGAATTTGAGAAATTGTTTTCAAATTATTCCAGTAAAGTTATTTTAAAGTAAATTAGAATAAGTTATGTTTATTTATCTCTTGCTCACAGTAACAGTTCATAGAGTACTTGTTTCTTGAGCTAGTTCAGAGCATATTTGCTATTTCTATGGATGTAGGTGCTTATACTGATGTTTGAACATCCAGATAATGGTGCAATGATGTCACCATTAAGGTCCATTCATTCCATCTTGTTTTGTTTGTGAGAAAATTAGTTTATAGATGGCTGGTACCTTAATAGTACTATATAATGATCAGCATGTTTCAGTATCTCAGCATTATTCATTTTATTATAAGTGATGGATTAACACTTGAGAATGTGCATCCAAATTATTATTATATTCTGCCCTGAGTTTGGCAGTGGCTAGAGAAGTAGACTATTTTATAGTGTACTTCCTTTAAATAAAACACAAAGTTGACTGTTGATTTTTTGACTGTTGTTTGTTGATTGCTGATTGGTTTTGATTTAATTATTCTTTTGTGATGTTGGAGATACACTTTATTGTTTTTTTCATGCTGACTCTTTGCTTTTATTTATTGTATTCTATATTCATTGTATATTCCTTTTATATTGAATTTGATTAGTTATTATAAGGGGACATATGAATATAAGTCACACTCCTTAATATAATAAAATATATAATGAATTAAATATATATGTATGAAAATTAGTTTTAAAAAAATGGAAGTGCTTTAACCAAACATAGTGTTAAAATAAAACACAATTTTTTGTCTAAAATAATAAGAATACAAGTGAGAAACAAGTTAGCTGAAAAGTTTATTTAAGAATAAATAAGGTAAAAGGAATTATAAAGATAAATAAACTAAAAAAAAAGAGAAAGAAAATAATCTGAAACTAAAAAATATTGACTTATTAATTATAATAATAAGTCTTCCAATAATCTAATCTAAGGCCATTTAAATATAGAGTATTCCATAAATTTGTTATTTTAGGATTAATGGATATATTCATAGTTTCAGTGATTTTGATATATTAGAGCAAAAACAACAAATTCAAATAACTCTATTAAAGAGAAATTATAGACAAAAAAAAGTCATTGAAAAATTTAGCAAATTGTATTTTATAGATCTTAATATAAATCTGAGCACTTATTATTTATGTGTGTAGAGTGATAATCTGGACCAACTGAGAGTGCTGATTCAGCATGAAATATGTATATTGGTGATTATTTATCTTTTAGTCATATATGTGGTCAAGTGTATCAGTGGTATGAGATAGTATGGAGAGTTGAGGATTGTGTCAAAGTCTGAGCTCAAAATACTCTATATATTACATTGTTTATACAGATATATATATATATATATATATATAGCCTGTATGTTAGATATTAAATAGTAGCTTAAATGACTTCCCAGCCCTCATATATGTACTTAAATGGATTATGTCCTGTAAATGAGGGGTCAGAATGATTTATCATCAACCTGGATGTGATGAGAAGGTCAGCATCAGTGTGGGCTTTGAGTGTTCCATCATTAGATTTTCAATAGGATGGACAGATGAAGAGCTGGAGGGTGAAGTGGATTGAAACCTGTACATTAAAGTATAAAGATTGGCCATCTTAATATAAGTTTGAGCACTTATTGTATATATGTATAGAAATGATAATCTGGACCAACTGATGAGTGCTGGATTAGCACAAAATATGTATATTGGTGATTGTTTATCCACTAGACATATATGTATGTGGTCAAGTGTACCAGTGTTGAGATAGTATGGAAAGTTGAGGGTGGTGTGAAAGTTTGAGCTCAAAATACATTGTTTGTACACACACACATATATATATATAGCCTGTATGTTAGATATCAAATTGTATTTAAAAAAATAAAATTATTATTTAGGAAATCATACTATATTCAAGCACTAGAAGTCACAATCCAGGGAACTTTGTTATTATGTCCACCCTTTTCCACTGTGTTAAATTATATAAGTATATATTTTATTTAAGAACTATGTCACAGAGTTGAATGAGCAGACTGATACAGAATTTTAAAATGCGTTTTTCCTTTTTTTATTCTATTTATTATTCGTTGTAAACTTAAGTGATCAGTAATTACTAGAAGATAATGCAATTTATTCTTTATCCTTTAACTGATTTCTAATTTGCTACCTTTATCAATAAGATTTTGAAATCCAAAGCTGGAACCAATGTAGTTGTGCATATTACAAACATCTTTAACTTTTTTACTATCAAATCAATAATCTAAAATTTTGAATCTAAACCAACTTGTGAATTCAAAGTTCTCATTGATAAAACAGAACCATTGCTTTTGGTAATTATTGATTACTCATTTACAATAAATGCTCATTTAATCAAGAAATCACATGACATTGTATTGGTATCAAAGTATAAAGAAATAGATTTCAACAAGATATAAACTATATGGGATAATTTTGGAGATAAATTGATAATATAGTGATAGAAATTTTTCCTCAGGAATAAAATCTTAAAAAATCACATTTTTGATTGTTCCTCAAGCATATCCAATAAATAGAACCCTTTTTTTTTCAATGCTAACCGATGGCCTTCATATAAATCCTGAAATATAATTCTAATTTGTTTTCTTTGTCAAATTTTTATTTTATATTACATTAAGTAATTAAGTTAGTTTGTTAATAAAAAGTGATGAAAATATGACACTCGTCACAAAGCATATTTATATTGAATTAAAAAAAAATAGCAGATAGTGTGTATTGATATTTCTCCCAAGATGAAATGTATAAAACTTCAATCTCATGATGAAGATAATAGTTAAAGTCTGTAGTTAGAATGAGTATTGAATAGCTAAAAAAAATCCTGAATCAATTTCTGTAAGAAAAATAAAAAAAAAACACAACTAACTTACTTGTTTTTATATTCAGCATTAAACGATTACCTAAGCCACCTAAATCTTTCGGACAACAAACTATACTATTATTTACTTATTAATGAATGTTTAATGAAACTGCATTTTCCCACCATCTCTATTTCCGTTTCATCTTGATTTAATTAATGTCTGAACAGCAGTAGAGTGGCGGACCTTGGAGATTCTGGTCCATAGATCGCAACTCAGCTCTAGTACTCAAACATTTTTGTGAACGCCAGAGCAATATATCATTCGGTTATTTCAAGGCATTGCTATTTTTTGCATGTTTATAAAACTGAACTTAGGATAACAGTAATTAAGTTATTAACAATATCTTTTTAAAAAAATAATCAAAGGATCTAAATTCAAGGCCCATCTATTTTTTCCAAAGGGTTCTTTGAAAAATCTTTTAAAAATCTTTTAAAGAAGTACTTTTTTCATTGACTAAAAGTACAAAAAGTAATAGAACTATATTTCTTTTTTTTTTCACTAAAAAATTAATTAATAAAATTATATATATATATATTTAAAAAATAATACCGAGAGAAGTCATATTTTAATATAAACTGGAGAGGCGTAAGTATGCTAATATTTTTTGGCAGTTGTAATAGCATGTAAATGTAATCTATCTAATATATTTGTTACCGAAATTTCTAATATTAAATGCGTATTTAATACGGTACGTAATAAAAACTATCAAAGAATAAAATAATAGAAATGCGACTTTAAAATGTTATGCTTTTTTTTCTCTTTTATATACGAAAAAACATGAAAGCATATTATGTTATATACATGCGAGTAGTGATTTTAAAATGTCTTACATATATTTGTTTAGATAAATGGTTATATGCTAGATTACAGATAAATTGATTCAAAAAATATTGGCAATAATAAAACATAAAATTAATAAAAAAATATGAAAAGTGATTAAAATAATGTAATATTTGCTAGTTATCAATACTAGCTTCCATCAAACTTTTAAGCAAATATTATGATAACTGATCACTAGAAATGATACGTTTGGATTTCGATGAGAATCTTTTGGCTTACTAGTTTATCATTCTATCACTACATTAAAATTTAATAAATAGTTGCATAATATGTGAGAAAAAGTTTTCATGTTTGACTATAGATTTTAGAATTTTTAGAATGCATCATAACTTACATCTTATTCCCAATTTATATGCAGATAATTCTAAAAAAAAATGTTTATTGTAAGCCTTAGTTGTAATATGTGCATTGAACCTCACTGTACATGAATAAAAAAAACAAATAACAGTGGACTTTATTTTGGAAGATCTTGCCACGTTTATGCGACCAATTAGCAGATTTAACATAACATTTTCATTCGATTGACCATATTGATTTTTTTATTTTTTCGGATTCCTTCAGATAGTAATCAATCCAGAGATCATTAGCTTCCAAGTTTATTATTCTATTTATGTGTTAAGGCAGTACAAGACTAGGATGATGATAACACAATATTATATATATTTTTTGTTGAGAATTTTTAAGTAACAGGTTTGGGACAAGAATCTTGGCCTCAGGGTGGGCTTTCAGCATTCCATCATCAGATTTTCAATTGGATAAATGGTTGAAGGGTTGGAGTGTGGAGTAGATTGAAGCCTGTTCATTAAAGTATGAGGAGTGGCTATCTTGATATATATCTGAGCACTTATAGCATATATGTGTAGAAATGGTAATTTGGACCAACTGATGATTGCTGGTTTAGCATGAAATACGTATATTGGTGATTATTTATCTTTTCAACATATATGTGTTCAAGTGTATCAGTGTTATGAGATAGTGTGAAGAGTGGTGGGTCAGGTGAAAGTCTGTGCTCATATACCCTATATATATTACATATATAGACACAAGTATATAATAAGCCTGTGTGTTTCAGTTATGAAATACATAGTGGAAAAAGATAAATGTTTTTGATTAGTGACTTAAGAGAAATATATTTAAAAAATAGTTTGCAGGTTTTTTTTTTAAAAAAAAAAAAAAAACAATTAAGATCATTCAGAGGTTAGATAAAGTTGCAACAACTTGGGAATTAAACATCATGGTAAAATTATTTTTATTATGAACAAAATTTGATAAGCATAATATTGTTTTACTTGTAGTTGCATCCTGACAACAGAAAATAAAATTTTAAAAATCTTATTTTTAAAGTAGTTTATTGAGATTTTAGAAAATTAAAACAGTAGATTTATTTTTGTTTGTTTTAAAAGTGCAAAAAAAAAAAAAAAAAAATAGGCACAATTTGAAAAAAATAATTTTAAATATACAATTGATTGAATAAACTTCCACTTCCATTTAAAAATAGATATTTTTTAATTAAAATTATAAAAATAATTATAACTATTAACCTAATTTATAATTTAATTATAAACACTTAAAAAAATTGAAAACATATTTAGAATTTTTTTAAAAGTGTAACAGCAATCAATATATAAAAAAATTCATTTGAAAAATGACTTTTCCAATCAGTTGCATACATATTTAATAATTAAATATCCAATAGTTTTTTTTTTTTTAAAGCACTTGTACTTAAATAGAAATACTTTCATTTGTCACGTCTATATTTCAATCCTGGTAGACAAAACTAGATTCTTTTTTTTTCAGGTTCTAATATGGTCTTAAAATTTTTTGTTTTAGGCAGCCAATGTAAATCAACACACCTAATATAATATTGGTCGGTAAATAGGTATCTAAATATTATAAGTTAAAGGATAAAATAGGCTCTCACTAGAAATAGAAACACCTATAAAAATGTCTTAGCCCTTAGCCTTCCTTTATGAGAAGCTTTGCCTTGCAGTGGTTATTAAATTTTTTTTAAATAATTTTCTTTCATATAGTTTATTGATAAATTTCTTATGGCACAGATTTCACAAAAAAAGAGAAGCTGATAATAAAGTTATCTCTGTGTATCTTTTTACAGTCAAATTGTGGGGAGAGGGGTATTTTATGTTCTGTTTTCACATAAATATGTAATTACATGGAGAGGACATTTACTTTGATTCAAATATTGATTATAATAAATTTATTGAAATTTGTCTTATTAATAATTGATGATTACATCTAGAATTTACCCACAAATAAAGCGATGACTTTTTGGATTAATTTTTTCAAAATAATCTTCAGCAGAACAAAATAAAATATCACTTGAAGAATAACATTTATTAATGCTTTGTATATATATATTTAAGTATTAAATATTCTACGTTTTACATTTAAAGCATATATGATGTAATGGTTGTATTTTAGTTTACCAAGTCAATAATCAGACAAAATTTGCTTAGAAAAAGAGAATTTTATACTGACATTATGGGAAAACTCTCCTTTAAAATAATTTTATTTTATTTTATTAGACTGACTAATTTTCTGCTTAAA